>CATKUP010000009.1:4800000-7200000 GCA_949786385.1 Onychomys leucogaster | reverse complement strand
GAAATGAAGTCTTGCTTGTAGGAAGACACAGAGCCTGTGATTTAACTCCATTTCTGAAGGGAAACACACAGCATATTTCTCATCCATGGATCACACTCTGCTTTAGAGTGAGAAGCACTCTCTTGCTTTCTAGATTCTCTAAGACAGCAGGAAATCTGAGTGTGCCCAGAACAAAAGAACGGTGTTTCCTACACATATGGACCATATCTAGTCCAAATCTGCTTCTGAAACTGATACAAAGCACTGACGCTCTAACATCCAATGCTTGTCAGTTAAGATGAGAAATGTGTGAGCTCAGTGAACGATGTAGATCATTTGAGCAGAAAGTGACTGCCCTTACCTGAAACGAAGTCTTGCTTGTACGAAGAATCAGAGCCTGGGATTTAACTCCATTTCTGAAGTGAAACACACAGCAGTGTTCTCATCCATTGATGACACTCTGCTTTAAAACAAGAAGCACGCTCTTGCTTTCTAGAGTCTCTAAGACAGCAGGAAACGTGAGTGTGCTGAGAAGAAAAGAACCTTGTTTCCTACACATCCGGAAAATATCTAGTCCAACTCTACTTCTTAAACTGATACAAAGCACTGGTCCTCTAACATCCAATGCTTGTCTGTTAAGATGAGATATGTGTGAGCTCAGTGAACGATGTAGTTCGTTTGAGCTGAAAAGTGACTGCCCTTACCTGAAACGAAGTCTTGCTTGTAGGAAGACCCAGAGATTGGGATTTAACTCCATTTCTGAAGGGAAACACACAGCATAGTTCTCATCCATGGATCACAATCTGCTTTAGAGCGAGAAGCACGCTCTTGCTTTCTAGAGTCTCTAACACAGCAGGAAACGTGAGTGTGCTGAGAACAAAAGAACGGTGTTTCCTACACATACGGACCATATCTAGTCCAACTCAGGTTCTTAAACTCATACAAAGCACTGCTCCTCTAACATCCAATGCATGTCAGTTAAGATGGGAAACGTGTGAGCTTCATGAATGATGTAGTTCGTTTGAGCAGAAAAGTGACTGCCCTTACCTTAAACGAAGTCTTGCTTGTAGGAAGACTCAGAGCCTGGGATTTAACTCCATTTCTGAATTGAAACACACAGCAGTGTTCTCATCCATTGACCACACTCTGCTTTAGAACGATAAGTACGCTCTTGCTTTCTATATTCTCTACGACAGCAGGAAACATGAGTGTGCTGAAAACAAAAGAACCGTGTTTCCTACACATCCGGACCATATCTAGTCCAACTCTGCTTCTTAAACTGATACAAAGCACTGGTCCTCTAACATCCAATGCTTGTCTGTTAAGATGAGAAATGTGTGAGCTCAGTGAACGATGTAGTTTGTTTGAGCTGAAAAGTGACTGCCCTTACCTGAAACGAAGTCTTGCTTGTAGGAAGACCCAGAGATTGGGATTTAACTAGATTTCTGAAGGGAAACACACAGCATCGTTCTCATCCATGGATCACAATCTGCTTTAGAGCGAGAAGCACGCTCTTGCTTTCTAGATTCTCTAACACAGCAGGAAACGTGAGTGTGCTGAGAACAAAAGAACGGTGTTTCCTACACATACGGACCATATCTAGTCCAACTCTGCTTCTGAAACTCATACAAAGCACTGCTCCTCTAACATCCAATGCTTGTCAGTTAAGATGGAAAACGTGTGAGCTTCATGAACGATGTAGTTCGTTTGAGCAGAGAAGTGACTGCCCTTACCTTAAACGAAGTCTTGCTTGTAGGAAGACTCAGAGCCTGGGATTTAACTCCATTTCTGAATTGAAACACACAGCAGTGTTCTCATCCATTGATCACACTCTGCTTTAGAACAAGAAGCACACTCTTGCTTTCTAGAGTCTCTAAGACAGCAGGAAACATGAGTGTGCTGAGAACAAAAGAACGGTGTTTCCTACACATATGGACCATATCTAGTCCAAATCTGCTTCTGAAACTGATACAAAGCACTGACCCTCTAACATCCAATGTTTGTCAGTTAAGATGAGAAACGTGTGAGCTTTGTGAATGATGTAGTTCCTTTGAATTGAAAAGTGACTGCCTTTACCTGAAACGAAGTCTTGCTTGTAGGAAGACACAGAGCCTGGGATTTAACTCCATTTCTGAATTGAAACACACAGCAGTGTTCCCATCCATTGATCACACTCTGCTTTAGAACAAGAAGCACACTCTTGCTTTCTAGAGTCTCTAAGACAGCAGGAAACATGAGTGTGCTGAGAACAAAAGAACGGTGTTTCCTACACATACGGACCATATCTAGTCCAACTCTGCTTCTGAAACTGATACAAAGCTCTGACCCTCTAACATCCAATGTTTGTCAGTTAAGATGAAAAACGTGTGAGCTTTGTGAATGATGTAGTTCCTTTGAACTGAAAAGTGACTGCCCTTACCTGAAACGAAGTCTTGCTTGTAGGAAGACACAGAGCCTGTGATTTAACTCCATTTCTGAAGGGAAACACACAGCATAGTTCTCATCCATGGATCACACTCTGCTTTAGAGCGAGAAGCACACTCTTGCTTTCTAGATTCTCTAAGACAGCAGGAAATCTGAGTGTGCCCAGAACAAAAGAACGGTGATTCCTACACATATGGACCATATCTAGTCCAAATCTGCTTCTGAAACTGATACAAAGCACTGACCCTCTAACATCCAATGCTTGTCAGTTAAGATGAGAAATGTGTGAGCTCAGTGAACGATGTAGTCCGTTTGAGCAGAAAAGTGACTGCCCTTACCTGAAACGAAGTCTTGCTTGTAGGAAGACTCAGAGCCTGGGATTTAACTCCATTTCTGAAGTGAAACACACAGCAGTGTTCTCATCCATTGATGACACTCTGCTTTAGAACAAGAAGCACGCTCTTGCTTTCTAGAGTCTCTAAGACAGCAGGAAACGTGAGTGTGCTGAGAACAAAAGAACGGTGTTTCCTACACATACGGACCATATCTAGTCCAACTCTGCTTCTGAAACTGATACAAAGCATTGGTCCTCTAACATCCAATGTTTGTCAGTTAAGATGAGAATAGTGTGAGCTTTGTGAATGATGTAGTTCCTTTGAACTGAAAAGTGACTGCCCTTACCTGAAACGAAGTCTTGCTTGTAGGAAGACACAGAGCCTGGGATTTAACTCCATTTCTGAAGGGAAACACACAGCATAGTATTCATCCATGGATCACACTCTGCTTTAGAGTGAGAAGCACTCTCTTGCTTTCTAGATTCTCTAAGACAGCAGGAAATCTGAGTGTGCCCAGAACAAAAGAACGGTGTTTCCTACACATATGGACCATATCTAGTCCAAATCTGCTTCTGAAACTGATACAAAGCACTGACCCTCTAACATCCAATGCTTGTCAGTTAAGATGAGAAATGTGTGAGCTCAGTGAACGATGTAGATCGTTTGAGCAGAAAGTGACTGCCCTTACCTGAAACGAAGTCTTGCTTGTAGGAAGACTCAGAGCCTGGGATTTAACTCCATTTCTGAAGTGAAACACACAGCAGTGTTTTCATCCATTGATGACACTCTGCTTTAGAACAAGAAGCACACTCTTGCTTTCTAGGGTCTCTAAGACAGCAGGAAACGTGAGTGTGCTGAGAAGAAAAGAACCTTGTTTCCTACACATCCGGAAAATATCTAGTCCAACTCTACTTCTTAAACTGATACAAAGCACTGGTCCTCTAACATCCAATGCTTGTCTGTTAAGATGAGAAATGTGTGAGCTCAGTGAACGATGTAGTTCGTTTGAGCTGAAAAGTGACTGCCCTTACCTGAAACGAAGTCTTGCTTGTAGGAAGACCCAGAGATTGGGATTTAACTCCATTTCTGAAGGGAAACACACAGCATAGTTCTCATCCATGGATCACAATCTGCTTTAGAGCGAGAAGCACGCTCTTGCTTTCTAGAGTCTCTAACACAGCAGGAAACGTGAGTGTGCTGAGAACAAAAGAACGGTGTTTCCTACACATACGGACCATATCTAGTCCAACTCAGGTTCTTAAACTCATACAAAGCACTGCTCCTCTAACATCCAATGCTTGTCAGTTAAGATGAGAAACGTGTGAGCTTCATGAATGATGTAGTTCGTTTGAGCAGAAAAGTGACTGCCCTTACCTTAAACGAAGTCTTGCTTGTAGGAAGACTCAGAGCCTGGGATTTAACTCCATTTCTGAATTGAAACACACAGCAGTGTTCTCATCCATTGACCACACTCTGCTTTAGAATGAGAAGCACGCTCTTGCTTTCTATATTCTCTACGACAGCAGGAAACATGAGTGTGCTGAAAATAAAAGAACCGTGTTTCATACACATCCGGACCATATCTAGTCCAACTCTGCTTCTTAAACTGATACAAAGCACTGGTCCTCTAACATCCAATGCTTGTCTGTTAAGATGAGAAATGTGTGAGCTCAGTGAACGATGTAGTTTGTTTGAGCTGAAAAGTGACTGCCCTTACCTGAAACGAAGTCTTGCTTGTAGGAAGACCCAGAGATTGGGATTTAACTAGATTTCTGAAGGGAAACACACAGCATCGTTCTCATCCATGGATCACAATCTGCTTTAGAGCGAGAAGCACGCTCTTGCTTTCTAGATTCTCTAACACAGCAGGAAACGTGAGTGTGCTGAGAACAAAAGAACGGTGTTTCCTACACATACGGACCATATCTAGTCCAACTCTGCTTCTGAAACTCATACAAAGCACTGCTCCTCTAACATCCAATGCTTGTCAGTTAAGATGGAAAACGTGTGAGCTTCATGAATGATGTAGTTCGTTTGAGCAGAGAAGTGACTGCCCTTACCTTAAACGAAGTCTTTCTTGTAGGAAGACTCAGAGCCTGGGATTTAACTCCATTTCTGAATTGCAACACACAGCAGTGTTCTCATCCATTGATCACACTCTGCTTTAGAACAAGAAGCACACTCTTGCTTTCTAGAGTCTCTAAGACAGCAGGAAACATGAGTGTGCTGAGAACAAAAGAACGGTGTTTCCTACACATATGGACCATATCTAGTCCAAATCTGCTTCTGAAACTGATACAAAGCACTGACCCTCTAACATCTAATGTTTGTCAGTTAAGATGAGAAACGTGTGAGCTTTGTGAATGATGTAGTTCCTTTGAACTGAAAAGTGACTGCCTTTACCTGAAACGAAGTCTTGCTTGTAGGAAGACACAGAGCCTGGGATTTAACTCCATTTCTGAATTGAAACACACAGCAGTGTTCCCATCCATTGATCACACTCTGCTTTAGAACAAGAAGCACACTCTTGCTTTCTAGAGTCTCTAAGACAGCAGGAAACATGAGTGTGCTGAGAACAAAAGAACGGTGTTTCCTACACATACGGACCATATCTAGTCCAACTCTGCTTCTGAAACTGATACAAAGCACTGACCCTCTAACATCCAATGTTTGTCAGTTAAGATGAGAAACGTGTGAGCTTTGTGAATGATGTAGTTCCTTTGAACTGAAAAGTGACTGCCCTTACCTGAAACGAAGACTTGCTTGTAGGAAGACACAGAGCCTGTGATTTAACTCCATTTCTGAAGGGAAACACACAGCATAGTTCTCATCCATGGATCACACTCTGCTTTAGAGCGAGAAGCACACTCTGGCTTTCTAGATTCTCTAAGACAGCAGGAAATCTGAGTGTGCCCAGAACAAAAGAACGGTGATTCCTACACATATGGACCATATCTAGTCCAAATCTGCTTCTGAAACTGATACAAATCACTGACCCTCTAACATCCAATGCTTGTCACTTAAGATGAGAAATGTGTGAGCTCAGTGAACGATGTAGTTCGTTTGAGCAGAAAAGTGACTGCCCTTACCTGAAACGAAGTCTTGCTTGTAGGAAGACTCAGAGCCTGGGATTTAACTCCATTTCTGAAGTGAAACACACAGCAGTGTTCTCATCCATTGATGACACTCTGATTTAGAACAAGAAGCACGCTCTTGCTTTCTAGAGTCTCTAAGACAGCAGGAAACGTGAGTGTGCTGAGAACAAAAGAACCGTGTTTCCTACACATCCGGACCATATCTAGTCCAACTCTACTTCTTAAACTGATACAAAGCACTGGTCCTCTAACATCCAATGCTTTTCTGTTAAGATGAGAAATGTGTGAGCTCAGTGAACGATGTAGTTCGTTTGTGCTGAAAAGTGACTGCCCTTACCTGAAACGAAGTCTTGCTTGTAGGAAGACACAGAGATTGGGATTTAACTCCATTTCTGAAGGGAAACACACAGCATAGTTCTCATCCATGGATCACAATCTGCTTTAGAGCGAGAAGCACGCTCTTGCTTTCTAGAGTCTCTAACACACCAGGAAACGTGAGTGTGCTGAGAACAAATGAACGGTGTTTCCTACACATATGGACCATATCTAGTCCAACTATGCTTCTGAAACTCATACAAAGCACTGCTCCTCTAACGTCCAATGCTTGTCAGTTAAGATGGAAAACGTGTGAGCTTCATGAACGATGTAGTTCGTTTGAGCAGAAAAGTGACTGCCCTTACCGTAAACGAAGTCTTGCTTGTAGGAAGACTCAGAGCCTGGGATTTAACTCCATTTCTGAATTGAAACACACAGCAGTGTTCTCATCCATTGATCACACTCAGCTTTAGAACAAGAAGCACGCTCTTGCTTTCTAGATTCTCTAAGACAGCAGGAAACGGGAGTGTGCTGAGAACAAAAGAACGATGTTTCCTACACATACGGACCATATCTAGTCCAACTCTGCTTCTGAAACTGATACAAAGCACTGGTCCTCTAACATCCAATTTTTGTCAGTTAAGATGAGAAACGTGTGAGCTTTGTGAATGATGTAGTTCCTTTGAACTGAAAACTGACTGCCCTTACCTGAAACGAAGTCTTGCTTGTAAGAAGACACAGAGCATGTGATTTAACTCCATTTCTGAAGGGAAACACACAGCATAGTATTCATCCATGGATCACACTCTGCTTTAGAGCGAGTAGCACACTCTTGCTTTCTAGATTCTCTAAGACAGCAAGAAATCTGAGTGTGCCCAGAACAAAAGTACGGTGTTTCCTACACATATGGACCATATCTAGTCCAAATCTGCTTCTGAAACTGATACAAAGCACTGAACCTCTAACATCCAATGCTTGTCAGTTAAGATGAGAAATGTGTGAGCTCAGTGAACGATGTAGTTCCTTTGAGCAGAAAAGTGACTGCCCTTACCTGAAACGAAGTCTTGCTTGTAGGAAGACTCAGAGCCTGGGATTTAACTCCATTTCTGAAGTGAAACACACAGCAGTGTTCTCATCCATTGATGACACTCTGCTTTAGAACAAGAAGCACGCTCTTGCTTTCTAGAGTCTCTAAGACAGCAGGAAACGTGAGTGTGCTGAGAAGAAAAGAACCTTGTTTCCTACACATCCGGAAAATATCTAGTCCAACTCTACTTCTTAAACTGATACAAAGCACTGGTCCTCTAACATCCAATGCTTGTCTGTTAAGATGAGAAATGTGTGAGCTCAGTGAACGATGTAGTTCGTTTGAGCTGAAAAGTGACTGCCCTTACCTGAAACGAAGTCTTGCTTGTAGGAAGACCCAGAGATTGGGATTTAACTCCATTTCTGAAGGGAAACACACAGCATAGTTCTCATCCATGGATCACAATCTGCTTTAGAACAAGAAGCACACTCTTGCTTTCTAGAGTCTCTAACACAGCAGGAAACGTGAGTGTGCTGAGAACAAAAGAACGTTGTTTCCTACTCATACGGACCATATCTAGTCCAACTCTGCTTCTGAAACTCATACAAAGCACTGCTCCTCTAACATCCAATGCTTGTCAGTTAAGATGGAAAACTTGTGAGCTTCATGAACGATGTAGTTCGTTTGAGCAGAAAAGTGACTGCCCTTACCTTAAACGAAGTCTTGCTTGTAGGAAGACTCAGAGCCTGGGATTTAACTCCATTTCTGAATTGAAACACACAGCAGTGTTCTCATCCATTGATCACACTCTGCATTAGAACAAGAAGCACGCTCTTGCTTTCTAGAGTCTCTAAGACAGCAGGAAACGGGAGTGTGCTGAGAACAAAAGAACGGTGTTTCCTACACATACGGACCATATCTAGTCCAACTCTGCTTCTGAAACTGATACAAAGCATTGGTCCTCTAACATCCAATGTTTGTCAGTTAAGATGAGAATAGTGTGAGCTTTGTGAATGATGTAGTTCCTTTGAACTGAAAAGTGACTGCCCTTACCTGAAACGAAGTCTTGCTTGTAGGAAGACACAGAGCCTGGGATTTAACTCCATTTCTGAAGGGAAACACACAGCATAGTATTCATCCATGGATCACACTCTGCTTTAGAGTGAGAAGCACTCTCTTGCTTTCTAGATTCTCTAAGACAGCAGGAAATCTGAGTGGGCCCAGAACAAAAGAACGGTGTTTCCTACACATATGGACCATATCTAGTCCAAATCTGCTTCTGAAACTGATACAAAGCACTGACCCTCTAACATCCAATGCTTGTCAGTTAAGATGAGAAATGTGTGAGCTCAGTGAACGATGTAGATCGTTTGAGCAGAAAGTGACTGCCCTTACCTGAAACGAAGTCTTGCTTGTAGGAAGACTCAGAGCCTGGGATTTAACTCCATTTCTGAAGTGAAACACACAGCAGTGTTCTCATCCATTGATGACACTCTGCTTTAGAACAAGAAGCACGCTCTTGCTTTCTAGGGTCTCTAAGACAGCAGGAAACGTGAGTGTGCTGAGAAGAAAAGAACCTTGTTTCCTACACATCCGGAAAATATCTAGTCCAACTCTACTTCTTAAACTGATACAAAGCACTGGTCCTCTAACATCCAATGCTTGTCTGTTAAGATGAGAAATGTGTGAGCTCAGTGAACGATGTAGTTCGTTTGAGCTGAAAAGTGACTGCCCTTACCTGAAACGAAGTCTTGCTTGTAGGAAGACCCAGAGATTGGGATTTAACTCCATTTCTGAAGGGAAACACACAGCATAGTTCTCATCCATGGATCACAATCTGCTTTAGAACAAGAAGCACACTCTTGCTTTCTAGAGTCTCTAACACAGCAGGAAACGTGAGTGTGCTGAGAACAAAAGAACGTTGTTTCCTACTCATACGGACCATATCTAGTCCAACTCTGCTTCTGAAACTCATACAAAGCACTGCTCCTCTAACATCCAATGCTTGTCAGTTAAGATGGAAAACTTGTGAGCTTCATGAACGATGTAGTTCGTTTGAGCAGAAAAGTGACTGCCCTTACCTTAAACGAAGTCTTGCTTGTAGGAAGACTCAGAGCCTGGGATTTAACTCCATTTCTGAATTGAAACACACAGCAGTGTTCTCATCCATTGATCACACTCTGCATTAGAACAAGAAGCACGCTCTTGCTTTCTAGAGTCTCTAAGACAGCAGGAAACGGGAGTGTGCTGAGAACAAAAGAACGGTGTTTCCTACACATACGGACCATATCTAGTCCAACTCTGCTTCTGAAACTGATACAAAGCATTGGTCCTCTAACATCCAATGTTTGTCAGTTAAGATGAGAATAGTGTGAGCTTTGTGAATGATGTAGTTCCTTTGAACTGAAAAGTGACTGCCCTTACCTGAAACGAAGTCTTGCTTGTAGGAAGACACAGAGCCTGGGATTTAACTCCATTTCTGAAGGGAAACACACAGCATAGTATTCATCCATGGATCACACTCTGCTTTAGAGTGAGAAGCACTCTCTTGCTTTCTAGATTCTCTAAGACAGCAGGAAATCTGAGTGGGCCCAGAACAAAAGAACGGTGTTTCCTACACATATGGACCATATCTAGTCCAAATCTGCTTCTGAAACTGATACAAAGCACTGACCCTCTAACATCCAATGCTTGTCAGTTAAGATGAGAAATGTGTGAGCTCAGTGAACGATGTAGATCGTTTGAGCAGAAAGTGACTGCCCTTACCTGAAACGAAGTCTTGCTTGTAGGAAGACTCAGAGCCTGGGATTTAACTCCATTTCTGAAGTGAAACACACAGCAGTGTTCTCATCCATTGATGACACTCTGCTTTAGAACAAGAAGCACGCTCTTGCTTTCTAGGGTCTCTAAGACAGCAGGAAACGTGAGTGTGCTGAGAAGAAAAGAACCTTGTTTCCTACACATCCGGAAAATATCTAGTCCAACTCTACTTCTTAAACTGATACAAAGCACTGGTCCTCTAACATCCAATGCTTGTCTGTTAAGATGAGAAATGTGTGAGCTCAGTGAACGATGTAGTTCGTTTGAGCTGAAAAGTGACTGCCCTTACCTGAAACGAAGTCTTGCTTGTAGGAAGACCCAGAGATTGGGATTTAACTCCATTTCTGAAGGGAAACACACAGCATAGTTCTCATCCATGGATCACAATCTGCTTTAGAGCGAGAAGCACGCTCTTGCTTTCTAGAGTCTCTAACACAGCAGGAAACGTGAGTGTGCTGAGAACAAAAGAACGGTGTTTCCTACACATACGGACCATATCTAGTCCAACTCAGGTTCTTAAACTCATACAAAGCACTGCTCCTCTAACATCCAATGCTTGTCAGTTAAGATGAGAAACGTGTGAGCTTCATGAATGATGTAGTTCGTTTGAGCAGAAAAGTGACTGCCCTTACCTTAAACGAAGTCTTGCTTGTAGGAAGACTCAGAGCCTGGGATTTAACTCCATTTCTGAATTGAAACACACAGCAGTGTTCTCATCCATTGACCACACTCTGCTTTAGAATGAGAAGCACGCTCTTGCTTTCTATATTCTCTACGACAGCAGGAAACATGAGTGTGCTGAAAATAAAAGAACCGTGTTTCCTACACATCCGGACCATATCTAGTCCAACTCTGCTTCTTAAACTGATACAAAGCACTGGTCCTCTAACATCCAATGCTTGTCTGTTAAGATGAGAAATGTGTGAGCTCAGTGAACGATGTAGTTTGTTTGAGCTGAAAAGTGACTGCCCTTACCTGAAACGAAGTCTTGCTTGTAGGAAGACCCAGAGATTGGGATTTAACTAGATTTCTGAAGGGAAACACACAGCATCGTTCTCATCCATGGATCACAATCTGCTTTAGAGCGAGAAGCACGCTCTTGCTTTCTAGATTCTCTAACACAGCAGGAAACGTGAGTGTGCTGAGAACAAAAGAACGGTGTTTCCTACACATACGGACCATATCTAGTCCAACTCTGCTTCTGAAACTCATACAAAGCACTGCTCCTCTAACATCCAATGCTTGTCAGTTAAGATGGAAAACGTGTGAGCTTCATGAATGATGTAGTTCGTTTGAGCAGAGAAGTGACTGCCCTTACCTTAAACGAAGTCTTTCTTGTAGGAAGACTCAGAGCCTGGGATTTAACTCCATTTCTGAATTGCAACACACAGCAGTGTTCTCATCCATTGATCACACTCTGCTTTAGAACAAGAAGCACACTCTTGCTTTCTAGAGTCTCTAAGACAGCAGGAAACATGAGTGTGCTGAGAACAAAAGAACGGTGTTTCCTACACATATGGACCATATCTAGTCCAAATCTGCTTCTGAAACTGATACAAAGCACTGACCCTCTAACATCTAATGTTTGTCAGTTAAGATGAGAAACGTGTGAGCTTTGTGAATGATGTAGTTCCTTTGAACTGAAAAGTGACTGCCTTTACCTGAAACGAAGTCTTGCTTGTAGGAAGACACAGAGCCTGGGATTTAACTCCATTTCTGAATTGAAACACACAGCAGTGTTCCCATCCATTGATCACACTCTGCTTTAGAACAAGAAGCACACTCTTGCTTTCTAGAGTCTCTAAGACAGCAGGAAACATGAGTGTGCTGAGAACAAAAGAACGGTGTTTCCTACACATACGGACCATATCTAGTCCAACTCTGCTTCTGAAACTGATACAAAGCACTGACCCTCTAACATCCAATGTTTGTCAGTTAAGATGAGAAACGTGTGAGCTTTGTGAATGATGTAGTTCCTTTGAACTGAAAAGTGACTGCCCTTACCTGAAACGAAGACTTGCTTGTAGGAAGACACAGAGCCTGTGATTTAACTCCATTTCTGAAGGGAAACACACAGCATAGTTCTCATCCATGGATCACACTCTGCTTTAGAGCGAGAAGCACACTCTCGCTTTCTAGATTCTCTAAGACAGCAGGAAATCTGAGTGTGCCCAGAACAAAAGAACGGTGATTCCTACACATATGGACCATATCTAGTCCAAATCTGCTTCTGAAACTGATACAAATCACTGACCCTCTAACATCCAATGCTTGTCACTTAAGATGAGAAATGTGTGAGCTCAGTGAACGATGTAGTTCGTTTGAGCAGAAAAGTGACTGCCCTTACCTGAAACGAAGTCTTGCTTGTAGGAAGACTCAGAGCCTGGGATTTAACTCCATTTCTGAAGTGAAACACACAGCAGTGTTCTCATCCATTGATGACACTCTGATTTAGAACAAGAAGCACGCTCTTGCTTTCTAGAGTCTCTAAGACAGCAGGAAACGTGAGTGTGCTGAGAACAAAAGAACCGTGTTTCCTACACATCCGGACCATATCTAGTCCAACTCTACTTCTTAAACTGATACAAAGCACTGGTCCTCTAACATCCAATGCTTTTCTGTTAAGATGAGAAATGTGTGAGCTCAGTGAACGATGTAGTTCGTTTGTGCTGAAAAGTGACTGCCCTTACCTGAAACGAAGTCTTGCTTGTAGGAAGACACAGAGATTGGGATTTAACTCCATTTCTGAAGGGAAACACACAGCATAGTTCTCATCCATGGATCACAATCTGCTTTAGAGCGAGAAGCACGCTCTTGCTTTCTAGAGTCTCTAACACACCAGGAAACGTGAGTGTGCTGAGAACAAATGAACGGTGTTTCCTACACATATGGACCATATCTAGTCCAACTATGCTTCTGAAACTCATACAAAGCACTGCTCCTCTAACGTCCAATGCTTGTCAGTTAAGATGGAAAACGTGTGAGCTTCATGAACGATGTAGTTCGTTTGAGCAGAAAAGTGACTGCCCTTACCGTAAACGAAGTCTTGCTTGTAGGAAGACTCAGAGCCTGGGATTTAACTCCATTTCTGAATTGAAACACACAGCAGTGTTCTCATCCATTGATCACACTCAGCTTTAGAACAAGAAGCACGCTCTTGCTTTCTAGATTCTCTAAGACAGCAGGAAACGTGAGTGTGCTGAGAACAAAAGAACGATGTTTCCTACACATACGGACCATATCTAGTCCAACTCTACTTCTTAAACTGATACAAAGCACTGGTCCTCTAACATCCAATGCTTTTCTGTTAAGATGAGAAATGTGTGAGCTCAGTGAACGATGTAGTTCGTTTGTGCTGAAAAGTGACTGCCCTTACCTGAAACGAAGTCTTGCTTGTAGGAAGACACAGAGATTGGGATTTAACTCCATTTCTGAAGGGAAACACACAGCATAGTTCTCATCCATGGATCACAATCTGCTTTAGAGCGAGAAGCACGCTCTTGCTTTCTAGAGTCTCTAACACACCAGGAAACGTGAGTGTGCTGAGAACAAATGAACGGTGTTTCCTACACATATGGACCATATCTAGTCCAACTATGCTTCTGAAACTCATACAAAGCACTGCTCCTCTAACGTCCAATGCTTGTCAGTTAAGATGGAAAACGTGTGAGCTTCATGAACGATGTAGTTCGTTTGAGCAGAAAAGTGACTGCCCTTACCGTAAACGAAGTCTTGCTTGTAGGAAGACTCAGAGCCTGGGATTTAACTCCATTTCTGAATTGAAACACACAGCAGTGTTCTCATCCATTGATCACACTCAGCTTTAGAACAAGAAGCACGCTCTTGCTTTCTAGATTCTCTAAGACAGCAGGAAACGTGAGTGTGCTGAGAACAAAAGAACGATGTTTCCTACACATACGGACCATATCTAGTCCAACTCTGCTTCTGAAACTGATACAAAGCACTGGTCCTCTAACATCCAATTTTTGTCAGTTAAGATGAGAAACGTGTGAGCTTTGTGAATGATGTAGTTCCTTTGAACTGAAAACTGACTGCCCTTACCTGAAACGAAGTCTTGCTTGTAAGAAGACACAGAGCATGTGATTTAACTCCATTTCTGAAGGGAAACACACAGCATAGTATTCATCCATGGATCACACTCTGCTTTAGAGCGAGTAGCACACTCTTGCTTTCTAGATTCTCTAAGACAGCAAGAAATCTGAGTGTGCCCAGAACAAAAGTACGGTGTTTCCTACACATATGGACCATATCTAGTCCAAATCTGCTTCTGAAACTGATACAAAGCACTGAACCTCTAACATCCAATGCTTGTCAGTTAAGATGAGAAATGTGTGAGCTCAGTGAACGATGTAGTTCCTTTGAGCAGAAAAGTGACTGCCATTACCTGAAACGAAGTCTTGCTTGTAGGAAGACTCAGAGCCTGGGATTTAACTCCATTTCTGAAGTGAAACACACAGCAGTGTTCTCATCCATTGATGACACTCTGCTTTAGAACAAGAAGCACGCTCTTGCTTTCTAGAGTCTCTAAGACAGCAGGAAACGTGAGTGTGCTGAGAAGAAAAGAACCTTGTTTCCTACACATCCGGAAAATATCTAGTCCAACTCTACTTCTTAAACTGATACAAAGCACTGGTCCTCTAACATCCAATGCTTGTCTGTTAAGATGAGAAATGTGTGAGCTCAGTGAACGATGTAGTTCGTTTGAGCTGAAAAGTGACTGCCCTTACCTGAAACGAAGTCTTGCTTGTAGGAAGACCCAGAGATTGGGATTTAACTCCATTTCTGAAGGGAAACACACAGCATAGTTCTCATCCATGGATCACAATCTGCTTTAGAACAAGAAGCACGCTCTTGCTTTCTAGAGTCTCTAACACAGCAGGAAACGTGAGTGTGCTGAGAACAAAAGAACGTTGTTTCCTACTCATACGGACCATATCTAGTCCAACTCTGCTTCTGAAACTCATACAAAGCACTGCTCGTCTAACATCCAATGCTTGTCAGTTAAGATGGAAAACTTGTGAGCTTCATGAACGATGTAGTTCGTTTGAGCAGAAAAGTGACTGCCCTTACCTTAAACGAAGTCTTGCTTGTAGGAAGACTCAGAGCCTGGGATTTAACTCCATTTCTGAATTGAAACACACAGCAGTGTTCTCATCCATTGATCACACTCTGCATTAGAACAAGAAGCACGCTCTTGCTTTCTAGAGTCTCTAAGACAGCAGGAAACGGGAGTGTGCTGAGAACAAAAGAACGGTGTTTCCTACACATACGGACCATATCTAGTCCAACTCTGCTTCTGAAACTGATACAAAGCACTGGTCCTCTAACATCCAATGTTTGTCAGTTAAGATGAGAAACGTGTGAGCTTTGTGAATGATGTAGTTCCTTTGAACTGAAAAGTGACTGCCCTTACCTGAAACGAAGTCTTGCTTGTAGGAAGACACAGAGCCTGTGATTTAACTCCATTTCTGAAGGGAAACACACAGCATAGTATTCATCCATGGATCACACTCAGCTTTAGAGCGAGAAGCACACTCTTGCTTTCTAGATTCTCTAAGACAGCAGGAAATATGAGTGTGCCCAGAACAAAAGTACGGTGTTTCCTACACATATGGACCATATCTAGTCCAAATCTGCTTCTGAAACTGATACAAAGCACTGACCCTCTAACATCCAATGCTTGTCAGTTAAGATGAGAAATGTGTGAGCTCAGTGAACGATGTAGTTCGTTTGAGCAGAAAAGTGACTGCCCTTACCTGAAACGAAGTCTTGCTTGTAGGAAGACTCAGAGCCTGGGATTTAACTCCATTTCTGAAGTGAAACACACAGCAGTGTTCTCATCCATTGATGACACTCTGCTTTAGAACAAGAAGCACGCTCTTGCTTTCTAGAGTCTCTAAGACAGCAGGAAACGTGAGTGTGCTGAGAAGAAAAGAACCTTGTTTCCTACACATCCGGAAAATATCTAGTCCAACTCTACTTCTTAAACTGATACTAAGCACTGGTCCTCTAACATCCAATGCTTGTCTGTTAAGATGAGAAATGTGTGAGCTCAGTGAACGATGTAGTTAGTTTGAGCTGAAAAGTGACTGCCCTTACCTGAAACGAAGTCTTGCTTGTAGGAAGACCCAGAGATTGGGATTTAACTCCATTTCTGAAGGGAAACACACAGCATAGTTCTCATCCATGGATCACAATCTGCTTTAGAGCGAGAATCACGCTCTTGCTTTCTAGAGTCTCTAACACAGCAGGAAACGTGAGTGTGCTGAGAACAAAAGAACGTTGTTTCCTACACATACGGACCATATCTAGTCCAACTCTGCTTCTGAAACTCATACAAAGCACTGCTCCTCTATCATCCAATGCTTGTCAGTTAAGATGGAAAACGTGTGAGCTTCATGAACGATGTAGTTCGTTTGAGCCGAAAAGTGACTGCCCTTACCTTAAACGAAGTCTTGCTTGTAGGAAGACTCAGAGCCTGGGATTTAACTCCATTTCTGAATTGAAACACACAGCAGTGTTCTCATCCATTGATCACACTCTGCTTTAGAACAAGAAGCACGCTCTTGCTTTCTAGAGTCTCTAAGACAGCAGGAAACGTGAGTGTGCTGAGAACAAACGAACGGTGTTTCCTACACATACGGACCATATCTAGTCCAACTCTGCTTCTGAAACTGATACAAAGCACTGGTCCTCTAACATCCAATGTTTGTCAGTTAAGATGAGAAACGTGTGAGCTTTGTGAATGATGTAGTTCCTTTGAACTGAAAAGTGACTGCCCTTACCTGAAACGAAGTATTGCTTGTAGGAAGACACAGAGCCTGTGATTTAACTCCATTTCTGAAGGGAAACATTCAGCATAGTTCTCATCCATGGATCATACTCTGCTTTAGAGCGAGAAGCACACTCTTGCTTTCTAGATTCTCTAAGTCAGCAGGAAATCTGAGTGTACCCAGAACAAAAGTACGGTGATTCCTACACATATGGACCATATCTTGTCCAAATCTGCTTCTGAAACTGATACAAAGCAATGACCCTCTAATATCCAATGCTTGTCAGTTAAGATGAGAAATGTGTGAGCTCAGTGAACGATGTAGTTCGTTTGAGCAGAAAAGTGACTGCCCTTACCTGAAACGAAGTCTTGCTTGTAGGAAGACTCAGAGCCTGGGATTTAACTCCATTTCTGAAGTGAAACACACAGCAGTGTTCTCATCCATTGATGACACTCTGCTTTAGAACAAGAAGCACGCTCTTGCTTTCTAGAGTCTCTAAGACAGCAGGAAACGTGAGTGTGCTGAGAACAAAAGAACCGTGTTTCCTACACATCCAGACCATATCTAGTCCAACTCTACTTCTTAAACTGATACAAAGCACTGGTCCTCTAACATCCAATGATTCCTGTTAAGATGAGAAATGTGTGAGCTCAGTGAACGATGTAGTTCGTTTGTGCTGAAAAGTGACTGCCCTTACCTGAAACGAAGTCTTGCTTGTAGGAAGACACAGAGATTGGGATTTAACTCCATTTCTGAAGTGAAACACACAGCAGTGTTCTCATCCATTGATGACACTCTGCTTTAGAACAAGAAGCACGCTCTTGCTTTCTAGAGTCTCTAAGACAGCAGGAAACGTGAGTGTGCTGAGAACAAAAGAACGGTGTTTCCTACACATACGGACCATATCTAGTCCAACTCTGCTTCTTAAACTGATACAAAGCACTGACCCTCTAACATCCAATGCTTGTCAGTTAAGATGAGAAACGTGTGAGCTCAGTGAACGATGTAGTTCGTTTGAGCAGAAAAGTGACTGCCCTTACCTGAAACGAAGTCTTGCTTTTAGGAAGACTCAGAGCCTGGGATTTAACTCCATTTCTGAAGGGAAACACGCAGCATAGCATTCATCCATGGATCACACTCTGCTTTAGAGCGAGAAGCACACTCTTGCTTTCTAGATTCTCTAAGACAGCAGGAAATCTTTGTGTGCCCAGAACAAAAGAACGGTGTTTCCTACACATATGGACCATATCTTGTCCAAATCTTCTTCTGAAACTGATACAAAGCACTGAACCTCTAACATCCAATGCTTGTCAGTTAAGATGAGAAACGTGTGAGCTCAGTGAACGATGTAGTTTGTTTGAGCAGAAAAGTGACTGCCCTTACCTGAAACGAAGTCTTGCTTGTAGGAAGACTCAGAGCCTGGGATTTAACTCCATTTCTGAAGGCAAACACACAGCATAGTTCTCATCCATGGATCACACTCTGCTTTAGAGCGAGAAGCACGCTCTTGCTTTCTATAGTCTCTAAGACAGCAGGAAACGTGAGTGTACTGAGAACAAAAGAACGGTGTTTCCTACATATACAGACCATATGTAGTCCAACTCTGCTTCTGAAACTGATACAAAGCACTGACCCTCTAACATCCAATGCTTGTCAGTTAAGATGAGAAACGTGTAAGCTTCGTGAACGATGTAGTTCGTTTGAGCAGAAAAGTGACTGCCCTTACCTGAATCGAAGTCTTGCTTGTAGGAAGACTCAGAGCCTGGGATTTAACTCCATTTCTGAAGTAAAACACACAGCAGTGTAATCATCCATTGATCACACTCTGCTTTAGAACAAGAAGCACGCTCTTGCTTTCTAGAGTCTCTAAGACAGCAGGAAACGTGTGTGTGTTGAGAACAAAAGAACGGTGTTTCCTACACATACGGACCATATCTAGTTCAACTCTGCTTCTGAAACTGATACAAAGCACTGGTCCTCTAACATCCAATGCTTGTCTTTTGAGATGAGAAATGTGTGAGCTCCGTGAACGATGTAGTTCGTTTGAGCTGAAAAGTGACTGCCCTTACCTGAAACGAAGTCTTGCTTGTAGGAAGAAACAGAGCCTGGGATTTAACTCCATTTCTGTAGGGAAACACACAGCATAGTTCTCATCCATGGATCACACTCTGCTATAGAGCGAGAAGCACGCTCTTGCTTTCTAGAGTCTCTGAGACAACAAGAAACGTGAGTGTGCTGAGAACAAAAGAACGTTGTTTCCTACACATACGGACCATATCTAGTCCAACTCTGCTTCTGAAACTCATACAAAGCACTGCTCCTCTAACATCCAATGCTTGTCAGTTAAGATGGAAAACATGTGAGCTTCATGAACGATGTAGTTCGTTTGAGCAGAAAAGTGACTGCCCTTACCTTAAACGAAGTCTTGCTTGTAGGAAGACTCAGAGCCTGGGATTTAACTCCATTTCTGAAGTGAAACACACAGCAGTGTTCTCATCCATTGATCACACTCTGCTTTAGAACGAGAAGCACGCTCTTGCTTTCTAGAATCTCTAAGACAGCAGGAAACGTGAGTGTGCTGAGAACAAACGAACGGTGTTTCCTACACATACGGACCATATCTAGTCCAACTCTGCTTCTGAAACTGATACAAAGCACTGGTCCTCTAACATCCAATGTTTGTCAGTTAAGATGAGAAACGTGTGAGCTTTGTGAATGATGTAGTTCCTTTGAACTGAAAAGTGACTGCCCTTACCTGAAACGAAGTCTTGCTTGTAGGAAGACACAGAGCATGGGATTTAACTCCATTTCTGAAGGGAATAACACAGCATAGTATTCATCCATGGATCACACTCTGCTTTAGAGCGAGAAGCACACTCTTGCTTTCTAGATTCTCTAAGACAGCAGGAAATCTGAGTGTGCTGAGAAGAAAAGAACCTTGTTTCCTACACATCCGGAAAATATCTAGTCCAACTCTACTTCTTAAACTGATACAAAGCACTGGTCCTCTAACATCCAATGCTTGTCTGTTAAGATGAGAAATGTGTGACCTCAGTGAACGATGTAGTTAGTTTGAGCTGAAAAGTGACTGCCCTTACCTGAAACGAAGTCTTGCTTGTAGGAAGACCCAGAGATTGGGATTTAACTCCATTTCTGAAGGGAAACACACAGCATAGTTCTCATCCATGGATCACAATCTGCTTTAGAGCGAGAAGCACGCTCTTGCTTTCTAGAGTCTCTAACACAGCAAGCAACGTGAGTGTGCTGAGAACAAAAGAACGTTGTTTCCTACACATACGGACCATATCTAGTCCAACTCTGCTTCTGAAACTCATACAAAGCACTGCTCCTCTATCATCCAATGCTTGTCAGTTAAGATGGAAAACGTGTGAGCTTCATGAACGATGTAGTTCGTTTGAGCCGAAAAGTGACTGCCCTTACCTTAAATGAAGTCTTGCTTGTAGGAAGACTCAGAGCCTGGGATTTAACTCCATTTCTGAATTGAAACACACAGCATAGTTCTCATCCATGGATCACACTCTGCTTTAGAGCGAGAAGCACGCTCTTGCTTTCTAGAGTCTCTAACACAGCAGGAAACGTGAGTGTGCTGAGAACAAAAGAACGTTGTTTCCTACACATACGGACCATATCTAGTCCAACTCTGCTTCTGAAACTGATACAAAGCACTGACCCTCTAACATCCAATGTTTGTCAGTTAAGATGAGAAACGTGTGAGCTTTGTGAATGATGTATTTCCTTTGAACTGAAAAGTGACTGCCCTTACCTGAAACGAAGTATTGCTTGTAGGAAGACACAGAGCCTGTGATTTAACTCCATTTCTGAAGGGAAACACACAGCATAGTTCTCATCCATGGATCATACTCTGCTTTAGAGCGAGAAGCACACTCTTGCTTTCTAGATTCTCTAAGTCAGCAGGAAATCTGAGTGTACCCAGAACAAAAGTACGGTGATTCCTACACATATGGAACATATCTTGTCCAAATCTGCTTCTGAAACTGATACAAAGCAATGACCCTCTAACATCCAATGATTCCTGTTAAGATGAGAAATGTGTGAGCTCAGTGAACGATGTAGTTCGTTTGTGCTGAAAAGTGACTGCACTTACCTGAAACGAAGTCTTGCTTGTAGGAAGACACAGAGATTGGGATTTAACTCCATTTCTGAAGTGAAACACACAGCAGTGTTCTCATCCATTGATGACACTCTGCTTTAGAACAAGAAGCACGCTCTTGCTTTCTAGAGTCTCTAAGACAGCAGGAAACGTGAGTGTGCTGAGAACAAAAGAACGGTGTTTCCTACACATACGGACCATATCTAGTCCAACTCTGCTTCTTAAACTGATACAAAGCACTGACCCTCTAACATCCAATGCTTGTCAGTTAAGATGAGAAACGTGTGAGCTCAGTGAACGATGTAGTTCGTTTGAGCAGAAAAGTGACTGCCCTTACCTGAAACGAAGTCTTGCTTGTAGGAAGACTCAGAGCCTGGGATTTAACTCCATTTCTGAAGGGAAACACGCAGCATAGCATTCATCCATGGATCACACTCTGCTTTAGAGCGAGAAGCACACTCTTGCTTTCTAGATTCTCTAAGACAGCAGGAAATCTTTGTGTGCCCAGAACAAAAGAACGGTGTTTCCTACACATATGGACCATATCTTGTCCAAATCTTCTTCTGAAACTGATACAAAGCACTGAACCTCTAACATCCAATGCTTGTCAGTTAAGATGAGAAACGTGTGAGCTCAGTGAACGATGTAGTTTGTTTGAGCAGAAAAGTGACTGCCCTTACCTGAAACGAAGTCTTGCTTGTAGGAAGACTCAGAGCCTGGGATTTAACTCCATTTCTGAAGGCAAACACACAGCATAGTTCTCATCCATGGATCACACTCTGCTTTAGAGCGAGAAGCACGCTCTTGCTTTCTATAGTCTCTAAGACAGCAGGAAACGTGAGTGTACTGAGAACAAAAGAACGGTGTTTCCTACATATACAGACCATATGTAGTCCAACTCTGCTTCTGAAACTGATACAAAGCACTGACCCTCTAACATCCAATGCTTGTCAGTTAAGATGAGAAACGTGTAAGCTTCGTGAACGATGTAGTTCGTTTGAGCAGAAAAGTGACTGCCCTTACCTGAATCGAAGTCTTGCTTGTAGGAAGACTCAGAGCCTGGGATTTAACTCCATTTCTGAAGTAAAACACACAGCAGTGTAATCATCCATTGATCACACTCTGCTTTAGAACAAGAAGCACGCTCTTGCTTTCTAGAGTCTCTAAGACAGCAGGAAACGTGTGTGTGTTGAGAACAAAAGAACGGTGTTTCCTACACATACGGACCATATCTAGTTCAACTCTGCTTCTGAAACTGATACAAAGCACTGGTCCTCTAACATCCAATGCTTGTCTTTTGAGATGAGAAATGTGTGAGCTCCGTGAACGATGTAGTTCGTTTGAGCTGAAAAGTGACTGCCCTTACCTGAAACGAAGTCTTGCTTGTAGGAAGAAACAGAGCCTGGGATTTAACTCCATTTCTGTAGGGAAACACACAGCATAGTTCTCATCCATGGATCACACTCTGCTATAGAGCGAGAAGCACGCTCTTGCTTTCTAGAGTCTCTGAGACAACAAGAAACGTGAGTGTGCTGAGAAAAAAAGAACGTTGTTTCCTACACATACGGACCATATCTAGTCCAACTCTGCTTCTGAAACTCATACAAAGCACTGCTCCTCTAACATCCAATGCTTGTCAGTTAAGATGGAAAACGTGTGAGCTTCATGAACGACGTAGTTCGTTTGAGCAGAAAAGTGACTGCCCTTACCTTAAACGAAGTCTTGCTTGTAGGAAGACTCAGAGCCTGGGATTTAACTCCATTTCTGAATTGAAACACACAGCAGTGTTCTCATCCATTGATCACACTCTGCTTTAGAACAAGAAGCACGCTCTTGCTTTCTAGAGTCTCTAAGACAGCAGGAAACGTGAGTGTGCTGAGAACAAACGAACGGTGTTTCCTACACATACGGACCATATCTAGTCCAACTCTGCTTCTGAAACTGATACAAAGCACTGGTCCTCTAACATCCAATGTTTGTCAGTTAAGATGAGAAACGTGTGAGCTTTGTGAATGATGTAGTTCCTTTGAACTGAAAAGTGACTGCCCTTACCTGAAACGAAGTCTTGCTTGTAGGAAGACACAGAGCATGGGATTTAACTCCATTTCTGAAGGGAATAACACAGCATAGTATTCATCCATGGATCACACTCTGCTTTAGAGCGAGAAGCACACTCTTGCTTTCTAGATTCTCTAAGACAGCAGGAAATCTGAGTGTGCCCAGAACAAAAGTACGGTGTTTCCTACACATATGGACCATATCTAGTCCAAATCTGCTTCTGAAACTGATACAAAGCACTGACCCTCTAACATCCAATGCTTGTCAGTTAAGATGAGAAATGTGTGAGCTCAGTGAACGATGTAGTTCGTTTGAGCAGAAAAGTGACTGCCCTTACCTGAAACGAAGTCTTGCTTGTAGGAAGACTCAGAGCCTGGGATTTAACTCCATTTCTGAAGTGAAACACACAGCAGTGTTCTCATCCATTGATGACACTCTGCTTTAGAACAAGAAGCATGCTCTTGCTTTCTAGAATCTCTAAGACAGCAGGAAACGTGAGTGTGCTGAGAAGAAAAGAACCTTGTTTCCTACACATCCGGAAAATATCTAGTCCAACTCTACTTCTTAAACTGATACAAAGCACTGGTCCTCTAACATCCAATGCTTGTCTGTTAAGATGAGAAATGTGTGACCTCAGTGAACGATGTAGTTAGTTTGAGCTGAAAAGTGACTGCCCTTACCTGAAACGAAGTCTTGCTTGTAGGAAGACCCAGAGATTGGGATTTAACTCCATTTCTGAAGGGAAACACACAGCATAGTTCTCATCCATGGATCACACTCTGCTTTAGAGCGAGAAGCACGCTCTTGCTTTCTAGAGTCTCTAACACATCAAGAAACGTGAGTGTGCTGAGAACAAAAGAACGTTGTTTCCTACACATACGGACCATATCTAGTCCAACTCTGCTTCTGAAACTCATACAAAGCACTGCTCCTCTATCATCCAATGCTTGTCAGTTAAGATGGAAAACGTGTGAGCTTCATGAACGATGTAGTTCGTTTGAGCAGAAAAGTGACTGCCCTTACCTTAAACGAAGTCTTGCTTGTAGGAAGACTCAGAGCCTGGGATTTAACTCCATTTCTGAATTGAAACACACAGCATAGTTCTCATCCATGGATCACACTCTGCTTTAGAGCGAGAAGCACGCTCTTGCTTTCTAGAGTCTCTAACACAGCAGGAAACGTGAGTGTGCTGAGAACAAAAGAACGTTGTTTCCTACACATACGGACCATATCTAGTCCAACTCTGCTTCTGAAACTGATACAAAGCACTGACCCTCTAATATCCAATGTTTGTCAGTTAAGATGAGAAACGTGTGAGCTTTGTGAATGATGTAGTTCCTTTGAACTGAAAAGTGACTGCCCTTACCTGAAACGAAGTATTGCTTGTAGGAAGACACAGAGCCTGTGATTTAACTCCATTTCTGAAGGGAAACACACAGCATAGTTCTCATCCATGGATCATACTCTGCTTTAGAGCGAGAAGCACACTCTTGCTTTCTAGATTCTCTAAGTCAGCAGGAAATCTGAGTGTACCCAGAACAAAAGTACGGTGATTCCTACACATATGGACCATATCTTGTCCAAATCTGCTTCTGAAACTGATACAAAGCAATGACCCTCTAACATCCAATGCTTGTCAGTTAAGATGAGAAATGTGTGAGCTCAGTGAACGATGTAGTTCGTTTGAGCAGAAAAGTGACTGCCCTTACCTGAAACGAAGTCTTGCTTGTAGGAAGACTCAGAGCCTGGGATTTAACTCCATTTCTGAAGTGAAACACACAGCAGTGTTCTCATCCATTGATGACACTCTGCTTTAGAACAAGAAGCACGCTCTTGCTTTCTAGAGTCTCTAAGACAGCAGGAAACGTGAGTGTGCTGAGAACAAAAGAACCGTGTTTCCTACACATCCAGACCATATCTAGTCCAACTCTACTTCTTAAACTGATACAAAGCACTGGTCCTATAACATCCAATGATTCCTGTTAAGATGAGAAATGTGTAAGCTCAGTGAACGATGTAGTTCGTTTGTGCTGAAAAGTGACTGCCCTTACCTGAAACGAAGTCTTGCTTGTAGGAAGACACAGAGATTGGGATTTAACTCCATTTCTGAAGTGAAACACACAGCAGTGTTCTCATCCATTGATGACACTCTGCTTTAGAACAAGAAGCACGCTCTTGCTTTCTAGAGTCTCTAAGACAGCAGGAAACGTGAGTGTGCTGAGAACAAAAGAACGGTGTTTCCTACACATACGGACCATATCTAGTCCAACTCTGCTTCTGAAACTGATACAAAGCACTGACCCTCTAACATCCAATGCTTGTCAGTTAAGATGAGAAACGTGTGAGCTCAGTGAACGATGTAGTTCATTTGAGCAGAAAAGTGACTGCCCTTACCTGAAACGAAGTCTTGCTTGTAGGAAGACTCAGAGCCTGGGATTTAACTCCATTTCTGAAGGGAAACACGCAGCATAGCATTCATCCATGGATCACACTCTGCTTTAGAGCGAGAAGCACACTCTTGCTTTCTAGATTCTCTAAGACAGCAGGAAATCTTTGTGTGCCCAGAACAAAAGAACGGTGTTTCCTACACATATGGACCATATCTTGTCCAAATCTTCTTCTGAAACTGATACAAAGCACTGACCCTCTAACATCCAATGCTTGTCAGTGAAGATGAGAAACGTGTGAGCTCAGTGAACGATGTAGTTTGTTTGAGCAGAAAAGTGACTGCCCTTACCTGAAACGAAGTCTTGCTTGTAGGAAGACTCAGAGCCTGGGATTTAACTCCATTTCTGAAGGCAAACACACAGCATAGTTCTCATCCATGGATCACACTCTGCTTTAGAGCGAGAAGCACGCTCTTGCTTTCTATAGTCTCTAAGACAGCAGGAAACGTGAGTGTACTGAGAACAAAAGAACGGTGTTTCCTACATATACAGACCATATGTAGTCCAACTCTGCTTCTGAAACTGATACAAAGCACTGACCCTCTAACATCCAATGCTTGTCAGTTAAGATGAGAAACGTGTAAGCTTCGTGAACGATGTAGTTCGTTTGAGCAGAAAAGTGACTGCCCTTACCTGAATCGAAGTCTTGCTTGTAGGAAGACTCAGAGCCTGGGATTTAACTCCATTTCTGAAGTAAAATACACAGCAGTGTAATCATCCATTGATCACACTCTGCTTTAGAACAAGAAGCACGCTTTTGCTTTCTAGAGTCTCTAAGACTGCAGGAAACGTGTGTGTGTTGAGAACAAAAGAACGGTGTTTCCTACACATACGGACCATATCTAGTTCAACTCTGCTTCTGAAACTGATACAAAGCACTGGTCCTCTAACATCCAATGCTTGTCTTTTGAGATGAGAAATGTGTGAGCTCCGTGAACGATGTAGTTCGTTTGAGCTGAAAAGTGACTGCCCTTACCTGAAACGAAGTCTTGCTTGTAGGAAGAAACAGAGCCTGGGATTTAACTCCATTTCTGTAGGGAAACACACAGCATAGTTCTCATCCATGGATCACACTCTGCTATAGAGCGAGAAGCACGCTCTTGCTTTCTAGAGTCTCTGAGACAACAAGAAACGTGAGTGTGCTGAGAACAAAAGAACGGATTTTCCTACACATATGGACCATATCTAGTCCAACTCTGCTTTTTAACTGATACAAAGCACTGGTCTTCTAACATACAATGCTTGTCTGTTGAGATGAGAAACGTGTGTGCTCCGTGAACGATGTAGTTCGTTTGAGCTTACAAGTGACTGCCCTTACCAGAAAAGAAGTCTTGCTTGTAGGAAGACACAGAGCCTGGGATTTAACTCCATTTCTGAATGGAAACACACAGCATAGTTGTCATCCATGGATCACACTCTGCTTTAGAGCGAGAAGCACGCTCTAGCTTTCTAGAATCTCTAATACAGCAGGTAATCTGAGTGTGCCCAGAACAAAAGAACGGTGTTTCCTACACATACGGACCATATCTAGCCCAATTCTGCTTCTGAAACTGACACAAAGCACTGACCCTCTAACATCCAATGCTTGTCAGTTAAGATGAGAAACGTGTGATCTTCGTGAACGATGTAGTTCGTTTGAGCAGAAAAGTGACTGCCCTTAACTGAAACGAAGACTTGCTTGTAGGAAGACTCAGAGCTTGGGATTTAACTCCATTTCTGAAGTGAAACACACAGCAGTGTAATCATCCATTGATCACACTCTGCTTTAGAACAAGAAGCACGCTCTTGCTTTCTAGAGTCTCTAACACAGCAGGAAACGTGAGTGTGCTGAGAACAAAAGAACACTGTTTCCTACACATACGGACATTATATAGTCCAACTCTGCTTCTGAAACTGATACAAAGCAATGGTCCTCTAACATCCAATGCTTGTCTATTAAGATTAGAAACGTGTGAGCTCCGTGAAGGATGCAGTTCCTTTGAGCTGAAAAGTGACTGCCCTTACCTGAAAAGAAGTCTTGCTTGTAGGAAGACACAGAGATTGGGATTTAACTCCATTTCTGAAGTGAAACACACAGCAGTGTTCTCATCCATTGATCACACTCTGCTTTAGAACAAGAAGCACGCTCTTGCTTTCTAGAGTCTCTAAGACAGCAGGAAACGTGAGTGTGCTGAGAACAAAAGAACGGTGTTTCCGACACATACGGACCATATCTAGTCCAACTCTGCTTCTTAAACTGATACAAAGCACTGACCCTCTAACATCCAATGCTTGTCAGTTAAGATGAGAAACGTGTGAGCTCAGTGAACGATGTAGTTCGTTTGAGCAGAAAAGTGACTGCCCTTACCTGAAACGAAGTCTTGCTTGTAGGAAGACACAGAGCCTGGGATTTAACTCCATTTCTGAAGGCAAACACACAGCATAGTTCTCATCCATGGATCACACTCTGCTTTAGAGCGAGAAGCACGCTCTTGCTTTCTAGAGTCTCTAAGACAGCAGGAAACGTGAGTGTACTGAGAACAAAAGAACGGTGTTTCCTACATATACAGACCATATGTAGTCCAAATCTGCTTCTGAAACTGATACAAAGCACTGACCCTCTAACATCCAATGCTTGTCAGTTAAGATGAGAAACGTGTAAGCTTTGTGAACGATGTAGTTCGTTTGAGCAGAAAAGTGACTGCCCTTACCTGAATCGAAGTCTTGCTTGTAGGAAGACTCAGAGCCTGGGATTTAACTCCATTTCTGAAGTAAAACACACAGCAGTGTAATCATCCATTGATCACACTCTGCTTTAGAACAAGAAGCACGTTCTTGCTTTCTAGAGTCTCTAAGACAGCAGGAAACGTGTGTGTGTTGAGAACAAAAGAACGGTGTTTCCTACACATACGGACCATATCTAGTTCAACTCTGCTTCTGAAACTGATACAAAGCACTGGTCCTCTAACATCCAATGCTTGTCTGTTGAGATGAGAAATGTGTGAGCTCCGTGAACGCTGTAGTTCGTTTGAGCTGAAAAGTGACTGCCCTTACCTGAAAAGATGTCTTGCTTGTAGGAAGACACAGAGCCTGGGATTTAACTCCATTTCTGAAGGGAAACACACAGCATAGTTCTCATCCATGGATCACACTCTTCTTTAGAGCAAGAAGCATGCTCTTGCTTTCTAGAGTCTCTGAGACAACAAGAAACGTGAGTGTGCTGAGAACAAAAGAACGGATTTTCCTACACATATGGACCATATCTAGTCCAACTCTGCTTTTTAACTGATACAAAGCACTGGTCTTCTAACATACAATGCTTGTCTGTTGAGATGAGAAACGTGTGTGCTCCGTGAACGATGTAGTTCGTTTGAGCTTACAAGTGACTGCCCTTACCAGAAAAGAAGTCTTGCTTGTAGGAAGACACTGAGCCTGGGATTTAACTCCATTTCTGAATGGAAACACACAGCATAGTTGTCATCCATGGATCACACTCTGCTTTAGAGCGAGAAGCACGCTCTTGCTTTCCAGAGTCTCTAATAGAGCAGGTAATCTGAGTGTGCCCAGAACAAAAGAACGGTGTTTCCTACACTTACGGACCATATCTAGTCCAAATCTGCTTCTGAAACTGACACAAAGCACTGACCCTCTAACATCCAATGCTTGTCAGTTAAGATGAGAAACGTGTGATCTTCGTGAACGATGTAGTTCGTTTGAGCAGAAAAGTGACTGCCCTTAACTGAAACGAAGACTTGCTTGTAGGAAGACTCAGAGCTTGGGATTTAACTCCATTTCTGAAGTGAAACACACAGCAGTGTAATCATCCATTGACCACACTCTGCTTTAGAAAAAGAAGCACGCTCTTGCTTTCTAGAGTCTCTAAGACAGCAGGAAACGTGAGTGTGCTGAGAACAAAAGAACACTGTTTCCTACACATACGGACATTATATAGTCCAACTCTGCTTCTGAAACTGATACAAAGCAATGGTCCTCTAACATCCAATGCTTGTCTATTAAGATTAGAAACGTGTGAGCTCCGTGAAGGATGTAGTTCCTTTGAGCTGAAAAGTGACTGCCCTTACCTGAAAAGAAGTCTTGCTTGTAGGAAGACACAGAGCCTGGGATTTAACTCAATTTCTGAAGGGAAACACACAGCATAGTTCTCATCCATGGATCATACTCTGCTTTAGAGCGAGAAGCACACTCTTGCTTTCTAGATTCTCTAAGTCAGCAGGAAATCTGAGTGTACCCAGAACAAAAGTACGGTGATTCCTACACATATGGACCATATCTTGTCCAAATCTGCTTCTGAAACTGATACAAAGCAATGACCCTCTATCATCCAATGATTCCTGTTAAGATGAGAAATGTGTGAGCTCAGTGAACGATGTAGTTCGTTTGTGCTGAAAAGTGACTGCACTTACCTGAAACGAAGTCTTGCTTGTAGGCAGACACAGAGATTGGGATTTAACTCCATTTCTGAAGTGAAACACACAGCAGTGTTCTCATCCATTGATGACACTCTGCTTTAGAACAAGAAGCACGCTCTTGCTTTCTAGAGTCTCTAAGACAGCAGGAAACGTGAGTGTGCTGAGAACAAAAGAACGGTGTTTCCTACACATACGGACCATATCTAGTCCAACTCTGCTTCTTAAACTGATACAAAGCACTGACCCTCTAACATCCAATGCTTGTCAGTTAAGATGAGAAACGTGTGAGCTCAGTGAACGATGTAGTTCGTTTGAGCAGAAAAGTGACTGCCCTTACCTGAAACGAAGTCTTGCTTGTAGGAAGACTCAGAGCCTGGGATTTAACTCCATTTCTGAAGGGAAACACGCAGCATAGCATTCATCCATGGATCACACTCTGCTTTAGAGCGAGAAGCACACTCTTGCTTTCTAGATTCTCTAAGACAGCAGGAAATCTTTGTGTGCCCAGAACAAAAGAACGGTGTTTCCTACACATATGGACCATATCTTGTCCAAATCTTCTTCTGAAACTGATACAAAGCACTGAACCTCTAACATCCAATGCTTGTCAGTTAAGATGAGAAACGTGTGAACTCAGTGATCGATGTAGTTTGTTTGAGCAGAAAAGTGACTGCCCTTACCTGAAACGAAGTCTTGTTTGTAGGAAGACTCAGAGCCTGGGATTTAACTCCATTTCTGAAGGCAAACACACAGCATAGTTCTCATCCATGGATCACACTCTGCTTTAGAGCGAGAAGCACGCTCTTGCTTTCTATAGTCTCTAAGACAGCAGGAAACGTGAGTGTACTGAGAACAAAAGAACGGTGTTTCCTACATATACAGACCATATGTAGTCCAACTCTGCTTCTGAAACTGATACAAAGCACTGACCCTCTAACATCCAATGCTTGTCAGTTAAGATGAGAAACGTGTAAGCTTCGTGAACGATGTAGTTCGTTTGAGCAGAAAAGTGACTGCCCTTACCTGAATCGAAGTCTTGCTTGTAGGAAGACTCAGAGCCTGGGATTTAACTCCATTTCTGAAGTAAAACACACAGCAGTGTAATCATCCATTGATCACACTCTGCTTTAGAACAAGAAGCACGCTCTTGCTTTCTAGAGTCTCTAAGACAGCAGGAAACGTGTGTGTGTTGAGAACAAAAGAACGGAGTTTCCTACACATACGGACCATATCTAGTTCAACTCTGCTTCTGAAACTGATACAAAGCACTGGTCCTCTAACATCCAATGCTTGTCTTTTCAGATGAGAAATGTGTGAGCTCCGTGAACGATGTAGTTCGTTTGAGCTGAAAAGTGACTGCCCTTACCTGAAACGAAGTCTTGCTTGTAGGAAGAAACAGAGCCTGGGATTTAACTCCATTTCTGTAGGGAAACACACAGCATAGTTCTCATCCATGGATCACACTCTGCTATAGAGCGAGAAGCACGCTCTTGCTTTCTAGAGTCTCTGAGACAACAAGAAACGTGAGTGTGCTGAGAACAAAAGAACGTTGTTTCCTACACATATGGACCATATCTAGTCCAACTCTGCTTCTGAAACTCATACAAAGCACTGCTCCTCTATCATCCAATGCTTGTCAGTTAAGATGGAAAACGTGTGAGCTTCATGAACGATGTAGTACATTTGAGCAGAAAAGTGACTGCCCTTACCTTAAACGAAGTCTTTCTTGTAGGAAGACTCAGAGCCGGGGATTTAACTCCATTTCTGAATTGAAACACACAGCAGTGTTCTCATCCATTGATCACACTCTGCTTTAGAACAAGAAGCACGCTCTTGTTTTCTAGAGTCTCTAAGACAGCAGGAAACGTGAGTGTGCTGAGAACAAATGAACGGTGTTTCCTACACATACGGACCATATCTAGTCCAACTCTGCTTCTGAAACTGATACAAAGCACTGGTCCTCTAACATCCAATGTTTGTCAGTTAAGATGAGAAACGTGTGAGCTTTGTGAATGATGTAGTTCCTTTGAACTGAAAAGTGACTGCCCTTACCTGAAACGAAGTCTTGCTTGTAGGAAGACACAGAGCATGGGATTTAACTCCATATCTGAAGGGAAAAACACAGCATAGTATTCATCCATGGATCACACTCTGCTTTAGAGTGAGAAGCACACTCTTGCTTTCTAGATTCTCTAAGACAGCAGGAAATCTGAGTGTGCCCAGAACAAAAGTACGGTGTTTCCTACACATATGGACCATATCTAGTCCAAATCTGCTTCTGAAACTGATACAAAGCACTGACCCTCTAACATCCAATGCTTGTCAGTTAAGATGAGAAATGTGTGAGCTCAGTGAACGATGTAGTTCGTTTGAGCAGAAAAGTGACTGCCCTTACCTGAAACGAAGTCTTGCTTGTAGGAAGACTCAGAGCCTGGGATTTAACTCCATTTCTGAAGTGAAACACACAGCAGTGTTCTCATCCATTGATGACACTCTGCTTTAGAACAAGAAGCATGCTCTTGCTTTCTAGAATCTCTAAGACAGCAGGAAACGTGAGTGTGCTGAGAAGAAAAGAACCTTGTTTCCTACACATCCGGAAAATATCTAGTCCAACTCTACTTCTTAAACTGATACAAAGCACTGGTCCTCTAACATCCAATGCTTGTCTGTTAAGATGAGAAATGTGTGACCTCAGTGAACGATGTAGTTAGTTTGAGCTGAAAAGTGACTGCCCTTACCTGAAACGAAGTCTTGCTTGTAGGAAGACCCAGAGATTGGGATTTAACTCCATTTCTGAAGGGAAACACACAGCATAGTTCTCATCCATGGATCACAATCTGCTTTAGAGCGAGAAGCACGCTCTTGCTTTCTAGAGTCTCTAACACATCAAGAAACGTGAGTGTGCTGAGAACAAAAGAACGTTGTTTCCTACACATACGGACCATATCTAGTCCAACTCTGCTTCTGAAACTCATACAAAGCACTGCTCCTCTATCATCCAATGCTTGTCAGTTAAGATGGAAAACGTGTGAGCTTCATGAACGATGTAGTTCGTTTGAGCAGAAAAGTGACTGCCCTTACCTTAAACGAAGTCTTGCTTGTAGGAAGACTCAGAGCCTGGGATTTAACTCCATTTCTGAATTGAAACACACAGCATAGTTCTCATTCATGGATCACACTCTGCTTTAGAGCGAGAAGCACGCTCTTGCTTTCTAGAGTCTCTAACACAGCAGGAAACGTGAGTGTGCTGAGAACAAAAGAACGTTGTTTCCTACACATACGGACCATATCTAGTCCAACTCTGCTTCTGAAACTGATACAAAGCACTGACCCTCTAACATCCAATGTTTGTCAGTTAAGATGAGAAACGTGTGAGCTTTGTGAATGATGTAGTTCCTTTGAACTGAAAAGTGACTGCCCTTACCTGAAACGAAGTATTGCTTGTAGGAAGACACAGAGCCTGTGATTTAACTCCATTTCTGAAGGGAAACACACAGCATAGTTCTCATCCATGGATCATACTCTGCTTTAGAGCGAGAAGCACACTCTTGCTTTCTAGATTCTCTAAGTCAGCAGGAAATCTGAGTGTACCCAGAACAAAAGTACGGTGATTCCTACACATATGGACCATATCTTGTCCAAATCTGCTTCTGAAACTGATACAAAGCAATGACCCTCTAACATCCAATGCTTGTCAGTTAAGATGAGAAATGTGTGAGCTCAGTGAACGATGTAGTTCGTTTGAGCAGAAAAGTGACTGCCCTTACCTGAAACGAAGTCTTGCTTGTAGGAAGACTCAGAGCCTGGGATTTAACTCCATTTCTGAAGTGAAACACACAGCAGTGTTCTCATCCATTGATGACACTCTGCTTTAGAACAAGAAGCACGCTCTTGCTTTCTAGAGTCTCTAAGACAGCAGGAAACGTGAGTGTGCTGAGAACAAAAGAACCGTGTTTCCTACACATCCAGACCATATCTAGTCCAACTCTACTTCTTAAACTGATACAAAGCACTGGTCCTCTAACATCCAATGATTGCTGTTAAGATGAGAAATGTGTAAGCTCAGTGAACGATGTAGTTCGTTTGTGCTGAAAAGTGACTGCCCTTACCTGAAACGAAGTCTTGCTTGTAGGAAGACACAGAGATTGGGATTTAACTCCATTTCTGAAGTGAAACACACAGCAGTGTTCTCATCCATTGATGACACTCTGTTTTAGAACAAGAAGCACGCTCTTGCTTTCTAGAGTCTCTAAGACAGCAGGAAACGTGAGTGTGCTGAGAACAAAAGAACGGTGTTTCCTACACATACGGACCATATCTAGTCCAACTCTGCTTCTGAAACTGATACAAAGCACTGACCCTCTAACATCCAATGCTTGTCAGTTAAGATGAGAAACGTGTGAGCTCAGTGAACAATGTAGTTCGTTTGAGCAGAAAAGTGACTGCCCTTACCTGAAACGAAGTCTTGCTTGTAGGAAGACTCAGAGCCTGGGATTTACCTCCATTTCTGAAGGGAAACACGCAGCATAGCATTCATCCATGGATCACACTCTGCTTTAGAGCGAGAAGCACACTCTTGCTTTCTAGATTCTCTAAGACAGCAGGAAATCTTTGTGTGCCCAGAACAAAAGAACGGTGTTTCCTACACATATGGACCATATCTTGTCCAAATCTTCTTCTGAAACTGATACAAACCACTGACCCTCTAACATCCAATGCTTGTCAGTGAAGATGAGAAACGTGTGAGCTCAGTGAACGATGTAGTTCGTTTGAGCAGAAAAGTGACTGCCCATACCTGAAACGAAGTCTTGCTTGTAGGAAGACTCAGAGCCTGGGATTTAACTCCATTTCTGAAGGCAAACACACAGCATAGTTCTCATCCATGGATCACACTCTGCTTTAGAGCGAGAAGCACGCTCTTGCTTTCTAGAGTCTCTAAGACAGCAGGAAACGTGAGTGTACTGAGAACAAAAGAACGGTGTTTCCTACATATACAGACCATATGTAGTCCAAATCTGCTTCTGAAACTGATACAAAGCACTGACCCTCTAACATCCAATGCTTGTCAGTTAAGATGAGAAACGTGTAAGCTTTGTGAACGATGTAGTTCGTTTGAGCAGAAAAGTGACTGCCCTTACCTGAATCGAAGTCTTGCTTGTAGGAAGACTCAGAGCCTGGGATTTAACTCCATTTCTGAAGTAAAACACACAGCAGTGTAATCATCCATTGATCACACTCTGCTTTAGAACAAGAAGCACGTTCTTGCTTTCTAGAGTCTCTAAGACAGCAGGAAACGTGTGTGTGTTGAGAACAAAAGAACGGTGTTTCCTACACATACGGACCATATCTAGTTCAACTCTGCTTCTGAAACTGATACAAAGCACTGGTCCTCTATCATCCAATGCTTGTCTGTTGAGATGAGAAATGTGTGAGCTCCGTGAACGCTGTAGTTCGTTTGAGCTGAAAAGTGACTGCCCTTACCTGAAAAGATGTCTTGCTTGTAGGAAGACACAGAGCCTGGGATTTAACTCCATTTCTGAAGGGAAACACACAGCATAGTTCTCATTCATGGATTACACTCTTCTTTAGAGCAAGAAGCATGCTCTTGCTTTCTAGAGTCTCTGAGACAACAAGAAACGTGAGTGTGCTGAGAACAAAAGAACGGATTTTCCTACACATATGGACCATATCTAGTCCAACTCTGCTTTTTAACTGATACAAAGCACTGGTCTTCTAACATACAATGCTTGTCTGTTGAGATGAGAAACGTGTGTGCTCCGTGAACGATGTAGTTCGTTTGAGCTTACAAGTGACTGCCCTTACCAGAAAAGAAGTCTTGCTTGTAGGAAGACACTGAGCCTGGGATTTAACTCCATTTCTGAATGGAAACACACAGCATAGTTGTCATCCATGGATCACACTCTGCTTTAGAGCGAGAAGCACGCTCTTGCTTTCCAGAGTCTCTAATACAGCAGGTAATCTGAGTGTGCCCAGAACAAAAGAACGGTGTTTCCTACACTTACGGACCATATCTAGTCCAAATCTGCTTCTGAAACTGACACAAAGCACTGACCCTCTAACATCCAATGCTTGTCAGTTAAGATGAGAAACGTGTGATCTTCGTGAACGATGTAGTTCGTTTGAGCAGAAAAGTGACTGCCCTTAACTGAAACGAAGACTTGCTTGTAGGAAGACTCAGAGCTTGGGATTTAACTCCATTTCTGAAGTGAAACACACAGCAGTGTAATCATCCATTGATCACACTCTGCTTTAGAACAAGAAGCACGCTCTTGCTTTCTAGAGTCTCTAAGACAGCAGGAAACGTGAGTGTGCTGAGAACAAAAGAACACTGTTTCCTACACATACGGACATTATATAGTCCAACTCTGCTTCTGAAACTGATACAAAGCAATGGTCCTCTAACATCCAATGCTTGTCTATTAAGATTAGAAACGTGTGAGCTCCGTGAAGGATGTAGTTCCTTTGAGCTGAAAAGTGACTGCCCTTACCTGAAAAGAAGTCTTGCTTGTAGGAAGACACAGAGCCTGGGATTTAACTCAATTTCTGAAGGGAAACACACAGCATAGTTCTCACCCATGGATCACACTCTGCTTTACAACAAGAAGCACGCTCTTGCTTTCTAGAGTCACTAATAGAGCAGGAAATCTGAGTGTGCCCAGAACAAAAGAACGGAGTTTCCTACACATATGGACCATATCTAGTCCAAATCTTCTTCTGAAACTGATACAAAGCACTGACCCTCTAACATCCAATGCTTGTCAGTTAAGATGAGAAACGTGTGAGCTCAGTGAACGATGTAGTTCGTTTGAGCAGAAAAGTGACTGCCCTTACCTGAAACGAAGTCTTGCTTGTAGGAAGACTCAGAGCCTTGGATTTAACTCCATTTCTGAAGGGAAACACACAGCATAGTTCTCATCCATGGATCACACTCTGCTTTAGAGCGAGAAGCACTCTCTTGCTTTCTAGATTCTCTAAGACAGCAGGAAACGTGAGTGTGCTGAGAACAAAAGAACGGTGTTTCCTACATATACAGACCATATGTAGTCCAAATCTGCTTCTGAAACTGATACAAAGCACTGACCCTCTAACATCCAATGCTTGTCAGTTAAGATGAGAAACGTGTGAGCTTCGTGAACGATGTAGTTCGTTTGAGCAGAAAAGTGACTGCCCTTACCTGAATCGAAGTCTTGCTTGTAGGAAGACTCAGAGCCTGGGATTTAACTCCATTTCTGAAGTAAAACACACAGCAGTGTAATCATCCATTGATCACACTCTGCTTTAGAACAAGAAGCACGCTCTTGCATTCTAGAGTCTCTAAGACAGCAGGAAACGTGTGTGTGTTGAGAACAAAAGAACGGTGTTTCCTACACATACGGACCATATCTAGTTCAACTCTGCTTCTGAAACTGATACAAAGCACTGGTCCTCTAACATCCAATGCTTGTCTGTTGAGATGAGAAATGTGTGAGCACCGTGAAGGATGTAGTTCGTTTGAGCTGAAAAGTGACTGCCCTTACCTGAAACGAAGTCTTGCTTGTAGGAAGACACAGAGCCTGGGATTTAACTCCATTTCTGTAGGGAAACACACAGCATAGTTCTCATCCATGGATCACACTCTGCTTTAGAGCGAGAAGCACGCTCTTGCTCTCTAGAGTCTCTAAGACAGCAGGAAACGTGAGTGTGCTGAGAACAAAAGAACGGTGTTTCCTACACATACGGACCATATCTAGTCCAACTCTGCTTCTGAAACTGACACAAAGCACTGACCCTCTAACATCCAATGCTTGTCAGTTAAGATGAGAAACGTGTGATCTTCGTGAACGATGTAGTTCGTTTGAGCAGAAAAGTGACTGCCCTTAACTGAAACGAAGACTTGCTTGTAGGAAGACTCAGAGCTTCGGATTTAACTCCATTTCTGAAGTGAAACACACAGCAGTGTAATCATCCATTGATCACACTCTGCTTTAGAACAAGAAGTACGCTCTTGCTTTCTAGAGTCTCTACACAGCAGGAAACGTGAGTGTGCTGAGAACAAAGAACACTGTTTCCTACACATACGGACATTATATAGTCCAACTCTGCTTCTGAAACTGATACAAAGCAATGGTCCTCTAACATCCAATGCTTGTCTATTAAGATTAGAAACGTGTGAGCTCCGTGAAGATGTAGTTCCTTTGAGCTTAAAAGTGACTGCCCTTACCTGAAAAGAATTCTTGCTTGTAGGAAGACACAGAGCCTGGGATTTAAATCAATTTCTGAAGGGAAACACACAGCATAGTTCTCACCCATGGATCACACTCTGCTTTACAGCAAGAAGCACGCTCTTGCTTTCTAGAGTCACTAATACAGCAGGAAATCTGAGTGTGCCCAGAACAAAAGAACGGATTTTCCTACACATATGAACCATATGTTGTCCAACTCTTCTTATGAAACTGATACAAAGCACTGGTCCTCTAACATCCGATGCTTGTCAGTTAAGATGGGAAACGTGTGAGCTTCATGAACGATGTAGTTCGTTTGAGCAGAAAAGTGACTGCCCTTACCTTAAACGAAGTCTTGCTTGTAGGAAGACACAGAGTCTGGGATTTAACTCCATTTCTGAAGAGAAACACACAGCATAGTTCTCATCCATGGATCACACTCTGCTTTAGAGCGAGAAGCACGCTCTTGCTTTCTAAAGTCTCTAAGACAGCAGGAAACGTGAGTGCGCTTAGAACAAATGAACGGTGTTTCCTACACATACGGACCATATCTAGTCCAACTCTGTTTCTGAAACTGACACAAAGCACTGGTCCTCTAACATCCAATGCTTGTCAGTTAAGATGGGAAACGTGTGAGCTTCATGAACGATGTAGTTCATTTGAGCAGAAAAGTGACTGCCCTTACCTTAAACGAAGTCTTGATTGTAGGTGGACTCAGAGCCTGGGATTTAACTCCATTTCTGAAGTGAAACACACAGCATAGTTCTCATCCATGGATGACACTCTGCTTTAGAGCGAGAAGCACGCTCTTGCTTTCTAAAGTCTATAAGACAGCAGGAAACGTGAGTGTGCTGAGAACAAAAGAACGGTGTTTCCTACAGATATGGACCATATCTAGTCCAACTCTGCTTCTGAAACTGATACAAAGCACTGGTCCTCTAACATCCTATGCTTGTAAGTTAAGATGAGAAACGTGTGAGGTTTGTGAAGGATGTAGTTCCTTTGAACTGAAAAGTGACTCCCTTTACCTGTAACGAAGTCTTGCTTGTAGTAAGACACAGAGCCTGGGATTTAACTCCCTTTCCGAAGGGAAACACACAGCATTTTTCTCATCCATGGATCACACTCTACTTTAGAGTGAGAAGCACGCTCTGGCTTTTAGAGTCTCTAATACAGCAGGAAATCTGAGTGTGCCCAGAACAAAAGAACGGAGTTTCCTACAAATATGGACCATATCTAGTCCAAATCTTCTTCTGAAACTGATACAAAGCACTGACCCTCTAACATCCAATGCTTGTCAGTTAAGATGAGAAACGTGTGAGCTCAGTGAACGATGTAGTTCGTTTGAGCAGAAAAGTGACTGCCCTTACCTGAAATGAAGTCTTGCTTGTAGGAAGACTCAGAGCCTGGGATTTAACTCCTTTTCTGAAGGCAAACACACAGCATAGTTCTAATCCATGGATCACACTCTGCTTTAGAGCGACAAGCACACTCTTGATTTCTAGAGTCTCTAAGACAGCAGGAAACGTGAGTGTGCTGAGAACAAAAGAACGGTGTTTCCTACACATACGGACCATATCTAGTCCAACTCTGCTTCTGAAACTGATACAAAGCACTGGTCCTCTAACATCCAATGCTTGTCTGTTAAGATGAGAAACGGGTGAGCTTCGTGAACGCTGTAGTTCGTTTGAGCTGAAAAGTGTCTGCCCTTACCTGAAAAGATGTCTTGCATGTAGGAAGACACAGAGCCTGGGATTTAACTCCATTTCTGAAGGGAAACACACAGCATAGTTCTCATCCATGGATCACACTCTTCTTTAGAGCAAGAAGCATGCTCTTGCTTTCTAGAGTCTCTGAGACAACAAGAAACGTGAGTGTGCTGAGAAAAAAAGAACGGATTTTCCTACACATATGGACCATATCTAGTCCAACTCTGCTTTTTAACTGTTACAAAGCACTGGTCCTCTAACATACAATGCTTGTCTGTTGAGATGATAAACGTGTGAGCTCCGTGAACGATGTAGTTCGTTTGAGCTTACAAGTGACTGCCCTTACCTGAAAAGAAGTCTTGCTTGTAGGAAGACACAGAGCCTGGGATTTAACTCCATTTCTGAATGGAAACACACAGCATAGTTGTCATCCATGGATCACACTCTGCTTTAGAGCGAGAAGCACACTCTTGCTTTCTAGAGTCTCTAATACAGCAGGTAATCTGAGTGTGCCCAGAACAAAAGAACGGTGTTTCCTATACATACGGACCATATCTAGTCCAACTCAGCTTCTGAAGCTGATACAAAGCACAGTTCCTGTAACATCCAATGCTTGTCAGTTAAGATGAGAAACGTGTGATCTTCGTGAATGATGTGGTTCGTTTGAGCTGAAAAGTGATTTCCCTTACCTGAAACGAAGTCTTGCATGTAGGAAGACACAGAGCCTGGGATTTAACTCCATTTCTGAAGGGAAACACACAGCATAGTTCTCATCCATGGATCACATTCTGCTTTAGAGCGATTAGCATGCTCTTGCTTTCTAGAGACTCTAATACAGCAGGAAACTTGAGTGTGCTCAGAACAAATGAACGGTGTATCCTACATATAGGGGCCATATCTAGCTCAACTCTGCTTCTGAAACTACAACAAACCACAGGTCCTCTAACACCCAATGCTTGTCAGTTAGGATGAGAAACCAGTGAGCTTCGTGAACTATGTAGTTCGTTTGAGCTGTAAAGTAACTGCCCTTTCCTGAAACGAAGTCTTGCTTGTAGGAAGACTCAGAGCCAGGGATTTAACTCCATTTCTGAAGTGAAACACACAGCAGAGTTCTCATCGATTGATCACATTCTGCTTTAGATAAGAAGAATGCTCTTGCTTTCTAGAGTCTCTAAGACAAAGGAAATGTGAGTGTGCTGAGAACAACAGAACGGTGTTTCCTACACATACGAACCATATCTAGCCCAACTCTGCTTCTAAAACTGATACAAAGTACTGTTCCTCTAACATCCAATGTTTGTCAGTTAGGATGAGAAACGTGTGAGATTCGAGAACGATGTAGTTCGTTTGAGCTGTAAAGTAACTGCCCTTTCCTGAAATGAAGTCTTGCTTGTAGGAAGACTCAGAGCCTGGGATTTAACTCCATTTCTGAAGTGAAACACACAGCAGAGTTCCCATCCATAGATCACACTCTGCTTTAAGCAAGAAGCACGCTCTTGCTTTCTAGTGTCTCTAAGACAGCAGGAAACGTGAGTATGCTGAGAGCAAAAGAACGGTGTTTCCTACACATACAGACAATATCTAGTCCAACTCTACTTCGGAAACTGATACAAAGCACTGGCCCTCTACCACCCAATGCTTGTCAGTTAGGATGAGAAACCTGTGAGCTTTCTGAACGATGTAGTTCATTTGAGCTGTAAAGTAACTGCCCTTTCCTGAAACCAAGTCTTGCTTGTAGGAAGACTCAGAGCCAGGGATTTAATTCCATTTCTGAAGTAAAACACACAGCAGAGATCTCATGCATTGCACAAACTTTGCTTTAGAGCAAGAAGCACGCTCTTGCTTTCTATAGTCTCTAATACAGCAGGAAATTTGAGTGTGCTCAGAACAAAAGAACGGAGTTTCCCACACATACAGACCATATCTAGTCCAACTCTGCTTCTGAAACTGATACAAAGCACTGGTCCTCTAACATCCAATGCTTGTCATTTAAGATGAGAAACATGTGAGCTTCATGAACGATGTAGTTCGCTTGAGCTGTAAAGTAACTGCCCTTTCCTGAAATGAAGTCTTGCTTGTAGGAAGACTCAGAGCCTGGGATTTAACTCCATTTCTGAAGTGAAACACACAGCAGAGTTCCCATCCAGGGATCACACTCTGCTTTAGAGCAAGAAGCACGCTCTTGCTTTCTAGATTCTCTAAGACAGCAGGAAACGTGAGTGTGCTGAGAGCAAAAGAACGGTGTTACCTACACAAACAGACAATATCTAGTCCAACCCTTCTTCGGAAACTGATACAAAGCACTGGTCCTCTAACACCAAATGCTTGTCAGTTAGGATGAGAAACCTGTGAGCTTCTTGAACGATGTAGTTTGTTTGAGCTGTAAAGTAACTGCCCTTTCCTGAAACCAAGTCTTGCTAGTAGGAAGACTCAGAGCCAGGGATTTAATTCCATTTCTGAAGTGAAACACACAGCAGAGTTCCCATCCATTAATCACATTCTGCTTTACATAAGAAGCATGCTCTTGCTTTCTAGAATCTCTAAGACAAAGGAAACGTGACTGTGCTGAGAAAAACAGAACGGTGTTTCCTACACATACGTACCATATCTAGTCCAACCCTGCTTCTGAAACTAATACAAAGTACTGGTCCTCTAACATCCAATGCTTGTCATTTAAGATGAGAAACATTTGAGCTTCATGAACGATGTAGTTCGTTTGAGCTGAAAAGATCCTGCCCTTACCTGGAATGAAGTCTTGCTTGTAGGATGACACAGAGCCTGGGATTTAACTCCATTTCTGAAGGGAAAGACACAGCATAGTTCTCATCCATGGATCGCACTCTGCTTTAGAGCTATTAGCACGCTCTTGCTTTCTAGAGTCTCTAATACAGCAGGAAACTTGAGTGTGCTCAGAACAAATGAACGGTGTTTCCTACATATACAGACCATATCTAGTTCAACTCTGCTTCTGAAACTGCAACAAACCACAGGTCCTGTAACATCCAATGCTTGTCATTTAAGATAAGAAACGTCTGAGCTTCGTGAATGATGTAGTTTGCTTGAGCTGTAAAGTAACTGCCCTTTCCTGAAACGAAGTCTTGATTGTAGGAAGACTCAGAGAATGGGATTTAACTCCATTTCTTAAGGGAAACACAGAGCATAGTTCTCATCCATCGATCACACTCTGCTTTAGAGCAAGAAGCACGCTCTTGCTTTCTTGAGTCTCTAATACATCAGGAAACGTGAGTGTGCTGAGAACAAAAGAACGGTGTTTCCTACACATAGGGGCCATATCTAGTTCAACACTGCTTCTGCAACTGACACAAAACACAGGTCCTGTCACATACAATGCTTTTTAATTAAGAGCAAGAAACGTGTGAGCTTCGTGTACGTTGTAGTTCTTTTGACCTGTAAAGTAACTGGCCTTACCTGACATGAAGTCTTGATTGTAGGAAGACTCAGAGCCTGAGATTTAACTCCAATTCTGTAGTGAACAACACAGCAGAGTTCCGATCCAAAGAACACACTCTGCTTTAGAGCAAGAAGCACGCTCTTGCTTTCTAGAGTCTCTAAGACAGCAGGATACGTGAGTGTGCTGAGAACAACAGAAAGGTGTTTCCTACACATATGGACCATATCTAGTCCAACTCTGCTTCTGAAACTGATACAAAGCACTGGTCTTCTATGACCCAATGCTTGTCAGTTAGGATGAGAAACCTGTGAGCTTCGTGAACGATGTAGTTCGTTTGAGCTGTAAGTAACTGCCCTTTCCTGAAACGAAGTCTTGATTGTAGGAAGACTCAGAGCCAGGGATGTAATTCCATTTCTGATGTGAAACGCACAGCAGAATTCCCATCCATTTATCACATTCTGCTTTAGATAAGAAGCATATTCTTGCTTTCTAGAGTCTCTAAGACAAAGGAAACGTGACTATGCTGAGAAAAACAGAACGGTGTTTCCTACACATACGTACCATATCTAGTCCAACCCTGCTTCTGAAACTGATACAAAGTACTGGATCTCTAACATCCAATGCTTGTCATTTAAGATGAGAAACATGTGAGCTTCATGAACGACGTAGTTCGTTTGAGCTGAAAAGTGCCTGCCCTTTCCTGAAACGAAGTCTTGATTGTAGGAAAACACAGAGCCAGGGATTTAACTCCATTTCTGAAGGGAAAGAACCAGCATAGTTCTCATCCATGGATCACACTCTGCTTTAGAGCTATTAGCACGCTCTTGCTTTCTAGAGTCTCTAATACAGCAAGAAACTTGATTGTGCTCAGAACAAATGAACGGTGTTTCCTACATATACGGACCATATCTAGTTCAACACTGCTTCTGCAACTGACACAAAACACAGGTCCTGTCACATCCAATGCTTTTTAATTAAGAGCAAGAAACCTGTGAGCTTCGTGTACGTTGTAGTTCTTTTGACCTGTAAAGTAACTGGCCTTACCGGACATGAAGTCTTGATTGTAGGAAGACTCAGAGCCTGAGATTTAACTCCAATTTTGTAGTGAACAACACAGCAGAGTTCCCATCCAATGATCACACTCTGCTTTAGAACAAGAAGCACGCTCTTGCTTTCTAGAGTCTCTAAGACAGCAGGATACGTGAGTGTGCTGAGAACAACAGAACGGTGTTTCCTACACAAATGGACCATATCTAGTTCAACTCTGCTTCTGAAACTGATACAAAGCACTGGTCCTCTACCATCCAATGCTTGTAAGTTGAGATGAGAAACATGTGAGCTTTGTGAATGATGTAGTTCGCTTGAGCTGTAAAGTAACTGCCCTTTCCTGAAACGAAGTCTTGATTGTAGGAAGACTCAGAGAAAGGGATTTAACTCCATTTCTGAAGTGAAACACACAGCAGAGTTCCCATCTAGGGATCACACTCTGCTTTAGAGCAAGAAGCACACTCTTGCTTTCTAGAGTCAATAAGACAGCAGGAAACGTGAGTGTGCTGAGAGCAAAAGAACGGTGTTTACTACACATACAGACGATATCTAGTCCAACTCTGCCTCTGAAACTCATACAAAGCACTGGTCCTCTAACATCCAATGCTTGTCATTTAAGATGAGAAACGTGTGGGCTTCATGAACGATGAAGTTCGTTTGAGCTGAAAAGTGCCTGCCCTTAGCTGACATGAAGTCTTGCTTGTAGGAAGACTCAGAGCCTGGGATTTAACTCCATTTCTGAAGGGAAAGACACAGCATAGTTCTCATCCATGGACCACATTCTGCTTTAGAGCTATTAGCACGCTCTTGCTTTCTAGAGTCTCTAATACAGCAGGAAACTTGAGTGTGCTCAGAATAAATGAACGGTGTTTCCTACACATACAGACAATATCTAGTCCAACTCTGCTTCGGAAATTGATACAAAGCACTGGTCCTCTAACACCCAATGCTTGTCAGTTAGGATGAGAGACCTGTGAGCATCGTGAACGATGTAGATCGTTTGAGCTGTAAAGTAACTGCCCTTTCCTGAAACCAAGTCTTGCTTGTAGGAAGACTCAGAGCCAGGGATTTAATTCCATTTTTGACGTGAAACACACAGCAGAGTTCCCATCCATTTATCACATTCTGCTTTACATAAGAAGCATGCTCTTGCTTTCTAGAGTCTCTAAGACGAAGGAAACGTGACTGTCCTGAGAAAAACAGAACGGTGTTTCCTACACATAAGTACCATATCTAGTCCAATCCTGCTTCTGAAACTAATACAAAGTATAGGTCCTCTAACATCCAATGCTTGTCATTTAAGATGAGAAACATGTGAGCTTCATGAACGATGTAGTTCGTTTGAGCTGAAAAGATCCTGCCCTTACCTGGAATGAAGTCTTGCTTGTAGGATGACACAGAGCCTGGGATTTACCTCCATTTCTGAAGGGAAAGACACAGCATAGTTCTCATCCATGGATCGCACTCTGCTTTAGAGCTATTAGCACGCTCTTGCTTTCTAGAGTCTCTAATACAGCAGGAAACATGAGTGTGCTCGGAACAAATGATCGGTGTTTCCTACATATACAGACCATATCTAGTTCAACTCTGCTTCTGAAACTGCAACAAACCACAGGTCCTGTAACATCCAATGCTTGTCAGTTCAGATAAGAAATGTGTGAGCTTCGTGAATGATGTAGTTCACTTGAGCTGTAAAGTAACTGCCCTTTCCTGAAACGAAGTCTTGATTGTAGGAAGACTCAGAGAATGGGATTTAACTCCATTTCTGAAGTGAAACACACAGCAGAGTTCCCATCTAGGGATCACACTCTGCTTTAGAGCAAGAAGCACGCTCTTGCTTTCTAGAGTCTCTAAGACAGCAGGAAACGTGAGTGTGCTGAGAGCAAAAGAACGGTGTTTACTACACATACAGACGATATCTAGTCCAACTCTGCTTCTGAAACTGATACAAAGCACTGGTCCTCTAACATCCAATGCTTGTCATTTAAGATGAGAAACGTGTGAGCTTCATGAACGATGTAGTTCGTTTGAGCAGAAAAGTGCCTGCCCTTACCTGACATGAAGTCTTGCTTGTAGGAAGACTCATTGCCTGGGCTTTAACTCCCATTCTGTAGTGAACAACACAGCAGAGGTCCCATCCAATGATCACACTCTGATTTAGAGCAAGAAGCACGCTCTTGCTTTCTAGAGTCTCTAATATAGCAGGATACGTGAGTGTGCTGAGAACAACAGATCGGTGTTTCCTACACATATGGACCATATCTCGTCCAACTCTGCTTCTGAAACTGATACAAAGCACTGGTCCTCTACCATCCAATGCTTGTAAGTTAAGATGAGAAACATGTGAGCTTCGTGAATGATGTAGTTTGCTTGAGCTGTAAAGTAACTGCCCTTTCCTGAAACGAAGTCTTGATTGTAGGAAGACTCAGAGAATGGGATTTAACTCCATTTCTAAAGTGCAACACAGAGCAGAGTTCCCATCCAGGGATCACACTCTGCTTAAGAGCAAGAAGCACACGCTTACTTTCTAGAGTCTCTAAGACAGCAGGAAACGTGAGTGTGCCAAGAGCAAAAGAACGGTGTTTACTACACATACAGACGATATCTAGTCCAACTCTGCTTCTGAAACTGATACAAAGCACTGGTCCTCTAACATCCAATGCTTGTCATTTAAGATGAGAAACATGTGAGCTTCATGAACGATGTAGTTCGTTTGAGCTGAAAAGTGCCTGCCCTTACCTGACATGAAGTCTTGCTTGTAGGAAGACTCATTGCCTGGGCTTTAACTCCAATTCTGTAGTGAACAACACAGCAGAGTTCCCATCCAATGATCACACTCTGCTTTAGAGCTATTAGCACGCTCTTGCTTTCTAGAGTCCCTAATACAGCAGGAACCTTGAGTGTGCTCAGAACAAATGAACGGTGTTTCCTACATATACGGACCATATCTAGTCCAACCCTGCTTCTGAAACTGATACAAAGTACTGGATCTCTAACATTCAATGCTTGTCATTTAAGATGAGAAACATGTGAGCTTCATGAACGATGTAGTTCGTTTGAGCTGAAAAGTGCCTGCCCTTACCTGGAACGAAGTCTTCCTTGTAGGAAAACACAGAGCCAGGGATTTAACTCCATTTCTGAAGGGAAAGAACCAGCATAGTTCTCATCCATGGATCACACTCTGCTTTAGAGCTATTAGCACGGTCTTGCTTTCTAGAGTCTCTAATACAGCAGGAAACTTGATTGTACTCAGAACAAATGAACGGTGTTTCCTACATATACGGACCATATCTAGTTCTACTCTGCTTCTGAAACTGCAACAAACCATAGGTCCTGTAACATCCAATGCTTGTCATTTAAGATAAGAAACGTCTGAGCTTCGTGAATTATGTAGTTCGCTTGAGCTGTAAAGTAACTGCCCTTTCCTGAAACGAAGTCTTGATTGTAGGAAGACTCAGAGAATGGGATTTAACTCCATTTCTTAAGGGAAACACAGAGCATAGTTCTCATCCATCGATCACACTCTGCTTTAGAGGAAGAAGCACGCTCTTGCTTTCTTGAGTCTCTAATACATCAGGAAACGTGAGTGTGCTGAGAACAAAAGAACGGTGTTTCCTACACATAGGGGCCATATCTAGTTCAACACTGCTTCTGCAACTGACACAAAACACAGGTCCTGTCACATCCAATGCTTTTTAATTAAGAGCAAGAAACTTGTGAGCTTCGTGTACGTTGTAGTTCTTTTGACCTGTAAAGTAACTGGCCTTACCTGACCTGAAGTCTTGATTGTAGTAAGACTCAGAGCCTGAGATTTAACTCCAATTCTGTAGTTAACAACACAGCAGAGTTCCCTTCCAAAGATCACACTCTGCTTTAGAGCAAGAAGCACGCTCTTGCTTTCTAGATTCTCTAAGACAGCAGGATACGTGAGTGTGCTGAGAACAACAGAACGGTGTTTCCTACACATATGGACCATATCTAGTCCAACTCTGCTTCTGAAACTGATACAAAGCACTGGTCTTCTATGACCCAATGCTTGTCAGTTAGGATGAGAAACCTGTGAGCTTCGTGAACGATGTAGTTCGTTTGAGCTGTAAAGTAACTGCCCTTTCCTGAAACGAAGTCTTGATTGTAGGAAGACTCAGAGCCAGGGATGTAATTCCATTTCTGATGTGAAACACACAGCAGAATTCCCATCCATTTATCACATTCTGCTTTAGATAAGAAGCATATTCTTGCTTTCTAGAGTCTCTAAGACAAAGGAAACATGACTATGCTGAGAAAAACAGAACGGTGTTTCCTACACATACGTACCATATCTAGTCCAACCCTACTTCTGAAACTGATACAAAGTACTGGATCTCTAACATCCAATGCTTGTGATTTAAGATGAGAAACATGTGAGCTTCATGAACGATGTAGTTCGTTTGAGCTGAAAAGTGCCTGCCCTTACCTGGAATGAAGTCTTCCTTGTAGGAAAACACAGAGCCAGGGATTTAACTCCATTTCTGAAGGGAAAGAACCAGCATAGAGCTCATCCATGGATCACACTCTGCTTTAGAGCTATTAGCACGCTATTGCTTTCTAGAGTCTCTAATACAGCAAGAAACTTGATTGTGCTCAGAACAAATGAACGGTGTTTCCTACATATACGGACCATATCTAGTTCAACTCTGCTTCTGAAACTGCAACAAACCACAGGTCCTGTAACATCCAATGCTTGTCATTTAAGATAAGAAACGTCTGAGCTTCGTGAATGATGTAGTTCGCTTGAGCTGTAAAGTAACTGCACTTTCCTGAAATGAAGTCTTGATTGTAGGAAGACTCAGAGAATGGGATTTAACTCCATTTCTTAAGGGAAACACAGAGCATAGTTCTCATCCATCGATCACACTCTGCTTTAGAGGAAGAAGCACGCTCTTGCTTTCTTGAGTCTCTAATACATCAGGAAACGTGAGTGTGCTGAGAACAAAAGAACGGTGTTTCCTACACATAGGGGCCATATCTAGTTCAACACTGCTTCTGCAACTGACACAAAACACAGGTCCTGTCACATCCAATGCTTTTTAATTAAGAGCAAGAAACTTGTGAGCTTCGTGTACGTTGTAGTTCTTTTGACCTGTAAAGTAACTGGCCTTACCTGACCTGAAGTCTTGATTGTAGTAAGACTCAGAGCCTGAGATTTAACTCCAATTCTGTAGTTAACAACACAGCAGAGTTCCCTTCCAAAGATCACACTCTGCTTTAGAGCAAGAAGCACGCTCTTGCTTTCTAGATTCTCTAAGACAGCAGGATACGTGAGTGTGCTGAGAACAACAGAACGGTGTTTCCTACACATATGGACCATATCTAGTCCAACTCTGCTTCTGAAACTGATACAAAGCACTGGTCTTCTATGACCCAATGCTTGTCAGTTAGGATGAGAAACCTGTGAGCTTCGTGAACGATGTAGTTCGTTTGAGCTGTAAAGTAACTGCCCTTTCCTGAAACGAAGTCTTGATTGTAGGAAGACTCAGAGCCAGGGATGTAATTCCATTTCTGATGTGAAACACACAGCAGAATTCCCATCCATTTATCACATTCTGCTTTAGATAAGAAGCATATTCTTGCTTTCTAGAGTCTCTAAGACAAAGGAAACATGACTATGCTGAGAAAAACAGAACGGTGTTTCCTACACATACGTACCATATCTAGTCCAACCCTACTTCTGAAACTGATACAAAGTACTGGATCTCTAACATCCAATGCTTGTGATTTAAGATGAGAAACATGTGAGCTTCATGAACGATGTAGTTCGTTTGAGCTGAAAAGTGCCTGCCCTTACCTGGAACGAAGTCTTCCTTGTAGGAAAACACAGAGCCAGGGATTTAACTCCATTTCTGAAGGGAAAGAACCAGCATAGAGCTCATCCATGGATCACACTCTGCTTTAGAGCTATTAGCACGCTATTGATTTCTAGAGTCTCTAATACAGCAAGAAACTTGATTGTGCTCAGAACAAATGAACGGTGTTTCCTACATATACGGACCATATCTAGTTCAACTCTGCTTCTGAAACTGCAACAAACCACAGGTCCTGTAACATCCAATGCTTGTCATTTAAGATAAGAAACGTCTGAGCTTCGTGAATGATGTAGTTCGCTTGAGCTGTAAAGTAACTGCACTTTCCTGAAATGAAGTCTTGATTGTAGGAAGACTCAGAGAATGGGATTTAACTCCATTTCTTAAGGGAAACACACAGCATAGTTCTCATCCATCGATCACACTCTGCTTTAGAGCAAGAAGCACGCTCTTGCCTTCTTGAGTCTCTAATACATCAGGAAACGTGAGTGTGCTGAGAACAAAAGAACGGTGTTTCCTACACATAGGGGCCATATCTAGTTCAACACTACTTCTGCAACTGAAACAAAACACAGGGACTGTCACATCCAATGCTTTTTAATTAAGAGCAAGAAACCTGTGAGCTTCGTGTACGTTGTAGTTCTTTTGACCTGTAAAGTAACTGGCCTTACCTGACATGAAGTCTTGATTGTAGGAAGACTCAGAGCCTGAGATTTAACTCCAATTCTGTAGTGAACAACACAGCAGAGTTCCCATCCAATGATCACACTCTGCTTTAGAACAAGAAGCACGCTCTTGCTTTCTAGAGTCTCTAAGACAGCAGGATACGTGAGTGTGCTGAGAACAACAGAACGGTGTTTCCTACACAAATGGACATATCTAGTCCAACTCTGCTTCTGAAACTGATACAAAGCACTGGTCCTCTACCATCCAATGCTTGTAAGTTAAGATGAGAAACATGTGAGCTTTGTGAATGATGTAGTTCGCTTGAGCTGTAAAGAAACTGCCCTTTCCTGAAACGAAGTCTTGATTGTAGGAAGACTCAGAGAAAGGGATTTAACTCCATTTCTGAAGTGAAACACACAGCAGAGTTCCCATCTAGGGATCACACTCTGCTTTAGAGCAAGAAACACACTCTTGCTTTCTAGAGTCTCTAAGACAGCAGGAAACGTGAGTGTGCTGAGAGCAAAAGAACGGTGTTTACTACACATACAGACGATATCTAGTCCAACTCTGCCTCTGAAACTCATACAAAGCACTGGTCCTCTAACATCCAATGCTTGTCATTTAAGATGAGAAACGTGTGGGCTTCATGAACGATGAAGTTCGTTTGAGCTGAAAAGTGCCTGCCCTTAGCTGACATGAAGTCTTGCTTGTAGGAAGACTCAGAGCCTGGGATTTAACTCCATTTCTGAAGGGAAAGACACAGCATAGTTCTCATCCATGGACCACATTCTGCTTTAGAGCTATTAGCACGCTCTTTCTTTCTAGAGTCTCTAATACAGCAGGAAACTTGAGTGTGCTCAGAATAAATGAACGGTGTTTCCAACACATACAGACAATATCTAGTCCAACTCTGCTTCGTAAATTGATACAAAGCACTGGTCCTCTAACACCCAATGCTTGTCAGTTAGGATGAGAAACCTGTGAGTTCGTGAACGATGTAGTTCGTTTGAGCTGTAAAGTAACTGCCCTTTCCTGAAACCAAGTCTTGCTTGTAGGAAGACTCAGAGCCAGGGATTTAATTCCATTTTTGAAGTGAAACACACAGCAGAGTTGCCATCCATTTATCACATTCTGCTTTACAAAAGAAGCATGCTCTTGCTTTCTAGAGTCTCTAAGACAAAGGAAACGTGACTGTGCTGAGAAAAACAGAACAGTGTTTCCTACACTAAAGTACCATATCTAGTCCAACCCTGCTTCTGAAACTAATACAAAGTACAGGTCCTCTAACATCCAATGCTTGTCATTTAAGATGAGAAACATGTGAGCTTCATGAACGATGTAGTTCGTTTGAGCTGAAAAGATCCTGCCCTTACCTGGAATTAAGTCTTGCTTGTAGGATGACACAGAGCCTGGGATTTACCTCCATTTCTGAAGGGAAAGACACAGCATAGTTCTCATCCATGGATCGCACTCTGCTTTAGAGCTATTAGCACGCTCTTGCTTTCTAGACTCTCTAATACAGCAGGAAACATGAGTGTGCTCAGAACAAATGAACGGTGTTTCCTACATATACAGACCATATCTAGTTCAACTCTGCTTCTGAAACTGCAACAAAGCACAGGTCCTGTAACATCCAATGCTTGTCCGTTCAGATAAGAAACGTGTGAGCTTCGTGAATGATGTAGTTCACTTGAGCTGTAAGTAACTGCCCTTTCCTGAAACGAAGTCTTGATTGTAGGAAGACTCAGAGAATGGGATTTAACTCCATTTCTGAAGTGAAACACACAGCAGAGTTCCCATCTAGGGATCACACTCTGCTTTAGAGCAAGAAGCACGCTCTTGCTTTCTAGAGTCTCTAAGACAGCAGGAAACGTGAGTGTGCTGAGAGCAAAAGAACGGTGTTTACTACACACACAGACGATATCTAGTCCAACTCTGCTTCTGAAACTGATACAAAGCACTGGTCCTCTACCATCCAATGCTTGTAAGTTAAGATGAGAAACGTGTGAGCTTCGTGAATGATGTAGTTCGCTTGAGCTGTAAAGTAACTGCCCTTTCCTGAAACGAAGTCTTGATTGTAGGAAGACTCAGAGAATGGGATTTAACTCCATTTCTAAAGTGAAACACAGAGCAGGGTTCCCATCCAGGGATCAAACTCTGCTTTAGAGCAAGAAGCACACTCTTACTTTCTAGAGTCTCTAAGACAGCAGGAAACGTGAGTGTGCCAAGAGTAAAAGAACGGTGTTTACTACACATACAGACGATATCTAGTCCAACTCTGCTTCTGAAACTGATACAAAGCACTGGTCCTCTAACATCCAATGCTTGTCATTTAAGATGAGAAACGTGTGAGCTTCATGAACAATGTAGTTCGTTTGAGCTGAAAAGTGCCTGCCCTTACCTGACATGAAGTCTTGCTTGTAGGAAGACTCATTGCCTGGGCTTTAACTCCAATTCTATAGTGAACAAGACAGCAGAGTTCCCATCCAATGATCACAATCTGCTTTAGAGCTATTAGCACGCTCTTGCTTTCTAGAGTCTCTAATACAGCAGGAACCTTGAGTGTGCTCAGAACAAATGAACGGTGTTTCCTACATATACGGACCATATCTAGTTCAACTCTGCTTCTGAAACTGCAACAAACCACAGGTCCTCTAACATCCAATGCTTGCCAGTTAAGATAAGAAACGTGTTAGTTTCGTGAATGATATAGTTCCCTTAAGCTGCAAAGTAACTGCCCTTTCCTGAAATGAAGTCTTGCTTGTAGGAAGACTCAGAGCCTGGGATTTAACTCCATTTCTTAAGGGAAACACACAGCAGAGTTCCCATCCATTGATCACACTCTGCTTTAGAGCAAGAAGCACGCTCTTGCTTTCTAGAGTCTCTAAATCAGCAGGAAACCTGAGTGTGCTGAGATCAACAGGACGGTATTTCCTACACTTACGTACCATATCTAGTCCAACTCTGCTTCTGAAATTACAACAAACCACAGGTCCTCTAACACCCAATGCTTGGCAGTTAGGATGAGAAACCTGTGAGCTTCGTGAAAGATGTTGTTCGTTTGAGCTGTAAAGTAACTGCCCTTTCCTGAAACCAAGTCTTGCTTGTAGGAAGACTCAGAGCCAGGGATTTAATTCCATTTCTGAAGTGAAACACACAGCAGAGTTGTCATCCATTTATGACATTCTGCTTTAGATAAGAAGCATGCTCTTGCTTTCTAGAGTCTCTAAGACAAAGGAAACTTGACTGTGCTGAGAAAAACCGAACGGTGTTTCCTACACATACGTACCATATCTAGTCCAACCCTGCTTCTGAAACTGATACAAAGTACTGGTCCTCTAACATCCAATGCTTGTCAGGTAAGATGAGAAACGTGTGAGCTTGGTGAATGATGTAGTTCACCTGAGCTGTAAAGTAACTGCCCTTCCTTGAAACAAAGTCTTGCTTGTAGGAAGACTCAGAGCCTGGGAGTTAACTCCATTTCTGAAGTGAAACACATAGCAGAGATCTCATCCATTGCACAAACTCTGCTTTAGAGCAAGAAGCACGCTCTTGCTTTCTATAGTCTCTAATACAGCAGGAAATTTGAGTGTGCTCAGAACAAAAGAAAGGAGTTTCCCACACATACAGACCATATCTAGTCCAACTCTGCTTCTGAAACTGATACAAAGCACTGGTCCTCTAACATCCAATGCTTGTCAGTTAAGATGAGAAATGTTTGGGCTTCGTGAATTTTGTAGATCGTTTAAGCTGAAAAGTGACTTCCCTTACCTGAAACGAAGTCTTGTTTGTAGGAAGACACAGAGCCTTTAATTTAACTCTATTTCTGAAGTGAAACGCACAGCAGAGTTCTCATCCATTGATCACATTCTGCTTTAGATAAGAAGCATGCTCTTGCTTTCTAGAGTCTCTAAGACAAAGGAAACGTGAGTGTGCTGAGGAAAACAGAACGGAGTTTCCTACCCACACGTACCATATCTAGTCCAACCATGCTTCTGAAACTGATACAAAGTACTGGTCCTCTAACATCCAATGCTTGTCATTTCAGATGAGAAACATGTGAGCTTCATGAACGATGTAGTTCGTTTGAGCTGAAAAGTGCCTGCCCTTACCTGGAACGTAGTCTTCCTTGTAGGAAGACACAGAGCCTGGGATTTAACTCCATTTCTGAAGGGAAAGAACCAGCATAGTTCTCATCCATGGATCACACTCTGCTTTAGAGCTATTAGCACGCTCTTGCTTTCTTGAGTCTCTAATACATCAGGAAACATGAGTGTGCTGAGAAGAAAAGAACGGTGTTTCCTACACATAGGGGCCATATCTAGTTCAACACTGCTTCTGCAACTGAAACAAAACACAGGTCCTGTCACATCCAATGCTTTTTAATTAAGAGCAAGAAACGTGTGAGCTTCGTGTACGTTGTAGTTCTTTTGACCTGTAAAGTAACTGCCCTTACCTTAATCAAAGTCTTGCTTGTAGGAAGACTCAGAGCCTGGGATTTAACTCCAATTCTGTAGTGAACAACACAGCAGAGTTCCCATCCAATGATCACACTCTGCTTTAGAGCAAGAAGCACGCTCTTGCTTTCTAGATTCTCTAAGACAGCATGATACGTGAGTGTGTTGAGAACAACAGAACGGTGTTTCCTACACATATGGACCATATCTAGTCCAACTCTGCTTCTGAAACTGATACAAAGCACTGGTCCTCTACCATCCAATGCTTGTAAGTTAAGATGAGAAACGTGTGAGCTTCGTGAATGATGTAGTTCGCTTGAGCTGTAAAGTAACTGCCCTTTCCTGAAACGAAGTCTTGAATGTAGGAAGACTCAGAGAATGGGATTTAACTCCATTTCTGAAGTGAAACACACAGCAGAGTTCCCATCCAGGGATCACACTCTGCTTTAGAGCAAGAAGAACACTCTTGCTTTCTAGAGTCTCTAAGTCAGCAGGAAACGTGAGTGTGCTGAGAGCAAAAGAACGGTGTTTACTACACATACAGATGATATCTAGTCCAACTCTGCTTCTGAAACTGATACAAGGCACTGGTCCTCTAACATCCAATGCATGTCATTTAAGATGAGAAACGTGTGAGCTTCATGAACGATGTAGTTCGTTTGAGCTGAAAAGTGCCTGCCCTTACCTGACTTGAAGTCTTGCTTGTAGGAAGACTCAGAGCCTGGGATTTAACTCCATTACTGAAGGGAAAGACACACCATAGTTCTCATCCATGGATTACATTCTGCTTTAGAGCTATTAGCATGCTCTTGCTTTCTAGATTCTCTAAGACAAAGGAAACATGACTGTGCTGAGAAAAACAGAAAGGTGTTTCCTACACATACGTACCATATCTAGTCCAACCCTGCTTCTGAAACTGATACAAAGTACTGGTCCTCTAACATCCAATGCATGTCATTTAAGATGAGAAACGTGTGAGCTTCATGAACGATGTAGTTCGTTTGAGCTGAAAAGTGACTTCCCTTACCTGAAACGAAGTCTTGCTTGTAGGAAGACACAGAGCCTGGGATTTAACTCCATTTCTCACGTGAAACACACAGCAGAGTTCTCATCCATTGATCACACTCTGCTTTAGAGCAAGAAGCACGCTCTTGCTTTCTAGAGTCTCTAAGAGAGCAGGATACGTGAGTGTGCTTAGAACAACAGAACGGTGTTTCCTACACATACGGACCATATCTAGACCAACACTGCTTCTGAAACTGATACAAAGCACTGGTCCTCTAACATCCAATGCTTGTCAGGGAAGATGAGAAACGTTGAGCTTCGTGAATGATGTAGTTCCTTTTAGCTGAAAAGTGACTTCCCTTACCTGAAATGAAGTCTTGCTTGTAGGAAGACACAGAGCCTGGGATTTAACTCCATTTCTGAAGCGAAACACAAAGCAGAGTTCTCATCCATTGATCACACTCTGCTTTAGAGCAAGAAGCACGCTCTTGCTTTCTAGATTCTCTAAGACAGCAGGATACATGAGTGTGCTGAGAACAACAGAACGGTGTTTCCTACACTTATGGACCATATCTAGTCCAACTCTGCTTCTGAAACTGATACAAAGCACTGGTCCTCTACCATCCAATGCTTGTAAGTTAAGATGAGAAATGTGTGGGCTTCGTGAACGTTGTAGTTTGTTTGAGCTGAAAATGACTTCCCTTACCTGAAACGAAGTCTTGTTTGTAGGAAGACACAGAGCCTGTAATTTAACTCTATTTCTGAAGTGAAACACACAGCAGAGTTCTCATCCATTGATCACACTCTGCTTAAGAGCAATAAGCACGCTCTTGCTTTCTAGAGTCTCTAATACAGCAGGATACGTGAGTGTGCTGAGGAAAACAGAACGGTGTTTCCTACCCATACGTACCATATCTAGTCCAACCCTGCTTCTGAAAATGATACAAAGTACTGGTCCTCTAACATCCAATGCTTGTCAGGGAAGATGAGAAACGTTGAGCTTCGTGAACGATGTAGTTCGTTTTAGCTGAAAAGTGACTTCTCTTAACTGAAACGAAGTCTTGCTTGTAGGAAGACACAGAGCCTGGGATTTAACTCCATTTCTGAAGCGAAACACACAGCAGAGTTCTCATCCATTGATCATACTCTGCTTTAGAGCAAGAAGCACGCTCTTGCTTTCTAGAGTCTCTAATACAGCATGAAACGTGAGTGTGCTCAGAACAAAAGAACGGTGTTTCCTACACATATGGACCATATCTAATCCAACTCTGCTTCTGAAACTACAACAAAGCACAGGTCCTCTAACACCCAACGCATGTCAGTTAGGATGAGAAACCTGTGAGCTTCGTGAACGATGTAGTTCGATTGAGCTGTAAAGTATCTGCCCTTTCCTGAAACTAAGTCTTGATTGTATAAAGACTCAGAGCCAGGGATTTAATTCCATTTCTGAAGTGAAACACACAGCAGAGTTCTCATCCATTTATCACATTCTGCTTTAGATAAGAAGCATGCTCTTGCTTTCTAGAGTCTCTAAGGCAAAGGAAACGTGAGTGTGCTGAGGAAAACAGAACGTTGTTTCCTACCCATACGTACCATATCTAGTCCAACCCTGCTTCTGAAACTGATACAAAGTACTGGTCCTCTAACATCCAATGCTTGTCAGGGAAGATGAGAAACGTTGAGCTTAGTGAATGATGTAGTTCGTTTTAGCTGAAAAGTGACTTCTCCTACCTGAAACGAAGTCTTGCTTGTAGGAAGACACAGAGCCTGGGATTTAACTCCATTTCTGAAGTGAAACACACAGCAGAGTTCTCATCCATTGATCATACTCTGCTTTAGAGCAAGAAGCACGCTCTTGCTTTCTAGAGTCTCTAATACATCATGAAACGTGAGTGTGCTCAGAACAAAAGAATGGTGTTTCCTACAATACGGACTATATCTAGTCCAACTCTGCTTCTGAAACTACAACAAAGCACAGGTCCTCTAACACCCAACGCTTGTCAGTTAGGATGATAAACCTGTGAGATTCGTGAACGATGTAGTTCGTTTGAGCTGTAAAGTAACTGCCCTTTCCTGAAACTAAGTCTTGATTGTATTAAGACTCAGAGCCAGGGATTTAATTCCATTTCTGAAGTGAAACACACAGCAGAGTTCTCATCCATTTATCACATTCTGCATTAGATAAGAAGCATGCTCTTGCTTTCTAGAGTCTCTAAGGCAAAGGAAACGTGAGTGTGCTGAGAACAACAGAACGGTGTTTCCTACACATATGGACCATATCTAGTCCAACTCTGCTTCTGAAACTGATACAAAGCACTGGTCCTCTACCTTCCAATGCTTGTAAGTTAAGATGAGAAACGTGTGAGCTTCGTGAATGATTTAGTTCGCTTGAGCTGTAATGTAACTGCCCTTTCCTGAAACGAAGTTTTGATTGTAGGAAGACTCAGAGAATGGGATTTAACTCCATTTCTGAAGTGAAACACACAGCAGAGTTCCCATCCAGGGATCACACTCTGCTTTAGAGCAAGAAGCACACTCTTGCTTTCTAGAGTCTCTAAGACAGCAGGAAACGTGAGTGTGCTGCGAGCAAAAGAACGGTGTTTACTACACATACAGATGATATCTAGTCCAACTCTGCTTCTGAAACTGATACAAAGCACTGGTCCTCTAACATCCAATGCTTGTCATTTAAGATGAGAAACGTGTGAGCTTCATGAACGATGTAGTTCGTTTGAGCTGAAAAGTGCCTGCCCTTACCTGACATGAAGTCTTGCTTGTAGGAAGACTCAGAGCCTGGGATTTAACTCCATTTCTGAAGGGAAAGACACACCATAGTTCTCATCCATTGATCTTACTCTGCTTTAGAGCAAGAAGCATGCTCTTGCTTTCTAGAGTCTCTAAGACAAAGGAAACGTGAGTGTGCTGAGGAAAACAGAACGGTGTTTCCTACCCATACGTACCATATCTAGTCCAACCATGCTTCTGAAACTGATACAAAGTACTGGTCCTCTAACATCCAATGCTTGTCATTTAAGATGAGAAACATGTGAGCTTCATGAACGATGTAGTTCGTTTGAGCTGAAAAGTGCCTGCCCTTACCTGGAACGTAGTCTTCCTTGTAGGAAGACACAGAGCCTGGGATTTAACTCCATTTCTGAAGGGAAAGAACCAGCATAGTTCTCATCCATGGATCACACTCTGCTTTAGAGCTATTAGCACGCTCTTGCTTTCTTGAGTCTCTAATACATCAGGAAACATGAGTGTGCTGAGAACAAAAGAACGGTGTTTCCTACACATATGGACCATATCTAGTCCAACTCTGCTTCTGAAACTGATACAAAGCACTGGTCCTCTACCATCCAATGCTTGTAAGTTAAGATGAGAAACGTGTGAGCTTCGTGAATGATGTAGTTCGCTTGAGCTGTAAAGTAACTGCCCTTTCCTGAAACGAAGTCTTGATTGTAGGAAGACTCAGAGAATGGGATTTAACTCCATTTCTGAAGTGAAACACACAGCAGAGTTCCCATCCAGGGATCACACTCTGCTTTAGAGCAAGAAGAACACTCTTGCTTTCTAGAGTCTCTAAGACAGCAGGAAACGTGAGTGTGCTGAGAGCAAAAGAACCGTGTTTACTACACATACAGATGACACCTAGTCCAACTCTGCTTCTGAAACTGATACAAAGCACTGGTCCTCTAACATCCAATGCATGTCATTTAAGATGAGAAACGTGTGAGCTTCATGAACGATGTAGTTCGTTTGAGCTGAAAAGTGCCTGCCCTTACCTGACATGAAGACTTGCTTGTAGGAAGACTCAGAGCCTGGGATTTAACTCCATTACTGAAGGGAAAGACACACCATAGTTCTCATCCATGGATCACATTCTGCTTTAGAGCTATTAGCATGCTCTTGCTTTCTAGAGTCTCTAATACAGCAGGAAACTTGAGTGTGCTCAGAACAAATGAACGGTGTTTCCTTCATATACGGACCATATCTAGTTCAACTCTGCTTCTGAAACTGCAACAAACCACAGGTACTCTAACATCCAATGCTTGTCATTTAAGATAAGAAACGTGTGAGCTTCGTGAATGATGTAGTTCGCTTGAGCTGTAAAGTAACTGCCCTTTCCTGAAATGAAGTCTTGCATGTAGGAAGATTCAGAGCCTGGGATTAAACTCCATTTCTGAAGTGAAACACTCAGCAGAGTTCCCATCCATAGATCACACTCTGCTTTAGAGAAAGAAGCACGCACTTGCTTTCTAGAGTCTCTAAGACAGCAGGAAACGTGAGTGTGCTGAGAGCAAAAGAACGGTGTTTCCTACACATACAGACAATATCTAGTCCAACTCTGCTTTGGAAACTGATACAAAGCACTGGTCCTCTTACACCCAATGCTTGTCAGTTAGGATGAGAAACCTGTGAGCTTCGTGAACGATGTAGTTCGTTTGAGCTGTAAAGAAACTGCCCTTTCCTGAAACCAAGTCCTGCTTGTAGGAAGACTCAGAGCCAGGGATTTAATTCCATTTCTGAAGTGAAACACACAGCAGAGTTCCCATCCATTTATCACATTCTGCTTTAGATAAGAAGCATGCTCTTGCTTTCTAGAGTCTCTAAGACAAAGGAAACGTGACTGTGCTGAGAAAAACAGAAAGGTGTTTCCTACCCATACGTACCATATCTAGTCCAACCCTGCTTCTGAAACTGATAAAAAGTACTGGTCCTCTAACATCCAATGCTTGTCATTTAAGATGAGAAACGTGTGAGCTTCAAGAACGATGTAGTTCGTTTGAGCTGAAAAGTGACTTCCCTTACCTGAAACGAAGTCTTCCTTGTAGGAAGACACAGAGCCTGGGATTTAACTCCATTTCTCACGTGAAACACACAGCAGAGTTCTCATCCATTGATCACACTCTGCTATAGAGCAAGAAGCACGCTCTTGCTTTCTAGAGTCTCTAAGATTGCAGGATACGTGAGTGTGCTTAGAACAACAGAACGGTGTTTCCTACACATACGGACCATATCTAGACCAACTCTGCTTCTGAAACTGATACAAAGCACTGGTCCTCTAACATCCAATGCTTGTCATTTAAGATGAGAAACGTGTGAGCTTCATGAACGATGTAGTTCGTTTGAGCTGAAAAGTGCCTGCCCTTACCTGACATGAAGTCTTGCTTGTAGGAAGACTCAGAGCCTGGGATTTAACTCCATTTCTGAAGGGAAAGACACACCATAGTTCTCATCCATTGATCTTACTCTGCTTTAGAGCAAGAAGCATGCTCTTGCTTTCTAGAGTCTCTAAGACAAAGGAAACGTGAGTGTGCTGAGGAAAACAGAACGGTGTTTCCTACCCATACGTACCATATCTAGTCCAACCATGCTTCTGAAACTGATACAAAGTACTGGTCCTCTAACATCCAATGCTTGTCATTTAAGATGAGAAACATGTGAGCTTCATGAACGATGTAGTTCGTTTGAGCTGAAAAGTGCCTGCCCTTACCTGGAACGTAGTCTTCCTTGTAGGAAGACACAGAGCCTGGGATTTAACTCCATTTCTGAAGGGAAAGAACCAGCATAGTTCTCATCCATGGATCACACTCTGCTTTAGAGCTATTAGCACGCTCTTGCTTTCTTGAGTCTCTAATACATCAGGAAACATGAGTGTGCTGAGAACAAAAGAACGGTGTTTCCTACACATATGGACCATATCTAGTCCAACTCTGCTTCTGAAACTGATACAAAGCACTGGTCCTCTACCATCCAATGCTTGTAAGTTAAGATGAGAAACGTGTGAGCTTCGTGAATGATGTAGTTCGCTTGAGCTGTAAAGTAACTGCCCTTTCCTGAAACGAAGTCTTGATTGTAGGAAGACTCAGAGAATGGGATTTAACTCCATTTCTGAAGTGAAACACACAGCAGAGTTCCCATCCAGGGATCACACTCTGCTTTAGAGCAAGAAGAACACTCTTGCTTTCTAGAGTCTCTAAGACAGCAGGAAACGTGAGTGTGCTGAGAGCAAAAGAACCGTGTTTACTACACATACAGATGATACCTAGTCCAACTCTGCTTCTGAAACTGATACAAAGCACTGGTCCTCTAACATCCAATGCATGTCATTTAAGATGAGAAACGTGTGAGCTTCATGCACGATGTAGTTCGTTTGAGCTGAAAAGTGCCTGCCCTTACCTGACATGAAGTCTTGCTTGTAGGAAGACTCAGAGCCTGGGATTTAACTCCATTTCTGAAGGGAAAGACACACCATAGTTCTCATCCATGGATCACATTCTGCTTTAGAGCTATTAGCATGCTCTTGCTTTCTAGAGTCTCTAATACAGCAGGAAACTTGAGTGTGCTCAGAACAAATGAACGGTGTTTCCTTCATATACGGACCATATCTAGTTCAACTCTGCTTCTGAAACTGCAACAAACCACAGGTACTCTAACATCCAATGCTTGTCATTTAAGATAAGAAACGTGTGAGCTTCGTGAATGATGTAGTTCGCTTGAGCAGTAAAGTAACTGCCCTTTCCTGAAATGAAGTCTTGCATGTAGGAAGATTCAGAGCCTGGGATTAAACTCCATTTCTGAAGTGAAACACTCAGCAGAGTTCCCATCCATAGATCACACTCTGCTTTAGAGAAAGAAGCACGCACTTGCTTTCTAGAGTCTCTAAGACAGCAGGAAACGTGAGTGTGCTGAGAGCAAAAGAACGGTGTTTCCTACACATACAGACAATATCTAGTCCAACTCTGCTTTGGAAACTGATACAAAGCACTGGTCCTCTTACACCCAATGCTTGTCAGTTAGGATGAGAAACCTGTGAGCTTCGTGAACGATGTAGTTCGTTTGAGCTGTAAAGAAACTGCCCTTTCCTGAAACCAAGTCCTGCTTGTAGGAAGACTCAGAGCCAGGGATTTAATTCCATTTCTGAAGTGAAACACACAGCAGAGTTCCCATCCATTTATCACATTCTGCTTTAGATAAGAAGCATGCTCTTGCTTTCTAGAGTCTCTAAGACAAAGGAAACGTGACTGTGCTGAGAAAAACAGAAAGGTGTTTCCTACACATACGTACCATATCTAGTCCAACCCTGCTTCTGAAACTGATAAAAAGTACTGGTCCTCTAACATCCAATGCTTGTCATTTAAGATGAGAAACGTGTGAGCTTCAAGAACGATGTAGTTCGTTTGAGCTGAAAAGTGACTTCCCTTATCTGAATCGAAGTCTTCCTTGTAGGAAGACACAGAGCCTGGGATTTAACTCCATTTCTCACGTGAAACACACAGCAGAGTTCTCATCCATTGATCACACTCTGCTTTAGAGCAAGAAGCACGCTCTTGCTTTCTAGAGTCTCTAAGAGAGCAGGATACGTGAGTGTGCTTAGAACAACAGAACGGTGTTTCCTACACATACGGACCATATCTAGACCAACTCTGCTTCTGAAACTGATACAAAGCACTGGTCCTCTAACATCCAATGCTTGTCAGGGAAGATGAGAAACGTTGAGCTTCGTGAATGATGTAGTTCCTTTTAGCTGAAAAGTGCCTGCCCTTACCTGGAACGTAGTCTTCCTTGTAGGAAGACACAGAGCCTGGGATTTAACTCCATTTCTGAAGGGAAAGAACCAGCATAGTTCTCATCCATGGATCACACTCTGCTTTAGAGCTATTAGCACGCTCTTGCTTTCTTGAGTCTCTAATACATCAGGAAACATGAGTGTGCTGAGAACAAAAGAACGGTGTTTCCTACACATATGGACCATATCTAGTCCAACTCTGCTTCTGAAACTGATACAAAGCACTGGTCCTCTACCATCCAATGCTTGTAAGTTAAGATGAGAAACGTGTGAGCTTCGTGAATGATGTAGTTCGCTTGAGCTGTAAAGTAACTGCCCTTTCCTGAAACGAAGTCTTGATTGTAGGAAGACTCAGAGAATGGGATTTAACTCCATTTCTGAAGTGAAACACACAGCAGAGTTCCCATCCAGGGATCACACTCTGCTTTAGAGCAAGAAGAACACTCTTGCTTTCTAGAGTCTCTAAGACAGCAGGAAACGTGAGTGTGCTGAGAGCAAAAGAACCGTGTTTACTACACATACAGATGATACCTAGTCCAACTCTGCTTCTGAAACTGATACAAAGCACTGGTCCTCTAACATCCAATGCATGTCATTTAAGATGAGAAACGTGTGAGCTTCATGAACGATGTAGTTCGTTTGAGCTGAAAAGTGCCTGCCCTTACCTGACATGAAGTCTTGCTTGTAGGAAGACTCAGAGCCTGGGATTTAACTCCATTTCTGAAGGGAAAGACACACCATAGTTCTCATCCATGGATCACATTCTGCTTTAGAGCTATTAGCATGCTCTTGCTTTCTAGAGTCTCTAATACAGCAGGAAACTTGAGTGTGCTCAGAACAAATGAACGGTGTTTCCTTCATATACGGACCATATCTAGTTCAACTCTGCTTCTGAAACTGCAACAAACCACAGGTACTCTAACATCCAATGCTTGTCATTTAAGATAAGAAACGTGTGAGCTTCGTGAATGATGTAGTTCGCTTGAGCAGTAAAGTAACTGCCCTTTCCTGAAATGAAGTCTTGCATGTAGGAAGATTCAGAGCCTGGGATTAAACTCCATTTCTGAAGTGAAACACTCAGCAGAGTTCCCATCCATAGATCACACTCTGCTTTAGAGAAAGAAGCACGCACTTGCTTTCTAGAGTCTCTAAGACAGCAGGAAACGTGAGTGTGCTGAGAGCAAAAGAACGGTGTTTCCTACACATACAGACAATATCTAGTCCAACTCTGCTTTGGAAACTGATACAAAGCACTGGTCCTCTTACACCCAATGCTTGTCAGTTAGGATGAGAAACCTGTGAGCTTCGTGAACGATGTAGTTCGTTTGAGCTGTAAAGAAACTGCCCTTTCCTGAAACCAAGTCCTGCTTGTAGGAAGACTCAGAGCCAGGGATTTAATTCCATTTCTGAAGTGAAACACACAGCAGAGTTCCCATCCATTTATCACATTCTGCTTTAGATAAGAAGCATGCTCTTGCTTTCTAGAGTCTCTAAGACAAAGGAAACGTGACTGTGCTGAGAAAAACAGAAAGGTGTTTCCTACACATACGTACCATATCTAGTCCAACCCTGCTTCTGAAACTGATAAAAAGTACTGGTCCTCTAACATCCAATGCTTGTCATTTAAGATGAGAAACGTGTGAGCTTCAAGAACGATGTAGTTTGTTTGAGCTGAAAAGTGACTTCCCTTACCTGAAACGAAGTCTTCCTTGTAGGAAGACACAGAGCCTGGGATTTAACTCCATTTCTCACGTGAAACACACAGCAGAGTTCTCATCCATTGATCACACTCTGCTTTAGAGCAAGAAGCACGCTCTTGCTTTCTAGAGTCTCTAAGAGAGCAGGATACGTGAGTGTGCTTAGAACAACAGAACGGTGTTTCCTACACATACGGACCATATCTAGACCAACTCTGCTTCTGAAACTGATACAAAGCACTGGTCCTCTAACATCCAATGCTTGTCAGGGAAGATGAGAAACGTTGAGCTTCGTGAATGATGTAGTTCCTTTAAGCTGAAAAGTGACTTCCCTTACCTGAAACGAAGTCTTGCTTGTAGGAAGACACAGAGCCTGGGATTTAACTCCATTTCTGAAGCGAAACACACAGCAGAGTTCTCATCCATTGAACACACTCTGCTTTAGAGCAAGAAGCACGCTCTTGCTTTCTAGATTCTCTAAGACAGCAGGATACATGAGTGTGCTGAGAACAACAGAACGGTGTTTCCTACACTTATGGACCATATCTAGTCCAACTCTGCTTCCGAAACTGATACAAAGCACTGGTCCTCTACCATCCAATGCTTGTAAGTTAAGATGAGAAATGTGTGGGCTTCGTGAATGTTGTAGTTTGTTTGAGCTGAAAAGTGACTTCCCTTACCTGAAACGAAGTCTTGTTTGTAGGAAGACACAGAGCCTGTAATTTAACTCTATTTCTGAAGTGAAAAACACAGCAGAGTTCTCATCCATTGATCACACTCTGCTTAAGAGCAATAAGCACGCTCTTGCTTTCTAGAGTCTCTAATACAGCAGGATACGTGAGTGTGCTGAGGAAAACAGAACGGTGTTTCCTACCCATACGTACCATATCTAGTCCAACCCTGCTTCTCAAAATGATACAAAGTACTGGTCCTCTAACATCCAATGCTTGTCAGGGAAGATGAGAAACGTTGAGCTTCGTGAACGATGTAGTTCGTTTTAGCTGAAAAGTGACTTCTCTTAACTGAAACGAAGTCTTGCTTGTAGGAAGACACAGAGCCTGGGATTTAACTCCATTTCTGAAGCGAAACACACAGCAGAGTTCTCATCCATTGATCATACTCTGCTTTAGAGCAAGAAGCACGCTCTTGCTTTCTAGAGTCTCTAAGACAGCATGAAACGTGAGTGTGCTCAGAACAAAAGAACGGTGTTTCCTACACATATGGGCCATATCTAGTCCAACTCTGCTTCTGAAACTACAACAAAGCACAGGTCCTCTAACACCCAACGCATGTCAGTTAGGATGAGAAACCTGTGAGCTTCGTGAAGGATGTAGTTCGATTGAGCTGTAAAGTAACTGCCCTTTCCTGAAACTAAGTCTTGATTGTATGAAGACTCAGAGCCAGGGATTTAATTCCATTTCTGAAGTGAAACACACAGCAGAGTTCTCATCCATTTATCACATTCTGCTTTAGATAAGAAGCATGCTCTTTCTTTCTAGAGTCTCTAAGGCAAAGGAAACATGAGTGTGCTGAGGAAAACAGAACGGGGTTTCCTACCCATACGTACCATATCTAGTCCAACCCTGCTTCTGAAATTGATACAAAGTACTGGTCCTCTAACATCCAATGCTTGTCAGGGAAGATGAGAAACGTTGAGCTTCGTGAATGATGTAGTTCGCTTGAGCTGTAAAGTAACTGCCCTTTCCTGAAACTAAGTCTTGATTGTATGAAGACGCAGAGCCAGGGATTTAATTCCATTTCTGAAGCGAAACACACAGCAGAGTTCTCATCCATTGATCATACTCTGCTTTAGAGCAAGAAGCACGCTCTTGCTTTCTAGAGTCTCTAATACACCATGAAACGTGAGTGTGCTCAGAACAAAAGAACGGTGTTTCCTACAATACGGACCATATCTAGTCCAACTCTGCTTCTGAAACTACAACAAAGCACAGGTCCTCTAACACCCAACGCTTGTCAGTTAGGAGGAGAAACATGTGAGCTTCGTGAACGATGTAGTTCGTTTGAGCTGAAAAGTGCCTGCCCTTACCTGGAACGAAGTCTTCCTTGTAGGAAGACACAGAGCCTGGGATTTAACTCCATTTTGAAGGGAAAGAACCAGCATAGTTCTCATCCATGGATCACACTCTGCTTTAGAGCTATTAGCACGCTCTTGCTTTCTTGAGTCTCTAATACATCAGGAAACATGAGTGTGCTGAGAACAAAAGAACGGTGTTTCCTACACATAGGGGCCATATCTAGTTCAACACTGCTTCTGAAACTGACACAAAACACAGGTCCTGTCTCATCCAATGCTTTTTAATTAAGAGCAAGAAACGTGTGAGCTTCGTGTACGTTGTAGTTCTTTTGACCTGTAAAGTAACTGCCCTTACCTTAATCAAAGTCTTGCTTGTAGGAAGACTCAGAGCCTGGGATTTAACTCCAATTCTGTAGTGAACAACACAGCAGAGTTCCCATCCAATGATCACACTCTGCTTTAGAGCAAGAAGCACGCTCTTGCTTTCTAGATTCTCTAAGACAGCAGTATAGGTGAGTGTGCTGAGAACAACAGAACGGTCTTTCCTACACATATGGACCATATCTAGTCCAACTCTGCTTCTGAAACTGATACAAAGCACTGGTCCTCTACCATCCAATGCTTGTAAGTTAAGATGAGAAACGTGTGAGCTTCCTGAACGATGTAGTTCGCTTGAGCTATGAATTAACTGCCCTTTCCTGAAACTAAGTCTTGATTGTATGAAGACTCAGAGCCAGGGATTTAATTCCATTTCTGAAGTGAAACACACAGCAGAGTTCTCATCCATTTATCACATTCTGCTTTAGATAAGAAGCATGCTCTTGCTTTCTAGAGTCTCTAAGGCAAAGGAAACGTGAGTGTGCTGAGGAAAACAAAATGGTGTTTCCTACCCATATGTACCATATCTAGTCCAACCATGCTTCTGAAACTGAAACAAAGTACTGGTCCTCTAACATCCAATGCTTGTCATTTAAGATGAGAAACATGTGAGCTTCATGAACGATGTAGTTCATTTGAGCTGAAAAGTGCCTGCCCTTACCTGGAACGAAGTCTTGCTTGTAGGAAGACACAGAGCCTGGGATTTAACTCCATTTCTTAAGGGAAAGACACAGCATAGTTCTCATCCATGGATCATACTCTGCTTTAGAGCTATTAGCATGCTCTTGATTTCTAGAGTCTCTAATATAGCAGGAAACTTGAGTGTGCTCAGAACAAATGAACGGTTTTTCCTACATATACAGACCATATCTAGTTCAACTCTGCTTCTGAAACTGCAGCAAACCACAGGTCTTGTAACATCCAATGCTTGTCATTTAAGATAAGAAACGTGAGAGCTTCGTGGATGATGTAGTTCGCTTGAGCTGTAAAGTAACTGCCCTTTCCTGAAATGAAGTCTTGATTGTAGGAAGACTCAGAGAATGGGATTTAACTCCATTTCTGAAGGGAAACACACAGCAGAGTTCTCATCCATCGATCACCCTCTGCTTTAGAGCAAGAAGCACACTCTTGCTTTCTTGAGTCTCTAATACATCAGGAAACGTGAGTGTGCTGAGAACAAAAGAACGGTGTTTTCTACACATAGGGGCCATATCTAGTTCAACACTGCTTCTGAAACTGACACAAAACACAGGTACTGTCACATCCAATGCTTTTTAATTAAGAGCAAGAAACGTGTGAGCTTCGTGTACGTTGTAGTTCTTTTGACCTGTAAAGTAACTGCCCTTACCTTAATCGAAGTCTTGCTTGTAGGAAGACTCAGAGCCTGGGATTTAACTCCAATTCTGTAGTGAACAACACAGCAGAGTTCCCATCCAATGATCACACTCTGCTTTAGAGCAAGAAGCACGCTCTTGCTTTCTAGATTCTCTAAGACAGCAGGATACGTGAGTGTGCTGAGAACAACAGAACAGTGTTTCCTACACATATGGACCATATATAGTCCAACTCTGCTTCTGAAACTGATACAAAGCACTGGTCCTCTACCATCCAATGCTTGTAAGTTAAGATGAGAAACGTGTGAGCTTCGTGAATGATGTAGTTCGCTTGAGCTATAAAGTAACTGCCCTTTCCTGAAACGAAGTCTTGATTGTAGGAAGACTCAGAGAATGGGATTTAACTCCATTTCTGAAGTGAAACACACAGCAGAGTTCCCATCCAGGGATCACACTCTGCTTTAGAGCAAGAAGCACACTATTGCTTTCTAGAGTCTCTAAGACAGCAGGAAACGTGAGTGTGCTGAGAGCAAAAGAACGGTGTTTACTACACATAAAGACGATATCTAGTCCAACTCTGCTTCTGAAACTGATACAAAGCACTGGTCCTCTAACATCCAATGCTTGTCATTTAAGATGAGAAACGTGTGAGCTTCATGAACGATGTAGTTCATTTGAGCTGAAAAGTGCCTGCCCTTACCTGACATGAAGTCTTGCTTGTAGGAAGACTCAGAGCCTGGGATTTAACTCCATTTCTGAAGAGAAAGACACACCATAGTTCTCATCCATGGATCACATTCTGCTTTAGAGCTATTAGCACGCTCTTGCTTTCTAGAGTCTCTAATACAGCAGGAAACTTGAGTGTGCTCAGAACAAATGAACGGTGTTTCCTACATATACGGACCATATCTAGTTCAACTCTGCTTCTGAAACTGCAACAAACCACAGGTCCTCTAACATCCAATGCTTGTCAGTTAAGATAAGAAACCTGTGAGCTTCGTGAATGATGTAGTTCGCTTGAGCTGTAAAGTAACTGCCCTTTCCTGAAATGAAGTCTTGCATGTAGGAAGACTCAGAGCCTGGGAATTAACTTCATTTCTGAAGTGAAACACTCAGCAGAGTTCCCATCCATAGATCACACTCTGCTTTAGAAAAAGAAGCACGCACTTGCTTTCTAGAGTCTCTAAGACAGCAGGAAACGTGAGTGTGGTGAGAGCAAAAGAAAGGTGTTTCCTACACATACAGACAACATCTAGTCCAACTCTGCTTTGGAAACTGATACAAAGCAATGGTCCTCTAACACCCAATGCTTGACAGTTAGGATGAGAATCCTGTGAGCTTCATGAACGATGTAGTTCGTTTGAGCTGTAAAGAAACTGCCCTTTCCTGAAACCAAGTCCTGCTTGTAGGAAGACTCAGAGCCAGGGATGTAATTCCATTTCTGAAGTGAAACACACAGCAGAGTTCCCATCCATTTATCACATTCTGCTTTAGATAAGAAGCATGCTCTTGCTTTCTAGAGTCTCTAAGACAAAGGAAACGTGACTGTGCTGAGAAAAACAGAAAGGTGTTTCCTACACATACATACCATATCTAGTCCAACCCTGCTTCTGAAACTGATACAAAGTAATGGTCCTCTAACATCCAATGCTTGTCATTTAAGATGAGAAACGTGTGAGCTTCATGAACGATGTAGTTCGTTTGAGCTGAAAAGTGCCTGCCCTTACCTTAAACGAAGTCTTGCTTGTAGGAAGACACAGAGCCTGGGATTTAACTCCATTTCTGAAGGGAAAGAACCAGCATAGTTTTCATCCATGGATCACAGTCTGCTTAAGAGCTATTAGCACGCTCTTGCTTTCTTGAGTCTCTAATACATCAGGAAACGTGAGTGTGCTGAGAACAAAAGAACGGTGTTTCCTACAAATAGGGGCCATATCTAGTTCAACACTGCTTCTGAAACTGACACAAAACACAGGTCCTGTCACATCCAATGCTTTTTAATTAAGAGCAAGAAACGTGTGAGCTTCGTGTACGTTGTAGTTCTTTTGACCTGTAAAGTAACTGCCCTTACCTTAATCGAAGTCTTGCTTGTAGGAAGACTCAGAGCCGGGGATTTAACTCCAATTCTGTAGTGAACAACACAGCAGAGTTCCCATCCAATGATCACACTCTGCTTTAGAGCAAGAAGCACGCTCTTGCTTTCTAGATTCTCTAAGACAGCAGGATACGTGAGTGTGCTGAGAACAACAGAACGGTGTTTCCTACACATATGGACCACATCTAGTCCAACTCTGCTTCTGAAACTGATACAAAGCACTGACCCTCTACCATCCAATGCTTGTAAGTTAAGATGAGAAACGTGTGAGCTTCGTGAACGATGTATTTCCCTTGAGCTGTAAAGTAACTGCCCTTTCCTGAAACTAAGTCTTGATTGTATGAAGACTCAGAGCCAGGGATTTAATTTCATTTCTGAAGTGAAACACACAGCAGAGTTCTCATCCATTTATCACATTCTGCTTTAGATAAGAAGCATGCTCTTGCTTTCTAGAGTCTCTAAGGCAAAGGAAACGTGAGTGTGCTGAGGAAAACAGAACAGTGTTTCCTACCCATACGTACCATATCTAGTCCAACCATGCTTCTGAAACTGAAACAAAGTACTGGTCCTCTAACATCCAATGCTTGTCATTTAAGATGAGAAACATGTGAGCTTCATGAACGATGTAGTTCATTTGAGCTGAAAAGTGACTGCCCTTACCAGGAACGAAGTCTTGCTTGTAGGAAGACACAGAGCCTGGGATTTAACTCCATTTCTGAAGGGAAAGACACAGCATAGTTCTCATCCATGGATCATACTCTGCTTTAGAGCTATTAGCATGCTCTTGCTTTCTAGAGTCTCTAATACAGCAGGAAACTTGAGTGTGCTCAGAACAAATGAAAGGTGTTTCCTACATATACGGACCATATCTAGTTCAACTCTGCTTCTGAAACTGCAACAAACCACAGGTCCTGTAACATCCAATGCTTGTCATTTAAGATAAGAAACGTGAGAGCTTCGTGAATGATGTAGTTCGCTTGAGCTGTAAAGTAACTGCCCTTTCCTGAAATGAAGTCTTGATTGTAGGAAGACTCAGAGAATGGGATTTAACTCCATTTCTGAAGGGAAACACACAGCATAGTTCTCATCCATCGATCACCCTCTGCTTTAGAGCAAGAAGCACACTCTTGCTTTCTTGAGTCTCTAATACATCAGGAAACGTGAGTGTGCTGAGAACAAAAGAACGGTGTTTTCTACAAATAGGGGCCATATCTAGTTCAACACTGCTTCTGAAACTGACACAAAACACAGGTCCGGTCACATCCAATGCTTTTTAATTAAGAGCAAGAAACGTGTGAGCTTCGTGTACGTTGTAGTTCTTTTGACCTGTAAAGTAACTGCCCTTAACTTAATCAAAGTCTTGCTTGTAGGAAGACTAAGAGCCTGGGATTTAACTCCAATTCTGTAGTGAACAACACAGCAGAGTTCCCATCCAATGATCACACTCTGCTTTAGAGCAAGAAGCACGCTCTTGCTTTCTAGATTCTCTAAGACAGCAGGATACGTGAGTGTGCTGAGAACAACAGAACGGTGTTTCCTACACATATGGACCATATCTAGTCCAACTCTGCTTCTGAAACTGATACAAAGCACTGGTCCTCTACCATCCAATGCTTGTAAGTTAAGATGAGAAACGTGTGAGCTTCGTGAATGATGTAGTTCGCTTGAGCTGTAAAGTAACTGCCCTTTCCTGAAACGAAGTCTTGATTGTAGGAAGACTCAGAGAATGGGATTTAACTCCATTTCTGAAGTGAAACACACAGCAGAGTTCCCATCCAGGGATCACACTCTGCTTTAGAGCAAGAAGCACACTCTTGCTTTCTAGAGTCTCTAAGACAGCAGGAAACGTGAGTGTGCTGAGAGCAAAAGAACGGTGTTTACTACACATACAGACGATATCTAGTCCAACTCTGCTTCTGAAACTGATACAAAGCACTGGTCCTCTAACATCCAATGCTTGTCATTTAAGATGAGAAACGTGTGAGCTTTATGAACGATGTAGATCGTTTGAGCTGAAAAGTGCCTGCCCTTACCTGACATGAAGTCTTGCTTGTAGGAAGACTCAGAGCCTGGGATTTAACTCCATTTCTGAAGGGAAAGACACACCATAGTTCTCATCCATGGATCACATTCTGCTTTAGAGCTATTAGCACGCTCTTGCTTTCTAGAGTCTCTAATACAGCAGGAAACTTGAGTGTGCTCAGAACAAATGAACGGTGTTTCCTACATATACGGACCATATCTAGTTCAACTCTGCTTCTGAAACTGCAACAAACCACAGGTCCTCTAACATCCAATGCTTGTCATTTAAGATAAGAAACCTGTGAGCTTCGTGAATGATGTAGTTCGCTTGAGCTGTAAAGTAACTGCCCTTTCCTGAAATGAAGTCTTGCATTTAGGAAGACACAGAGCCTGGGATTTAACTCCATTTCTGAAGTGAAACACACAGCAGAGTTCTCATCCATTGATCACACTCTGCTTTAGAGCAAGAAGCACGCTCTTGCTTTCTAGAGTCTCTAAGAGAGCAGGATACATGAGTGTGCTTAGAACAACAGAACGGTGTTTCCTACACATACGGACCATATCTAGCCCAACTCTGCTTCTGAAACTACAACAAAGCACAGGTCCTCTAACACCCAACGCATGTCAGTTAGGATGAGAAACCTGTGAGCTTCGTGAACGATGTAGTTCGATTGAGCTGTAAAGTAACTGCCCTTTCCTGAAACTAAGTCTTGATTGTATGAAGACTCAGAGCCAGGGATTTAATTCCATTTCTGAAGTGAAACACACAGCAGAGTTCTCATCCATTTATCACATTCTGCTTTAGATAAGAAGCATGCTCTTGCTTTCTAGAGTCTCTAAGGCAAAGGAAACATGAGTGTGATGAGGAAAACAGAACGGTGTTTCCTAGCCATACGTACCATATCTAGTCCAACCATGCTTCTGAAACTGAAACAAAGTACTGGTCCTCTATCATCCAATGCTTGTCATTTAAGATGAGAAACATGTGAGCTTCATGAACGATGTAGTTCATTTGAGCTGAAAAGTGCCTGCCCTTACCTGGAACGAAGTCTTCCTTGTAGGAAGACACAGAGCCTGGGATTTAACTCCATTTCTGAAGGGAAAGACACAGCATAGTTCTCATCCGTGGATCATACTCTCCTTTAGAGCTATTAGCATGCTCTTGCTTTCTAGAGTCTCTAATACAGCAGGAAACTTGAGTGTGCTCAGAACAAATGAACGGTTTTTCCTACATATACGGACCATATCTAGTTCAACTCTGCTTCTGAAAGTGCAACAAACCACAGGTCCTGTAACATCCAATGCTTGTCATTTAAGATAAGAAATGTGTGAGCTTCGTGAATGATGTAGTTCGCTTGAGCTGTAAAGTAACTGCCCTTTCCTGAAATGAAGTCTTGATTGTAGGAGGACTCAGAGAATGGGATTTAACTCCATTTCTGAAGGGAAACACACAGCATAGTTCTCATCCATCGATTACCCTCTGCTTTAGAGCAAGAAGCACACTCTTGCTTTCTTGAGTCTCTAATACATCAGGAAACGTGAGTGTGCTGAGAACAAAAGAACGGTGTTTCCTACACATAGGGGCCATATCTAGTTCAACACTGCTTCTGAAACTGACACAAAACACAGGTCCTGTCACATCCAATGCTTTTTGATTAAGAGCAAGAAAAGTGTGAGCTTCGTGTACGTTGTAGTTCTTTGACCTGTAAAGGAACTGCCCTTACCTTAATCGAAGTCTTGCTTGTAGGAAGACTCAGAGCCTGGGATTTAACTCCAATTCTGTAGTGAACAACACAGCTGAGTTCCCATCCAATGATCACACTCTGCTTTAGAGCAAGAAGCACGGTCTTGCTTTCTAGATTCTCTAAGACAGCAGGATACGTGAGTGTGCTGAGAACAACAGAACGGTGTTTCCTACACATATGGACCATATCTAGTCCAACTCTGCTTCTGAAACTGATACAAAGCACTGGTCCTCTACCATCCAATGCTTGTAAGTTAAGATGAGAAACGTGTGAGCTTCGTGAATGATGTAGTTCGCTTGAGCTGTAAAGTAACTGCCCTTTCCTGAAACGAAGTCTTGCTTGTAGGAAGACTCAGAGCCTGGGATTTAACTCCATTTCTGAAGTGAAACACACAGCAGAGTTCTCATCCATTGATCATACTCTGCTTTAGAGCAAGAAGCACGCTCTTCCTTTCTAGAGTCTCTAATACAGCATGAAATGTGAGTGTGCTCAGAACAAAGAACGGTGTTTCCTACACATGTGGACCATATCTAGTCCAACTCTGCTTCTGAAACTGATACAAAGCACTGGTCCTCTACCATCCAGTGCTTGTCAGTTAAGATGAGAAATGTGTTTGCTTCGTGAATGTTGTAGTTTGTTTGAGCTGAAAAGTGACTTCCCTTACCTGGAACGAAGTCTTCCTTGTAGGAAGACACAGAGCCTGGGATTTAACTCCATTTCTGAAGGGAAAGACACAGCATAGTTCTCATCCATGGATCACATTCTGCTTTAGAGCTGTTAGCACGCTCTTGCTTTCTAGAATCTCTAAGACAGAAGGAAACGTGAGTGTGCTGAGAGCAAAAGAACGGTGTTTCCTACACATACAGAAAATATCTAGTCCAACTCTGCTTCTGAAACTGATACAAAGCACTGGTCCTCTACCATCCAATGCTTGTAAGTTAAGATGAGAAACGTGGGAGCTTCCTGAAGGATGTAGTTCGATTGAGCTGTAAAGTAACTGCCCTTTCCTGAAACTAAGTCTTGATTGTATGAAGACTCAGAGCCAGGGATTTAATTCCATTTCTGAAGTGAAACACACAGCAGAGTTCTCATCCATTTATCACATTCTGCTTTAGATAAGAAGCATGCTCTTGCTTTCTAGAGTCTCTAAGGCAAAGGAAACGTGAGTGTGCTGAGGAAAACAGAACGGTGTTTCCTACCCATACGTACCATATCTAGTCCAACCAAGCTTCTGAAACTGAAACAAAGTACTGGTCCTCTAACATCCAATGCTTGTCATTTAAGATGAGAAACATGTGAGCTTCATGAACGATGTAGTTCATTTGAGCTGAAAAGTGCCTGCCCTTACCTGGAACGAAGTCTTCCTTGTAGGAAGACACAGAGCCTGGGTTTAACTCCATTTCTGAAGGGAAAGACACAGCATAGTTCTCATCCTTGGATCATACTCTGCTTTAGAGCTATTAGCATGCTCTTGCTTTCTAGAGTCTCTAATACAGCAGGAAACTTGAGTGTGCTCAGAACAAATGAACGGTTTTTCCTACATATACGGACCATATCTAGTTCAACTCTGCTTCTGAAACTGCAACAAACCACAGGTCCTGTAACATCCAATGCTTGTCATTTAAGATAAGAAACGTGAGAGCTTCGTGAATGATGTAGTTCGCTTGAGCTGTAAAGTAACTGCCCTTTCCTGAAATGAAGTCTTGATTGTAGGAAGACACAGAGACTTGGATTTAACTCTATTTCTGAAGTGAAACACACAGCATAGTTCTCATCCATTGATCATACTCTGCTTTAGAGCAAGAAGCACGCTCTTGCTTTCTAGAGTCTCTAATACAGCATGAAACGTGAGTGTGCTCAGAACAAAGAACGGTGTTTCCTACACATACAGAAAATATCTAGTCCAACTCTGCTTCGGAAACTGATACAAAGCACTGGTCCTCTAACATCCAATGCTTGTCAGTTAAGATGTGAAATGTGTGAGCTTCATGAATGATGTAGTTCGTTTGAGCTAAAAATTGACTTCTCTTACCTGAAACGAAGTCATGCTTGTAGGAAGACACAGAGCCTGGGATTTATATATTTCTACAGTGAAACACAAAGCAGAGTTTTCATCCATTGATCACACTCTGCTTTAGAGCAAGAAGCACGCTCTTGCTTTCTAGAGTCTCTAAGACAGCAGAATAAGTGAGTGTGCTGAGAACAACAGAACGGTGTTTCCTACACATACAGAAAATATCTAGTCCAACTCTGTCTCAGAAACTGATACAAAGCACTGGTCCTCTAACATCCAATGCTTGTCAGTTAAGATGTGAAATGTGTGAGCTTCATGAATGATGTAGTTCGTTTGAGCTAAAAATTGACTTCTCTTACCTGAAACGAAGTCATGTTTGTAGGAAGACACAGAGCCTGGGATTTAACTATATTTCTAAAGTGAAACACACAGCAGAGTTTTCATCCATTGATCACAATCTGCTTTAGAGCAAGAAGCACGCTCTTGCTTTCTAGAGTCTCTAATACAGCATGAAATGTGAGTGTGCTCAGAACAAAAGAAGTTTGTTTCCTACACATATGGACCATATCTAGTCCCACTCTGCTTCTGAAACTGATACAAAGCACTGGTCCTCTACTATCCAATGCTTGTCAGTTAAGATGAGAAATGTGGGGGCTTAGGTGAATATTGTAGTTCGTTTGATCTGAAAAGTGCCTGCCCTTACCTGAAACGAAGTCTTGCTTGTAGGAAGACACAGAGCCTGGGATTTAACTCCATTTCTGAAGGGAAAGAACCAGCATAGTTCTCATCCATGGATCACACTCTGCTTTAGAGCTATTAGCACGCTCTTGCTTTCTTGAATCTCTAATACATCAGGAAACGTGAGTGTGCTGAGAACAAAAGAACGGTGTTTCCTACACATAGGGGCCATACCTAGTTCAACACTGCTTCTGAAACTGACACAAAACACAGGTCCTGTCACATCCAATGCTTTTTAATTAAGAGCAAGAAACGTGTGAGCTTCGTGTACGTTGTAGTTCTTTTGACCTGTAAAGTAACTGCCCTTAACTTAATCGAAGTCTTGCTTGTTGGAAGACTCAGAGCCGGGGATTTAACTCCAATTGTGTAGTGAACAACACAGCAGAGTTCCCATCCAATGATCACACTCTGCTTTAGAGCAAGAAGCACGCTCTTGCTTTCTAGATTCTCTAAGACAGCAGGATACGTGAGTGTGCTGAGAACAACAGAACGGTGTTTCCTACACATATGGACCATATCTAGTCCAACTCTGCTTCTGAAACTGATACAAAGCACTGGTCCTCTACCATCCAATGCTTGTAAGTTAAGATGAGAAACGTGTGAGCTTCCTGAAGGATGTAGTTCGATTGAGCTGTAAAGTAACTGCCCTTTCCTGAAACTAAGTCTTGATTGTATGAAGACTCAGAGCCAGGGATTTAATTCCATTTCTGAAGTGAAACACACAGCAGAGTTCTCATCCCTTTATCACATTCTGCTTTAGATAAGAAGCATGCTCTTGCTTTCTAGAGTCTCTAAGGCAAAGGAAACGTGAGTGTGCTGAGGAAAACAGAACGGTGTTTCCTACCCATACGTACCATATCTAGTCCAACCATGCTTCTGAAACTGAAACAAAGTACTGGTCCTCTAACATCCAATGCTTGTCATTTAAGATGAGAAACATGTGAGTTCATGAACGATGTAGTTCATTTGAGCTGAAAAGTGCCTGCCCTTACCTGGAACGAAGTCTTCCTTGTAGGAAGACACAGAGCCTGGGATTTAACTCCATTTCTGAAGGGAAAGACACAGCATAGTTCTCATCCATGGATCATACTCTGCTTTAGAGCTATTAGCATGCTCTTGCTTTCTAGAGTCTCTAATACAGCAGGAAACATGAGTGTGCTCAGAACAAATGAACGGTTTTTCCTACATATACGGACCATATCTAGTTCAACTCTGCTTCTGAAACTGCAACAAACCACAGGTCCTGTAACATCCAATGCTTGTCATTTAAGATAAGAAACGTGAGAGCTTCGTGAATGATGTAGTTCGCTTGAGCTGTAAAGTAACTGCCCTTTCCTGAAATGAAGTCTTGATTGTAGGAAGACTCAGAGAATGGGATTTAACTCCATTTCTGAAGGGAAACACACAGCATAGTTCTCATCCATTGATCACCCTCTGCTTTAGAGCAAGAAGCACACTCTTGCTTTCTTGAGTCTCTAATACATCAGGAAACGTGAGTGTGCTGAGAAAAAAAGAACGGTGTTTTCTACACATAGGGGCCATATCTAGTTCAACACTGCTTCTGAAACTGACACAAAACACAGGTCCTGTCACATCCAATGCTTTTTAATTAAGAGCAAGAAACGTGTGAGCTTCGTGTACGTTGTAGTTCTTTTGACCTGTAAAGTAACTGCCCTTACCTTAATCGAAGTCTTGCTTGTAGGAGGACTCAGAGCCTGGGATTTAACTCCATTTCTGTAGTGAACAACACAGCAGAGTTCCCTTCCAATGATCACACTCTGCTTTAGAGCAAGAAGCACGCTCTTGCTTTCTAGATTCTCTAAGACAGCAGGATACGTGAGTGTGCTGAGAACAACAGAACGGTGTTTCCTACACATATGGACCATATCTAGTCCAACTCTGCTTCTGAAACTGATACAAAGCACTGGTCCTCTACCATCCAATGCTTGTAAGTTAAGATGAGAAACGTGTGAGCTTCGTGAATGATGTAGTTCGCTTGAGCTATAAAGTAACTGCCCTTTCCTGAAAGGAAGTCTTGATTGTAGGAAGACTCAGAGAATGGGATTTAACTCCATTTCTGAAGTGAAACACACAGCAGAGTTCCCATCCAGGGATCACACTCTGCTTTAGAGCAAGAAGCACACTCTTGCTTTCTAGAGTCTCTAAGACAGCAGGAAACGTGAGTGTGCTGAGAGCAAAAGAACGGTGTTTACTACACATACACACGATATCTAGTCCAACTCTGCTTCTGAAACTGATACAAAGTACTGGTCCTCTAACATCCAATGCTTGTCATTTAAGATGAGAAATGTGTGAGCTTCATGAATGATGTAGTTCGTTTGAGCTGAAAAGTGCCTACCCTTACCTGGAACGAAGACTTGCTTGTAGGAAGACACAGAGACTGGGATTTAACTCCATTTCTGAAGGGAAACACACAGCATAGTTCTCATCCATCGATCACACTCTGCTTTAGAGCAAGAAGCATGCTCTTGCTTTCTAGAGTCTCTAAAACTGCAGGAAACGTGAGTGTGCTGAGAACGAAAGAACGGTGTTTCCTAAACATAGGGGCCATATCTAGTTCTAATCTGCTTCTGAAACTGAAACAAACCAAAGGTCCTCTAACATCCAATGCATGTCAGGTAAGATGAGAAACATGTGAGCTTCGTGAATGATGTAGATCACCTGAGCTGTAAAGTAACTGCCCTTTCTTGAAACGAAGTCTTGCTTGTAGGAAGACTCAGAGCCTGGGATTTAACTCCATTTCTCAAGTGAAACACACAGCAGAGATCTCATCAATTGCACACACTCTGCTTTAGAGCAAGAAGCACGCTCTTGCTTTCTATAGTCTCTAATACAGCAGGAAATTTGAGTGTGCTCAGAACAAAAGAACGGAGTTTCCCACACATACAGACCATATCTAGTCCAACTCTGCTTCTGAAACTGATACAAAGCACTGGTCCTCTAACATCCAATGCTTGTCAGTTAAGATGAGAAATGTGTGGGCTTCGTGAATGTTGTAGATCGTTTAAGCTGAAAAGTGACTTCCCTTACCTGAAATGAAGTCTTGTTTGTAGGAAGACACAGAGCCTGTAATTTAACTCTATTTCTGAAGTGAAACACACAGCAGAGTTCCCATCCAGGGATCACACTCTGCTTTAGAGCAAGAAGCACGCTCTTGCTTTCTCGAGTCTCTAAGACAGCAGGAAACGTGAGTGTGCTGAGAGCAAAAGAACGGTGTTTCCTACACATACAGAAAATATCTAGTCCAACTCTGCTTCTGAAACTGATACAAAGCACTGGTCCTCTAACATCCAATGCTTGTCAGTTAAGATGTGAAATGTGTGAGCTTCATGAATGATGTAGTTCGTTTGAGCTAAAAATTGACTTCTCTTACCTGAAATGAAGTCATGCTTGTAGGAAGACACAGAGCCTGGGATTTATATATTTCTAAAGTGAAACACAAAGCAGAGTTTTCATCCATTGATCACACTCTGCTTTAGAGCAAGAAGCACGCTCTTGCTTTCTAGAGTCTCTAAGACAGCAGAATACGTGAGTGTGCTGAGAACAACAGAACGGTGTTTCCTACACATACAGAAAATATCTAGTCCAACTCTGTCTCAGAAACTGATACAAAGCACTGGTCCTCTAACATCCAATGCTTGTCAGTTAAGATGTGAAATGTGTGAGCTTCATGAATGATGTAGTTCGTTTGAGCTAAAAATTGACTTCTCTTACCTGAAACGAAGTCATGTTTGTAGGAAGACACAGAGCCTGGGATTTAACTATATTTCTAAAGTGAAACACACAGCAGAGTATTCATCCATTGATCACACTCTGCTTTAGAGCAAGAAGCACGCTCTTGCTTTCTAGAGTCTCTAATACAGCATGAAACGTGAGTGTGCTCAGAACAAAAGAACGTTGTTTGCTACACATATGGACCATATCTGGTCCAACTCTGCTTCTGAAACTCATACAAAGCACTGGTCCTCTACCATCCAATGCTTGTCAGTTAAGATGAGAAATGTGTGGGCTTCGTGAATGTTGTAGTTCGTTTGAGCTGAAAAGTGACTTCCCTTACCTGAAAAGAAGTCTTGCTTGTAGGAAGACACAGAGACTTGGATTTAACTCTATTTCTGAAGTGAAACACACAGCAGAGTTCTCATCCATTGATCATACTCTGCTTTAGAGCAAGAAGCACGCTCTTGCTTTCTAGAGTCTCTAATACAGCATGAAACGTGAGTGTGCTCAGAACAGAGAACGGTGTATCCTACACATATGGACCATATCTAGTCCAACTCTGCTTCTGAAACTGATACAAAGCACTGGTCCTCTACCATCCAATGCTTGTCAGTTAAGATGAGAAATGTGTTTGCTTCGTGAATGTTGTAGTTTGTTTGATCTGTAAAGTGACTTCCCTTACCTGAAACGAAGTCTTCCTTGTAGGAAGACACAGAGACTGGGATTTAACTCTATTTCGGAAGTGAAACACACAGCAGAGTTCTCATCCATTGATCACACTCTGCTTTAGAGCAAGAAGCCCGCTCTTGCTTTCTAGAGTCTCTAAGAGAGCAGGATACGTTAGTGTGCTGAGAACAACAGAACGGTGTATCCTACACATACAGACCATATCTAGTCAAACTATGCTTCTGAAACTGATACAAAGCACTGGTCCTGAACATCCAATGCTTGTCAAGTCAGATGAGAAACGTTGAGCTTCGTGAACGATGTAGTTCGTTTGAGCTGTAAAGTAACTGCCCTTTCCTGAAACCAAGTCTTGCTTGTAGGAAGACTCAGAGCCAGGGATTTAATTCCAATTCTGAAGTGAAACACACAGCAGAGTTCCCATCCATTTATCATATTCTGCTTTAGATAAGAAGCATGCTCTTGCTTTCTAGAGTCTCTAAGACAGAGGAAACATGACTGTGCTGAGAAAAACAGAACGGTGTTTCCTACACATACGTACCATATCTAGTCCAACCCTGCTTCTGAAACTGATACAAAGTACTGGTCCTCTAACATCCAATGCTTGTCATTTAAGATGAGAAATGTGTGAGCTTCATGAATGATGTAGTTCGTTTGAGCTGAAAAGTGCCTACCCTTACCTGGAACGAAGACTTGCATGTAGGAAGACACAGAGCCTGGGATTTAACTCCATTTCTGAAGTGAAACACACAGCATAGTTCTCATCCATCGATCACACTCTGCTTTAGAGCAAGAAACACGCTCTTGCTTTCTATAGTCTCTAATACAGCAGGAAATTTGAGTGTGCTCAGAACAAAAGAACGGAGTTTCCCACACATACAGACCATATCTAGTCCAACTCTGCTTCTGAAACTGATACAAAGCACTGGTCCTCTAACATCCAATGCTTGTCTGTTAAGATGAGAAATGTGTGTGCTTCGTGAATGTTGTAGATCGTTTAAGCTGAAAAGTGACTTCCCTTACCTGAAATGAAGTCTTGTTTGTAGGAAGACACAGAGACTGGGATTTAACTCCATTTCTGAAGGGAAACACACAGCATAGTTCTCATCCATCGATCACACTCTGCTTTAGAGCAAGAAGCATGCTCTTGCTTTCTAGAGTCTCTAAAACTGCAGGAAACGTGAGTGTGCTGAGAACGAAAGAACGGTGTTTCCTAAACATAGGGGCCATATCTAGTTCTAATCTGCTTCTGAAACTGAAACAAACCAAAGGTCCTCTAACATCCAATGCATGTCAGGTAAGATGAGAAACATGTGAGCTTCGTGAATGATGTAGATCACCTGAGCTGTAAAGTAACTGCCCTTTCTTGAAACGAAGTCTTGCTTGTAGGAAGACTCAGAGCCTGGGATTTAACTCCATTTCTCAAGTGAAACACACAGCAGAGATCTCATCAATTGCACACACTCTGCTTTAGAGCAAGAAGCACGCTCTTGCTTTCTATAGTCTCTAATACAGCAGGAAATTTGAGTGTGCTCAGAACAAAAGAACGGAGTTTCCCACACATACAGACCATATCTAGTCCAACTCTGCTTCTGAAACTGATACAAAGCACTGGTCCTCTAACATCCAATGCTTGTCAGTTAAGATGAGAAATGTGTGGGCTTCGTGAATGTTGTAGATCGTTTAAGCTGAAAAGTGACTTCCCTTACCTGAAATGAAGTCTTGTTTGTAGGAAGACACAGAGCCTGTAATTTAACTCTATTTCTGAAGTGAAACACACAGCAGAGTTCCCATCCAGGGATCACACTCTGCTTTAGAGCAAGAAGCACGCTCTTGCTTTCTCGAGTCTCTAAGACAGCAGGAAACGTGAGTGTGCTGAGAGCAAAAGAACGGTGTTTCCTACACATACAGAAAATATCTAGTCCAACTCTGCTTCTGAAACTGATACAAAGCACTGGTCCTCTAACATCCAATGCTTGTCAGTTAAGATGTGAAATGTGTGAGCTTCATGAATGATGTAGTTCGTTTGAGCTAAAAATTGACTTCTCTTACCTGAAATGAAGTCATGCTTGTAGGAAGACACAGAGCCTGGGATTTATATATTTCTAAAGTGAAACACAAAGCAGAGTTTTCATCCATTGATCACACTCTGCTTTAGAGCAAGAAGCACGCTCTTGCTTTCTAGAGTCTCTAAGACAGCAGAATACGTGAGTGTGCTGAGAACAACAGAACGGTGTTTCCTACACATACAGAAAATATCTAGTCCAACTCTGTCTCAGAAACTGATACAAAGCACTGGTCCTCTAACATCCAATGCTTGTCAGTTAAGATGTGAAATGTGTGAGCTTCATGAATGATGTAGTTCGTTTGAGCTAAAAATTGACTTCTCTTACCTGAAACGAAGTCATGTTTGTAGGAAGACACAGAGCCTGGGATTTAACTATATTTCTAAAGGGAAACACACAGCAGAGTATTCATCCATTGATCACACTCTGCTTTAGAGCAAGAAGCACGCTCTTGCTTTCTAGAGTCTCTAATACAGCATGAAACGTGAGTGTGCTCAGAACAAAAGAACGTTGTTTGCTACACATATGGACCATATCTGGTCCAACTCTGCTTCTGAAACTCATACAAAGCACTGGTCCTCTACCATCCAATGCTTGTCAGTTAAGATGAGAAATGTGTGGGCTTCGTGAATGTTGTAGTTCGTTTGAGCTGAAAAGTGACTTCCCTTACCTGAAAAGAAGTCTTGCTTGTAGGAAGACACAGAGACTTGGATTTAACTCTATTTCTGAAGTGAAACACACAGCAGAGTTCTCATCCATTGATCATACTCTGCTTTAGAGCAAGAAGCACGCTCTTGCTTTCTAGAGTCTCTAATACAGCATGAAACGTGAGTGTGCTCAGAACAGAGAACGGTGTATCCTACACATATGGACCATATCTAGTCCAACTCTGCTTCTGAAACTGATACAAAGCACTGGTCCTCTACCATCCAATGCTTGTCAGTTAAGATGAGAAATGTGTTTGCTTCGTGAATGTTGTAGTTTGTTTGATCTGTAAAGTGACTTCCCTTACCTGAAACGAAGTCTTCCTTGTAGGAAGACACAGAGACTGGGATTTAACTCTATTTCGGAAGTGAAACACACAGCAGAGTTCTCATCCATTGATCACACTCTGCTTTAGAGCAAGAAGCCCGCTCTTGCTTTCTAGAGTCTCTAAGAGAGCAGGATACGTTAGTGTGCTGAGAACAACAGAACGGTGTATCCTACACATACAGACCATATCTAGTCAAACTATGCTTCTGAAACTGATACAAAGCACTGGTCCTGAACATCCAATGCTTGTCAAGTCAGATGAGAAACGTTGAGCTTCGTGAACGATGTAGTTCGTTTGAGCTGTAAAGTAACTGCCCTTTCCTGAAACCAAGTCTTGCTTGTAGGAAGACTCAGAGCCAGGGATTTAATTCCAATTCTGAAGTGAAACACACAGCAGAGTTCCCATCCATTTATCATATTCTGCTTTAGATAAGAAGCATGCTCTTGCTTTCTAGAGTCTCTAAGACAGAGGAAACATGACTGTGCTGAGAAAAACAGAACGGTGTTTCCTACACATACGTACCATATCTAGTCCAACCCTGCTTCTGAAACTGATACAAAGTACTGGTCCTCTAACATCCAATGCTTGTCATTTAAGATGAGAAATGTGTGAGCTTCATGAATGATGTAGTTCGTTTGAGCTGAAAAGTGCCTACCCTTACCTGGAACGAAGACTTGCATGTAGGAAGACACAGAGCCTGGGATTTAACTCCATTTCTGAAGTGAAACACACAGCATAGTTCTCATCCATCGATCACACTCTGCTTTAGAGCAAGAAACACGCTCTTGCTTTCTATAGTCTCTAATACAGCAGGAAATTTGAGTGTGCTCAGAACAAAAGAACGGAGTTTCCCACACATACAGACCATATCTAGTCCAACTCTGCTTCTGAAACTGATACAAAGCACTGGTCCTCTAACATCCAATGCTTGTCTGTTAAGATGAGAAATGTGTGTGCTTCGTGAATGTTGTAGATCGTTTAAGCTGAAAAGTGACTTCCCTTACCTGAAATGAAGTCTTGTTTGTAGGAAGACACAGAGCCTGTAATTTAACTCCATTTCTGAAGGGAAACACACAGCATAGTTCTCATCCATCGATCACACTCTGCTTTAGAGCAAGAAGCATGCTCTTGCTTTCTAGAGTCTCTAAAACTGCAGGAAACGTGAGTGTGCTGAGAACGAAAGAACAGTGTTTCCTAAACATAGGGGCCATATCTAGTTCTAATCTGCTTCTGAAACTGAAACAAACCACAGGTCCTCTAACATCCAATGCTTGTCAGGTAAGATGAGAAACGTGTGAGCTTCGTGAATGATGTAGATCACCTGAGCTGTAAAGTAACTGCCCTTTCTTGAAACGAAGTCTTGCTTGTAGGAAGACTCAGAGCCTGGGATTTAACTCCATTTCTGTAGTGAAACACACAGCAGAGATCTCATCCATTGCACACACTCTGCTTTAGAGCAAGAAGCACGCTCTTGCTTTCTATAGTCTCTAATACAGCAGGAAATTTGAGTGTGCTCAGAACAAAAGAACGGAGTTTCCCACACATACAGACCATATCTAGTCCAACTCTGCTTCTGAAACTGATACAAAGCACTGGTCCTCTAACATCCAATGCTTGTCAATTAAGATGAGAAATGTGTGTGCTTCGTGAATGTTGTAGATCGTTTAAGCTGAAAAGTGACTTCCCTTACCTGAAACGAAGTCTTGTTTGTAGGAAGACACAGAGCCTGTAATATAACTCTATTTCTGAAGTGAAACACACAGCAGAGTTTTCATCCATTGATCACACTCTTCTTTAGAGCAAGAAGCACGCCCTTGCTTTCTAGAGTCTCTAAGACAGCAGGATACGTGAGTGTGCTGAGAACAACAGAACGGTGTTTCCTACACATACGGACCATATCTAGTCCAACTCTGCTTCTGAAACTGATACAAAGCACTGGTCTTCTAACATCAAATGCTTGTCAGTTAAGATGAGAAACATTGAGCTTCGTGAATGATGTAGTTCGTTTTAGCTGAAAAGTGACTTCCCTTACCTGAAACGAAGTCTTGCTTGTAGGAAGACACAGAGACTGGGATTTAACTCTATTTCGGAAGTGAAACACACAGAAGAGTTCTCATCCATTGATCACACTCTGCTTTAGAGCAAGAAGCACTCTCTTCCTTTCTAGAGTCTCTAATACAGCATGAAACGTGAGTGTGCTCAGAACAAAAGAACGTTGTTTCCTACACATATGGACCATATCTAGTCCAACTCTGCCTCTGAAATTTATACAAAGCACTGGTCCTCTACCATCCAATGCTTGTCAGTTAAGATAAGAAATGTGGGGGCTTCGTGAATGTTGTAGTTCGTTTGAGTTGAAAAGTGACTTCCCTTACCTGAAAAGAAGTCTTGCTTGTAGGAAGACACAGAGACTTGGATTTAACTCTATGTCTGAAGTGAAACACACAGCAGACTTCTCATCCATTGATCATACTCTGCTTTAGAGCAAGAAGCACGCTCTTGCTTTCTAGAGTCTCTAAGAGAACAGGATACGTGAGTGTGCTGAGAACAACAGAACGGTGTTTCCTACACATACAGACCATATCTAGTCAAACTATGCTTCTGAAACTGATACAAAGCACTGGTCCTCTAACATCCAATTCTTGTCAGGTAAGATGAGAAACGTTGAGCTTCGTGAATGATGTAGTTCGTTTGAGCTGAAAAGTGACTTCCCTTACCTGGAACGAAGTCTTCCTTGTAGGAAGACACAGAGCCTGGGATTTAACTCCATTTCTGAAGGGAAAGACACAGCATAGTTCTCATCCATGGATCACATTCTGCTTTAGAGCTATTAGCACGCTCTTGCTTTCTGGAGTCTCTAATACAGCAGGAAACTTGAGTGTGCTCAGAACAAATGAACGGTATTTCCTACATATACCGACCATATCTAGTTCAACTCTGCTTCTGAAACTGCAACAAACCACAGGTCCTGTAACATCCAATGCTTGACAGTTAAGATAAGAAACGTGTGAGCTTCGTGAATGATGTAGTTCCCTTGAGCTGTAAAGTAACTGCACTTTCCTGAAACGAAGTCTTGATTGTAGGAAGACTCAGAGAATGGGATTTAACTCCATTTCTGAAGTGAAACACACAGCAGAGTTCCCATCCAGGGATCACACTCTGCTTTAGAGCAAGAAGCACGCTCTTGCTTTCTCGAGTCTCTAAGACAGCAGGAAACGTGAGTGTGCTGAGAGCAAAAGAACGGTGTTTCCTAAACATAAAGAAAATATCTAGTCCAACTCTGCTTCGGAAACTGATACAAAGCACTGGTCCTCTAACATCCAATGCTTGTCAGTTAAGATGTGAAATGTGTGAGCTTCATGAATGATGTAGTTCGTTTGAGCAAAAAATTGACTTCTCTTACCTGAAACGAAGTCATGCTTGTAGGAAGACACAGAGCCTGGGATTTAACTATATTTCTAAAGTGAAACACACAGCAGAGTTTTCATCCATTGATCACACTCTGCTTTAGAGCAAGAAGCATGCTCTTGCTTTCTAGAGTCTCTAATACAGCATGAAATGTGAGTGTGCTCAGAACAAAAGAACGTTGTTTCCTACACATATGGACCATATCTAGTCCAACTCTGCTTCTAAAACTAATACAAAGCACTGGTCCACTACCATCCAATGCTTCTCAGTTAAGATGAGAAATGTGGGGGTTTCGTGAATTTTGTGGTTCGTTTGAGCTGAAAAGTGACTTCCCTTACCTGAAAAGAAGTCTTGCTTGTAGGAAGACACAGAGACTTGGATTTAACTCTATTTCTGAAGTGAAACACACAGCAGAGTTCTCATCCATTGATCATACTCTGCTTTAGAGCAAGAAGCATGCTCTTGCTTTCTAGAGTCTCTAATACAGCATGAAACGTGAGTGTGCTCAGAAAAAAGAACGGTGTTTCCTACACATATGGACCATATCTAGTCCAACTCTGCTTCTGAAACTGATACAAAGCACTGGTCCTCTACCATCCAATGCTTGTCAGTTAAGATGAGAAATGTGTTTGCTTCGTGAGTGGTGTAGTTTGTTTGATCTGTAAAGTGACTTCCCTTACCTGAAACGAAGTCTTGCTTGTAGGAAGACACAGAGACTGGGATTTAACTCTATTTCGGAAGTGAAACACACAGCAGAGTTCTCATCCATTGATCACACTCTGCTTTAGAGCAAGAAGCATGCTCTTGCTTTCTAGAGTCTCTAATACAGCATGAAACGTGAGTGTGCTCAGAAAAAAGAACGGTGTTTCCTAAACATAGGGGCCATATCTAGTTCTAATCTGCTTCTGAAACTGAAACAAACCAAAGGTCCTCTAACATCCAATGCTTGTCAGGTAAGATGAGAAACGTGTGAGCTTCGTGAATGATGTAGATCACCTGAGCTGTAAAGTAACTGCCCTTTCTTGAAACGAAGTCTTGCTTGTAGGAAGACTCAGAGCCTGGGATTTAACTCCATTTCTGAAGTGAAACACACAGCAGAGATCTCATCCAATGCACACACTCTGCTTTAGAGCAAGAAGCACGCTCTTGCCTTATATAGTCTCTAATACAGCAGGAAATTTGAGTGTGCTCAGAACAAAAGAACGGAGTTTCCCACACATACAGACCATATCTAGTCCAACTCTGCTTCTGAAACTGATACAAAGCACTGGTCCTCTAACATCCAATGCTTGTCAGTTAAGATGAGAAATGTGTGGGCTTCGTGAATGTTGTAGATCGTTAAAGCTGAAAAGTGACTTCCCTTACTTGAAACGAAGTCTTGTTTGTAGGAAGACACAGAGCCTGTATTTTAACTCTATTTCTGAAGTGAAACACACAGCAGAGTTCTCATCTATTGATCACACTCTGCTTTAGAGCAAGAAGCACGCTCTTGCTTTCTAGAGTCTCTAAGAGAGCAGGATACGTGAGTGTGCTGAGAACAACAGAACGGTGTTTCCTACACATACGGACCATATCTAGTCCAACTCTGCTTCTGAAACTGACACAAAGCACTGGTCATCTAACAGCAAATGCTTGTAAGTTAAGATGAGAAACGTTGAGCTTCGTGAATGATGTAGTTAGTTTTAGATGAAAAGTGACTTCCCTTACCTGAAACGAAGTCTTGCTTGTAGCAAGACACAGAGCCTGGGATTTAACTCCATTTCTGAACGGAAACACACAGCAGAGTTCTCTTCCATTGATCACACTCTGCATTAGAGCAAGAAGCATGCTCTTGCTTTCTAGAGTCTCTAAGACAGCAGGATACGTGAGTGTGCTGAGAACAACAGAACGGTGTTTCCTACACATATGGACCATATCTAGTCCAACTCTGCTTCTGAAACTGATACAAAGCACTGGTCCTCTAACATCCAATGCTTGTCAGTTAAGATGAGAAATGTGTGGGCTTCGTGAATGTTGTAGTTTGTTTGAGCTGAAAAGTGACTTCCCTTACCTGAAACGAAGTCTTGCTTGTAGGAATACACAGAGCCTGGGATTTAACTCCATTTCTGAAGCGAAACACACAGCAGAGTTCTCATCCATTGATCATACTCTGCTTTAGAGCAAGAAGCACGCTCTTGCTTTCTAGAGTCTCTAATACAGCAGGAAACTTGAGTGTGCTCAGAACAAATGAACGGTGTTTCCTACATATACGGACCATATCTAGTTCAACTCTGCTTCTGAAACTGCAACAAACGACAGGTCCTGTAACATCCAATGCTTGTCACTTAAGATAAGAAACGTGTGAGCTTCGTGAATGATGTAGTTCGCTTGAGCAGTAAAGTAACTGCCCTTTCCTGAAACGAAGTCTTGATTGTAGGAAGACTCAGAGAATGGGATTTAACTCCTTTTCTGAAGTGAAACACACAGCAGAGTTCCCATCCAGGGATCACACTCTGCTTTAGAGCAAGAAGCACGCTCTTTCTTTCTCGAGTCTCTAAGACAGCAGGAAACGTGAGTGTGCTGAGAGCAAAAGAACGGTGTTTCCTACACATACAGAAAATATCTAGTCCAACTCTGCTTCGGAAACTGATGCAAAGCACTGGTCCTCTAACATCCAATGCTTGTCAGATAGGATGTGAAATGTTTGAGCTTCATGAATGATGTAGTTCGTTTGAGCTGAAAATTGACTTCTCTTACCTGAAACGAAGTCATGCTTGTAGGAAGACACAGAGCCCGGGATTTAACTATATTTCTAAAGTGAAACACACAGCAGAGTTTTCATCCATTGATTACACTCTGCTTTAGAGCAAGAAGCACACTCTTGCTTTCTAGAGTCTCTAAGAGAGCAGGATACGTGAGTGTGCTGAGAACAACAGAACGGTGTTTCCTACACATACAGACCATATCTAGTCAAACTATGCTTCTGAAACTGATACAAAGCACTGGTCCTCTAACATCCAATGCTTGTCAGGTAAGATGAGAAACGTTGAGCTTCGTGAGCGATGTAGTTCGTTTGAGCTGTAAAGTAACTGCCCTTTCCCGAAACCAAGTCTTGCTTGTAGGAAGACTCAGAGCCAGGGATTTAATTCCAATTCAGAAGTGAAACACACAGCAGAGTTCCCATCCATTTATCACATTCTGCTTTACATAAGAAGCATGCTCTTGCTTTCTAGAGTCTCTAAGACAAAGGAAACATGACTGTGCTGAGAAAAACAGAACGGTGTTTCCTACACATACGTACCATATCTAGTCCAACCCTGCTTCTGAAACAGATACAAAGTACTGGTCCTCTAACATCCAATGCTTGTCATTTAAGATGAGAAACGTGTGAGCTTCATGAACGATGTAGTTCGTTTGACCTGAAAATGGCCTGCCCTTACCTGGAATGAAGTCTTGCTTGTAGGAAGACACAGAGCCTGGGATTTAACTCCATTTCTGAAGGTAAACACACAGCATAGTTCTCATCCATCGATCACACTCTGCTTTAGAGCAAGAAGTACGCTCTTGCTTTCTAGAGTCTCTAAAACTGCAGGAAACCTGAGTGTGCTGAGAACAAAAGAACGGTGTTTCCTAAACATAGGGGCCATATCTAGTTCTAATCTGCTTCTGAAACTGAAACAAACCAAAGGTCCTCTACCATCCAATGCTTGTCAGGTAAGATGAGAAACGTGTGAGCTTCGTGAATGATGTAGATCACCTGAGCTGTAAAGTAACTGCCCTTTCTTGAAACGAAGTCTTGCTTGTAGGAAGACTCAGAGCCTGGGATTTAACTCCATTTCTGAAGTGAAACACACAGCAGAGATCTCATCCAATGCACACACTCTGCTTTAGAGCAAGAAGCACGCTCTTGCTTTCTATAGTCTCTAATACAGCAGGAAATTTGAGTGTGCTCAGAACAAAAGAACGGAGTTTCCCACACATACAGACCATATCTAGTCCAACTCTGCTTCTGAAACTGATATAAAGCACTGGTCCTCTAACATCCAATGCTTGTCAGTTAAGATGAGAAATGTGTGGGCTTCGTGAATGTTGTAGATCGTTAAAGCTGAAAAGTGACATCCCTTACCTGAAACGAAGTCTTGTTTGTAGGAAGACACAGAGCCTGTAATTTAACTCTATTTCTGAAGTGAAACACACAGCAGAGTTCTCATCCATTGATCACACTCTGCTTTAGAGCAAGAAGCACGCTCTTGCTTTCTAGAGTCTCTAAGAGAGCAGGATACGTGAGTGTGCTGAGAACAACAGAACGGTGTTTCCTACACATACGGACCATAACTAGTCCAACTCTGCTTCTGAAACTGATACAAAGCACTGGTCATCTAAGAGCAAATGCTTGTCAGTTAAGATGAGAAACGTTGAGCTTCGTGAATGATGTAGTTAGTTTTAGCTGAAAAGTGACTTCCCTTACCTGAAACGAAGGCTTGATTGTAGCAAGACACAGAGCCTGGGATTTAACTCCATTTCTGAACGGAAACACACAGCAGAGTTCTCTTCCATTGATCATACTCTGCTTTAGAGCAAGAAGCACGCTCTTGCTTTCTAGAGTCTCTAATACAGCATGAAACGTGAGTGTGCTCAGAACAAAAGAACGGTGTTTCCTACACATATGGACCATATCTAGTCCAACTCTGCTTCTGAAACTGATACAAAGCACTGGTCCTCTACCATCCAATGCTTGTCAGTTAAGATGAGAAATGTGTGGGCTTCGTGAATGTTGTAGTTCGTTTGACCTGAAAAGTGACTTCCCTTATCTGAAACGAAGTCTTGCTTGTAGGACGACACAGAGACTGGGATTTAACTCTATTTCTGAAGTGAAACACACAGCAGAGTTCTCATCCATTGATCACACTCTGCTTTAGAGCAAGAAGCACACTCTTGCTTTCTAGAGTCTCTAAGAGAGCAGGATACGTGACTGTGCTGAGAACAACAGAACGGTGTTTCCTACACATACAGACCATATCTAGTCAAACTATGCTTCTGAAACTGATACAAAGCACTGGTCCTCTAACATCCAATGCTTGTCAGTTAAGATGAGAAATGTGTGGGCTTCGTGAATGTTGTAGTTTGTTTGAGCTGAAAAGTGACTTCCCTTACCTGAAATGACGTCTTGCTTGTAGGAAGACACAGAGCCTGGGCTTTAACTCTATTTCTGAAGCAAAACACACAGCAGAGTTCTCATCCATTGATCATACTCTGCTTTAGAGCAAGAAGCACGCTCTTGCTTTCTAGAGTCTCTAATACAGCATGAAACTTGAGTGTGCTCAGAACAAAAGAACGGTGTTTCCTACACATATGGACCATATCTAGTCCAACTCTGCTTCTGAAACTGATACAAAGCACTGGTCCTCTACCATCCAATGCTTGTCAGTTAAGATGAGAAATGTGAGGGCTTTGTGAATGTTGTAGATCGTTAAAGCTGAAAAGTGACTTCCCTTACCTGAAACGAAGTCTTGCTTGTAGGAAGACACAGAGACTGGGATTTAACTCTATTTCGGAAGTGAAACACACAGCAGAGTTTTCATCCATTGATCACACTCTGCTTTAGAGCAAGAAGCACGCTCTTGCTTTCTAGAGTCTCTAAGAGAGCAGGATATGTGAGTGTGCTGAGAACAACAGAACGGTGTTTCCTACACATACAGACCATATCTAGTCAAACTATGCTTCTGAAACTGATACAAAGCACAGGTCCTCTAACATCCAATGCTTGTCAGTTAAGATGAGAAACGTTGAGCTTCGTGAATGATGTAGTTATTTTTAGCTGAAAAGTGACTTCCCTTACCTGAAACGAAGTCTTGCTTGTAGCAAGACACAGAGCCTGGGATTTAACTCCATTTCTGAACGGAAACACACAGCAGAGTTCTCTTCCATTGATCATACTCTGCTTTAGAGCAAGAAGCACGCTCTTGCTTTCTAGCGTCTCTAATACAGCCTGAAACGTGAGTGTGCTCAGAACAAAAGAACGGTGTTTCCTACACATATGGACCATATCTAGTCCCACTCTGCTTCTGAAACTGATACAAAGCACTGGTCCTCTACTATCCAATGCTTGTCAGTTAAGATGAGAAATGTGGGGGCTTAGGTGAATATTGTAGTTCGTTTGATCTGAAAAGTGCCTGCCCTTACCTGAAACGAAGTCTTGCTTGTAGGAAGACACAGAGCCTGGGATTTAACTCCATTTCTGAAGGGAAAGAACCAGCATAGTTCTCATCCATGGATCACACTCTGCTTTAGAGCTATTAGCACGCTCTTGCTTTCTTGAATCTCTAATACATCAGGAAACGTGAGTGTGCTGAGAACAAAAGAACGGTGTTTCCTACACATAGGGGCCATACCTAGTTCAACACTGCTTCTGAAACTGACACAAAACACAGGTCCTGTCACATCCAATGCTTTTTAATTAAGAGCAAGAAACGTGTGAGCTTCGTGTACGTTGTAGTTCTTTTGACCTGTAAAGTAACTGCCCTTAACTTAATCGAAGTCTTGCTTGTTGGAAGACTCAGAGCCGGGGATTTAACTCCAATTCTGTAGTGAACAACACAGCAGAGTTCCCATCCAATGATCACACTCTGCTTTAGAGCAAGAAGCACGCTCTTGCTTTCTAGATTCTCTAAGACAGCAGGATACGTGAGTGTGCTGAGAACAACAGAACGGTGTTTCCTACACATATGGACCATATCTAGTCCAACTCTGCTTCTGAAACTGATACAAAGCACTGGTCCTCTACCATCCAATGCTTGTAAGTTAAGATGAGAAACGTGTGAGCTTCCTGAAGGATGTAGTTCGATTGAGCTGTAAAGTAACTGCCCTTTCCTGAAACTAAGTCTTGATTGTATGAAGACTCAGAGCCAGGGATTTAATTCCATTTCTGAAGTGAAACACACAGCAGAGTTCTCATCCATTTATCACATTCTGCTTTAGATAAGAAGCATGCTCTTGCTTTCTAGAGTCTCTAAGGCAAAGGAAACGTGAGTGTGCTGAGGAAAACAGAACGGTGTTTCCTACCCATACGTACCATATCTAGTCCAACCATGCTTCTGAAACTGAAACAAAGTACTGGTCCTCTAACATCCAATGCTTGTCATTTAAGATGAGAAACATGTGAGTTCATGAACGATGTAGTTCATTTGAGCTGAAAAGTGCCTGCCCTTACCTGGAACGAAGTCTTCCTTGTAGGAAGACACAGAGCCTGGGATTTAACTCCATTTCTGAAGGGAAAGACACAGCATAGTTCTCATCCATGGATCATACTCTGCTTTAGAGCTATTAGCATGCTCTTGCTTTCTAGAGTCTCTAATACAGCAGGAAACATGAGTGTGCTCAGAACAAATGAACGGTTTTTCCTACATATACGGACCATATCTAGTTCAACTCTGCTTCTGAAACTGCAACAAACCACAGGTCCTGTAACATCCAATGCTTGTCATTTAAGATAAGAAACGTGAGAGCTTCGTGAATGATGTAGTTCGCTTGAGCTGTAAAGTAACTGCCCTTTCCTGAAATGAAGTCTTGATTGTAGGAATACTCAGAGAATGGGATTTAACTCCATTTCTGAAGGGAAACACACAGCATAGTTCTCATCCATTGATCACCCTCTGCTTTAGAGCAAGAAGCACACTCTTGCTTTCTTGAGTCTCTAATACATCAGGAAACGCGAGTGTGCTGAGAAAAAAAGAACGGTGTTTTCTACACATAGGGGCCATATCTAGTTCAACACTGCTTCTGAAACTGACACAAAACACAGGTCCTGTCACATCCAATGCTTTTTAATTAAGAGCAAGAAACGTGTGAGCTTCGTGTACGTTGTAGTTCTTTTGACCTGTAAAGTAACTGCCCTTACCTTAATCGAAGTCTTGCTTGTAGGAGGACTCAGAGCCTGGGATTTAACTCCATTTCTGTAGTGAACAACACAGCAGAGTTCCCTTCCAATGATCACACTCTGCTTTAGAGCAAGAAGCACGCTCTTGCTTTCTAGATTCTCTAAGACAGCAGGATACGTGAGTGTGCTGAGAACAACAGAACGGTGTTTCCTACACATATGGACCATATCTAGTCCAACTCTGCTTCTGAAACTGATACAAAGCACTGGTCCTCTACCATCCAATGCTTGTAAGTTAAGATGAGAAACGTGTGAGCTTCGTGAATGATGTAGTTCGCTTGAGCTATAAAGTAACTGCCCTTTCCTGAAAGGAAGTCTTGATTGTAGGAAGACTCAGAGAATGGGATTTAACTCCATTTCTGAAGTGAAACACACAGCAGAGTTCCCATCCAGGGATCACACTCTGCTTTAGAGCAAGAAGCACACTCTTGCTTTCTAGAGTCTCTAAGACAGCAGGAAACGTGAGTGTGCTGAGAGCAAAAGAACGGTGTTTACTACACATACACACGATATCTAGTCCAACTCTGCTTCTGAAACTGATACAAAGTACTGGTCCTCTAACATCCAATGCTTGTCATTTAAGATGAGAAATGTGTGAGCTTCATGAATGATGTAGTTCGTTTGAGCTGAAAAGTGCCTACCCTTACCTGGAATGAAGACTTGCTTGTAGGAAGACACAGAGACTGGGATTTAACTCCATTTCTGAAGGGAAACACACAGCATAGTTCTCATCTATCGATCACACTCTGCTTTAGAGCAAGAAGCATGCTCTTGCTTTCTAGAGTCTCTAAAACTGCAGGAAACGTGAGTGTGCTGAGAACGAAAGAACGGTGTTTCCTAAACATAGGGGCCATATCTAGTTCTAATCTGCTTCTGAAACTGAAACAAACCAAAGGTCCTCTAACATCCAATGCATGTCAGGTAAGATGAGAAACATGTGAGCTTCGTGAATGATGTAGATCACCTGAGCTGTAAAGTAACTGCCCTTTCTTGAAACGAAGTCTTGCTTGTAGGAAGACTCAGAGCCTGGGATTTAACTCCATTTCTCAAGTGAAACACACAGCAGAGATCTCATCAATTGCACACACTCTGCTTTAGAGCAAGAAGCACGCTCTTGCTTTCTATAGTCTCTAATACAGCAGGAAATTTGAGTGTGCTCAGAACAAAAGAACGGAGTTTCCCACACATACAGACCATATCTAGTCCAACTCTGCTTCTGAAACTGATACAAAGCACTGGTCCTCTAACATCCAATGCTTGTCAGTTAAGATGAGAAATGTGTGGGCTTCGTGAATGTTGTAGATCGTTTAAGCTGAAAAGTGACTTCCCTTACCTGAAATGAAGTCTTGTTTGTAGGAAGACACAGAGCCTGTAATTTAACTCTATTTCTGAAGTGAAACACACAGCAGAGTTCCCATCCAGGGATCACACTCTGCTTTAGAGCAAGAAGCACGCTCTTGCTTTCTCGAGTCTCTAAGACAGCAGGAAACGTGAGTGTGCTGAGAGCAAAAGAACGGTGTTTCCTACACATACAGAAAATATCTAGTCCAACTCTGCTTCTGAAACTGATACAAAGCACTGGTCCTCTAACATCCAATGCTTGTCAGTTAAGATGTGAAATGTGTGAGCTTCATGAATGATGTAGTTCGTTTGAGCTAAAAATTGACTTCTCTTACCTGAAATGAAGTCATGCTTGTAGGAAGACACAGAGCCTGGGATTTATATATTTCTAAAGTGAAACACAAAGCAGAGTTTTCATCCATTGATCACACTCTGCTTTAGAGCAAGAAGCACGCTCTTGCTTTCTAGAGTCTCTAAGACAGCAGAATACGTGAGTGTGCTGAGAACAACAGAACGGTGTTTCCTACACATACAGAAAATATCTAGTCCAACTCTGTCTCAGAAACTGATACAAAGCACTGGTCCTCTAACATCCAATGCTTGTCAGTTAAGATGTGAAATGTGTGAGCTTCATGAATGATGTAGTTCGTTTGAGCTAAAAATTGACTTCTCTTACCTGAAACGAAGTCATGTTTGTAGGAAGACACAGAGCCTGGGATTTAACTATATTTCTAAAGTGAAACACACAGCAGAGTATTCATCCATTGATCACACTCTGCTTTAGAGCAAGAAGCACGCTCTTGCTTTCTAGAGTCTCTAATACAGCATGAAACGTGAGTGTGCTCAGAACAAAAGAACGTTGTTTGCTACACATATGGACCATATCTGGTCCAACTCTGCTTCTGAAACTGATACAAAGCACTGGTCCTCTACCATCCAATGCTTGTCAGTTAAGATGAGAAATGTGTGGGCTTCGTGAATGTTGTAGTTCGTTTGAGCTGAAAAGTGACTTCCCTTACCTGAAAAGAAGTCTTGCTTGTAGGAAGACACAGAGACTTGGATTTAACTCTATTTCTGAAGTGAAACACACAGCAGAGTTCTCATCCATTGATCATACTCTGCTTTAGAGCAAGAAGCACGCTCTTGCTTTCTAGAGTCTCTAATACAGCATGAAACGTGAGTGTGCTCAGAACAGAGAACGGTGTATCCTACACATATGGACCATATCTAGTCCAACTCTGCTTCTGAAACTGATACAAAGCACTGGTCCTCTACCATCCAATGCTTGTCAGTTAAGATGAGAAATGTGTTTGCTTCGTGAATGTTGTAGTTTGTTTGATCTGTAAAGTGACTTCCCTTACCTGAAACGAAGTCTTCCTTGTAGGAAGACACAGAGATTGGGATTTAACTCTATTTCGGAAGTGAAACACACAGCAGAGTTCTCATCCATTGATCACACTCTGCTTTAGAGCAAGAAGCCCGCTCTTGCTTTCTAGAGTCTCTAAGAGAGCAGGATACGTTACTGTGCTGAGAACAACAGAACGGTGTATCCTACACATACAGACCATATCTAGTCAAACTATGCTTCTGAAACTGATACAAAGCACTGGTCCTGAACATCCAATGCTTGTCAAGTCAGATGAGAAACGTTGAGCTTCGTGAACGATGTAGTTCGTTTGAGCTGTAAAGTAACTGCCCTTTCCTGAAACCAAGTCTTGCTTGTAGGAAGACTCAGAGCCAGGGATTTAATTCCAATTCTGAAGTGAAACACACAGCAGAGTTCCCATCCATTTATCATATTCTGCTTTAGATAAGAAGCATGCTCTTGCTTTCTAGAGTCTCTAAGACAGAGGAAACATGACTGTGCTGAGAAAAACAGAACGGTGTTTCCTACACATACGTACCATATCTAGTCCAACCCTGCTTCTGAAACTGATACAAAGTACTGGTCCTCTAACATCCAATGCTTGTCATTTAAGATGAGAAATGTGTGAGCTTCATGAATGATGTAGTTCGTTTGAGCTGAAAAGTGCCTACCCTTACCTGGAACGAAGACTTGCATGTAGGAAGACACAGAGCCTGGGATTTAACTCCATTTCTGAAGTGAAACACACAGCATAGTTCTCATCCATCGATCACACTCTGCTTTAGAGCAAGAAACACGCTCTTGCTTTCTATAGTCTCTAATACAGCAGGAAATTTGAGTGTGCTCAGAACAAAAGAACGGAGTTTCCCACACATACAGACCATATCTAGTCCAACTCTGCTTCTGAAACTGATACAAAGCACTGGTCCTCTAACATCCAATGCTTGTCTGTTAAGATGAGAAATGTGTGTGCTTCGTGAATGTTGTAGATCGTTTAAGCTGAAAAGTGACTTCCCTTACCTGAAATGAAGTCTTGTTTGTAGGAAGACACAGAGCCTGTAATTTAACTCCATTTCTGAAGGGAAACACACAGCATAGTTCTCATCCATCGATCACACTCTGCTTTAGAGCAAGAAGCATGCTCTTGCTTTCTAGAGTCTCTAAAACTGCAGGAAACGTGAGTGTGCTGAGAACGAAAGAACAGTGTTTCCTAAACATAGGGGCCATATCTAGTTCTAATCTGCTTCTGAAACTGAAACAAACCACAGGTCCTCTAACATCCAATGCTTGTCAGGTAAGATGAGAAACGTGTGAGCTTCGTGAATGATGTAGATCACCTGAGCTGTAAAGTAACTGCCCTTTCTTGAAACGAAGTCTTGCTTGTAGGAAGACTCAGAGCCTGGGATTTAACTCCATTTCTGTAGTGAAACACACAGCAGAGATCTCATCCATTGCACACACTCTGCTTTAGAGCAAGAAGCACGCTCTTGCTTTCTATAGTCTCTAATACAGCAGGAAATTTGAGTGTGCTCAGAACAAAAGAACGGAGTTTCCCACACATACAGACCATATCTAGTCCAACTCTGCTTCTGAAACTGATACAAAGCACTGGTCCTCTAACATCCAATGCTTGTCAATTAAGATGAGAAATGTGTGTGCTTCGTGAATGTTGTAGATCGTTTAAGCTGAAAAGTGACTTCCCTTACCTGAAACGAAGTCTTGTTTGTAGGAAGACACAGAGCCTGTAATATAACTCTATTTCTGAAGTGAAACACACAGCAGAGTTTTCATCCATTGATCACACTCTTCTTTAGAGCAAGAAGCACGCCCTTGCTTTCTAGAGTCTCTAAGACAGCAGGATACGTGAGTGTGCTGAGAACAACAGAACGGTGTTTCCTACACATACGGACCATATCTAGTCCAACTCTGCTTCTGAAACTGATACAAAGCACTGGTCTTCTAACATCAAATGCTTGTCAGTTAAGATGAGAAACATTGAGCTTCGTGAATGATGTAGTTCGTTTTAGCTGAAAAGTGACTTCCCTTACCTGAAACGAAGTCTTGCTTGTAGGAAGACACAGAGACTGGGATTTAACTCTATTTCGGAAGTGAAACACACAGAAGAGTTCTCATCCATTGATCACACTCTGCTTTAGAGCAAGAAGCACTCTCTTCCTTTCTAGAGTCTCTAATACAGCATGAAACGTGAGTGTGCTCAGAACAAAAGAACGTTGTTTCCTACACATATGGACCATATCTAGTCCAACTCTGCTTCTGAAATTTATACAAAGCACTGGTCCTCTACCATCCAATGCTTGTCAGTTAAGATAAGAAATGTGGGGGCTTCGTGAATGTTGTAGTTCGTTTGAGTTGAAAAGTGACTTCCCTTACCTGAAAAGAAGTCTTGCTTGTAGGAAGACACAGAGACTTGGATTTAACTCTATGTCTGAAGTGAAACACACAGCAGACTTCTCATCCATTGATCATACTCTGCTTTAGAGCAAGAAGCACGCTCTTGCTTTCTAGAGTCTCTAAGAGAACAGGATACGTGAGTGTGCTGAGAACAACAGAACGGTGTTTCCTACACATACAGACCATATCTAGTCAAACTATGCTTCTGAAACTGATACAAAGCACTGGTCCTCTAACATCCAATTCTTGTCAGGTAAGATGAGAAACGTTGAGCTTCGTGAATGATGTAGTTCGTTTGAGCTGAAAAGTGACTTCCCTTACCTGGAACGAAGTCTTCCTTGTAGGAAGACACAGAGCCTGGGATTTAACTCCATTTCTGAAGGGAAAGACACAGCATAGTTCTCATCCATGGATCACATTCTGCTTTAGAGCTATTAGCACGCTCTTGCTTTCTGGAGTCTCTAATACAGCAGGAAACTTGAGTGTGCTCAGAACAAATGAACGGTATTTCCTACATATACCGACCATATCTAGTTCAACTCTGCTTCTGAAACTGCAACAAACCACAAGTCCTGTAACATCCAATGCTTGACAGTTAAGATAAGAAACGTGTGAGCTTCGTGAATGATGTAGTTCCCTTGAGCTGTAAAGTAACTGCACTTTCCTGAAACGAAGTCTTGATTGTAGGAAGACTCAGAGAATGGGATTTAACTCCATTTCTGAAGTGAAACACACAGCAGAGTTCCCATCCAGGGATCACACTCTGCTTTAGAGCAAGAAGCACGCTCTTGCTTTCTCGAGTCTCTAAGACAGCAGGAAACGTGAGTGTGCTGAGAGCAAAAGAACGGTGTTTCCTAAACATAAAGAAAATATCTAGTCCAACTCTGCTTCGGAAACTGATACAAAGCACTGGTCCTCTAACATCCAATGCTTGTCAGTTAAGATGTGAAATGTGTGAGCTTCATGAATGATGTAGTTCGTTTGAGCAAAAAATTGACTTCTCTTACCTGAAACGAAGTCATGCTTGTAGGAAGACACAGAGCCTGGGATTTAACTATATTTCTAAAGTGAAACACACAGCAGAGTTTTCATCCATTGATCACACTCTGCTTTAGAGCAAGAAGCATGCTCTTGCTTTCTAGAGTCTCTAATACAGCATGAAATGTGAGTGTGCTCAGAACAAAAGAACGTTGTTTCCTACACATATGGACCATATCTAGTCCAACTCTGCTTCTAAAACTAATACAAAGCACTGGTCCTCTACCATCCAATGCTTCTCAGTTAAGATGAGAAATGTGGGGGCTTCGTGAATTTTGTGGTTCGTTTGAGCTGAAAAGTGACTTCCCTTACCTGAAAAGAAGTCTTGCTTGTAGGAAGACACAGAGACTTGGATTTAACTCTATTTCTGAAGTGAAACACACAGCAGAGTTCTCATCCATTGATCATACTCTGCTTTAGAGCAAGAAGCATGCTCTTGCTTTCTAGAGTCTCTAATACAGCATGAAACGTGAGTGTGCTCAGAAAAAAGAACGGTGTTTCCTACACATATGGACCATATCTAGTCCAACTCTGCTTCTGAAACTGATACAAAGCACTGGTCCTCTACCATCCAATGCTTGTCAGTTAAGATGAGAAATGTGTTTGCTTCGTGAGTGGTGTAGTTTGTTTGATCTGTAAAGTGACTTCCCTTACCTGAAACGAAGTCTTGCTTGTAGGAAGACACAGAGACTGGGATTTAACTCTATTTCGGAAGTGAAACACACAGCAGAGTTCTCATCCATTGATCACACTCTGCTTTAGAGCAAGAAGCACGCTCTTGCTTTCTAGATTCTCTAAGACAGCAGGATACGTGAGTGTGCTGAGAACAACAGAACGGTGTTTCCTACACATACAGACCATATCTAGTCAAACTATGCTTCTGAAACTGATACAATGCACTGGTCCTCTAACATCCAATGCTTGTCAGGTAAGATGAGAAACGTTGAGCTTCGTGAACGATGTAGTTCGTTTGAGCTGTAAAGTAACTGCTCTTTCCTGAAACCAAGTCTTGCTTGTAGGAAGACTCAGAGCCAGGGATTTAACTCCAATTCTGAAGTGAAACACACAGCAGAGTTCCCATCCATTTATCACATTCTGCTTTAGATAATAAGCATGCTCTTGCTTTCTAGAGTCTCTAAGACAGAGGAAACATGACTGTGCTGAGAAAAACAGAACGGTGTTTCCTACACATACGTACCATATCTAGTCCAACCATGCTTCTGAAACTGATACAAAGGACTGGTCCTCTAACATACAATGCTTGTCAGGTAGGATGAGAAACGTTGAGCTTCGTGCATGATGTAGTTCGTTTTAGCTGAAAAGTGACTTCCCTTACCTGGAACGAAGTCTTCCTTGTAGGAAGACACAGAGCCTGGGATTTAACTCCATTTCTGAAGGGAAAGACACAGCATAGTTCTCATCCATGGATCACATTCTGCTTTAGAGCTATTAGCACGCTCTTGCTTTCTAGAGTCTCTAATACAGCAGGAAACTTGAGTGTGCTCAGAACAAATGAACGGTGTTTCCTACATATACGGACCATTTCTATTCAACTCTGCTTCTGAAACTGCAACAAACCACAGGTCCTGTAACATCCAATGCTTGGCAGTTAAGATAAAAAACGTGAGAGCTTCGTGAATGATGTAGTTCGCTTGAGCTGTAAAGTAACTGCCCTTTCCTGAAACGATGTCCTTATTGTAGGAAGACTCAGAGAATGGGATTTAACTCCATTTCTGAAGTGAAACACACAGCAGAGTTCCCATCCAGGGATCACACTCTGCTTTAGAGCAAGAAGCACGCTCTTGCTTTCTCGAATCTCTAAGACAGCAGGAAACGTGAGTGTGCTGAGAGCAAAAGAACGGTGTTTCCTACACATACAGAAAATATCTAGTCCAACTCTGGTTCGGAATCTGATACAAAGCACTGGTCCTCTGACATCCAATGCTTGTCAGTTAAGATGTGAAATGTGTGAGCTTCATGAATGATGTAGTTCGTTTGAGCTAAAAATTGACTTCTCTTACATGAAATGAAGTCATGCTTGTAGGAAGACACAGAGCCTGGGATTTAACTATATTTCTGAAGTGAAACACACAGCATAGTTCTCATCCATCGATCACACTCTGCTTTAGAGCAAGAAGCACGCTCTTGCTTTCTAGAATCTCTAAGAGAGCAGGATACGTGAGTGTGCTGAGAACAACAGAACGGTGTTTCCTACACATACAGACCATATCTAGTCAAACTATGCTTCTGAAACTGATACAAAGTACTGGTCCTCTAACATCCAATGCTTTTCAGGTAAGATGAGAAACGTTGAGCTTCGTGAACGATGTAGTTCGTTTGAGCTGTAAAGTAACTGCCCTTTCCCGAAACCAAGTCTTGCTTGTAGGCAGACTCAGAGCCAGGGATTTAATTCCAATTCAGAAGTGAAACACACAGCAGAGTTCCCATCCATTTATCACATTCTGCTTTACATAAGAAGCATGCTCTTGCTTTCTAGAGTCTCTAAGACAAAGGAAACATGACTGTGCTGAGAAAAACAGAACGGTGTTTCCTACACATACGTACCATATCTAGTCCAACCCTGCTTCTGAAACTGATACAAAGTATTGGTCCTCTAACATCCAATGCTTGTCATTAAAGTAGAAATGTGTGAGCTTCATGAACGATGTAGTTCGTTTGAGCTGAAAAGTGCCTACCTTACCTGGAACGAAGTCTTGCTTGTAGGATGACACAGAGCCTGGGATTTAACTCCATTTCTGAAGGTAAACACACAGCATAGTTCTCATCCATCGATCACACTCTGCTTTAGAGCATGAAGTACGCTCTTGCTTTCTAGAGTGTCTAAAACTGCAGCAAACGTGAGTGTGCTGAGTACAAAAGAACGGAGTTTCCTAAACATAGGGGCCATATCTAGTTCTAATCTGCTTCTGAAACTGAAACAAACCAAAGGTCCTCTAACATCCAATGCTTGGCAGGTAAGATGAGAAACGTGTGAGCTTCGTGAATGATGTAGATCACCTGAGCTGTAAAGTAACTGCCCTTTCTTGAAACGAAGTCTTGCTTGTAGGAAGACTCAGAGCCTGAGATTTAACTCCATCTCTGAAGTGAAACACACAGCAGAGATCTCATCCAATGCACACACTCTGCTTTAGAGCAAGAAGCACGCTCTTGCTTTCTATAGTCTCTAATACAGCAGGAAACCTGAGTGTGCTGAGGAAAACAGAACAGTGTTTTCTACCCATACGTACCATATCTAGTCCAACCATGCTTCTGAAACTGATACAAAGTACTGGTCCTCTAACATCCAATGCTTGTCATTTAAGATGAGAAACATGTGAGCTTCATGAACGATGCAGTTCATTTGAGCTGAAAAGTGCCTGCCCTTACCTGGAACGAAGTCTTCCTTGTAAGAAGACACAGAACCTGGGATTTAAGTCCATTTCTGAAGGGAAAGACACAGCATAGTTCTCATCCATTGATCACACACTGCTTTAGAGCTATTAGCACGCTTTTGCTTTCTAGAATCTCTAATACAGCATGAAACATGAGTGTGATCAGAACAAATGAACGGTGTTTCCTACATATACGGACCATATCTAGTTCACCTCTGCTTCTGAAACTGCAACAAACTACAGGTCCTGTAACATCAAATGCTTGTCATTTAAGATAAGAAACGTGTGAGCTTCGTGAATGATGTAGTTCGCTTGAGATGTAAAGTAACTGCCCTTTCCTGAAACGAAGTCTTGATTGTAGGAAGACACAGAGCCTGGGATTTAACTCCATTTCTGAAGGTAAACACACAGCATAGTTCTCATCCATCGATCACACTCTGCTTTAGAGCAAGAAGTACGCTCTTGCTTTCTAGAGTCTCTAAAACTGCAGGAAACGTGAGTGTGCTGAGAACAAAAGAACGGTGTTTCCTAAACATAGGGGCCCTATCTAGTTCTAATCTGCTTCTGAAACTGAAACAAACCAAAGGTCCTCTAACATCCAATGCTTGTCAGGTAAGATGAGAAACGTGTGAGCTTCGTGAATGATGTAGATCACCTGAGCTGTAAAGTAACTGCCCTTTCTTGAAACGAAGTCTTGCTTGTAGGAAGACTCAGAGCCTGGGATTTAACTCCATTTCTGAAGTGAAACACACAGCAGAGATCTCATCCAATGCACACACTCTGCTTTAGAGCAAGAAGCACGCTCTTGCCTTCTATAGTCTCTAATAGAGCAGGAAATTTGAGTGTGCTCAGAACAAAAGAACGGAGTTTCCCACACATACAGACCATATCTAGTCCAACTCTGCTTCTGAAACTGATACAAAGCACTGGTCCTCTAACATCCAATGCTTGTCAGTTAAGATGAGAAATGTGTGGGCTTCGTGAATGTTGTAGATCGTTAAAGCTGAAAAGTGACTTCCCTTACTTGAAACGAAGTCTTGTTTGTAGGAAGACACAGAGCCTGTATTTTAACTCTATTTCTGAAGTGAAACACACAGCAGAGTTCTCATCTATTGATCACACTCTGCTTTAGAGCAAGAAGCACGCTCTTGCTTTCTAGAGTCTCTAAGAGAGCAGGATACGTGAGTGTGCTGAGAACAACAGAACGGTGTTTCCTACACATACGGACCATATCTAGTCCAACTCTGCTTCTGAAACTGACACAAAGCACTGGTCATCTAACAGCAAATGCTTGTAAGTTAAGATGAGAAACGTTGAGCTTCGTGAATGATGTAGTTAGTTTTAGATGAAAAGTGACTTCCCTTACCTGAAACGAAGTCTTGCTTGTAGCAAGACACAGAGCCTGGGATTTAACTCCATTTCTGAACGGAAACACACAGCAGAGTTCTCTTCCATTGATCACACTCTGCATTAGAGCAAGAAGCATGCTCTTGCTTTCTAGAGTCTCTAAGACAGCAGGATACGTGAGTGTGCTGAGAACAACAGAACGGTGTTTCCTACACATATGGACCATATCTAGTCAAACTCTGCTTCTGAAACTGATACAAAGCACTGGTCCTCTAACATCCAATGCTTGTCAGTTAAGATGAGAAATGTGTGGGCTTCGTGAATGTTGTAGTTTGTTTGAGCTGAAAAGTGACTTCCCTTACCTGAAATGACGTCTTGCTTGTAGGAAGACACAGAGCCTGCGCTTTAACTCTATTTCTGAAGCAAAACACACAGCAGAGTTCTCATCCATTGATCATACTCTGCTTTAGAGCAAGAAGCACGCTCTTGCTTTCTAGAGTCTCTAATACAGCATGAAACGTGAGTGTGCTCAGAACAAAAGAACGGTGTTTCCTACACATATGGACCATATCTAGTCCAACTCTGCTTCTGAAACTGATACAAAGCACTGGTCCTCTACCATCCAATGCTTGTCAGTTAAGATGAGAAATGTGAGGGCTTCGTGAATGTTGTAGATCGTTAAAGCTGAAAAGTGACTTCCCTTACCTGAAACGAAGTCTTGCTTGTAGGAAGACACAGAGACTGGGATTTAACTCTATTTCGGAAGTGAAACACACAGCAGAGTTCTCATCCATTGATCACACTCTGCTTTAGAGCAAGAAGCACGCTCTTGCTTTCTAGAGTCTCTAAGAGAGCAGGATATGTGAGTGTGCTGAGAACAACAGAACGGTGTTTCCTACACATACAGACCATATCTAGTCAAACTATGCTTCTGAAACTGATACAAAGCACAGGTCCTCTAACATCCAATGCTTGTCAGTTAAGATGAGAAACGTTGAGCTTCGTGAATGATGTAGTTATTTTTAGCTGAAAAGTGACTTCCCTTACCTGAAACGAAGTCTTGCTTGTAGCAAGACACAGAGCCTGGGATTTAACTCCATTTCTGAACGGAAACACACAGCAGAGTTCTCTTCCATTGATCATACTCTGCTTTAGAGCAAGAAGCACGCTCTTGCTTTCTAGCGTCTCTAATACAGCCTGAAACGTGAGTGTGCTCAGAACAAAAGAACGGTGTTTCCTACACATATGGACCATATCTAGTCCAACTCTGCTTCTGAAACTGATACAAAGCACTGGTCCTCTACCATCCAATGCTTGTCAGATAAGATGAGAAATGTGTGGGCTTCATGAATGTTGTAGTTCGATTGACCTGAAAAGTGACTTCCCTTACCTGAAACGAAGTCTTGCTTGTAGGAGGACACAGAGACTGGGATTTAACTCTATTTCGGAAGTGAAACACACAGCAGAGTTCTCATCCATTGATCACACTCTGCTTTAGAGCAAGAAGCACACTCTTGCTTTCTAGAGTCTCTAAGAGAGCAGGATACATGACTGTGCTGAGAACAACAGAACGGTGTTTCCTACACATACAGACCATATCTAGTCAAACTATGCTTCTGAAACTGATAAAAAGCACTGGTCCTCTAACATCCAATGCTTGTCAGTTAAGATGAGAAATGTGTGGGCTTCGTGAATGTTGTAGTTTGTTTGAACTGAAAAGTGACTTCCCTTACCTGAAATGACGTCTTGCTTGTAGGAAGACACAGAGCCTGGGCTTTAACTCCATTTCTGAAGCAAAACACACAGCAGAGTTCTCATCCATTGATCATACACTGCTTTAGAACAAGAAGCACGCTCTTGCTTTCTAGAGTCTCTAATACAGCATGAAACGTGAGTGTGCTCAGAACAAAAGAACGGTGTTTCCTACACATATGGACCATATCTAGTCCAACTCTGCTTCTGAAACTGATACAAAGCACTGGTCCTCTACCATCCAATGCTTGTCAGTTAAGATGAGAAATGTGAGGGCTTCGTGAATGTTGTAGTTTGTTTGAGCTGAAAAGTGACTTCCCTTACCTGAAACGAAGTCTTGCTTGTAGGAAGACACAGAGACTGGGATTTAACTCTATTTCGGAAGTGAAACACACAGAAGAGTTCTCATCCATTGATCACACTCTTCTTTAGAGCAAGAAGCATGCTCTTGCTTTCTATAGTCTCTAAGAGAGCAGGACACGTGAGTGTGCTGAGAACAACAGAACGGTGTTTCCTACACATACAGACCGTTTCTAGTCAAACTATGCTTCTGAAACTGATACAAAGCACTGGTCCTCTAACATCCAGTGCTTGTCAGGTAAAATGAGAAACGTTGAGCTTCGTGAATGATGTAGTTCGTTTTAGCTGAAAAGTGACTTCCCTTACCTGGAACGAAGTCTTCCTTGTAGGAAGACACAGAGCCTGGGATTTAACTCCATTTCTGGAGGGAAAGACACAGCATAGTTCTCATCCATGGATCACATTCTGCTTTAGAGCAATTAGCACGCTCTTGCTTTCTAGAGTCTCTAATACAGCAGGAAACTTGAGTGTGCTCAGAACAAATGAACCATGTTTCCTACATATACGGACCATATCTAGTTCAACTCTGCTTCTGAAACTGCAACAAACAAAAGGTCCTGTAACATCCAATGCTTGTCAGTTAAGATAAGAAACGTGTGAGCTTCGAAGAATGATGTAGTTCGCTTGAGCTGTAAAGTAACTGCCCTTTCCTGAAACGAAGTCTTGATTTTAGGAAGACTCAGAGAATGGGATTTAACTCCATTTCTGAAGTGAAACACACAGCAGAGTTCCCATCCAGGGATCACACTCTGCTTTAGAGCAAGAAGCACGCTCTTTCTTTTTTGAGTCTCTAAGACAGCAGGAAACGTGAGTGTGCTCAGAGCAAAAGAACGGTGTTTCCTACACATACAGAAAATATCTAGTCCAACTCTGCTTCAGAAACTGATACAAAGCACTGGTCCTCTAACATCCAATGCTTGTCAGTTAGGATGTGAAATATTTGAGATTCATGAATGATGTAGTTCGTTTGAGCTGAAAATTGACTTCTCTTACCTGAAACGAGGTCATGCTTTTAGGAAGACACAGAGCCTGGGATTTAACTATATTTCTAAAGTGAAACACACAGCAGAGTTTTCATCCATTGATCACACTCTGCTTTAGAGCAAGAAGCACGCTCTTGCTTTCTAGAGTCTCTAAGAGTGCAGGATACGTGAGTGTGCTGAGAACAACAGAACGGTGTTTCCTACACATACAGACCATATCTAGTCAAACTATGCTTCTGAAACTGATACAAAGCACTGGTCCTCTAACATCCAATGCTTGTCAGGTAAGATGAGAAACGTTGAGCTTCGTGAGCGATGTAGTTCGTTTGAGCTGTAAAGTAACTGCCCTTTCCCGAAACCAAGTCTTGCTTGTAGGAAGACTCAGAGCCAGGGATTTAATTCCAATTCAGAAGTGAAACACACAGCAGAGTTCCCATCCATTTATCACATTCTGCTTTACATAAGAAGCATGCTCTTGCTTTCTAGAGTCTCTAAGACAAAGGAAACATGACTGTGCTGAGAAAAACAGAACGGTGTTTCCTACACATACGTACCATATCTAGTCCAACCCTGCTTCTGAAACTGATACAAAGTACTGGTCCTCTAACATCCAATGCTTGTCATTTAAGATGAGAAAGGTGTGAGCTTCATGAACGATGTAGTTCGTTTGAGCTGAAAAGTGCCTGCCCTTACCTGGAACGAAGTCTTGCTTGTAGGAAGACACAAAGCCTGGGATTTAACTCCATTTCTGAAGGTAAACACACAGCATAGTTCTCATCCATCGATCACACTCTGCTTTAGAGCAAGAAGTACGCTCTTGCTTTCTAGAGTCTCTAAAACTGCAGGAAACGTGAGTGTGCTGAGAACAAAAGAACGGTGTTTCCTAAACATAGGGGCCATATCTAGTTCTAATCTCCTTCTGAAACTGAAACAAACCAAAGGTCCTCTAACATCCCATGCTTGTCAGGTAAGATGAGAAACGTGTGAGCTTCGTGAATGATGTAGATCACCTGAGCTGTAAAGTAACTGCCCTTTCTTGAAACGAAGTCTTGCTTGTAGGAAGACTCAGAGCCTGGGATTTAACTCCATTTCTGAAGTGAAACACACAGCAGAGATCTCATCCAATGCACACACTCTGCTTTAGAGCAAGAAGCACGCTCTTGCTTTCTATAGTCTCTAATACAGCAGGAAATTGGAGTGTGCTCAGAACAAAAGAACGGAGTTTCCCACACATACAGACCATATCTAGTCCAACTCTGCTTCTGAAACTGATACAAAGCACTGGTCCTCTAACATCCAATGCTTGTCAGTTAAGATGAGAAATGTGTGGGCTTCGTGAATGTTGTAGATCATTAAAGCTGAAAAGTGACTGCCCTTACCTGAAACGAAGTCTTGTTTGTAGGAAGACACAGAGCCTGTAATTTAACTCTATTTCTGAAGTGAAACACACAGCAGAGTTCTCATCCATTGACCACACTCTGCTTTAGAGCAAGAAGCACGCTCTTGCTTTCTAGAGTCTCTAAGAGAGCAGGATACGTGAGTGTGCTGAGAACAACAGAACGGTGTTTCCTACACATACGGACCATATCTAGTCCAACTCTGCTTCTGAAACTGACACAAAGCACTGGTCCTCTACCATCCAATGCTTGTCAGTTAAGATGAGAAATGTGAGGGCTTCGTGAATGTTGTAGTTTGTTTGAGCTGAAAAGTGACTTCCCTTACCTGAAACGAAGTCTTGCTTGTAGGAAGACACAGAGACTGGGATTTAACTCTATTTCGGAAGTGAAACACACAGAAGAGTTCTCATCCATTGATCACACTCTGCTTTAGAGCAAGAAGCATGCTCTTGCTTTCTATAGTCTCTAAGAGAGCAGGACACGTGAGTGTGCTGAGAACAACAGAACGGTGTTTCCTACACATACAGACCGTATCTAGTCAAACTATGCTTCTGAAACTGATACAAAGCACTGGTCCTCTAACATCCAGTGCTTGTCAGGTAAGATGAGAAACGTTGAGCTTCGTGAATGATGTAGTTCGTTTTAGCTGAAAAGTGACTTCCCTTACCTGGAACGAAGTCTTCCTTGTAGGAAGACACAGAGCCTGGGATTTAACTCCATTTCTGGAGGGAAAGACACAGCATAGTTCTCATCCATGGATCACATTCTGCTTTAGAGCAATTAGCACGCTCTTGCTTTCTAGAGTCTCTAATACAGCAGGAAACTTGAGTGTGCTCAGAACAAATGAACCATGTTTCCTACATATACGGACCATATCTAGTTCAACTCTGCTTCTGAAACTGCAACAAACAAAAGGTCCTGTAACATCCAATGCTTGTCAGTTAAGATAAGAAACGTGTGAGCTTCGAAGAATGATGTAGTTCGCTTGAGCTGTAAAGTAACTGCCCTTTCCTGAAACGAAGTCTTGATTTTAGGAAGACTCAGAGAATGGGATTTAACTCCATTTCTGAAGTGAAACACACAGCAGAGTTCCCATCCAGGGATCACACTCTGCTTTAGAGCAAGAAGCACGCTCTTTCTTTTTTGAGTCTCTAAGACAGCAGGAAACGTGAGTGTGCTCAGAGCAAAAGAACGGTGTTTCCTACACATACAGAAAATATCTAGTCCAACTCTGCTTCGGAAACTGATACAAAGCACTGGTCCTCTAACATCCAATGCTTGTCAGTTAGGATGTGAAATATTTGAGATTCATGAATGATGTAGTTCGTTTGAGCTGAAAATTGACTTCTCTTACCTGAAACGAGGTCATGCTTTTAGGAAGACACAGAGCCTGGGATTTAACTATATTTCTAAAGTGAAACACACAGCAGAGTTTTCATCCATTGATCACACTCTGCTTTAGAGCAAGAAGCACGCTCTTGCTTTCTAGAGTCTCTAAGAGAGCAGGATACGTGAGTGTGCTGAGAACAACAGAACGGTGTTTCCTACACATACAGACCATATCTAGTCAAACTATGCTTCTGAAACTGATACAAAGCACTGGTCCTCTAACATCCAATGCTTGTCAGGTAAGATGAGAAACGTTGAGCTTCGTGAGCGATGTAGTTCGTTTGAGCTGTAAAGTAACTGCCCTTTCCCGAAACCAAGTCTTGCTTGTAGGAAGACTCAGAGCCAGGGATTTAATTCCAATTCAGAAGTGAAACACACAGCAGAGTTCCCATCCATTTATCACATTCTGCTTTACATAAGAAGCATGCTCTTGCTTTCTAGAGTCTCTAAGACAAAGGAAACATGACTGTGCTGAGAAAAACAGAACGGTGTTTCCTACACATACGTACCATATCTAGTCCAACCCTGCTTCTGAAACTGATACAAAGTACTGGTCCTCTAACATCCAATGCTTGTCATTTAAGATGAGAAAGGTGTGAGCTTCATGAACGATGTAGTTCGTTTGAGCTGAAAAGTGCCTGCCCTTACCTGGAACGAAGTCTTGCTTGTAGGAAGACACAAAGCCTGGGATTTAACTCCATTTCTGAAGGTAAACACACAGCATAGTTCTCATCCATCGATCACACTCTGCTTTAGAGCAAGAAGTACGCTCTTGCTTTCTAGAGTCTCTAAAACTGCAGGAAACGTGAGTGTGCTGAGAACAAAAGAACGGTGTTTCCTAAACATAGGGGCCATATCTAGTTCTAATCTCCTTCTGAAACTGAAACAAACCAAAGGTCCTCTAACATCCCATGCTTGTCAGGTAAGATGAGAAACGTGTGAGCTTCGTGAATGATGTAGATCACCTGAGCTGTAAAGTAACTGCCCTTTCTTGAAACGAAGTCTTGCTTGTAGGAAGACTCAGAGCCTGGGATTTAACTCCATTTCTGAAGTGAAACACACAGCAGAGATCTCATCCAATGCACACACTCTGCTTTAGAGCAAGAAGCACGCTCTTGCTTTCTATAGTCTCTAATACAGCAGGAAATTGGAGTGTGCTCAGAACAAAAGAACGGAGTTTCCCACACATACAGACCATATCTAGTCCAACTCTGCTTCTGAAACTGATACAAAGCACTGGTCCTCTAACATCCAATGCTTGTCAGTTAAGATGAGAAATGTGTGGGCTTCGTGAATGTTGTAGATCATTAAAGCTGAAAAGTGACTGCCCTTACCTGAAACGAAGTCTTGTTTGTAGGAAGACACAGAGCCTGTAATTTAACTCTATTTCTGAAGTGAAACACACAGCAGAGTTCTCATCCATTGACCACACTCTGCTTTAGAGCAAGAAGCACGCTCTTGCTTTCTAGAGTCTCTAAGAGAGCAGGATACGTGAGTGTGCTGAGAACAACAGAACGGTGTTTCCTACACATACGGACCATATCTAGTCCAACTCTGCTTCTGAAACTGATACAAAGCACTGGTCATCTAACAGCAAATACTTGTCAGTTAAGATGAGAAACGTTGAGGTTCGTGAATGATGTAGTTAGTTTTAGCTGAAAAGTGACTTCCCTTACCTGAAACGAAGTCTTGCTTGTAGCAAGACACAGAGCCTGGGATTTAACTCCATTTCTGAAGCGAAACACACAGCAGAGTTCTCATCCATTGATCATACTCTGCTTTAGAGCAAGAAGCACGCTCTTGCTTTCTAGAGTCTCTAATACAGCAGGAAACTTGAGTGTGCTCAGAACAAATGAACGGTGTTTCCTACATATACGGACCATATCTAGTTCAACTCTGCTTCTGAAACTGCAACAAACGACAGGTCCTGTAACATCCAATGCTTGTCACTTAAGATAAGAAACGTGTGAGCTTCGTGAATGATGTAGTTCGCTTGAGCAGTAAAGTAACTGCCCTTTCCTGAAACGAAGTCTTTATTGTAGGAAGACTCAGAGAATGGGATTTAACTCCTTTTCTGAAGTGAAACACACAGCAGAGTTCCCATCCAGGGATCACACTCTGCTTTAGAGCAAGAAGCACGCTCTTTCTTTCTCGAGTCTCTAAGACAGCAGGAAACGTGAGTGTGCTGAGAGCAAAAGAACGGTGTTTCCTACACATACAGAAAATATCTAGTCCAACTCTGCTTTGGAAACTGATGCAAAGCACTGGTCCTCTAACATCCAATGCTTGTCAGATAGGATGTGAAATGTTTGAGCTTCATGAATGATGTAGTTCGTTTGAGCTGAAAATTGACTTCTCTTACCTGAAACGAAGTCATGCTTGTAGGAAGACACAGAGCCCGGGATTTAACTATATTTCTAAAGTGAAACACACAGCAGAGTTTTCATCCATTGATTACACTCTGCTTTAGAGCAAGAAGCAAGCTCTTGCTTTCTAGAGTCTCTAAGAGAGCAGGATACGTGAGTGTGCTGAGAACAACAGAACGGTGTTTCCTACACATACAGACCATATCTAGTCAAACTATGCTTCTGAAACTGATACAAAGCACTGGTCCTCTAACATCCAATGCTTCTCAGGTAAGATGAGAAACGTTGAGCTTCGTGAACGATGTAGTTCGTTTGAGCTGTAAAGTAACTGCCCTTTCCCGAAACCAAGTCTTGCTTGTAGGAAGACTCAGAGCCAGGGATTTAATTCCAATTCAGAAGTGAAACACACAGCAGAGTTCCCATCCATTTATCACATTCTGCTTTACATAAGAAGCATGCTCTTGCTTTCTAGAGTCTCTAAGACAAAGGAAACATGACTGTGTTGAGAAAAACAGAACGGTGTTTCCTACACATACGTACCATATCTAGTCCAACCCTGCTTCTGAAACAGATACAAAGTACTGGTCCTCTAACATCCAATGCTTGTCATTTAAGATGAGAAACGTGTGAGCTTCATGAACGATGTAGTTCGTTTGACCTGAAAAGGGCCTGCCCTTACCTGGAATGAAGTCTTGCTTGTAGGAAGACACAGAGCCTGGGATTTAACTCCATTTCTGAAGGTAAACACACAGCATAGTTCTCATCCATCGATCACACTCTGCTTTAGAGCAAGAAGTACGCTCTTGCTTTCTAGAGTCTCTAAAACTGCAGGAAACCTGAGTGTGCTGAGAACAAAAGAACGGTGTTTCCTAAACATAGGGGCCATATCTAGTTCTAATCTGCTTCTGAAACTGAAACAAACCAAAGGTCCTCTACCATCCAATGCTTGTCAGGTAAGATGAGAAACGTGTGAGCTTCGTGAATGATGTAGATCACCTGAGCTGTAAAGTAACTGCCCTTTCTTGAAACGAAGTCTTGCTTGTAGGAAGACTCAGAGCCTGGGATTTAACTCCATTTCTGAAGTGAAACACACAGCAGAGATCTCATCCAATGCACACACTCTGCTTTAGAGCAAGAAGCACGCTCTTGCTTTCTATAGTCTCTAATACAGCAGGAAATTTGAGTGTGCTCAGAACAAAAGAACGGAGTTTCCCACACATACAGACCATATCTAGTCCAACTCTGCTTCTGAAACTGATATAAAGCACTGGTCCTCTAACATCCAATGCTTGTCAGTTAAGATGAGAAATGTGTGGGCTTCGTGAATGTTGTAGATCGTTAAAGCTGAAAAGTGACTTCCCTTACCTGAAACGAATTCTTGCTTGTAGGAAGACACAGAGACTGGGATTTAACTCTATTTCGGAAGTGAAACACACAGCAGAGTTCTCATCCATTGATCACACTGTGCTTTAGAGCAAGAAGCACGCTCTTGCTTTCTAGAGTCTCTAAGAGAGCAGGATATGTGAGTGTGCTGAGAACAACAGAACGGTGTTTCCTACACATACAGACCATATCTAGTCAAACTATGCTTCTGAAACTGATACAAAGCACTGGTCGTCTAACATCCAATGCTTGTCAGTTAAGATGAGAAACGTTGAGCTTCGTGAATGATGTAGTTATTTTTAGCTGAAAAGTGACTTCCCTTACCTGAAACGAAGTCTTGCTTGTAGCAAGACACAGAGCCTGGGATTTAACTCCATTTCTGAACGGAAACACACAGCAGAGTTCTCTTCCATTGATCATACTCTGCTTTAGAGCAAGAAGCACGCTCTTGCTTTCTAGCGTCTCTAATACAGCCTGAAACGTGAGTGTGCTGAGAACAACAGAACGGTGTTTCCTACACATATGGACCATATCTAGTCCAACTCTGCTTCTGAAACTGATACAAAGCACTGGTCCTCTACCATCCAATGCTTGTCAGATAAGATGAGAAATGTGTGGGCTTCGTGAATGTTGTAGTTCGATTGACCTGAAAAGTGACTTCCCTTACCTGAAACGAAGTCTTGCTTGTAGGAAGACACAGAGACTGGGATTTAACTCTATTTCTGAAGTGAAACACACAGCAGAGTTCTCATCCATTGATCACACTCTGCTTTAGAGCAAGAAGCACACTCTTGCTTTCTAGAGTCTCTAAGAGAGCAGGATACGTGACTGTGCTGAGAACAACAGAACGGTGTTTCCTACACATACAGACCATATCTAGTCAAACTATGCTTCTGAAACTGATAAAAAGCACTGGTCCTCTAACATCCAATGCTTGTCAGTTAAGATGAGAAATGTGTGGGCTTCGTGAATGTTGTAGTTTGTTTGAACTGAAAAGTGACTTCCCTTACCTGAAATGACGTCTTGCTTGTAGGAAGACACAGTGCCTGGGCTTTAACTCCATTTCTGAAGCAAAACACACAGCAGAGTTCTCATCCATTGATCATACACTGCTTTAGAGCAAGAAGCACGCTCTTGTTTTCTAGAGTCTCTAATACAGCATGAAACGTGAGTGTGCTCAGAACAAAAGAACGGTGTTTCCTACACATATGGACCATATCTAGTCCAACTCTGCTTCTGAAACTGATACAAAGCACTGGTCCTCTACCATCCAATGCTTGTCAGTTAAGATGAGAAATGTGAGGGCTTCGTGAATGTTGTAGTTTGTTTGAGCTGAAAAGTGACTTCCCTTACCTGAAACGAAGTCTTGCTTGTAGGAAGACACAGAGACTGGGATTTAACTCTATTTCGGAAGTGAAACACACAGCAGAGTTCTCATCCATTGATCACACTCTGCTTTAGAGCAAGAAGCATGCTCTTGCTTTCTATAGTCTCTAAGAGAGCAGGACACGTGAGTGTGCTGAGAACAACAGAACGGTGTTTCCTACACATACAGACCGTATCTAGTCAAACTATGCTTCTGAAACTGATACAAAGCACTGGTCCTCTAACATCCAGTGCTTGTCAGGTAAGATGAGAAACGTTGAGCTTCGTGAATGATGTAGTTCGTTTTAGCTGAAAAGTGACTTCCCTTACCTGGAACGAAGTCTTCCTTGTAGGAAGACACAGAGCCTGGGATTTAACTCCATTTCTGGAGGGAAAGACACAGCATAGTTCTCATCCATGGATCACATTCTGCTTTAGAGCAATTAGCACGCTCTTGCTTTCTAGAGTCTCTAATACAGCAGGAAACTTGAGTGTGCTCAGAACAAATGAACCATGTTTCCTACATATACGGACCATATCTAGTTCAACTCTGCTTCTGAAACTGCAACAAACAAAAGGTCCTGTAACATCCAATGCTTGTCAGTTAAGATAAGAAACGTGTGAGCTTCGAAGAATGATGTAGTTCGCTTGAGCTGTAAAGTAACTGCCCTTTCCTGAAACGAAGTCTTGATTGTAGGAAGACTCAGAGAATGGGATTTAACTCCATTTCTGAAGTGAAACACACAGCAGAGTTCCCATCCAGGGATCACACTCTGCTTTAGAGCAAGAAGCACGCTCTTTCTTTTTTGAGTCTCTAAGACAGCAGAGAAACGTGAGTGTGCTGAGAGCAAAAGAACGGTGTTTCCTACACATACAGAAAATATCTAGTCCAACTCTGCTTCGGAAACTGATACAAAGCACTGGTCCTCTAACATCCAATGCTTGTCAGTTAGGATGTGAAATATTTGAGATTCATGAATGATGTAGTTCGTTTGAGCTGAAAATTGACTTCTCTTACCTGAAACGAGGTCATGCTTGTAGGAAGACACAGAGCCTGGGATTTAACTATATTTCTAAAGTGAAACACACAGCAGAGTTTTCATCCATTGATCACACTCTGCTTTAGAGCAAGAAGCACGCTCTTGCTTTCTAGAGTCTCTAAGAGAGCAGGATACTTGAGTGTGCTGAGAACAACAGAACGGTGTTTCCTACACATACAGACCATATCTAGTCAAACTATGCTTCTGAAACTGATACAAAGCACTGGTCCTCTAACATCCAATGCTTGTCAGGTAAGGTGAGAAACGTTGAGCTTCGTGAGCGATGTAGTTCGTTTGAGCTGTAAAGTAACTGCCCTTTCCCGAAACCAAGTCTTGCTTGTAGGAAGACTCAGAGCCAGGGATTTAATTCCAATTCAGAAGTGAAACACACAGCAGAGTTCCCATCCATTTATCACATTCTGCTTTACATAAGAAGCATGCTCTTGCTTTCTAGAGTCTCTAAGACAAAGGAAACATGACTGTGCTGAGAAAAACAGAACGGTGTTTCCTACACATACGTACCATATCTAGTCCAACCCTGCTTCTGAAACTGATAGAAAGTACTGGTCCTCTAACATCCAATGCTTGTCATTTAAGATGAGAAAGGTGTGAGCTTCATGAACGATGTAGTTCGTTTGAGCTGAAAAGTGCCTGCCCTTACCTGGAACGAAGTCTTGCTTGTAGGAAGACACAAAGCCTGGGATTTAACTCCATTTCTGAAGGTAAACACACAGCATAGTTCTCATCCATCGATCACACTCTGCTTTAGAGCAAGAAGTACGCTCTTGCTTTCTAGAGTCTCTAAAACTGCAGGAAACGTGAGTGTGCTGAGAACAAAAGAACGGTGTTTCCTAAACATAGGGGCCATATCTAGTTCTAATCTGCTTCTGAAACTGAAACAAACCAAAGGTCCTCTAACATCCAATGCTTGTCAGGTAAGATGAGAAACGTGTGAGCTTCGTGAATGATGTAGATCACCTGAGTTGTAAAGTAACTGCCCTTTCTTGAAACGAAGTCTTGCTTGTAGGAAGACTCAGAGCCTGGGATTTAACTCCATTTCTGAAGTGAAACACACAGCAGAGATCTCATCCAATGCACACACTCTGCTTTAGAGCAAGAAGCACGCTCTTGCTTTCTATAGTCTCTAATACAGCAGGAAATTGGAGTGTGCTCAGAACAAAAGAACGGAGTTTCCCACACATACAGACCATATCTAGTCCAACTCTGCTTCTGAAACTGATACAAAGCACTGGTCCTCTAACATCCAATGCTTGTCAGTTAAGATGAGAAATGTGTGGGCTTCGTGAATGTTGTAGATCGTTAAAGCTGAAAAGTGACTGCCCTTACCTGAAACGAAGTCTTGTTTGTAGGAAGACACAGAGCGTGTAATTTAACTCTATTTCTGAAGTGAAACACACAGCAGAGTTCTCATCCATTGACCACACTCTGCTTTAGAGCAAGAAGCACGCTCTTGCTTTCTAGAGTCTCTAAGAGAGCAGGATACGTGAGTGTGCTGAGAACAACAGAACGGTGTTTCCTACACATACGGACCATATCTAGTCCAACTCTGCTTCTGAAACTGATACAAAGCACTGGTCATCTAACAGCAAATACTTGTCAGTTAAGATGAGAAACGTTGAGGTTCGTGAATGATGTAGTTAGTTTTAGCTGAAAAGTGACTTCCCTTACCTGAAACGAAGTCTTGCTTGTAGCAAGACACAGAGCCTGGGATTTAACTCCATTTCTGAACGGAAACACACAGCAGAGTTCTCTTCCATTGATCATACTCTGCTTTAGAGCAAGAAGCACGCTCTTGCTTTCTAGAGTCTCTAATACAGCATGAAACGTGAATGTGCTCAGAACAAAAGAACGGTGTTTCCTACACATACGGACCATATCTAGTCCAACTCTGCTTCTGAAACTACAACAAAGCACAGGTCCTCTAACATCCAACGCATGTCAGTTAGGATGAGAAACTTGTGAGCTTTGTGAATGACGTAGTTCGTTTGAGCTGTAAGTAACTGCCCTTTCCTGAAACTAAGTCTGGATTGTATGAAGACTCAGAGCCAGGGATTTAATTCCATTTCTGAAGTGAAACACACAGCAGAGTTCTCATCCATTTATCACATTCTGCTTTAGATAAGAAGCATGCTCTTGCTTTCTAGAGTCTCTAAGACAAAGGAAACGTGAGTGTGTTGAGGAAAACAGAACGGTGTTTCCTACCCATACGTACCATATCTAGTCCAACCATGCTTCTGAAACTGATACAAAGTACTGGTCCTCTAACATCCAATGCTTGTCATTTAAGATAAGAAATGTGAGAGCTTCGTGAATGATGTAGTTCGCTTGAGATGTAAAGTAACTGCCCTTTCCTGAAACGAAGTCTTGATTGTAGGAAGACTCAGAGAATGGGATTTAACTCCATTTCTGAAGAGAAACAGACAGCATAGTTCTCATCCATCGATCACACTCTGCTTTAGAGCAAGAAGCACGCTCTTGCTTTCTTGAGTCTAATACATCAGGAAACGTGAGTGTGCTGAGAACAAAAGAACGGTGTGTCCTACTCATAGGGGCCATATCTAGTTCCACACTGATTCTGAAACTGACACAAAACACAGGTCCTGTCACATCCAATGCTTTTTAATTAAGAGCAAGAATCGTGTGAGCTTCATGTACATTGTAGTTCTTTTGACCTGTAAAGTAACTGCCCTTACCTGAAACGAAGTCTTGCTTGTAGGAAGACAAAGAGCCTGGGATTTAACTCCATTTCTGAAGCGAAACACACAGCAGAGTTCTCATACATTGATCATTCACTGCTTTAGAGCAAGAAGCACGCTCTTCCTTTCTAGAGTCTCTAATACAGCATGAAACGTGAGTGTGCGCAGAACAAAAGAACAGTGTTTCCTACACATACGGACCATATCTAGTCCAACTCTGCTTCTGAAACTGATACAAAGCACTGGTCCTCTAACATCCAATGCTTGTCAAGGAAGATGAGAAACGTTGAGTTTCGTGAATGATGTAGTTCGTTTTAGCTGAAAAGTGACTTCCCTTACCTGAAACGAAGTCTTGCTTGTAGGAAGACACAGAGCCTGGGATTTAACTCCATTTCTGAAGCGAAACACACAGCAGAGTTCTCATCCATCGATCACACTCTGCTTTAGAGCAACAAGCATGCTCTTGCTTTCTTGAGTCTCTAATACATCAGGAAACGTGAGTGTGCTGAGAAAAAAAGAACGGTGTTTCCTACACATAGGGGCCATATCTAGTTCAACACTGCTTCTGAAACTGACACAAAACACAGGTCCTGTCACATCCAATGCTTTTTAATTAAGAACAAGAAACGTGTGAGCTTCGTGTATGTTGTAGTTCTTTTGACCTGTAAAGTAACTGCCCTTACCTGAAACGAAGTCTTGCTTGTAGGAAGACTCAGAGCCTGGGATTTAACTCCAATTCTGTAGTGAACAACACAGCAGAGTGCCCATCCAATGATCACACTCTGCTTTAGAGCAAGAAGCATGCTCTTGCTTTCTAGAGTCTCTAAGACAAAGGAAACGTGAGTGTGCTGAGGAAAACAGAACGGTGTTTCCTACCCATACGTACCATATCTAGTCCAACCATGCTTCTGAAACTGATACAAAGCACTGGTCCTCTACCATCCAATGCTTGTCAGTTAAGATGAGAAATGTGTGGGCTTCGTTAATGTTGTAGTTTGTTTGAGCTGAAAAGTGACTTCCCTTACCTGAAACGACGTCTTGCTTGTAGGAAGACACAGAGCCTGGGATTTAACTCCATTTCTGAAGCGAAACACACAGCAGAGTTCTCATCCATTGATCATACTCTGCTTTAGAGCAAGAAGCACGCTCTTGCCTTCTATAGTCTCTAAAACTGCAGGAAACGTGAGTGTGCTGAGAACGAAAGTACAGTGTTTCCTAAACATAGGGGCCATATCTAGTTCTAATCTGCTTCTGAAACTGAAACAAACCACAGGTCCTCTAACATCCAATGCTTGTCAGGTAAGATGAGAAACGTGTGAGCTTCGTGAATGATGTAGATCACCTGAGCTGTAAAGTAACTGCCCTTTCTTGAAACGAAGTCTTGCTTGTAGGAAGACTCAGAGCCTGGGATTTAACTCCATTTCTGAAGTGAAACACACAGCAGAGATCTCATCCATTGCACACACTCTGCTTTAGAGCAAGATGCACGCTCTTGCTTTCTATAGTCTCTAATACAGCAGGAAATTTGAGTGTGCTCAGAACAAAAGAACGGAGTTTCCCACACATACAGACCATATCTAGTCCAACTCTGCTTCTGAAACTGATACAAAGCACTGGTCCTCTAACATCCAATGCTTGTCAATTAAGATGAGAAATGTGTGTGCTTCGTGAATGTTGTAGATCGTTTAAGCTGAAAAGTGACTTCCCTTACCTGAAACGAAGTCTTGTTTGTAGGAAGACACAGAGCCTGTAATATAACTCTATTTCTGAAGTGAAACACACAGCAGAGTTTTCATCCATTGATCACACTCTTCTTTAGAGCAAGAAGCACGCCCTTGCTTTCTAGATTCTCTAAGACAGCAGGATACGTGAGTGTGCTGAGAACAACAGAACGGTGTTTCCTACACATACGGACCATATCTAGTCCAACTCTGCTTCTGAAACTGATACAAAGCACTGGTCTTCTAACATCAAATGCTTGTCAGTTAAGATGAGAAACATTGAGCTTCGTGAATGATGTAGTTCGTTTTAGCTGAAAAGTGACTTCCCTTACCTGAAACGAAGTCTTGCTTGTAGGAAGACACAGAGACTGGGATTTAACTCTATTTCGGAAGTGAAACACACAGAAGAGTTCTCATCCATTGATCACACTCTGCTTTAGAGCAAGAAGCACTCTCTTCCTTTCTAGAGTCTCTAATACAGCATGAAACGTGAGTGTGCTCAGAACAAAAGAACGTTGTTTCCTACACATATGGACCATATCTAGTCCAACTCTGCTTCTGAAATTTATACAAAGCACTGGTCCTCTACCATCCAATGCTTGTCAGTTAAGATAAGAAATGTGGGGGCTTCGTGAATGTTGTAGTTCGTTTGAGTTGAAAAGTGACTTCCCTTACCTGAAAAGAAGTCTTGCTTGTAGGAAGACACAGAGACTTGGATTTAACTCTATGTCTGAAGTGAAACACACAGCAGACTTCTCATCCATTGATCATACTCTGCTTTAGAGCAAGAAGCACGCTCTTGCTTTCTAGAGTCTCTAAGAGAACAGGATACGTGAGTGTGCTGAGAACAACAGAACGGTGTTTCCTACACATACAGACCATATCTAGTCAAACTATGCTTCTGAAACTGATACAAAGCACTGGTCCTCTAACATCCAATTCTTGTCAGGTAAGATGAGAAACGTTGAGTTTCGTGAATGATGTAGTTCGTTTGAGCTGAAAAGTGACTTCCCTTACCTGGAACGAAGTCTTCCTTGTAGGAAGACACAGAGCCTGGGATTTAACTCCATTTCTGAAGGGAAAGACACAGCATAGTTCTCATCCATGGATCACATTCTGCTTTAGAGCTATTAGCACGCTCTTGCTTTCTGGAGTCTCTAATACAGCAGGAAACTTGAGTGTGCTCAGAACAAATGAACGGTATTTCCTACATATACCGACCATATCTAGTTCAACTCTGCTTCTGAAACTGCAACAAACCACAGGTCCTGTAACATCCAATGCTTGACAGTTAAGATAAGAAACGTGTGAGCTTCGTGAATGATGTAGTTCCCTTGAGCTGTAAAGTAACTGCACTTTCCTGAAACGAAGTCTTGATTGTAGGAAGACTCAGAGAATGGGATTTAACTCCATTTCTGAAGTGAAACACACAGCAGAGTTCCCATCCAGGGATCACACTCTGCTTTAGAGCAAGAAGCACGCTCTTGCTTTCTCGAGTCTCTAAGACAGCAGGAAACGTGAGTGTGCTGAGAGCAAAAGAACGGTGTTTCCTAAACATAAAGAAAATATCTAGTCCAACTCTGCTTCGGAAACTGATACAAAGCACTGGTCCTCTAACATCCAATGCTTGACAGTTAAGATGTGAAATGTGTGAGCTTCATGAATGATGTAGTTCGTTTGAGCAAAAAATTGACTTCTCTTACCTGAAACGAAGTCATGCTTGTAGGAAGACACAGAGCCTGGGATTTAACTATATTTCTAAAGTGAAACACACAGCAGAGTTTTCATCCATTGATCACACTCTGCTTTAGAGCAAGAATCATGCTCTTGCTTTCTAGAGTCTCTAATACAGCATGAAATGTGAGTGTGCTCAGAACAAAAGAACGTTGTTTCCTACACATATGGACCATATCTAGTCCAACTCTGCTTCTAAAACTAATACAAAGCACTGGTCCTCTACCATCCAATGCTTCTCAGTTAAGATGAGAAATGTGGGGGCTTCGTGAATTTTGTAGTTCGTTTGAGCTGAAAAGTGACTTCCCTTACCTGAAAAGAAGTCTTGCTTGTAGGAAGACACAGAGACTTGGATTTAACTCTATTTCTGAAGTGAAACACACAGCAGAGTTCTCATCCATTGATCATACTCTGCTTTAGAGCAAGAAGCATGCTCTTGCTTTCTAGAGTCTCTAATACAGCATGAAACGTGAGTGTGCTCAGAAAAAAGAACGGTGTTTCCTACACATATGGACCATATGTAGTCCAACTCTGCTTCTGAAACTGATACAAAGCACTGGTCCTCTACCATCCAATGCTTGTCAGTTAAGATGAGAAATGTGTTTGCTTCGTGAGTGGTGTAGTTTGTTTGATCTGTATAGTGACTTCCCTTACCTGAAACGAAGTCTTGCTTGTAGGAAGACACAGAGACTGGGATTTAACTCTATTTCGGAAGTGAAACACACAGCAGAGTTCTCATCCATTGATCACACTCTGCTTTAGAGCAAGAAGCACGCTCTTGCTTTCTAGATTCTCTAAGACAGCAGGATACGTGAGTGTGCTGAGAACAACAGAACGGTGTTTCCTACACATACAGACCATATCTAGTCAAACTATGCTTCTGAAACTGATACAAAGCACTGGTCCTCTAACATCCAATGCTTGTCAGGTAAGATGAGAAACGTTGAGCTTCGTGAACGATGTAGTTCGTTTGAGCTGTAAAGTAACTGCTCTTTCCTGAAACCAAGTCTTGCTTGTAGGAAGACTCAGAGCCAGGGATTTAACTCCAATTCTGAAGTGAAACACACAGCAGAGTTCCCATCCATTTATCACATTCTGCTTTAGATAATAAGCATGCTCTTGCTTTCTAGAGTCTCTAAGACAGAGGAAACATGACTGTGCTGAGAAAAACAGAACGGTGTTTCCTACACATACGTACCATATCTAGTCCAACCATGCTTCTGAAACTGATACAAAGTACTGGTCCTCTAACATCCAATGCTTGTCAGGTAGGATGAGAAACGTTGAGCTTCGTGAATGATGTAGTTCGTTTTAGCTGAAAAGTGACTTCCCTTACCTGGAACGAAGTCTTCCTTGTAGGAAGACACAGAGCCTGGGATTTAACTCCATTTCTGAAGGGAAAGACACAGCATAGTTCTCATCCATGGATCACATTCTGCTTTAGAGCTATTAGCACGCTCTTGCTTTCTAGAGTCTCTAATACAGCAGGAAACTTGAGTGTGCTCAGAACAAATGAACGGTGTTTCCTACATATACGGACCATTTCTATTCAACTCTGCTTCTGAAACTGCAACAAACCACAGGTCCTGTAACATCCAATGCTTGGCAGTTAAGATAAGAAACGTGAGAGCTTCGTGAATGATGTAGTTCGCTTGAGCTGTAAAGTAACTGCCCTTTCCTGAAACGATGTCTTGATTGTAGGAAGACTCAGAGAATGGGATTTAACTCCATTTCTGAAGTGAAACACACAGCAGAGTTCCCATCCAGGGATCACACTCTGCTTTAGAGCAAGAAGCACGCTCTTGCTTTCTCGAATCTCTAAGACAGCAGGAAACGTGAGTGTGCTGAGAGCAAAAGAACGGTGTTTCCTACACATACAGAAAATATCTAGTCCAACTTTGCTTCGGAAACAGATACAAAGCACTGGTCCTCTGACATCCAATGCTTGTCAGTTAAGATGTGAAATGTGTGAGCTTCATGAATGATGTAGTTCGTTTGAGCTAAAAATTGACTTCTCTTACATGAAACGAAGTCATGCTTGTAGGAAGACACAGAGCCTGGGATTTAACTATATTTCTGAAGTGAAACACACAGCATAGTTCTCATCCATCGATCACACTCTGCTTTAGAGCAAGAAGCACGCTCTTGCTTTCTAGAGTCTCTAAGAGAGCAGGATACTTGACTGTGCTGAGAACAACAGAACGGTGTTTCCTACACATACAGACCATATCTAGTCAAACTATGCTTCTGAAACTGATACAAAGCACTGGTCCTCTAACATCCAATGCTTGTCATTAAAGTAGAAATGTGTGAGCTTCATGAACGATGTAGTTCGTTTGAGCTGAAAAGTGCCTACCTTACCTGGAACGAAGTCTTGCTTGTAGGAAGACACAGAGCCTAGGATTTAACTCCATTTCTGAAGGTAAACACACAGCATAGTTCTCATCCATCGATCACACTCTGCTTTAGAGCATGAAGTACGCTCTTGCTTTCTAGAGTGTCTAAAACTGCAGCAAACGTGAGTGTGCTGAGTACAAAAGAACGGTGTTTCCTAAACATAGGGGCCATATCTAGTTCTAATCTGCTTCTGAAACTGAAACAAACCAAAGGTCCTCTAACATCCAATGCTTGTCAGGTAAGATGAGAAACGTGTGAGCTTCGTGAATGATGTAGATCACCTGAGCTGTAAAGTAACTGCCCTTTCTTGAAACGAAGTCTTGCTTGTAGGAAGACTCAGAGCCTGAGATTTAACTCCATCTCTGAAGTGAAACACACAGCAGAGATCTCATCCAATGCACACACTCTGCTTTAGAGCAAGAAGCACGCTCTTGCTTTCTATAGTCTCTAATACAGCAGGAAATTTGAGTGTGCTCAGAACAAAAGAACGGAGTTTCCCACACATACAGACCATATCTAGTCTAACTCTGTTTCTGAAACTGATACAAACACTGGTCCTCTAACATCCAATGCTTGTCAGTTAAGATGAGAAATGTGTGGGCTTCGTGAATGTTGTAGATCGTTAAAGCTGAAAAGTGACTTCCCTTACCTGAAACGAAGTCTTGTTTGTAGGAAGACACAGAGCCTGTAATTTAACTCTATTTCTGAAGTGAAACACACAGCAGAGTTCTCATCCATTGATCACACTCTGCTTTAGAGCAAGAAGCACGCTCTTGCTTTCTAGAGTCTCTAAGAGAGCAGGATACGTGAGTGTGCTGAGAACAACAGAACGGTGTTTCCTACACATACGGACCATATCTAGTCCAACTCTGCTTCTGAAACTGACACAAAGCACTGGTCATCTAACAGCAAATGCTTGTCAGTTAAGATGAGAAACGTTGAGCTTCGTGAATGATGTAGTTAGTTTTAGCTGAAAAGTGACTTCCCTTACCTGAAACGAAGTCTTGCTTGTAGCAAGACACAGAGCCTGGGATTTAACTCCATTTCTGAAGGGAAACACACAGCAGAGTTCTCTTCCATTGATCATACTCTGCTTTAGAGCAAGAAGCACGTTCTTGCTTTCTAGAGTCTCTAATACAGAATGACACGTGAGTATGCTTAGAACAAAAGAACGGTGTTTCCTACACATACGGACCATATCTAGTCCAAATCTGCTTCTGAAACTACAACAAAGCACAGGTCCTCTAACACCCAACGCATGTCAGTTAGGATGAGAAACTTGTGAGCTTTGTGAATGACGTAGTTCGTTTGAGCTGTAAGTAACTGCCCTTTCCTGAAACTAAGTCTTGATTGTATGAAGACTCAGAGCCAGGGATTTAATTCCATTTCTGAAGTGAAACACACAGCAGAGTTCTCATCCATTTATCACATTCTGCTTTAGATAAGAAGCATGCTCTTGCTTTCTAGAGTCTCTAAGACAAAGGAAACGTGAGTGTGCTGAGGAAAACAGAACGGTGTTTCCTACCCATACGTACCATATCTAGTCCAACCATGCTTCTGAAACTGATACAAAGTACTGGTCCTCTAACATCCAATGCTTGTCATTTAAGATGAGAAACATGTGAGCTTCATGAGCGATGCAGTTCATTTGAGCTGAAAAGTGCCTGCCCTTACCTGGAACGAAGTCTTCCTTGTAAGAAGACACAGAGCCTGGGATTTAAGTCCATTTCTGAAGGGAAAGACACAGCATAGTTCTCATCCATGGATCACACTCTGCTTTAGAGCTATTAGCACGCTTTTGCTTTCTAGAGTCTCTAATACAGCATGAAAGATGAGTGTGATCAGAACAAATGAACGGTGTTTCCTACATATACGGACCATATCTAGTTCACCTCTGCTTCTGAAACTGCAACAAACTACAGGTCCTGTAACATCAAATGCTTGTCATTTAAGATAAGAAAAGTGTGAGCTTCGTGAATGATGTAGTTCGCTTGAGATATAAAGTAACTGCCCTTTCCTGAAACGAAGTCTTGATTGTAGGAAGACACAGAGCCTGGGATTTAACTCCATTTCTGAAGGTAAACACACAGCATAGTTCTCATCCATCGATCACACTCTGCTTTAGAGCAAGAAGTACGCTCTTGCTTTCTAGAGTCTCTAAAACTGCAGGAAACGTGAGTGTGCTGAGAACAAAAGAACGGTGTTTCCTAAACATAGGGGCCATATCTAGTTCTAATCTGCTTCTGAAACTGAAACAAACCAAAGGTCCTCTAACATCCAATGCTTGTCAGGTAAGATGAGAAACGTGTGAGCTTCGTGAATGATGTAGATCACCTGAGCTGTAAAGTAACTGCCCTTTCTTGAAACGAAGTCTTGCTTGTAGGAAGACTCACAGCCTGGGATTTAACTCCATTTCTGAAGTGAAACACACAGCAGAGATCGCATCCAATGCACACACTCTGCTTTAGAGCAAGAAGCGCGCTCTTGCTTTCTATAGTCTCTAATACAGCAGGAAAATGGAGTGTGCTCAGAACAAAAGAACGGAGTTTCCCACACATACAGACCATATCTAGTCCAACTCTGCTTCTGAAACTGATACAAAGCACTGGTCCTCTAACATCCAATGCTTGTCAGTTAAGATGAGAAATGTGTGGGCTTCGTGAATGTTGTAGATCGTTAAAGCTGAAAAGTGACTGCCCTTACCTGAAACGAAGTCTTGTTTGTAGGAAGACACAGAGCCTGTAATTTAACTCTATTTCTGAAGTGAAACACACAGCAGAGTTCTCATCCATTGATCACACTCTGCTTTAGAGCAAGAAGCACGCTCTTGCTTTCTAGAGTCTCTAAGAGAGCAGGACACGTGAGTGTGCTGAGAACAACAGAACGGTGTTTCCTACACATACGGACCATATCTAGTCCAACTCTGCTTCTGAAACTGATACAAAGCACTGGTCATCTAACAGCAAATGCTTGTCAGTTAAGATGAGAAACGTTGAGCTTCGTGAATGATGTAGTTAGTTTTAGATGAAAAGTGACTTCCCTTACCTGAAACGAAGTCTTGCTTGTAGCAAGACACAGAGCCTGGGATTTAACTCCATTTCTGAAGGGAAACACACAGCAGAGTTCTCTTCCATTGATCATACTCTGCTTTAGAGCAAGAAGCACGCTCTTGCTTTCTAGAGTCTCTAATACAGCATGAAACGTGAGTGTGCTTAGAACAAAAGAACGGTGTTTCCTACACATACGGACCATATCTAGTCCAACTCTGCTTCTGAAACTACAACAAAGCACAGGTACTCTAACACCCAACACATGTCAGTTAGGATGAGAAACTTGTGAGCTTTGTGAATGACGTAGTTCGTTTGAGCTGTAAGTAACTGCCCTTTCCTGAAACTAAGTCTTGATTGTATGAAGACTCAGAGCCAGGGATTTAATTCCATTTCTGAAGTGAAACACACAGCAGGGTTCTCATCCATTTATCACATTCTGCTTTAGATAAGAAGCATGCTCTTGCTTTCTAGAGTCTCTAAGACAAAGGAAACGTGAGTGTGCTGAGGAAAACAGAACAGTGTTTCCTACCCATACGTACCATATCTAGTCCAACCATGCTTCTGAAACTGATACAAAGTACTGGTCCTCTAACATCCAATGCTTGTCATTTAAGATGAGAAACATGTAAGCTTCATGAACGATGCAGTTCATTTGAGCTGAAAAGTGCCTGCCCTTACCTGGAACGAAGTCTTCCTTGTAAGAAGACACAGAGCCTGGGATTTAAGTCCATTTCTGAAGGGAAAGACACAGCATAGTTCTCATCCATTGATCACACTCTGCTTTAGAGCTATTAGCACGCTTTTGCTTTCTAGAATCTCTAATACAGCATGAAACATGAGTGTGATCAGAACAAATGAACGGTGTTTCCTACATATACGGAACATATCTAGTTCACCTCTGCTTCTGAAACTGCAACAAACTACAGGTCCTGTAACATCAAATGCTTGTCATTTAAGATAAGAAACGTGTGAGCTTCGTGAATGATGTAGTTCGCTTGAGATGTAAAGTAACTGCCCTTTCCTGAAACGAAGTCTTGATTGTAGGAAGACACAGAGCCTGGGATTTAACTCCATTTCTGAAGGTAAACACACAGCATAGTTCTCATCCATCGATCACACTCTGCTTTAGAGCAAGAAGTACGCTCTTGCTTTCTAGAGTCTCTAAAACTGCAGGAAACGTGAGTGTGCTGAGAACAAAAGAACCGTGTTTCCTAAACATAGGGGCCATATCTAGTTCTAATCTGCTTCTGAAACTGAAACAAACCAAAGGTCCTCTACCATCCAATGCTTGTCAGGTAAGATGAGAAACGTGTGAGCTTCGTGAATGATGTAGATCACCTGAGCTGTAAAGTAACTGCCCTTTCTTGAAACGAAGTCTTGCTTATAGGAAGACTCAGAGCCTGGGATTTAACTCCATTTCTGAAGTGAAACACACAGCAGAGATCTCATCCAATGCACACACTCTGCTTTAGAGCAAGAAGCACGCTCTTGCTTTCTATAGTCTCTAATACAGCAGGAAATTGGAGTGTTCTCAGAACAAAAGAACGGAGTTTCCCACACATACAGACCATATCTAGTCCAACTCTGCTTCTGAAACTGATATAAAGCACTGGTCCTCTAACATCCAATGCTTGTCAGTTAAGATGAGAAATGTGTGGGCTTCGTGAATGTTGTAGATCGTTAAAGCTGAAAAGTGACTGCCCTTACCTGAAACGAAGTCTTGTTTGTAGGAAGACACAGAGCCTGTAATTTAACTCTATTTCTGAAGTGAAACACACAGCAGAGTTCTCATCCATTGACCACACTCTGCTTTAGAGCAAGAAGCACGCTCTTGCTTTCTAGAGTCTCTAAGAGAGCAGGATACGTGAGTGTGCTGAGAACAACAGAACGGTGTTTCCTACACATACGGACCATATCTAGTCCAACTCTGCTTCTGAAACTGATACAAAGCACTGGTCATCTAACAGCAAATACTTGTCAGTTAAGATGAGAATCGTTGAGGTTCGTGAATGATGTAGTTAGTTTTAGCTGAAAAGTGACTTCCCTTACCTGAAACGAAGTCTTGCTTGTAGCAAGACACAGAGCCTGGGATTTAACTCCATTTCTGAAGCGAAACACACAGCAGAGTTCTCATCCATTGATCATACTCTGCTTTAGAGCAAGAAGCACGCTCTTGCTTTCTAGAGTCTCTAATACAGCAGGAAACTTGAGTGTGCTCAGAACAAATGAACGGTGTTTCCTACATATACGGACCATATCTAGTTCAACTCTGCTTCTGAAACTGCAACAAACGACAGGTCCTGTAACATCCAATGCTTGTCACTTAAGATAAGAAACGTGTGAGCTTCGTGAATGATGTAGTTCGCTTGAGCAGTAAAGTAACTGCCCTTTCCTGAAACAAAGTCTTGATTGTAGGAAGACTCAGAGAATGGGATTTAACTCCTTTTCTGAAGTGAAACACACAGCAGAGTTCCCATCCAGGGATCACACTCTGCTTTAGAGCAAGAAGCACGCTCTTTCTTTCTCGAGTCTCTAAGACAGCAGGAAACGTGAGTGTGCTGAGAGCAAAAGAACGGTGTTTCCTACACATACAGAAAATATCTAGTCCAACTCTGCTTCGGAAACTGATGCAAAGCACTGGTCCTCTAACATCCAATGCTTGTCAGATAGGATGTGAAATGTTTGAGCTTCATGAATGATGTAGTTCGTTTGAGCTGAAAATTGACTTCTCTTACCTGAAACGAAGTCATGCTTGTAGGAAGACACAGAGCCCGGGATTTAACTATATTTCTAAAGTGAAACACACAGCAGAGTTTTCATCCATTGATTACACTCTGCTTTAGAGCAAGAAGCACGCTCTTGCTTTCTAGAGTCTCTAAGAGAGCAGGATACGTGAGTGTGCTGAGAACAACAGAACGGTGTTTCCTACACATACAGACCATATCTAGTCAAACTATGCTTCTGAAACTGATACAAAGCACTGGTCCTCTAACATCCAATGCTTGTCAGGTAAGATGAGAAACGTTGAGCTTCGTGAACGATGTAGTTCGTTTGAGCTGTAAAGTAACTGCCCTTTCCCGAAACCAAGTCTTGCTTGTAGGAAGACTCAGAGCCAGGGATTTAATTCCAATTCAGAAGTGAAACACACAGCAGAGTTCCCATCCATTTATCACATTCTGCTTTACATAAGAAGCATGCTCTTGCTTTCTAGAGTCTCTAAGACAAAGGAAACATGACTGTGCTGAGAAAAACAGAACGGTGTTTCCTACACATACGTACCATATCTAGTCCAACCCTGCTTCTGAAACAGATACAAAGTACTGGTCCTCTAACATCCAATGCTTGTCATTTAAGATGAGAAACGTGTGAGCTTCATGAACGATGTAGTTCGTTTGACCTGAAAAGGGCTTGCCCTTACCTGGAATGAAGTCTTGCATGTAGGAAGACACAGAGCCTGGGATTTAACTCCATTTCTGAAGGTAAACACACAGCATAGTTCTCATCCATCGATCACACTCTGCTTTAGAGCAAGAAGTACGCTCTTGCTTTCTAGAGTCTCTAAAACTGCAGGAAACCTGAGTGTGCTGAGAACAAAAGAACGGTGTTTCCTAAACATAGGGGCCATATCTAGTTCTAATCTGCTTCTGAAACTGAAACAAACCAAAGGTCCTCTAACATCCAATGCTTGTCAGGTAAGATGAGAAACGTGTGAGCTTCGTGAATGATGTAGATCACCTGAGCTGTAAAGTAACTGCCCTTTCTTGAAACGAAGTCTTGCTTGTAGGAAGACTCAGAGCCTGGGATTTAACTCCATTTCTGAAGTGAAACACACAGCAGAGATCTCATCCAATGCACACACTCTGCTTTAGAGCAAGAAGCACGCTCTTGCTTTCTATAGTCTCTAATACAGCAGGAAATTTGAGTGTGCTCAGAACAAAAGAACGGAGTTTCCCACACATACAGACCATATCTAGTCCAACTCTGCTTCTGAAACTGATATAAAGCACTGGTCCTCTAACATCCAATGCTTGTCAGTTAAGATGAGAAATGTGTGGGCTTCGTGAATGTTGTAGATCGTTAAAGCTGAAAAGTGACTTCCCTTACCTGAAACGAAGTCTTGTTTGTAGGAAGACACAGAGCCTGTAATTTAACTCTATTTCTGAAGTGAGACACACAGCAGAGTTCTCATCCATTGATCACACTCTGCTTTAGAGCAAGAAGCACGCTCTTGCTTTCTAGAGTCTCTAAGAGAGCAGGATACGTGAGTGTGCTGAGAACAACAGAACGGTGTTTCCTACACATACGGACCATAACTAGTCCAACTCTGCTTCTGAAACTGATACAAACCACTGGTCATCTAACAGCAAATGCTTGTCAGTTAAGATGAGAAACGTTGAGCTTCGTGAATGATGTAGTTAGTTTTAGCTGAAAAGTGACTTCCCTTACCTGAAAAGAAGGCTTGATTGTAGCAAGACACAGAGCCTGGGATTTAACTCCATTTCTGAACGGAAACACACAGCAGAGTTCTCTTCCATTGATCATACTCTGCTTTAGAGCAAGAAGCACGCTCTTGCTTTCTAGAGTCTCTAATACAGCATGAAACGTGAGTGTGCTCAGAACAAAAGAACGGTGTTTCCTACACATATGGACCATATCTAGTCCAACTCTGCTTCTGAAACTGATACAAAGCACTGGTCCTCTACCATCCAATGCTTGTCAGTTAAGATGAGAAATGTGTGGGCTTCGTGAATGTTGTAGTTCGTTTGACCTGAAAAGTGACTTCCCTTATCTGAAACGAAGTCTTGCTTGTAGGACGACACAGAGACTGGGATTTAACTCTATTTCTGAAGTGAAACACACAGCAGAGTTCTCATCCATTGATCACACTCTGCTTTAGAGCAAGAAGCACACTCTTGCTTTCTAGAGTCTCTAAGAGAGCAGGATACGTGACTGTGCTGAGAACAACAGAACGGTGTTTCCTACACATACAGACCATATCTAGTCAAACTATGCTTCTGAAACTGATACAAAGCACTGGTCCTCTAACATCCAATGCTTGTCAGTTAAGATGAGAAATGTGTGGGCTTGGTGAATGTTGTAGTTTGTTTGAGCTGAAAAGTGACTTCCCTTACCTGAAATGACGTCTTGCTTGTAGGAAGACACAGAGCCTGGGCTTTAACTCCATTTCTGAAGCAAAACACACAGCAGAGTTCTCATCCATTGATCATACTCTGCTTTAGAGCAAGAAGCACGCTCTTGCTTTCTAGAGTCTCTAATACAGCATTAAACGTGAGTGTGCTCAGAACAAAAGAACGGTGTTTCCTACACATATGGACCATATCTAGTCCAACTCTGCTTCTGAAACTGATACAAAGCACTGGTCCTCTACCATCCAATGCTTGTCAGTTAAGATGAGAAATGTGAGGGCTTCGTGAATGTTGTAGATCGTTAAAGCTGAAAAGTGACTTCCCTTACCTGAAACGAAGTCTTGCTTGTAGGAAGACACAGAGACTGGGATTTAACTCTATTTCGGAAGTGAAACACACAGCAGAGTTCTCATCCATTGATCACACTCTGCTTTAGAGCAAGAAGCACGCTCTTGCTTTCTAGAGTCTCTAAGAGAGCAGGATATGTGAGTGTGCTGAGAACAACAGAACGGTGTTTCCTACACATACAGACCATATCTAGTCAAACTATGCTTCTGAAACTGATACAAAGCACTGGTCCTCTAACATCCAATGCTTGTCAGTTAAGATGAGAAACGTTGAGCTTCGTGAATGATGTAGTTATTTTTAGCTGAAAAGTGACTTCCCTTACCTGAAACGAAGTCTTGCTTGTAGGAAGACACAGAGCCTGGGATTTAACTCCATTTCTGAACGGAAACACACAGCAGAGTTCTCTTCCATTGATCATACTCTGCTTTAGAGCAAGAAGCACGCTCTTGCTTTCTAGCGTCTCTAATACAGCCTGAAACGTGAGTGTTCTCAGAACAAAAGAACGGTGTTTCCTACACATACGTACCATATCTAGTCCAACCCTGCTTCTGAAACTGATACAAAGTACTGGTCCTCTAACATCCAATGCTTGTCATTTAAGATGAGAAAGGTGTGAGCTTCATGAACGATGTAGTTCGTTTGAGCTGAAAAGTGCCTGCCCTTACCTGGAACGAAGTCTTGCTTGTAGGAAGACACAAAGCCTGGGATTTAACTCCATTTCTGAAGGTAAACACACAGCATAGTTCTCATCCATCGATCACACTCTGCTTTAGAGCAAGAAGTACGCTCTTGCTTTCTAGAGTCTCTAAAACTGCAGGAAACGTGAGTGTGCTGAGAACAAAAGAACGGTGTTTCCTAAACATAGGGGCCATATCTAGTTCTAATCTGCTTCTGAAACTGAAACAAACCAAAGGTCCTCTAACATCCAATGCTTGTCAGGTAAGATGAGAAACGTGTGAGCTTCGTGAATGATGTAGATCACCTGAGCTGTAAAGTAACTGCCCTTTCTTGAAACGAAGTCTTGCTTGTAGGAAGACTCAGAGCCTGGGATTTAACTCCATTTCTGAAGTGAAACACACAGCAGAGATCTCATCCAATGCACACACTCTGCTTTAGAGCAAGAAGCACGCTCTTGCTTTCTATAGTCTCTAATACAGCAGGAAATTGGAGTGTGCTCAGAACAAAAGAACGGAGTTTCCCACACATACAGACCATATCTAGTCCAACTCTGCTTCTGAAACTGATACAAAGCACTGGTCCTCTAACATCCAATGCTTGTCAGTTAAGATGAGAAATGTGTGGGCTTCGTGAATGTTGTAGATCGTTAAAGCTGAAAAGTGACTGCCCTTACCTGAAACGAAGTCTTGTTTGTAGGAAGACACAGAGCCTGTAATTTAACTCTATTTCTGAAGTGAAACACACAGCAGAGTTCTCATCCATTGACCACACTCTGCTTTAGAGCAAGAAGCACGCTCTTGCTTTCTAGAGTCTCTAAGAGAGCAGGATACGTGAGTGTGCTGAGAACAACAGAACGGTGTTTCCTACACATACGGACCATATCTAGTCTAACTCTGCTTCTGAATCTGATACAAAGCACTGGTCATCTAACAGCAAATACTTGTCAGTTAAGATGAGAAACGTTGAGGTTCGTGAATGATGTAGTTAGTTTTAGCTGAAAAGTGACTTCCCTTACCTGAAACGAAGTCTTGCTTGTAGCAAGACACAGAGCCTGGGATTTAACTCCATTTCTGAAGCGAAACACACAGCAGAGTTCTCATCCATTGATCATACTCTGCTTTAGAGCAAGAAGCACGCTCTTGCTTTCTAGAGTCTCTAATACAGCAGGAAACTTGAGTGTGCTCAGAACAAATGAACGGTGTTTCCTACATATACGGACCATATCTAGTTCAACTCTGCTTCTGAAACTGCAACAAACGACAGGTCCTGTAACATCCAATGCTTGTCACTTAAGATAAGAAACGTGTGAGCTTCGTGAATGATGTAGTTCGCTTGAGCAGTAAAGTAACTGCCCTTTCCTGAAACAAAGTCTTGATTGTAGGAAGACTCAGAGAATGGGATTTAACTCCTTTTCTGAAGTGAAACACACAGCAGAGTTCCCATCCAGGGATCACACTCTGCTTTAGAGCAAGAAGCACGCTCTTGCTTTCTCGAGTCTCTAAGACAGCAGGAAACGTGAGTGTGCTGAGAGCAAAAGAACGGTGTTTCCTACACATACAGAAAATATCTAGTCCAACTCTGCTTCGGAAACTGATGCAAAGCACTGGTCCTCTAACATCCAATGCTTGTCAGATAGGATGTGAAATGTTTGAGCTTCATGAATGATGTAGTTCGTTTGAGCTGAAAATTGACTTCTCTTACCTGAAACGAAGTCATGCTTGTAGGAAGACACAGAGCCCGGGATTTAACTATATTTCTAAAGTGAAACACACAGCAGAGTTTTCATCCATTGATTACACTCTGCTTTAGAGCAAGAAGCACGCTCTTGCTTTCTAGAGTCTCTAAGAGAGCAGGATACGTGAGTGTGCTGAGAACAACAGAACGGTGTTTCCTACACATACAGACCATATCTAGTCAAACTATGCTTCTGAAACTGATACAAAGCACTGGTCCTCTAACATCCAATGCTTGTCAGGTAAGATGAGAAACGTTGAGCTTCGTGAACGATGTAGTTCGTTTGAGCTGTAAAGTAACTGCCCTTTCCCGAAACCAAGTCTTGCTTGTAGGAAGACTCAGAGCCAGGGATTTAATTCCAATTCAGAAGTGAAACACACAGCAGAGTTCCCATCCATTTATCACATTCTGCTTTACATAAGAAGCATGCTCTTGCTTTCTAGACAAAGGAAACATGACTGTGCTGAGAAAAACAGAACGGTGTTTCCTACACATACGTACCATATCTAGTCCAACCCTGCTTCTGAAACAGATCCAAAGTACTGGTCCTCTAACATCCAATGCTTGTCATTTAAGATGAGAAACGTGTGAGCTTCATGAACGATGTAGTTCGTTTGACCTGAAAAGGGCCTGCCCTTACCTGGAATGAAGTCTTGCTTGTAGGAAGACACAGAGCCTGGGCTTTAACTCCATTTCTGAAGGTAAACACACAGCATAGTTCTCATCCATCGATCACACTCTGCTTTAGAGCAAGAAGTACGCTCTTGCTTTCTAGAGTCTCTAAAACTGCAGGAAACCTGAGTGTGCTGAGAACAAAAGAACGGTGTTTCCTAAACATAGGGGCCATATCTAGTTCTAATCTGCTTCTGAAACTGAAACAAACCAAAGGTCCTCTACCATCCAATGCTTGTCAGGTAAGATGAGAAACGTGTGAGCTTCGTGAATGATGTAGATCACCTGAGCTGTAAAGTAACTGCCCTTTCTTGAAACGAAGTCTTGCTTGTAGGAAGACTCAGAGCCTGGGATTTAACTCCATTTCTGAAGTGAAACACACAGCAGAGATCTCATCCAATGCACACACTCTGCTTTAGAGCAAGAAGCACGCTCTTGCTTTCTATAGTCTCTAATACAGCAGGAAATTTGAGTATGCTCAGAACAAAAGAACGGAGTTTCCCACACATACAGACCATATCTAGTCCAACTCTGCTTCTGAAACTGATATAAAGCACTGGTCCTCTAACATCCAATGCTTGTCAGTTAAGATGAGAAATGTGTGGGCTTCGTGAATGTTGTAGATCGTTAAAGCTGAAAAGTGACTGCCCTTACCTGAAACGAAGTCTTGTTTGTAGGAAGACACAGAGCCTGTAATTTAACTCTATTTCTGAAGTGAAACACACAGCAGAGTTCTCATCCATTGATCACACTCTGCTTTAGAGCAAGAAGCACGCTCTTGCTTTCTAGAGTCTCTAAGAGAGCAGGATACGTGAGTGTGCTGAGAACAAGAGAACGGTGTTTCCTACACATCCGGACCATAACTAGTCCAACTCTGCTTCTGAAACTGATACAAACCACTGGTCATCTAACAGCAAATGCTTGTCAGTTAAGATGAGAAACGTTGAGCTTCGTGAATGATGTAGTTAGTTTTAGCTGAAAAGTGACTTCCCTTACCTGAAACGAAGGCTTGATTGTAGCAAGACACAGAGCCTGGGATTTAACTCCATTTCTGAACGGAAACACACAGCAGAGTTCTCTTCCATTGATCATACTCTGCTTTAGAGCAAGAAGCACGCTCTTGCTTTCTAGAGTCTCTAATACAGCATGAAATGTGAGTGTGCTCAGAACAAAAGAACGGTGTTTCCTACACATATGGACCATATCTAGTCCAACTCTGCTTCTGAAACTGATACAAAGCACTGGTCCTCTACCATCCAATGCTTGTCAGTTAAGATGAGAAATGTGTGGGCTTCGTGAATGTTGTAGTTCGTTTGACCTGAAAAGTGACTTCCCTTATCTGAAACGAAGTCTTGCTTGTAGGACGACACAGAGACTGGGATTTAACTCTATTTCTGAAGTGAAACACACAGCAGAGTTCTCATCCATTGATCACACTCTGCTTTAGAGCAAGAAGCACACTCTTGCTTTCTAGAGTCTCTAAGAGAGCAGGATACGTGAGTGTGCTGAGAACAACAGAACGGTGTTTCCTACACATACAGACCATATCTAGTCAAACAATGCTTCTGAAACTGATACAAAGCACTGGTCCTCTAACATCCAATGCTTGTCAGTTAAGATGAGAAATGTGTGGGCTTCGTGAATGTTGTAGTTTGTTTGAGCTGAAAAGTGACTTCCCTTACCTGAAATGACGTCTTGCTTGTAGGAAGACACAGAGCCTGGGCTTTAACTCCATTTCTGAAGCAAAACACACAGCAGAGTTCTCATCCATTGATCATACTCTGCTTTAGAGCAAGAAGCACGCTCTTGCTTTCTAGAGTCTCTAATACAGCATGAAACGTGAGTGTGCTCAGAACAAAAGAACGGTGTTTCCTACACATATGGACCATATCTAGTCCAACTCTGCTTCTGAAACTGATACAAAGCACTGGTCCTCTACCATCCAATGCTTGTCAGTTAAGATGAGAAATGTGAGGGCTTCGTGAATGTTGTAGATCGTTAAAGCTGAAAAGTGACTTCCCTTACCTGAAACGAAGTCTTGCTTGTAGGAAGACACAGAGACTGGGATTTAACTCTATTTCGGAAGTGAAACACACAGCAGAGTTCTCATCCATTGATCACACTCTGCTTTAGAGCAAGAAGCACGCTCTTGCTTTCTAGAGTCTCTAAGAGAGCAGGATATGTGAGTGTGCTGAGAACAACAGAACGGTGTTTCCTACACATACAGACCATATCTAGTCAAACTATGCTTCTGAAACTGATACAAAGCACTGGTCCTCTAACATCCAATGCTTGTCAGTTAAGATGAGAAACGTTGAGCTTCGTGAATGATGTAGTTATTTTTAGCTGAAAAGTGACTTCCCTTACCTGAAACGAAGTCTTGCTTGTAGCAAGACACAGAGCCTGGGATTTAACTCCATTTCTGAACGGAAACACACAGCAGAGTTCTCTTCCATTGATCATACTCTGCTTTAGAGCAAGAAGCACGCTCTTGCTTTCTAGCGTCTCTAATACAGCCTGAAACGTGAGTGTGCTCAGAACAAAAGAACGGTGTTTTCTACACATACGTACCATATCTAGTCCAACCCTGCTTCTGAAACTGATACAAAGTACTGGTCCTCTAACATCCAATGCTTGTCATTTAAGATGAGAAAGGTGTGAGCTTCATGAACGATGTAGTTCGTTTGAGCTGAAAAGTGCCTGCCCTTACCTGGAACGAAGTCTTGCTTGTAGGAAGACACAAAGCCTGGGATTTAACTCCATTTCTGAAGGTAAACACACAGCATAGTTCTCATCCATCGATCACACTCTGCTTTAGAGCAAGAAGTATGCTCTTGCTTTCTAGAGTCTCTAAAACTGCAGGAAACGTGAGTTTGCTGAGAACAAAAGAACTGTGTTTCCTAAACATAGGGGCCATATCTAGTTCTAATCTGCTTCTGAAACTGAAACAAACCAAAGGTCCTCTAACATCCAATGCTTGTCAGGTAAGATGAGAAACGTGTGAGCTTCGTGAATGATGTAGATCACCTGAGCTGTAAAGTAACTGCCCTTTCTTGAAACGAAGTCTTGCTTGTAGGAAGACTCAGAGCCTGGGATTTAACTCCATTTCTGAAGTGAAACACACAGCAGAGATCTCATCCAATGCACACACTCTGCTTTAGAGCAAGAAGCACGCTCTTGCTTTCTATAGTCTCTAATACAGCAGGAAATTGGAGTGTGCTCAGAACAAAAGAACAGAGTTTCCCACACATACAGACCATATCTAGTCCAACTCTGCTTCTGAAACTGATACAAAGCACTGGTCCTCTAACATCCAATGCTTGTCAGTTAAGATGAGAAATGTGTGGGCTTCGTGAATGTTGTAGATCGTTAAAGCTGAAAAGTGACTGCCCTTACCTGAAATGAAGTCTTGTTTGTAGGAAGACACAGAGCCTGTAATTTAACTCTATTTCTGAAGTGAAACACACAGCAGAGTTCTCATCCATTGACCACACTCTGCTTTAGAGCAAGAAGCACGCTCTTGCTTTCTAGAGTCTCTAAGAGAGCAGGATACGTGAGTGTGCTGAGAACAACAGAACGGTGTTTCCTACACATACAGACCATATCTAGTCCAACTCTGCTTCTGAAACTGATACAAAGCACTGGTCATCTAACATCAAATACTTGTCAGTTAAGATGAGAAACGTTGAGGTTCGTGAATGATGTAGTTAGTTTTAGCTGAAAAGTGACTTCCCTTACCTGAAACGAAGTCTTGCTTGTAGCAAGACACAGAGCCTGGGATTTAACTCCATTTCTGAAGCGAAACACACAGCAGAGTTCTCATCCATTGATCATACTCTGCTTTAGAGCAAGAAGCACGCTCTTGCTTTCTAGAGTCTCTAATACAGCAGGAAACTTGAGTGTGCTCAGAACAAATGAACGGTGTTTCCTACATATACGGACCATATCTAGTTCAACTCTGCTTCTGAAACTGCAACAAACGACAGGTCCTGTAACATCCAATGCTTGTCACTTAAGATAAGAAACGTGTGAGCTTCGTGAATGATGTAGTTCGCTTGAGCAGTAAAGTAACTGCCCTTTCCTGAAACAAAGTCTTGATTGTAGGAAGACTCAGAGAATGGGATTTAACTCCTTTTCTGAAGTGAAACACACAGCAGAGTTCCCATCCAGGGATCACACTCTGCTTTAGAGCAAGAAGCACGCTCTTTCTTTCTCGAGTCTCTAAGAGAGCAGGATACGTGAGTGTGCTGAGAACAACAGAACGGTGTTTCCTACACATACAGACCATATCTAGTCAAACTATGCTTCTGAAACTGATACAATGCACTGGTCCTCTAACATCCAATGCTTGTCAGGTAAGATGAGAAACGTTGAGCTTCGTGAACGATGTAGTTCGTTTGAGCTGTAAAGTAACTGCCCTTTCCCGAAACCAAGTCTTGCTTGTAGGAAGACTCAGAGCCAGGGATTTAATTCCAATTCAGAAGTGAAACACACAGCAGAGTTCCCATCCATTTATCACATTCTGCTTTACATAAGAAGCATGCTCTTGCTTTCTAGACAAAGGAAACATGACTGTGCTGAGAAAAACAGAACGGTGTTTCCTACACATACGTACCATATCTAGTCCAACCCTGCTTCTGAAACAGATACAAAGTACTGGTCCTCTAACATCCAATGCTTGTCATTTAAGATGAGAAACGTGTGAGCTTCATGAACGATGTAGTTCGTTTGACCTGAAAAGGGCCTGCCCTTACCTGGAATGAAGTCTTGCTTGTAGGAAGACACAGAGCCTGGGATTTAACTCCATTTCTGAAGGTAAACACACAGCATAGTTCTCATCCATCGATCACACTCTGCTTTAGAGCAAGAAGTACGCTCTTGCTTTCTAGAGTCTCTAAAACTGCAGGAAACCTGAGTGTGCTGAGAACAAAAGAACAGTGTTTCCTAAACATAGGGGCCATATCTAGTTCTAATCTGCTTCTGAAACTGAAACAAACCAAAGGTCCTCTACCATCCAATGCTTGTCAGGTAAGATGAGAAACGTGTGAGCTTCGTGAATGATGTAGATCACCTGAGCTGTAAAGTAACTGCCCTTTCTTGAAACGAAGTCTTGCTTGTAGGAAGACTCAGAGCCTGGGATTTAACTCCATTTCTGAAGTGAAACACACAGCAGAGATCTCATCCAATGCACACACTCTGCTTTAGAGCAAGAAGCACGCTCTTGCTTTCTATAGTCTCTAATACAGCAGGAAATTTGAGTGTGCTCAGAACAAAAGAACGGAGTTTCCCACACATACAGACCATATCTAGTCCAACTCTGCTTCTGAAACTGATATAAAGCACTGGTCCTCTAACATCCAATGCTTGTCAGTTAAGATGAGAAATGTGTGGGCTTCGTGAATGTTGTAGATCGTTAAAGCTGAAAAGTGACTTCCCTTACCTGAAACGAAGTCTTGTTTGTAGGAAGACACAGAGCCTGTAATTTAACTCTATTTCTGAAGTGAAACACACAGCAGAGTTCTCATCCATTGATCACACTCTGCTTTAGAGCAAGAAGCACGCTCTTGCTTTCTAGAGTCTCTAAGAGAGCAGGATACGTGAGTGTGCTGAGAACAACAGAACGGTGTTTCCTACACATACGGACCATAACTAGTCCAACTCTGCTTCTGAAACTGATACAAACCACTGGTCATCTAACAGCAAATGCTTGTCAGTTAAGATGAGAAACGTTGAGCTTCGTGAATGATGTAGTTAGTTTTAGCTGAAAAGTGACTTCCCTTACCTGAAACGAAGGCTTGATTGTAGCAAGACACAGAGCCTGGGATTTAACTCCATTTCTGAACGGAAACACACAGCAGAGTTCTCTTCCATTGATCATACTCTGCTTTAGAGCAAGAAGCACGCTCTTGCTTTCTAGAGTCTCTAATACAGCATGAAACGTGAGTGTGCTCAGAACAAAAGAACGGTGTTTCCTACACATATGGACCATATCTAGTCCAACTCTGCTTCTGAAACTGATACAAAGCACTGGTCCTCTACCATCCAATGCTTGTCAGTTAAGATGAGAAATGTGTGGGCTTCGTGAATGTTGTAGTTCGTTTGACCTGAAAAGTGACTTCCCTTACCTGAAACGAAGTCTTGCTTGTAGGAAGACAAAGAGCCTGGGATTTAACTCCATTTCTGAAGCGAAACACACAGCAGAGTTCTCATACATTGATCATTCACTGCTTTAGAGCAAGAAGCACGCTCTTCCTTTCTAGAGTCTCTAATACAGCATGAAACGTGAGTGTGCGCAGAACAAAAGAACAGTGTTTCCTACACATATGGACCATATCTAGTCCAATTCTGCCTCTGAAACTGATACAAAGAACTGGTCCTCTACCATCCAATGCTTGTCAGTTAAGATGAGAAATGTGTGGGCTTCATGAATGTTGTAGTTTGTTTGAGCTGAAAAGTGACTTCCCTTACTTGAAACGAAGTCTTGCTTGTAGGAAGACACAGAGACTGGGATTTAACTCTATTTCTGAAGTGAAACATACAGCAGAGTTCTCTTCCATTGATCATACTCTGCTTTAGAGCAAGAAGCACGCTCTTGCTTTCTAGAGTCTCTAATACAGCATGAAACGTGAGTGTGCTCAGAACAAAAGAACGGTGTTTCCTACACATACAGACCATATCTAGTCCAACTCTGCTTCTGAAACTGATACAAAGCACTGGTCCTCTAACATCCAATGCTTGTCAAGGAAGATGAGAAACGTTGAGTTTAGTGAATGATGTAGTTCGTTTTAGCTGAAAAGTGACTTCCCTTACCTGAAACGAAGTCTTGCTTGTAGGAAGACACAGAGCCTGGGATTTAACTCCATTTCTGAAGCGAAACACACAGCAGAGTTCTCATCCATCGATCACACTCTGCTTTAGAGCAACAAGCATGCTCTTGCTTTCTTGAGTCTCTAATACATCAGGAAACGTGAGTGTGCTGAGAAAAAAAGAACGGTGTTTCCTACACATAGGGGCCATATCTAGTTCAACACTGCTTCTGTAACTGACACAAAACACAGGTCCTGTCACATCCAATGCTTTTTAATTAAGAACAAGAAACGTGTGAGCTTCGTGTATGTTGTAGTTCTTTTGACCTGTAAAGTAACTGCCCTTACCTGAAACGAAGTCTTGCTTGTAGGAAGACTCAGAGCCTGGGATTTAACTCCAATTCTGTAGTGAACAACACAGCAGAGTTCCCATCCAATGATCACACTCTGCTTTAGAGCAAGAAGCATGCTCTTGCTTTCTAGAGTCTCTAAGACAAAGGAAACGTGAGTGTGCTGAGGAAAACAGAACGGTGTTTCCTACCCATACGTACCATATCTAGTCCAACCATGCTTCTGAAACTGATACAAAGTACTGGCCCTCTAACATCCAATGCTTGTCATTTAAGATGAGAATCATGTGAGCTTCATGAACGATGTAGTTCGTTTGTGCTGAAAAGTGCCTGCCCTTACCTGGAAGGACGTCTTCCTTGTAGGAAGACACAGAGCATGGGATTTAACTCCATTTATGAAGGGAAAGACACAGCATAGTTCTCATCCATGGATCACACTCTGCTTTAGATCTATTAGCACGCTCTTGCTTTCTAGACTCTCTAATACAGCAGGAAACTTGAGTGTGCTCAGAACAAATGAACGGTGTTCCCTACATATACGGACCATATCTAGTTCAACTCTGCTTCTGAAACTGCAACAAACCACAGGTCCTGTAACATCCAATGCTTGTCATTTAAGATAAGAACCGTGTTAGTTTCGTGAATGATGTAGTTCGCTTGAGCTGTAAAGTAACTGCCCTTTCCTGAAATGAAGTCTTGATTGTAGGAAGACTCAGAGAATGGGATTTAACTCCATTTCTGAAGGGAAACACACAGCATAGTTCTCATCCATCGATCACACTCTGCTTTAGAGCAAGAAGCATGCTCTTGCTTTCTTGAGTCTCTGATACATCAGGAAACGTGAGTGTGCTGAGAAAAAAAGAACGGTGTTTCCTACACATAGGGGCCATATTTAGTTCAACACTGCTTCTGAAACTGACACAAAACACAGGTCCTGTCACATCCAATGCTTTTTAATTAAGAGCAAGAAACGTGTGAGCTTCGTGTATGTTGTAGTTCTTTTGACCTGTAAAGTAACTGCCCTTACCTGAAACGAAGTCTTGCTTGTAGGAAGACTCAGAGCCTGGGATTTAACTCCAATTCTGTAGTGAACAACATAGCAGAGTTCTCATCCATTGATCACACTCTGCTTTAGAGCAAGAAACACGCTCTTGCTTTCTAGAGTCTCTAAGACAGCAGGATACATGAGTGTGCTGAGAACAACAGAACGGTGTTTCCTACACATATATAACATATCTAGTCCAACTCTGCTTCTGAAACTGATACAAAGCACTGGTCCTCTACCATCCAATGCTTGTCAGTTAAGATGAGAAATGTGTGGGCTTCGTTAATGTTGTAGTTTGTTTGAGCTGAAAAGTGACTTCCCTTACCTGAAACGACGTCTTGCTTGTAGGAAGACACAGAGCCTGGGATTTAACTCATTTCTGAAGCGAAACACACAGCATAGTTCTCATCCATTGATCATACTCTGCTTTAGAGCAAGAAGCACGCTCTTGCTTTCTAGAGTCTCTAATACAGCATGAAACGTGAGTGTGCTCAGAACAAAAGAACGGTGTTTCTTACACATATGGACCATATCTAGTCCAACACTGCTTCTGAAACTGATACAACGCACTGGTCCTCTACCATCCAATGCTTGTCAGTTAAGATAAGAAAGGTGTGAGCTTCGTGAATGGTGTAGTTTGCTTGAGCTGAAGAGTAACTTCCCTTTCCTGAAACGAAGTCTTGCTTGTAGTAAGAGTCAGAGCCTGGGATTTAACTCCATTTCTTAAGTGAAACACAAAGCAGAGTTCCCATCCATAGATCACACTCTGCTTTAGAGCAAGAAGCACGCTCTTGCTTTCTAGAGTCTCTAAGAGAGCAGGATACATGAGTGTGCTGAGAAAAACAGAACGGTGTTTCCTACACATATGGACCATATCTAGTCCAACTCTGCTTCTGAAACTGATACAAAGCACTGGTCCTCTACCATCCAATGCTTGTCTGTTAAGATGAGAAATGTGTGGGCTTCGTGAATGTTGTAGTTCGTTTGAGCTGAAAAGTGACTTCCCTTACCTGAAATGAAGTCTTGCTTGTAGGAAGACACTGAGACTGGGATTTAACTCTATTTCTGAAGCAAAACACACAGCAGAGTTCTCATCCATTGATCACACTCTGCTTTAGAGCAAGAAGCACGCTCTTGCTTTCTAGAGTCTCTAAGAGTGCAGGATACGTGAGTGTGCTGAGAACAACAGAACGGTGTTTCCTACACATACAGACCATATGTAGTCAAACTATGCTTCTGAAACTGATACAAAGCACTGGTCCTCTAACATCCAATGCTTGTCAGGAAAGATGAGAAACGTTGAGCTTCGTGAATGATGTAGTTCGTTTTAGCTGAAAAGTGACTTGCCTTACCTGAAACGAAGTCTTGCTTGTAGGAAGACACAGAGCCTGGGATTTAACTCCATTTCTGAAGCGAAACACACAGCAGAGTTCTCTTCCATTGATCATACTCTGCTTTAGAGCAAGAAGCACGCTCTTGCTTTATAGAGTCTCTAATACAGCATGAAACGTGAGTGTGCTCAGAACAAAAGAACGGTGTTTCCTACACATACGGACCATATCTAGTCCAACTATGCTTCTGAAACTACAACAAAGCACAGGTCCTCTAACACCCAATACTTTTCAGTTAGGATGAGAAACCTGTGAGCTTCATGAACGATGTAGTTCATTTGAGCTGTAAAGTAACTGCCCATTCCTGAAACTAAGTCTTGATTGTAGGAAGACTCAGAGCCAGGGATATAATTCCATTTCTGAAGTGAAACACACAGCAGAGTTCTCATCCATTTATCACATTCTGCTTTAGATAAGAAGCATGCTCTTGCTTTTTAGAGTCTCTAAGACAAAGGAAACGTGAGTGTGCTGAGCAAAACAGAACGGTGTTTCCTACCCATACGTACCATATCTAGTCCAACCCTGCTTCTGAAACTGATACAAAGTACTGGTCCTCTAACATGCAATGCTTGTCATTTAAGATGAGAAACATGTGAGCTTCATGAACGATGTAGGTCGTTTGAGCTGAAAAGGGCCTGCCCGTACCTGGAACGAAGTCTTCCTTGTAGGAAGACACAGATCCTGGGATTTAACTCCTTTTCTGAAGGGAAAGACACAGCATAGTTCTCATCCATGCATCACACTCTGGTTGAGAGCTATTAGCACGCTCTTGCTTTCTAGAGTCTCTAATACAGTAGGAAACTTGAGTGTGCTCAGAACAAATGAAAGTTGTTTCCTACATATACGGACCATATCTAGTTCAACTCTGCTTCTGAAACTGCAACAAACCACAGGATCTGTAACATCCAATGCTTATCAGTTAAGATAAGAAACGTGTGAGCTTCGTGAATGATGTTGTTCGCTTGAGCTGTAAAGTAACTGTCCTTTCCTTAAACGAAGTCTTGATTGTAGGAAGACTCAGAGAATGGGATTTAACTCCATTTCGGAAGGGAAAGACACAGCATAGTTCTCATCCATGGATCACATTCTGCTTTAGAGCTATTAGCACGCTCTTGCTTTCTAGAGTCTCTAAGACAGCAGGATACGTGAGTGTGCTGAGAGCAAAAGAACGGTGTTTCCTACACATACAGACAATATCTAGTCCAACTCTGCTTCAGAAACTGATACAAAGCACTGGTCCTCTAAAATTCAATGCTTGTCAGTTAAGATGAGACATGTGTGAGCTTCATGACCGATGTAGTTCGTTTGAGCTGAAAAGTGCCTGCCCTTACCTGACATGAAGTCTTGCTTGTAGGAAGACTCAGAGCCTGGGATTTAACTCCATTTCTGAAGGGAACGACACAGCATAGTTCTCATCCATGGATCACATTCTGCTTTAGACCTATTAGCACGCCCTTGCTTTCTAGAGTCTCTAATACAACAGGAAACTTGAGTGTGCTCAGAACAAATGAACGGTGTTTCCTACGTACACGGACCATATCTAGTTCAACTCTGCTTCTGAAACTGCAACAAACCACAGGTCCTCTAACATCCAATGCTTGTCAGTTAAGATAAGAAACTTGTGAGATTCGTGAATGATGTAGTTCGCTTGAGCTGTAAAGTAACTGCCCTTTCCTGAAACGAAGTCTTGCTTGTAGGAAGACTCAGAGCCTGGGATTTAACTCTATTTCTAAAGTGAAACACACAGCAGAGTTCTCATCCATTGATCACACTCTGCTTTAGAGCAAGAAGCACGCTCTTGCTTTCTAGAGTCTCTAAAACAGCAGGAAAGGTGAGTGTGCTGAGAACAACAGAACGGTATTTCCTACACATACGTACCATATCTAGTCCAACTCTGCTTCTGAGACTACAACAAAACACAGGTCCTCTAACACCAAATGCTTGTCAGTTAGGATGAGAAACCTGTGAGCCTCGTGAACGATGTAGTTCGTTTGAGCTGTAAAGTAACTGCCCTTTCCTGGAACGAAGTCTTGCTTGTAGGAAGACTCAGAGCCTGGGATTTAACTCCATTTCTGAAGTGAAACACACAGCAGAGTTCCCATCCATAGATCACACTCTGCTTTAGAGCAAGAAGCACGCACTTGCTTTCTAGATTCCCTAAGACAGCAGGAAACATGAGTGTGCTGAGAGCAAAAGAACGGTGTTTCCTACACATACAGACGATATCTAGTCCAACTCTGCTTCGGAAACTGATACAAAGCACTGGTCCTCCAGCATCCAATGCTTGTCAGTTAAGATGAGACTTGTGTGAGCTTCGTGAATGTTGTAGTTTGTTTGAGCTGAAAAGTGACTTCCCTTACATGAAACGAAGTCTTGCTTGTAGGAAGACACAGAGACTGGGATTTAACTCTATTTCTGAAGTGAAACACACAGCAGAGTTCTCATCCAGTGATCACACTCTGCTTTAGAGCAAGAAGCACGCTCTTGCTTTCTAGAGTCTCTAAGAGAGCAGGATACGTGAGTGTGCTGAGAACAACAGAACAGTGTTTCCTACACATACGGATCATATCTAGTCAAACTATGCTTCTGAAACTGATACAAAGCACTGGTCATCTAACAGCAAATGCTTGTCAGTTAAGATGAGACATGTGTGAGCTTCATGAATGATGTAGTTCGTTTGAGCTGAAAAGTGACTTCCCTTACCTGAAATGAAGTCTTGCTTGTAGGAAGACTCAGAGCCAGAGATTTAATTCCATTTCTGAAGTGAAACACACAGCAGAGTTCCCATCCATTTATCACATTCTGCTTTAGATAAGAAGCATGCTCTTGCTTTCTAGATTCTCCTAGACAAAGGAAACATGACTGTGCTGAGAAAAACAGAACGGTGTTTCCTACACATATGTACCATATCTAGTCCAACCCTGCTTCTGAAACTGATACAAAGTACTGGTCCTCTAACATCCAATGCTTGTCATTTAAGATGAGAAACGTGTGCGCTTCATGAACGATGTAGTTCTTTTAAGCTGAAAAGTGCCTGCCCTTACCTGGAAGGAATTCTTGCTTGTAGGAAGACTCAGAGCCTGGGATTTAACTCCATTTCTGAAGGGAAAGACACAGCATAGTTCTCATCCATGGATCACATTCTGTTGTAGAGCTATTAGCACGCTCTTGCTTTCTAGAGTCTCTAATACAGCAGGAAACTTGAGTGTGCTCAGAACAAATGAACGGTGTTTCCTACATACACGGACCATATCTAGTTCAACTCTGCTTCTGAAACTGCAACAAACCACAGGTCTTCTAACATCCAATGCTTGTCAGTTAAGATAAGAAACGTGTGAGATTCGTGAATGATGTAGTTCGCTTGAGCTGTAAAGTAACTGCCCTTTCCTGAAACGAAGTCTTGCTTGTAGGAAGACTCAGAGCCTGGGATTTAACTCCATTTCTGAAGTGAAACACACATCAGAGTTCCCATCGATAGATCACACTCTGCTTTAGAGCAAGAAGCACAATCTTGCTTTCTTGAGTCTCTAATACATCAGGAAACGTGAGTGTGCTGAGAGCAAAAGTACGGTGTTTCCTACACATACAGACAATATCTAGTCCTACTCTGCTTCGGAAACTGATACAAAGCACTGGTCCTCTAACATCCAATGCTTGTCAGTTAAGATGAGAAATGTGTGAGCTTCATGAATGATGTAGTTCGTTTGAGCTGAAAAGTGACTTCCCTTACATGAAACGAAATCTTGCTTTTAGGAAGACACAGAGCCTGGGATTTAACTCGATTTCTAAAGTGAAGCACACAGCAGAGTTCTCATCCATTGATCACACTCTGCTTTAGAGCAAGAAGCACGCTCTTGCTTTCTAGAGTCTCTAAAACAGCAGGAAACGTGAGTGTGCTGAGAACAACAGAACGGTATTTCCTACACATACATACCATATCTAGTCCAACTCTACTTCTGAAACTACAACAAACCACAGGTCCTCTAGCACCCAATGCTTGTCAGTTAGGATGAGAAACCAGTGAGCTTCGTGAATGATGTAGTTCTTTTGAGCTGTAAAGTAACTGCCCATTCCTGAAACCAAGTCTTGCTTGTAGGAAGACTCAGAGCCAGGGATTTAATTCCATTTCTGAAGTGAAACACACAGCAGAGTTCCCATCCATTTATCACATTCTGCTTTAGATAAGAAGCATGCTCTTGCTTTCTAGAGTCTCTAAGACAAAGGAAACGTGACTGTGCTGAGAAAAACAGAACGGTGTTTTCTACACATACATACCATATCTAGTCCAACCCTGCTTCTGAATCTGATACAAAGTACTGGTCCTCTAACATCCAATGCTTGTCATTTAAGATGAGAAATGTGTGGGCTTCGTGAATGTTGTATTTCGTTTAAGCTGAAAAGTGACTTCCCTTACCTGAAACGAAGTCTTGTTTGTAGGAAGACTCAGGGAATGGGATTTAACTCCATTTCTGAAGTGAAACACACAGCAGAGTTCCCATCCATAGATCACACTCTGCTTTAGAGCAAGAAGCACGCTCTTGCTTTCTAGAGTCTCTAAGACAGCGGGAAACGTGAGTGTGCTGAGAGCAAAAGAACGATGTTTCCTACACATACAGACGATATCTAGTCCAACTCTGCTTCTGAAACTGATACAAAGCACTGGTCCTCTAACATCCAATGCTTGTCATTAAGATGAGAAACGTGTGAGCTTCATGAACGATGTAGTTCGTTTGAGCTGAAAAGTGCCTGCCCTTACCTTACATGAAGTCTTGCTTGTAGGACGACTCAGAGCCTGGGATTTAACTCCATTTCTGAAGGGAAAGACACAGCATAGTTCTCATCCATGGATCACATTCTGCTTTAGAGCTATTAGCACGCTCTTGCTTTCTAGATTCTCTAATACAGCAGGAAAACTGAGTGTGCTCAGAACAAATAAATGGTGTTTGCTACATACACGGACCATATCTAGTTCAACTCTGCTTCTGAAACTGCAACAAACCACAGGTCCTGTCACATCCAATGCTTTTTAATTAAGAGCAAGAAATGTGTGAGCTTCGTGTACGTTGTAGTTCTTTTGACCTGTAAAGTAACTGCCCTTACCTGAAACGAACTCTTGCTTGTAGGAAGACTCAGAGCCTGAGATTTAACTCCAATTCTGTAGTGAATAACACAGCAGAGTTCCCATCCAATGATCACACTCTGCTTTAGAGCAAGAAGCACGCTCTTGCTTTCTAGAGTCTCTAAGACAGCAGGATACATGAGTGTGCTGAGAACAACAGAACAGTGTTTCCTACACATACGGACCATATCGAGTCAAATCTGCTTCTGAAACTAATACAAAGTACTGGTCCTCTAACATCCCATGCTTGTCAATTATTGATGAGAAACGTTGAGTTTGGTGAATGATGTAGTTCGTTTGAGCTGAAAAGTGACTGCGTTTACCTGAATCAAAGTCTTGCTTGTAGGAAGACACAGAGCGCGAGTTTTAACTCCATTTCTGGAGGGAAACACACAGCACAGTTCTCATCAATGAAACACACTCTGCTTTCGAGCAAGAAGCACGCCCTTGCTTTCTAGAATCTCTAACACTGCATAAAATGTGAGTGTGCTGAGAACAAAAGAACGGTGTTTCCTAAACATAGCGGCCATATCTAGTTCTAATCTGCTTCTGATACCGAAACAAACCACAGGTCCTCTAACATCAAATGCTTGTCAGTTAAGATGAGAAACGTGTGAGCTTCTTGTATGATGTAGTTCACTTGAGCTGTGAAGTAACTGCCCTTTCCTGAAACGAAGTCTTGCTTGTAGGAAGACTCAGAGCCAGGGATTTAACTCCATTTCTGAAGTGAAACACACCGCAGAGTTCTAATCCATTGATCACACTCGGCTTTAGAGCAAGAAGCACGCTCTTGCTTTCTAGAGTCTAGAAGACAGCAGGAAACGTGAGTGTGCTGAGAGCAAAAGAACGGTGTTTCCTACACATACAGACTATATCTAGTCCAACTCTGCTTCTGAAACTGATACAAAGCACTGGTCCTCTATCATCCAATGCTTGTCAGTTAAGATGAGAAACGTGTGAGATTTGAGAACGATGTAGTTGGTTTGAGATGTAAAGTAACTGCCCTTACCTGACATGAAGTCTTGCTTGTAGGAAGACTCAGATCCTGGGATTTAACTCCATTTCTGAAGGGAAAGACACAGCAGAGTTCTCATCCATGGATCACACTCTGCTTTAGAGCTATTAGCACGCTCTTGCTTTCTAGAGTCTCTAAAACAGCAGGAAACGTGAGTGTGCTAAGAACAACAGAACAGTATTTCCTACACATACAGACCATATATAGTCCAACTCTGCTTCTGAAACTACAACAAACCACAGGTCCTCTAACACCCAATGCTTGTCAGTTAGGATGAGAAACCTGTGAGCTTCGTGAACGATGTAGTTCGTTTGAGTTGTAAAGTAACTGCCCTTTCCTGAAACCAAGTCTTGCTTGTAGGAAGACTCAGAGCCAGGGATTTAATTCCATTTCTGAAGTGAAACACACAGCAGAGTTCCCAACCATTTATCACATTCTGCTTTAGATAAGAAGCATGCTCTTCCTTTCTAGAGTCTCTAAGACAAAGGAAACGTGACTGTGCTGAGAAAAACAGAACGGTGTTTCCTACACATACATACCATATCTAGTCCAACCCTGCTTCTGAAACTGATACAAAGTACTGGTCCTCTAACCTCCAATGCTTGTCATTTAAGATGAGGAACGTGTGAGCTTCATGAACGATGTCGGTCGTTTGAGCTGAAAAGTGCCTGCCCTTAAAGGAACGAAGTCTTGCTTGTAGGAAGACACAAAGCCTCGGATTTAACTCCATTTCTGAAGGGAAACACACAACATAGTTCTCATCCATCTATCACACTCTGCTTTAGAGCAAGAAGCACGCTCTTGCTTTCTAGAGTCTCTAAAACAGAAGGAAACGTGAGTGTGCTGAGAACAAAAGAACGGTGTTTCCTAAACATAGGGGCCATATCTAGTTCTAATCTGCTTCTGAAACTGAAACAAACCACAGGTCCTCTAACATCCAATGCTTGTCAGGTAAGATGAGAAACGTGTGAGCTTCGTGAATGATGTAGTTCACTTGAGCTGTAAAGTAACTGCCCTTTCTTGAAACGAAGTCTTGCTTGTAGGAAAACTCAGAGCCTGGGATTAAACTCCATTTCTGAAGTGAAACACACAGCAGAGATCTCATCCATTGCACACACTCTGCTTTAGAACAAGAAGCAAGCTCTTGCTTTCTATAGTCTCTAATACAGCAGGAAATTTGAGAGTGCTCAGAACAAAAGAACGGAGTTTCCTACACATACAGACCACATCTAGTCCAACTCTGCTTCTGAAACTGATACAAAGCACTGGTCCTCTAACATCCAATGCTTGTCAGTTAAGATGAGAAATGTGTGGGCTTCGTGAATGTTGTAGTTCATTTAAGCTGAAAAGTGACTTCCCTAACCTGAAACGAAGTCTTGTTTGTAGGAAGAGTCAGAGAATGGGATTTAACTCCATTTCTTAAGTGAAACACACAGCAGAGTTCCCATCCATAGATCACACTCTGCTTTAGAGCAAGAAGCACGCTCTTGCTTTATAGAGTCTCTAAGACAGCAGGAAACATGAGTGTGTTGAGAGCAAAAGAACGGTGTTTCCTACACATACAGACGATATCTAGTCCAACTCTGCTTCTGAAACTGATACAAAGCACTAGTCTTCTAACATCCAATGCTTGTCATTTAAGATGAGAAACCTGTGAGCTTCATGAACGATGTAGTTCGTTTGAGCTGAAAATTGCCTGCCCTTACCTGGAACGAAGTCTTGCTTGTAGGAAGACACATTGCCTGGGATTTAACTCCATTTCTGAAGGGAAACACACAGCATAGTTCTCATCCATTGATCACACTCTGCTTTAGATCAAGAAGCACGCTCTTGCTTTCTTGAGTCTCTAATACATCAGGAAACGTGAGTGTGCTGAGAGCAAAAGAACAGTGTTTCCTACACATAGGGGCCATATCTAGTTCAACACTGCTTCTGAAACTGACACAAAACACAGGTCCTGTCACATCCAATGCTTTGTAATTAAGAGCAAGAACCTGTGAGCCCTGTGTACGTTGTAGTTCTTTTGTCTTGTAAAGTGACTGCCCTTACCTGAAAAGAACTCTTGCTTGTACGAAGACTCAGAGCCTGGGATTTAACTCCAATTCTGTAGTGAACAACACAGCAGAGTTCCCATCCAATGATCACACTCTGCTTTAGAGCAAGAAGCACGCTCTTACTTTAAAGAGTCTCTAAGACAGCAGGATACGTGAGTGTGCTGAGAACAACAGAACGGTGTTTCCTACACATCGGACCATATCTAGTCAAATCTGATTCTGAAACTGATACAAAGCACTGGTCCTCTAACATCCAATGCTTGTCAGTTAAGATGAGAAACGTGTGAGCTTCGTGAATGATGTAGTTCACTTGAGCTGTGAAGTTACTGCCCTTTCCTGAAACGAAGTCTTGCTTGTAGGAAGACTCAGAGCCAGGGATTTAACTCCATTTCTGAAGTGAAACTCACCGCAGAGTTCTAATCCATTGATCACACTCTGCTTTAGAGGAAGAAGCACGCTCTTGCTTTCTAGAGTCTATAAGACAGCAGGAAACGTGAGTGTGCTGAGAGCATAAGAACGGTGTTTCCTACACATACAGACGATATCTAGTCCAACTCTGCTTCTGAAACTGATACAAAGCACTGGTCCTCTAACATCCAATGCTTGTCATTTAAGATGAGAAACGTGTGAGCTTCATGAACGATGTAGATCGTTTGAGCTGAAAAGTGCCTGCCCTTACCTGGAACGAAGTCTTGCTTGTAGGAAGACACAGAGCCTGGGATTGAACTCCATTTCTGAAGGGAAACACACAGCAGAGTTCTCATCCAGTGATCACACTCTGCTTTAGAGCAAGAAGCACGCTCTTGCTTTCTAGAGTCTCTAAGAGAGCAGGATACGTGAGTGTGCTGAGAACAACAGAACAGTGTTTCCTACACATACGGATCATATCTAGTCAAACTATGCTTCTGAAACTGATACAAAGCACTGGTCATCTAACAGCAAATGCTTGTCAGTTAAGATGAGACATGTGTGAGCTTCATGAATGATGTAGTTCGTTTGAGCTGAAAAGTGACTTCCCTTACCTGAAATGAAGTCTTGCTTGTAGGAAGACTCAGAGCCAGAGATTTAATTCCATTTCTGAAGTGAAACACACAGCAGAGTTCCCATCCATTTATCACATTCTGCTTTAGATAAGAAGCATGCTCTTGCTTTTTGATTCTCCTAGACAAAGGAAACATGACTGTGCTGAGAAAAACAGAACGGTGTTTCCTACACATATGTACCATATCTAGTCCAACCCTGCTTCTGAAACTGATACAAAGTACTGGTCCTCTAACATCCAATGCTTGTCATTTAAGATGAGAAACGTGTGCGCTTCATGAACGATGTAGTTCTTTTAAGCTGAAAAGTGCCTGCCCTTACCTGGAAGGAATTCTTGCTTGTAGGAAGACTCAGAGCCTGGGATTTAACTCCATTTCTGAAGGGAAAGACACAGCATAGTTCTCATCCATGGATCACATTCTGTTGTAGAGCTATTAGCACGCTCTTGCTTTCTAGAGTCTCTAATACAGCAGGAAACTTGAGTGTGCTCAGAACAAATGAACGGTGTTTCCTACATACACGGACCATATCTAGTTCAACTCTGCTTCTGAAACTGCAACAAACCACAGGTCTTCTAACATCCAATGCTTGTCAGTTAAGATAAGAAACGTGTGAGATTCGTGAATGATGTAGTTCGCTTGAGCTGTAAAGTAACTGCCCTTTCCTGAAACGAAGTCTTGCTTGTAGGAAGACTCAGAGCCTGGGATTTAACTCCATTTCTGAAGTGAAACACACATCAGAGTTCCCATCGATAGATCACACTCTGCTTTAGAGCAAGAAGCACAATCTTGCTTTCTTGAGTCTCTAATACATCAGGAAACGTGAGTGTGCTGAGAGCAAAAGTACGGTGTTTCCTACACATACAGACAATATCTAGTCCTACTCTGCTTCGGAAACTGATACAAAGCACTGGTCCTCTAACATCCAATGCTTGTCAGTTAAGATGAGAAATGTGTGAGCTTCATGAATGATGTAGTTCGTTTGAGCTGAAAAGTGACTTCCCTTACATGAAACGAAATCTTGCTTTTAGGAAGACACAGAGCCTGGGATTTAACTCGATTTCTAAAGTGAAGCACACAGCAGAGTTCTCATCCATTGATCACACTCTGCTTTAGAGCAAGAAGCACACTCTTGCTTTCTAGAGTCTCTAAAACAGCAGGAAACGTGAGTGTGCTGAGAACAACAGAACGGTATTTCCTACACATACATACCATATCTAGTCCAACTCTACTTCTGAAACTACAACAAACCACAGGTCCTCTAGCACCCAATGCTTGTCAGTTAGGATGAGAAACCAGTGAGCTTCGTGAATGATGTAGTTCTTTTGAGCTGTAAAGTAACTGCCCATTCCTGAAACCAAGTCTTGCTTGTAGGAAGACTCAGAGCCAGGGATTTAATTCCATTTCTGAAGTGAAACACACAGCAGAGTTCCCATCCATTTATCACATTCTGCTTTAGATAAGAAGCATGCTCTTGCTTTCTAGAGTCTCTAAGACAAAGGAAACGTGACTGTGCTGAGAAAAACAGAACGGTGTTTTCTACACATACATACCATATCTAGTCCAACCCTGCTTCTGAATCTGATACAAAGTACTGGTCCTCTAACATCCAATGCTTGTCATTTAAGATGAGAAATGTGTGGGCTTCGTGAATGTTGTATTTCGTTTAAGCTGAAAAGTGACTTCCCTTACCTGAAACGAAGTCTTGTTTGTAGGAAGACTCAGGGAATGGGATTTAACTCCATTTCTGAAGTGAAACACACAGCAGAGTTCCCATCCATAGATCACACTCTGCTTTAGAGCAAGAAGCACGCTCTTGCTTTCTAGAGTCTCTAAGACAGCAGGAAACGTGAGTGTGCTGAGAGCAAAAGAACGATGTTTCCTACACATACAGACGATATCTAGTCCAACTCTGCTTCTGAAACTGATACAAAGCACTGGTCCTCTAACATCCAATGCTTGTCATTAAGTGAGAAACGTGTGAGCTTCATGAACGATGTAGTTCGTTTGAGCTGAAAAGTGCCTGCCCTTACCTTACATGAAGTCTTGCTTGTAGGACGACTCAGAGCCTGGGATTTAACTCCATTTCTGAAGGGAAAGACACAGCATAGTTCTCATCCATGGATCACATTCTGCTTTAGAGCTATTAGCACGCTCTTGCTTTCTAGATTCTCTAATACAGCAGGAAAACTGAGTGTGCTCAGAACAAATAAATGGTGTTTGCTACATACACGGACCATATCTAGTTCAACTCTGCTTCTGAAACTGCAACAAACCACAGGTCCTGTCACATCCAATGCTTTTTAATTAAGAGCAAGAAACGTGTGAGCTTCGTGTACGTTGTAGTTCTTTTGACCTGTAAAGTAACTGCCCTTACCTGAAACGAACTCTTGCTTGTAGGAAGACTCAGAGCCTGAGATTTAACTCCAATTCTGTAGTGAATAACACAGCAGAGTTCCCATCCAATGATCACACTCTGCTTTAGAGCAAGAAGCACGCTCTTGCTTTCTAGAGTCTCTAAGACAGCAGGATACATGAGTGTGCTGAGAACAACAGAACAGTGTTTCCTACACATACGGACCATATCGAGTCAAATCTGCTTCTGAAACTAATACAAAGCACTGGTCCTCTAACATCCCATGCTTGTCAATTATTGATGAGAAACGTTGAGTTTGGTGAATGATGTAGTTCGTTTGAGCTGAAAAGTGACTGCGTTTACCTGAATCAAAGTCTTGCTTGTAGGAAGACACAGAGCGCGAGTTTTAACTCCATTTCTGGAGGGAAACACACAGCACAGTTCTCATCAATGAAACACACTCTGCTTTCGAGCAAGAAGCACGCCCTTGCTTTCTAGAATCTCTAACACTGCATAAAATGTGAGTGTGCTGAGAACAAAAGAACGGTGTTTCCTAAACATAGCGGCCATATCTAGTTCTAATCTGCTTCTGATACCGAAACAAACCACAGGTCCTCTAACATCAAATGCTTGTCAGTTAAGATGAGAAACGTGTGAGCTTCTTGTATGATGTAGTTCACTTGAGCTGTGAAGTAACTGCCCTTTCCTGAAACGAAGTCTTGCTTGTAGGAAGACTCAGAGCCAGGGATTTAACTCCATTTCTGAAGTGAAACACACCGCAGAGTTCTAATCCATTGATCACACTCGGCTTTAGAGCAAGAAGCACGCTCTTGCTTTCTAGAGTCTAGAAGACAGCAGGAAACGTGAGTGTGCTGAGAGCAAAAGAACGGTGTTTCCTACACATACAGACTATATCTAGTCCAACTCTGCTTCTGAAACTGATACAAAGCACTGGTCCTCTATCATCCAATGCTTGTCAGTTAAGATGAGAAACGTGTGAGATTTGAGAACGATGTAGTTGGTTTGAGATGTAAAGTAACTGCCCTTACCTGACATGAAGTCTTGCTTGTAGGAAGACTCAGATCCTGGGATTTAACTCCATTTCTGAAGGGAAAGACACAGCAGAGTTCTCATCCATGGATCACACTCTGCTTTAGAGCTATTAGCACGCTCTTGCTTTCTAGAGTCTCTAAAACAGCAGGAAACGTGAGTGTGCTAAGAACAACAGAACAGTATTTCCTACACATACAGACCATATATAGTCCAACTCTGCTTCTGAAACTACAACAAACCACAGGTCCTCTAACACCCAATGCTTGTCAGTTAGGATGAGAAACCTGTGAGCTTCGTGAACGATGTAGTTCGTTTGAGTTGTAAAGTAACTGCCCTTTCCTGAAACCAAGTCTTGCTTGTAGGAAGACTCAGAGCCAGGGATTTAATTCCATTTCTGAAGTGAAACACACAGCAGAGTTCCCAACCATTTATCACATTCTGCTTTAGATAAGAAGCATGCTCTTCCTTTCTAGAGTCTCTAAGACAAAGGAAACGTGACTGTGCTGAGAAAAACAGAACGGTGTTTCCTACACATACATACCATATCTAGTCCAACCCTGCTTCTGAAACTGATACAAAGTACTGGTCCTCTAACCTCCAATGCTTGTCATTTAAGATGAGGAACGTGTGAGCTTCATGAACGATGTCGGTCGTTTGAGCTGAAAAGTGCCTGCCCTTAAAGGAACGAAGTCTTGCTTGTAGGAAGACACAAAGCCTCGGATTTAACTCCATTTCTGAAGGGAAACACACAACATAGTTCTCATCCATCTATCACACTCTGCTTTAGAGCAAGAAGCACGCTCTTGCTTTCTAGAGTCTCTAAAACAGAAGGAAACGTGAGTGTGCTGAGAACAAAAGAACGGTGTTTCCTAAACATAGGGGCCATATCTAGTTCTAATCTGCTTCTGAAACTGAAACAAACCACAGGTCCTCTAACATCCAATGCTTGTCAGGTAAGATGAGAAACGTGTGAGCTTCGTGAATGATGTAGTTCACTTGAGCTGTAAAGTAACTGCCCTTTCTTGAAACGAAGTCTTGCTTGTAGGAAAACTCAGAGCCTGGGATTAAACTCCATTTCTGAAGTGAAACACACAGCAGAGATCTCATCCATTGCACACACTCTGCTTTAGAACAAGAAGCAAGCTCTTGCTTTCTATAGTCTCTAATACAGCAGGAAATTTGAGAGTGCTCAGAACAAAAGAACGGAGTTTCCTACACATACAGACCACATCTAGTCCAACTCTGCTTCTGAAACTGATACAAAGCACTGGTCCTCTAACATCCAATGCTTGTCAGTTAAGATGAGAAATGTGTGGGCTTCGTGAATGTTGTAGTTCATTTAAGCTGAAAAGTGACTTCCCTAACCTGAAACGAAGTCTTGTTTGTAGGAAGAGTCAGAGAATGGGATTTAACTCCATTTCTTAAGTGAAACACACAGCAGAGTTCCCATCCATAGATCACACTCTGCTTTAGAGCAAGAAGCACGCTCTTGCTTTATAGAGTCTCTAAGACAGCAGGAAACATGAGTGTGTTGAGAGCAAAAGAACGGTGTTTCCTACACATACAGACGATATCTAGTCCAACTCTGCTTCTGAAACTGATACAAAGCACTAGTCTTCTAACATCCAATGCTTGTCATTTAAGATGAGAAACCTGTGAGCTTCATGAACGATGTAGTTCGTTTGAGCTGAAAATTGCCTGCCCTTACCTGGAACGAAGTCTTGCTTGTAGGAAGACACATTGCCTGGGATTTAACTCCATTTCTGAAGGGAAACACACAGCATAGTTCTCATCCATTGATCACACTCTGCTTTAGATCAAGAAGCACGCTCTTGCTTTCTTGAGTCTCTAATACATCAGGAAACGTGAGTGTGCTGAGAGCAAAAGAACAGTGTTTCCTACACATAGGGGCCATATCTAGTTCAACACTGCTTCTGAAACTGACACAAAACACAGGTCCTGTCACATCCAATGCTTTGTAATTAAGAGCAAGAACCTGTGAGCCCTGTGTACGTTGTAGTTCTTTTGTCTTGTAAAGTGACTGCCCTTACCTGAAAAGAACTCTTGCTTGTACGAAGACTCAGAGCCTGGGATTTAACTCCAATTCTGTAGTGAACAACACAGCAGAGTTCCCATCCAATGATCACACTCTGCTTTAGAGCAAGAAGCACGCTCTTACTTTAAAGAGTCTCTAAGACAGCAGGATACGTGAGTGTGCTGAGAACAACAGAACGGTGTTTCCTACACATCGGACCATATCTAGTCAAATCTGATTCTGAAACTGATACAAAGCACTGGTCCTCTAACATCCAATGCTTGTCAGTTAAGATGAGAAACGTGTGAGCTTCGTGAATGATGTAGTTCACTTGAGCTGTGAAGTTACTGCCCTTTCCTGAAACGAAGTCTTGCTTGTAGGAAGACTCAGAGCCAGGGATTTAACTCCATTTCTGAAGTGAAACTCACCGCAGAGTTCTAATCCATTGATCACACTCTGCTTTAGAGGAAGAAGCACGCTCTTGCTTTCTAGAGTCTATAAGACAGCAGGAAACGTGAGTGTGCTGAGAGCATAAGAACGGTGTTTCCTACACATACAGACGATATCTAGTCCAACTCTGCTTCTGAAACTGATACAAAGCACTGGTCCTCTAACATCCAATGCTTGTCATTTAAGATGAGAAACGTGTGAGCTTCATGAACGATGTAGATCGTTTGAGCTGAAAAGTGCCTGCCCTTACCTGGAACGAAGTCTTGCTTGTAGGAAGACACAGAGCCTGGGATTGAACTCCATTTCTGAAGGGAAACACACAGCAGAGTTCTCATCCAGTGATCACACTCTGCTTTAGAGCAAGAAGCACGCTCTTGCTTTCTAGAGTCTCTAAGAGAGCAGGATACGTGAGTGTGCTGAGAACAACAGAACAGTGTTTCCTACACATACGGATCATATCTAGTCAAACTATGCTTCTGAAACTGATACAAAGCACTGGTCATCTAACAGCAAATGCTTGTCAGTTAAGATGAGACATGTGTGAGCTTCATGAATGATGTAGTTCGTTTGAGCTGAAAAGTGACTTCCCTTACCTGAAATGAAGTCTTGCTTGTAGGAAGACTCAGAGCCAGAGATTTAATTCCATTTCTGAAGTGAAACACACAGCAGAGTTCCCATCCATTTATCACATTCTGCTTTAGATAAGAAGCATGCTCTTGCTTTTTGATTCTCCTAGACAAAGGAAACATGACTGTGCTGAGAAAAACAGAACGGTGTTTCCTACACATATGTACCATATCTAGTCCAACCCTGCTTCTGAAACTGATACAAAGTACTGGTCCTCTAACATCCAATGCTTGTCATTTAAGATGAGAAACGTGTGCGCTTCATGAACGATGTAGTTCTTTTAAGCTGAAAAGTGCCTGCCCTTACCTGGAAGGAATTCTTGCTTGTAGGAAGACTCAGAGCCTGGGATTTAACTCCATTTCTGAAGGGAAAGACACAGCATAGTTCTCATCCATGGATCACATTCTGTTGTAGAGCTATTAGCACGCTTTTGCTTTCTAGAGTCTCTAATACAGCAGGAAACTTGAGTGTGCTCAGAACAAATGAACGGTGTTTCCTACATACACGGACCATATCTAGTTCAACTCTGCTTCTGAAACTGCAACAAACCACAGGTCTTCTAACATCCAATGCTTGTCAGTTAAGATAAGAAACGTGTGAGATTCGTGAATGATGTAGTTCGCTTGAGCTGTAAAGTAACTGCCCTTTCCTGAAACGAAGTCTTGCTTGTAGGAAGACTCAGAGCCTGGGATTTAACTCCATTTCTGAAGTGAAACACACATCAGAGTTCCCATCGATAGATCACACTCTGCTTTAGAGCAAGAAGCACAATCTTGCTTTCTTGAGTCTCTAATACATCAGGAAACGTGAGTGTGCTGAGAGCAAAAGTACGGTGTTTCCTACACATACAGACAATATCTAGTCCTACTCTGCTTCGGAAACTGATACAAAGCACTGGTCCTCTAACATCCAATGCTTGTCAGTTAAGATGAGAAATGTGTGAGCTTCATGAATGATGTAGTTCGTTTGAGCTGAAAAGTGACTTCCCTTACATGAAACGAAATCTTGCTTTTAGGAAGACACAGAGCCTGGGATTTAACTCGATTTCTAAAGTGAAGCACACAGCAGAGTTCTCATCCATTGATCACACTCTGCTTTAGAGCAAGAAGCACACTCTTGCTTTCTAGAGTCTCTAAAACAGCAGGAAACGTGAGTGTGCTGAGAACAACAGAACGGTATTTCCTACACATACATACCATATCTAGTCCAACTCTACTTCTGAAACTACAACAAACCACAGGTCCTCTAGCACCCAATGCTTGTCAGTTAGGATGAGAAACCAGTGAGCTTCGTGAATGATGTAGTTCTTTTGAGCTGTAAAGTAACTGCCCATTCCTGAAACCAAGTCTTGCTTGTAGGAAGACTCAGAGCCAGGGATTTAATTCCATTTCTGAAGTGAAACACACAGCAGAGTTCCCATCCATTTATCACATTCTGCTTTAGATAAGAAGCATGCTCTTGCTTTCTAGAGTCTCTAAGACAAAGGAAACGTGACTGTGCTGAGAAAAACAGAACGGTGTTTTCTACACATACATACCATATCTAGTCCAACCCTGCTTCTGAATCTGATACAAAGTACTGGTCCTCTAACATCCAATGCTTGTCATTTAAGATGAGAAATGTGTGGGCTTCGTGAATGTTGTATTTCGTTTAAGCTGAAAAGTGACTTCCCTTACCTGAAACGAAGTCTTGTTTGTAGGAAGACTCAGGGAATGGGATTTAACTCCATTTCTGAAGTGAAACACACAGCAGAGTTCCCATCCATAGATCACACTCTGCTTTAGAGCAAGAAGCACGCTCTTGCTTTCTAGAGTCTCTAAGACAGCGGGAAACGTGAGTGTGCTGAGAGCAAAAGAACGATGTTTCCTACACATACAGACGATATCTAGTCCAACTCTGCTTCTGAAACTGATACAAAGCACTGGTCCTCTAACATCCAATGCTTGTCATTAAGTGAGAAACGTGTGAGCTTCATGAACGATGTAGTTCGTTTGAGCTGAAAAGTGCCTGCCCTTACCTTACATGAAGTCTTGCTTGTAGGACGACTCAGAGCCTGGGATTTAACTCCATTTCTGAAGGGAAAGACACAGCATAGTTCTCATCCATGGATCACATTCTGCTTTAGAGCTATTAGCACGCTCTTGCTTTCTAGATTCTCTAATACAGCAGGAAAACTGAGTGTGCTCAGAACAAATAAATGGTGTTTGCTACATACACGGACCATATCTAGTTCAACTCTGCTTCTGAAACTGCAACAAACCACAGGTCCTGTCACATCCAATGCTTTTTAATTAAGAGCAAGAAACGTGTGAGCTTCGTGTACGTTGTAGTTCTTTTGACCTGTAAAGTAACTGCCCTTACCTGAAACGAACTCTTGCTTGTAGGAAGACTCAGAGCCTGAGATTTAACTCCAATTCTGTAGTGAATAACACAGCAGAGTTCCCATCCAATGATCACACTCTGCTTTAGAGCAAGAAGCACGCTCTTGCTTTCTAGAGTCTCTAAGACAGCAGGATACATGAGTGTGCTGAGAACAACAGAACAGTGTTTCCTACACATACGGACCATATCGAGTCAAATCTGCTTCTGAAACTAATACAAAGCACTGGTCCTCTAACATCCCATGCTTGTCAATTATTGATGAGAAACGTTGAGTTTGGTGAATGATGTAGTTCGTTTGAGCTGAAAAGTGACTGCGTTTACCTGAATCAAAGTCTTGCTTGTAGGAAGACACAGAGCGCGAGTTTTAACTCCATTTCTGGAGGGAAACACACAGCACAGTTCTCATCAATGAAACACACTCTGCTTTCGAGCAAGAAGCACGCCCTTGCTTTCTAGAATCTCTAACACTGCATAAAATGTGAGTGTGCTGAGAACAAAAGAACGGTGTTTCCTAAACATAGCGGCCATATCTAGTTCTAATCTGCTTCTGATACCGAAACAAACCACAGGTCCTCTAACATCAAATGCTTGTCAGTTAAGATGAGAAACGTGTGAGCTTCTTGTATGATGTAGTTCACTTGAGCTGTGAAGTAACTGCCCTTTCCTGAAACGAAGTCTTGCTTGTAGGAAGACTCAGAGCCAGGGATTTAACTCCATTTCTGAAGTGAAACACACCGCAGAGTTCTAATCCATTGATCACACTGGGCTTTAGAGCAAGAAGCACGCTCTTGCTTTCTAGAGTCTAGAAGACAGCAGGAAACGTGAGTGTGCTGAGAGCAAAAGAACGGTGTTTCCTACACATACAGACTATATCTAGTCCAACTCTGCTTCTGAAACTGATACAAAGCACTGGTCCTCTATCATCCAATGCTTGTCAGTTAAGATGAGAAACGTGTGAGATTTGAGAACGATGTAGTTGGTTTGAGATGTAAAGTAACTGCCCTTACCTGACATGAAGTCTTGCTTGTAGGAAGACTCAGATCCTGGGATTTAACTCCATTTCTGAAGGGAAAGACACAGCAGAGTTCTCATCCATGGATCACACTCTGCTTTAGAGCTATTAGCACGCTCTTGCTTTCTAGAGTCTCTAAAACAGCAGGAAACGTGAGTGTGCTAAGAACAACAGAACAGTATTTCCTACACATACAGACCATATATAGTCCAACTCTGCTTCTGAAACTACAACAAACCACAGGTCCTCTAACACCCAATGCTTGTCAGTTAGGATGAGAAACCTGTGAGCTTCGTGAACGATGTAGTTCGTTTGAGTTGTAAAGTAACTGCCCTTTCCTGAAACCAAGTCTTGCTTGTAGGAAGACTCAGAGCCAGGGATTTAATTCCATTTCTGAAGTGAAACACACAGCAGAGTTCCCAACCATTTATCACATTCTGCTTTAGATAAGAAGCATGCTCTTCCTTTCTAGAGTCTCTAAGACAAAGGAAACGTGACTGTGCTGAGAAAAACAGAACGGTGTTTCCTACACATACATACCATATCTAGTCCAACCCTGCTTCTGAAACTGATACAAAGTACTGGTCCTCTAACCTCCAATGCTTGTCATTTAAGATGAGGAACGTGTGAGCTTCATGAACGATGTCGGTCGTTTGAGCTGAAAAGTGCCTGCCCTTAAAGGAACGAAGTCTTGCTTGTAGGAAGACACAAAGCCTCGGATTTAACTCCATTTCTGAAGGGAAACACACAACATAGTTCTCATCCATCTATCACACTCTGCTTTAGAGCAAGAAGCACGCTCTTGCTTTCTAGAGTCTCTAAAACAGAAGGAAACGTGAGTGTGCTGAGAACAAAAGAACGGTGTTTCCTAAACATAGGGGCCATATCTAGTTCTAATCTGCTTCTGAAACTGAAACAAACCACAGGTCCTCTAACATCCAATGCTTGTCAGGTAAGATGAGAAACGTGTGAGCTTCGTGAATGATGTAGTTCACTTGAGCTGTAAAGTAACTGCCCTTTCTTGAAACGAAGTCTTGCTTGTAGGAAAACTCAGAGCCTGGGATTAAACTCCATTTCTGAAGTGAAACACACAGCAGAGATCTCATCCATTGCACACACTCTGCTTTAGAACAAGAAGCAAGCTCTTGCTTTCTATAGTCTCTAATACAGCAGGAAATTTGAGAGTGCTCAGAACAAAAGAACGGAGTTTCCTACACATACAGACCACATCTAGTCCAACTCTGCTTCTGAAACTGATACAAAGCACTGGTCCTCTAACATCCAATGCTTGTCAGTTAAGATGAGAAATGTGTGGGCTTCGTGAATGTTGTAGTTCATTTAAGCTGAAAAGTGACTTCCCTAACCTGAAACGAAGTCTTGTTTGTAGGAAGAGTCAGAGAATGGGATTTAACTCCATTTCTTAAGTGAAACACACAGCAGAGTTCCCATCCATAGATCACACTCTGCTTTAGAGCAAGAAGCACGCTCTTGCTTTATAGAGTCTCTAAGACAGCAGGAAACATGAGTGTGCTGAGAGCAAAAGAACGGTGTTTCCTACACATACAGACGATATCTAGTCCAACTCTGCTTCTGAAACTGATACAAAGCACTAGTCTTCTAACATCCAATGCTTGTCATTTAAGATGAGAAACCTGTGAGCTTCATGAACGATGTAGTTCGTTTGAGCTGAAAAGTGCCTGCCCTTACCTGGAACGAAGTCTTGCTTGTAGGAAGACACATTGCCTGGGATTTAACTCCATTTCTGAAGGGAAACACACAGCATAGTTCTCATCCATTGATCACACTCTGCTTTAGATCAAGAAGCACGCTCTTGCTTTCTTGAGTCTCTAATACATCAGGAAACGTGAGTGTGCTGAGAGCAAAAGAACAGTGTTTCCTACACATAGGGGCCATATCTAGTTCAACACTGCTTCTGAAACTGACACAAAACACAGGTCCTGTCACATCCAATGCTTTGTAATTAAGAGCAAGAACCTGTGAGCCCTGTGTACGTTGTAGTTCTTTTGTCTTGTAAAGTGACTGCCCTTACCTGAAAAGAACTCTTGCTTGTACGAAGACTCAGAGCCTGGGATTTAACTCCAATTCTGTAGTGAACAACACAGCAGAGTTCCCATCCAATGATCACACTCTGCTTTAGAGCAAGAAGCACGCTCTTACTTTAAAGAGTCTCTAAGACAGCAGGATACGTGAGTGTGCTGAGAACAACAGAACAGTGTTTCCTACACATCGGACCATATCTAGTCAAATCTGATTCTGAAACTGATACAAAGCACTGGTCCTCTAACATCCAATGCTTGTCAGTTAAGATGAGAAACGTGTGAGCTTCGTGAATGATGTAGTTCACTTGAGCTGTGAAGTTACTGCCCTTTCCTGAAACGAAGTCTTGCTTGTAGGAAGACTCAGAGCCAGGGATTTAACTCCATTTCTGAAGTGAAACTCACCGCAGAGTTCTAATCCATTGATCACACTCTGCTTTAGAGGAAGAAGCACGCTCTTGCTTTCTAGAGTCTATAAGACAGCAGGAAACGTGAGTGTGCTGAGAGCATAAGAACGGTGTTTCCTACACATACAGACGATATCTAGTCCAACTCTGCTTCTGAAACTGATACAAAGCACTGGTCCTCTAACATCCAATGCTTGTCATTTAAGATGAGAAACGTGTGAGCTTCATGAACGATGTAGATCGTTTGAGCTGAAAAGTGCCTGCCCTTACCTGGAACGAAGTCTTGCTTGTAGGAAGACACAGAGCCTGGGATTGAACTCCATTTCTGAAGGGAAACACACAGCAGAGTTCTCATCCAGTGATCACACTCTGCTTTAGAGCAAGAAGCACGCTCTTGCTTTCTAGAGTCTCTAAGAGAGCAGGATACGTGAGTGTGCTGAGAACAACAGAACAGTGTTTCCTACACATACGGATCATATCTAGTCAAACTATGCTTCTGAAACTGATACAAAGCACTGGTCATCTAACAGCAAATGCTTGTCAGTTAAGATGAGACATGTGTGAGCTTCATGAATGATGTAGTTCGTTTGAGCTGAAAAGTGACTTCCCTTACCTGAAATGAAGTCTTGCTTGTAGGAAGACTCAGAGCCAGAGATTTAATTCCATTTCTGAAGTGAAACACACAGCAGAGTTCCCATCCATTTATCACATTCTGCTTTAGATAAGAAGCATGCTCTTGCTTTCTAGATTCTCCTAGACAAAGGAAACATGACTGTGCTGAGAAAAACAGAACGGTGTTTCCTACACATATGTACCATATCTAGTCCAACCCTGCTTCTGAAACTGATACAAAGTACTGGTCCTCTAACATCCAATGCTTGTCATTTAAGATGAGAAACGTGTGCGCTTCATGAACGATGTAGTTCTTTTAAGCTGAAAAGTGCCTGCCCTTACCTGGAAGGAATTCTTGCTTGTAGGAAGACTCAGAGCCTGGGATTTAACTCCATTTCTGAAGGGAAAGACACAGCATAGTTCTCATCCATGGATCACATTCTGTTGTAGAGCTATTAGCACGCTCTTGCTTTCTAGAGTCTCTAATACAGCAGGAAACTTGAGTGTGCTCAGAACAAATGAACGGTGTTTCCTACATACACGGACCATATCTAGTTCAACTCTGCTTCTGAAACTGCAACAAACCACAGGTCTTCTAACATCCAATGCTTGTCAGTTAAGATAAGAAACGTGTGAGATTCGTGAATGATGTAGTTCGCTTGAGCTGTAAAGTAACTGCCCTTTCCTGAAACGAAGTCTTGCTTGTAGGAAGACTCAGAGCCTGGGATTTAACTCCATTTCTGAAGTGAAACACACATCAGAGTTCCCATCGATAGATCACACTCTGCTTTAGAGCAAGAAGCACAATCTTGCTTTCTTGAGTCTCTAATACATCAGGAAACGTGAGTGTGCTGAGAGCAAAAGTACGGTGTTTCCTACACATACAGACAATATCTAGTCCTACTCTGCTTCGGAAACTGATACAAAGCACTGGTCCTCTAACATCCAATGCTTGTCAGTTAAGATGAGAAATGTGTGAGCTTCATGAATGATGTAGTTCGTTTGAGCTGAAAAGTGACTTCCCTTACATGAAACGAAATCTTGCTTTTAGGAAGACACAGAGCCTGGGATTTAACTCGATTTCTAAAGTGAAGCACACAGCAGAGTTCTCATCCATTGATCACACTCTGCTTTAGAGCAAGAAGCACACTCTTGCTTTCTAGAGTCTCTAAAACAGCAGGAAACGTGAGTGTGCTGAGAACAACAGAACGGTATTTCCTACACATACATACCATATCTAGTCCAACTCTACTTCTGAAACTACAACAAACCACAGGTCCTCTAGCACCCAATGCTTGTCAGTTAGGATGAGAAACCAGTGAGCTTCGTGAATGATGTAGTTCTTTTGAGCTGTAAAGTAACTGCCCATTCCTGAAACCAAGTCTTGCTTGTAGGAAGACTCAGAGCCAGGGATTTAATTCCATTTCTGAAGTGAAACACACAGCAGAGTTCCCATCCATTTATCACATTCTGCTTTAGATAAGAAGCATGCTCTTGCTTTCTAGAGTCTCTAAGACAAAGGAAACGTGACTGTGCTGAGAAAAACAGAACGGTGTTTTCTACACATACATACCATATCTAGTCCAACCCTGCTTCTGAATCTGATACAAAGTACTGGTCCTCTAACATCCAATGCTTGTCATTTAAGATGAGAAATGTGTGGGCTTCGTGAATGTTGTATTTCGTTTAAGCTGAAAAGTGACTTCCCTTACCTGAAACGAAGTCTTGTTTGTAGGAAGACTCAGGGAATGGGATTTAACTCCATTTCTGAAGTGAAACACACAGCAGAGTTCCCATCCATAGATCACACTCTGCTTTAGAGCAAGAAGCACGCTCTTGCTTTCTAGAGTCTCTAAGACAGCGGGAAACGTGAGTGTGCTGAGAGCAAAAGAACGATGTTTCCTACACATACAGACGATATCTAGTCCAACTCTGCTTCTGAAACTGATACAAAGCACTGGTCCTCTAACATCCAATGCTTGTCATTAAGTGAGAAACGTGTGAGCTTCATGAACGATGTAGTTCGTTTGAGCTGAAAAGTGCCTGCCCTTACCTTACATGAAGTCTTGCTTGTAGGACGACTCAGAGCCTGGGATTTAACTCCATTTCTGAAGGGAAAGACACAGCATAGTTCTCATCCATGGATCACATTCTGCTTTAGAGCTATTAGCACGCTCTTGCTTTCTAGATTCTCTAATACAGCAGGAAAACTGAGTGTGCTCAGAACAAATAAATGGTGTTTGCTACATACACGGACCATATCTAGTTCAACTCTGCTTCTGAAACTGCAACAAACCACAGGTCCTGTCACATCCAATGCTTTTTAATTAAGAGCAAGAAACGTGTGAGCTTCGTGTACGTTGTAGTTCTTTTGACCTGTAAAGTAACTGCCCTTACCTGAAACGAACTCTTGCTTGTAGGAAGACTCAGAGCCTGAGATTTAACTCCAATTCTGTAGTGAATAACACAGCAGAGTTCCCATCCAATGATCACACTCTGCTTTAGAGCAAGAAGCACGCTCTTGCTTTCTAGAGTCTCTAAGACAGCAGGATACATGAGTGTGCTGAGAACAACAGAACAGTGTTTCCTACACATACGGACCATATCGAGTCAAATCTGCTTCTGAAACTAATACAAAGCACTGGTCCTCTAACATCCCATGCTTGTCAATTATTGATGAGAAACGTTGAGTTTGGTGAATGATGTAGTTCGTTTGAGCTGAAAAGTGACTGCGTTTACCTGAATCAAAGTCTTGCTTGTAGGAAGACACAGAGCGCGAGTTTTAACTCCATTTCTGGAGGGAAACACACAGCACAGTTCTCATCAATGAAACACACTCTGCTTTCGAGCAAGAAGCACGCCCTTGCTTTCTAGAATCTCTAACACTGCATAAAATGTGAGTGTGCTGAGAACAAAAGAACGGTGTTTCCTAAACATAGCGGCCATATCTAGTTCTAATCTGCTTCTGATACCGAAACAAACCACAGGTCCTCTAACATCAAATGCTTGTCAGTTAAGATGAGAAACGTGTGAGCTTCTTGTATGATGTAGTTCACTTGAGCTGTGAAGTAACTGCCCTTTCCTGAAACGAAGTCTTGCTTGTAGGAAGACTCAGAGCCAGGGATTTAACTCCATTTCTGAAGTGAAACACACCGCAGAGTTCTAATCCATTGATCACACTCGGCTTTAGAGCAAGAAGCACGCTCTTGCTTTCTAGAGTCTAGAAGACAGCAGGAAACGTGAGTGTGCTGAGAGCAAAAGAACGGTGTTTCCTACACATACAGACTATATCTAGTCCAACTCTGCTTCTGAAACTGATACAAAGCACTGGTCCTCTATCATCCAATGCTTGTCAGTTAAGATGAGAAACGTGTGAGATTTGAGAACGATGTAGTTGGTTTGAGATGTAAAGTAACTGCCCTTACCTGACATGAAGTCTTGCTTGTAGGAAGACTCAGATCCTGGGATTTAACTCCATTTCTGAAGGGAAAGACACAGCAGAGTTCTCATCCATGGATCACACTCTGCTTTAGAGCTATTAGCACGCTCTTGCTTTCTAGAGTCTCTAAAACAGCAGGAAACGTGAGTGTGCTAAGAACAACAGAACAGTATTTCCTACACATACAGACCATATATAGTCCAACTCTGCTTCTGAAACTACAACAAACCACAGGTCCTCTAACACCCAATGCTTGTCAGTTAGGATGAGAAACCTGTGAGCTTCGTGAACGATGTAGTTCGTTTGAGTTGTAAAGTAACTGCCCTTTCCTGAAACCAAGTCTTGCTTGTAGGAAGACTCAGAGCCAGGGATTTAATTCCATTTCTGAAGTGAAACACACAGCAGAGTTCCCAACCATTTATCACATTCTGCTTTAGATAAGAAGCATGCTCTTCCTTTCTAGAGTCTCTAAGACAAAGGAAACGTGACTGTGCTGAGAAAAACAGAACGGTGTTTCCTACACATACATACCATATCTAGTCCAACCCTGCTTCTGAAACTGATACAAAGTACTGGTCCTCTAACCTCCAATGCTTGTCATTTAAGATGAGGAACGTGTGAGCTTCATGAACGATGTCGGTCGTTTGAGCTGAAAAGTGCCTGCCCTTAAAGGAACGAAGTCTTGCTTGTAGGAAGACACAAAGCCTCGGATTTAACTCCATTTCTGAAGGGAAACACACAACATAGTTCTCATCCATCTATCACACTCTGCTTTAGAGCAAGAAGCACGCTCTTGCTTTCTAGAGTCTCTAAAACAGAAGGAAACGTGAGTGTGCTGAGAACAAAAGAACGGTGTTTCCTAAACATAGGGGCCATATCTAGTTCTAATCTGCTTCTGAAACTGAAACAAACCACAGGTCCTCTAACATCCAATGCTTGTCAGGTAAGATGAGAAACGTGTGAGCTTCGTGAATGATGTAGTTCACTTGAGCTGTAAAGTAACTGCCCTTTCTTGAAACGAAGTCTTGCTTGTAGGAAAACTCAGAGCCTGGGATTAAACTCCATTTCTGAAGTGAAACACACAGCAGAGATCTCATCCATTGCACACACTCTGCTTTAGAACAAGAAGCAAGCTCTTGCTTTCTATAGTCTCTAATACAGCAGGAAATTTGAGAGTGCTCAGAACAAAAGAACGGAGTTTCCTACACATACAGACCACATCTAGTCCAACTCTGCTTCTGAAACTGATACAAAGCACTGGTCCTCTAACATCCAATGCTTGTCAGTTAAGATGAGAAATGTGTGGGCTTCGTGAATGTTGTAGTTCATTTAAGCTGAAAAGTGACTTCCCTAACCTGAAACGAAGTCTTGTTTGTAGGAAGAGTCAGAGAATGGGATTTAACTCCATTTCTTAAGTGAAACACACAGCAGAGTTCCCATCCATAGATCACACTCTGCTTTAGAGCAAGAAGCACGCTCTTGCTTTATAGAGTCTCTAAGACAGCAGGAAACATGAGTGTGCTGAGAGCAAAAGAACGGTGTTTCCTACACATACAGACGATATCTAGTCCAACTCTGCTTCTGAAACTGATACAAAGCACTAGTCTTCTAACATCCAATGCTTGTCATTTAAGATGAGAAACCTGTGAGCTTCATGAACGATGTAGTTCGTTTGAGCTGAAAATTGCCTGCCCTTACCTGGAACGAAGTCTTGCTTGTAGGAAGACACATTGCCTGGGATTTAACTCCATTTCTGAAGGGAAACACACAGCATAGTTCTCATCCATTGATCACACTCTGCTTTAGATCAAGAAGCACGCTCTTGCTTTCTTGAGTCTCTAATACATCAGGAAACGTGAGTGTGCTGAGAGCAAAAGAACAGTGTTTCCTACACATAGGGGCCATATCTAGTTCAACACTGCTTCTGAAACTGACACAAAACACAGGTCCTGTCACATCCAATGCTTTGTAATTAAGAGCAAGAACCTGTGAGCCCTGTGTACGTTGTAGTTCTTTTGTCTTGTAAAGTGACTGCCCTTACCTGAAAAGAACTCTTGCTTGTACGAAGACTCAGAGCCTGGGATTTAACTCCAATTCTGTAGTGAACAACACAGCAGAGTTCCCATCCAATGATCACACTCTGCTTTAGAGCAAGAAGCACGCTCTTACTTTAAAGAGTCTCTAAGACAGCAGGATACGTGAGTGTGCTGAGAACAACAGAACAGTGTTTCCTACACATCGGACCATATCTAGTCAAATCTGATTCTGAAACTGATACAAAGCACTGGTCCTCTAACATCCAATGCTTGTCAGTTAAGATGAGAAACGTGTGAGCTTCGTGAATGATGTAGTTCACTTGAGCTGTGAAGTTACTGCCCTTTCCTGAAACGAAGTCTTGCTTGTAGGAAGACTCAGAGCCAGGGATTTAACTCCATTTCTGAAGTGAAACTCACCGCAGAGTTCTAATCCATTGATCACACTCTGCTTTAGAGGAAGAAGCACGCTCTTGCTTTCTAGAGTCTATAAGACAGCAGGAAACGTGAGTGTGCTGAGAGCATAAGAACGGTGTTTCCTACACATACAGACGATATCTAGTCCAACTCTGCTTCTGAAACTGATACAAAGCACTGGTCCTCTAACATCCAATGCTTGTCATTTAAGATGATAAACGTGTGAGCTTCATGAACGATGTAGATCGTTTGAGCTGAAAAGTGCCTGCCCTTACCTGGAACGAAGTCTTGCTTGTAGGAAGACACAGAGCCTGGGATTGAACTCCATTTCTGAAGGGAAACACACAGCATAGTTCTCATCCATCGATCACACTCTGCTTTAGAGCAAGAAGCACGCTCTTGCTTTGTAGAGCCTATAAGACAGCAGGAAACGTGAGTGTGCTAAGAACAACATAACGGTATTTCCTACACATACGGACCATATCTAGTCCAACTCTGCTTCTGAAACTACAACAAACCACAGGTCCTCCAACACCCAATGCTTGTCAGTTAGGATGAGAAACCTGTGAGCTTCGTGAACGATGTCGTTTGTTTGAGCTGAAAAGTAACTGCCCTTTCCTGAAACCAAGTCTTGCTTGTAGGAAGACACAGAGCCAGGGATTTAATTCCATTTCTGAAGTGAAACACACAGCAGAGTTCTCATCCATTTATCACATTCTGCATTAGATAAGAAGCACGCTCTTGCTTTCTAGAGTCTCTAAGACAAAGGAAACGTGACTGTGCTGAGAAAAACAGAACGGTGTTTCCTACACATATGTACCATATCTAGTCCAACCCTGCTTCTGAAACTGGTACAAAGTAGTGGTCCTCTAACATCCAATGCTTGTCATTTAAGATGAGAAACGTGTGAGCTTCATGAACGATGTAGTTTGTTTGAGCTGAAAAGTGCCTGCCCTTACCTTGAACGAAGTATTGCTTGTAGGAAGACACAGAGCCTGGGATTTAACTCCATTTCTGAAGGGAAACACACAGCATAGTTCTTATCCATCGATCACACTCTGCTTTAGAGCAAGAAGCACGCTCTTGCTTTCTAGAGTCTCTAAGACAGCAGGAAACGTGAGTGTGCTGAGAACAAAAGAACGGGGTTTCCTAAACATAGCGGCCATATCTAGTTCTAATCTGCTTCTGAAACTGAAACAAACCACAGGTCCTCTAACATCCAATGCTTGTCAGTCAAGATGAGAAACGTGTGAGCTTCGTGAATGATGTAGTTCTCTTGAGCTGTGAAGTAACTGCCCTTTCCTGAAACGAAGTCTTGGTTGTAGGAAGACTCAGAGCCAGGGATTTAATTCCATTTCGGAAGGGAAACACACAGCATAGTTCTTATCCATCGATCACACTCTGCTTTAGAGCAAGAAGCACGCTCTTGCTTTCTAGAGTCTCTAAGACAGCAGGAAATGTGAGTGTGCTGAGAACAAAAGAACGGGGTTTCCTAAACATAGCGGCCATATCTAGTTCTAATCTGCTTCTGAAACTGAAACAAACCACAGGTCCTCTAACATCCAATGCTTGTCAGTCAAGATGAGAAACGTGTGAGCTTCGTGAATGATGTAGTTCTCTTGAGCTGTGAAGTAACTGCCCTTTCCTGAAACGAAGTCTTGGTTGTAGGAAGACTCAGAGCCAGGGATTTAACTCCATTTCTGAAGGGAAACACACAGCATAGTTCTCATCCATCGGTCACACTCTGCTTTAGAGCAAGAAGCATGCTCTTGCTTTCTAGAGTCTATAAGACATCAGGAAACGTGAGTGTGCTGAGAGCAAAATAACGGTGTTTAATACACATACAGACGATATCTAGTCCAACACTGTTTCTGAAACTGATACAAAGCACTGGTCCTCTATCATCCAATGCTTGTCAGTTAAGATGAGAATTGTTGAGCTTCATGAATGATGTAGTTCGTTTGAGCTGAAAAGTGACTTCCCTTACCTGAAAGGAAGTCTTGCTTGTAGGAAGACACAGAGCCTGGGATTTAACTCTATTTCTGAAGTGAAACACACAGCAGAGTTCTCATCCATTGATCACACTCTGGTTTAGAGCAAGAAGCACGCTCCTGCTTTCTAGAGTCTCTGAAACAGCATGAAACGTGAGTGTGCTGAGAACAACAGAACGGTATTCCCTACACATACGGACCATATCTAGTCCAACTCTGCTTCTGAAACTACAACAAACCACATGTCCCCTAACACACAATGCTTGTCAGTTAGGATGAGAAACCTGTGAGCTTCGTGAACGATGTAGTTCGTTTGAGCTGAAAAGTAACTGCCCTTTCCTGAAACCAAGTCTTGCTTGTAGGAATACACAGAGTCAGGGATTTAATTCCATTTCTGAAGAGAAACACACAGCAGAGTTCTCATCCATTTATCACATTCTGCTTTAGATAAGATGCATGCTCTTGCTTTCTAGAGTCTCTAAGACAAATGAAACGTGACTGTGCTGAGAAAAACAGAACGGTGTTTCCTACACATAAGTACCATATCTAGTCCAAACCTGTTTCTGAAACTGATACAAAGTACTGGTGCTCTAACATCCAATGCTTGTCATTTAAGTTGAGAAACGTGTGAGCTTCATGAACGATGTCGTTGTTTGAGCTGAAAAGTGCCTGCCCTTACCTGGAACGAAGTCTTGCTTGTAGGAAGACACAGAGCCTGGGATTTAACACCATTTCTGAAGGGAAACACACAGCATAGTTCTCATCCATCGATCCCACTCTGCTTTAGAGCAAGAAGCACGCACTTGCTTTCTAGAGTCTCTAAAACAGCAGGAAAAGTGAGTGTGCTGAGAACAAAAGAACGGTGTTTCCTAAACATAGGGGCCATATCTAGTTCTAATCTGCTTCTGAAACTGAAACAAACCACAGGTCCTATAACATCCAATGCTTGTCAGGTAAGATGAGAAACATGTGAGCTTAGTGAATGATGTAGTTCACTTGAGTTGTAAAGTAACTTCCCTTTCTTGAACTGAAGTCTTGCTTGTAGGAAGACTCAGAGCCTGGGATTTAACTCCATTTCTGAAGTGAAACACACAGCAGAGATCTCATCCATTGCACACACTCTGCTTTAGAGCAAGAAGCAAGCTCTTGCTTTCTATAGTCTCTAATACAGCAGGAAATTTGAGAGTGCTCAGAACAAAAGAACGGAGTTTCCTACACATATAGACCATATCTAGTCCAACTCTGCTTCTGAAACTGATACAAAGCACTAGTCCTCTAACAACCAATGCTTGTCAGTTAAGATGAGAAATGTGTGGGCTTCGTGAATGTTGTAGTTCGTTTAAGCTGAAAAGTGACTTCCCTTACCTGAAAGGAAGTCTTGTTTGTAGGACGACTCAGAGAATGGGATTTAACTCCATTTCTGAAGTGAAACACACAGCAGAGTTCCCATCCATAGATCACACTCTGCTTTAGAGCAAGAAGCACGCTCTTGCTTTATAGAGTCTCTAAGACAAAGGAAACATAAGTGTGTGGAGAGCAAAAGAACGGTGTTTCCTACACATACAGATGATATCTAGTCCAACTCTGCTTCTGAAACTGATACAAAGCACTGGTCCTCTAACATCCAATGCTTGTCATTTAAGATGAGAAACATGTGAGCTTCATGAACGATGTAGTTCTTTTGAGCTGAAAAGTGCCTGCCCTTACCTGGAACGAAGTCTTGCTTGTAGGAAGACACAGAGCCTGGGATTTAACTCCATTTCTGAAGGGAAACACAAGGGATAGTTCTCATCCATCGATCACACTCTGCTTTAGATCAAGAAGCACGCTCTTGCTTTCTAGAGTCTCTAAAACATCAGGAAACGTGAGTGTAGTGAGAACAAAAGAACGGTGTTTCCTACACATAGGCGCCATATCTAGTTCAACACTGCTTCTGAAACTGACACAAAACACAGGTCCTGTCACATCCAATGCTTTTTAATTAAGAGCAAGAAACGTGTGAGCTTCGTGTACGTTATAGTTCTTTTGACCTGTAAAGTAACTGCCCTTACCTGAAACGAACTCTTGCTCCTAGGAAGACTCAGAGCCTGGGATTTAACTCCAATTCTGTAGTGAACAACACAGCAGAGTTCCCATCCAATGATCACACTCTGCTTTAGAGCAAGGAGCACGGTCTTGCTTTCTAGAGTCTCTAAGACAGCAGGATACGTGAGTGTGCTAAGAACAACAGAACGGTGTTTCCTACACATATGGACCATATCTAGTCAAATCTGCTTCTGAAACTGATACAAAGCACTGGTCCTCTAACATCCAATGCTTGTCATTTAAGATGAGAAACGTGTGAGCTTCATGAACGATGTAGTTTGTTTGAGCTGAAAAGTGCCTGCCCTTACCTGGAACGAAGTCTTCCTTTTAGGAAGACACAGAGCCTGGGATTTAACTCCATTTCTGAAGGGAAACACACAGCATAGTTCTTATCCATCGATCACACTCTGCTTTAGAGCAAGAAGCACGCTCTTGCTTTCTAGAGTCTATAAGACAGCAGGAAACGTGAGTGTGCTGAGAGCAAAAGAACGGTGTTTCCTACACATACAGACTATATCTAGTCCAACTCTGCTTCTGAAACTGATACAAAGCACTGGTCCTCTATCATCCAATGCTTGTCAGTTAAGATGAGAAACGTGTGAGATTTGAGAATGATGTAGTTCGTTTGAGATGTAAAGTAACTGCCCTAACCTGACATGAAGTCTTTCTTGTAGGAAGACTCAGAGCCTGGGATTTAACTCCATTTCTGAAGGGAAAGACACAGCAGAGTTCTCATCCATGGATCACACTCTGCTTTAGAGCTATTAGCACGCTCTTGCATTCTAGAGTCTCTAAAACATCAGGAAAGTTGAGGGTGCTAAGAACAACATAACTGTATTTCCTACACATACAGACCATATCTAGTCCAACTCTGCTTCTGAAACTACAACAATCCACAGGTCCTCTAACACCCAATGCTTGTCAGTTAGGATGAGAAACCTGTGAGCTTCGTGAATGATGTCGTTCGTTTGAGCTGAAAAGTAACTGCCCTTTCCTGAAACCAAGTCTTGCTTGTAGGAAGACACAGAGCCAGGGATTTAATTCCATTTCTGAAGTGAAGCACACAGCAGAGTTCTCATCCATTTATCATATTCTGCATTAGATAAGAAGCACGCTCTTGCTTTCTAGAGTCTCTAAGACAACAGGAAATGTGAGTGTGCTGAGAACAAAAGAACGGGGTTTTCTAAACATTGCGGCCATATCTAGTTCTAATCTGCTTCTGAAACTGAAACAAACAACAGGTCCTCTAAAATCCAATGCTTGTCAGTCAAGAAGAGAAACGTGTGAGCTTCATGAATGATGTAGTTCTCTTGAGCTGTGAAGTAACTGCCCTTTCCTGAAACGAAGTCTTGCTTGTAGGAAGACTCAGAGCCTGGGATTTAACTCCATTTCTGAAGTGAAACACACAGCAGAGATCTCATCCATTGCACACACTCTGCTTTAGAGCAAGAAGCAAGCTCTTGCTTTCTATAGTCTCTAATACAGCAGGAAATTTGAGAGTGATCAGAACAAAAGAACGGAGTTTCCTACACATATAGACCATATCTAGTCCCACTCTGCTTCTGAAACTGATACAAAACACTGGTCCTCTAACATCCAATGCTTGTCAGTTAAGATGAGAAATGTGTGGGCTTCGTGAATGTTGTAGTTCGTTTAAGCTGAAAAGTGACTTCCCCTACCTGAAAGGAAGTCTTGTTTGTAGGACGACTCAGAGAATGGGATTTAACTCCATTTCTGAATTGAAACACACAGCAGAGTTCCCATCCATAGATCACACTCTGCTTTAGAGCAAGAAGCATGCTCTTGCTTTATAGAGTCTCTAAGACAAAGGAAACATAAGTGTGTGGAGAGCAAAAGAACGGTGTTTCCTACACATACAGATGATATCTAGTCCAACTCTGCTTCTGAAACTGATACAAAGCACTGGTCCTCTAACATCCAATGCTTGTCATTTAAGATGAGAAACATGTGAGCTTCATGAACGATGTAGTTCTTTTGAGCTGAAAATTGCCTGCCCTTACCTGGAACGAAGTCTTGCTTGTAGGAAGACACAGAGCCTGGGATTTAACTCCATTTCTGAAGGGAAACACACAGCATAGTTCTCATCCATCGATCACACTCTGCTTTAGATCAAGAAGCACGCTCTTGCTTTCTAGAGTCTCTAAAACATCAGGAAACGTGAGTGTAGTGAGAACAAAAGAACGGTGTTTCCTACACATAGGGGCCATATCTAGTTCAACACTGCTTCTGAAAATGACACAAAACACAGGTCCTGTCACATCCAATGCTTTTTATTTAAGAGCAAGAAACGTGTGAGCTTCGTGTACGTTGTAGTTCTTTTGACCTGTAAAGTAACTGCCCTTACCTGAAACGAACTCTTGCTCCTAGGAAGACTCAGAGCCTGGGATTTAACTCCAATTCTGTAGTGAACAACACAGCAGAGTTCCCATCCAATGAACACACTCTGCTTTAGAGCAAGAAGCACGGTCTTGCTTTCAAGATTCTCTAAGACAGCAGGATACGTGAGTGTGCTAAGAACAACAGAACGGTGTTTCCTACACATATGGACCATATCTAGTCAAATCTGCTTCTGAAACTGATCCAAAGCACTGGTCCTCTAACATCCAATGCTTGTCATTTAAGATGAGAAACGTGTGAGCTTCATGAACGATGTAGTTTGTTTGAGCTGAAAAGTGCCTGCCCTTACCTGGAACGAAGTCTTCCTTTTAGGAAGACACAGAGCCTGGGATTTAACTCCATTTCTGAAGGGAAACACACAGCATAGTTCTTATCCATCGATCACACCATGCTTTAGATCAAGAAGCCCGCTCTTGCTTTCTAGTGTCTATAAGACAGCAGGAAACGTGAGTGTGCTGAGAGCAAAAGAACGGTGTTTCCTGCACATACAGACTATATCTAGTCCAACTCTGCTTCTGAAACTGATACAAAGCACTGGTCCTCTATCATCCAATGCTTGTCAGTTAAGATGAGAAACGTGTGAGATTTGAGAACGATGTAGTTCGTTTGAGATGTAAAGTAACTGCCCTAACCTGACATGAAGTCTTGCTTGTAGGAAGACTCAGAGCCTGGGATTTAACTCCATTTCTGAAGGGAAAGACACAGCAGAGTTCTCATCCATGGATCACACTCTGCTTTAGAGCTATTAGCACGCTCTTGCATTCTAGAGTCTCTAAAACATCAGGAAAGTTGAGGGTGCTAAGAACAACATAACGGTATTTCCTACACATACAGACCATATCTAGTCCAACTCTGCTTCTGAAACTACAACAAACCACAGGTCCTCTAACACCCAATGCTTGTCAGTTAGGATGAGAAACCTGTGAGCTTCGTGAATGATGTCGTTCGTTTGAGCTGAAAAGTAACTGCCCTTTCCTGAAACCAAGTCTTGCTTGTAGGAAGACACAGAGCCAGGGATTTAATTCCATTTCTGAAGTGAAGCACACAGCAGAGTTCTCATCCATTTATCACATTCTGCATTAGACAAGAAGCACGCTGTTGCTTTCTAGATTCTCTAAGACAAAGAAACGTGACTGTGCTGAGAACAACGGAACGGTTTTTCCTACACATACGGACCATATCTAGTCCAAACTGCTTCTGAAACTGATACAAAGCACAGGTCCTCTAACATCCAATGCTTGTCAGTAAAGATGAGATACGTTGAGCTTCGTGAATGATGTAGTTCGTTTGAGCTGAAAAGTGACTGCGTTTACCTGAAATGAAGTCTTGCTTGTAGGAAGACACAAAGCCTGATATTTAACTCCATTTCTGGAGGGAAACACACAGCACAGTTCTCATCCATGAAACACACTCTGCTTTAGAGCAAGAAGCACAGCTTTGCTTTCTAGAGTCTCTAACACTGCAGAAAAAGTGAGTGTGCTGAGAACAAAAGAATGGTTTTCCTACACATATGGACCATATCTAGTTCAACTCTGCTTCTGAAGCTGATAAAAACCACAGGTCCTCTAACATTCAATGCTTGTCAGTTAAGATCAGAAACGTGTGAGCTTCGTGAACGATGTAGTTCGTTTGAGCTGAAAAGTGACTGCCCTTACCTGAAACGAAATCTTCCTTGTAGGAAGACACAGAGCCTGCGATTTAACTCCATTTCTGAAGTGAAACACACAGCAGAGGTCTCATCCATTGATCATATTCTGCTTTAGAGCAAGAAGCACGCTCTTGCTTTCTAGAGTCTCTAAGACAGCAGGAAACGTGAGTGTGCTGAGAACAAAAAACGGTGTTTCCTACACATATGGACCATATCTAGTCCAACTCTGCTTCTGAAACTGATACAAAGTACTGGTCCTCTAACATCCAATGCTTGTCATTTAAGATGAGAAACGTGTGAGCTTCATGAACGATGTAGTTCGTTTGAGCTGAAAAGTGCCTACCCTTTCCTGGAAAGAAGTCTTGATTGTAGGAAGACACAGAGCCTGGGATTTAACTACATTTCTGCAGGGAAATACACAGCATAGTTCTCATCCATCGATCACACTCTGGTTTAGAGCAAGAAGCATGCTCTTGCTTTCTAGAGTCTCTAAGACAGTAGAAAACGTGAGTGTGCTGAGAACAAAAGAACGGTGTTTCCTAAACATAGCTGCCATATCTAGTTCTAATCTGCTTCAGAAACTGAAACAAACCACAGGTCGTCTAACATCCAATGCTCGTCAGTTAAGATGAGCAACGTGTGAGCTTCATGAATGATGTAGTTTACTTGAGCTGTGAAGTAACTGCCCTTTCCTGAAACGAAGTCTTGCTTGTAGGAAGACTCAGAGCCAGGGATTTAATTCCATTTCTGAAGTGAAACACACAGCAGAGTTCTCATCCATTTATCACATTCTGCTTCAGATAAGAAGCATGCTCTTGCTTTCTAGAGTCTCTAAGACAAAGGAAACGTGAGTGTGCTGAGGAAAACAGAACGGTGTTTCCTACCCATACGTACCATATCTTGTCCAACTCTGCCTCTGAAACTACAACAAAGCACAGGTCCTCTAACACCCAATGCTTGTCATTTCAGATGAGAAATGTGTGGGCTTCGAGAATGTTGTAGTTCGTTTGAGCTGAAAAGTGACTTCCCTTACCTGAAACGAAGTCTTGCTTGTAGGGAGACACCGAGCCTGGGATTTAACTCTGTTTCTGAAGTGAAACACACAGCAGAGTTCTCATCCATTGATCACTCTCTGGTTTAGAGCAAGAAGCATGCTCTTGCTTTCTAGATTCTCTAAAACAGCAGGAAACGTGAGTGTGCTGAGAACAACAGAACGGTGTTTCCTACACATACGGACCATATCTAGTCCAACTCTGCTTCTGAAACTACAACAAAGCACACGTCCTCTAACACCCAATGCTTGTCAGTTAGGATGGGAAACCTGTGAGCTTCGTAAATGATGTAGTTCGTTTGAGCTGTAAAGTAAGTGCCTGTTCCTGAAACTAAGTCTTGATTGTAGGAAGACTCAGAGCCAGGGATTTAATTCCATTTCTGAAGTGAAACACACAGCAGAGTTCTCATCCATTTTTCACATTCTGCTTTAGATAAGAAGCATGCTCTTGCTTTCTAGAGTCTCTAAGACAAAGGAAACGTGAGTGTGCTGAGGAAAACAGAACGGTGTTTCCTACCCATACGTACCATATCTAGTCCAAATCTTCCTCTGAAACTACAACAAAGCACAGGTCCTCTAACACACAATGCTTATCATTTCAGATGAGAAATGTGTGGGCTTCGTGAATGTTGTAGTTCGTTTGAGCTGAAAAGTTACTGCGTTTAACTGAAACGAAGTCTTGCTTGTAGGAAGACACAGAGTCTGAGATTTAACTCCATTTCTGGAGGGAAACACACAGCAGAGGTCTCATCCATTGATCATATTCTGCTTTAGAGCAAGAAGCACGCTCTTGCTTTCTAGAGTCTCTAAGACAGCAGGAAACGTGAGTGTGCTGAGAACAAAAAACGGTGTTTCCTACACATATGGACCATATCTAGTCCAACTCTGCTTCTGAAACTGATACAAAGTACTGGTCCTCTAACATCCAATGCTTGTCATTTAAGATGAGAAACGTGTGAGCTTCATGAACGATGTAGTTCGTTTGAGCTGAAAAGTGCCTACCCTTTCCTGGAAAGATGTCTTGATTGTAGGAAGACACAGAGCCTGGGATTTAACTACATTTCTGCAGGGAAATACACAGCATAGTTCTCATCCATCGATCACACTCTGGTTTAGAGCAAGAAGCATGCTCTTGCTTTCTAGAGTCTCTAAGACAGTAGAAAACGTGAGTGTGCTGAGAACAAAAGAACGGTGTTTCCTAAACATAGCTGCCATATCTAGTTCTAATCTGCTTCAGAAACTGAAACAAACCACAGGTCGTCTAACATCCAATGCTTGTCAGTTAAGATGAGCAACGTGTGAGCTTCATGAATGATGTAGTTTACTTGAGCTGTGAAGTAAATGCCCTTTCCTGAAACGAAGTCTTGCTTGTAGGAAGACTCAGAGCCTGGGATTTAAACCCATTTCTGTAGTGAAACACACAGCAGAGTTCCCATCCTATGATCACACTCGGCCTTAGAGGAAGAATCACGCTCTTGCTTTCTAGAGTCTCTAAGACAGCATGAAACGTGAGTGTGCTCAGAACAAAAGAACGGTGTTTCGTACACATATGGACCATATCTAGTCCAACTCTGCTTCTGAAACTACAAGAAACCACACGTCCTCTAACACCTAATGCTTGTCAGTTAGGATGAGAAACCTGTGAGCTTCGTGAATGATGTAGTTCGTTTGAGCTGTAAAGTAACTGCCCTTTCCTGAAACTAAGTCTTGATTGTAGGAAGACTCAGAGCCAGGGATTTAATTCCATTTCTGAAGTGAAACACACAGCAGAGTTCTCATCCATTTATCACATTCTGCTTCAGATAAGAAGCATGCTCTTGCTTTCTAGAGTCTCTAAGACAAAGGAAACGTGAGTGTGCTGAGGAAAACAGAACGGTGTTTCCTACCCATACGTACCATATCTAGTCCAACTCTGCTTCTGAAACTACAACAAACCACACGTCCTCTAACACCCAATGCTTGTCAGTTAGGATGAGAAACTTGTGAGCTTCGTGAATGATGTAGTTCGTTTGAGCTGTAAAGTAAGTTCCTGTTCCTGAAACTAAGTCTTGATTGTAGGAAGACTCAGAGCCAGGGATTTAATTCCATTTCTGAAGTGAAACACACAGCAGAGTTCTCATCCATTTATCACATTCTGCTTCAGATAAGAAGCATGCTCTTGCTTTCTAGAGTCTCTAAGACAAAGGAAACGTGAGTGTGCTGAGGAAAACAGAACGGTGTTTCCTACCCATACGTACCATATCTTGTCCAACTCTGCCTCTGAAACTACAACAAAGCACAGGTCCTCTAACACCCAATGCTTGTCATTTAAGATGAGAAATGTGTGGGCTTCGAGAATGTTGTAGTTCGTTTGAGCTGAAAAGTGACTTCCCTTACCTGAAACGAAGTCTTGCTTGTAGGGAGACACCGAGCCTGGGATTTAACTCTGTTTCTGAAGTGAAACACACAGCAGAGTTCTCATCCATTGATCACTCTCTGGTTTAGAGCAAGAAGCATGCTCTTGCTTTCTAGAGTCTCTAAAACAGCAGGAAACGTGAGTGTGCTGAGAACAACAGAACGGTGTTTCCTACACATACGGACCATATCTAGTCCAACTCTGCTTCTGAAACTACAACAAAGCACACGTCCTCTAACACACAATGCTTGTCAGTTAGGATGGGAAACCTGTGAGCTTCGTGAATGATGTAGTTCGTTTGAGCTGTAAAGTAAGTGCCTGTTCCTGAAACTAAGTCTTGATTGTAGGAAGACTCAGAGCCAGGGATTTAATTCCATTTCTGAAGTGAAACCCACAGCAGAGTTCTCATCCATTTTTCACATTCTGCTTTAGATAAGAAGCATGCTCTTGCTTTCTAGAGTCTCTAAGACAAAGGAAACGTGAGTGTGCTGAGGAAAACAGAACGGTGTTTCCTACCCATACGTACCATATCTAGTCCAACTCTTCCTCTGAAACTACAACAAAGCACAGGTCCTCTAACACCCAATGCTTGTCATTTCAGATGAGAAATGTGTGGGCTTCGTGAATGTTGTAGTTCGTTTGAGCTGAAAAGTTACTGCGTTTAACTGAAACGAAGTCTTGCTTGTAGGAAGACACAGAGTCTGAGATTTAACTCCATTTCTGGAGGGAAACACACAGCACAGTTCTCATCAATGAAACACACTCTGCTTTAGAGCAAGAAGTACGGCCTTGCTTTCTAGAATCTCTAACGCTGCAGAAAAAGTGAGTGTGCTGAGAAAAATAGAACGGTTTTCCTACACATATGGACCATATAAGGTTCAACTCTGCTTCTGAAGCTGATAAAAAACCACAGGTCCTCTAACATTCAATGCTTGTCAGTTAAGATCAGAAACGTGTGAGCTTCGTGAACGATGTAGTTCGTTTGAGCTGAAAAGTGACTGCCCTTACCTGAAACGAAATCTTCCTTGTAGGAAGACACAGAGCTTGCGATTTAACTCCATTTCTGAAGTGAAACACACAGCAGAGTTCTCATCCATTGATCATACTCTGCTTTAGAGCAAGAAGCTCGCTCTTGCTTTCTAGAGTCTCTAAGACAGCAGGAAACATGAGTGTGCTGAGAACAAAAAACGGTGTTTCCTACACATATGGACCATATATTGTTCAACTCTGCTTCTGAAACTGATACAGAGTACTGGTCCTCTAACATCCAATGCTTGTCATTTAAGATGAGAAATGTGTGGGCTTCGTGAATGTTGTAGTTCGTTTGAGCTGAAAAGTGACTTCCCTTACCTGAAACGAAGTCTTGCTTGTAGGGAGACACAGAGCCTGGGATTTAACTCTATTTCTGAAGTGAAACACACAGCAGAGTTCTCATCCATTGATCACTCTCTGGTTTAGAGCAAGAAGCACGCTCTTGCTTTCTAGAGTCTCTAAAACAGCAGGAAACGTGAGTGTGCTGAGAACAACAGAACGGTGTTTCCTACACATACGGACCATATCTAGTCCAACTGACTTCTGAAACTACAACAAACCACACGTCCTCTAACACCCAATGCTTGTCAGTTAGGATGAGAAACCTGTGAGCTTCGTGAATGATGTAGTTCGTTTGAGCTGTAAAGTAAGTTCATGTTCCTGAAACTAAGTCTTGATTGTAGGAAGACTCAGAGCCAGGGATTTAATTCCATTTCTGAAGTGAAACACACAGCAGAGTTCTCATCCATTTATCACCTTCTGCATTAGATAAGAAGCATGCTCTTGCTTTCTAGAGTCTCTAAGACAAAGGAAACGTGAGTGTGCTGAGGAAAACAGAACGGTGTTTCCTACCCATACGTACCATATCTAGTCCAACTCTGCTTCTGAAACTACAACAAAGCACAGGTCCTCTAACACCCAATGCTTGTCATTTCAGATGAGAAATGTGTGGGCTTCGTGAATGATGTAGTTCGTTTGAGCTGTAAAGTGACTTCCCTTACCTGAAACGAAGTCTTGCTTGTAGGGAGACACCGAGCCTGGGATTTAACTCTGTTTCTGAAGTGAAACACACAGCAGAGTTCTCATCCATTTATCACATTCTGCTTCAGATAAGAAGCATGCTCTTGCTTTCTAGAGTCTCTAAGACAAAGGAAACGTGAGTGTGCTGAGGAAAACAGAACGGTGTTTCCTACCCATACGTACCATATCTAGTATAACTCTGCTTCTGAAACTACAACAAAGCACAGGTCCTCTAACACCCAATGCTTGTCATTTAAGATGAGAAATGTGTGGGTTTCGTGAATGTTGTAGTTCGTTTGAGCTGAAAAGTGACTTCCCTTACCTGAAACGAAGTCTTGCTTGTAGGGAGACACAGAGCCTGGGATTTAACTCTATTTCTGAAGTGAAACACACAGCAGAGTTCTCATCCATTGATCACTCTCTGGTTTAGAGCAAGAAGCATGCTCTTGCTTTCTAGAGTCTCTAAAACAGCAGGAAACGTGAGTGTGCTGAGAACAACAGAACGGTGTTTCCTACACATACGGACCATATCTAGTCCAACTCTGCTTCTGAAACTACAACAAACCACACGTCCTCTAACGCCCAATGCTTGTCAGTTAGGATGAGAAACTTGTGAGCTTCGTGAATGATGTAGTTCGTTTGAGCTGTAAAGTAAGTTCCTGTTCCTGAAACTAAGTCTTGATTGTAGGAAGACTCAGAGCCAGGGATTTAATTCCATTTCTGAAGTGAAACACACAGCAGAGTTCTCATCCATTTATCACATTCTGCTTCAGATAAGAAGCATGCTCTTGCTTTCTAGAGTCTCTAAGACAAAGGAAACGTGAGTGTGCTGAGGAAAACAGAACGGTGTTTCCTACCCATACGTACCATATCTTGTCCAACTCTGCCTCTGAAACTACAACAAAGCACAGGTCCTCTAACACCCAATGCTTGTCATTTAAGATGAGAAATGTGTGGGCTTCGAGAATGTTGTAGTTCGTTTGAGCTGAAAAGTGACTTCCCTTACCTGAAACGAAGTCTTGCTTGTAGGGAGACACCGAGCCTGGGATTTAACTCTGTTTCTGAAGTGAAACACACAGCAGAGTTCTCATCCATTGATCACTCTCTGGTTTAGAGCAAGAAGCATGCTCTTGCTTTCTAGAGTCTCTAAAACAGCAGGAAACGTGAGTGTGCTGAGAACAACAGAACGGTGTTTCCTACACATACGGACCATATCTAGTCCAACTCTGCTTCTGAAACTACAACAAAGCACACGTCCTCTAACACCCAATGCTTGTCAGTTAGGATGGGAAACCTGTGAGCTTCGTGAATGATGTAGTTCGTTTGAGCTGTAAAGTAAGTGCCTGTTCCTGAAACTAAGTCTTGATTGTAGGAAGACTCAGAGCCAGGGATTTAATTCCATTTCTGAAGTGAAACCCACAGCAGAGTTCTCATCCATTTTTCACATTCTGCTTTAGATAAGAAGCATGCTCTTGCTTTCTAGAGTCTCTAAGACAAAGGAAACGTGAGTGTGCTGAGGAAAACAGAACGGTGTTTCCTACCCATACGTACCATATCTAGTCCAACTCTTCCTCTGAAACTACAACAAAGCACAGGTCCTCTAACACCCAATGCTTGTCATTTCAGATGAGAAATGTGTGGGCTTCGTGAATGTTGTAGTTCGTTTGAGCTGAAAAGTTACTGCGTTTAACTGAAACGAAGTCTTGCTTGTAGGAAGACACAGAGTCTGAGATTTAACTCCATTTCTGGAGGGAAACACACAGCACAGTTCTCATCAATGAAACACACTCTGCTTTAGAGCAAGAAGTACGGCCTTGCTTTCTAGAATCTCTAACGCTGCAGAAAAAGTGAGTGTGCTGAGAAAAATAGAACGGTTTTCCTACACATATGGACCATATAAGGTTCAACTCTGCTTCTGAAGCTGATAAAAAACCACAGGTCCTCTAACATTCAATGCTTGTCAGTTAAGATCAGAAACGTGTGAGCTTCGTGAACGATGTAGTTCGTTTGAGCTGAAAAGTGACTGCCCTTACCTGAAACGAAATCTTCCTTGTAGGAAGACACAGAGCTTGCGATTTAACTCCATTTCTGAAGTGAAACACACAGCAGAGTTCTCATCCATTGATCATACTCTGCTTTAGAGCAAGAAGCTCGCTCTTGCTTTCTAGAGTCTCTAAGACAGCAGGAAACATGAGTGTGCTGAGAACAAAAAACGGTGTTTCCTACACATATGGACCATATATTGTTCAACTCTGCTTCTGAAACTGATACAGAGTACTGGTCCTCTAACATCCAATGCTTGTCATTTAAGATGAGAAATGTGTGGGCTTCGTGAATGTTGTAGTTCGTTTGAGCTGAAAAGTGACTTCCCTTACCTGAAACGAAGTCTTGCTTGTAGGGAGACACAGAGCCTGGGATTTAACTCTATTTCTGAAGTGAAACACACAGCAGAGTTCTCATCCATTGATCACTCTCTGGTTTAGAGCAAGAAGCACGCTCTTGCTTTCTAGAGTCTCTAAAACAGCAGGAAACGTGAGTGTGCTGAGAACAACAGAACGGTGTTTCCTACACATACGGACCATATCTAGTCCAACTGACTTCTGAAACTACAACAAACCACACGTCCTCTAACACCCAATGCTTGTCAGTTAGGATGAGAAACCTGTGAGCTTCGTGAATGATGTAGTTCGTTTGAGCTGTAAAGTAAGTTCATGTTCCTGAAACTAAGTCTTGATTGTAGGAAGACTCAGAGCCAGGGATTTAATTCCATTTCTGAAGTGAAACACACAGCAGAGTTCTCATCCATTTATCACATTCTGCTTCAGATAAGAAGCATGCTCTTGCTTTCTAGAGTCTCTAAGACAAAGGAAACGTGAGTGTGCTGAGGAAAACAGAACGGTGTTTCCTACCCATACGTACCATATCTTGTCCAACTCTGCCTCTGAAACTACAACAAAGCACAGGTCCTCTAACACCCAATGCTTGTCATTTAAGATGAGAAATGTGTGGGCTTCGAGAATGTTGTAGTTCGTTTGAGCTGAAAAGTGACTTCCCTTACCTGAAACGAAGTCTTGCTTGTAGGGAGACACCGAGCCTGGGATTTAACTCTGTTTCTGAAGTGAAACACACAGCAGAGTTCTCATCCATTGATCACTCTCTGGTTTAGAGCAAGAAGCATGCTCTTGCTTTCTAGAGTCTCTAAAACAGCAGGAAACGTGAGTGTGCTGAGAACAACAGAACGGTGTTTCCTACACATACGGACCATATCTAGTCCAACTCTGCTTCTGAAACTACAACAAAGCACACGTCCTCTAACACCCAATGCTTGTCAGTTAGGATGGGAAACCTGTGACCTTCGTGAATGATGTAGTTCGTTTGAGCTGTAAAGTAAGTGCCTGTTCCTGAAACTAAGTCTTGATTGTAGGAAGACTCAGAGCCAGGGATTTAATTCCATTTCTGAAGTGAAACCCACAGCAGAGTTCTCATCCATTTTTCACATTCTGCTTTAGATAAGAAGCATGCTCTTGCTTTCTAGAGTCTCTAAGACAAAGGAAACGTGAGTGTGCTGAGGAAATCAGAACGGTGTTTCCTACCCATACGTACCATATCTAGTCCAACTCTTCCTCTGAAACTACAACAAAGCACAGGTCCTCTAACACCCAATGCTTGTCATTTCAGATGAGAAATGTGTGGGCTTCGTGAATGTTGTAGTTCGTTTGAGCTGAAAAGTTACTGCGTTTAACTGAAACGAAGTCTTGCTTGTAGGAAGACACAGAGTCTGAGATTTAACTCCATTTCTGGAGGGAAACACACAGCACAGTTCTCATCAATGAAACACACTCTGCTTTAGAGCAAGAAGTACGGCCTTGCTTTCTAGAATCTCTAACGCTGCAGAAAAAGTGAGTGTGCTGAGAAAAATAGAACGGTTTTCCTACACATATGGACCATATAAGGTTCAACTCTGCTTCTGAAGCTGATAAAAAACCACAGGTCCTCTAACATTCAATGCTTGTCAGTTAAGATCAGAAACGTGTGAGCTTCGTGAACGATGTAGTTCGTTTGAGCTGAAAAGTGACTGCCCTTACCTGAAACGAAATCTTCCTTGTAGGAAGACACAGAGCTTGCGATTTAACTCCATTTCTGAAGTGAAACACACAGCAGAGTTCTCATCCATTGATCATACTCTGCTTTAGAGCAAGAAGCTCGCTCTTGCTTTCTAGAGTCTCTAAGACAGCAGGAAACATGAGTGTGCTGAGAACAAAAAACGGTGTTTCCTACACATATGGACCATATATTGTTCAACTCTGCTTCTGAAACTGATACAGAGTACTGGTCCTCTAACAACCAATGCTTGTCATTTAAGATGAGAAATGTGTGGGCTTCGTGAATGTTGTAGTTCGTTTGAGCTGAAAAGTGACTTCCCTTACCTGAAACGAAGTCTTGCTTGTAGGGAGACACAGAGCCTGGGATTTAACTCTATTTCTGAAGTGAAACACACAGCAGAGTTCTCATCCATTGATCACTCTCTGGTTTAGAGCAAGAAGCACGCTCTTGCTTTCTAGAGTCTCTAAAACAGCAGGAAACGTGAGTGTGCTGAGAACAACAGAACGGTGTTTCCTACACATACGGACCATATCTAGTCCAACTGACTTCTGAAACTACAACAAACCACACGTCCTCTAACACCCAATGCTTGTCAGTTAGGATGAGAAACCTGTGAGCTTCGTGAATGATGTAGTTCGTTTGAGCTGTAAAGTAAGTTCATGTTCCTGAAACTAAGTCTTGATTGTAGGAAGACTCAGAGCCAGGGATTTAATTCCATTTCTGAAGTGAAACACACAGCAGAGTTCTCATCCATTTATCACCTTCTGCATTAGATAAGAAGCATGCTCTTGCTTTCTAGAGTCTCTAAGACAAAGGAAACGTGAGTGTGCTGAGGAAAACAGAACGGTGTTTCCTACCCATACGTACCATATCTAGTCCAACTCTGCTTCTGAAACTACAACAAAGCACAGGTCCTCTAACACCCAATGCTTGTCATTTAAGATGAGAAATGTGTGGGCTTCGTGAATGTTGTAGTTCGTTTGAGCTGAAAAGTGACTTCCCTTACCTGAAACGAAGTCTTGCTTGTAGGGAGACACCGAGCCTGGGATTTAACTCTGTTTCTGAAGTGAAACACACAGCAGAGTTCTCATCCATTGATCACTCTCTGGTTTAGAGCAAGAAGCATGCTCTTTCTTTCTAGAGTCTCTAAAACAGCAGGAAACGTGAGTGTGCTGAGAACAACAGAACGGTGTTTCCTACACATACGGACCATATCTAGTCCAACTCTGCTTCTGAAACTACAACAAAGCACACGTCCTCTAACACCCAATGCTTGTCAGTTAGGATGGGAAACCTGTGAGCTTCGTGAATGATGTAGTTCGTTTGAGCTGTAAAGTAAGTGCCTGTTCCTGAAACTAAGTCTTGATTGTAGGAAGACTCAGAGCCAGGGATTTAATTCCATTTCTGAAGTGAAACACACAGCAGAGTTCTCATCCATTTTTCACATTCTGCTTTAGATAAGAAGCATGCTCTTGCTTTCTAGAGTCTCTAAGACAAAGGAAACGTGAGTGTGCTGAGGAAAACAGAACGGTGTTTCCTACCCATACGTACCATATCTAGTCCAACTCTTCCTCTGAAACTACAACAAAGCACAGGTCCTCTAACACCCAATGCTTGTCATTTCAGATGAGAAATGTGTGGGCTTCGTGAATGATGTAGTTCGTTTGAGCTGAAAAGTTACTGCGTTTGACTGAAACGAAGTCTTGCTTGTAGGAAGACACAGAGTCTGAGATTTAACTCCATTTCTGGAGGGAAACACACAGCAGAGTTCTCATCCATTGATCATATTCTGCTTTAGAGCAAGAAGCACGCCCTTGCTTTCTAGAATATCTAACAAAGCAGAAAAACTGAGTGTGCTCAGAACAAAAGAATGGTGTTTCCTACACATACGTACCATAACTAGTTCAACTCTGCTTCTGAAGCTATAAAAACCACAGGTCCTCTAACATTCAATGCTTTTCAGTTAAGATCAGAAACGTGTGAGCTTCGGGAAGTATGTAGTTCCTTTGAGATGAAAAGTGACTGCGTTTACATGAATTGAAGACTTGCTTGTAGGAAGACACAGAGCTTGGGATTTAACTCCATTTAACAAGGGAAACACACAGCACAGTTCTCATCCATGGAACACACTCTGCTTTAGAGCAAGAGGCACGCTCTTCCTTTCTAGAGTCTCATATAGAGCAGGAAACAAGAGTGTGCTCAGAACAAAAGAACGGTGTTTCCTACACATACGGACCATATCTAGTCCAACTCTGCTTCTGAAACTACAACAAACCACAGGTCCTCTACCACCCAATGCTTGTCAGTTATGATGAGAAACCTGTGAGCTTCGTGAACGATGTAGTTCGTTTGAGCTGTAAAGTAACTGCCCTTTCCTGAAACTAAGTCTTGATTGTAGGAAGACTCAGAGCCAGGGATTTAATTCCATTTCTGAAGTGAAACACACAGCAGAGTTCTCATCCATTGATCACTCTGCTAGAGACCAAGAAGCATGCTCTTGCTTTCTAGAGTCTCTAAGACAAAGGAAACGTGAGTGTGCTGAGGAAAACAGAACGGTGTTTCCTACCCATACGTACCATATCTAGTCCAACCCTGCTTCTGAAACTGATACAAAGTACTGGTCCTCTAACATCCAATGCTTTTCATTTAAGATGAGAAGCGTGTGAGCTTCATGAACGATGTAGTTCCTTTGAGCAGAAAAGTGCCTGCCCTTACGTGGAACTAAGTCTTGTCTTGTAGGAAGACACAGTGCCTGGGATTTAACTCCATTTCTGAAGGGAAACACACAGCACAGTTCTCATCCATGAAACACACTCTGCTTTAGAGCAAGGAGCACGCCCTTGCTTTCTAGAATATCTAACAAAGCAGAAAAACTGAGTGTGCTCAGAACAAAAGAATGGTGTTTCCTACACATACGTACCATAACTAGTTCAACTCTGCTTCTGAAGCTATAAAAACCACAGGTCCTCTAACATTCAGTGCTTTTCAGTTAAGATCAGAAACGTGTGAGCTTCGGGAAGTATGTAGTTCCTTTGAGCTGAAAAGTGACTGCGTTTACATGAATTGAAGACTTGCTTGTAGGAAGACACAGAGCTTGGGATTTAACTCCATTTAACAAGGGAAACACACAGCACAGTTCTCATCCATGGAACACACTCTGCTTTAGAGCAAGAGGCACGCTCTTCCTTTCTAGAGTCTCATATAGAGCAGGAAACAAGATGTGCTCAGAAAAAAAGAACAGTGTTTCCAACACATACGGACCATATCTAGTTCAAGATTACTTCTGAAACTGAAATAAACCACAGGTCCTCTAACATCCAATGCTTGTCTGTTCGGATGTGAAACGTGTGAGCTTCATGAACGATGTTGTTCGTTTGAGCTGTAAAGTAACTGCCCATAACTGAAATGAAGTCTTGCTTGTAGCAAGACTCAGAGCCTGGGATTTAACTCCATTTCTGACGGGAAACACACAGCATAGTTCTCATCCATTGATCACTCTGCTAGAGACCAAGAAGCATGCTCTTGCTTTCTAGAGTCTCTAAGACAGCAGGATACGTGAGTGTGCTGAAAACAACAGAACGGTGTTTCCTACACATACGGACCATATCTAGTCCAACTCTGCTTCTGAAACTGATACAAAGCACTGGTCCTCTAACATCCAATGCTTGCCAGTTAAGATGAGAAACGTGTGAGATTCGTCAATGATGTAGTTCTTTTGAGCTGAAAAGTGACTTCCCTTACCTGAAACGAAGTCTTGCTTGTAGGAAGACTCAGAGCCTGTGATTTAACTCCATTTCTGAAGTGAAACACACAGCAGAGTTCTCATCCATTCCTCACACTCTGCTTTAGAGCAAGAAGCACGCTCTTGCTTTCTAGATTCTGTAAGACAGCAGAAAAATTGAGTGTGCTGAGAACAAAAGAATGGTGTTTCCTACACATATTACGACCATATATAGTCCAACTCTGTTTCTGAAACTGATACAAAGCACTGGTCCTCTAACATCCAATGGTTGTCAGTTAAGATGAGAAACGTGTGAGTTTCGTGAATTATGTAGTTCATTTTAGCTGAAAAATGACAGCCCATACCTGAAACGAAGTCTTGCTTGTAGGATGACATAGAGTCTGGGATTTAACTCCATTTCTGAAGGGAAACAGACACCATAGTTCTCATCCATTCATCACACTCTGCTTTAGATCAAGAAGCATGATCTTGCTTTCTAGAGTCTCTAATACAGCAGGAAACATGAGTGTGCTCAGAAAAAAAGAATGGTGTTTCCAACACATACGGACCATATCTAGTTCAAGACTGCTTCTGAAACTGAAATAAACCACAGGTCCTCTAACACCCAATGCTTGTCTGTTAGGATGTGAAACGTGTGAGCTTAATGAACGATGTTGTTTGTTTGAGCTGTAAGGAACTGCCCATTCCTGTAACGAAGTCTTGCTTTTAGGAAGACTCAGAGCCTGTGATTTAACTCCATTTCTGAAGTGAAACACACAGCAGAGTTCTCACCATTCCTCACACTCTGCTTTAGAGCAAGAAGCACGCTCTTGCTTTCTAGATTCTGTAAGACAGCAGAAAAATTGAGTGTGCTGAGAACAAAAGAATGGTGTTTCCTACACATATTACGACCATATATAGTCCAACTCTGCATCTGAAACTGATACAAAGCACTGGTCCTCTAACTTCCAATGCTTGTCAGTTAAGATGAGAAACGTGTGAGCTTCGTGAACGATGTTGTTCGTTTGAGCTGTAAAGTAACTGCCCTTTCATGACATGAAGTCTTGCTTGTAGGATGATTCAGAGACTGGGATTTGATTCCATTTCTGAAGTGAAACACACAGCATAGTTCTCATCCATTGATCACTCTGCTAGAGACCAAGAAGCATGCTCTTGCTTTCTAGAGTCTCTAAGACATCAGGGTACGTGAGTGTGCTGAGAACAACAGAATTGTGTTTCCTACATATACGGACCATATCTAGTCCAACTCTGCTTCTGAAACTGATACAAAGCACTGGTCCTCTAACATCCAATGCTTGTCAGTTAGGATGAGAAACGTGTGAGCTTCGTCAATGATTTAGTTCTTTTGAGCTGAAAAGTGACTTCCCTTACCTGAAACGAAGTCTTGCTTGTAGGAAGACTCAGAGCCTGTGATTTAACTCCATTTCTGAAGTGAAACACACAGCTGAGTTCTCATCCATTGCTCACACCATGCTTTAGAGCAAGAAGCACGCTCTTGCTTTCTAGATTCTCTAAGACAGCAGAAAAAGTGAGTGTGCTGAGAACAAAAGTATGGGGTATCCTATACATATTAGGACCATATATAGTCCAACTCTGCTTCTGAAACTGATACAAAGCACTGGTCCTCTAACATCCAATGCTTGTCAGTTAAGATGAGAAACGTGTGATGAGAACTGTGTTTCCAAAACATACGGACCATATCTAGTTCAACACTGCTTCTGAAACTGAAATAAACCACAGGTCCTCTAACATCCAATCCTTGTCGGTTAAGATGAGAATCGTGTGAGTGTCGTGAATGAGGTAGTTTGTTTGAGCTGAAAAGTGACTGCACTTACCTGAAACGAAGTCTTGCTTGAGGGAAGACACAGAGCCTGGGATTTAACTCCATTTCTGAAGGGAAACACACAGCATAGTTCTCATCCATTCATCACACTCTGCATTAGAGCCACAGGAATGCTCTTGCTTTCTAGAGTCTCTAATACAGCAGGAAACATGAGTGTGCACAGAACAAAAGAGCGGTGTTTCCTACACATAAGGACCATATCTAGTCCAAATCTTCTTCTGAAATTGATAATAAGCACAGGTCCTCTAACATCCAATGCTTGTCAATTAAGATGAGAAACATGTGAGCTTCGTGAACTATGTAGTTCGTTTGAGCTGAAAAGTGACTGCCCTTACCTGAAACGAAGTCTTGCTTGTAGAAAGACACAGAGCCAGAGATTTAACTCCAATTCTGGAGGGATACACACAGCACAGTTCTCATCCATGAAACACTCTGCTTTAGAGCAAGAAGCACGCCCTTGCTTTCTAGAATCTCTAACAATGCAGAAAAACTGAGTGTGCTAAGAACAAAAGAATGGTGTTTCCTACACATACGTACAATAACTAGTTCAACTCTGCTTCTGAAGCTATAAAAACCACAGGTCCTCTAACATTCAATGCTTTTCAGTTAAGATCAGAAACGTGTGAGCTTAGGGAAGTATGTAGTTCCTTTGAGCTGAAAAGTGACTGCATTTACATGAATTGAAGACTTGCTTGTAGGAAGACACAGAGCTTGGGATTTAACTCCATTTAACAAGGGAAACACAATGCACAGTTCTCATCCATGAAACACATTCTGCTTTAGAGCAAGAGGCACGCTCTTCCTTTCTAGAGTCTCTAATACAGCAGGAAACAAGAGTGTGCTCAGAAAAAAAGAACAGTGTTTCCTACATATACGGACCATATCTAGTTCAATTTTGCTTCTGAAACTGCAACAAACCCCAGGTCCTCTAACACCCAATGCTTGTCAGTTAGGATGAGAAACGTGTGAGCTTCCTGAATGATGTGGTTCGTTTGAGCTGAAAAGTGACTGCCCTTACCTGAAACGATGTCTTTCTTGTAGGAAGACACAAAGCCTGGGATTTAATTCCATTTCTGATGTGAAACACCTAGCAGAGTTCTCATCCATTGATCATACTCTGCTTTACAGCAAGAAGCACGCTCTTGCTTTCTAGAGTCTCTAAGACAGCAGGAAACGTGAGCTTCATGAACGACGTTGTTCATTTGAGCTGTAAAGTAACTGCCCATTCCTGAAACGAAGTCTTTCTAGTATGAAGACTCAGAGCCTGGAATTTAACTCCATTTCTGAAGTGAAACACACAGCAGAGTTCTGATCCATTGATCACAATCTGCTAGAGAGCAAGAAGCATGCTCTTGCTTTCTAGAGTCTCTAAGAAAACAGGATACGTGAGTGTGCTGAGAAAAATAGAACAGTGTTTCCTACACATATGGACCATATCTAGTCCAACTCTGCTTCTGAAACCGACACAAAGCACTGCTCCTCTAACATCCAATGCTTTTCAGTTAATATGAGAATCGTGTGAGCGTCGTGAATGATGTAGTTCGTTTGAGCTGAAAAGTGACTGCACTTACCTGAAACGAAGTCTTGCTTGAGGGAAGACACAGAGCCTGGGATTTAACTCCATTTCTGAAGGGATACAAACAGTATAGTTCTCATCCATTCATCACACTCTGCATTAGATCCAGAGCAACGCTCTTGCTTTCTAGAGTCTCTAATACAGCAGGAAACATGAGTGTGCACAGAACAAAAGAGCGGTGTTTTCTACACATAAGGACCATATCTAGTCCAACTCTTCTTCTGAAATCATAATAAGCTCAGGTCCTCTAACATCCAATGCATGTCAATTAAGAAGAGAAACGTGTGAGCTTCGTGAACTATGTAGTTCGTTTGAGCTGAAAAGTGACTGCCCTTACCTGAAACAAAGTCTTGCTTGTAGGAAGTCACAGAGCCTGAGATTTAACTCCAATTCTGGAGGGAAACACACAGCACAGTTCTCATCCATGAAACACACTCTGCTTTAGAGAAAGAAGCATGCCCTTGCTTTCTAGACTCTCTAACAATAAAGAAAAACTGAGTGTGCTAAGAACAAAAGAATGGTGTTTCCTACACATATGGACCATACCTAGTCCAAATCTGCTTCTGAAACTGACACAAAGCACTGGTCCTCTAACATCCAATGCTTGTCAGTTAAGATGAGAAACGTTGCCCTTCGTGAATGATGTAGTTCGTTTGAGCTGAAAAGTGACTTCCCTTACCTGAAACAAAGTCTTGCTTGTAGGAAGACACAGAGCCTGGGATTTAACTCTATTTCTGAAGCGAAACTCACAGCAGAGTTCTCATCCATTGATCACACTCTGCATTAGAGCAAGAAGCATGCTCTTGCTTTCTAGAGTCTCTAATACAGCATGAAACATGAGTGTGCTCAGAACAAAAGAACGGTGTTTCCTATACATAAGGACCATATCTAGTCCACCTCTGCTTCTGAAACTGATATGAAGCACTGTTCTTGTAACATACAATGCTTGTCAGTTAAGATGAGAAACGTGTGAGCTTCGTGAATGATGTAGTTCGTTTGAGCTGAAAAGTGACTTCCCTTACCTGAAAAGAAGTCTTGCTTGTAGGAAGACACAGAGCATGGGATTTAACTCCATTTCTGAAGGGAAACACAAAGCACAGTTCTCATCCATGAAACACACTCTGCTTTAGAGCAAGAGGCACGCTCTTCCTTTCTAGAGTCTATAATACAGCAGGAAACATGAGTGTGCTCAGAAAAAAAGAACGGTGTTTCCTACACATACAGACCATATCTAGTCCAACTCTGCTTCTGAAACTGAAACAAACCACAGGTCCTCTAACATCCAGTGCTTGTCCGTTAAGATAAGAAACTTGTGAGCTTCCTGAACAATGTAGTTCCTTTGAGCTGTAAAGTAACTGGCCTTACCTGAAAAGAAGTCTTGCTTGTAGGATGACTCAGAGCCTGGGATTTAACTCCATTTCTGAAGGGAAACACACAGCAGAGTTCTCATCCATTGTGCACACTCTGCTTTAGAGCAAGAAGCACGCAATTGCTTTCTACTGTCTCTAAGTCAGCAGGAAACATGAGTGTGATGAGAACAAAAGAACGGTGTTTCCTAAACATACGGACCATATCTAGTCCAACTCTGCTTCTGAAACTGATACAAAGCACTGGTCCTCTAACATCCAATACTTGTCAGTTAAGATGAGAAACGTGTGAGCCTCATCAACGACGTAGTTCATTTGAGCTGAAAAGTGACTGCCCTTACCTGAAACGAAGTCTTGCATGTAGGAAAAAACGGAGCCTGGGATTTAACTCCATTTCTGAAGGGAAGCACACAGCAGAGTTGTCATCCATGGATCACACTCTGCTTTAGAGCAAGAAGAACGCTATTGCTTTCTAGAGTCTGTAATACAGCAGGAAACTTGAGTGTGCTCAGAACAAAAGAACGGTATTTCCTACACATTCGGGTCAAATCTAGTTCAACTTTGCTTCTGAAACTGAAAAAACCAGAGATCCTCTAACATCCAATGCTTATCCGTTAAGATGAGAAACTTGTGAACTTCATGAATGATGTTGACCGTTTGAGCTGGAAAGTAACTGCCCTTACCTGAAATGAAGTCTTGCTTGTAGGATGACTCAGAGCCTGGGATTTCACTCCATTTCTGAAGTGGAACACACAACAGACTTCTCATCCATTGTTCACACTCTGCTTTAGAGCAAGAACACGCTCTTCCTTTCTAGATTCTCTAAGATAGCAGGAAACCTGAGTATGATGAGAACAAAAGAACGGTGTTTCCTACACATACGGACTATATCTAGTCCAACTCTGCTTCTGAAACTGATACAAAGCACTGGTCCTCTAACATCCAATGCTTGTCAGTTAAGATGAGAAACTTGTGAGCTTCATGAGCGACGTTGTTCGTATGAGCTGAAAAGTGACTGCCCTTTCCTGAAACGAAGTCTTGCTTGTAGGAAGAAACGGAGCCTGGGATTTAACTCCATTTCTGAAGGGAAGCACACAGCATAGTTCTCAACCATGGATCACACTCTGCTTTAGAGCAAGAAGAACACTATTGCTTTCTAGAGTCTGTAACACAGCAGGAAACTTGAGTGTGCTCAAAACAAAAGAACGGTGTTTCCTAAATATACGGACCATATCTAGTCCAACTCTGCTTCTGAAACTGATACAAAGCACTGGTCCTCTAACATCCAATACTTGTCAGTTAAGATGAGAAACGTGTGAGCCTCATCAACGATGTAGTTCCTTTGAGCTGAAAAGTGACTGCCCTTACCTGAAACGAAGTCTTGCTTGTAGGAAGAAACGGAGCCTGGCATTTAACTCCATTTCTGAAGGGAAGCACACAGCAGACTTCTCAACCATGGATCACACTCTGCTTTAGAGCAAGAAGAACGCTATTGCTTTCTAGAGTCTGTAATACAGCAGGAAACTTGAGTGTGCTCAGAACAAAAGAACGGTGTTTCCTACACATTCGGGTCAAATATAGTTCAACTCTGCTTCTGAAACTGAAAAAACCAGAGGTCCTCTAACATCCCATGCTTGTCAGTTTAGATGAGAAACGTGTGTGCTTCCTGAACGATGTAGTACGTTTCAGCTGTAAATTAACTGGCCTTACCTGAAAAGAAGTCTTGCTTGTAGGAAGACAAAGAGCCTGGGATTTAACTCCATTTCTGAAGTGAAACACACAGAAGTTTTCTCATCCATAGATCACACTCTGCTTTAGAGTAAGAATCATGCTCTTGCTTTCTAGAGTCTCTAAGACAGCAGGAAACGTGAGTGTGCTGAGAACAAAAGATCGGTGTTTCCTACACAAACGGACCATATCTAGTCCAACTCTGCTTCTGAAACTGATACAAAGCACTGGTCCTCTAACATCCAATACTTGTCAGTTAAGATGAGAAACGTGTGAGCCTCATCAACGATGTAGTTAATTAGAGCTGAAAAGTGACTGCCCTTACCTGAATCGAAGTCTTGCTTGTAGGAAGAAATGGAGCCTGAGATTTAACTCCATTTCTGAAGTGGAACACACAGCAGAGTTCTCATCCATTGATCACACTCTGCTTTAGAGCAAGAAGCACGCTCTTGCTTTCTAGAGTATCTAATACAGCAGGAAACCTGAGTGTGCTCAGAACAAAAGAACGGTGTTTCCTACACATACAGACCATATCTAGTCCAACTCTGCTTCTGAAACTGAAACAAACCACAGGTCCTCTAACATCCAATGCTTGTCCGTTAAGATGAGAAACTTGTGAGCTTCGTGAACGATGTTGAGAGTTTGAGCTGTAGAGTAATTTCCCTTACCTGAAATGAAGTCTTGCTTGTAGGATGACTCAGACCTTGGATTTAACTCCATTTCTGAAGTGAAACACACAACAGAGTTCTCATCCATTGTTCACACTCTGCTTTAGAGCAAGAAGCGCGCTCTTGCTTTCTAGAGTCTCTAATACAGTAGGAAACCTGAGTGTGCTCAGAACAAAAGAACGGTGTTTCCTACACATACAGACCATATCTAGTCGAACTCTGCTGCTGAAACTGATACAAACCACAGGTCCTCTAACATCCAATGCTTGTCCGTTAAGATGAGAAACGTGTGAGCTTCATGAGCGACGTAGTTCATATGAGCTGAAAAGTGACTGCCCTTTCCTGAAACGATGTCTTGCTTGTAGGAAGAAACGGATACTGGGATTTAACTCCATTTCTGAAGGGAAGCACACAGCAGAGTTCTCATCCATGGATCATATTCTGCTTTAGAACAAGAAGAACGCTATTGCTTTCTAGAGTCTGTAACACAGCAGGAAACTTGAGTGTGCTCAGAACAAAAGAACGGTGTTTCCTACACATTCGGGTCAAATCTAGTTCAACTGTGCTTCTGAAACTGAAAAAACCAGAGGTCCTCTAACATCCAATGCTTTTCACTTAAGAGCGGAAAAACGTGTCAGCTTCGTGAACGATGTAGCTTCATTTGAGCTCTAAAGTGACTTTGTTTTCCGTAAATGAAGACTTGCTTGTACGAAGACACAGAGCCTGGGATTTAACTACACTTCTGAAGGGAAACACACAGCACAGTACTCATCCGTGAAACACACTCTGCTTTAGAGCAAGTAGCACGCTCTTCCTTTCTAGAGTCTCTAAGACAGCAGGAAACGTGAGTGTGCTCAGAACAAAAGAACTGTGTGTCCTAAACGTATGTACTATATCTAGTTCAACTCTGCTTCTGAAACTCATACAAACCACAGGTCTTCTAACATCCAATGCTTGTCAGTTAAGATGAGAAACATAGAAGCTTCGTGAACGATGTAGATCATTTGAGCTGAAAAGAGACTGCCCTTAACTGAAATGAAATCTTTCTTGTAGGAAGACACAGAGCCTGGGATTTAACTCCATTTCTGAAGCAAGTCACACAGCACAGTTCTCATTCATGAAACACACTATGCTTTAGAGCAAGAAGCACGCTCTTGTTTTCTAGAGTCTCTAAGAGAGCAGGAAACATGAGTGTGCTCAGAACAAAAGAACTGTGTTTAGTACACATTTCGACCATATTTACTTCAAATCTGCTTCTGAAACTGATATAAACCACAGTCCCTCTCACATCCAATGCTTGTCAGTTAAGATGAGAAACGTGTGAGCTTTGAGAATGATTTTGGTCGTTTGAGCAGAAAGTGACTGCCCTTACTTGAAACAAAGTCTTGCATGTAGGAAGATTCAGAGCCTTGGAATTAACTCCATTTCTGAATGTAAAAACACAGCACATTTCTCATCCATGGTACACACTCTGCTTTAGAGCAAGAAGCATGCTCTTGCTTGCTAGAGACTCTAATAAAGCAGGAAACATGAGTGTGCTCAGAACAAAAGAACTGTGTGTCCTACACGTACACTCCATATAAACTTCAACTCTGCCTCTGAAACTGATACAAATCACAGGTCCTCTAATATCCCATGCTTTTCAGTTAAGAACGAGAAACGCTTGGGCTTCTTGAACGATGTAGCTTCGTTTGAACTGAAAAGTGACTTTATTTTCCTGTAATGAAGACTTGCTTGTAGGAATACACAGAGCCTGGGATTTAACTCAATTTCTGAAGCAAATCACACAGCACAGTTCTCATCCATGAAACACACGGTGCTTTAGAGCAAGAAGAACGCTCTTGCTTTCTAGAGTGTCTAATAGAGCAGGAAAGGTGAGTGTGCTCATAAGAAAAGAAAGATGTTTCCTACACTCACGGACCATATCTAGTTCAACTGTGCTTCTGAAACTGATACAAACCACAGGTCCTCTAACATCCAATGCTTGTCAGTAATGATGAGAAACTTGTTAGCTTCGTGAACAATGTAGTTCCTTTGACCTGAAAGGTGACTGGCCTTATATGAAACAAAGTCTTGCTTGTAGGAAGACACAGAGCCTGGGATTTAACACCATTTCTGAAGGGAAACACAAGGCACAGTTCTCATGCATGGTACACACTCTGCTTTAGAGCATGAATCACACTCTTGCTTTCTAGAGTCTCAATACAGCAGAAAATGTGAGGGTGCTGAGAACAAAAGAACGGTGTTTCCTACACATACGGACCATATGTAGTTCAACTCTGCTTCAGAAACTGATACAAACCACAGGTCCTCTAACATCCAGTGCTTTTTATTTAAGAGCGAGAAACGTGTGAGCTTCATGACAATGTAGCTTCGTTTGAGCTGAAAATTGACTGCGTTTACCTGAAACCAAGTCTTGCTTGTAGGAAGACACAGAGCGAGGGATTTAACTCGATTTCTGAAGGGAAACATACAGCACAGTTCTCCTCCATGAAACACACTCTGCTTTACAGCAAGAAGCAAGCTCTTGCTTTCTAGAGTCTCTAAGACAGCAAGAAACGTGAGTGTGCTCAGAACAAAAGAACTGTGCGTCCTACACATATGCATCATATCTAGTACTACTCCTCTTCTGAAACTGATACAAACAACAAGTCCTCTAACATCCAATGATTGTCAGTTAAGATGAGAAACTTGGGTGCTTCGTGAACGATGTAGATCGTTTGAGCTGAAAAGTGACGGCCCTTATCTGAAACGAACTCTTGCTTGTAGGAAGACACAGAGCCTGTGATTTAACTCTGTTTCTGAGGGAAAACACACAGCTCAGTTCTCATCCATGGTACACACTCTGCTTCAGAGCAAGAAGCACGCTCTTGCTTTCTTGAGTCACTAATACAGCAGGAAATGTGAGTGTGCTCTGAAAAAAGAACGGTGTTTCCTACACATACGGATCATGTCTAGTTCAACTCTTCTTCTGAAACTGATACACACCACAGGTCCTCTAACATCCAATGCTTTTCATTTAAAATGAGAATCGTGTTAGCTTCGTGAACGATGTAGTTCCTTTGACCTGAAAGGTGACTGGCCTTACATGTAACGAAGTCTTGCTTGTAGGAAGACACAGAGACTGGGATTTAACTCCATTTCAGAAGGGAAACACACAAGGCTGTTCTCATCCATGTAACACACTCTGCTTTAGAGTGAGAAGCACGCTCTTTCTTTCTAGATTCTCTAATACAACAGGAAACGTGTGTGTGCTCAGAACAAACGAACTGTGTTTCTTACACATTCTGAGAATATCTAGTTCAACTCTGCTTCTGAAACTGATACAAACCACAAGTCCTCTAACATCCAATGCTTCTCAGTTAAGAGCGAAAAACGTGTGAGATTCGTGGACGATGTAGCTTCATTTAAGCTCTAAAGTGACTTTGTTTTCCTAAAATGAAGACATGCTTGTAGGAAGACAAAAGAGCCTGGGATTTAACTCCATTTCTGAAGCGAAACACACAGCCCAGCTCTCATCCACGTAACACACTCTGCTTTAGAGCAAGAAGCACGTTCTTGCTTTCTAGATTCTCTAATACAGAACGAAATGTGAGTGTGCTCAGAACAAAAGAACTGTGTGTCCTACACATATGGACCCTCTCTAGTTCAACACTGCTTCAGAAACTGATACAAACCACAGGTCCTCTAACATCCAATGCTTGTCAGTTAAGATGAGAAACGTGGGAGCTTCGTGAACAATGTATCTCGTTTGAGCTGAAAAGAGACTGCCCTTAAGTGAAACGAAATCTTGCTTGTAGAAAGAAACAGAGCCTGGGATTTAACTCCATTTCTGAAGGAAAACACACAGTACTGTTCTCATCCATGAAACACACTCTGCTTTACAGCAAGAAGCATGCTTTTGCTTTCTAGATTTTCTAATACAGCAAGAAACATGAGTGTGCTCAGAACAAAAGAACTGTGTTACCTACACATTTGGACCCTATCTAGTTCAACTCTGCTTCTGAAACTGATGCAAACCACAGGTTCTCTAACATCCAATGCTAGCCAGTGAAGATGAGAAACGTGTGAGCTTCATGAATGATGTAGTTCGTTTGAGCTGAAAAGTGACTGTCCTAAACTGAAACGAAGTCTTGCTTGCAGGACGACATAGACCCTGGTATTTTACTCCTTTTCTGAAGGTAAACAAACAGCAGAGTTCAAATCCATGGTACACACTCTGCTTTAGAGCAAGACACATGCTCTTGCTTTCTAGAGTCTCTAAGACAGCAGGAAACATGAGTGTGCTCAGAACAAAAGAACAGAGTTTCCTACACATTCGGACCATGTCTAGCTCAACTCTGCTTCTGAAACTGTTACAAACCTCAGGTCCTCTAACATGCAATGCTTTTCACTTAAGAGCGAAAAACGTGTGAGCTTCGTTAAAAATGTTGCTTCATTTGAGCTCTAAAGTGACTTTGTTTTACTGTAATCAAGACTTGCTTGTAAGAAGACACAGAGCCTGGGATTTAATTACGTTTCTGAAGCAAATCACACAGCACAGTTCTCATCCATGGTACACTCTCTGCTTTAGAGCAAAAAGCACGCTCTTGCTTTCTAGAGTCTCTAATACAGCAGGAAACGTGAGTGAGCTCAGAACAAAAAACTGTGCGTCCTACACATATGCTCCATATCAACTTCAACTCTGCTTCTGAACCTGATACAAATCACAGGTCCTCTAACATCCAATGCTTGCCAGTTAAGTTGAGAAACGTTTGAGCTTCATGAACGATGTAGATCATTTGAGCTGAAAAGTGACTGCCCTTACCTGAAACGAAGTCTTGCTTGTAGGAAGACACAGAGCCAAGATTTAACTACATTTCTAAAGGGAAACACACAGCACAGTTCTCATCCATGAAACACACTCCGCTTTAGAGCAAGAATTACACTGTTGCTTTCTAGAATCTCTGATAGGGCAGGAAACATGAGTGTGCTCAGAGCAAAGAACTGTTTTTCCTACATATGTGGATCATATCTAGTTCATCTCAGCTTCTGAAACTGATGCAAACCACAGGTCCTCTAACATCCAATGCTTTACAGTTAAGAGAGAAAAACGTGTGAGCCTCGAGGACGATGTAGCTTCTTTTGAGCTGAATAGTGACTTTGTTTACGTGAAACAAATTCTTGCTTGTGGGAAGATACAGAGCCTGGTATTTAACTCCATTTCTGAAGAAAAACACACAGTACTGTTCTCATCCATGAAACACACTCTGCTTTAGAGCAAGAAGCACGCTCTTGCTTTCTAGATTTTCTAATACAGCAAGAAACATGAGTGTGCTCAGAACAAAAGAACTGTGTTACCTACACATTTGGACCCTATCTAGTTCAACTCTGCTTCTGAAACTTATGCAAACCACAGGTTCTCTAAAATCCAATGCTAGCCAGTGAAGATGAGAAACGTGTGAGCTTCATGAATGATGTAGTTCGTTTGAGCTGAAAAGTGACTGCCCTAAACTGAAACGAAGTCTTGCTTGCAGGACGACATAGAGCCTGGGATTTAACTCCTTTTCTGAAGGTAAACAAACAGCAGAGTTCAAATCCATGGTACACACTCTGCTTTAAAGCAAGACACATGCTCTTGCTTTCTAGAGTCTCTAAGACAGCAGGAAACGTGAGTGTGCTCAGAACAAAAGAACTGTGTTTCCTACACATACGGACTATATCTAGTTAAACTCTGCTTCTGAAACTGATACAACCCACAGTTCATATAATATCCCATGATTTTCAGTTAAGAGCAAGTAATGTGTGAGCTTCCTGAACGATGTATACTCGTTTGAGCTTAAAAGTGACTGCCCTAAACTGAAACGAAGTCTTGCTTGTAGGAAGACACATAGCCTGGGATTTAACTCCTCTTCTGTAGGGAAACACACAGCTCAGGTCTCATCCATGGTACACACTCTGCTTCAGAGCAAGAAGCACGCTCTTGCTTTCTAGAGTCACTAATACAGCAGGAAAGGTGAGTGTGCTCTGAAAAAAACAACGGTGTTTCCTACACATACGGATCATGTCTAGTTCAACTCTTCTTCTGAAACTGATACACACCACAGGTCCTCTAACATCCAATGCTTTTCATTTAAAATGAGAATCGTGTTAGCTTCGTGAACGATGTAGTTCCTTTGACCTGAAAGGTGACTGGCCTTACATGAAACGAAGTCTTGCTTGTAGGAAGACACAGAGACTGGGATTTAACTCCATTTCAGAAGGGAAACACACAAGGCTGTTCTCATCCATGTAACACACTCTGCTTTAGAGTGAGAAGTACGCTGTTGCTTTCTAGAGTCTGTAATACAACAGGAAACGTATGTGTGCTCAGAACAAACGAACTGTGTTTCTTACACATTCTGAGAATATCTAGTTCAACTCTGCTTCTGAAACTGATACAAAGCACAAGTCCTCTAACATCCAATGCTTCTCAGTTAAGAGCGAAAAACATGTGAGCTTCATGAACGATGTAGCTTCATTTAAGCTCTAAAGTGACTTTGTTTTCCTAAAATGAAGACATGCTTGTAGGAAGACAAAAGAGCCTGGGATTTAACTCCATTTCTGAAGCGAAACACACAGCCCAGCTCTCATCCACGTAACACACTCTGCTTTAGAGCAAGAAGCACGTTCTTGCTTTCTAGAGTCTCTAATACAGCACGAAATGTGAGTGTGCTCAGAACAAAAGAACTGTGTGTCCTACACATATGGACCCTCTCTAGTTCAACACTGCTTCAGAAACTGATACAAACCACAGGTCCTCTAACATCCAATGCTTGTCATTTAAGATGAGAAACGTGGGAGCTTCGTGAACAATGTATCTCGTTTGAGCTGAAAAGAGACTGCCCTTAAGTGAAACGAAATCTTGCTTGTAGAAAGAAACAGAGCTTGGGATTTAACTCCATTTCTGAAGGAAAACACACAGAACTGTTCTCATCCATGAAACACACTCTGCTTTAGAGCAAGAAGCACGCTCTTGCTTTCTAGATTTTCTAATACAGCAAGAAACATGAGTGTGCTCAGAACAAAAGAACTGTGGTACCTACACATTTGGACCCTATCTAGTTCAAATCTGCTTCTGAAACTGATGCAAACCACAGGTTCTCTAACATCCAATGCTAGCCAGTGAAGATGAGAAACGTGTGAGCTTCATGAATGATGTAGTTCGTTTGAGCTGAAAAGTGACTGTCCTAAACTGAAACGAAGTCTTGCTTGCAGGACGACATAGACCCTGGGATTTAACTCCTTTTCTGAAGGTAAACAAACAGCAGAGTTCAAATCCATGGTACACACTCTGCTTTAGAGCAAGACACATGCTCTTGCTTTCTAGAGTCTCTAAGACAGCAGGAAACATGAGTGTGCTCAGAACAAAAGAACAGAGTTTCCTACACATTCGGACCATGTCTAGCTCAACTCTGCTTCTGAAACTGTTACAAACCTCAGGTCCTCTAACATCCAATGCTTTTCACTTAAGAGCGAAAAACGTGTGAGCTTCGTTAAAAATGTTGCTTCATTTGAGCTCTAAAGTGACTTTGTTTTACTGTAATCAAGACTTGCTTGTAAGAAGACACAGAGCCTGGGATTTAATTACGTTTCTGAAGCAAATCACACAGCACAGTTCTCATCCATGGTACACTCTCTGCTTTAGAGCAAAAAGCACGCTCTTGCTTTCTAGAGTCTCTAATACAGCAGGAAATGTGAGTGAGCTCAGAACAAAAAACTGTGCGTCCTACACATATGCTCCATATCAACTTCAACTCTGCTTCTGAACCTGATACAAATCACAGGTCCTCTAACATCCAATGCTTGCCAGTTAAGTTGAGAAACGTTTGAGCTTCATGAACGATGTAGATCATTTGAGCTGAAAAGTGACTGCCCTTACCTGAAACGAAGTCTTGCTTGTAGGAAGACACAGAGCCAAGATTTAACTACATTTCTAAAGGGAAACACACAGCACAGTTCTCATCCATGAAACACACTCCGCTTTAGAGCAAGAATTACACTGTTGCTTTCTAGAATCTCTGATAGGGCAGGAAACATGAGTGTGCTCAGAGCAAAGAACTGTTTTTCCTACATATGTGGATCATATCTAGTTCATCTCAGCTTCTGAAACTGATGCAAACCACAGGTCCTCTAACATCCAATGCTTTACAGTTAAGAGAGAAAAACGTGTGAGCCTCGAGGACGATGTAGCTTCTTTTGAGCTGAATAGTGACTTTGTTTACGTGAAACAAATTCTTGCTTGTGGGAAGATACAGAGCCTGGTATTTAACTCCATTTCTGAAGAAAAACACACAGTACTGTTCTCATCCATGAAACACACTCTGCTTTAGAGCAAGAAGCACGCTCTTGCTTTCTAGATTTTCTAATACAGCAAGAAACATGAGTGTGCTCAGAACAAAAGAACTGTGTTACCTACACATTTGGACCCTATCTAGTTCAACTCTGCTTCTGAAACTGATACAAACCACAAGTCCTCTAACATCCAATGCTTCTCAGTTAAGAGCGAAAAACGTGTGAGATTCGTGAACGATGTAGCTTCATTTAAGCTCTAAAGTGACTTTGTTTTCCTAAAATGAAGACATGCTTGTAGGAAGACAAAAGAGCCTGGGATTTAACTCCATTTCTGAAGCGAAACACACAGCCCAGCTCTCATCCACGTAACACACTCTGCTTTAGAGCAAGAAGCACGTTCTTGCTTTCTAGATTCTCTAATACAGAACGAAATGTGAGTGTGCTCAGAACAAAAGAACTGTGTGTCCTACACATATGGACCCTCTCTAGTTCAACACTGCTTCAGAAACTGATACAAACCACAGGTCCTCTAACATCCAATGCTTGTCAGTTAAGATGAGAAACGTGGGAGCTTCGTGAACAATGTATCTCGTTTGAGCTGAAAAGAGACTGCCCTTAAGTGAAACGAAATCTTGCTTGTAGAAAGAAACAGAGCCTGGGATTTAACTCCATTTCTGAAGGAAAACACACAGTACTGTTCTCATCCATGAAACACACTCTGCTTTACAGCAAGAAGCATGCTTTTGCTTTCTAGATTTTCTAATACAGCAAGAAACATGAGTGTGCTCAGAACAAAAGAACTGTGTTACCTACACATTTGGACCCTATCTAGTTCAAATCTGCTTCTGAAACTGATGCAAACCACAGGTTCTCTAACATCCAATGCTAGCCAGTGAAGATGAGAAACGTGTGAGCTTCATGAATGATGTAGTTCGTTTGAGCTGAAAAGTGACTGTCCTAAACTGAAACGAAGTCTTGCTTGCAGGACGACATAGACCCTGGTATTTTACTCCTTTTCTGAAGGTAAACAAACAGCAGAGTTCAAATCCATGGTACACACTCTGCTTTAGAGCAAGACACATGCTCTTGCTTTCTAGAGTCTCTAAGACAGCAGGAAACATGAGTGTGCTCAGAACAAAAGAACAGAGTTTCCTACACATTCAGACCATGTCTAGCTCAACTCTGCTTCTGAAACTGTTACAAACCTCAGGTCCTCTAACATGCAATGCTTTTCACTTAAGAGCGAAAAACGTGTGAGCTTCGTTAAAAATGTTGCTTCATTTGAGCTCTAAAGTGACTTTGTTTTACTGTAATCAAGACTTGCTTGTAAGAAGACACAGAGCCTGGGATTTAATTACGTTTCTGAAGCAAATCACACAGCACAGTTCTCATCCATGGTACACTCTCTGCTTTAGAGCAAAAAGCACGCTCTTGCTTTCTAGAGTCTCTAATACAGCAGGAAACGTGAGTGAGCTCAGAACAAAAAACTGTGCGTCCTACACATATGCTCCATATCAACTTCAACTCTGCTTCTGAACCTGATACAAATCACAGGTCCTCTAACATCCAATGCTTGCCAGTTAAGTTGAGAAACGTTTGAGCTTCATGAACGATGTAGATCATTTGAGCTGAAAAGTGACTGCCCTTACCTGAAACGAAGTCTTGCTTGTAGGAAGACACAGAGCCAAGATTTAACTACATTTCTAAAGGGAAACACACAGCACAGTTCTCATCCATGAAACACACTCCGCTTTAGAGCAAGAATTACACTGTTGCTTTCTAGAATCTCTGATAGGGCAGGAAACATGAGTGTGCTCAGAGCAAAGAACTGTTTTTCCTACATATGTGGATCATATCTAGTTCATCTCAGCTTCTGAAACTGATGCAAACCACAGGTCCTCTAACATCCAATGCTTTACAGTTAAGAGAGAAAAACGTGTGAGCCTCGAGGACGATGTAGCTTCTTTTGAGCTGAATAGTGACTTTGTTTACGTGAAACAAATTCTTGCTTGTGGGAAGATACAGAGCCTGGTATTTAACTCCATTTCTGAAGAAAAACACACAGTACTGTTCTCATCCATGAAACACACTCTGCTTTAGAGCAAGAAGCACGCTCTTGCTTTCTAGATTTTCTAATACAGCAAGAAACATGAGTGTGCTCAGAACAAAAGAACTGTGTTACCTACACATTTGGACCCTATCTAGTTCAACTCTGCTTCTGAAACTTATGCAAACCACATGTTCTCTAAAATCCAATGCTAGCCAGTGAAGATGAGAAACGTGTGAGCTTCATGAATGATGTAGTTCGTTTGAGCTGAAAAGTGACTGCCCTAAACTGAAACGAAGTCTTGCTTGCAGGACGACATAGAGCCTGGGATTTAACTCCTTTTCTGAAGGTAAACAAACAGCAGAGTTCAAATCCATGGTACACACTCTGCTTTAAAGCAAGACACATGCTCTTGCTTTCTAGAGTCTCTAAGACAGCAGGAAACGTGAGTGTGCTCAGAACAAAAGAACTGTGTTTCCTACACATACGGACTATATCTAGTTAAACTCTGCTTCTGAAACTGATACAACCCACAGTTCATATAATATCCCATGATTTTCAGTTAAGAGCAAGTAATGTGTGAGCTTCCTGAACGATGTATACTCGTTTGAGCTTAAAAGTGACTGCCCTAAACTGAAACGAAGTCTTGCTTGTAGGAAGACACATAGCCTGGGATTTAACTCCTCTTCTGTAGGGAAACACACAGCTCAGGTCTCATCCATGGTACACACTCTGCTTCAGAGCAAGAAGCACGCTCTTGCTTTATAGAGTCACTAATACAGCAGGAAAGGTGAGTGTGCTCTGAAAAAAACAACGGTGTTTCCTACACATACGGATCATGTCTAGTTCAACTCTTCTTCTGAAACTGATACACACCACAGGTCCTCTAACATCCAATGCTTTTCATTTAAAATGAGAATCGTGTTAGCTTCGTGAACGATGTAGTTCCTTTGACCTGAAAGGTGACTGGCCTTACATGTAACGAAGTCTTGCTTGTAGGAAGACACAGAGACTGGGATTTAACTCCATTTCAGAAGGGAAACACACAAGGCTGTTCTCATCCATGTAACACACTCTGCTTTAGAGTGAGAAGTACGCTGTTGCTTTCTAGAGTCTCTAATACAACAGGAAACGTATGTGTGCTCAGAACAAACGAACTGTGTTTCTTACACATTCTGAGAATATCTAGTTCAACTCTGCTTCTGAAACTGATACAAACCACAAGTCCTCTAACATCCAATGCTTCTCAGTTAAGAGCGAAAAACATGTGAGCTTCATGAACGATGTAGCTTCATTTAAGCTCTAAAGTGACTTTGTTTTCCTAAAATGAAGACATGCTTGTAGGAAGACAAAAGAGCCTGGGATTTAACTCCATTTCTGAAGCGAAACACACAGCCCAGCTCTCATCCACGTAACACACTCTGCTTTAGAGCAAGAAGCACGTTCTTGCTTTCTAGAGTCTCTAAGACAGCAGGAAACGTGAGTGTGCTCAGAACAAAAGAACTGTGTTTCCTACACCTTCGGACCATATCTAGTTCAACTCTGCTTCAGAAACTGATACAAACCACAGGTCCTCTAACATCCAATGCTTGTCATTTAAGATGAGAAACGTGGGAGCTTCGTGAACAATGTATCTCGTTTGAGCTGAAAAGAGACTGCCCTTAAGTGAAACGAAATCTTGCTTGTAGAAAGAAACAGAGCTTGGGATTTAACTCCATTTCTGAAGGAAAACACACAGAACTGTTCTCATCCATGAAACACACTCTGCTTTAGAGCAAGAAGCACGCTCTTGCTTTCTAGATTTTCTAATACAGCAAGAAACATGAGTGTGCTCAGAACAAAAGAACTGTGGTACCTACACATTTGGACCCTATCTAGTTCAAATCTGCTTCTGAAACTGATGCAAACCACAGGTTCTCTAACATCCAATGCTAGCCAGTGAAGATGAGAAACGTGTGAGCTTCATGAATGATGTAGTTCGTTTGAGCTGAAAAGTGACTGTCCTAAACTGAAACGAAGTCTTGCTTGCAGAACGACATAGACCCTGGGATTTAACTCCTTTTCTGAAGGTAAACAAACAGCAGAGTTCAAATCCATGGTACACACTCTGCTTTAGAGCAAGACACATGCTCTTGCTTTCTAGAGTCTCTAAGACAGCAGGAAACATGAGTGTGCTCAGAACAAAAGAACAGAGTTTCCTACACATTTGGACCATGTCTAGCTCAACTCTGCTTCTGAAACTGTTACAAACCTCAGGTCCTCTAACATCCAATGCTTTTCACTTAAGAGCGAAAAACGTGTGAGCTTCGTTAAAAATGTTGCTTCATTTGAGCTCTAAAGTGACTTTGTTTTACTGTAATCAAGACTTGCTTGTAAGAAGACACAGAGCCTGGGATTTAATTACGTTTCTGAAGCAAATCACACAGCACAGTTCTCATCCATGGTACACTCTCTGCTTTAGAGCAAAAAGCACGCTCTTGCTTTCTAGAGTCTCTAATACAGCAGGAAATGTGAGTGAGCTCAGAACAAAAAACTGTGCGTCCTACACATATGCTCCATATCAACTTCAACTCTGCTTCTGAACCTGATACAAATCACAGGTCCTCTAACATCCAATGCTTGCCAGTTAAGTTGAGAAACGTTTGAGCTTCATGAACGATGTAGATCATTTGAGCTGAAAAGTGACTGCCCTTACCTGAAACGAAGTCTTGCTTGTAGGAAGACACAGAGCCAAGATTTAACTACATTTCTAAAGGGAAACACACAGCACAGTTCTCATCCATGAAACACACTCCGCTTTAGAGCAAGAATTACACTGTTGCTTTCTAGAATCTCTGATAGGGCAGGAAACATGAGTGTGCTCAGAGCAAAGAACTGTTTTTCCTACATATGTGGATCATATCTAGTTCATCTCAGCTTCTGAAACTGATGCAAACCACAGGTCCTCTAACATCCAATGCTTTACAGTTAAGAGAGAAAAACGTGTGAGCCTCGAGGACGATGTAGCTTCTTTTGAGCTGAATAGTGACTTTGTTTACGTGAAACAAATTCTTGCTTGTGGGAAGATACAGAGCCTGGTATTTAACTCCATTTCTGAAGAAAAACACACAGTACTGTTCTCATCCATGAAACACACTCTGCTTTAGAGCAAGAAGCACGCTCTTGCTTTCTAGATTTTCTAATACAGCAAGAAACATGAGTGTGCTCAGAACAAAAGAACTGTGTTACCTACACATTTGGACCCTATCTAGTTCAACTCTGCTTCTGAAACTTATGCAAACCACAGGTTCTCTAAAATCCAATGCTAGCCAGTGAAGATGAGAAACGTGTGAGCTTCATGAATGATGTAGTTCGTTTGAGCTGAAAAGTGACTGCCCTAAACTGAAACGAAGTCTTGCTTGCAGGACGACATAGAGCCTGGGATTTAACTCCTTTTCTGAAGGTAAACAAACAGCAGAGTTCAAATCCATGGTACACACTCTGCTTTAAAGCAAGACACATGCTCTTGCTTTCTAGAGTCTCTAAGACAGCAGGAAACGTGAGTGTGCTCAGAACAAAAGAACTGTGTTTCCTACACATACGGACTATATCTAGTTAAACTCTGCTTCTGAAACTGATACAACCCACAGTTCATATAATATCCCATGATTTTCAGTTAAGAGCAAGTAATGTGTGAGCTTCCTGAACGATGTATACTCGTTTGAGCTTAAAAGTGACTGCCCTAAACTGAAACGAAGTCTTGCTTGTAGGAAGACACATAGCCTGGGATTTAACTCCTCTTCTGTAGGGAAACACACAGCTCAGGTCTCATCCATGGTACACACTCTGCTTCAGAGCAAGAAGCACGCTCTTGCTTTCTAGAGTCACTAATACAGCAGGAAAGGTGAGTGTGCTCTGAAAAAAACAACAGTGTTTCCTACACATACGGATCATGTCTAGTTCAACTCTTCTTCTGAAACTGATACACACCACAGGTCCTCTAACATCCAATGCTTTTCATTTAAAATGAGAATCGTGTTAGCTTCGTGAACGATGTAGTTCCTTTGACCTGAAAGGTGACTGGCCTTACATGTAACGAAGTCTTGCTTGTAGGAAGACACAGAGACTGGGATTTAACTCCATTTCAGAAGGGAAACACACAAGGCTGTTCTCATCCATGTAACACACTCTGCTTTAGAGTGAGAAGTACGCTGTTGCTTTCTAGAGTCTCTAATACAACAGGAAACGTATGTGTGCTCAGAACAAACGAACTGTGTTTCTTACACATTCTGAGAATATCTAGTTCAACTCTGCTTCTGAAACTGATACAAAGCACAAGTCCTCTAACATCCAATGCTTCTCAGTTAAGAGCGAAAAACATGTGAGCTTCATGAACGATGTAGCTTCATTTAAGCTCTAAAGTGACTTTGTTTTCCTAAAATGAAGACATGCTTGTAGGAAGACAAAAGAGCCTGGGATTTAACTCCATTTCTGAAGCGAAACACACAGCCCAGCTCTCATCCACGTAACACACTCTGCTTTAGAGCAAGAAGCACGTTCTTGCTTTCTAGAGTCTCTAAGACAGCAGGAAACGTGAGTGTGCTCAGAACAAAAGAACTGTGTTTCCTACACCTTCGGACCATATCTAGTTCAACTCTGCTTCAGAAACTGATACAAACCACAGGTCCTCTAACATCCAATGCTTGTCATTTAAGATGAGAAACGTGGGAGCTTCGTGAACAATGTATCTCGTTTGAGCTGAAAAGAGACTGCCCTTAAGTGAAACGAAATCTTGCTTGTAGAAAGAAACAGAGCTTGGGATTTAACTCCATTTCTGAAGGAAAACACACAGAACTGTTCTCATCCATGAAACACACTCTGCTTTAGAGCAAGAAGCACGCTCTTGCTTTCTAGAGTCACTAATACAGCAGGAAAGGTGAGTGTGCTCTGAAAAAAACAACGGTGTTTCCTACACATACGGATCATGTCTAGTTCAACTCTTCTTCTGAAACTGATACACACCACAGGTCCTCTAACATCCAATGCTTTTCATTTAAAATGAGAATCGTGTTAGCTTCGTGAACGATGTAGTTCCTTTGACCTGAAAGGTGACTGGCCTTACATGTAACGAAGTCTTGCTTGTAGGAAGACACAGAGACTGGGATTTAACTCCATTTCAGAAGGGAAACACACAAGGCTGTTCTCATCCATGTAACACACTCTGCTTTAGAGTGAGAAGTACGCTGTTGCTTTCTAGAGTCTCTAATACAACAGGAAACGTATGTGTGCTCAGAACAAACGAACTGTGTTTCTTACACATTCTGAGAATATCTAGTTCAACTCTGCTTCTGAAACTGATACAAACCACAAGTCCTCTAACATCCAATGCTTCTCAGTTAAGAGCGAAAAACATGTGAGCTTCATGAACGATGTAGCTTCATTTAAGCTCTAAAGTGACTTTGTTTTCCTAAAATGAAGACATGCTTGTAGGAAGACAAAAGAGCCTGGGATTTAACTCCATTTCTGAAGCGAAACACACAGCCCAGCTCTCATCCACGTAACACACTCTGCTTTAGAGCAAGAAGCACGTTCTTGCTTTCTAGAGTCTCTAAGACAGCAGGAAACGTGAGTGTGCTCAGAACAAAAGAACTGTGTTTCCTACACCTTCGGACCATATCTAGTTCAACTCTGCTTCAGAAACTGATACAAACCACAGGTCCTCTAACATCCAATGCTTGTCATTTAAGATGAGAAACGTGGGAGCTTCGTGAACAATGTATCTCGTTTGAGCTGAAAAGAGACTGCCCTTAAGTGAAACGAAATCTTGCTTGTAGAAAGAAACAGAGCTTGGGATTTAACTCCATTTCTGAAGGAAAACACACAGAACTGTTCTCATCCATGAAACACACTCTGCTTTAGAGCAAGAAGCACGCTCTTGCTTTCTAGAGTCACTAATACAGCAGGAAAGGTGAGTGTGCTCTGAAAAAAACAACGGTGTTTCCTACACATACGGATCATGTCTAGTTCAACTCTTCTTCTGAAACTGATACACACCACAGGTCCTCTAACATCCAATGCTTTTCATTTAAAATGAGAATCGTGTTAGCTTCGTGAACGATGTAGTTCCTTTGACCTGAAAGGTGACTGGCCTTACATGTAACGAAGTCTTGCTTGTAGGAAGACACAGAGACTGGGATTTAACTCCATTTCAGAAGGGAAACACACAAGGCTGTTCTCATCCATGTAACACACTCTGCTTTAGAGTGAGAAGTACGCTGTTGCTTTCTAGAGTCTCTAATACAACAGGAAACGTATGTGTGCTCAGAACAAACGAACTGTGTTTCTTACACATTCTGAGAATATCTAGTTCAACTCTGCTTCTGAAACTGATACAAACCACAAGTCCTCTAACATCCAATGCTTCTCAGTTAAGAGCGAAAAACATGTGAGCTTCATGAACGATGTAGCTTCATTTAAGCTCTAAAGTGACTTTGTTTTCCTAAAATGAAGACATGCTTGTAGGAAGACAAAAGAGCCTGGGATTTAACTCCATTTCTGAAGCGAAACACACAGCCCAGCTCTCATCCACGTAACACACTCTGCTTTAGAGCAAGAAGCACGTTCTTGCTTTCTAGAGTCTCTAAGACAGCAGGAAACGTGAGTGTGCTCAGAACAAAAGAACTGTGTTTCCTACACCTTCGGACCATATCTAGTTCAACTCTGCTTCGGAAACTGATACAACCCACAGTTCGTATAATATCCCATGATTTTCAGTTAAGAGCAAGTAACGTGTGAGCTTCCTGAATGATGTAGTTCGTTTGAGCTGAAAAGTGACTGCCCTAAACTGAAACGAAGTCTTGCTTGTAGGAAGACACATAGCCTGCGATTTAACTCCTCTTCGGTAGGGAAACACACAGCACAGTTCTCATCCATGGTACACACTCTGCTTTAGAGCAAGAATAACGCTCTTGCATTCTAGAGTCTCTAATACAGCAGGAAACCTGAGTGTGCTCAGAACAAAAGAACTGTGTTTCCTACACATACGGAGCATATCTAGTTCAACTCTGCTTCGGAAACTGATACAAAAACGCAGGTCCTCTAACATCCAATGCTTTTCACTTAAGAGCGAAAAACGTGTCAGCTTCGTGAAGGATGTAGCTTCATTTGAGCTCTAAAGTGACTTTGTTTTCCGTAAATGAAGACATGCTTGTACAAAGACACAGAGCCTGGGATTTAACTACACTTCTGAAGGGAAACACACAGCGCAGTACTCATCCGTGAAACACACTCTGCTTTAGAGCAAGTAGCACGCTCTTGCTTTCTAGAGTCTCTAAGAAAGCAGGAAACGTGAGTGTGCTCAGAACAAAAGAACTGTGTGTCCTAAACGTACGTACTATGTCTAGTTCAACTCTGCTTCTGAAACTCATACAAACCACAGGTCTTCTAACATCCAATTCTTGTCAGTTAAGATGAGAAACATAGAAGCTTCATGAACGATGTAGATCATTTGAGCTGAAAAGAGACTGCCCTTAACTGAAATGAAATCTATCTTGTAGGAAGACACAGAGCCTGGGATTTAACTCCATTTATGAAGGGAAACACACAGCACAGATCTCATCCATGGTACACACTCTGCTTTAGAACAAGAAGAACGCTCTTGCTTTCTAGAGTCACTAATACAGCAGGAAACGTGAGTGTGCTCTGAACAAATGAACGGTGTTTCCTACACATAGGGATCATATCTAGTTCAACTCTGCTTCTGAAACTCATACACACCACAGGTCCTCTAACATCCAATGCTTTTCAGTTAAAATGAGAAACGTGTTAGCTTCGTGAACAATGTAGTTCCTTTGAGCTTAAAGGTGACTGGCCTTACATGAAATGAAGTCTTGCTTGTAGGAAGACACAGAGCCTGGTATTTAACTCCATTTTTGAAGGGAAACACACAAGGCGGTTCTCATCCATGGAACACACTCTCCTTTAGAGCAAGAAGCACGCTCTTGCTTTTTAGAGTCTCTAATACAGCAGGAAACTTGAGTGTGCTCAGAACAAAAGAACTGTGTTTCTTACACATTCTGAGAATATCTAGTTCAAGTCTGCTTCTGAAACTGATACAAACCACAGGTCCTCTAACATCCAATGCTTGCCAGTTAAGATGAGAAACATAGAAGCTTCGTGAACGATGTAGATCGTTTGAGGTGAAAAGAGACTGCCCTTAACTGAAACGAAATCTTCCTTTTAGGAAGACACAGAGCCTGGGATTTAACTCCATTTCTGAAGGGAAACACACAACACAGTTCTCATCCATGAGACACTCTATGCTTTAAGCAAGAAGCACGCTCTTGCTTCTAGAGTCTCTAAGACAACATGAAACATGAGTGTGCTCAGAACAAAATAACTCTTTGTCCTACTCATATGGACCATATCCAGCTCAACTCTCCTTCTGAAACTGATACAAATCACAGCTCCTCTAATATCCCACGCTTTTCAGATAAGAGCGAGAAACCTGTGAACTTCATGAATTATGTAGCTTCCTTTGAGCTGCAAAATGACTGCGTTTAACTGAAAAGAAATCTTGCTTGTAGTAAGACACAGAGCTTGGGATTTAACTCCATTTCTGTAGGGTAACACACAGCACAGTTCTCATTAATGAAGCACACTTTGCTTTAGAGCAGAAGCACGCTCTTGCTTTCTAGAGTCTCTAATACAAGAGGAAAAGTGAGTGTGCTCAGAAAAAAAGAACGGAGTTTTGTACAACTACGGACCATATCTAGTTCAACTCTGCTTCTGAAACTGATACAAACCACAGGACCTCTAATATCCAATGCTTTCCAGTTATGAGAGAGAAACGTGTGAGTTTCATGAACAATGTAGCTTCCTCTGAGCTGAAAATTAACTGTGTTTACCTGAAACCAAGTTTTGCTTGTAGGAAGACACAGTGCCTGGGATTTAACTACACTTTTGAAGGAAACACACAGCACAGTTCTCATCCATTAAACACACTCTGCTTTAGAGCAAGAAGCATGCTCTTGCTTTCTAGAGTCCCTAAACCATCAAGAAACGTGAGTGTGCACAGAACAAAAGAGCTGTGTGTTCTACACATGCGGACTATATCTCGTTCAACTATGCTTCTGTAACTCATGCAAACCACAGGTCCTCTAACATCCAATGTTTGTCAGTTAAGAGCGAAAAACATGTTAGCTCGTGTATGATGTAGTTTCGGTTGAGCTGAAAAGTGACTGCGTTTACATGAAACGAAGTCTTGCTTGTAGGAAGACACAGAGCCTGGTATTTAACTCCATTTCTGTAGGGTAACACACAGCACAGTTCTCATTCATGAAACACTCTCTGGATTAGAACAAGAAGCACGCTCTTGCTTTGTAAAGTTTCTAATACAGCAGGAAACATGAATGTGCTCAGAAAAAAAGAACGGAGTTTCGTACACATACGGACCATATCTAGTTCGACTCTGCTTCTGAAACTGATACAAACCACAGGACCTCAAACTTTCAATGCTTTTCATTTAAGAGCGAGAAACGTGTGAGCTTTATGAACAATGTAGCTTCCTTTGAGCTGAAAAGTGACTGTGTTTACCTGAAACGAATTCTTGTTTGTAGGACGACACAGAGCCTGGAATTTAATTCCATTTATGAAGGGAAACACACAACACAGTTCTCATCCATGAAACACACTCTGCTTTAGAGCAAGAAGCACGCTCTTGCTTCTAGAGTCTCGAAGACAACATGAAACATGAGTGTGTTCAGAAAAAACTAACTGTGTGCCCTACACATACCGACCATATCTAGCTCAACTCTGCTTCTGAAACTGATACAAATCACAGCTCCTCTAATATCCCATGCTTTTCAGATAAGAGGGAGAAACCTGTGAGCTTCGTGAATGATGTAGCTTCCTTTGAGCTGAAAAGTGACTGCGTTTACCTGAAACGAATTCTTGCTTGTAGTAAGACAGAGAGCCTAGGTTTTAACTCCATTTCTCAAGGGTAACACACAGTACAGTTCTCATTCATGAAGCACACCTTGCTTTAGAGGAAGAAGCACGCTATTGCTTTCTAGACTTTCTAATTCACTAGGAAACGTGAGTATGCTCAGAACAAAAGCACGGTGTTTCCTACACATACAGACCATATCTAGTTCAACTCTGCTTCTGAAACTGATACAAACTACAGCTCCTCTAACATCCAATGCTTGTCAGTTAAGATGAGAAATGTTTGAGCTTCATGATCGATGTAGATATTTTGAGCTGAAAATTGACTGCCCTTACCTAAAAAGAAGTCTTGCTTGAGGGAAGACACAGAGCCAGGATTTAAATCAATTTTTGAAGGTAAAAACACATCACAGTTCTCATCCATGAAAAACACTCTGCTTTAGGGCAAGAAACACGCTCTTGCTTTCTAGAGTCTCTAATAAACCAGGAAAACTGAGTGTGCTCAGAACAAAACAACTGTGCATCCTACACATATGGACCCTGTCTAGTTCAACACTGCTTCAGAAACTGATACAAACCACATGTCCTCTAACATCCAATGATTGTCAGTTAAGATGAGAAACGTGGGAGCTTCGTGAACAATGTAGATCTTTTGAGCTGAAAAGAGACTGCCCTTAAGTGAAATGAAATCTTGCATGTAGAATGAAACAGAGCCTGGGATTTAACTCCATTTCTGAAGGGAAACACACAGCACAGTTCTCATACATTGTACACACTCTGCTTTAGAGCAAGAATCACACTCTTGCTTTCTAGAGTCTCTAATACAGCAGGAAATGTGAGTGTGCTGAGAACAAAAGAATGGTGTTTCCTACACATACAAACCATATGTAGTTCAACTCTGCTTCTGAAACTGAAAGAAACCCCGGGTACTCTAACATCCAATGCTTTTTATTTAAGAGTGAGAAACGTGTGAGATTCATGAACAATGTAGCTTCCTTTGAGCTGAAAATTGACTGTGTTTACCGGAAACCAAGTCTTGCTTGGAGGAAGACACAGAGCGTGGGATTTAACTCCATTTCTGAGGGAAACACACAGCACAGTTCTCCTCCATGAAACACACTCTGCTTTACAGCAAGAAGCAAGTTCTTGCTTTCTACAGTGTCTAAGACAGCAAGAAACGTGAGTGTGCTCAGTACAAAAGAACTGTGCATCCTACACATATGGATCATATCTAGTACAACTCTGCTTCTGAAACTGATAAAAACAACAAGTCCTCTAACATCCAATGATTGTCATTTAAGATGAGAAACGTGGGTGCTTCGTGAACGATGTAGATCGTTTGAGCTAAAAAGTGACTGCCCTTATCTGAAAAGAACTCTTGCTTGTAGGAAGAAACAGATCCTGTGATTTAACTCCATTTCTGAGGGATAACACACAGCTCAGGTCTCATCCATGGTACACACTCTGCTTCAGAGCAAGAAGCACGCTCTTGCTTTCTAGAGTCACTAATACAGCAGGAAAGGTGAGTGTGCTCTGAAAAAAAGAACGGTGTTTCCTACACATACGGATCATGTCTAGTTCAACTCTTCTTCTGAAACTGATACACACCACAGGTCCTCTAACATCCAATGCTTTTCAGTTAAAATGAGAATCGTGTTAGCTTCGTGAATGATGTAGTTCCTTTGACCTGAAAGGTGACTGGCCTTACATGTAACGAAGTCTTGCTTGTAGGAAGACACAGAGACTGGGATTTAACTCCATTTCAGAAGGGAAACACACAAGACTGTTCTCATCCATGTAACACACTCTGCTCTAGAGTAAGAAGCATGCTCTTTCTTTCTAGATTCTCTAATACAACAGGAAACGTGTGTGTGCTCAGAACAAAAGAACTGTTTTTCTTACACATTCTGAGAATATCTAGTTCAACTCTGCTTCTGAAACTGATGCAACCCACAGGTCCTATAATATCCCTTGCTTTTCAGTTAAGAGCGAGTAACGTGTGAGCTTCGTGAATGATGTAGCTTCATTTGAGCTCTATAGTGAATTTGTTTTCCTAAAATGAAGACTTGCATGTAGGAAGACACAGAGCGTGGGATTTAACTCCATTTCTGAAGGGAAACACACAGCACAGTACTCATCCATGAAACACACTCTGCTTTAGAGCAAGAAGCACGTTCTTGCTTTCCAGATTCTCTAAGAGAGCAGGAAACGTGAGTGTGCTCAGAACAAAAGAACTGTGTTTCCTACTCATTTGGACAATATCTAGTTCAACTCTGCTTCTGAAACTTATGCCACCCACAGGTCCGCTAACATCCAATGCTTGCAATTTAAGATGAGAAACGTGTGAGCTTAATGAACGATAAAGTTCGTTTGAGCTGAAAAGTGACTGCCCTTACCTGAAATGAAGTCTTGATGGTAGAAAGACACAGATCCTGGGTTTAACTCCACTTCTGAAGGAAAACACACAGTACTGTTCTCATCCATGAAACACACTCTGCTTTAGAGCAAGAAGCACGCTCTTGCTTTCTAGATTTTCTAATACAGCAAGAAACATGAGTGTGCTCAGAAAAAAAGAACTGTGTGTCCTACACATACGGACAATATGTAGTTCAAATCTGCTTCTGAAACTGATGTAACCCACAGGTCCTATAAAATCCCATGCTTTTCAGTTAAGAGCGAGTAACGTGTGAGCTTCGTGAATGATGTAGCTTCATTTGAGCTCTAAAGTGACTTTATTTTCCTAAATGAAGACATGCTTGTAGGAAGACAAATAGCGTGGTATATAAATCCATTTCTGAAGCAAAACACAGAGCACAGTTCTCCTCCGGGAAACACACTCTTGTTTTGAGAAAGAAGAACGCTCTTGCTTTCTAGAGTCTTTAAAACATCAGGAAACTTGATTGTGCCCAGAACAAAAGAACTGTGTTTCCTACTCATTTGGACCATATCTAGTTCAACTCTGCTTCAGAAACTTCTGCAAACCACAGGTCCTCTAACATCCAATGCTTGCAATTTAAGATGAGAAACGTGTGAGCTTAATGAACGATAAAGTTCGTTTGAGCTGAAAAGTGACTGCCCTTACCTGAAATGAAGTCTTGATGGTAGAAAGACACAGATCCTGGGTTTTAACTCCACTTCTGAAGGAAAACACACAGTACTGTTCTCATCCATGAAACACACTCTGCTTTAGAGGAAGAAGCACGCTCTTGCTTTCTAGAGTCTCTAAAACAGCAAGAAACGTGAGTGTGCTCAGAACAAAGAACTGTGTGTCCTACACATACGGACCATATCTAGTTCAACTCTGCTTCTGAAACTGATGCAACCCACAGGTCCTATAATATCCCATGCTTTTCAGTTAAGAGCAAGTAAAGTGTGAGCTTTGTGAATGATGTAGCTTCATTTGAGATCTAAAGTGACTTTATTTTCCTAAAATGAAGACATGCTTGTAGGAAGACAAATAGCTTGGGATATAACTCCATTTCTGAAGCAAAACACAGAGCACAGTTCTCCTCCAGGAAACAAACTCTGGTTTAGAGAAAGAAGAACGCTCTTGCTTTCTAGAGTCTTTAAAACATCAGGAAACGTGATTGTGCCCAGAACAAAAGAACTGTGTTTCCTACTCATTTGGACCATATCTAGTTCAACTCTGCTTCAGAAACTTCTGCAAACCACAGGTCCTCTAACATCCAATGCTTGCCATTTTAGATGAGAAACGTGTTAGTTTAATGAATGATAAAGTTCGTTTGAGCAGAAAAGTGTCTGCCCTTACCTGGAACGAAGTCTTGCTTGCAGGAAGACACCGATCCTGGGATTTAACTCCTCTTCTGAAGGGAAACACACAGCACAGTTCTCATGCATGGTACACACTCTGCTTTAGAGCAAAAAAAAGCTCCTGCTCTCTAGAGTCTCTAATACAGCAGGAAACGTGAGTGTGCTCAGAACAAAAGAACTGTGTTTCCTACACCTTCGGACCATATCTAGTTCAACTCTGCTTCGGAAAGTGATAGAAACCCCAGGATCTCTAACATCCAATGCTTTTCACTTAAGAGCGAAAAACGTGTCAGCTTCGTGAATGATGTAGCCTCATTTGAGCTCTAAAGTGACTTTATTTTCCTAAAATGAAGACATGCTTGTAGGAAGACAAAGAGCCTGGGATATAACTCCATTTCTGAAGCAAAACACACAGCACAGTTCTCCTCCAGGAAACACACTCTGGTTTAGAGCAAGAAGAACGCTCTTGCTTTCTAGAGTCTCTAAAACAGCAGGAAACGTGATTGTGCCCAGAACAAAAGAACTGTGTTTCCTACTCATTTGGACCATATCTAGTTCAACTCTGCTTCTGAAACTTATGCAAACCACAGGTCCTCTAACATCCAATGCTTGCCATTTAAGATGAGAAACGTGTGAGCTTAATGAACGATAAAGTTCGTTTGAGCTGAAAAGTGACTGCCCTTACCTGAAAAGAAGTCTTGCTTGTAGAAAGACACAGAGCCTGAGATTTAACTCCATTTCTGAAGCGAAACACACAGCACAGTTCTCATCCATGAAACACTCTCTGCTTTAGGGCAAGAAGCATGCTCTTGCTTTCTAGATTCTCTAAGACAGCAGGAAACGTGAGTGTGCTCAGAACAAAAGAACTGTGTGTCCTAAACATACATACAATGGCTAGTTCAAATCTGCTTCTGAAACTGATACAAACCACAGGCCTTCTAACATCCAATGCTTGTCAGTTAAGATGAGAAACATAGAAGTTTCGTGAACGATGTAGATCATTTGAGCTAAAAAGCGACTGCCCTTAACTGAAACGAAATCTTGCTTGTAGGAAGACACAGAGCCTGGGATATAACTCCATTTCTGAAGGGAAACACACAAGACTGTTCTCATCCATGTAACACACTCTGCTTTAGAGGAAGAAGCACGCTCTTGCTTTCTAGAGTCTCTAAAACAGCAGGAAACGTGAGTGTGCTCAGAACAAAAGAACTGTGTGTCCTACACATACGGACCATATCTAGTTCAACTCTGCTTCTGAAACTTATGCAAACCACAGGTCCTCTAACATCCAATGCTTGCCAGTTAAGATGAGAAACGTGTATGCTTCATGAATGATGTAGATCATTTGAGCTTAAAAGAGACTGCCCTTAACTGAAACGAAATCTTGCTTGTAGGAAGACACAGAGCCTGGGATATAACTCCATTTCTGAAGGGAAACACACAAGGCTGTTCTCATCCATGTAACACACTCTGCTTTAGAGGAAGAAGAACTCCCTTGCTTTCTAGAGTCTCTAAAACAGCAGGAAACGTGAGTGTGCCCAGAACTAAAGAACTGTGTTTCCTACACATACAGGCCATATCTAGTTCAACTCTGCTTCTGACACTTATGCAAACCACAGGTCCTCTAACATCCAATGCTTTTCAGTTAAAATGAGAATCGTGTTAGCTTCGTGAATGATGTAGTTCCTTTGACCTGAAAGGTGACTGGCCTTACATGTAACGAAGTCTTGCTTGTAGGAAGACACAGAGACTGGGATTTAACTCCATTTCAGAAGGGAAACACACAAGACTGTTCTCATCCATGTAACACACTCTGCTCTAGAGTAAGAAGCATGCTCTTTCTTTCTAGATTCTCTAATACAACAGGAAACGTGTGTGTGCTCAGAACAAAAGAACTGTTTTTCTTACACATTCTGAGAATATCTAGTTCAACTCTGCTTCTGAAACTGATGCAACCCACAGGTCCTATAATATCCCTTGCTTTTCAGTTAAGAGCGAGTAACGTGTGAGCTTCGTGAATGATGTAGCTTCATTTGAGCTCTATAGTGAATTTGTTTTCCTAAAATGAAGACTTGCATGTAGGAAGACACAGAGCGTGGGATTTAACTCCATTTCTGAAGGGAAACACACAGCACAGTACTCATCCATGAAACACACTCTGCTTTAGAGCAAGAAGCACGTTCTTGCTTTCCAGATTCTCTAAGAGAGCAGGAAACGTGAGTGTGCTCAGAACAAAAGAACTGTGTTTCTTACTCATTTGGACAATATCTAGTTCAACTCTGCTTCTGAAACTTATGCCACCCACAGGTCCGCTAACATCCAATGCTTGCAATTTAAGATGAGAAACGTGTGAGCTTAATGAACGATAAAGTTCGTTTGAGCTGAAAAGTGACTGCCCTTACCTGAAATGAAGTCTTGATGGTAGAAAGACACAGATCCTGGGTTTAACTCCACTTCTGAAGGAAAACACACAGTACTGTTCTCATCCATGAAACACACTCTGCTTTAGAGCAAGAAGCACGCTCTTGCTTTCTAGATTTTCTAATACAGCAAGAAACATGAGTGTGCTCAGAAAAAAAGAACTGTGTGTCCTACACATACGGACAATATGTAGTTCAAATCTGCTTCTGAAACTGATGTAACCCACAGGTCCTATAAAATCCCATGCTTTTCAGTTAAGAGCGAGTAACGTGTGAGCTTCGTGAATGATGTAGCTTCATTTGAGCTCTAAAGTGACTTTATTTTCCTAAATGAAGACATGCTTGTAGGAAGACAAATAGCGTGGTATATAAATCCATTTCTGAAGCAAAACACAGAGCACAGTTCTCCTCCGGGAAACACACTCTTGTTTTGAGAAAGAAGAACGCTCTTGCTTTCTAGAGTCTTTAAAACATCAGGAAACTTGATTGTGCCCAGAACAAAAGAACTGTGTTTCCTACTCATTTGGACCATATCTAGTTCAACTCTGCTTCAGAAACTTCTGCAAACCACAGGTCCTCTAACATCCAATGCTTGCAATTTAAGATGAGAAACGTGTGAGCTTAATGAACGATAAAGTTCGTTTGAGCTGAAAAGTGACTGCCCTTACCTGAAATGAAGTCTTGATGGTAGAAAGACACAGATCCTGGGTTTTAACTCCACTTCTGAAGGAAAACACACAGTACTGTTCTCATCCATGAAACACACTCTGCTTTAGAGGAAGAAGCACGCTCTTGCTTTCTAGAGTCTCTAAAACAGCAAGAAACGTGAGTGTGCTCAGAACAAAGAACTGTGTGTCCTACACATACGGACCATATCTAGTTCAACTCTGCTTCTGAAACTGATGCAACCCACAGGTCCTATAATATCCCATGCTTTTCAGTTAAGAGCAAGTAACGTGTGAGCTTTGTGAATGATGTAGCTTCATTTGAGATCTAAAGTGACTTTATTTTCCTAAAATGAAGACATGCTTGTAGGAAGACAAATAGCTTGGGATATAACTCCATTTCTGAAGCAAAACACAGAGCACAGTTCTCCTCCAGGAAACAAACTCTGGTTTAGAGAAAGAAGAACGCTCTTGCTTTCTAGAGTCTTTAAAACATCAGGAAACGTGATTGTGCCCAGAACAAAAGAACTGTGTTTCCTACTCATTTGGACCATATCTAGTTCAACTCTGCTTCAGAAACTTCTGCAAACCACAGGTCCTCTAACATCCAATGCTTGCCATTTTAGATGAGAAACGTGTTAGTTTAATGAATGATAAAGTTCGTTTGAGCAGAAAAGTGTCTGCCCTTACCTGGAACGAAGTCTTGCTTGCAGGAAGACACCGATCCTGGGATTTAACTCCTCTTCTGAAGGGAAACACACAGCACAGTTCTCATGCATGGTACACACTCTGCTTTAGAGCAAAAAAAAGCTCCTGCTCTCTAGAGTCTCTAATACAGCAGGAAACGTGAGTGTGCTCAGAACAAAAGAACTGTGTTTCCTACACCTTCGGACCATATCTAGTTCAACTCTGCTTCGGAAAGTGATAGAAACCCCAGGATCTCTAACATCCAATGCTTTTCACTTAAGAGCGAAAAACGTGTCAGCTTCGTGAATGATGTAGCCTCATTTGAGCTCTAAAGTGACTTTATTTTCCTAAAATGAAGACATGCTTGTAGGAAGACAAAGAGCCTGGGATATAACTCCATTTCTGAAGCAAAACACACAGCACAGTTCTCCTCCAGGAAACACACTCTGGTTTAGAGCAAGAAGAACGCTCTTGCTTTCTAGAGTCTCTAAAACAGCAGGAAACGTGATTGTGCCCAGAACAAAAGAACTGTGTTTCCTACTCATTTGGACCATATCTAGTTCAACTCTGCTTCTGAAACTGATGCAAACCACAGGTCCTCTAACATCCAATGCTTGACATTTAAGATGAGAAACGTGTGAGCATCATGAAAGATGTAGTTCTTTTGAGCTGAAAAGTGACTGCCATTACCTGAAACGAAGTCTTGCTTATAGGAAGACTCAGAGCCTGGGATTTAACTCCATTTCTGAAGTGGAACACACAGCAGAGTTCTCATCCTTAGATCACACTCTGCTTTCGAGCAAGAAGCACGCTCTTGCTTTCCAGAGTCTCTAATACAGCAGGATACTTGAGTGTGCTCAGAACAAAAGAACTGTGTTTCCTACACATATGGACCATATCTAGTTCAACTCTTCTTCTGAAGCTGATATAAAGCACTGTTCCTGTAACATCCAATGCTTTTCAATTAAGACCGAGAAACGTGTGAGCTTCGTGTATAATGTAGTTCTTTTGAGATGTAAAGTAACTGCCCTTACCTGAAACGATATCTTGCTTGTATGAAGACTCAAAGCCTGGGATTTAACTCCGTTTCTGAAGTGGAACACACTGCAGAGTTCTCATCCATTGATCACACTCTGCTTTAGAGCAAGAAGCACGCTCTTGCTTTCTAGAATCTCCAAAACAGCATGAAACATGAGAGTGATGAGAAGAAAAGAAAGGTGTTTCCTACACGTACGGACCATATCTATTCCAACTCTGCTTCTGAAACTGATACAAAGCACAGGTCCTCCTACATCCAATGCTTGTCATTTAAGATGAGAAACTTGTGAGCTTCGTGAACAATGTAGTTCGTTTGAGCTGTAAAGTAACTGCCATTAACTGAAATGAAGTCCTGCTTGTAGGAAGACTCAGAGCCTGGGATTTAACTCCATTTCTGAAGGGAAACACCCAGCACAGTTCTCTTCCATGAATCACACTCTGCTTTAGAGCAAGAAGCACGCTCTTCCTTTCTAGAGTCTCTAATACAGCAGGAAACGTGATTGTGCTCAGAACAAAAGAACTGTGTTTCCTACACATACTGACCATATCTAGTTCAACTCTTCTTCTGAAACTGACACAAAGCACAGGTCCTCTAACATCCAATGCTTGACGTTTAAGATGAGAAACGTGTGAGCATCATGAAAGATGTAGTTCTTTGAGCTGAAAAGTGACTGCCATTACCTGAAACGAAGTCTTGCTTATAGGAAGACTCAGAGCCTGGGATTTAACTCCATTTCTGACGTGAAACACACAGCAGAGTTCTCATCCTTAGATCACACTCTGCTTTAGAGCAAGAAGCACGCTCTTGCTTTCCAGAGTCTCTAATACAGCAGGATACTTGAGTGTGCTCAGAACAATGAACTGTGTTTCCTACACATATGGACCATATCTAGTTCAACTCTTCTTCTGAAGCTGATATAAAGCACTGTTCCTGTAACATCCAATGCTTTTCAATTAAGATCGAGAAACGTGTGAGCTTCGTGTATAATGTAGTTCTTTTGAGATGTAAAGTAACTCCCCTTACCTGAAACGATATCTTGCTTGTAAGAAGACTCAAAGCCTGGGATTTAACTCCATTTCTGAAGTGGAACACACTGCAGAGTTCTCATCCATTGATCACACTCTGCTTTAGAGCAAAAAGCACGCTCTTGCTTTCTAGAGTCTCTAAGACAGCAGGAAACATGAGTGTGCTGAGAACAATTGAACGGTGTTTCCTACACATACGGGCCATATCTAGTCCAACTCTGCTTCTGAAAGTGAAACAAACCACAGTTCCTCTAACATCCAATGCTTGTCCATTAAGATGAGAAACTTGTGAGCTTCGTGAACAATGTAGTTCGTTTGAGCTGTAAAGTAACTGCCATTAACTGAAACGAAGTCTTGCTTGTAGGAAGACTCAGAGCCTGGGATTTAACTCCATTTCTGAAGGGAAACACACAGCATAGTTCTCATCCATGGATCACACTCTGCTTTAGAGCAAGAAGCTCGCTCTTGCTTTCTAGAGTCTCTAATACAGCTGGAAACCTGAGTGTGCTCAGATCAAAAGAACGGTGTTTCCTACATATTCAGACCATATCTAGTCCAATTCTGCTTCCGAAACTGAAACAAACCACAGGTCCTCTAACATCCAATGCTTGTCTGTCAAGATGAGAAACATGTGAGCTTTGTGAACGATGTAGTTCGTTTGAGCTGTAAAGTAACTGCCCTTACCAGAAACGAAGTCTTGCTTGTAGGAAGACTCAGAGCCTGGGATTTAACTCCATTTCTGAAGTGAAACACACAGCAGAGTTCTCATCCATAGATCACACTCTGCTTTAGAGGAAGAAGCACGCTCTTGCTTTCTAGAGTCTCTAAGACAGCAGGAAAAGTGAGTGTGCTGAGAACAAAAGAACAGTGTTTCCTACACATACGGACCATATCTAGTCCAACTCTGCTTCTGAAGCTGATACAAAGCACAGGTCCTCTAACATCCAATGCTTGACATTTAAGATGAGAAACGTGTGAGCATCATGAAAGATGTAGTTCTTTTGAGCTGAAAAGTGACTGCCATTACCTGAAACGAAGTCTTGCTTATAGGAAGACTCAGAGCCTGGGATTTAACTCCATTTCTGAAGTGGAACACACAGCAGAGTTCTCATCCTTAGATCACACTCTGCTTTCGAGCAAGAAGCACGCTCTTGCTTTCCAGAGTCTCTAATACAGCAGGATACTTGAGTGTGCTCAGAACAAAAGAACTGTGTTTCCAACACATATGGACCATATCTAGTTCAACTCTTCTTCTGAAGCTGATATAAAGCACTGTTCCTGTAACATCCAATGCTTTTCAATTAAGACCGAGAAACGTGTGAGCTTCGTGTATAATGTAGTTCTTTAGAGATGTAAAGTAACTCCCCTTATCTGAAAGGATATCTTGCTTGTAAGAAGACTCAAAGCCTGGGATTTAACTCCATTTCTGAAGTGGAACACACTGCAGAGTTCTCATCCATTGATCACACTCTGCTTTAGTGCAAGAAGCACGCTCTTGCTTTCTAGAGTCTCTAAGACAGCAGGAAACATGAGTGTGCTGAGAACAAATGAACGGTGTTTCCTACACATACGGGCCATATCTAGTCCAACTCTGCTTCTGAAAGTGAAACAAACCACAGTTCCTCTAACATCCAATGCTTGTCCATTAAGCTGAGAAACTTGTGAGCTTCGTGAACAATGTAGTTCTTTTGAGCTGTAAAGTAACTGCCATTAACTGAAACGAAGTCTTGCTTGTAGGAAGACTCAGAGCCTGGGATTTAACTCCATTTCGGAAGGGAAACACACAGCATAGTTCTCATCCATGGATCACACTCTGCTTTAGAGCAAGAAGCACGCTCTTGCTTTCTAGAGTCTCTAATACAGCTGGAAACCTGAGTGTGCTCAGATCAAAAGAACGGTGTTTCCTACATATACAGACCATATCTAGTCCAATTCTGCTTCTGAAACTGAAACAAACCACAGGTCCTCTAACATCCAATGCTTGTCTGTCAAGATGAGAAACATGTGAGCTTTGTGAACGATGTAGTTCGTTTGAGCTGTAAAGTAACTGCCCTTACCTGAAACGAAGTCTTGCTTGTAGGAAGACTCAGAGCCTGGGATTTAACTCCATTTCTGAAGTGAAACACACAGCAGAGTTCTCATCCATAGATCACACTCTGCTTTAGAGCAAGAAGCACGCTCTTGCTTTCTATATTCTCTAAGACAGCAGGAAAAGTGAGTGTGCTGAGAACAAAAGAACAGTGTTTCCTACGTATACGGACCATATCTAGGCCAACTCTGCTTCTGAAGCTGATACAAAGCACAGGTCCTCTAACATCCAATGCTTGACATTTAAGATGAGAAACGTGTGAGCATCATGAAAGATGTAGTTCTTTTGAGCTGAAAAGTGACTGCCATTACCTGAAACGAAGTCTTGCTTATAGGAAGACTCAGAGCCGGGGATTTAACTCCATTTCTGAAGTGGAACACACAGCAGAGTTCTCATCCTTAGATCACACTCTGCTTTCGAGCAAGAAGCACGCTCTTGCTTTCCAGAGTCTCTAATAAAGCAGGATACTTGAGTGTGCTGAGAACAAATGAACGGTGTTTCCTACACATACGGGCCATATCTAGTCCAACTCTGCTTCTGAAAGTGAAACAAACCACAGGTCCTCTAACATCCAATGCTTGTCTGTCAAGATGAGAAACATGTGAGCTTCCTGAACGATGTAGTTTGTTTGAGCTGAAAAGTGACTGCCCTTACATGAAATGAAGACTTTTTTGTAGGAAGACACAAAGCCTGGGATTTAACTCCATTTCTGAAGGGAAACACCCAGCACAGTTCTCTTCCATGAATCACACTCTGCTTTAGAGCAAGAAGCAAGCTCTTCCTTTCTAGAGTCTCTAATACAGCAGGAAACGTGATTGTGCTCAGAACAAAAGAACTGTGTTTCCTACACATACTGACCATATCTAGTTCTACTCTTCTTCTGAAACTGACACAAAGCACAGGTCCTCTAACATCCAATGCTTGACATTTAAGATGAGAAACGTGTGAGCATCATGAAAGATGTAGTTCCTTTGAGCTGAAAAGTGACTGCCATTACCTGAAACGAAGTCTTGCTTATAAGAAGACTCAGAGCCTGGGATTTAACTCCATTTCTGAAGTGAAACACACAGCAGAGTTCTCATCCTTAGATCACACTCTGCTTTAGAGCAAGAAGCACGCTCTTGCTTTCCAGAATCGCTAATACAGCAGGATACTTGAGTGTGCTCAGAACAAAAGAACTGTGTTTCTTACACATATGGACCATATCTAGTTCAACTCTTCTTCTGAAGCTGATATAAAGCACTGTTCCTGTAACATGCAATGCTTTTCAATTAAGACCGAGAAACGTGTGAGCTTCGTGTATAATGTAGTTCTTTTGAGATGTAAAGTAACTGCCCTTACCTGAAACGATATCTTGCTTGTATGAAGACTCAAAGCCTGGGATTTAACTCCGGTTCTGAAGTGGAACACACTGCAGAGTTCTCATCCATTGATCACACTCTGCTTTAGAGCAAGAAGCACGCTCTTCCTTTCTAGAATCTCCAAAACAGCATGAAACATGAGAGTGATGAGAAGAAAAGTAAGGTGTTTCCTACACATACGGACCATATCTATTCCAACTCTGCTTCTGAAACTGATACAAAGCACAGGTCCTCCTACATCCAATGCTTGTCATTTAAGATGAGAAACTTGTGAGCTTCGTGAACAATGTAGTTCGTTTGAGCTGTAAAGTAACTGCCATTAACTGAAATGAAGTCCTGCTTGTAGGAAGACTCAGAGCCTGGGATTTAACTCCATTTCTGAAGGGAAACACCCAGCACAGTTCTCTTCCATGAATCACACTCTGCTTTAGAGCAAGAAGCACGCTCTTCCTTTCTAGAGTCTCTAATACAGCAGGAAACGTGATTGTGCTCAGAACAAAAGAACTGTGTTTCCTACACATACTGACCATATCTAGTTCAACTCTTCTTCTGAAACTGACACAAAGCACAGGTCCTCTAACATCCAATGCTTGACGTTTAAGATGAGAAACGTGTGAGCATCATGAAAGATGTAGTTCTTTGAGCTGAAAAGTGACTGCCATTACCTGAAACGAAGTCTTGCTTATAGGAAGACTCAGAGCCTGGGATTTAACTCCATTTCTGACGTGAAACACACAGCAGAGTTCTCATCCTTAGATCACACTCTGCTTTAGAGCAAGAAGCACGCTCTTGCTTTCCAGAGTCTCTAATACAGCAGGATACTTGAGTGTGCTCAGAACAATGAACTGTGTTTCCTACACATATGGACCATATCTAGTTCAACTCTTCTTCTGAAGCTGATATAAAGCACTGTTCCTGTAACATCCAATGCTTTTCAATTAAGATCGAGAAACGTGTGAGCTTCGTGTATAATGTAGTTCTTTTGAGATGTAAAGTAACTCCCCTTACCTGAAACGATATCTTGCTTGTAAGAAGACTCAAAGCCTGGGATTTAACTCCATTTCTGAAGTGGAACACACTGCAGAGTTCTCATCCATTGATCACACTCTGCTTTAGAGCAAAAAGCACACTCTTGCTTTCTAGAGTCTCTAAGACAGCAGGAAACATGAGTGTGCTGAGAACAAATGAACGGTGTTTCCTACACATACGGGCCATATCTAGTCCAACTCTGCTTCTGAAAGTGAAACAAACCACAGTTCCTCTAACATCCAATGCTTGTCCATTAAGATGAGAAACTTGTGAGCTTCGTGAACAATGTAGTTCGTTTGAGCTGTAAAGTAACTGCCATTAACTGAAACGAAGTCTTGCTTGTAGGAAGACTCAGAGCCTGGGATTTAACTCCATTTCTGAAGGGAAACACACAGCATAGTTCTCATCCATGGATCACACTCTGCTTTAGAGCAAGAAGCTCGCTCTTGCTTTCTAGAGTCTCTAATACAGCTGGAAACCTGAGTGTGCTCAGATCAAAAGAACGGTGTTTCCTACATATTCAGACCATATCTAGTCCAATTCTGCTTCCGAAACTGAAACAAACCACAGGTCCTCTAACATCCAATGCTTGTCTGTCAAGATGAGAAACATGTGAGCTTTGTGAACGATGTAGTTCGTTTGAGCTGTAAAGTAACTGCCCTTACCAGAAACGAAGTCTTGCTTGTAGGAAGACTCAGAGCCTGGGATTTAACTCCATTTCTGAAGTGAAACACACAGCAGAGTTCTCATCCATAGATCACACTCTGCTTTAGAGGAAGAAGCACGCTCTTGCTTTCTAGAGTCTCTAAGACAGCAGGAAAAGTGAGTGTGCTGAGAACAAAAGAACAGTGTTTCCTACACATACTGACCATATCTAGTTCTACTCTTCTTCTGAAACTGACACAAAGCACAGGTCCTCTAACATCCAATGCTTGACATTTAAGATGAGAAACGTGTGAGCATCATGAAAGATGTAGTTCCTTTGAGCTGAAAAGTGACTGCCATTACCTGAAACGAAGTCTTGCTTATAGGAAGACTCAGAGCCTGGGATTTAACTCCATTTCTGAAGTGAAACACACAGCAGAGTTCTCATCCTTAGATCACACTCTGCTTTAGAGCAAGAAGCACGCTCTTGCTTTCCAGAATCTCTAATACAGCAGGATACTTGAGTGTGCTCAGAACAAAAGAACTGTGTTTCACACATATGGACCATATCTAGTTCAACTCTTCTTCTGAAGCTGATATAAAGCACTGTTCCTGTAACATGCAATGCTTTTCAATTAAGACCGAGAAACGTGTGAGCTTCATGTATAATGTAGTTCTTTTGAGATGTAAAGTAACTGCCCTTACCTGAAACGATATCTTGCTTGTAAGAAGACTCAAAGCCTGGGATTTAACTCCATTTCTGAAGTGGAACACACTGCAGAGTTCTCATCTATTGATCACACTCTGCTTTAGTGCAAGAAGCACGCTCTTGCTTTCTAGAGTCTCTAAGACAGCAGGAAACATGAGTGTGCTGAGAACAAATGAACGGTGTTTCCTACACATACGGGCCATATCTAGTCCAACTCTGCTTCTGAAAGTGAAACAAACCACAGGTCCTCTAACATCCAATGCTTGTCTGTCAAGATGAGAAACATGTGAGCTTCCTGAACGATGTAGTTTGTTTGAGCTGAAAAGTGACTGCCCTTACATGAAATGAAGACTTTTTTGTAGGAAGACACAAAGCCTGGGATTTAACTCTATTTCTGAAGGGAAACACCCAGCACAGTTCTATTCCATGAATCACACTCTGCTTTAGAGCAAGAAGCACGCTCTTCCTTTCTAGAGTCTCTAATACAGCAGGAAACATGATTGTGCTCAGAACAAAAGAACTGTGTTTCCTACACATACTGACCATATCTAGTTCAACTCTTCTTCTGAAACTGACACAAAGCACAGGTCCTCTAACATCCAATGCTTGACATTTAAGATGAGAAACGTGTGAGCATCATGAAAGATGTAGTTCCTTTGAGCTGAAAAGTGACTGCCATTACCTGAAACGAAGTCTTGCTTATAGGAAGACTCAGAGCCTGGGATTTAACTCGATTTCTGAAGTGAAACACACAGCAGAGTTCTCATCCTTAGATCACACTCTGCTTTAGAGTAAGAAGCACGCTCTTGCTTTCCAGAATCTCTAATACAGCAGGATTCTTGAGTGTGCTCAGATCAAAAGAACTGTGTTTCCTACACATATGGACCATATCTAGTTCAACTCTTCTTCTGAAGCTGATATAAAGCACTGTTCCTGTAACATGCAATGCTTTTCAATTAAGACCGAGAAACGTGTGAGCTTCGTGTATAATGTAGTTCTTTTGAGATGTAAAGTAACTGCCCTTACCTGAAAGGATATCTTGCTTGTAAGAAAACTCAAAGCCTGGGATTTAACTCCATTTCTGAAGTGGAACACACTGCAGAGTTCTCATCCATTGATCACACTCTGCTTTAGAGCAAGAAGCACGCTCTTGCTTTCTAGAATCTCCAAAACAGCATGAAACATGAGTGTGATGAGAAGAAAAGAAAGGTGTTTCCTACACATTCGGACCATATCTAGTCCAACTCTGCTTCTGAAACTGATACAAAGCACAGGTCCTCCTACATCCAATGCTTGTCATTTAAGATGAGAAACTTGTGAGCTTCGTGAACAATGTAGTTCGTTTGAGCTGTAAAGTAACTGCCATTAACTGAAACGAAGTCCTGATTGTAGGAAGACTCAGAGCCTCGGATTTAACTCCATTTCTGAAGGGAAACACCCAGCACAGTTCTCTTCCATGAATCACACTCTGCTTTAGAGCAAGAAGCACGCTCTTCCTTTCTAGAGTCTCTAATACAGCAGGAAACGTGATTGTGCTCAGAACAAAAGAACTGTGTTTCCTACACATACTGACCATATCTAGTTCAACTCTTCTTCTGAAACTGACACAAAGCACAGGTCCTCTAACATCCAATGCGTGACGTTTAAGATGAGAAACGTGTGAGCATCATGAAAGATGTAGTTCTTTGAGCTGAAAGGTGACTGCCATTACCTGAAACGAAGTCTTGCTTATAGGAAGACTCAGAGCCGGGGATTTAACTCCATTTCTGAAGTGAAACACACAGCAGAGTTCTCATCCTTAGATCACACTCTGCTTTAGAGCAAGAAGCACGATCTTGCTTTCCAGAGTCTCTAATACAGCAGGATACTTGCGTGTGCTCAGAACAATGAACTCTCTCTCCTACACATATGGACCTAATCTAGTTCAACTCTCCTTCTGAAGCTGATATAAAGCACTGTTCCTGTAACATCCAATGCTTTTCAATTAAGACCGAGAAACGTGTGAGCTTCGTGTATAATGTAGTTCTTTTGAGATGTAAAGTAACTCCCCTTACATGAAACGATATCTTGCTTGTAAGAAGACTCAAAGCCTGGGATTTAACTCCATTTCTGAAGGGAAACACACAGCATAGTTCTCATCCATGGATCACACTCTGCTTTAGAGCAAGAATCTCGCTCTTGCTTTCTAGAGTCTCTAATACAGCTGGAAACCTGAGTGTGCTCAGATCAAAAGAACGGTGTTTCCTACATATTCAGACCATATCTAGTCCAACTCTGCTTCTGAAGCTGATACAAAGCACAGGTCCTCTAACATCCAATGCTTGACATTTAAGATGAGAAACGTGTGAGCATCATGAAAGATGTAGTTCTTTTGAGCTGAAAAGTGACTGCCATTACCTGAAACGAAGTCTTGCTTATAGGAAGACTCAGAGCCTGGGATTTAACTCCATTTCTGAAGTGGAACACACAGCAGAGTTCTCATCCTTAGATCACACTCTGCTTTCGAGCAAGAAGCACGGTCTTGCTTTCCAGAGTCTCTAATAAAGCAGGATACTTGAGTGTGCTCAGAACAAAAGAACTGTGTTTCCTACACATATGGACCATATGTAGTTCAACTCATCTTCTGAAGCTGATATAAAGCACTGTTCCTGTAACATCCAATGCTTTTCAATTAAGACCGAGAAACGTGTGAGCTTCGTGTATAATGTAGTTCTTTTGAGATGTAAAGTAACTCCCCTTATCTGGAAGGATATCTTGCTTGTAAGAAGACTCAAAGCCTGGGATTTAACTCCATTTCTGAAGTGGAACACACTGCAGAGTTCTCATCCATTGATCACACTCTGCTTTAGTGCAAGAAGCACGCTCTTGCTTTCTAGAGTCTCTAAGACAGCAGGAAACATGAGTGTGCTGAGAACAAATGAACGGTGTTTCCTACACATACGGGCCATATCTAGTCCAACTCTGCCTCTGAAAGTGAAACAAACCACAGGTCCTCTAACATCCAATGCTTGTCTGTCAAGATGAGAAACATGTGAGCTTCCTGAACGATGTAGTTTGTTTGAGCTGAAAAGTGACTGCCCTTACATGAAATGAAAACTTTTTTGTAGGAAGACACAAAGCCTGGGATTTAACTCTATTTCTGAAGGGAAACACCCAGCACAGTTCTATTCCATGAATCACACTCTGCTTTAGAGCAAGAAGCACGCTCTTCCTTTCTAGAGTCTCTAATACAGCAGGAAACATGATTGTGCTCAGAACAAAAGAACTGTGTTTCCTACACATACTGACCATATCTAGTTCAACTCTTCTTCTGAAACTGACACAAAGCACAGGTCCTCTAACATCCAATGCTTGACATTTAAGATGAGAAACGTGTGAGCATCATGAAAGATGTAGTTCCTTTGAGCTGAAAAGTGACTGCCATTACCTGAAACGAAGTCTTGCTTATAGGAAGACTCACAGCCTGGGATTTAACTCGATTTCTGAAGTGAAACACACAGCAGAGTTCTCATCCTTAGATCACACTCTGCTTTAGAGTAAGAAGCACGCTCTTGCTTTCCAGAATCTCTAATACAGCAGGATACTTGAGTGTGCTCAGATCAAAAGAACTGTGTTTCCTACACATATGGACCATATCTAGTTCAACTCTTCTTCTGAAGCTGATATAAAGCACTGTTCCTGTAACATGCAATGCTTTTCAATTAAGACCGAGAAACGTGTGAGCTTCGTGTATAATGTAGTTCTTTTGAGATGTAAAGTAACTGCCCTTACCTGAAAGGATATCTTGCTTGTAAGAAAACTCAAAGCCTGGGATTTAACTCCATTTCTGAAGTGGAACACACTGCAGAGTTCTCATCCATTGATCACACTCTGCTTTAGAGCAAGAAGCACGCTCTTGCTTTCTAGAATCTCCAAAACAGCATGAAACATGAGTGTGATGAGAAGAAAAGAAAGGTGTTTCCTACACATACGGACCATATCTAGTCCAACTCTGTTTCTGAAAGTGAAACAAACCACAGTTCCTCTAACATCCAATGCTTGTCCGTTAAGATGAGAAACTTGTGAGCTTCGTGAACGATGTAGTTCGTTAGAGCTGTAAAGTAACTGCCATTAACTGAAACGAAGTCTTGCTTGTAGGAAGACTTAGAGCCTGGGATTTAACTCCATTTCTGAAGGGAAACACACAGCATAGTTCTCATCCATGGATCACACTCTGCTTTAGAGCAAGAAGCACGCTCTTGCTTTCTAGAGTCTCTAATACAGCTGGAAACCTGAGTGTGCTCAGATCAAAAGAACGGTGTTTCCTACATATACAGACCATATCTAGTCCAATTCTGCTTCTGAAACTGAAACAAACCACAGGTCCTCTAACATCCAATGCTTGTCTGTCAAGATGAGAAACATGTGAGCTTTGTGAACGATGTAGTTCGTTTGAGCTGTAAAGTAACTGCCCTTACCTGAAACGAAGTCTTGCTTGTAGGAAGACTCAGAGCCTGGGATTTAACTCCATTTCTGAAGTGAAACACACAGCAGAGTTCTCATCCATAGATCACACTCTGCTTTAGAGCAAGAAGCACGCTCTTGCTTTCTAGAGTCTCTAAGACAGCAGGAAAAGTGAGTGTGCTGAGAACAAAAGAACAGTGTTTCCTACATATACGGACCATATCTAGTCCAACTCTGCTTCTGAAGCTGATACAAAGCACAGGTCCTCTAACATCCAATGCTTGACATTTAAGATGAGAAACGTGTGAGCATCATGAAAGATGTAGTTCTTTTGAGCTGAAAAGTGACTGCCATTACCTGAAACGAAGTCTTGCTTGTAGGAAGACTCAGAGCCTGGGATTTAACTCGATTTCTGAAGTGAAACACACAGCAGAGTTCTCATCCTTAGATCACACTCTGCTTTAGAGTAAGAAGCACGCTCTTGCTTTCCAGAATCTATAATACAGCAGGATACTTGAGTGTGCTCAGATCAAAAGAACTGTGTTTCCTACACATATGGACCATATCTAGTTCAACTCTTCTTCTGAAGCTGATATAAAGCACTGTTCCTGTAACATGCAATGCTTTTCAATTAAGACCGAGAAACGTGTGAGCTTCGTGTATAATGTAGTTCTTTTGAGATGTAAAGTAACTGCTCTTACCTGAAAGGATATCTTGCTTGTAAGAAAACTCAAAGCCTGGGATTTAACTCCATTTCTGAAGTGGAACACACTGCACAGTTCTCATCCATTGATCACACTCTGCTTTAGAGCAAGAAGCACGCTCTTGCTTTCTAGAATCTCCAAAACAGCATGAAACATGAGTGTGATGAGAAGAAAAGAAAGGTGTTTCCTACACATACGAACCATATCTAGTCCAACTCTGCTTCTGAAACTGATACAAAGCACAGGTCCTCCTACATCCAATGCTTGTCATTTAAGATGAGAAACTTGTGAGCTTCGTGAACAATGTAGTTCGTTTGAGCTGTAAAGTAACTGCCATTAACTGAAACGAAGTCCTGCTTGTAGGAAGACTCAGAGCCTCGGATTTAACTCCATTTCTGAAGAGAAACACCCAGCACAGTTCTCTTCCATGAATCACACTCTGCTTTAGTGCAAGAAGCACGCTCTTGCTTTCTAGAGTCTCTAAGACAGCAGGAAACATGAGTGTGCTGAGAACAAATGAACGGTGTTTCCTACACATACGGGCCATATCTAGTCCAACTCTGTTTCTGAAAGTGAAACAAACCTCAGTTCCTCTAACATCCAATGCTTGTCCGTTAAGATGAGAAACTTGTGAGCTTCGTGAACGATGTAGTTCGTTAGAGCTGTAAAGTAACTGCCATTAACTGAAACGAAGTCTTGCTTGTAGGAAGACTTAGAGCCTGGGATTTAACTCCATTTCTGAAGGGAAACACACAGCATAGTTCTCATCCATGGATCACACTCTGCTTTAGAGCAAGAAGCACGCTCTTGCTTTCTAGAGTCTCTAATACAGCTGGAAACCTGAGTGTGCTCAGATCAAAAGAACGGTGTTTCCTACATATACAGACCATATCTAGTCCAATTCTGCTTCTGAAACTGAAACAAACCACAGGTCCTCTAACATCCAATGCTTGTCTGTCAAGATGAGAAACATGTGAGCTTTGTGAACGATGTAGTTCGTTTGAGCTGTAAAGTAACTGCCCTTACCAGAAACGAAGTCTTGCTTGTAGGAAGACTCAGAGCCTGGGATTTAACTCCATTTCTGAAGTGAAACACACAGCAGAGTTCTCATCCATAGATCACACTCTGCTTTAGAGCAAGAAGCACGCTCTTGCTTTCTAGAGTCTCTAAGACAGCAGGAAAAGTGAGTGTGCTGAGAACAAAAGAACAGTGTTTCCTACATATACGGACCATATCTAGTCCAACTCTGCTTCTAAAGCTGATACAAAGCACAGGTCCTCTAACATCCAATGCTTGACATTTAAGATGAGAAACGTGTGAGCATCATGAAAGATGTAGTTCTTTTGAGCTGAAAAGTGACTGCCATTACCTGAAACGAAGTCTTGCTTATAGGAAGACTCAGAGCCGGGGATTTAACTCCATTTCTGAAGTGGAACACACAGCAGAGTTCTCATCCTTAGATCACACTCTGCTTTCGAGCAAGAAGCACGCTCTTGCTTTCCAGAGTCTCTAATAAAGCAGGATACTTGAGTGTGCTCAGAACAAAAGAACTGTGTTTCCTACACATATGGACCATATCTAGTTCAACTCATCTTCTGAAGCTGATATAAAGCACTGTTCCTGTAACATGCAATGCTTTTCAATTAAGACCGAAAAACGTGTGAGCTTCGTGTATAATGTAGTTCTTTTGAGATGTAAAGTAACTCCCCTTATCTGAAAGGATATCTCGCTTGTAAGAAGACTCAAAGCCTGGGATTTAACTCCATTTCTGAAGTGGAACACACTGCAGAGTTCTCCTCCATTGATCACAATCTGCTTTAGTGCAAGAAGCACGCTCTTGCTTTCTAGAGTCTCTAAGACAGCAGGAAACATGAGTGTGCTGAGAACAAATGAACGGTGTTTCCTACACATACGGGCCATATCTAGTCCAACTCTGCTTCTGAAAGTGAAACAAACCACAGTTCCTCTAACATCCAATGCTTGTCCGTTAAGATGAGAAACTTGTGAGCTTCGTGAACAATGTAGTTCGTTTGAGCTGTAAAGTAACTGCCATTAACTGAAACGAAGTCTTGCTTGTAGGAAGACTCAGAGCCTGGGATTTAACTCCATTTCTGAAGGGAAACACACAGCATAGTTCTCATCCTTGGATCACACTCTGCTTTAGAGCAAGAAGCATGCTCTTGCTTTCTAGTGTCTCTAATACAGCAGGAAACGTGAGTGTGCTCAGAACAAAAACGGTGTTTCCTACACATACAGACCATATCTAGTTCATCTCTGCTTCTGAAACTGAAACAAACCAGATGTCCTCTAACAACCAATGCTTTTCAGTTTAGATGTGAAACGTGTGAGCTTCATGAACGATGTAGTTCGTTTGAGCTGTAAAGTAACTGCCCTTACCTGCAAAGAAGTCTTGCTTGTAGGAAGACTCAGAGCCTGGGATTTAACTCCATTTCTGAAGTGAAACACACAGCATAGTTCTCATCCATTGATCACACTCTGCTTTAGAGCAAGAAGCACTCTCTTGCTTTCTAGAGTCTCTAAGACAGCAGGAAACTTGAGTGTGATCAGAACAAAGAACGGTGTTTCCTACACATAGGGACCATATCTAGTTCAACTCTGCTTCTGAAACTGAAACAAACCACAGTTCCTCTAACATCCAATGCTTCTCAGTTAAGATGAGACACGTGTGAGCTTTCTGAATGATGTAGTTCGTTTGAGCTGAAAAGTGACTCCCCTTACCTGAAACGAAGTCTTTCTTGTAGGAAGACTCAGAGCCTGGGATTTAACTCCATTTTTGAAGTGAAACACACAGCAGAGTTCTCATCCATAGGTCACTCTCTGCTTTAGAGCAAGAAGCACGCTCTTGCTTTCTAGAGTCTCTAAGACAGCAGGAAACGTGAGTGTGCTGAGAACAAAAGAACAGTTTTTCCTACACATACGGGCCATATCTAGTCCAACTCTGCTTCTGAAAGTGAAACAAACCACAGGTCCTCTAACATCCAATGCTTGTCTGTCAAGATGAGAAACATGTGAGCTTCCTGAACGATGTAGTTTGTTTGAGCTGAAAAGTGACTGCCCTTACATGAAATGAAGACTTTTTTGTAGGAAGACACAAAGCCTGTGATTTAACTCCATTTCTAAAGGGAAACACCCAGCACAGTTCTCTTCCATGAATCACACTCTGCTTTAGAGCAAGAAGCACGCTCTTCCTTTCTAGAGTCTCTAATACAGCAGGAAACGTGATTGTGCTCAGAACAAAAGAACTGTGTTTCCTACACATACTGACCATATCTAGTTCAACTCTTCTTCTGAAACTGACACAAAGCACAGGTCCTCTAACATCCAATGCTTGACATTTAAGATGAGAAACGTGTGAGCATCATGAAAGATGTAGTTCCTTTGAGCTGAAAAGTGACTGCCATTACCTGAAACGAAGTCTTGCTTATAGGAAGACTCAGAGCCTGGGATTTAACTCGATTTCTGAAGTGAAACACACAGCAGAGTTCTCATCCTTAGATCACACTCTGCTTTAGAGCAAGAAGCACGCTCTTGCTTTCCAGAATCTCTAACCCAGCAGGATACTTGAGTGTGCTCAGAACAAAAGAACTGTGTTTCCTACACATATGGACCATATCTAGTTCAACTCTTTTTCTGAAGCTGATATAATGCACTGTTCCTGTAACATGCAATGCTTTTCAATTAAGACCGAGAAACGTGTGAGCTTCGTGTATAATGTAGTTCTTTTGAGATGTAAAGTAACTGCCCTTACCTGAAAAGATTTCTTGCTTGTAAGAAGACTCAAAGCCTGGGATTTAACTCCATTTCTGAAGTGGAACACACTGCAGAGTTCTCATCCATTGATCACACTCTGCTTTAGAGGAAGAAGCACGCTCTTGCTTTCTAGAGTCTCTAAGACAGCAGGAAACATGAGTGTGCTGAGAACAAAAGAACGGTGTTTCCTACACATACGGGCCATATCTGTCCAACTCTGCTTCTGAAAGTGAAACAAACCACAGGTCCTCTAACATCCAATGATTGTCCGTTAAGATGAGAAACTTGTGAGCTTCGTGAACAATGTAGTTCGTTTGAGCTGTAAAGTAACTGCCCTTAAATGAAACGAAGTCTTGCTTGTAGGAAGACTCAGAGCCTGGGATTTAACTCCATTTCTGAAGGGAAACACACAGCAGAGTTCTCATCCATAGGTCACACTCTGCTTTAGAGCAAGAAGCACGCTCTTGCTTTTAGAGTCTCTAAGACAGCAGGAAAGGTGAGTGTGCTGAGAACAAAAGAACAGTTTTTCCTACATATACGGACAATATCTATTCCAACTCTGCTTCTGAAACTGAAACAAAGCACTGGTCCTCTAACATGCAATGCTTGGCAGTTAAGATGAGAAACGATTTAGCTTCGTGAACGATGTAGTTTGTTTGAGCTGAAAAGTGACTGCCCGTACGTGAAATGAAGACTTTTTTGTAGGAAGACACAAAGCCTGGGATTTAACTCCATTTCTGAAGGGAAACACCCAGCACAGTTCTCTTCCATGAATCACACTCTGCTTTAGAGCAAGAAGCACGCTCTTCCTTTCTAGAGTCTCTAATACAGGAGGAAACATGATTGTGCTCAGAACAAAAGAACTGTTTCCTACACATACTGACCATAACTATTCCAACTCTGCTTCTGAAACTGACACAAAGCACAGGTCCTCTAACATCCAATGCTTGACGTTTAAGATGAGAAACGTGTGAGCATCATGAAAGATGTAGTTCTTTGAGCTGAAAAGTGACTGCCATTACCTGAAACGAAGTCTTGCTTATAGGAAGACTCAGAGCCTGGGATTTAACTCCATTTCTGAAGTGAAACACACAGCAGAGTTCTCATCCTAAGATCACACTCTGCTTTAGAGCAAGAAGCACGCTCTTGCTTTCCAGAGTCTCTAATACAGCAGGATACTTGCGTGTGCTCAGAACAATGAACTGTGTTTCCTACACATATGGACCTAATCTAGTTCAACTCTTCTTCTGAAGCTGATATAAAGCACTGTTCCTGTAACATCCAATGCTTTTCAATTAAGACCGAGAAACGTGTGAGCTTCGTGTATAATGTAGTTCTTTTGAGATGTAAATTAACTCCCCTTACATGAAACGATATCTTGCTTGTAAGAAGACTCAAAGCCTGGGATTTAACTCCATTTCTGAAGTGGAACACACTGCAGAGTTCTCATCCATGGATCACACTCTGCTTTAGAGCAAAAAGCACACTCTTGCTTTCTAGAGTCTCTAAGACAGCAGGAAACATGAGAGTGCTGAGAACAAATGAACGGTGTTTCCTACACATACGGGCCATATCTAGTACAACTCTGCTTCTGAAAGTGAAACAAACCACAGTTCCTCTAACATCCAATGCTTGTCCGTTAAGATGAGAAACTTGTGAGCTTCGTGAACAATGTAGTTCGTTTGAGCTGTAAAGTAACTGCCATTAACTGAAACGAAGTCTTGCTTGTAGGAAGACTCAGAGCCTGGGATTTAACTCCATTTCTGAAGGGAAACACACAGCATAGTTCTCATCCATGGATCACACTCTGCTTTAGAGCAAGAAGCTCGCTCTTGCTTTCTAGAGTCTCTAATACAGCTGGAAACCTGAGTGTGCTCAGATCAAAAGAACGGTGTTTCCTACATATTCAGACCATATCTAGTCCAATTCTGCTTCCGAAACTGAAACAAACCACAGGTCCTCTAACCTCCAATGCTTGTCTGTCAAGATGAGAAACATGTGAGCTTTGTGAACGATGTAGTTCGTTTGAGCTGTAAAGTAACTGCCCTTACCAGAAACGAAGTCTTGCTTGTAGGAAGACTCAGAGCCTGGGATTTAACTCCATTTCTGAAGTGAAACACACAGCAGAGTTCTCATCCATAGATCACACTCTGCTTTAGAGCAAGAAGCACGCTCTTGCTTTCTAGAGTCTCTAATACAGCAGGATACTTGAGTGTGCTCAGAACAAAAGAACTGTGTTTCCTACACATATGGACCATATCTAGTTCAACTCTTCTATTGAAGCTGATATAAAGCACTGTTCCTGTAACATCCAATGCTTTTCAATTAAGACCGAGAAACGTGTGAGCTTCGTGTATAATGTAGTTCTTTAGAGATGTAAAGTAACTCCCCTTATCTGAAAGGATATCTTGCTTGTAAGAAGACTCAAAGCCTGGGATTTAACTCCATTTCTGAAGTGGAACACACTGCAGAGTTCTCATCCATTGATCACACTCTGCTTTAGTGCAAGAAGCACGCTCTTGCTTTCTAGAGTCTCTAAGACAGCAGGAAACATGAGTGTGCTGAGAACAAATGAACGGTGTTTCCTACACATACGGGCCATATCTAGTCCAACTCTGTTTCTGAAAGTGAAACAAACCACAGTTCCTCTAACATCCAATGCTTGTCCATTAAGATGAGAAACTTGTGAGCTTCGTGAACGATGTAGTTCCTTAGAGCTGTAAAGTAACTGCCATTAACTGAAACGAAGTCTTGCTTGTAGGAAGTCTTAGAGCCTGGGATTTAACTCCATTTCTGAAGGGAAACACACAGCATAGTTCTCATCCATGGATCACACTCTGCTTTAGAGCAAGAAGCACGCTCTTGCTTTCTAGAGTCTCTAATACAGCTGGAAACCTGAGTGTGCTCAGATCAAAAGAACGGTGTTTCCTACATATACAGACCATATCTAGTCCAATTCTGCTTCTGAAACTGAAACAAACCACAGGTCCTCTAACATCCAATGCTTGTCTGTCAAGATGAGAAACATGTGAGCTTTGTGAACGATGTAGTTCGTTTGAGCTGTAAAGTAACTGCCCTTACCAGAAACGAAGTCTTGCTTGTAGGAAGACTCAGAGCCTGGGATTTAACTCCATTTCTGAAGTGAAACACACAGCAGAGTTCTCATCCATAGATCACACTCTGCTTTAGAGCAAGAAGCACGCTCTTGCTTTCTAGAGTCTCTAAGACAGCAGGAAAAGTGAGTGTGCTGAGAACAAAAGAACAGTGTTTCCTACATATACGGACCATATCTAGTCCAACTCTGCTTCTGAAGCTGATACAAAGCACAGGTCCTCTAACATCCAATGCTTGACATTTAAGATGAGAAACGTGTGAGCATCATGAAAGATGTAGTTCTTTTGAGCTGAAAAGTGACTGCCATTACCTGAAACGAAGTCTTGCTTATAGGAAGACTCAGAGCCGGGGATTTAACTCCATTTCTGAAGTGGAACACACAGCAGAGTTCTCATCCTTAGATCACACTCTGCTTTCGAGCAAGAAGCACGCTCTTGCTTTCCAGAGTCTCTAATAAAGCAGGATACTTGAGTGTGCTCAGAACAAAAGAACTGTGTTTCCTACACATATGGACCATATCTAGTTCAACTCATCTTCTGAAGCTGATATAAAGCACTGTTCCTGTAACATCCAATGCTTTTCAATTAAGACCGAAAAACGTGTGAGCTTCGTGTATAATGTAGTTCTTTTGAGATGTAAAGTAACTCCCCTTATCTGAAAGGATATCTCGCTTGTAAGAAGACTCAAAGCCTGGGATTTAACTCCATTTCTGAAGTGGAACACACGGCAGAGTTCTCATCCATTGATCACACTCTGCTTTAGTGCAAGAAGCACGCTCTTGCTTTCTAGAGTCTCTAAGACAGCAGGAAACATGAGTGTGCTGAGAACAAATGAACGGTGTTTCCTACACATACGGGCCATATCTAGTCCAACCCTGCTTCTGAAAGTGAAACAAACCACAGGTCCTCTAACATCCAATGCTTGTCTGTCAAGATGAGAAACATGTGAGCTTCCTGAACGATGTAGTTTGTTTGAGCTGAAAAGTGACTGCCCTTACATGAAATGAAGACTTTTTTGTAGGAAGACACAAAGCCTGGGATTTAACTCCATTTCTGAAGGGAAACACCCAGCACAGTTCTCTTCCATGAATCACACTCTGCTTTAGAGCAAGAAGCACGCTCTTCCTTTCTAGAGTCTCTAATACAGCAGGAAACGTGATTGTGCTCAGAACAAAAGAACTGTGTTTCCTACACATACTGACCATATCTAGTTCAACTCTTCTTCTGAAACTGACACAAAGCACAGGTCCTCTAACATCCAATGCTTGACATTTAAGATGAGAAACGTGTGAGCATCATGAAAGATGTAGTTCCTTTGAGCTGAAATGTGACTGCCATTACCTGAAACGAAGTCTTGCTTATAGGAAGACTCAGAGCCTGGGATTTAACTCGATTTCTGAAGTGAAACACACAGCAGAGTTCTCATCCTTAGATCACACTCTGCTTTAGAGCAAGAAGCACGCTCTTGCTTTCCAGAATCTCTAATACAGCATGATACTTGAGTGTGCTCAGAACAAAAGAACTGTGTTTCCTACACATATGGACCATATCTAGTTCAACTCTTCTTCTGAGGCTGATATAAAGCACTGTTCCTGTAACATGCAATGCTTTTCAATTAAGACCGAGAAACGTGTGAGCTTCGTGTATAATGTAGTTCTTTTGAGATGTAAAGTAACTGCCCTTACCTGAAACGATATCTTGCTTGTAAGAAGACTCAAAGCCTGGGATTTAACTCCGTTTCTGAAGTGGAACACACTGCAGAGTTCTCATCCATTGATCACACTCTGCTTTAGAGCAAGAAGCACGCTCTTGCTTTCTAGAATCTCCAAAACAGCATGAAACATGAGAGTGATGAGAATAAAAGAAAGGTGTTTCCTACACATACGGACCATATCTATTCCAACTCTGCTTCTGAAACTGATACAAAGCACAGGTCCTCCTACATCCAATGCTTGTCATTTAAGATGAGAAACTTGTGAGCTTCGTGAACAATGTAGTTCGTTTGAGCTGTAAAGTAACTGCCATTAACTGAAATGAAGTCCTGCTTGTAGGAAGACTCAGAGCCTGGGATTTAACTCCATTTCTGAAGGGAAACACCCAGCACAGTTCTCTTCCATGAATCACACTCTGCTTTAGAGCAAGAAGCACGCTCTTCCTTCTAGAGTCTCTAATACAGGAGGAAACATGATTGTGCTCAGAACAAAAGAACTGTTTCCTACACATACTGACCATAACTATTCCAACTCTGCTTCTGAAACTGACACAAAGCACAGGTCCTCTAACATCCAATGCTTGACGTTTAAGATGAGAAACGTGTGAGCATCATGAAAGATGTAGTTCTTTGAGCTGAAAAGTGACTGCCATTACCTGAAACGAAGTCTTGCTTATAGGAAGACTCAGAGCCTGGGATTTAACTCCATTTCTGAAGTGAAACACACAGCAGAGTTCTCATCCTAAGATCACACTCTGCTTTAGAGCAAGAAGCACGCTCTTGCTTTCCAGAGTCTCTAATACAGCAGGATACTTGCGTGTGCTCAGAACAATGAACTGTGTTTCCTACACATATGGACCTAATCTAGTTCAACTCTTCTTCTGAAGCTGATATAAAGCACTGTTCCTGTAACATCCAATGCTTTTCAATTAAGACCGAGAAACGTGTGAGCTTCGTGTATAATGTAGTTCTTTTGAGATGTAAAGTAACTCCCCTTACATGAAACGATATCTTGCTTGTAAGAAGACTCAAAGCCTGGGATTTAACTCCATTTCTGAAGTGGAACACACTGCAGAGTTCTCATCCATGGATCACACTCTGCTTTAGAGCAAAAAGCACACTCTTGCTTTCTAGAGTCTCTAAGACAGCAGGAAACATGAGAGTGCTGAGAACAAATGAACGGTGTTTCCTACACATACGGGCCATATCTAGTACAACTCTGCTTCTGAAAGTGAAACAAACCACAGTTCCTCTAACATCCAATGCTTGTCCGTTAAGATGAGAAACTTGTGAGCTTCGTGAACAATGTAGTTCGTTTGAGCTGTAAAGTAACTGCCATTAACTGAAACGAAGTCTTGCTTGTAGGAAGACTCAGAGCCTGGGATTTAACTCCATTTCTGAAGGGAAACACACAGCATAGTTCTCATCCATGGATCACACTCTGCTTTAGAGCAAGAAGCTCGCTCTTGCTTTCTAGAGTCTCTAATACAGCTGGAAACCTGAGTGTGCTCAGATCAAAAGAACGGTGTTTCCTACATATTCAGACCATATCTAGTCCAATTCTGCTTCCGAAACTGAAACAAACCACAGGTCCTCTAACCTCCAATGCTTGTCTGTCAAGATGAGAAACATGTGAGCTTTGTGAACGATGTAGTTCGTTTGAGCTGTAAAGTAACTGCCCTTACCAGAAACGAAGTCTTGCTTGTAGGAAGACTCAGAGCCTGGGATTTAACTCCATTTCTGAAGTGAAACACACAGCAGAGTTCTCATCCATAGATCACACTCTGCTTTAGAGCAAGAAGCACGCTCTTGCTTTCTAGAGTCTCTAATACAGCAGGATACTTGAGTGTGCTCAGAACAAAAGAACTGTGTTTCCTACACATATGGACCATATCTAGTTCAACTCTTCTATTGAAGCTGATATAAAGCACTGTTCCTGTAACATCCAATGCTTTTCAATTAAGACCGAGAAACGTGTGAGCTTCGTGTATAATGTAGTTCTTTAGAGATGTAAAGTAACTCCCCTTATCTGGAAGGATATCTTGCTTGTAAGAAGACTCAAAGCCTGGGATTTAACTCCATTTCTGAAGTGGAACACACTGCAGAGTTCTCATCCATTGATCACACTCTGCTTTAGTGCAAGAAGCACGCTCTTGCTTTCTAGAGTCTCTAAGACAGCAGGAAACATGAGTGTGCTGAGAACAAATGAACGGTGTTTCCTACACATACGGGCCATATCTAGTCCAACTCTGTTTCTGAAAGTGAAACAAACCACAGTTCCTCTAACATCCAATGCTTGTCCATTAAGATGAGAAACTTGTGAGCTTCGTGAACGATGTAGTTCCTTAGAGCTGTAAAGTAACTGCCATTAACTGAAACGAAGTCTTGCTTGTAGGAAGTCTTAGAGCCTGGGATTTAACTCCATTTCTGAAGGGAAACACACAGCATAGTTCTCATCCATGGATCACACTCTGCTTTAGAGCAAGAACCACGCTCTTGCTTTCTAGAGTCTCTAATACAGCTGGAAACCTGAGTGTGCTCAGATCAAAAGAACGGTGTTTCCTACATATACAGACCATATCTAGTCCAATTCTGCTTCTGAAACTGAAACAAACCACAGGTCCTCTAACATCCAATGCTTGTCTGTCAAGATGAGAAACATGTGAGCTTTGTGAACGATGTAGTTCGTTTGAGCTGTAAAGTAACTGCCCTTACCAGAAACGAAGTCTTGCTTGTAGGAAGACTCAGAGCCTGGGATTTAACTCCATTTCTGAAGTGAAACACACAGCAGAGTTCTCATCCATAGATCACACTCTGCTTTAGAGCAAGAAGCACGCTCTTGCTTTCTAGAGTCTCTAAGACAGCAGGAAAAGTGAGTGTGCTGAGAACAAAAGAACAGTGTTTCCTACATATACGGACCATATCTAGTCCAACTCTGCTTCTGAAGCTGATACAAAGCACAGGTCCTCTAACATCCAAGGCTTGACATTTAAGATGAGAAACGTGTGAGCATCATGAAAGATGTAGTTCTTTTGAGCTGAAAAGTGACTGCCATTACCTGAAACGAAGTCTTGCTTATAGGAAGACTCAGAGCCGGGGATTTAACTCCATTTCTGAAGTGGAACACACAGCAGAGTTCTCATCATTAGATCACACTCTGCTTTCGAGCAAGAAGCACGCTCTTGCTTTCCAGAGTCTCTAATAAAGCAGGATACTTGAGTGTGCTCAGAACAAAAGAACTGTGTTTCCTACACATATGGACCATATCTAGTTCAACTCATCTTCTGAAGCTGATATAAAGCACTGTTCCTGTAACATCCAATGCTTTTCAATTAAGACCGAAAAACGTGTGAGCTTCGTGTATAATGTAGTTCTTTTGAGATGTAAAGTAACTCCCCTTATCTGAAAGGATATCTCGCTTGTAAGAAGACTCAAAGCCTGGGATTTAACTCCATTTCTGAAGTGGAACACACGGCAGAGTTCTCATCCATTGATCACACTCTGCTTTAGTGCAAGAAGCACGCTCTTGCTTTCTAGAGTCTCTAAGACAGCAGGAAACATGAGTGTGCTGAGAACAAATGAACGGTGTTTCCTACACATACGGGCCATATCTAGTCCAACCCTGCTTCTGAAAGTGAAACAAACCACAGGTCCTCTAACATCCAATGCTTGTCTGTCAAGATGAGAAACATGTGAGCTTCCTGAACGATGTAGTTTGTTTGAGCTGAAAAGTGACTGCCCTTACATGAAATGAAGACTTTTTTGTAGGAAGACACAAAGCCTGGGATTTAACTCCATTTCTGAAGGGAAACACCCAGCACAGTTCTCTTCCATGAATCACACTCTGCTTTAGAGCAAGAAGCACGCTCTTCCTTTCTAGAGTCTCTAATACAGCAGGAAACGTGATTGTGCTCAGAACAAAAGAACTGTGTTTCCTACACATACTGACCATATCTAGTTCAACTCTTCTTCTGAAACTGACACAAAGCACAGGTCCTCTAACATCCAATGCTTGACATTTAAGATGAGAAACGTGTGAGCATCATGAAAGATGTAGTTCCTTTGAGCTGAAATGTGACTGCCATTACCTGAAACGAAGTCTTGCTTATAGGAAGACTCAGAGCCTGGGATTTAACTCGATTTCTGAAGTGAAACACACAGCAGAGTTCTCATCCTTAGATCACACTCTGCTTTAGAGCAAGAAGCACGCTCTTGCTTTCCAGAATCTCTAATACAGCATGATACTTGAGTGTGCTCAGAACAAAAGAACTGTGTTTCCTACACATATGGACCATATCTAGTTCAAGTCTTCTTCTGAGGCTGATATAAAGCACTGTTCCTGTAACATGCAATGCTTTTCAATTAAGACCGAGAAACGTGTGAGCTTCGTGTATAATGTAGTTCTTTTGAGATGTAAAGTAACTGCCCTTACCTGAAACGATATCTTGCTTGTAAGAAGACTCAAAGCCTGGGATTTAACTCCGTTTCTGAAGTGGAACACACTGCAGAGTTCTCATCCATTGATCACACTCTGCTTTAGAGCAAGAAGCACGCTCTTGCTTTCTAGAATCTCCAAAACAGCATGAAACATGAGAGTGATGAGAATAAAAGAAAGGTGTTTCCTACACATACGGACCATATCTATTCCAACTCTGCTTCTGAAACTGATACAAAGCACAGGTCCTCCTACATCCAATGCTTGTCATTTAAGATGAGAAACTTGTGAGCTTCGTGAACAATGTAGTTCGTTTGAGCTGTAAAGTAACTGCCATTAACTGAAATGAAGTCCTGCTTGTAGGAAGACTCAGAGCCTGGGATTTAACTCCATTTCTGAAGGGAAACACCCAGCACAGTTCTCTTCCATGAATCACACTCTGCTTTAGAGCAAGAAGCACGCTCTTCCTTTCTAGAGTCTCTAATACAGCAGGAAACGTGATTGTGCTCAGAACAAAAGAACTGTGTTTCCTACACATACTGACCATATCTAGTTCAACTCTTCTTCTGAAACTGACACAAAGCACAGGTCCTCTAACATCCAATGCTTGACGTTTAAGATGAGAAACGTGTGAGCATCATGAAAGATGTAGTTCTTTGAGATGAAAAGTGACTGCCATTACCTGAAACGAAGTCTTGCTTATAGGAAGACTCAGAGCCTGGGATTTAACTCCATTTCTGAAGTGAAACACACAGCAGAGTTCTCATCCTTAGATCACACTCTGCTTTAGAGCAAGAAGCACGCTCTTGCTTTCCAGAGTCTCTAATACAGCAGGATACTTGAGTGTGCTCAGAACAATGAACTGTGTTTCCTACACATATGGACCATATCTAGTTCAACTCTTCTTCTGAAGCTGATATAAAGCACTGTTCCTGTAACATCCAATGCTTTTCAATTAAGATCGAGAAACGTGTGAGCTTCGTGTATATTGTAGTTCTTTTGAGATGTAAAGTAACTCCCCTTACCTGAAACGATATCTTGCTTGTAAGAAGACTCAAAGCCTGGGATTTAACTCCATTTCTGAAGTGGAACACACTGCAGAGTTCTCATCCATTGATCACACTCTGCTTTAGAGCAAAAAGCACACTCTTGCTTTCTAGAGTCTCTAAGACAGCAGGAAACATGAGTGTGCTGAGAACAAATGAACGGTGTTTCCTACACATACGGGCCATATCTAGTCCAACTCTGCTTCTGAAAGTGAAACAAACCACAGTTCCTCTAACATCCAATGCTTGTCCGTTAAGATGAGAAACTTGTGAGCTTCGTGAACAATGTAGTTCGTTTGAGCTGTAAAGTAACTGCCATTAACTGAAACGAAGTCTTGCTTGTAGGAAGACTCAGAGCCTGGGATTTAACTCCATTTCTGAAGGGAAACACACAGCATAGTTCTCATCCTTGGATCACACTCTGCTTTAGAGCAAGAAGCATGCTCTTGCTTTCTAGTGTCTCTAATACAGCAGGAAACGTGAGTGTGCTCAGAACAAAGAACGGTGTTTCCTACACATACAGACCATATCTAGTTCATCTCTGCTTCTGAAACTGAAACAAACCAGATGTCCTCTAACAACCAATGCTTTTCAGTTTAGATGTGAAACGTGTGAGCTTCATGAACGATGTAGTTCGTTTGAGCTGTAAAGTAACTGCCCTTACCTGCAAAGAAGTCTTGCTTGTAGGAAGACTCTGAGCCTGGGATTTAACTCCATTTCTGAAGTGAAACACACAGCATAGTTCTCATCCATTGATCACACTCTGCTTTAGAGCAAGAAGCACGCTCTTGCTTTCTAGAGTCTCTAAGACAGCAGGAAACTTGAGTGTGATTAGAACAAAGAACGGTGTTTCCTACACATCGGGACCATATCTAGTTCAACTCTGCTTCTGAAACTGAAACAAACCACAGTTCCTCTAACATCCAATGCTTCTCAGTTAAGATGAGACACGTGTGAGCTTTCTGAATGATGTAGTTCGTTTGAGCTGAAAAGTGACTCCCCTTACCTGAAACGAAGTCTTTCTTGTAGGAAGACTCAGAGCCTGGGATTTAACTCCATTTTTGAAGAGAAACACACAGCAAGTTCTCATCCATAGGTCACTCTCTGCTTTAGAGCAAGAAGCACGCTCTTGCTTTCTAGAGTCTCTAAGACAGCAGGAAACGTGAGTGTGCTGAGAACAAAAGAACAGTTTTTCCTACACATACGGGCCATATCTAGTCCAACTCTGCTTCTGAAAGTGAAACAAACCACAGGTCCTCTAACATCCAATGCTTGTCTGTCAAGATGAGAAACATGTGAGCTTCCTGAACGATGTAGTTTGTTTGAGCTGAAAAGTGACTGCCCTTACGTGAAATGAAGACTTTTTTGTAGGAAGACACAAAGCCTGGGATTTAACTCCATTTCTGAAGGGAAACACCCAGCACAGTTCTCTTCCATGAATCACACTCTGCTTTAGAGCAAGAAGCACGCTCTTCCTTTCTAGAGTCTCTAATACAGGAGGAAACATGATTGTGCTCAGAACAAAAGAACTGTGTTTCCTACACATACTGACCATATCTAGTTCAACTCTTCGTCTGAAACTGACACAAAGCACAGGTCCTCTAACATCCAATGCTTGACATTTTAGATGAGAAACGTGTGAGCATCATGAAAGATGTAGTTCCTTTGAGCTGAAAAGTGACTGCCATTACCTGAAACGAAGTCTTGCTTATAGGAAGACTCAGAGCCTGGGATTTAACTCCATTTCTGAAGTGAAACACACAGCAGAGTTCTCATCCTTAGATCACACTCTGCTTTAGAGCAAGAAGCACGCTCTTGCTTTCCAGAATCTCTAATACAGCAGGATACTTGAGTGTGCTCAGAACAAAAGAACTGTGTTTCCTACACATATGGACCATATCTAGTTCAACTCTTCTTCTGAAGCTGATATAAAGCACTGTTCCTGTAACATGCAATGCTTTTCAATTAAGACCGAGAAACGTGTGAGCTTCGTGTATAATGTAGTTCTTTTGAGATGTAAAGTAACTGCCCTTACCTGAAACGATATCTTGCTTGTAAGAAGACTCAAAGCCTGGGATTTAACTCCATTTCTGAAGTGGAACACACTGCAGAGTTCTCATCCATTGATCACACTCTGCTTTAGAGCAAGAAGCACGCTCTTGCTTTCTAGAATCTCCAAAACAGCATGAAACATGAGTGTGATGAGAAGAAAAGAAAGGTGTTTTCTACACATACGGACCATATCTAGTCCAACTCTTCTTCTGAAAATGATACAAAGCACAGGTCCTCCTACATCCAATGCTTGTCATTTAAGATGAGAAACGTGTTAGCTTCGTGAACGATGTAGTTCGTTTGAGCTGAAAAGTGACTGCCCTTACCTGAAACGAAGTGTTTCTTGTAGGAAGACACAGGGCCTGGGATTTAACTCCATTTCTGAAGGGAAACAAACAGCATAGTTCTCATCCTTGGATCACACTCTGCTTTAGAGCAAGAAGCATGCTCTTGCTTTCTAGTGTCTCTAATACAGCAGGAAATGTGAGTGTGCTCAGAACAAAGAACGGTGTTTCCTACACATACAGACCATATCTAGTTCATCTCTGCTTCTGAAACTGAAACAAACCAGATGTCCTCTAACAACCAATGCTTTTCAGTTTAGATGTGAAACGTGTGAGCTTCATGAACGATGTAGTTCGTTTGAGCTGTAAAGTAACTGCCCTTACCTGCAAAGAAGTCTTGCTTGTAGGAAGACTCAGAGCCTGGGATTTAACTCCATTTCTGAAGTGAAACACACAGCATAGTTCTCATCCATTGATCACACTCTGCTTTAGAGCAAGAAGCACGCTCTTGCTTTCTAGAGTCTCTAAGACAGCAGGAAACTTGAGTGTGATCAGAACAAAAGAACGGTGTTTCCTACACATAGGGACCATATCTAGTTCAACTCTGCTTCTGAAACTGAAACAAACCACAGTTCCTCTAACATCCAATGCTTCTCAGTTAAGATGAGACACGTGTGAGCTTTCTGAATGATGTAGTTCGTTTGAGCTGAAAAGTGACTCCCCTTACCTGAAACGAAGTCTTTCTTGTAGGAAGACTCAGAGCCTGGGATTTAACTCCATTTTTGAAGTGAAACACACAGCAGAGTTCTCATCCATAGGTCACACTCTGCTTTAGAGCAAGAAGCACGCTCTTGCTTTCTAGAGTCTCTAAGACAGCAGGAAACGTGAGTGTGCTGAGAACAAAAGAACAGTTTTTCCTACACATACGGGCCATATCTTTTCCAACTCTGCTTCTGAAAGTGAAACAAACCACAGTTCCTCTAACATCCAATGCTTGTCCGTTAAGCTGAGAAACTTGTGAGCTTCGAGAACGATGTAGTTCCTTAGAGCTGTAAAGTAACTGCCATTAACTGAAAAGAAGTCTTGCTTGTACGAAGACTCAGAGCCTGGGATTTAACTCCATTTCTGAAGGGAAACACACAGCATAGTTCTCATCCATGGATCACACTCTGCTTTAGAGCAAGAAGCACGCTCTTGCTTTCTAGAGTCTCTAATACAGCTGGAAACCTGAGTGTGCTCAGATCAAAAGAACGGTGTTTCCTATATATACAGACCATATCTAGTCCAATTCTGCTTCTGAAACTGAAACAAACCACAGGTCCTCTAACATCCAATGCTTGTCTGTCAAGATGAGAAACATGTGAGCTTTGTGAACGATGTAGTTCGTTTGAGCTGTAAAGTAACTGCCCTTACCTGAAACGAAGTCTTGCTTGTAGGAAGACTCAGAGCCTGGGATTTAACTCCATTTCTGAAGTGAAACACACAGCAGAGTTCTCATCCATAGATCACACTCTGCTTTAGAGCAAGAAGCACGCTCTTGCTTTCTAGAGTCTCTAAGACAGCAGGAAAAGTGAGTGTGCTGAGAACAAAAGAACAGTGTTTCCTACATATACGGACCATATCTAGTCCAACTCTGCTTCTGAAGCTGATACAAAGCACAGGTCCTCTAACATCCAATGCTTGACATTTAAGATGAGAAACGTGTGAGCATCATGAAAGATGTCTTTTGAGCTGAAAAGTGACTGCCATTACCTGAAACGAAGTCTTGCTTATAGGAAGACTCAGAGCCGGGGATTTAACTCCATTTCTGAAGTGGAACACACAGCAGAGTTCTCATCCTTAGATCACACTCTGCTTTCGAGCAAGAAGCACGCTCTTGCTTTCCAGAGTCTCTAATAAAGCAGGATACTTGAGTGTGCTCAGAACAAAAGAACTGTGTTTCCTACACATATAGACCATATCTAGTTCAACTCATCTTCTGAAGCTGATATAAAGCACTGTTCCTGTAACATCCAATGCTTTTCAATTAAGACCGAAAAACGTGTGAGCTTCGTGTATAATGTAGTTCTTTTGAGATGTAAAGTAACTCCCCTTATCTGAAAGGATATCTTGCTTGTAAGAAGACTCAAAGCCTGGGATTTAACTCCATTTCTGAAGTGGAACACACTGCAGAGTTCTCATCCATTGATCACACTCTGCTTTAGTGCAAGAAGGACGCTCTTGCTTTCTAGAGTCTCTAAGACAGCAGGAAACATGAGTGTGCTGAGAACAAATGAACGGTGTTTCCTACACATACGGGCCATATCTAGTCCAACCCTGCTTCTGAAAGTGAAACAAACCACAGGTCCTCTAACATCCAATGCTTGTCTGTCAAGATGAGAAACATGTGAGCTTCCTGAACGATGTAGTTTGTTTGAGCTGAAAAGTGACTGCCCTTACATGAAATGAAGACTTTTTTGTAGGAAGACACAAAGCCTGGGATTAAACTCCATTTCTGAAGGGAAACACCCAGCACAGTTCTCTTCCATGAATCACACTCTGCTTTAGAGCAAGAAGCACGCTCTTCCTTTCTAGAGTCTCTAATACAGCAGGAAACGTGATTGTGCTCAGAACAAAAGAACTGTGTTTCCTACACATACTGACCATATCTAGTTCAACTCTTCTTCTGAAACTGACACAAAGCACAGGTCCTCTAACATCCAATGCTTGACATTTAAGATGAGAAACGTGTGAGCATCATGAAAGATGTAGTTCCTTTGAGCTGAAATGTGACTGCCATTACCTGAAACGAAGTCTTGCTTATAGGAAGACTCAGAGCCTGGGATTTAACTCGATTTCTGAAGTGAAACACACAGCAGAGTTCTCATCCTTAGATCACACTCTGCTTTAGAGCAAGAAGCACGCTCTTGCTTTCCAGAATCTCTAATACAGCAGGATACTTGAGTGTGCTCAGAACAAAAGAACTGTGTTTCCTACACATATGGACCATATCTAGTTCAACTCTTCTTCTGAAGCTGATATACATCACTGTTCCTGTAACATGCAAAGCTTTTCAATTAAGACCGAGAAACGTGTGAGCTTCGTGTATAATGTAGTTCTTTTGAGATGTAAAGTAACTGCCCTTACCTGAAACGATATCTTGCTTGTAAGAAGACTCAAAGCCTGGGATTTAACTCCGTTTCTGAAGTGGAACACACTGCAGAGTTCTCATCCATTGATCACACTCTGCTTTAGAGCAAGAAGCACGCTCTTGCTTTCTAGAATCTCCAAAACAGCATGAAACATGAGTGTGATGAGAAGAAAAGAAAGGTGTTTCCTACACATACGGACCATATCTAGTCCAACTCTTCTTCTGAAAATGATACAAAGCACAGGTCCTCCTACATCCAATGCTTGTCATTTAAGATGAGAAACGTGTTAGCTTCGTGAACGATGTAGTTCGTTTGAGCTGAAAAGTGACTGCCCTTACCTGAAACGAAGTGTTTCTTGTAGGAAGACACAGGGCCTGGGATTTAACTCCATTTCTGAAGGGAAACAAACAGCATAGTTCTCATCCTTGGATCACACTCTGCTTTAGAGCAAGAAGCATGCTCTTGCTTTCTAGTGTCTCTAATACAGCAGGAAATGTGAGTGTGCTCAGAACAAAGAACGGTGTTTCCTACACATACAGACCATATCTAGTTCATCTCTGCTTCTGAAACTGAAACAAACCAGATGTCCTCTAACAACCAATGCTTTTCAGTTTAGATGTGAAACGTGTGAGCTTCATGAACGATGTAGTTCGTTTGAGCTGTAAAGTAACTGCCCTTACCTGCAAAGAAGTCTTGCTTGTAGGAAGACTCAGAGCCTGGGATTTAACTCCATTTCTGAAGTGAAACACACAGCATAGTTCTCATCCATTGATCACACTCTGCTTTAGAGCAAGAAGCACGCTCTTGCTTTCTAGAGTCTCTAAGACAGCAGGAAACTTGAGTGTGATCAGAACAAAAGAACGGTGTTTCCTACACATAGGGACCATATCTAGTTCAACTCTGCTTCTGAAACTGAAACAAACCACAGTTCCTCTAACATCCAATGCTTCTCAGTTAAGATGAGACACGTGTGAGCTTTCTGAATGATGTAGTTCGTTTGAGCTGAAAAGTGACTCCCCTTACCTGAAACGAAGTCTTTCTTGTAGGAAGACTCAGAGCCTGGGATTTAACTCCATTTTTGAAGTGAAACACACAGCAGAGTTCTCATCCATAGGTCACACTCTGCTTTAGAGCAAGAAGCACGCTCTTGCTTTCTAGAGTCTCTAAGACAGCAGGAAACGTGAGTGTGCTGAGAACAAAAGAACAGTTTTTCCTACACATACGGGCCATATCTTTTCCAACTCTGCTTCTGAAAGTGAAACAAACCACAGTTCCTCTAACATCCAATGCTTGTCCGTTAAGCTGAGAAACTTGTGAGCTTCGAGAACGATGTAGTTCCTTAGAGCTGTAAAGTAACTGCCATTAACTGAAAAGAAGTCTTGCTTGTACGAAGACTCAGAGCCTGGGATTTAACTCCATTTCTGAAGGGAAACACACAGCATAGTTCTCATCCATGGATCACACTCTGCTTTAGAGCAAGAAGCACGCTCTTGCTTTCTAGAGTCTCTAATACAGCTGGAAACCTGAGTGTGCTCAGATCAAAAGAACGGTGTTTCCTATATATACAGACCATATCTAGTCCAATTCTGCTTCTGAAACTGAAACAAACCACAGGTCCTCTAACATCCAATGCTTGTCTGTCAAGATGAGAAACATGTGAGCTTTGTGAACGATGTAGTTCGTTTGAGCTGTAAAGTAACTGCCCTTACCTGAAACGAAGTCTTGCTTGTAGGAAGACTCAGAGCCTGGGATTTAACTCCATTTCTGAAGTGAAACACACAGCAGAGTTCTCATCCATAGATCACACTCTGCTTTAGAGCAAGAAGCACGCTCTTGCTTTCTAGAGTCTCTAAGACAGCAGGAAAAGTGAGTGTGCTGAGAACAAAAGAACAGTGTTTCCTACATATACGGACCATATCTAGTCCAACTCTGCTTCTGAAGCTGATACAAAGCACAGGTCCTCTAACATCCAATGCTTGACATTTAAGATGAGAAACGTGTGAGCATCATGAAAGATGTCTTTTGAGCTGAAAAGTGACTGCCATTACCTGAAACGAAGTCTTGCTTATAGGAAGACTCAGAGCCGGGGATTTAACTCCATTTCTGAAGTGGAACACACAGCAGAGTTCTCATCCTTAGATCACACTCTGCTTTCGAGCAAGAAGCACGCTCTTGCTTTCCAGAGTCTCTAATAAAGCAGGATACTTGAGTGTGCTCAGAACAAAAGAACTGTGTTTCCTACACATATAGACCATATCTAGTTCAACTCATCTTCTGAAGCTGATATAAAGCACTGTTCCTGTAACATCCAATGCTTTTCAATTAAGACCGAAAAACGTGTGAGCTTCGTGTATAATGTAGTTCTTTTGAGATGTAAAGTAACTCCCCTTATCTGAAAGGATATCTTGCTTGTAAGAAGACTCAAAGCCTGGGATTTAACTCCATTTCTGAAGTGGAACACACTGCAGAGTTCTCATCCATTGATCACACTCTGCTTTAGTGCAAGAAGGACGCTCTTGCTTTCTAGAGTCTCTAAGACAGCAGGAAACATGAGTGTGCTGAGAACAAATGAACGGTGTTTCCTACACATACGGGCCATATCTAGTCCAACCCTGCTTCTGAAAGTGAAACAAACCACAGGTCCTCTAACATCCAATGCTTGTCTGTCAAGATGAGAAACATGTGAGCTTCCTGAACGATGTAGTTTGTTTGAGCTGAAAAGTGACTGCCCTTACATGAAATGAAGACTTTTTTGTAGGAAGACACAAAGCCTGGGATTAAACTCCATTTCTGAAGGGAAACACCCAGCACAGTTCTCTTCCATGAATCACACTCTGCTTTAGAGCAAGAAGCACGCTCTTCCTTTCTAGAGTCTCTAATACAGCAGGAAACGTGATTGTGCTCAGAACAAAAGAACTGTGTTTCCTACACATACTGACCATATCTAGTTCAACTCTTCTTCTGAAACTGACACAAAGCACAGGTCCTCTAACATCCAATGCTTGACATTTAAGATGAGAAACGTGTGAGCATCATGAAAGATGTAGTTCCTTTGAGCTGAAATGTGACTGCCATTACCTGAAACGAAGTCTTGCTTATAGGAAGACTCAGAGCCTGGGATTTAACTCGATTTCTGAAGTGAAACACACAGCAGAGTTCTCATCCTTAGATCACACTCTGCTTTAGAGCAAGAAGCACGCTCTTGCTTTCCAGAATCTCTAATACAGCAGGATACTTGAGTGTGCTCAGAACAAAAGAACTGTGTTTCCTACACATATGGACCATATCTAGTTCAACTCTTCTTCTGAAGCTGATATACATCACTGTTCCTGTAACATGCAAAGCTTTTCAATTAAGACCGAGAAACGTGTGAGCTTCGTGTATAATGTAGTTCTTTTGAGATGTAAAGTAACTGCCCTTACCTGAAACGATATCTTGCTTGTAAGAAGACTCAAAGCCTGGGATTTAACTCCGTTTCTGAAGTGGAACACACTGCAGAGTTCTCATCCATTGATCACACTCTGCTTTAGAGCAAGAAGCACGCTCTTGCTTTCTAGAATCTCCAAAACAGCATGAAACATGAGTGTGATGAGAAGAAAAGAAAGGTGTTTCCTACACATACAGACCATATCTAGTCCAACTCTTCTTCTGAAAATGATACAAAGCACAGGTCCTCCTACATCCAATGCTTGTCATTTAAGATGAGAAACGTGTTAGCTTCGTGAACGATGTAGTTCGTTTGAGCTGAAAAGTGACTGCCCTTACCTGAAACGAAGTGTTTCTTGTAGGAAGACACAGGGCCTGGGATTTAACTCCATTTCTGAAGGGAAACAAACAGCATAGTTCTCATCCTTGGATCACACTCTGCTTTAGAGCAAGAAGCATGCTCTTGCTTTCTAGTGTCTCTAATACAGCAGGAAACGTGAGTGTGCTCAGAACAAAGAACGGTGTTTCCTACACATACAGACCATATCTAGTTCATCTCTGCTTCTGAAACTGAAACAAACCAGATGTCCTCTAACAACCAATGCTTTTCAGTTTAGATGTGAAACGTGTGAGCTTCATGATCGATGTAGTTCGTTTGAGCTGTAAAGTAACTGCCCTTACCTGCAAAGAAGTCTTGCTTGTAGGAAGACTCAGAGCCTGGGATTTAACTCCATTTCTGAAGTGAAACACACAGCATAGTTCTCATCCATTGATCACACTCTGCTTTAGAGCAAGAAGCACGCTCTTGCTTTCTAGAGTCTCTAAGACAGCAGGAAACTTGAGTGTGATCAGAACAAAAGAACGGTGTTTCCTACACATAGGGACCATATCTAGTTCAACTCTGCTTCTGAAACTGAAACAAACCACAGTTCCTCTAACATCCAATGCTTCTCAGTTAAGATGAGACACGTGTGAGCTTTCTGAATGATGTAGTTCGTTTGAGCTGAAAAGTGACTCCCCTTACCTGAAACGAAGTCTTTCTTGTAGGAAGACTCAGAGCCTGGGATTTAATTCCATTTTTGAAGTGAAACACACAGCAGAGTTCTCATCCATAGGTCACACTCTGCTTTAGAGCAAGAAGCACGCTCTTGCTTTCTAGAGTCTCTAAGACAGCAGGAAACGTGAGTGTGCTGAGAACAAAAGAACAGTTTTTCCTACACATACGGGCCATATCTTTTCCAACTCTGCTTCTGAAAGTGAAACAAACCACAGTTCCTCTAACATCCAATGCTTGTCCGTTAAGCTGAGAAACTTGTGAGCTTCGAGAACGATGTAGTTCCTTAGAGCTGTAAAGTAACTGCCATTAACTGAAAAGAAGTCTTGCTTGTACGAAGACTCAGAGCCTGGGATTTAACTCCATTTCTGAAGGGAAACACACAGCATAGTTCTCATCCATGGATCACACTCTGCTTTAGAGCAAGAAGCACGCTCTTGCTTTCTAGAGTCTCTAATACAGCTGGAAACCTGAGTGTGCTCAGATCAAAAGAACGGTGTTTCCTACATATACAGACCATATCTAGTCCAATTCTGCTTCTGAAACTGAAACAAACCACAGGTCCTCTAACATCCAATGCTTGTCTGTCAAGATGAGAAACATGTGAGCTTTGTGAACGATGTAGTTCGTTTGAGCTGTAAAGTAACTGCCCTTACCTGAAACGAAGTCTTGCTTGTAGGAAGACTCAGAGCCTGGGATTTAACTCCATTTCTGAAGTGAAACACACAGCAGAGTTCTCATCCATAGATCACACTCTGCTTTAGAGCAAGAAGCACGCTCTTGCTTTCTAGAGTCTCTAAGACAGCAGGAAAAGTGAGTGTGCTGAGAACAAAAGAACAGTGTTTCCTACATATACGGACCATATCTAGTCCAACTCTGCTTCTGAAGCTGATACAAAGCACAGGTCCTCTAACATCCAATGCTTGACATTTAAGATGAGAAACGTGTGAGCATCATGAAAGATGTCTTTTGAGCTGAAAAGTGACTGCCATTACCTGAAACGAAGTCTTGCTTATAGGAAGACTCAGAGCCGGGGATTTAACTCCATTTCTGAAGTGGAACACACAGCAGAGTTCTCATCCTTAGATCACACTCTGCTTTCGAGCAAGAAGCACGCTCTTGCTTTCCAGATTCTCTAATAAAGCAGGATACTTGAGTGTGCTCAGAACAAAAGAACTGTGTTTCCTACACATATAGACCATATCTAGTTCAACTCATCTTCTGAAGCTGATATAAAGCACTGTTCCTGTAACATCCAATGCTTTTCAATTAAGACCGAAAAACGTGTGAGCTTCGTGTATAATGTAGTTCTTTTGAGATGTAAAGTAACTCCCCTTATCTGAAAGGATATCTTGCTTGTAAGAAGACTCAAAGCCTGGGATTTAACTCCATTTCTGAAGTGGAACACACTGCAGAGTTCTCATCCATTGATCACACTCTGCTTTAGTGCAAGAAGGACGCTCTTGCTTTCTAGAGTCTCTAAGACAGCAGGAAACATGAGTGTGCTGAGAACAAATGAACGGTGTTTCCTACACATACGGGCCATATCTAGTCCAACCCTGCTTCTGAAAGTGAAACAAACCACAGGTCCTCTAACATCCAATGCTTGTCTGTCAAGATGAGAAACATGTGAGCTTCCTGAACGATGTAGTTTGTTTGAGCTGAAAAGTGACTGCCCTTACATGAAATGAAGACTTTTTTGTAGGAAGACACAAAGCCTGGGATTAAACTCCATTTCTGAAGGGAAACACCCAGCACAGTTCTCTTCCATGAATCACACTCTGCTTTAGAGCAAGAAGCACGCTCTTCCTTTCTAGAATCTCTAATACAGCAGGAAACGTGATTGTGCTCAGAACAAAAGAACTGTGTTTCCTACACATACTGACCATATCTAGTTCAACTCTTCTTCTGAAACTGACACAAAGCACAGGTCCTCTAACATCCAATGCTTGACATTTAAGATGAGAAACGTGTGAGCATCATGAAAGATGTAGTTCCTTTGAGCTGAAATGTGACTGCCATTACCTGAAACGAAGTCTTGCTTATAGGAAGACTCAGAGCCTGGGATTTAACTCGATTTCTGAAGTGAAACACACAGCAGAGTTCTCATCCTTAGATCACACTCTGCTTTAGAGCAAGAAGCACGCTCTTGCTTTCCAGAATCTCTAATACAGCAGGATACTTGAGTGTGCTCAGAACAAGAGAACTGTGTTTCCTACACATATGGACCATATCTAGTTCAACTCTTCTTCTGAAGCTGATATAAATCACTGTTCCTGTAACATGCAAAGCTTTTCAATTAAGACCGAGAAACGTGTGAGCTTCGTGTATAATGTAGTTCTTTTGAGATGTAAAGTAACTGCCCTTACCTGAAACGATATCTTGCTTGTAAGAAGACTCAAAGCCTGGGATTTAACTCCGTTTCTGAAGTGGAACACACTGCAGAGTTCTCATCCATTGATCACACTCTGCTTTAGAGCAAGAAGCACGCTCTTGCTTTCTAGAATCTCCAAAACAGCATGAAACATGAGTGTGATGAGAAGAAAAGAAAGGTGTTTCCTACACATACGGATCATATCTATTCCAACTCTGCTTCTGAAACTGATACAAAGCACAGGTCCTCCTACATCCAATGCTTGTCATTTAAGATGAGAAACTTGTGAGCTTCGTGAACAATGTAGTTCTTTTGAGCTGTAAAGTAACTGCCATTAACTGAAATGAAGTCCTGCTTGTAGGAAGACTCAGAGCCTGGGATTTAACTCCATTTCTGAAGGGAAACACCCAGCACAGTTCTCTTCCATGAATCACACTCTGCTTTAGAGCAAGAAGCACGCACTTCCTTTCTAGAGTCTCTAATACAGCAGGAAACGTGATTGTGCTCAGAACAAAAGAACTGTGTTTCCTACACATACTGACCATATCTAGTTCAACTCTTCTTCTGAAACTGACACAAAGCACAGGTCCTCTAACATCCAATGCTTGACGTTTAAGATGAGAAACGTGTGAGCATCATGAAAGATGTAGTTCTTTGAGCTGAAAAGTGACTGCCATTACCTGAAACGAAGTCTTGCTTATAGGAAGACTCAGAGCCTGGGATTTAACTCCATTTCTGAAGTGAAACACACAGCAGAGTTCTCATCCTTAGATCACACTCTGCTTTAGAGCAAGAAGCACGCTCTTGCTTTCCAGAGTCTCTAATACAGCAGGATACTTGAGTGTGCTCAGAACAATGAACTGTGTTTCCTACACATATGGACCATATCTAGTTCAACTCTTCTTCTGAAGCTGATATAAAGCACTGTTCCTGTAACATCCAATGCTTTTCAATTAAGATCGAGAAACGTGTGAGCTTCGTGTATAATGTAGTTCTTTTGAGATGTAAAGTAACTCCCCTTACCTGAAACGATATCTTGCTTGTAAGAAGACTCAAAGCCTGGGATTTAACTCCATTTCTGAAGTGGAACACACTGCAGAGTTCTCATCCATTGATCACACTCTGCTTTAGAGCAAAAAGCACACTCTTGCTTTCTAGAGTCTCTAAGACAGCAGGAAACATGAGTGTGCTGAGAACAAATGAACGGTGTTTCCTACACATACTGGCCATATCTAGTCCAACTCTGCTTCTGAAAGTGAAACAAACCACAGTTCCTCTAACATCCAATGCTTGTCCGTTAAGATGAGAAACTTGTGAGCTTCGTGAACAATGTAGTTCGTTTGAGCTGTAAAGTAACTGCCATTAACTGAAAGGAAGTCTTGATTGTAGGAAGACTCAGAGCCTGGGATTTAACTCCATTTCTGAAGGGAAACACACAGCATAGTTCTCATCCTTGGATCACACTCTGCTTTAGAGCAAGAAGCATGCTCTTGCTTTCTAGTGTCTCTAATACAGCAGGAAACGTGAGTGTGCTCAGAACAAAGAACGTTGTTTCCTACACATACAGACCATATCTAGTTCATCTCTGCTTCTGAAACTGAAACAAACCAGATGTCCTCTAACAACCAATGCTTTTCAGTTTAGATGTGAAACGTGTGAGCTTCATGAACGATGTAGTTCGTTTGAGCTGTAAAGTAACTGCCCTTACCTGCAAAGAAGTCTTGCTTGTAGGAAGACTCAGAACCTGGGATTTAACTCCATTTCTGAAGTGAAACACACAGCATAGTTCTCATCCATTGATCACACTCTGCTTTAGAGCAAGAAGCACGCTCTTGCTTTCTAGAGTCTCTAAGACAGCAGGAAACTTGAGTGTGATCAGAACAAAAGAACGGTGTTTCCTACACATAGGGACCATATCTAGTTCAACTCTGCTTCTGAAACTGAAACAAACCACAGTTCCTCTAACATCCAATGCTTCTCAGTTAAGATGAGACACGTGTGAGCTTTCTGAATGATGTAGTTCGTTTGAGCTGAAAAGTGACTCCCCTTACCTGAAACGAAGTCTTTCTTGTAGGAAGACTCAGAGCCTGGGATTAAACTCCATTTTTGAAGTGAAACACACAGCAGAGTACTCATCCATAGGTCACTCTCTGCTTTAGAGCAAGAAGCACGCTCTTGCTTTCTAGAGTCTCTAAGACAGCAGGAAACGTGAGTGTGCTGAGAACAAAAGAACAGTTTTTCCTACACATACGGGCCATATCTAGTCCAACTCTGCTTCTGAAAGTGAAACAAACCACAGGTCCTCTAACATCCAATGCTTGTCTGTCAAGATGAGAAACATGTGAGCTTCCTGAACGATGTAGTTTGTTTGAGCTGAAAAGTGACTGCCCTTTCGTGAAATGAAGACTTTTTTGTAGGAAGACACAAAGCCTGGGATTTAACTCCATTTCTGAAGGGAAACACCCAGCACAGTTCTCTTCCATGAATCACACTCTGCTTTAGAGCAAGAAGCACGCTCTTCCTTTCTAGAGTCACTAATACAGCAGGAAACGTGATTGTGCTCAGAACAAAAGAACTGTGTTTCCTACACATACTGACCATATCTAGTTCAACTCTTCTTCTGAAACTGACACAAAGCACAGGTCCTCTAACATCCAATGCTTGACGTTTAAGATGAGAAACGTGTGAGCATCATGAAAGATGTAGTTCTTTGAGCTGAAAAGTGACTGCCATTACCTGAAACGAAGTCTTGCTTATAGGAAGACTCAGAGCCTGGGATTTAACTCCATTTCTGAAGTGAAACACACAGCAGAGTTCTCATCCTTAGATCACACTCTGCTTTAGAGCAAGAAGCACGCTCTTGCTTTCCAGTGTCTCTAGTACAGCAGGATACTTGAGTGTGCTCAGAACAAAAGAACTGTGTTTCCTACACATATGGACCATATCTAGTTCAACTCATCTTCTGAAGCTGATATAAAGCACTGTTCCTGTAACATCCAATGATTTTCAATTAAGACCGAGAAACGTGTGAGCTTCGTGTATAATGTAGTTCTTTTGAGATGTAAAGTCCCTGCCCTTACCTGAAACGATATCTTGCTTGTAAGAAGACTCAGAGCATGGGATTTAACTCCATTTCTGAAGTGGAACACACAGCAGAGTTCTCATCCATTGATCACACTCTGCTTTAGAGCAAGAAGCACGCTCTTGCATTGTAGAGTCTATAAGACAGCAGGAAACATGAGTGTGCTGAGAACAAAAGAACGGTGTTTCCTACACATACGGGCCATATCTAGTCCAACTCTGCTTCTGAAAGTGAAACAAACCACAGGTCCTCTAACATCCAATGCTTGTCAGTTAAGATGAGAAACGTGTTAGCTTCGTGAACGATGTTGTTTGTTTGAGCTGAAAAGTGTCTGTCCTTACCTGAAACGAAGTCTTTCTTGTAGGAAGACACAAGCCTGATATTTAACTCCATTTCTGAAGGGAAACACACAGCATAGTTCTCATCCTTGGATCACACTCTGCTTTAGAGCAAGAAGCAAGCTCTTGCTTTCTAGAGTCTCTAAGACAGCAGGAAACTTGACTGTGATCAGAACAAAAGAACGGTGTTTCCTACACATACAGACCATATCTAGTTCATCTCTGCTTCTGAAACTGAAACAAACCAGAGGTCCTCTAACAACCAATGCTTTTCAGTTTAGATGGGAAACGTGTGAGCTTCGTGAACGATGTAGTTCGTTTGAGCTGTAAAGTAACTGCCCTTACCTGAAAAGAAGTCTTGCTTGTATGAAGACTAAAAGCCTGGGATTTTACTCCATTTCTGAAGTGAAACACACAGCATAGTTCTCATCCATTGATCACACTCTGCTGTAGAGCAAGAAGCAAGCTCTTGCTTTCTAGAGTCTCTAAGACAGCAGGAAACTTGAGTGTGATCAGAACAAAAGAACGGTGATGTCTACACATAGCGACCATATCTAGTTCAACTCTGCTTCTGAAACTGAAACAAACCACAGTTCCTCTAACATCCAATGCTTGTCAGTTAAGATGAGAAACGTGTGAGATTTCTGAACGATGTAGTTCTTTTGAGCTGAAAAGTGACTGCCATTACCTGAAACGAAGTCTTGCATATAGGAAGACTCAGAGCCTGGGATTTAACTCCATTTCTGAAGTGTAACACACAGCAGAGTTCTCATCCTTAGATCACACTCTGCTTTAGAGCAAGAAGCACGCTCTTGCTTTCCAGAGTCTCTAATACAGCAGGATACTTGAGTGTGCTCAGAACAAGAGAACTGTGTTTCCTACACATATGGACCATACCTAGTTCAACACTTCTTCTGATGCTGATATAAAGCACTGTTCCTGTAACATCCAATGCTTTTCAATTAAGACCGAGAAACGTGTGAGTTTCGTGTATAATGTAGTTCTTTTGAGATGTAAAGTAACTGCCCTTACCTGAAACGATATCTTGCTTGTAAGAAGACTCAAAGCCTGGGATTTAACTCCATTTCTGAAGTGGAACACACTGCAGAGTTCTCATCCATTGATCACACTCTGCTTTAGAGGAAGAAGCACGCTCTTGCTTTCTAGAGTCTCTAAGACAGCAGGAAACATGAGTGTGCTGAGAACAAAAGAACGGTGTTTCCTACACATACGGGCCATATCTGTCCAACTCTGCTTCTGAAAGTGAAACAAACCACAGGTCCTCTAACATCCAATGATTGTCCGTTAAGATGAGAAACTTGTGAGCTTCGTGAACAATGTATTTCGTTTGAGCTGTAAAGTAACTGCCCTTAAATGAAACGAAGTCTTGCTTGTAGGAAGACTCAGAGCCTGGGATTTAACTCCATTTCTGAAGGGAAACACACAGCAGAGTTCTCATCCATAGGTCACACTCTGCTTTAGAGCAAGAAGCACGCTCTTGCTTTTAGAGTCTCTAAGACAGCAGGAAAGGTGAGTGTGCTGAGAACAAAAGAACAGTTTTTCCTACATATACGGACAATATCTATTCCAACTCTGCTTCTGAAACTGAAACAAAGCACTGGTCCTCTAACATGCAATGCTTGGCAGTTAAGATGAGAAACGATTTAGCTTCGTGAACGATGTAGTTTGTTTGAGCTGAAAAGTGACTGCCCTTACGTGAAATGAAGACTTTTTTGTAGGAAGACACAAAGCCTGGGATTTAACTCCATTTCTGAAGGGAAACACCCAGCACAGTTCTCTTCCATGAATCACACTCTGCTTTAGAGCAAGAAGCACGCTCTTCCTTTCTAGAGTCTCTAATACAGGAGGAAACATGATTGTGCTCAGAACAAAAGAACTGTGTTTCCTACACATACTGACCATATCTAGTTCAACTCTTCTTCTGAAACTGACACAAAGCACAGGTCCTCTAACATCCAATGCTTGTCATTTAAGATGAGAAACGTGTGAGCATCATGAAAGGTAGTTCTTTTCAGCTGAAAAGTGACTGCCATTACCTGAAACGAAGTCTTGCTTGTAGGAAGACTCAGAGCCTGGGATTTAACTCCATTTCTGAAGTGAAACACACAGCAGAGTTCTCATCCATGGATCACACTCTGCTTTAGAGCAAGAAGCACGCTCTTGCTTTCCAGATTCTCTAATACAGCAGGATACTTGAGTGTGCTCAGAAGAAAAGAACTGTGTTTCCTACACATATGGACCATATCTAGTTCAACTCTTCTTCTGAAGCTGATATAAAGCACTGTTCCTGTAACATCCAATGCTTTTAAATTAAGACCGAGAAACGTGTGAGCTTCGTGTGTAATGTAGCTCTTTTGAGATGTAAAGTAACTGCCCTTACCTGAAAGGATATGTTGCTTGTAAGAAGACTCAGAGCCTGGGATTTAACTCCATTTCTGAAGTGGAACACACAGCAGAGTTCTCATCCATTGATCACAATCTGCTTTAGAGCAAGAAGCACGCTCTTGCTTTCTAGAGTCTCTAAGACAGCAGGAAAAATAAGTGTGCTGAGAACAAAAGAACGGTGTTTCCTACACATACGGGCCATATCTAGTCCAACTCTGCTTCTGAAAGTGAAACAAACCACAGGTCCTCTAACATCCAATGCTTGTCCTTTAAGATGAGAAACTTCTGAGCTTCGTGAACAATGTAGTTCGTTTGAGCTGTAAAGTAACTGCCCTTAACTGAAACGAAGTCTTGCTTGTAGGAAGACTCAGAGCCTGGGATTTAACACCATTTCTGAAGTGAAACACACAGCAGAGTTCTCATCCATAGATCACACTCTGCTTTAGAGCAAGAAGCACGCTCTTGCTTTCCAGAGTCTCTAAGACAGCAGGAAAAGTGAGTGTGTTGAGAACAAAAGAACAGTGTTTCCTACACATACGGACCATATCTAGTCCAACTCTGCTTCTGAAACTGATACAAAGCACTGGTCCTCTAACATGCAATGCATGGCAGTTAAGATGAGAAACGTGTTAGCTTCGTAAACGATGTAGTTTGTTTTAGCTGATAAGTGACTGCCCTTACCTGAAACGAAGTCTTGTTTGTAGGAAGACTCAGAGCCTGGGATTTAACTCCATTTCTGAAGTGAATCACACAGCAGAGTTCTCATCCATAGATCACACTCTGATTTAGAGCAAGAAGCAAGCTCTAGCTTTCTGGAGTCTCTAAGACAGCATGAAACATGAGTGTGATGAGAAGAAAAGAAAGGTTTTTCCTACACATACAGACCATATCTAGTTCATCTCTGCTTCTGAAACTGAAACAAACCAGAGGTCCTCTAACAACCAATGCTTTTCAGTTTAGATGAGAAACGCGTGGGCTTCGTGAACGATGCAGTTTTTTTGAGCTGTAAAGTTACTGCCCTTACCTGAAAAGAAGTCTTGCTTGTAGGAAGACTCAGAGCCTGGGATTTAACTCCATTTCTGAAGTGAAACACACAGCATAGTTCTCATCCATTGATCACACTCTGCTTTAGAGCAAGAAGCACGCTCTTGCTTTCTAGAGTCTCTAAGACAGCAGGAAACTTGAGTGTGATCAGAACAAAAGAACGGTGTTTCCTACACATAGGGACCATATCTAGTTCAACTCTGCTTCTGAAACTGAAACAAACCACAGTTCCTCTAACATCCAATGCTTGTCAGTTAAGATGAGACACGTGTGAGCTTTCTGAATGATGTAGTTCCTTTGAGCTGAAAAGTGACTCCCCTTACCTGAAACGAAGTCTTTCTTGTAGGAAGACTCAGAGCCTGGGATTTAACTCCATTTTTGAAGTGAAACACATAGCAGAGTTCTCATCCATAGATCACACTCTGCTTTAGAGCAAGAAGCACGCTCTTGCTTTCTAGAGTCTCTAAGACAGCAGGAAACGTGAGTGTGCTGAGAACAAAAGAACAGTTTTTCCTACATATACGGACCATATCTAGTCCAACTCTGCTTCTGAAACTGAAAGAAAGCACTGGTCCTCTAACATGCCATGCTTGGCAGTTAAGATGAGAAACGATTTAGCTTCGTGAACGATGTAGTTTGTTTGAGCTGAAAAGTGACTGCCCTTTCGTGAAATGAAGACTTTTTTGTAGGAAGACACAAAGCCTGGGATTTAACTCCATTTCTGAAGGGAAACACCCAGCACAGTTCTCTTCCATGAATCACACTCTGCTTTAGAGCAAGAAGCACGCTATTCCTTTCTAGAGTCACTAATACAGCAGGAAACGTGATTGTGCTCAGAACAAAAGAACTGTGTTTCCTACACATACTGACCATATCTAGTTCAACTCTTCTTCTGAAACTGACACAAAGCACAGGTCCTCTAACATCCAATGCTTGACGTTTAAGATGAGAAACGTGTGAGCATCATGAAAGATGTAGTTCTTTGAGCTGAAAAGTAACTGCCATTACCTGAAACGAAGTCTTGCTTATAGGAAGACTCAGAGCCTGGGATTTAACTCCATTTCTGAAGTGAAACACACAGCAGAGTTCTCAATCTTAGATCACACTCTGCTTTAGAGCAAGAAGCACGCTCTTGCTTTCCAGTGTCTCTAGTACAGCAGGATACTTGAGTGTGCGCAGAACAAAAGAACTGTGTTTCCTACACATATGGACCATATCTAGTTCAACTCTTCTTCTGAATCTGATATAAAGCACTGTTCCTGTAACATCCAATGATTTTCAATTAAGACCGAGAAACGTGTGAGCTTCGTGTATAATGTAGTTCTTTTGAGATGTAAAGTCCCTGCCCTTACCTGAAACGATATCTTGCTTGTAAGAAGACTCAGAGCATGGGATTTAACTCCATTTCTGAAGTGGAACACACAGCAGAGTTCTCATCCATTGATCACACTCTGCTTTAGAGCAAGAAGCACGCTCTTGCATTGTAGAGTCTATAAGACAGCAGGAAACATGAGTGTGCTGAGAACAAAAGAACGGTGTTTCCTACACATACGGGCCATATCTAGTCCAACTCTGCTTCTGAAAGTGAAACAAACCACAGGTCCTCTAACATCCAATGCTTGTCAGTTAAGATGAGAAACGTGTTAGCTTCGTGAACGATGTTGTTTGTTTGAGCTGAAAAGTGTCTGTCCTTACCTGAAACGAAGTCTTTCTTGTAGGAAGACACAGAGCCTGATATTTAACTCCATTTCTGAAGGGAAACACACAGCATAGTTCTCATCCTTGGATCACACTCTGCTTTAGAGCAAGAAGCAAGCTCTTGCTTTCTAGAGTCTCTAAGACAGCAGGAAACTTGACTGTGATCAGAACAAAAGAACGGTGTTTCCTACACATACAGACCATATCTAGTTCATCTCTGCTTCTGAAACTGAAACAAACCAGAGGTCCTCTAACAACCAATGCTTTTCAGTTTAGATGTGAAACGTGTGAGCTTCGTGAACGATGTAGTTCGTTTGAGCTGTAAAGTAACTGCCCTTACCTGAAAAGAAGTCTTGCTTTTATGAAGACTAAAAGCCTGGGATTTAACTCCATTTCTGAAGTGAAACACACAGCATAGTTCTCATCCATTGATCACACTCTGCTGTAGAGCAAGAAGCAAGCTCTTGCTTTCTAGAGTCTCTAAGACAGCAGGAAACTTGAGTGTGATCAGAACAAAAGAACGGTGTTGTCTACACATAGCGACCATATCTAGTTCAACTCTGCTTCTGAAACTGAAACAAACCACAGTTCCTCTAACATCCAATGCTTGTCAGTTAAGATGAGAAACGTGTGAGATTTCTGAACGATGTAGTTCTTTTGAGCTGAAAAGTGACTGCCATTACCTGAAACGAAGTCTTGCATATAGGAAGACTCAGAGCCTGGGATTTAACTCCATTTCTGAAGTGTAACACACAGCAGAGTTCTCATCCTTAGATCACACTCTGCTTTAGAGCAAGAAGCACGCTCTTGCTTTCCAGACTCTCTAATACAGCAGGATACTTGAGTGTGCTCAGAACAAGAGAACTGTGTTTCCTACACATATGGACCATACCTAGTTCAACACTTCTTCTGATGCTGATATAAAGCACTGTTCCTGTAACATCCAATGCTTTTCAATTAAGACCGAGAAACGTGTGAGTTTCGTGTATAATGTAGTTCTTTTGAGATGTAAAGTAACTGCCCTTACCTGAAACGATATCTTGCTTGTAAGAAGACTCAAAGCCTGGGATTTAACTCCATTTCTGAAGTGGAACACACTGCAGAGTTCTCATCCATTGATCACACTCTGCTTTAGAGGAAGAAGCACGCTCTTGCTTTCTAGAGTCTCTAAGACAGCAGGAAACATGAGTGTGCTGAGAACAAAAGAACGTTGTTTCCGACACATACGGGCCACATCTAGTCCAACTCTGCTTCTGAAAGTGAAACAAACCACAGGTCCTCTAACATCCAATGATTGTCCGTTAAGATGAGAAACTTGTGAGCTTCCTGAACAATGTAGTTCGTTTGAGCTGTAAAGTAACTGCCCTTAACTGAAACGATGTCTTGCTTGTAGGAAGACTCAGAGCCTGGGATTTAACTCCATTTCTGAAGTGAAACACACAGCAGAGTTCTCATCCATGGATCACACTCTGCTTTAGAGCAAGAAGCACGCTCTTGCTTTCTAGAGTCTCTAATACAGCTGGAAACCTGAGTGTGCTCAGAACAAAAGAACGGTGTTTCCTACACATACTGACCATATCTAGTTCAACCCGTCTTCTTCTGAAATTGACATAAAGCACAGGTCCTCTAACATCCAATGCTTGTCATTTAAGATGAGAAACGTGTGAGCATCATGAAAGGTAGTTCTTCTGAGCTGAAAAGCGACTGCCATTTCCTGAAACGAAGTCTTGCTTGTAGGAAGACTCAGAGCCTGGGATTTAACTCCATTTCTGAAGTGAAACACACAGCAGAGTTCTCATCCTTAGATCACACTCTGCTTTAGAGCAAGAAGCACGCTCTTGCTTTCCAGAGTCTCTAATACAGCAAAATACTTGAGTGTGCCCCGAACAAAAGAACTGTGTTTCCTACACATATGGACCATATCTAGTTCAACTCTTCTTCTGAAGCTGATATAAAGCACTGTTCCTGTAACATGCAATGCTTTTCAATTAAGACCGAGAAACGTGTGAGCTTCGTGTATAATGTAGTTCTTTTGAGATGTAAAGTAACTGCCCTTACCTGAAACGATATCTTGCTTGTAAGAAGACTCAGAGCCTGGGATTTAACTCCATTTCTGAAGTGAAACACACAGCAGAGTTCTCATCCATGGATCACACTCTGCTTTAGAGCAAGGAGCTCGCTCTTGCTTTCTAGAGTCTCTAATACAGCTGGAAACATGAGTGTGCTCAGAACAAAAGAACGGTGTTTCCTACACATACGGACCATATCTAGTCCAATTCTGCTTCTGAAACTGAAACAAACCACAGGTCCTCTAACATCCAATGCTTGTCAGTTAAGATGAGAAACGTGTTAGCTTCGTGAACGATGTAGTTTGTTTGAGCTGAAAAGTGACTGCCCTTACCTGAAACGAAGTCTTGCTTGTAGGAAGACACAGAGCCTGGGATTTAACTCCATTTCTGAAGGGAAACACACAGCATAGTTCTCATCCTTGGATCACACTCTGCTTTAGAGCAAGAAGCAAGCTCTTGCTTTCTAGAGTCTCTAAGACAGCAGGAAACTTGACTGTGATCAGAACAAAAGAACGGTGTTTCCTACACATACAGACCATATCTAGTTCATCTCTGCTTCTGAAACTGAAACAAACCAGAGGTCCTCTAACAACCAATGCTTTTCAGTTTAGATGTGAAACGTGTGAGCTTCGTGAACAATGTAGTTCGTTATAGCTGTAAAGTAACTGCCCTTCCCTGAAACGAAGTCTTGCTTGTAGGAAGACTCAGAGCCTGGGATTTAACTCCCTTTCTGAAGGGAAACACACAGCATAGTTCTCATCCATGGATCACACTCTGCTTTAGAGCAAGAAGCACGCTCTTGCTTTCTAGAGTCACTAATACAGCTGGAAACCTGAGTGTGCTCAGAACAAAAGAACGGTGTTTCCTACACATACGGACCATATCTAGTCCAATTCTGCTTCTGAAACTGAAACAAACCACAGGTCCTCTAACATCCAATGCTTGTCTGTCAAGATGAGAAACATGTGAGCTCTGTGAACGATGTAGTTCATTTGAGCTGTAAAGTAACTGCCCTTACGTGAAATGAAGACTTTTTTGTAGGAAGACACAAAGCCTGGGATTTAACTCCATTTCTGAAGGGAAACACCCAGCACAGTTCTCTTCCATGAATCACACTCTGCTTTAGAGCAAGAAGCACGCTCTTCCTTTCTAGAGTCTCTAATACAGCAGGAAACGTGATTGTGCTCAGAACAAAAGAACTGTGTTTCCTACACATACTGACCATATCTAGTTGAACTCTTCTTCTGAAACTGACATAAAGCACAGGTCCTCTAACATCCAATGCTTGTCATTTAAGATGAGACGTGTGAGCATCATGAAAGGTAGTTCTTTTGAGCTGAAAAGTGACTGCCATTACCTGAAACGAAGTCTTGCTTGTAGGAAGACTCAGAGCCTGGGATTTAACTCCATTTCTGAAGTGAAACACACAGCAGAGTTCTCATCCTTAGATCACACTCTGCTTTAGAGCAAGAAGCACGCTCTTGCTTTCCAGAGTCTCTAATACAGCAGGATACTTGAGTGTGCTCAGAACAAAAGAACTGTGTTTCCTACACATATGGACCATATCTAGTTCAACTCTTCTTCTGAAGCTGATATAAAGCACTGTTCCTGTAACATCCAATGCTTTTCAATTAAGACCGAGAAACATGTGAGCTTTGTGTATTATGTAGTTCTTTTGAGATGTAAAGTAACTGCCCTTACCTGAAACGATATCTTGCTTGTACCAAGACTCAGACCCTGGGATTTAACTCCATTTCTGAAGTGGAACACACAGCAGAGTTCTCATCCATTGATCACACTCTGCTTTAGAGCAAGAAGCACACTCTTGCTTTCTAGATTCTCTAAGACAGCAGGAAACATGAGTGTGCTGAGAACAAAAGAACGGTGTTTCCTACACATACGGGCCATATCTAGGCCAACTCTGCTTCAGAAAGTGAAACAAACCACAAGTCCTCTAACATCCAATGCTTGTCCTTTAAGATGAGAAACTTCTGAGCTTCGTGAACAATGTAGTTCGTTTGAGCTGTAAAGTAACTGCCCTTAAGTGAAACGAAGTCTTGCTTGTAGGAAGACTCAGAGCCTGGAATTTAACTCCATTTCTGAAGTGAAACACACAGCAGAGTTCTCATCCATAGATCACACTCTGCTTTAGAGCAAGAAGCACGCTCTTGCTTTCTAGAGTCTCTAAGACAGCAGGAAATGTGAGTGTGCTGAGAACAAAAGAACAGTGTTTCCTACACATACGGACCATATCTAATCCAACTCTGCTTCTGAAACTGATACAAAGCACCTGTCCTCTAACATGCAATGCTTGGCAGTTAAGATGAGAAACGTGTTAGCTTCGTGAACGATGTAGTTTGTTTGAGCTGTAAAGTAACTGCCCTTACCTGAAAAGAAGTGTTGCTTGTAGGAAGACTCAGAGCCTAGGATTTAACTCCATTTCTGAAGTGAAACACACAGCATAGTTCTCATCCATTGATCACACTCTGCTTTAGAGCAAGAAGCACGCTCTTGCTTTCTAGAGTCTCTAAGACAGCAGGAAACTTGAGTGTGATCAGAACAAAAGAACGGTGTTTCCTACACATAGCCACCATATCTAGTTCAACTCTGCTTCTGAAACTGAAACAAACCACAGTTCCTTTAACATCCAATGCTTGTCAGTTAAAATGAGAAACGTGTGAGATTTCTGAACGATGTAGTTCGTTTGAGCAGAAAAGTGACTCCCCTTACCTGAAACGAATTCTTTCTTGTAGGAAGACTCAGTGCCTGGGATTAAACTCCATTTTTGAAGTGAAACACACAGCAGAGTTCTCATCCATAGGTCACACTCTGCTTTAGAGCAAGAAGCATGCTCTTGCTTTCCAGAGTCTCTAATACAGCAGGAAACGTGATTGTGCTCAGAACAAAAGAACTGTGTTTCCTACACATAATGACCATATCTAGTTCAACTCTTCTTCTGAAACTGACACAAAGCACAGGTCCTCTAACATCCAATGCTTGACATTTAAGATGAGAAACGTGTGAGCATCATGAAAGATGTAGTTCTTTTGAGCTGAAAAGTGACTGCCATTACCTGAAACGAAGTCTTGCTTATAGGAAGACTCAGAGCCTGGGATTTAACTCCATTTCTGAAGTGAAACACACAGCAGAGTTCTCATCCATAGATCACACTCTGCTTTAGAGCAAGAAGCACGCTCTTGCTTTCCAGAGTCTCTAATACAGCAGGACACTTGAGTGTGCTCAGAACAAGAGAACTGTGTTTCCTACACATATGGACCATATCTAGTTCAACTCTTCTTCTGAAGCTGATATAAAGGACTGTTCCTGTAACATCCAATGCTTTTCAATTAAGACCGAGAAACGTCTGAGCTTCGTGTATAATGTAGTTCTTTTGAGATGTAAAGTAACTGCCCTTACCTGAAACGATATCTTGCTTGTAAGAAGACTCAGAGCCTGGGATTTAACTCCATTTCTGAAGTGGAACACACTGCAGAGTTCTCATCCATTGATCACACTCTGCTTTAGAGGAAGAAGCATGCTCTTGCTTTCTAGAGTCTCTAAGACAGCAGGAAACATGAGTGTGCTGAGAACAAAAGAACGGTGTTTCCTACACATACGGGCCACATCTAGTCCAACACTGCTTCTGAAAGTGAAACAAACCACAGGTCCTCAAACATCCAATGATTGTCCGTTAAGATGAGAATCTTGTGAGCTTCGTGAACAATGTAGTTCGTTTGAGCTATAAAGTAACTGCCCTTAACTGAAACGAAGTCTTGCTTGTAGGAAGACTCAGAGCCTGGGATTTACCTCCATTTCTGAAGGGAAACACACAGCATAGTTCTCATCCATGGATCACACTCTGCTTTAGAGCAAGAAGCACGCTCTTGCTTTCTAGAGTCTCTAATAAAGCTGGAAACCTGAGTGTGCTCAGAACAAAAGAACTGTGTTTCCTACACATATGGACCATATCTAGTTCAACTCTTCTTCTGAAGCTGATATAAAGCACTGTTCCTGTAACATCCAATGCTTTTCAATTAAGACCGAGAAACGTGTGAGCTTCGTGTATAATGTAGTTCTTTTGAGATGTAAAGTAAATGCCCTTACCTGAAACGATATCTTGCTTGTAAGAAGACTCAGAGCCTGGGATTTAACTCCATTTCTGAAGTGAAACACACAGCAGAGTTCTCATCCATGGATCACACTCTGCTTTAGAGCAAGGAGCTCGCTCTTGCTTTCTAGAGTCTCTAATACAGCTGGAAACCTGAGTGTGCTCAGAACAAAAGAACGGTGTTTCCTACACATACGGACCATATCTAGTCCAATTCTGTTTCTGAAATTGAAACAAACCACAGGTGCTCTAACATCCAATGCTTGTCAGTTAAGATGAGAAACGTGTTAGCTTCGTGAACGATGTAGTTTGTTTGAGCTGAAAAGTGACTGCCCTTACCTGAAAGGAAGTCTTTCTTGTAGGAAGACACAGAGCCTGGGATTTAACTCCATTTCTGAAGGGAAACACACAGCATAGTTCTCATCCTTGGATCACACTCTGCTTTAGAGCAAGAAGCAAGCTCTTGCTTTCTAGAGTCTCTAAGACAGCAGGAAACTTGACTGTGATCAGAACAAAAGAACGGTGTTTCCTACACATACAGACCATATCTAGTTCATCTCTGCTTCTGAAACTGAAACAAACCAGAGGTCCTCTAACAACCAATGCTTTTCAGTTTAGATGTGAAACGTGTGAGCTTCGTGAACGATGTTGTTCGTTAGAGCTGTAAAGTAACTGCCCTTCCCTGAAACGAAGTCTTGCTTGTAGGAAGACTCAGAGCCTGGGATTTAACTCCCTTTCTGAAGGGAAACACACAGCATAGTTCTCATCTATGGATCACACTCTGCTTTAGAGCAAGAAGCACGCTCTTGCTTTCTAGAGTCACTAATACAGCTGGAAACCTGAGTGTGCTCAGAACAAAAGAACTGTGTTTCCTACACATACGGACCATATCTAGTCCAATTCTGCTTCTGAAACTGAACCAAACCACAGGTCCTCTAACATCCAATGCTTGTCTGTCAAGATGAGAAACAAGTGAGCTTTGTGAACGATATAGTTCATTTGAGCTCTAAAGTAACTGCCCTTACGTGAAATGAAGACTTTTTTGTAGGAAGACACAAAGCCTGGGATTTAACTCCATTTCTGAAGGGAAACACCCAGCACAGTTCTCTTCCATGAATCACACTCTGCTTTAGAGCAAGAAGCACGCTCTTCCTTTCTAGAGTCTCTAATACAGCAGGAAACGTGATTGTGCTCAGAACAAAAGAACTGTGTTTCCTACACATAATGACCATATCTAGTTGAACTCTTCTTCTGAAACTGACATAAAGCACAGGTCCTCTAACTTCCAATGCTTGTCATTTAAGATGAGAAACGTGTGAGCATCATGAAAGGTAGTTCTTGTGAGCTGAAAAGTGACTGCCATTACCTGAAACGAAGTCTTGCTTGTTAGGAAGACTCAGAGCCTGGGATTTAACTCCATTTCTGAAGTGAAACACACAGCAGAGTTCTCATCCTTAGATCACACTCTGCTTTAGAGCAAGAAGCACGCTCTTGCTTTCTAGAGTCTCTAATACAGCAGGATATTTGAGTGTGCTCAGAACAAAAGAACTGTGTTTCCTACACATATGGACCATATCTAGTTCAACTCTTCTTCTGAAGCTGATATAAAGCACTGTTCCTGTAACATCCAATGCTTTTCAATTAAGACCGAGAAACATGTGAGCTTTGTGTATTATGTAGTTCTTTTGAGATGTAAAGTAACTGCCCTTACCTGAAACGATATCTTGCTTGTACCAAGACTCAGACCCTGGGATTTACTCCATTTCTGAAGTGGAACACACAGCAGAGTTCTCATCCATTGATCACACTCTGCTTTAGAGCAAGAAGCACACTCTTGCTTTCTAGATTCTCTAAGACAGCAGGAAACATGAGTGTGCTGAGAACAAATGAACGGTGTTTCCTACACATACGGGCCATATCTAGTCCAACTCTGCTTCAGAAAGTGAAACAAACCACAAGTCCTCTAACATCCAATGCTTGTCCTTTAAGATGAGAAACTTCTGAGCTTCGTGAACAATGTAGTTCGTTTGAGCTGTAAAGTAACTGCCCTTAACTGAAACGAAGTCTTGCTTGTAGGAAGACTCAGAGCCTGGGATTTAACTCCATTTCTGAAGTGAAACACACAGCAGAGTTCTCATCCATAGATCACACTCTGCTTTAGAGCAAGAAGCACGCTCTTGCTTTCTAGAGTCTCTAAGACAGCAGGAAAAGTGAGTGTGCTGAGAACAAAAGAACAGTGTTTCCTACACATACGGACCATATCTAGTCCAACTCTGCTTCTGAAACTGATACAAAGCACCTGTCCTCTAACATGCAATGCTTGGCAGTTAAGATGAGAAACGTGTTAGCTTCGTGAACGATGTAGTTTGTTTGAGCTGTAAAGTAACTGCCCTTACCTGAAAAGAAGTGTTGCTTGTAGGAAGACTCAGAGCCTAGGATTTAACTCCATTTCTGAAGTGAAACACACAGCATAGTTCTCATCCATTGATCACACTCTGCTTTAGAGCAAGAAGCACGCTCTTGCTTTCTAGAGTCTCTAAGACAGCAGGAAACTTGAGTGTGATCAGAACAAAAGAACGGTGTTTCCTACACATAGCGACCATATCTAGTTCAACTCTGCTTCTGAAACTGAAACAAACCACAGTTCCTTTAACATCCAATGCTTGTCAGTTAAAATGAGAAACGTGTGAGATTTCTGAACGATGTAGTTCATTTGAGCTGAAAAGTGACTCCCCTTACCTGAAACGAATTCTTTCTTGTAGGAAGACTCAGTGCCTGGGATTAAACTCCATTTTTGAAGTGAAACACACAGCAGAGTTCTCATCCATAGGTCACACTCTGCTTTAGAGCAAGAAGCATGCTCTTGCTTTCCAGAGTCTCTAATACAGCAGGAAACGTGATTGTGCTCAGAACAAAAGAACTGTGTTTCCTACACATAATGACCATATCTAGTTCAACTCTTCTTCTGAAACTGACACAAAGCACAGGTCCTCTAACATCCAATGCTTGACATTTAAGATGAGAAACGTGTGAGCATCATGAAAGATGTAGTTCTTTTGAGCTGAAAAGTGACTGCCATTACCTGAAACGAAGTCTTGCTTATAGGAAGACTCAGAGCCTGGGATTTAACTCCATTTCTGAAGTGAAACACACAGCAGAGTTCTCATCCATAGATCACACTCTGCTTTAGAGCAAGAAGCACGCTCTTGCTTTCCAGAGTCTCTAATACAGCAGGACACTTGAGTGTGCTCAGAACAAGAGAACTGTGTTTCCTACACATATGGACCATATCTAGTTCAACTCTTCTTCTGAAGCTGATATAAAGGACTGTTCCTGTAACATCCAATGCTTTTCAATTAAGACCGAGAAACGTCTGAGCTTCGTGTATAATGTAGTTCTTTTGAGATGTAAAGTAACTGCCCTTACCTGAAACGATATCTTGCTTGTAAGAAGTCTCAAAGCCTGGGATTTAACTCCATTTCTGAAGTGGAACACACTGCAGAGTTCTCATCCATTGATCACACTCTGCTTTAGAGGAAGAAGCATGCTCTTGCTTTCTAGAGTCTCTAAGACAGCAGGAAACATGAGTGTGCTGAGAACAAAAGAACGGTGTTTCCTACACATACGGGCCACATCTAGTCCAACACTGCTTCTGAAAGTGAAACAAACCACAGGTCCTCAAACATCCAATGCTTGTCAGTTAAGATGAGAAACGTGTTAGCTTCGTGAACGATGTTGTTTGTTTGAGCTGAAAAGTGTCTGTCCTTACCTGAAACGAAGTCTTTCTTGTAGGAAGACACAGAGCCTGATATTTAACTCCATTTCTGAAGGGAAACACACAGCATAGTTCTCATCCTTGGATCACACTCTGCTTTAGAGCAAGAAGCAAGCTCTTGCTTTCTAGAGTCTCTAAGACAGCAGGAAACTTGACTGTGATCAGAACAAAAGAACGGTGTTTCCTACACATACAGACCATATCTAGTTCATCTCTGCTTCTGAAACTGAAACAAACCAGAGGTCCTCTAACAACCAATGCTTTTCAGTTTAGATGTGAAACGTGTGAGCTTCGTGAACGATGTAGTTCGTTTGAGCTGTAAAGTAACTGCCCTTACCTGAAAAGAAGTCTTGCTTTTATGAAGACTAAAAGCCTGGGATTTAACTCCATTTCTGAAGTGAAACACACAGCATAGTTCTCATCCATGGATCACACTCTGCTGTAGAGCAAGAAGCAAGCTCTTGCTTTCTAGAGTCTCTAAGACAGCAGGAAACTTGAGTGTGATCAGAACAAAAGAACGGTGTTGTCTACACATAGCGACCATATCTAGTTCAACTCTGCTTCTGAAACTGAAACAAACCACAGTTCCTCTAACATCCAATGCTTGTCAGTTAAGATGAGAAACGTGTGAGATTTCTGAACGATGTAGTTCTTTTGAGCTGAAAAGTGACTGCCATTACCTGAAACGAAGTCTTGCATATAGGAAGACTCAGAGCCTGGGATTTAACTCCATTTCTGAAGTGTAACACACAGCAGAGTTCTCATCCTTAGATCACACTCTGCTTTAGAGCAAGAAGCACGCTCTTGCTTTCCAGACTCTCTAATACAGCAGGATACTTGAGTGTGCTCAGAACAAGAGAACTGTGTTTCCTACACATATGGACCATACCTAGTTCAACACTTCTTCTGATGCTGATATAAAGCACTGTTCCTGTAACATCCAATGCTTTTCAATTAAGACCGAGAAACGTGTGAGTTTCGTGTATAATGTAGTTCTTTTGAGATGTAAAGTAACTGCCCTTACCTGAAACGATATCTTGCTTGTAAGAAGACTCAAAGCCTGGGATTTAACTCCATTTCTGAAGTGGAACACACTGCAGAGTTCTCATCCATTGATCACACTCTGCTTTAGAGGAAGAAGCACGCTCTTGCTTTCTAGAGTCTCTAAGACAGCAGGAAACATGAGTGTGCTGAGAACAAAAGAACGTTGTTTCCGACACATACGGGCCACATCTAGTCCAACTCTGCTTCTGAAAGTGAAACAAACCACAGGTCCTCTAACATCCAATGATTGTCCGTTAAGATGAGAAACTTGTGAGCTTCCTGAACAATGTAGTTCGTTTGAGCTGTAAAGTAACTGCCCTTAACTGAAACGATGTCTTGCTTGTAGGAAGACTCAGAGCCTGGGATTTAACTCCATTTCTGAAGTGAAACACACAGCAGAGTTCTCATCCATGGATCACACTCTGCTTTAGAGCAAGAAGCACGCTCTTGCTTTCTAGAGTCTCTAATACAGCTGGAAACCTGAGTGTGCTCAGAACAAAAGAACGGTGTTTCCTACACATACTGACCATATCTAGTTCAACCCGTCTTCTTCTGAAATTGACATAAAGCACAGGTCCTCTAACATCCAATGCTTGTCATTTAAGATGAGAAACGTGTGAGCATCATGAAAGGTAGTTCTTCTGAGCTGAAAAGCGACTGCCATTTCCTGAAACGAAGTCTTGCTTGTAGGAAGACTCAGAGCCTGGGATTTAACTCCATTTCTGAAGTGAAACACACAGCAGAGTTCTCATCCTTAGATCACACTCTGCTTTAGAGCAAGAAGCACGCTCTTGCTTTCCAGAGTCTCTAATACAGCAAAATACTTGAGTGTGCCCCGAACAAAAGAACTGTGTTTCCTACACATATGGACCATATCTAGTTCAACTCTTCTTCTGAAGCTGATATAAAGCACTGTTCCTGTAACATCCAATGCTTTTCAATTAAGACCGAGAAACGTGTGAGCTTCGTGTATAATGTAGTTCTTTTGAGATGTAAAGTAAATGCCCTTACCTGAAACGATATCTTGCTTGTAAGAAGACTCAGAGCCTGGGATTTAACTCCATTTCTGAAGTGAAACACACAGCAGAGTTCTCATCCATGGATCACACTCTGCTTTAGAGCAAGGAGCTCGCTCTTGCTTTCTAGAGTCTCTAATACAGCTGGAAACCTGAGTGTGCTCAGAACAAAAGAACGGTGTTTCCTACACATACGGACCATATCTAGTCCAATTCTGTTTCTGAAATTGAAACAAACCACAGGTCCTCTAACATCCAATGCTTGTCAGTTAAGATGAGAAACGTGTTAGCTTCGTGAACGATGTAGTTTGTTTGAGCTGAAAAGTGACTGCCCTTACCTGAAACGAAGTCTTGCTTGTAGGAAGACACAGAGCCTGGGATTTAACTCCATTTCTGAAGGGAAACACACAGCATAGTTCTCATCCTTGGATCACACTCTGCTTTAGAGCAAGAAGCAAGCTCTTGCTTTCTAGAGTCTCTAAGACAGCAGGAAACTTGACTGTGATCAGAACAAAAGAACGGTGTTTCCTACACATACAGACCATATCTAGTTCATCTCTGCTTCTGAAACTGAAACAAACCAGAGGTCCTCTAACAACCAATGCTTTTCAGTTTAGATGTGAAACGTGTGAGCTTCGTGAACGATGTTGTTCGTTATAGCTGTAAAGTAACTGCCCTTCCCTGAAACGAAGTCTTGCTTGTAGGAAGACTCAGAGCCTGGGATTTAACTCCCTTTCTGAAGGGAAACACACAGCATAGTTCTCATCCATGGATCACACTCTGCTTTAGAGCAAGAAGCACGCTCTTGCTTTCTAGAGTCACTAATACAGCTGGAAACCTGAGTGTGCTCAGAACAAAGGAACGGTGTTTCCTACACATACGGACCATATCTAGTCCAATTCTGCTTCTGAAACTGAAACAAACCACAGGTCCTCTAACATCCAATGCTTGTCTGTCAAGATGAGAAACATGTGAGCTTTGTGAACGATATAGTTCATTTGAGCTCTAAAGTAACTGCCCTTACGTGAAATGAAGACTTTTTTGTAGGAAGACACAAAGCCTGGGATTTAACTCCATTTCTGAAGGGAAACACCCAGCACAGTTCTCTTCCATGAATCACACTCTGCTTTAGAGCAAGAAGCACGCTCTTCCTTTCTAGAGTCTCTAATACAGCAGGAAACGTGATTGTGCTCAGAACAAAAGAACTGTGTTTCCTACACATACTGACCATATCTAGTTGAACTCTTCTTCTGAAACTGACATAAAGCACAGGTCCTCTAACATCCAATGCTTGTCATTTAAGATGAGAAACGTGTGAGCATCATGAAAGGTAGTTCTTGTGAGCTGAAAAGTGACTGCCATTACCTGAAACGAAGTCTTGCTTGTTAGGAAGACTCAGAGCCTGGGATTTAACTCCATTTCTGAAGTGAAACACACAGCAGAGTTCTCATCCTTAGATCACACTCTGCTTTAGAGCAAGAAGCACGCTCTTGCTTTCTAGAGTCTCTAATACAGCAGGATATTTGAGTGTGCTCAGAACAAAAGAACTGTGTTTCCTACACATATGGACCATATCTAGTTCAACTCTTCTTCTGAAGCTGATATAAAGCACTGTTCCTGTAACATCCAATGCTTTTCAATTAAGACCGAGAAACATGTGAGCTTTGTGTATTATGTAGTTCTTTTGAGATGTAAAGTAACTGCCCTTACCTGAAACGATATCTTGCTTGTACCAAGACTCAGACCCTGGGATTTACTCCATTTCTGAAGTGGAACACACAGCAGAGTTCTCATCCATTGATCACACTCTGCTTTAGAGCAAGAAGCACACTCTTGCTTTCTAGATTCTCTAAGACAGCAGGAAACATGAGTGTGCTGAGAACAAATGAACGGTGTTTCCTACACATACGGGCCATATCTAGTCCAACTCTGCTTCAGAAAGTGAAACAAACCACAAGTACTCTAACATCCAATGCTTGTCCTTTAAGATGAGAAACTTCTGAGCTTCGTGAACAATGTAGTTCGTTTGAGCTGTAAAGTAACTGCCCTTAACTGAAACGAAGTCTTGCTTGTAGGAAGACTCAGAGCCCGGGATTTAACTCCATTTCTGAAGTGAAACACACAGCAGAGTTCTCATCCATAGATCACACTCTGCTTTAGAGCAAGAAGCACGCTCTTGCTTTCTAGAGTCTCTAAGACAGCAGGAAAAGTGAGTGTGCTGAGAACAAAAGAACAGTGTTTCCTACACATACGGACCATATCTAGTCCAACTCTGCTTCTGAAACTGATACAAAGCACCTGTCCTCTAACATGCAATGCTTGGCAGTTAAGATGAGAAACGTGTTAGCTTCGTGAACGATGTAGTTTGTTTGAGCTGTAAAGTAACTGCCCTTACCTGAAAAGAAGTGTTGCTTGTAGGAAGACTCAGAGCCTAGGATTTAACTCCATTTCTGAAGTGAAACACACAGCATAGTTCTCATCCATTGATCACACTCTGCTTTAGAGCAAGAAGCACGCTCTTGCTTTCTAGAGTCTCTAAGACAGCAGGAAACTTGAGTGTGATCAGAACAAAAGAACGGTGTTTCCTACACATAGCGACCATATCTAGTTCAACTCTGCTTCTGAAACTGAAACAAACCACAGTTCCTTTAACATCCAATGCTTGTCAGTTAAAATGAGAAACGTGTGAGATTTCTGAACGATGTAGTTCGTTTGAGCTGAAAAGTGACTCCCCTTACCTGAAACGAATTCTTTCTTGTAGGAAGACTCAGAGCCTGGGATTAAACTCCATTTTTGAAGTGAAACACACAGCAGAGTTCTCATCCATAGGTCACACTCTGCTTTAGAGCAAGAAGCATGCTCTTGCTTTCCAGAGTCTCTAATACAGCAGGAAACGTGATTGTGCTCAGAACAAAAGAACTGTGTTTCCTACACATAATGACCATATCTAGTTCAACTCTTCTTCTGAAACTGACACAAAGCACAGGTCCTCTAACATCCAATGCTTGACATTTAAGATGAGAAACGTGTGAGCATCATGAAAGATGTAGTTCTTTTGAGCTGAAAAGTGACTGCCATTACCTGAAACGAAGTCTTGCTTATAGGAAGACTCAGAGCCTGGGATTTAACTCCATTTCTGAAGTGAAACACACAGCAGAGTTCTCATCCATAGATCACACTCTGCTTTAGAGCAAGAAGCACGCTCTTGCTTTCCAGAGTCTCTAATACAGCAGGACACTTGAGTGTGCTCAGAACAAGAGAACTGTGTTTCCTACACATATGGACCATATCTAGTTCAACTCTTCTTCTGAAGCTGATATAAAGCACTGTTCCTGTAACATCCAATGCTTTTCAATTAAGACCGAGAAACGTCTGAGCTTCGTGTATAATGTAGTTCTTTTGAGATGTAAAGTAACTGCCCTTACCTGAAACGATATCTTGCTTGTAAGAAGACTCAAAGCCTGGGATTTAACTCCATTTCTGAAGTGGAACACACTGCAGAGTTCTCATCCATTGATCACACTCTGCTTTAGAGGAAGAAGCATGCTCTTGCTTTCTAGAGTCTCTAAGACAGCAGGAAACATGAGTGTGCTGAGAACAAAAGAACGGTGTTTCCTACACATACGGGCCACATCTAGTCCAACACTGCTTCTGAAAGTGAAACAAACCACAGGTCCTCAAACATCCAATGATTGTCCGTTAAGATGAGAATCTTGTGAGCTTCGTGAACAATGTAGTTCGTTTGAGCTATAAAGTAACTGCCCTTAACTGAAACGAAGTCTTGCTTGTAGGAAGACTCAGAGCCTGGGATTTACCTCCATTTCTGAAGGGAAACACACAGCATAGTTCTCATCCATGGATCACACTCTGCTTTAGAGCAAGAAGCACGCTCTTGCTTTCTAGAGTCTCTAATAAAGCTGGAAACCTGAGTGTGCTCAGAACAAAAGAACGGTGTTTCCTACACTTACTGACCATATCTAGTTCAACCCGTCTTCTTCTGAAACTGACATAAAGCACAGGTCCTCTAACATCCAATGCTTGTCATTTAAGATGAGAAACGTGTGAGCATCATGAAAGGTAGTTCTTTTGAGCTGAAAAGTGACTGCCATTTCCTGAAACGAAGTCTTGCTTGTAGGAAGACTCAGAGCCTGGGATTTAACTCCATTTCTGAAGTGAAACACACAGCAGAGTTCTCATCCTTAGATCACACTCTGCTTTAGAGCAAGAAGCACGCTCTTGCTTTCCAGAGTCTCTAATAAAGCAGGATACTTGAGTGTGCCCCGAACAAAAGAACTGTGTTTCCTACACATATGGACCATATCTAGTTCAACTCTTCTTCTGAAGCTGATATAAAGCACTGTTCCTGTAACATCCAATGCTTTTCAATTAAGACCGAGAAACGTGTGAGCTTCGTGTATAATGTAGTTCTTTTGAGATGTAAAGTAAATGCCCTTACCTGAAATGATATCTTGCTTGTAAGAAGACTCAGAGCCTGGGATTTAACTCCATTTCTGAAGTGAAACACACAGCAGAGTTCTCATCCATGGATCACACTCTGCTTTAGAGCAAGGAGCTCGCTCTTGCTTTCTAGAGTCTCTAATACAGCTGGAAACATGAGTGTGCTCAGAACAAAAGAACGGTGTTTCCTACACATACGGACCATATCTAGTCCAATTCTGTTTCTGAAACTGAAACAAACCACAGGTGCTCTAACATCCAATGCTTGTCAGTTAAGATGAGAAACGTGTTAGCTTCGTGAACGATGTAGTTTGTTTGAGCTGAAAAGTGACTGCCCTTACCTGAAAGGAAGTCTTTCTTGTAGGAAGACACAGAGCCTGGGATTTAACTCCATTTCTGAAGGGAAACACACAGCATAGTTCTCATCCTTGGATCACACTCTGCTTTAGAGCAAGAAGCAAGCTCTTGCTTTCTAGAGTCTCTAAGACAGCAGGAAACTTGACTGTGATCAGAACAAAAGAACGGTGTTTCCTACACATACAGACCATATCTAGTTCATCTCTGCTTCTGAAACTGAAACAAACCAGAGGTCCTCTAACAACCAATGCTTTTCAGTTTAGATGTGAAACGTGTGAGCTTCGTGAACGATGTTGTTCGTTAGAGCTGTAAAGTAACTGCCCTTCCCTGAAAAGAAGTCTTGCTTGTAGGAAGACTCAGAGCCTGGGATTTAACTCCCTTTCTGAAGGGAAACACACAGCATAGTTCTCATCCATGGATCACACTCTGCTTTAGAGCAAGAAGCACGCTCTTGCTTTCTAGAGTCACTAATACAGCTGGAAACCTGAGTGTGCTCAGAACAAAAGAACGGTGTTTCCTACACATACGGACCATATCTAGTCCAATTCTGCTTCTGAAAATGAACCAAACCACAGGTCCTCTAACATCCAATGCTTGTCTGTCAAGATGAGAAACATGTGAGCTTTGTGAACGATATAGTTCATTTGAGCTCTAAAGTAACTGCCCTTACGTGAAATGAAGACTTTTTTGTAGGAAGACACAAAGCCTGGGATTTAACTCCATTTCTGAAGGGAAACACCCAGCACAGTTCTCTTCCATGAATCACACTCTGCTTTAGAGCAAGAAGCACGCTCTTCCTTTCTAGAGTCTCTAATACAGCAGGAAACGTGATTGTGCTCAGAACAAAAGAACTGTGTTTCCTACACATACTGACCATATCTAGTTCAACTCTTCTTCTGAAACTGACATAAAGCACAGGTCCTCTAACATCCAATGCTTGTCATTTAAGATGAGAAACGTGTGAGCATCATGAAAGGTAGTTCTTGTGAGCTGAAAAGTGACTGCCATTACCTGAAACGAAGTCTTGCTTGTTAGGAAGACTCAGAGCCTGGGATTTAACTCCATTTCTGAAGTGAAACACACAGCAGAGTTCTCATCCTTAGATCACACTCTGCTTTAGAGCAAGAAGCACGCTCTTGCTTTCTAGAGTCTCTAATACAGCAGGATATTTGAGTGTGCTCAGAACAAAAGAACTGTGTTTCCTACACATATGGACCATATCTAGTTCAACTCTTCTTCTGAAGCTGATATAAAGCACTGTTCCTGTAACATCCAATGCTTTTCAATTAAGACCGAGAAACATGTGAGCTTTGTGTATTATGTAGTTCTTTTGAGATGTAAAGTAACTGCCCTTACCTGAAACGATATCTTGCTTGTACCAAGACTCAGACCCTGGGATTTAACTCCATTTCTGAAGTGGAACACACAGCAGAATTCTCATCCATTGATCACACTCTGCTTTAGAGCAAGAAGCACACTCTTGCTTTCTAGATTCTCTAAGACAGCAGGAAACATGAGTGTGCTGAGAACAAATGAACGGTGTTTCCTACACATACGGGCCATATCTAGTCCAACTCTGCTTCAGAAAGTGAAACAAACCACAAGTCCTCTAACATCCAATGCTTGTCCTTTAAGATGAGAAACTTCTGAGCTTCGTGAACAATGTAGTTCGTTTGAGCTGTAAAGTAACTGCCCTTAACTGAAACGAAGTCTTGCTTGTAGGAAGACTCAGAGCCTGGGATTTAACTCCATTTCTGAAGTGAAACACACAGCAGAGTTCTCATCCATAGATCACACTCTGCTTTAGAGCAAGAAGCACGCTCTTGCTTTCTAGAGTCTCTAAGACAGCAGGAAAAGTGAGTGTGCTGAGAACAAAAGAACAGTGTTTCCTACACATACGGACCATATCTAATCCAACTCTGCTTCTGAAACTGATACAAAGCACCTGTCCTCTAACATGCAATGCTTGGCATTTAAGATGAGAAACGTGTTAGCTTCGTGAACGATGTAATTTGTTTGAGCTGTAAAGTAACTGCCCTTACCTGAAAAGAAGTGTTGCTTGTAGGAAGACTCAGAGCCTAGGATTTAACTCCATTTCTGAAGTGAAACACACAGCATAGTTCTCATCCATTGATCACACTCTGCTTTAGAGCAAGAAGCACGCTCTTGCTTTCTAGAGTCTCTAAGACAGCAGGAAACTTGAGTGTGATCAGAACAAAAGAACGGTGTTTCCTACACATAGCGACCATATCTAGTTCAACTCTGCTTCTGAAACTGAAACAAACCACAGTTCCTTTAACATCCAATGCTTGTCAGTTAAAATGAGAAACGTGTGAGATTTCTGAACGATGTAGTTCGTTTGAGCTGAAAAGTGACTCCCCTTACCTGAAACGAATTCTTTCTTGTAGGAAGACTCAGTGCCTGGGATTAAACTCCATTTTTAAAGTGAAACACACAGCAGAATTCTCATCCTTAGATCACACTCTGCTTTAGAGCAAGAAGCACGCTCTTGCTTTCCAGAGTCTCTAATACAGCAGGATACTTGAGTGTGCTCAGAACAAGAGAACTGTGTTTCCTACACATATGGACCATATCTAGTTCAACCCTTCTTCTGAAGCTGATATAAAGCACTGTTCCTGTAACATCCAATGCTTTTCAATTAAGACCGAGAAACGTGTGAGCTTCGTGTATAATGTAGTTCTTTTGAGATGTAAAGTAACTGCCCTTACCTGAAACGATATCTTGCTTGTAAGAAGACTCAAAGCCTGGGATTTAACTCCATTTCTGAAGTGGAACACACTGCAGAGTTCACATCCATTGATCACACTCTGCTTTAGAGCAAAAAGCACACTCTTGCTTTCTAGAGTCTCTAAGACAGCAGGAAACTTGACTGTGATCAGAACAAAAGAACGGTGTTTCCTACACATACAGACCATATCTAGTTCATCTCTGCTTCTGAAACTGAAACAAACCAGAGGTCCTCTAACAACCAATGCTTTTCAGTTTAGATGTGAAACGTGTGAGCTTCGTGAACGATGTAGTTCGTTAGAGCTGTAAAGTAACTGCCCTTAACTGAAACGAAGTCTTGCTTGTAGGAAGACTCAGAGCCTGGGATTTAACTCCCTTTCTGAAGGGAAACACACAGCATAGTTCTCATCCATGGATCACACTCTGCTTTAGAACAAGAAGCATGCTCTTGCTTTCTAGAGTCACTAAAACAGCTGGAAACCTGAGTGTGCTCAGAACAAAAGAACGGTGTTTCCTACACATACGGACCATATCTAGTCCAATTCTGCTTCTGAAATTGAAACAAACCACAGGTCCTCTAACATCCAATGCTTGTCTGTCAAGATGAGAAACATGTGAGCTTTGTGAACGATGTAGTTCATTTGAGCTGTAAAGTAACTGCCCTTACGTGAAATGAAGACTTTTTTGTAGGAAGACACAAAGCCTGGGATTTAACTCCATTTCTGAAGGGAAACACCCAGCACAGTTCTCTTCCATGAATCACACTCTGCTTTAGAGCAAGAAGCACGCTCTTCCTTTCTAGAGTCTCTAATACTGCAGGAAACGTGATTGTGCTCAGAACAAAAGAACTGTGTTTCCTACACATACTGACCATATCTAGTTGAACTCTTCTTCTGAAACTGACATAAAGCACAGGTCCTCTAACATCCAATGCTTGTCATTTAAGATGAGACGTGTGAGCATCATGAAAGGTAGTTCTTTTGAGCTGAAAAGTGACTGCCATTACCTGAAAGGAAGTCTTGCTTGTAGGAAGACTCAGAGCCTTGGATTTAACTCCAATTCTGAAGTGAAACACACAGCAGAGTTCTCATCCTTAGATCACACTCTGCTTTAGAGCAAGAAGCACGCTCTTGCTTTCCAGAGTCTCTAATACAGCAGGATACTTGAGTGTGCTGAGAACAAAAGAACTGTGTTTCCTACACATATGGACCATATCTAGTTCAACTCTTCTTCTGAAGCTGATATAAAGCACTGTTCCTGTAACATCCAATGCTTTTCAATTAAGACCGAGAAACATGTGAGCTTTGTGTATTATGTAGTTCTTTTGAGATGTAAAGTAACTGCCCTTACCTGAAACGATATCTTGCTTGTACCAAGACTCAGACCCTGGGATTTAACTCCATTTCTGAAGTGGAACACACAGCAGAGTTCTCATCCATTGATCACACTCTGCTTTAGAGCAAGAAGCACACTCTTGCTTTCTAGATTCTCTAAGACAGCAGGAAACATGAGTGTGCTGAGAACAAAAGAACGGTGTTTCCTACACATACGGGCCATATCTAGGCCAACTCTGCTTCAGAAAGTGAAACAAACCACAAGTCCTCTAACATCCAATGCTTGTCCTTTAAGATGAGAAACTTCTGAGCTTCGTGAACAATGTAGTTCGTTTGAGCTGTAAAGTAACTGCCCTTAACTGAAACGAAGTCTTGCTTGTTGGAAGACTCAGAGCCTGGGATTTAACTCCATTTCTGAAGTGAAACACACAGCAGAGTTCTCATCCATAGATCACACTCTGCTTTAGAGCAAGAAGCACGCTCTTGCTTTCTAGAGTCTCTAAGACATCAGGAAAAGTGAGTGTGCTGAGAACAAAAGAACAGTGTTTCCTACACATACGGACCATATCTAATCCAACTCTGCTTCTGAAACTGATACAAAGCACCTGTCCTCTAACATGCAATGCTTGGCATTTAAGATGAGAAACGTGTTAGCTTCGTGAACGATGTAGTTTGTTTGAGCTGTAAAGTAACTGCCCTTACCTGAAAAGAAGTGTTGCTTGTAGGAAGACTCAGAGCCTAGGATTTAACTCCATTTCTGAAGTGAAACACACAGCATAGTTCTCATCCATTGATCACACTCTGCTTTAGAGCAAGAAGCACGCTCTTGCTTTCTAGAGTCTCTAAGACAGCAGGAAACTTGAGTGTGATCAGAACAAAAGAACGGTGTTTCCTACACATAGCGACCATATCTAGTTCAACTCTGCTTCTGAAACTGAAACAAACCACAGTTCCTTTAACATCCAATGCTTGTCACTTAAAATGAGAAACGTGTGAGATTTCTGAACGATGTAGTTCGTTTGAGCTGAAAAGTGACTCCCTTTACCTGAAACGAATTCTTTCTTGTAGGAAGACTCAGTGCCTGGGATTAAACTCCATTTTTGAAGTGAAACACACAGCAGAGTTCTCATCCATAGGTCACACTCTGCTTTAGAGCAAGAAGCATGCTCTTGCTTTCCAGAGTCTCTAATACAGCAGGAAACGTGATTGTGCTCAGAACAAAAGAACTGTGTTTCCTACACATACTGACCATATCTAGTTCAACTCTTCTTCTGAAACTGACACAAAGCACAGGTCCTCTAACATCCAATGCTTGACATTTAAGATGAGAAACGTGTGAGCATCATGAAAGATGTAGTTCTTTTGAGCTGAAAAGTGACTGCCATTACCTGAAACTAAGTCTTGCTTATAGGAAGACTCAGAGCCTGGGATTTAACTCCATTTCTGAAGTGAAACACACAGCAGAGTTCTCATCCTTAGATCACACTCTGCTTTAGAGCAAGAAGCACGCTCTTGCTTTCCAGAGTCTCTAATACATCAGGATACTTGAGTGTGCTCAGAACAATGAACTGTGTTTCCTACACATATGGACCATATCTAGTTCAACTCTTCTTCTGAAGCTGATATAAAGCACTGTTCCTGTAACATCCAATGCTTTTCAATTAAGACCGAGAAACGTGTGAGCTTCGTGTATAATGTAGTTCTTTTGAGATGTAAAGTAACTGCCCTTACCTGAAACGATATCTTGCTTGTAAGAAGACTCAAAGCCTGGGATTTAACTCCATTTCTGAAGTGGAACACACTGCAGAGTTCTCATCCTTTGATCACACTCTGCTTTAGAGCAAGAAGCACGCTCTTGCTTTCTAGAGTCTCTAATACAGCAGGAAACGTGATTGTGCTCAGAACAAAAGAACTGTGTTTCCTACACATACTGACCATATCTAGTTGAACTCTTCTTCTGAAACTGACATAAAGCACAGGTCCTCTAACATCCAATGCTTGTCATTTAAGATGAGACGTGTGAGCATCATGAAAGGTAGTTCTTTTGAGCTGAAAAGTGACTGCCATTACCTGAAAGGAAGTCTTGCTTGTAGGAAGACTCAGACCCTTGGATTTAACTCCAATTCTGAAGTGAAACACACAGCAGAGTTCTCATCCTTAGATCACACTCTGCTTTAGAGCAAGAAGCACGCTCTTGCTTTCCAGAGTCTCTAATACAGCAGGATACTTGAGTGTGCTGAGAACAAAAGAACTGTGTTTCCTACACATATGGACCATATCTAGTTCAACTCTTCTTCTGAAGCTGATATAAAGCACTGTTCCTGTAACATCCAATGCTTTTCAATTAAGACCGAGAAACATGTGAGCTTTGTGTATTATGTAGTTCTTTTGAGATGTAAAGTAACTGCCCTTACCTGAAACGATATCTTGCTTGTACCAAGACTCAGACCCTGGGATTTAACTCCATTTCTGAAGTGGAACACACAGCAGAGTTCTCATCCATTGATCACACTCTGCTTTAGAGCAAGAAGCACACTCTTGCTTTCTAGATTCTCTAAGACAGCAGGAAACATGAGTGTGCTGAGAACAAAAGAACGGTGTTTCCTACACATACGGGCCATATCTAGGCCAACTCTGCTTCAGAAAGTGAAACAAACCACAAGTCCTCTAACATCCAATGCTTGTCCTTTAAGATGAGAAACTTCTGAGCTTCGTGAACAATGTAGTTCGTTTGAGCTGTAAAGTAACTGCCCTTAACTGAAACGAAGTCTTGCTTGTTGGAAGACTCAGAGCCTGGGATTTAACTCCATTTCTGAAGTGAAACACACAGCAGAGTTCTCATCCATAGATCACACTCTGCTTTAGAGCAAGAAGCACGCTCTTGCTTTCTAGAGTCTCTAAGACATCAGGAAAAGTGAGTGTGCTGAGAACAAAAGAACAGTGTTTCCTACACATACGGACCATATCTAATCCAACTCTGCTTCTGAAACTGATACAAAGCACCTGTCCTCTAACATGCAATGCTTGGCATTTAAGATGAGAAACGTGTTAGCTTCATGAACGATGTAGTTTGTTTGAGCTGTAAAGTAACTGCCCTTACCTGAAAAGAAGTGTTGCTTGTAGGAAGACTCAGAGCCTAGGATTTAACTCCATTTCTGAAGTGAAACACACAGCATAGTTCTCATCCATTGATCACACTCTGCTTTAGAGCAAGAAGCACGCTCTTGCTTTCTAGAGTCTCTAAGACAGCAGGAAACTTGAGTGTGATCAGAACAAAAGAACGGTGTTTCCTACACATAGCGACCATATCTAGTTCAACTCTGCTTCTGAAACTGAAACAAACCACAGTTCCTTTAACATCCAATGCTTGTCACTTAAAATGAGAAACGTGTGAGATTTCTGAACGATGTAGTTCCTTTGAGCTGAAAAGTGACTCCCCTTACCTGAAACGAATTCTTTCTTGTAGGAAGACTCAGTGCCTGGGATTAAACTCCATTTTTGAAGTGAAACACACAGCAGGGTTCTCATCCATAGGTCACACTCTGCTTTAGAGCAAGAAGCATGCTCTTGCTTTCCAGAGTCTCTAATACAGCAGGAAACGTGATTGTGCTCAGAACAAAAGAACTGTGTTTCCTACACATACTGACCATATCTAGTTCAACTCTTCTTCTGAAACTGACACAAAGCACAGGTCCTCTAACATCCAATGCTTGACATTTAAGATGAGAAACGTGTGAGCATCATGAAAGATGTAGTTCTTTTGAGCTGAAAAGTGACTGCCATTACCTGAAACTAAGTCTTGCTTATAGGAAGACTCAGAGCCTGGGATTTAACTCCATTTCTGAAGTGAAACACACAGCAGAGTTCTCATCCTTAGATCACACTCTGCTTTAGAGCAAGAAGCACGCTCTTGCTTTCCAGAGTCTCTAATACAGCAGGATACTTGAGTGTGCTCAGAACAAGAGAACTGTGTTTCCTACACATATGGACCATATCTAGTTCAACTCTTCTTCTGAAGCTGATATAAAGCACTGTTCCTGTAACATCCAATGCTTTTCAATTAAGACCGAGAAACGTGTGAGCTTCGTGTATAATGTAGTTCTTTTGAGATGTAAAGTAACTGCCCTTACCTGAAACGATATCTTGCTTGTAAGAAGACTCAAAGCCTGGGATTTAACTCCATTTCTGAAGTGGAACACACTGCAGAGTTCTCATCCTTTGATCACACTCTGCTTTAGAGCAAGAAGCACGCTCTTGCTTTCTAGAGTCTCTAATACAGCTGGAAACCTGAGTGTGCTCAGAACAAAAGAACGGTGTTTCCTACACATACGGACCATATCTAGTCCAATTCTGCTTCTGAAACTGAAACAAACCACAGGTCCTCTAACAACCAATGCTTTTCAGTTTAGATGTGAAACGTGTGAGCTTCGTGAACGATGTAGTTCGTTAGAGCTGTAAAGTAACTGCCCTTCCCTGAAACGAATTCTTGCTTGTAGGAAGACTCAGAGCCTGGGATTTAACTCCCTTTCTGAAGGGAAACACACAGCATAGTTCTCATCCATGGATCACACTCTGCTTTAGAACAAGAAGCACGCTCTTGCTTTCTAGAGTCACTAATACAGCTGGAAACCTGAGTGTGCTCAGAACAAAAGAACGGTGTTTCCTACACATACGGACCATATCTAGTCCAATTCTGCTTCTGAAACTGAAACAAACCACAGGTCCTCTAACATCCAATGCTTGTCTGTCAAGATGAGAAACATGTGAGCTTTGTGAACGATGTAGTTCATTTGAGCTGTAAAGTAACTGCCCTTACGTGAAATGAAGACTTTTTTGTAGGAAGACACAAAGCCTGGGATTTAACTCCATTTCTGAAGGGAAACACCCAGCACAGTTCTCTTCCATGAATCACAGTCTGCTTTAGGGCAAGAAGCACGCTCTTCCTTTCTAGAGTCTCTAATACAGCAGGAAACGTGATTGTGCTCAGAACAAAAGAACTGTGTTTCCTACACATACTGACCATATCTAGTTCAACTCTACTTCTGAAACTGACATAAAGCACAGGTCCTCTAACATCCAATGCTTGTCATTTAAGATGAGAAACGTGTGAGCATCATGAAAGGTAGTTCTTTTGAGCTGAAAAGTGACTGCCATTACCTGAAACGAAGTCTTGCTTGTAGGAAGACTCAGAGCCTGGGATTTAACTCCATTTCTGAAGTGAAACACACAGCAGAGTTCTCATCCTTAGATCACACTCTGCTTTAGAGCAAGAAGCACGCTCTTGCTTTCCAGAGTCTCTAATACAGCAGGATACTTGAGTGTGCTCAGAACAAAAGAACTGTGTTTCCTACACATATGGACCATATCTAGTTCAACTCTTCTTCTGAAGCTGATATAAAGCACTGTTCCTGTAACATCCAATGCTTTTCAATTAAGACCGAGAAACATGTGAGCTTTGTGTATTATGTAGTTCTTTTGAGATGTAAAGTAACTGCCCTTACCTGAAACGATATCTTGCTTGTACCAAGACTCAGACCCTGGGATTTAACTCCATTTCTGAAGTGGAACACACAGCAGAGTTCTCATGCATTGATCACACTCTGCTTTAGAGCAAGAAGCACACTCTTGCTTTCTAGATTCTCTAAGACAGCAGGAAACATGAGTGTGCTGAGAACAAAAGAACGGTGTTTCCTACACATACGGGCCATATCTAGGCCAACTCTGCTTCAGAAAGTGAAACAAACCACAAGTCCTCTAACATCCAATGCTTGTCCTTTAAGATGAGAAACTTCTGAGCTTCGTGAACAATGTAGTTCGTTTGAGCTGTAAAGTAACTGCCCTTAACTGAAACGAAGTCTTGCTTGTAGGAAGACTCAGAGCCTGGGATTTAACTCCATTTCTGAAGTGAAACACACAGCAGAGTTCTCATCCATAGATCACACTCTGCTTTAGAGCAAGAAGCACGCTCTTGCTTTCTAGAGTCTCTAAGACAGCAGGAAAAGTGAGTGTCCTGAGAAAAAAAGAACAGTGTTTCCTACACATACGGACCATATCTAATCCAACTCTGCTTCTGAAACTGATACAAAGCACCTGTCCTCTAACATGCAATGCTTGGCAGTTAAGATGAGAAACGTGTTAGCTTCGTGAACGATGTAGTTTGTTTGAGCTGTAAAGTAACTGCCCTTACCTGAAAAGAAGTGTTGCTTGTAGGAAGACTCAGAGCCTAGGATTTAACTCCATTTCTGAAGTGAAACACACAGCATAGTTCTCATCCATTGATCACACTCTGCTTTAGAGCAAGAAGCACGCTCTTGCTTTCTAGAGTCTCTAAGACAGCAGGAAACTTGAGTGTGATCAGAACAAAAGAACGGTGTTTCCTACACATAGCCACCATATCTAGTTCAACTCTGCTTCTGAAACTGAAACAAACCACAGTTCCTTTAACATCCAATGCTTGTCAGTTAAAATGAGAAACGTGTGAGATTTCTGAACGATGTAGTTCGTTTGAGCTGAAAAGTGACTCCCCTTACCTGAAACGAATTCTTTCTTGTAGGAAGACTCAGAGCCTGGGATTAAACTCCATTTTTGAAGTGAAACACACAGCAGAGTTCTCATCCATAGGTCACACTCTGCTTCAGAGCAAGAAGCATGCTCTTGCTTTCCAGAGTCTCTAATACAGCAGGAAACGTGATTCAGCTCAGAACAAAAGAACTGTGTTTCCTACACATAATGACCATATCTAGTTCAACTCTTCTTCTGAAACTGACACAAAGCACAGGTCCTCTAACATCCAATGCTTGACATTTAAGAGGAGAAACGTGTGAGCATCATGAAAGATGTAGTTCTTTTGAGCTGAAAAGTGACTGCCATTACCTGAAACGAAGTCTTGCTTATAGGAAGACTCAGAGCCTGGGATTTAAGTCCATTTCTGAAGTGAAACACACAGCAGAGTTCTCATCCTTAGATCACACTCTGCTTTAGAGCAAGAAGCACGCTCTTGCTTTCCAGAGTCTCTAATACAGCAGGATACTTGAGTGTGTTCAGAACAAGAGAACTGTGTTTCCTACAGATATGGACCATATCTAGTTCAACTCTTCTTCTGAAGCTGATATAAAGCACTGTTCCTGTAACATCCAATGCTTTTCAATTAAGACCGAGAAACGTGTGAGCTTCGTGTATAATGTAGTTCTTTTGAGATGTAAAGTAACTGCCCTTACCTGAAACGATATCTTGCTTGTAAGAAGACTCAAAGCCTGGGATTTAACTCCATTTCTGAAGTGGAACACACTGCAGAGTTCTCATCCTTTGATCACACTCTGCTTTAGAGCAAGAAGCACGCTCTTGCTTTCTAGAGTCTCTAATACAGCTGGAAACCTGAGTGTGCTCAGAACAAAAGAACGGTGTTTCCTACACATACGGACCATATCTAGTCCAATTCTGCTTCTGAAACTGAAACAAACCACAGGTCCTCTAACAACCAATGCTTTTCAGTTTAGATGTGAAACGTGTGAGCTTCGTGAACGATGTAGTTCGTTAGAGCTGTAAAGTAACTGCCCTTCCCTGAAACGAATTCTTGCTTGTAGGAAGACTCAGAGCCTGGGATTTAACTCCCTTTCTGAAGGGAAACACACAGCATAGTTCTCATCCATGGATCACACTCTGCTTTAGAACAAGAAGCACGCTCTTGCTTTCTAGAGTCACTAATACAGCTGGAAACCTGAGTGTGCTCAGAACAAAAGAACGGTGTTTCCTACACATACGGACCATATCTAGTCCAATTCTGCTTCTGAAACTGAAACAAACCACAGGTCCTCTAACATCCAATGCTTGTCTGTCAAGATGAGAAACATGTGAGCTTTGTGAACGATGTAGTTCATTTGAGCTGTAAAGTAACTGCCCTTACGTGAAATGAAGACTTTTTTGTAGGAAGACACAAAGCCTGGGATTTAACTCCATTTCTGAAGGGAAACACCCAGCACAGTTCTCTTCCATGAATCACACTCTGCTTTAGGGCAAGAAGCACGCTCTTCCTTTCTAGAGTCTCTAATACAGCAGGAAACGTGATTGTGCTCAGAACAAAAGAACTGTGTTTCCTACACATACTGACCATATCTAGTTCAACTCTACTTCTGAAACTGACATAAAGCACAGGTCCTCTAACATCCAATGCTTGTCATTTAAGATGAGAAACGTGTGAGCATCATGAAAGGTAGTTCTTTTGAGCTGAAAAGTGACTGCCATTACCTGAAACGAAGTCTTGCTTGTAGGAAGACTCAGAGCCTGGGATTTAACTCCATTTCTGAAGTGAAACACACAGCAGAGTTCTCATCCTTAGATCACACTCTGCTTTAGAGCAAGAAGCACGCTCTTGCTTTCCAGAGTCTCTAATACAGCAGGATACTTGAGTGTGCTCAGAACAAAAGAACTGTGTTTCCTACACATATGGACCATATCTAGTTCAACTCTTCTTCTGAAGCTGATATAAAGCACTGTTCCTGTAACATCCAATGCTTTTCAATTAAGACCGAGAAACATGTGAGCTTTGTGTATTATGTAGTTCTTTTGAGATGTAAAGTAACTGCCCTTACCTGAAACGATATCTTGCTTGTACCAAGACTCAGACCCTGGGATTTAACTCCATTTCTGAAGTGGAACACACTGCAGAGTTCTCATGCATTGATCACACTCTGCTTTAGAGCAAGAAGCACACTCTTGCTTTCTAGATTCTCTAAGACAGCAGGAAACATGAGTGTGCTGAGAACAAAAGAACGGTGTTTCCTACACATACGGGCCATATCTAGTCCAACTCTGCTTCAGAAAGTGAAACAAACCACAAGTCCTCTAACATCCAATGCTTGTCCTTTAAGATGAGAAACTTCTGATCTTCGTGAACAATGTAGTTCGTTTGAGCTGTAAAGTAACTGCCCTTAACTGAAACGAAGTCTTGCTTGTAGGAAGACTCAGAGCCTGGGATTTAACTCCATTTCTGAAGTGAAACACACAGCAGAGTTCTCATCCATAGATCACACTCTGCTTTAGAGCAAGAAGCACGCTCTTGCTTTCTAGAGTCTCTAAGACAGCAGGAAAAGTGAGTGTCCTGAGAAAAAAAGAACAGTGTTTCCTACACATACGGACCATATCTAATCCAACTCTGCTTCTGAAACTGATACAAAGCACCTGTCCTCTAACATGCAATGCTTGGCAGTTAAGATGAGAAACGTGTTAGCTTCGTGAACGATGTAGTTTGTTTGAGCTGTAAAGTAACTGCCCTTACCTGAAAAGAAGTGTTGCTTGTAGGAAGACTCAGAGCCTAGGATTTAACTCCATTTCTGAAGTGAAACACACAGCATAGTTCTCATCCATTGATCACACTCTGCTTTAGAGCAAGAAGCACGCTCTTGCTTTCTAGAGTCTCTAAGACAGCAGGAAACTTGAGTGTGATCAGAACAAAAGAACGGTGTTTCCTACACATAGCGACCATATCTAGTTCAACTCTGCTTCTGAAACTGAAACAAACCACAGTTCCTTTAACATCCAATGCTTGTCAGTTAAAATGAGAAACGTGTGAGATTTCTGAACGATGTAGTTCGTTTGAGCTGAAAAGTGACTCCCCTTACCTGAAACGAATTCTTTCTTGTAGGAAGACACAGAGCCTGGGATTAAACTCCATTTTTGAAGTGAAACACACAGCAGAGTTCTCATCCATAGGTCACACTCTGCTTCAGAGCAAGAAGCATGCTCTTGCTTTCCAGAGTCTCTAATACAGCAGGAAACGTGATTCAGCTCAGAACAAAAGAACTGTGTTTCCTACACATAATGACCATATCTAGTTCAACTCTTCTTCTGAAACTGACACAAAGCACAGGTCCTCTAACATCCAATGCTTGACATTTAAGAGGAGAAACGTGTGAGCATCATGAAAGATGTAGTTCTTTTGAGCTGAAAAGTGACTGCCATTACCTGAAACGAAGTCTTGCTTATAGGAAGACTCAGAGCCTGGGATTTAACTCCATTTCTGAAGTGAAACACACAGCAGAGTTCTCATCCATAGATCACACTCTGCTTTAGAGCAAGAAGCACGCTCTTGCTTTCCAGAGTCTCTAATACAGCAGGATACTTGAGTGTGCTCAGAACAAGAGAACTGTGTTTCCTACAGATATGGACCATATCTAGTTCAACTCTTCTTCTGAAGCTGATATAAAGCACTGTTCCTGTAACATCCAATGCTTTTCAATTAAGACCGAGAAACGTCTGAGCTTCGTGTATAATGTAGTTCTTTTGAGATGTAAAGTAACTGCCCTTACCTGAAACGATATCTTGCTTGTAAGAAGACTCAAAGCCTGGGATTTAACTCCATTTCTGAAGTGGAACACACTGCAGAGTTCTCATCCATTGATCACACTCTGCTTTAGAGGAAGAAGCATGCTCTTGCTTTCTAGAGTCTCTAAGACAGCAGGAAACATGAGTGTGCTGAGAACAAAAGAACGGTGTTTCCTACACATACGGGCCACATCTAGTCCAACACTGCTTCTGAAAGTGAAACAAACCACAGGTCCTCAAACGTCCAATGATTGTCCGTTAAGATGAGAATCTTGTGAGCTTCGTGAACAATGTAGTTCGTTTGAGCTATAAAGTAACTGCCCTTAACTGAAACGAAGTCTTGCTTGTAGGAAGACTCAGAGCCTGGGATTTAACTCCATTTCTGAAGGGAAACACCCAGCACAGTTCTCTACCATGAATCACACTCTGCTTTAGAGCAAGAAGCACGCTCTTCCTTTCTAGAGTCTCTAATACAGCATGAAACGTGATTGTGCTCAGAACAAAAGAACTGTGTTTCCTACACATACTGACCATATCTAGTTGAACTCTTCTTCTGAAACTGACATAAAGCACAGGTCCTCTAACATCCAATGCTTGTCATTTAAGATGAGAAACGTGTGAGCATCATGAAAGGTAGTTCTTGTGAGCTGAAAAGTGACTGCCATTACCTGAAACGAAGTCTTGCTTGTTAGGAAGACTCAGAGCCTGGGATTTAACTCCATTTCTGAAGTGAAACACACAGCAGAGTTCTCATCCTTAGATCACACTCTGCTTTAGAGCAAGAAGCACGCTCTTGCTTTCTAGAGTCTCTAATACAGCAGGATATTTGAGTGTGCTCAGAACAAAAGAACTGTGTTTCCTACACATATGGACCATATCTAGTTCAACTCTTCTTCTGAAGCTGATAAAAAGCACTGTTCATGTAACATCCAATGCTTTTCAATTAAGACCGAGAAACGTGTGAGGTTCGTGTATAATGTAGTTCTTTTGAGATGTAAAGTAACTGCCCTTACCTGAAATGATATCTTGCTTGTACCAAGACTCAGACCCTGGGATTTAACTCCATTTCTGAAGTGGAACACACAGCAGACTTCTCATCCATTGATCACACTCTGCTTTAGAGCAAGAAGCACGCTCTTGCTTTCTAGATTCTCTAAGACAGCAGGAAACATGAGTGTGCTGAGAACAAAAGAACGGTGTTTCCTACACATACGGGCCATATCTAGGCCAACTCTGCTTCAGAAAGTGAAACAAACCACAGGTCCTCTAACATCCAATGCTTGACATTTAAGATGAGAAACGTGTGAGCATCATGAAAGATGTAGTTCTTTTGAGCTGAAAAGTGACTGCCATTACCTGAAACGAAGTCTTGCTTATAGGAAGACTCAGAGCCTGGGATTTAACTCCATTTCTGAAGTGAAACACACAGCAGAGTTCTCATCCTTAGATCACACTCTGCTTTAGAGCAAGAAGCACGCTCTTGCTTTCCAGAGTCTCTAATACAGCAGGATACTTGAGTGTGCTCAGAACAAGAGAACTGTGTTTCCTACACATATGGACCATATCTAGTTCAACTCTTCTTCTGAAGCTGATATAAAGCACTGTTCCTGTAACATCCAATGCTTTTCAATTAAGACCGAGAAACGTGTGAGCTTCGTGTATAATGTAGTTCTTTTGAGATGTAAAGTAACTGCCCTTACCTGAAACGATATCTTGCTTGTAAGAAGACTCAAAGCCTGGGATTTAACTCCATTTCTGAAGTGGAACACACTGCAGAGTTCTCATCCTTTGATCACAGTCTGCTTTAGAGCAAGAAGCACGCTCTTGCTTTCTAGAGTCTCTAATACAGCTGGAAACCTGAGTGTGCTCTGAACAAAAGAACGGTGTTTCCTACACATACGGACCATATCTAGTCCAATTCTGCTTCTGAAACTGAAACAAACCACAGGTCCTCTAACAACCAATGCTTTTCAGTTTAGATGTGAAACATGTGAGCTTCGTGAACGATGTAGTTCGTTAGAGCTGTAAAGTAACTGCCCTTCCCTGAAACGAATTCTTGCTTGTAGGAAGACTCAGAGCCTGGGATTTAACTCCCTTTCTGAAGGGAAACACACAGCATAGTTCTCATCCATGGATCACACTCTGCTTTAGAACAAGAAGCACGCTCTTGCTTTCTAGAGTCTCTAATACAGCAGGAAACGTGATTGTGCTCAGAACAAAAGAACTGTGTTTCCTACACATACTGACCATATCTAGTTGAACTCTTCTTCTGAAACTGACATAAAGCACAGGTCCTCTAACATCCAATGCTTGTCATTTAAGATGAGAAACGTGTGAGCATCATGAAAGGTAGTTCTTTTGAGCTGAAAAGTGACTGCCATTACCTGAAACGAAGTCTTGCTTGTAGGAAGACTCAGAGCCTGGGATTTAACACCATTTCTGAAGTGAAACACACAGCAGAGTTCTCATCCTTAGATCACACTCTGCTTTAGAGCAAGAAGCACGCTCTTCCTTTCCAGGGTCTCTAATACAGCAGGATACTTGAGTGTGCTCAGAACAAAAGAACTGTGTTTCCTACACATATGGACCATATCTAGTTCAACTCTTCTTCTGAAGCTGATATAAAGCACTGTTCCTGTAACATCCAATGCTTTTCAATTAAGACCGAGAAACATGTGAGCTTTGTGTATTATGTAGTTCTTTTGAGATGTAAAGTAACTGCCCTTACCTGAAACGATATCTTGCTTGTACCAAGACTCAGACCCTGGGATTTAACTCCATTTCTGAAGTGGAACACACAGCAGAGTTCTCATCCATTGATCACACTCTGCTTTAGAGCAAGAAGCACACTCTTGCTTTCTAGATTCTCTAAGACAGCAGGAAACATGAGTGTGCTGAGAACAAAAGAACGGTGTTTCCTACACATACCGGCCATATCTAGTCCAACTCTGCTTCAGAAAGTGAAACAAACCACAAGTCCTCTAACATCCAATGCTTGTCCTTTAAGATGAGAAACTTCTGAGCTTCGTGAACAATGTAGTTCGTTTGAGCTGTAAAGTAACTGCCCTTAACTGAAACGAAGTCTTGCTTGTAGGAAGACTCAGAGCCTGGGATTTAACTCCATTTCTGAAGTGAAACACACAGCAGAGTTCTCATCCATAGATCACACTCTGCTTTAGAGCAAGAAGCACGCTCTTGCTTTCTAGAGTCTCTAAGACAGCAGGAAACTTGAGTGTGATCAGAACAAAAGAACGGTGTTTCCTACACATAGCGACCATATCTAGTTCAACTCTGCTTCTGAAACTGAAACAAACCACAGTTCCTTTAACATCCAATGCTTGTCAGTTAAAATGAGAAACGTGTGAGATTTCTGAACGATGTAGTTCGTTTGAGCTGAAAAGTGACTCCCCTTACCTGAAACGAATTCTTTCTTGTAGGAAGACTCAGAGCCTGGGATTAAACTCCATTTTTGAAGTGAAACACACAGCAGAGTTCTCATCCATAGGTCACACTCTGCTTCAGAGCAAGAAGCATGCTCTTGCTTTCCAGAGTCTCTAATACAGCAGGAAACGTGATTCTGCTCAGAACAAAAGAACTGTGTTTCCTACACATAATGACCATATCTAGTTCAACTCTTCTTCTGAAACTGACACAAAGCACAGGTCCTCTAACATCCAATGCTTGACATTTAAGATGAGAAACGTGTGAGCATCATGAAAGATGTAGTTCTTTTGAGCTGAAAAGTGACTGCCATTACCTGAAACGAAGTCTTGCTTATAGGAAGACTCAGAGCCTGGGATTTAACTCCATTTCTGAAGTGAAACACACAGCAGAGTTCTCATCCATAGATCACACTCTGCTTTAGAGCAAGAAGCACGCTCTTGCTTTCCAGAGTCTCTAATACAGCAGGATACTTGAGTGTGCTCAGAACAAGAGAACTGTGTTTCCTACACATATGGACCATATCTAGTTCAACTCTTCTTCTGAAGCTGATATAAAGCACTGTTCCTGTAACATCCAATGCTTTTCAATTAAGACCGAGAAACGTCTGAGCTTCGTGTATAATGTAGTTCTTTTGAGATGTAAAGTAACTGCCCTTACCTGAAACGATATCTTGCTTGTAAGAAGACTCAAAGCCTGGGATTTAACTCCATTTCTGAAGTGGAACACACTGCAGAGTTCTCAGACATTGATCACACTCTGCTTCAGAGGAAGAAGCATGCTCTTGCTTTCTAGAGTCTCTAAGACAGCAGGAAACATGAGTGTGCTGAGAACAAAAGAACGGTGTTTCCTACACATACAGGCCACATCTAGTCCAACACTGCTTCTGAAAGTGAAACAAACCACAGGTCCTCAAACATCCAATGATTGTCCGTTAAGATGAGAATCTTGTGAGCTTCGTGAACAATGTAGTTCGTTTGAGCTATAAAGTAACTGCCCTTAACTGAAACGAAGTCTTGCTTGTAGGAAGACTCAGAGCCTGGGATTTAACTCCATTTCTGAAGGGAAACACACAGCATAGTTCTCATCCATGGATCACACTCTGCTTTAGAGCAAGAAGCACGCTCTTGCTTTCTAGAGTCTCTAATAAAGCTGGAAACCTGAGTGTGCTCAGAACAAAAGAACGGTGTTTCCTACACTTACTGACCATATCTAGTTCAACCCGTCTTCTTCTGAAACTGACATAAAGCACAGGTCCTCTAACATCCAATGCTTGTCATTTAAGATGAGAAACGTGTGAGCATCATGAAAGGTAGTTCTTTTGAGCTGAAAAGTGACTGCCATTTCCTGAAACGAAGTCTTGCTTGTAGGAAGACTCAGAGCCTTGGATTTAACTCCATTTCTGAAGTGAAACACACAGCAGAGTTCTCATCCTTAGATCACACTCTGCTTTAGAGCAAGAAGCACGCTCTTGCTTTCCAGAGTCTCTAATAAAGCAGGATACTTGAGTGTGCCCCGAACAAAAGAACTGTGTTTCCTACACATATGGACCATATCTAGTTCAACTCTTCTTCTGAAGCTGATATAAAGCACTGTTCCTGTAACATCCAATGCTTTTCAATTAAGACCGAGAAACGTGTGAGCTTCGTGTATAATGTAGTTCTTTTGATATGTAAAGTAAATGCCCTTACCTGAAACGATATCTTGCTTGTAAGAAGACTCAGAGCCTGGGATTTAACTCCCTTTCTGAAGTGAAACACACAGCATAGTTCTCATCCATGGATCACACTCTGCTTTAGAGCAAGAAGCACGCTCTTGCTTTCTAGAGTCTCTAATAAAGCTGGAAACCTGAGTGTGCTCAGAACAAAAGAACGGTGTTTCCTACACTTACTGACCATATCTAGTTCAACCCGTCTTCTTCTGAAACTGACATAAAGCACAGGTCCTCTAACATCCAATGCTTGTCATTTAAGATGAGAAACGTGTGAGCATCATGAAAGGTAGTTCTTTTGAGCTGAAAAGTGACTGCCATTTCCTGAAACGAAGTCTTGCTTGTAGGAAGACTCAGAGCCTTGGATTTAACTCCATTTCTGAAGTGAAACACACAGCAGAGTTCTCATCCTTAGATCACACTCTGCTTTAGAGCAAGAAGCACGCTCTTGCTTTCCAGAGTCTCTAATAAAGCAGGATACTTGAGTGTGCCCCGAACAAAAGAACTGTGTTTCCTACACATATGGACCATATCTAGTTCAACTCTTCTTCTGAAGCTGATATAAAGCACTGTTCCTGTAACATCCAATGCTTTTCAATTAAGACCGAGAAACGTGTGAGCTTCGTGTATAATGTAGTTCTTTTGATATGTAAAGTAAATGCCCTTACCTGAAACGATATCTTGCTTGTAAGAAGACTCAGAGCCTGGGATTTAACTCCCTTTCTGAAGTGAAACACACTGCAGAGTTCTCATCCATGGATCACACTCTGCTTTAGAGCAAGGAGCTCGCTCTTGCTTTCTAGAGTCTCTAATACAGCTGGAAACCTGAGTGTGCTCAGAACAAAAGAACGGTGTTTCCTACACATACGGACCATATCTAGTCCAATTCTGCTTCTGAAACTGAAACAAACCACAGGTGCTCTAACATCCAATGCTTGTCAGTTAAGATGAGAAACGTGTTAGCTTCGTGAACGATGTAGTTTGTTTGAGCTGAAAAGTGACTGCCCTTACCTGAAACGAAGTCTTTCTTGTAGGAAGACACAGAGCCTGGGATTTAACTCCATTTCTGAAGGGAAACACACAGCATAGTTCTCATCCTTGGATCACACTCTGCTTTAGAGCAAGAAGCAAGCTCTTGCTTTCTAGAGTCTCTAAGACAGCAGGAAACTTGACTGTGATCAGAACAAAAGAACGGTGTTTCCTACATATACAGACCATATCTAGTTCAACTCTGCTTCTGAAACTGAAACAAACCAGAGGTCCTCTAACAACCAATGCTTTTCAGTTTAGATGTGAAACGTGTGAGCTTCGTGAACGATGTTGTTCGTTAGAGCTGTAAAGTAACTGCCCTTCCCTGAAATGAAGTCTTGCTTGTAGGAAGACTCAGAGCCTGGGATTTAACTCCCTTTCTGAAGGGAAACACACAGCATAGTTCTCATCCATGGATCACACTCTGCTTTAGAGCAAGAAGCACGCTCTTGCTTTCTAGAGTCACTAATACAGCTGGAAACCTGAGTGTGCTCAGAACAAAAGAACGGTGTTTCTACACATACGGACCATATCTAGTCCAATTCTGCTTCTGAAACTGAACCAAACCACAGGTCCTCTAACATCCAATGCTTGTCTGTCAAGATGAGAAACATGTGAGCTTTGTGAACGATATAGTTCATTTGAGCTCTAAAGTAACTGCCCTTACGTGAAATGAAGACTTTTTTGTAGGAAGACACAAAGCCTGGGATTTAACTCCATTTCTCAAGGGAAACACCCAGCAAAGTTCTCTTCCATGAATCACACTCTGCTTTAGAGCAAGAAGCACGCTCTTGCTTTCTAGAGTCTCCAATACAGCAGGATATTTGAGTGTGCTCAGAACAAAAGAACTGTGTTTCCTACACATATGGACCATATCTAGTTCAACTCTTCTTCTGAAGCTGATATAAACACTGTTCCTGTAACATCCAATGCTTTTCAATTAAGACCGAGAAACATGTGAGCTTTGTGTATTATGTAGTTCTTTTGAGATGTAAAGTAACTGCCCTTACCTGAAATGATATCTTGCTTGTACCAAGACTCAGACCCTGGGATTTAACTCCATTTCTGAAGGGGAACACACAGCAGAGTTCTCATCCATTGATCACACTCTGCTTTAGAGCAAGAAGCACGCTCTTGCTTTCTAGATTCTCTAAGACAGCAGGAAACATGAGTGTGCTGAGAACAAAAGAACGGTGTTTCCTACACATATGGGCCATATCTAGTCCAACTCTGCTTCTGAAAGTGAAACAAACCACAAGTCCTCTAACATCCAATGCTTGTCCTTTAAGATGAGAAACTTCTGAGCTTCGTGAACAATGTAGTTCGTTTGAGCTGTAAAGTAACTGCCCTTAACTGAAACGAAGTCTTGCTTGTTGGAAGGCTCAGAGCCTGGGATTTAACTCCATTTCTGAAGTGAAACACACAGCAGAGTTCTCATCCATAGATCACACTCTGCTTTAGAGCAAGAAGCACGCTCTTGCTTTCTAGAGTCTCTAAGACAGCAGGAAAAGTGAGTGTGCTGAGAACAAAAGAACAGTGTTTCCTACACATACGGACCATATCTAATCCAACTCTGCTTCTGAAACTGATACAAAGCACCTGTCCTCTAACATGCAATGCTTGGCATTTAAGATGAGAAACGTGTTAGCTTCGTGAACGATGTAGTTTGTTTGAGCTGTAAAGTAACTGCCCTTACCTGAAAAGAAGTGTTGCTTGTAGGAAGACTCAGAGCCTAGGATTTAACTCCATTTCTGAAGTGAAACACACAGCATAGTTCTCATCCATTGATCACACTCTGCTTTAGAGCAAGAAGCACGCTCTTGCTTTCTAGAGTCTCTAAGACAGCAGGAAACTTGAGTGTGATCAGAACAAAAGAACGGTGTTTCCTACACATAGCGACCATATCTAGTTCAACTCTGCTTCTGAAACTGAAACAAACCACAGTTCCTTTAACATCCAATGCTTGTCACTTAAAATGAGAAACGTGTGAGATTTCTGAACGATGTAGTTCGTTTGAGCTGAAAAGTGACTCCCCTTACCTGAAACGATGTGTTTCTTGTAGGAAGACTCAGTGCCTGGGATTAAACTCCATTTTTGAAGTGAAACACACAGCAGAGTTCTCATCCATAGGTCACACTCTGCTTTAGAGCAAGAAGCATGCTCTTGCTTTCCAGAGTCTCTAATACAGCAGGAAACGTGATTGTGCTCAGAACAAAAGAACTGTGTTTCCTACACATACTGACCATATCTAGTTCAACTCTTCTTCTGAAACTGACACAAAGCACAGGTCCTCTAACATCCAATGCTTGACATTTAAGATGAGAAACGTGTGAGCATCATGAAAGGTGTAGTTCTCTTGAGCTGAAAAGTGACTGCCATTACCTGAAATGAAGTCTTGCTTATAGGATGACTCAGAGCCTGGGATTTAACTCCATTTCTGAAGTGAAACACACAGCAGAGTTCTCTTCCTTAGATCACACTCTGCTTTAGAGCAAGAAGCACGCTCTTGCTTTCCAGAGTCTCTAATACAGCAGGATACTTGAGTGTGCTCAGAACAAGAGAACTGTGTTTCCTACACATATGGACCATATCTAGTTCAACTCTTCTTCTGAAGCTGATATAAAGCACTGTTCCTGTAACATCCAATGCTTTTCAATTAAGACCGAGAAACGTGTGAGCTTCGTGTATAATGTAGTTCTTTTGAGATGTAAAGTAACTACCCTTACCTGAAACGATATCTTGCTTGTAAGAAGACTCAAAGCCTGGGATTTAACTCCATTTCTGGAGTGGAACACACTGCAGAGTTCTCATCCTTTGATCACACTCTGCTTTAGAGCAAGAAGCACGCTCTTGCTTTCTAGAGTCTCTAATACAGCTGGAAACCTGAGTGTGCTCAGAACAAAAGAACGGTGTTTCCTACACATACGGACCATATCTAGTCCAATTCTGCTTCTGAAACTGAAACAAACCACAGGTCCTCTAACATCCAATGCTTGTCTGTCAAGATGAGAAACATGTGAGCTTTGTGAACGATGTAGTTCATTTGAGCTGTAAAGTAACTGCCCTTACGTGAAATGAAGACTTTGTTGTAGGAAGACACAAAGCCTGGGATTTAACTCCATTTCTGAAGGGAAACCCCCAGCACAGTTCTCTTCCATGAATCACACTCTGCTTTAGAGCAAGAAGCACGCTCTTCCTTTCTAGACTCTCTAATACAGCAGGAAACGTGATTGTGCTCAGAACAAAAGAACTGTGTTTCCTACACATACTGACCATATCTAGTTGAACTCTTCTTCTGAAACTGACATAAAGCACAGGTCCTCTAACATCCAATGCTTGTTATTTAAGATGAGAAACGTGTGAGCATCATGAAAGGTAGTTCTTTTGAGCTGAAAAGTGACTGCCATTACCTGAAACGAAGTCTTGCTTGTAGGAAGACTCAGAGCCTGGGATTTAACTCCATTTCTGAAGTGAAACACACAGCAGAGTTCTCATCCTTAGATCACACTCTGCTTTAGAGAAAGAAGCACGCTCTTGCTTTCCAGAGTCTCTAATAAAGCAGGATATTTGAGTGTGCTCACAACAAAAGAACTGTGTTTCCTACACATATGGACCATATCTAGTTCAACCCTTCTTCTGAAGCTGATATAATGCACTGTTCCTGTAACATCCAATGCTTTTCAATTAAGACCGAGAAACGTGTGAGCTTTGTGTATTATGTAGTTCTTTTGAGATGTAAAGTAACTGCCCTTACCTGAAACGATATCTTGCTTGTAAGAAGACTCAGACGCTGGGATTTAACTCCATTTCTGAAGTGGAACACACAGCAGAGTTCTCATCCATTGATCACACTCTGCTTTAGAGCAAGAAGCACGCTCTTGCTTTCTAGATTCTCTAAGACAGCAGGAAACATGAGTGTGCTGAGAACAAAAGATCGGTGTTTCCTACACATACGGGCCATATCTAGTCCAACTCTGCTTCAGAAAGTGAAACAAAGCACAAGTCTTCTAACATCCAATGCTTGTCCTTTAAGATGAGAAACTTCTGAGCTTCGTGAACAATGTAGTTCGTTTGAGCTGTAAAGTAACTGCCCTTAACTGAAACGAAGTCTTGCTTGTAGGAAGACTCAGAGCCTGGGATTTAACTCCATTTCTGAAGTGAAACACACAGCAGAGTTCTCATCCATAGATCACACTCTGCTTTAGAGCAAGAAGCACGCTCTTGCTTTCTAGATTCTCTAAGACAGCAAGAAAAGTGAGTGTGCTGAGAACAAAAGAACAGTGTTTCCTACACATACGGACCATATCTAATCCAACTCTGCTTCTGAAACTGATACAAAGCACCTGTCCTCTAACATGCAATGCTTGGCAGTTAAGATGAGAAACGTGTTAGCTTCTTCCGAAACTGACATAAAGCACATGTCCTCTAACATCCAATGCTTGTCATTTAAGATGAGAAACGTGTGAGCATCATGAAAGGTAGTTCTTTTGAGCTGAAAAGTGACTGCCATTACCTGAAACGAAGTCTTGCTTGTAGGAAGACTCAGAACCTGGGATTTAACTCCATTTCTGAAGTGAAACACACAGCAGAGTTCTCATCCATAGATCACACTGTGATTTAGAGCAAGAAGCACGCTCTAGCTTTCTAGAGTCTCTAAGACAACATGAAACATGAGTGTGATGAGAACAAAAGAAAGGTGTTTCCTACACATACAGACCATATCTAGTTCATCTCTGCTTCTGAAACTGAAACAAACCAGAGGTCCTCTAACAACCAATGCTTTTCAGTTTAGATGAGAAATGCGTGAGCTTCGTGAACGATGTAGTTTGTTTGAGCTGTAAAGTAACTGCCCTTACCTGAAAAGAAGTCTTGCTTGTAGGAAGACTCAGAGCCTGGGATTTAACTCCATTTCTGAAGTGAAACACACAGCATAGTTCTCATCCATTGATCACACTCTGCTTTAGAGCAAGAAGCACGCTCTTGCTTTCTAGAGTCTCTAAGAAGGCAGGAAACTTGAGTGTGATCAGAACAAAAGAACGGTGTTTCCTACACATAGGGACCATATCTAGTTCAACTCTGCTTCTGAAACTGAAAGAAACCACAGTTCCTCTAACATCCAATGCTTGTCAGTTAAGATGAGACACGTGTGAGCTTACTGAATGATGTAGTTCGTTTCCTACATATATGGACCATATCTAGTCCAACTCTGCTTCTGAAACTGGAACAAAGCACTGATCCTCTAACATGCAATGCTTGGCAGTTAAGATGAGAAATTATTTAGCTTCGTGAACGATGTAGTTTGTTTGAGCTGAAAAGTGACTGCCCTTACGTGAAATGAAGACTTTTTTGTAGGAAGACACAAAGCCTGGGATTTAACTCCATTTCTAAGGGAAACACCCAGCACAGTTCTCTTCCATGAATCACACTCTGATTTAAAGCAAGAAGCACGCTCTTCCTTTCTAGAGTCTCTAATACAGCAGGAAACTTGATTGTGCTCAGAACAAAAGAACTGTGTTTCCTACACATACTGACCATATCTAGTTCAACTCTTCTTCTGAAACTGACACAAAGCACAGGTCCTCTAACATCCAATGCTTGACATTTAACATGAGAAACGTGTGAGCATCATGAAAGATGTAGTTCTTTTGAGCTGAAAAGTGACTGCCATTACCTGAAACGAAGTCTTGCTTATAGGAAGACTCAGAGCCTGGGATTTAACTCCATTTCTGAAGTGAAACACACAGCAGAGTTCTCATCCTTAGATCACACTCTGCTTTAGAGCAAGAAGCACGCTCTTGCTTTCCAGAGTCTCTAATACAGCAGGATACTTGAGTGTGTTCAGAACAAAAGAACTGTGTTTCCTACACATATGGACCATATCTAGTTCAACTCTTCTTCTGAAGCTGATATAGAGCACTGTTCCTGTAACATCCAATGCTTTTCAATTAAGACCGAGAAACGTGTGAGCTTCGTGTATAATGTAGTTCTTTTGAGATGTAAAGTAACTGCCCTTACCTGAAACGATATCTTGCTTGTAAGAAGACTCAAAGCCTGGGATTTAACTCCATTTCTGAAGTGGAACACACTGCAGAGTTCTCATGCATTGATCACACTCTGCTTTAGAGCAAGAAGCACGCTCTTTCTTTCTAGAGTCTCTAAGACAGCAGGAAACATGAGTGTGCTGAGAACAAAAGAACGGTGTTTCCTACACATACGGGCCATATCTAGTCCAACTCTGATTCTGAAAGTGAAACAAACCACATGTCCTCTAACATCCAATGATTGTCCGTTAAGATGAGAAACTTGTGAGCTTCGTGAACAATGTAGTTCGTTTGAGCTGTAAAGTAACTGCCCTTAACTGAAACGAAGTCTTGCTTGTAGGAAGACTCAGAGCCTGGGATTTAACTCCATTTCTGAAGGGAAACACACAGCATAGTTCTCATAAATGGATCACACTCTGCTTTAGATCAAGAAGCACGCTCTTGCTTTCTAGAGTCTCTAATAAAGCTGGAAACCTGAGTGTGCTCAGAACAAAAGAACGGTGTTTCCTACACATACGGGCCATATCTAGTCCAACTCTGCTTCTGAAAGTGAAACAAACCACAGGTCCTCTAACATGCAATGCTTGGCAGTTAAGATGAGAAACGTGTTAGCTTCGTGAACGATGTAGTTTGTTTGATCTGAAAAGTATCTGCCCTTACCTGAAGCGAAGTCTTGCTTGTAGGAAGACTCAGAGCCTGGGAGTTAACACCATTTCTGAAGTGAAACACACAGCAGATTTCTCATCCTTAGATCACACTCTGCTTTAGAGCAAGAAGCACGTTCTTGCTTTCCAGAGTCTCTAATACAGCAGGATACTTGAGTGTGCTCAGAACAAAAGAACTGTGTTTCCTACACATATGGACCATATCTAGTTCAACTCTTCTTCTGAAGCTGATATAAAGCTCTGTTCCTGTAACATCCAATGCTTTTCAATTAAGACCGAGAAACGTGTGATCTTCGTGTATAATGTAGTTCTTTTGAGATGTAAAGTAACTGCCCTTACCTGAAACGATATCTTGCTTGTAAGAAGACTCAAAGCCTGGGATTTAACTCCATTTCTGAAGTGGAACACACTGCAGAGTTCTCATCCATTGATCACACTCTGCTTTAGAGCAAGAAGCACGCTCTTGCTTTCTAGAGTCTCTAAGACAGCAGGAAAAGTGAGTGTGCTGAGAACAAAAGAACAGTGTTTCCTACACATACAGACCATATCTAGTCCAACTCTGCTTCTGAAACTGATACAAAGCACTGGTCCTCTAACATGCAATGCTTGTCAGTTAAGATGAGAAACGTGTTAGCTTCGTGAACGATGTAGTTTGTTTGAGCTGAAAAGTGACTGCCCTTACCTGAAACGAAGTCTTGCTTGTAGGAAGACTCAGAGCCTGGGATTTAACTCCATTTCTGAAGTGAAACACACAACAGAGTTCTCATCCTTAGATCACACTCTGCTTTCGAGCAAGAAGCACGCTCTTGCTTTCCAGAGTCTCTAATACAGCAGGATACTTGAGTGTGCTCAGAACAAAAGAACTGTGTTTCCTACACATATGCACCATATATAGTTCAACTCTTCTTCTGAAGCTGATATAAAGCACTGTTCCTGTAACCTCCAATGCTTTTCAATTAAGACCGAGAAACGTGTGAGCTTCGTGTATAATGTAGTTCTTTTGAGATGTAAAGTAACTGCCCTTACCTGAAACGATATCTTGCTTGTAAGAAGACTCAAAGCCTGGGATTTAACTCCATTTCTGAAGTGGAACACACTGCAGAGTTCTCATGCATTGATCACACTCTGCTTTAGAGCAAGAAGCACGCTCTTTCTTTCTAGAGTCTCTAAGACAGCAGGAAACATGAGTGTGCTGAGAACAAAAGAACGGTGTTTCCTACACATACGGGCCATATCTAGTCCAACTCTGATTCTGAAAGTGAAACAAACCACATGTCCTCTAACATCCAATGATTGTCCGTTAAGATGAGAAACTTGTGAGCTTCGTGAACAATGTTGTTCGTTTGAGCTGTCAAGTAACTGCCCTGAACTGAAATGAAGTCTTGCTTGTAGGAAGACTCAGAGCCTGGGATTTAACTCCATTTCTGAAGGGAAACACACAGCATAGTTCTCATCCATGGATCACACTCTGCTTTAGAGCAAGAAGCACGCTCTTGCTTTCTAGAGTCTCTAATACAGCTGGAAACCTGAGTGTGCTCAGAACAAAAGAACGGTGTTTCCTACCCATACGCACCATATCTAGTCCAATTCTGCTTCTGAAACTGAAACAAACCACAGGTCCTCTAACATCCAATGCTTGTCTGTCAAGATGAGAAACATGTGAGCTTTGTGAACGATGTAGTTCATTTGAGCTGTAAAGTAACTGCCCTTACCAGAAACAAAGTCTTGCTTGTAGGAAGTCTCAGAGCCTGGGATTTAACTCCATTTCTGAAGTGAAACACACAGCAGAGTTCCCATCCATAGTACACACTCTGCTTTAGAGCAAGAAGCACGCTCTTGCTTTCTAGAGTCTCTAAGGCAGCAGGAAACATGAGTGTGCTGAGAACAAAAGAACAGTTTTTCCTACATATACGGACCATATCTAGTCCAACTCTGCTTCTGAAACTGAAACAATGCACTGGTCCTCTAACATGCAATGCTTGGCAGTTAAGATGAGAAACGATTTAGCTTTGTGAACGATGTAGTTTGTTTGAGCTGAAAAGTGACTGCCCTTACGTGAAATGAAGACTTTTTTGTAGGAAGACTCAGAGCCTGGGATTTAACTCCATTTCTGAAGGGAAACACCCAGCCCAGTTCTCTTCCATGAATCACACTCTGCTTTAGAGCAAGAAGCACGCTCTTCCTTTCTAGAGTCTCTGATACAGCAGGAAACGTGATTGTGCTCAGAACAAAAGAACTGTGTTTCCTACACATACTGACCATATCTAGTTCAACTCTTCTTCTGAAACTGACACAAAGCACAGGTCCTCTAACATCCAGTGCTTGACATTTAACATGAGAAACGTGTGAGCATCATGAAAGATGTAGTTCTTTTGAGCTGAAAAGTGACTGCCATTTCCTAAAACGAAGTCTTTCTTATAGGAAGACTCAGAACCTGGGATTTAACTCCATTTCTGAAGTAAAACACACAGCAGAGTTCTCATCCTTAGATCACACTCTGCTTTAGAGCAAGAAGCACGCTCTTGCTTTCCAGAGTCTCTAATACAGCAGGATACTTGAGTGTGCTCAGAACAAAAGAACTGTGTTTCCTACACATATGCACCATATCTTGTTCAACTCTTCTTCTGAAGCTGATATAAAGCACTGTTCCTGTAACATGCAATGCTTTTCAATTAAGACCGAGAAACGTGTGAGCTTCGTGTATAATGTAGTTCTTTTGAGATGTAAAGTAACTGCCCTTACCTGAAAAGATATCTTGCTTGTAAGAAGACTCAAAGCCTGGGATTTAACTCCATTTCTGAAGTGGAACACACTGCAGAGTTCTCATCCATTGATCACACTCTGCTTTAGAGCAAGAAGCACGCTCTTGCTTTCTAGAGTCTCTAAGACAGCAGGAAACATGAGTGTGCTGAGAACAAAAGAACGGTGTTTCCTACACATACGGGCCATATCTAGTCCAACTCTGATTCTGAAAGTGAAACAAACCACATGTCCTCTAACATCCAATGATTGTCCGTTAAGATGAGAAACTTGTGAGCTTCGTGAACAATGTAGTTCGTTTGAGCTGTAAAGTAACTGCCCTGAACTGAAATGAAGTCTTGCTTGTAGGAAGACTCAGAGCCTGGGATTTAACTCCATTTCTGAAGGGAAACACACAGCATAGTTCTCATCCATGGATCACACTCTGCTTTAGAGCGAGAAGCACGCTCTTGCTTTCTAGAGTCTCTAACAAAGCTGGAAACCTGAGTGTGCTCAGAACAAAAGAACGGTGTTTCCTACATATACGGACCATATCTAGTCCAATTCTGCTTCTGAAACTGAAACAAACCCCAGGTCCTCTAACATCCAATGCTTGTCTGTCAAGATGAGAAACATGTGAGGTTTGTGAACGATGTAGTTCGTTTGAGCAGTAAAGTAACTGCCCTTCCCTGAAAAGAAGTCTTGCTTGTAGGAAGACTCAGAGCCTGGGATTTAACTCCCTTTCTGAAGGGAAACACACAGCATAGTTCTCATCCATGGATCACACTCTGCTTTAGAGCAAGAAGCACGCTCTTGCTTTCTAGAGTCTCTAATACAGCTGGAAACCTGAGTGTGCTCAGAACAAAAGAACGGTGTTTCCTACCCATACGCACCATATCTAGTCCAATTCTGCTTCTGAAACTGAAACAAACCACAGGTCCTCTAACATCCAATGCTTGTCTGTCAAGATGAGAAACATGTGAGCTTTGTGAACGATGTAGTTCATTTGAGCTGTAAAGTAACTGCCCTTACCAGAAACAAAGTCTTGCTTGTAGGAAGACTCAGAGCCTGGGATTTAACTCCATTTCTGAAGTGAAACACACAGCAGAGTTCCCATCCATAGGACACACTCTGCTTTAGAGCAAGAAGCACGCTCTTGCTTTCTAGAGTCTCTAAGACAGCAGGAAACATGAGTGTGCTGAGAACAAAAGAACAGTTTTTCCTACATATACGGACCATATCTAGTCCAACTCTGCTTCTGAAACTGAAACAATGCACTGGTCCTCTAACATGCAATGCTTGGCAGTTAAGATGAGAAACGATTTAGCTTCGTGAACGATGTAGTTTGTTTGAGCTGAAAAGTGACTGCCCTTACTTGAAATGAAGACTTTTTTGTAGGAAGACACAAAGCCTGGGATTTAACTCCATTTCTGAAGGGAAACACCCTGCACAGTTCTCTTCCATGAATCACACTCTGCTTTAGAGCAAGAAGCACGCTCTTCCTTTCTAGAGTCTCTAATACAGCAGGAAACCTGATTGTGCTCAGAACAAAAGAACTGTGTTTCCTACACATACTGACCCTATCTAGTTCAACTCTTCTTCTGAAACTGACACAAAGCACAGGTCCTCTAACATCCAATGCTTGTCATTTAAGATGAGATACGTGTGAGCATCATGAAAGGTAGTTCTTTTGAGCTGAAAAGTGACTGCCATTACCTGAAACGAAGTCTTGCTTGTAGGAAGACTCAGAGCCTGGGATTTAACTCCATTTCTGAAGTGAAACACACAGCAGAGTTCTCATCCTTAGATCACACTCTGCTTTAGAGCAAGAAGCATGCTCTTGCTTTCTAGAGTCTCTAAGACAGCAGGAAACATGAGTGTGCTGAGAACAAAAGAACGGAGTTTCCTACACATATGGGCCATATCTAGTCCAACTCTGCTTCTGAAAGTGAAACAAACCACATGTCCTCTAACATCCAATGCTTGTCCGTTAAGATAAGAAACTTGTGAGCTTCGTGAACAATGTAGTTCGTTTGAGCTGTAAAGTAACTGTCCTTAACTGAAACGAAGTCTTGCTTGTTGAAAGACTCAGAGCCTGGGATTTAACTCCCTTTCTGAAGGGAAACACAGAGCATAGTTCTCATCCATGGATCACACTCTGCTTTAGAGCAAGAAGCACGCTCTTACTTTCTAGAGTCTCTAATACAGCTGGAAACCTGAGTGTGCTCAGAACAAAAGAACGGTGTTTCCTACACATACGCACCATATCTAGTCCAATTCTGCTTCTGAAACTGAAACAAACCACAGGTCCTCTAACATCCAGTGCTTGTCTGTCAAGATGAGAAACATGGGAGCTTTGTGAACGATGTAGATCATTTGAGCTGTAAAGTAACTGCCCTTACCAGAAATGAAGTCTTGCTTGTAGGAAGACTCAGAGCCTGGGATTTAACTCCATTTCTGAAGTGAAACACACAGCAGAGTTCTCATCCTTAGATCACACTCTGCTTTAGAGCAAGAAGCACGCTCTTGCTTTCCAGAGTCTCTAATACAGCAGGATACTTGAGTGTGTTCAGAACAAAAGAACTGTGTTTCCTACACATATGGACCATATCTAGTTCAACTCTTCTTCTGATGCTGATATAGAGCACTGTTCCTGTAACATCCAATGCTTTTCAATTAAGACCGAGAAACGTGTGAGCTTCGTGTATAATGTAGTTCTTTTGAGATGTAAAGTAACTGCCCTTACCTGAAACGATATCTTGCTTGTAAGAAGACTCAAAGCCTGGGATTTAACTCCATTTCTGAAGTGGAACACACTGCAGAGTTCTCATCCATTGATCACACTCTGCTTTAGAGCAAGAAGCACGCTCTTTCTTTCTAGAGTCTCTAAGACAGCAGGAAACATGAGTGTGCTGAGAACAAAAGAACGGTGTTTCCTACACATACGGGCCATATCTAGTCCAACTCTGATTCTGAAAGTGAAACAAACCACATGTCCTCTAACATCCAATGATTGTCCGTTAAGATGAGAAACTTGTGAGCTTCGTGAACAATGTAGTTCGTTTGAGCTGTAAAGTAACTGTCCTTAACTGAAACGAAGTCTTGCTTGTAGGAAGACTCACAGCCTGGGATTTAACTCCCTTTCTGAAGGGAAACACAGAGCATAGTTCTCATCCATGGATCACACTCTGCTTTAGAGCAAGAAGCACGCTCTTACTTTCTAGAGTCTGTAATAGAGCTGGAAACCTGAGTGTGCTCAGAACAAAAGAACTGTGTTTCCTACACATATGGACCATATCTAGTTCAACTCTTCTTCTGATGCTGATATAAAGCACTGTTCCTGTAACATCCAATGCTTTTCAATTAAGATCGAGAAACGTGTGATCTTCGTGTATAATGTAGTTCTTTTGAGATGTAAAGTAACTGCCCTTACCTGAAACGATATCTTGCTTGTAAGAAGACTCAAAGCCTGGGATTTAACTCCATTTCTGAAGTGGAACACACTGCAGAGTTCTCATCCATTGATCACACCCTGCTTTAGAGCAAGAAGCACGCTCTTGCTTTCTAGAGTCTCTAAGACAGCAGGGAAAGTGAGTGTGCTGAGAACAAAAGAACAGTGTTTCCTACACATACAGACCATATCTAGTCCAACTCTGCTTCTGAAACTGATACAAAGCACTGGTCCTCTAACATGCAATGCTTGGCAGTTAAGATGAGAAACATGTTAGCTTCGTGAACGATGTAGTTTGTTTGAGCTGAAAAGTGACTGCCCTTACCTGAAACGAAGTCTTGCTTGTAGGAAGACTCAGAGCCTGGGATTTAACTCCATTTCTGAAGTGAAACACACAGCAGAGTTCTCATCCTTAGATCACACTCTGCTTTCGAGCAAGAAGCACGCTCTTGCTTTCCAGAGTCTCTAATACAGCAGGATACTTGAGTGTGTTCAGAACAAAAGAACTGTGTTTCCTACACATATGCACCATATCTAGTTCAACTCTTCTTCTGAAGCTGATATAAAGCACTGTTCCTGTAACATGCAATGCTTTTCAATTAAGACCGAGAAACGTGTGAGCTTCGTTTATAATGTAGTTCTTTTGAGATGTAAAGTAACTGCCCGTACCTGAAACGATATCTTGCTTGTAAGAAGACTCAAAGCCTGGGATTTAACTCCATTTCTGAAGTGGAACACACTGCAGAGTTCTCATCCATTGATCACACTCTGCTTTAGAGCAAGAAGCACGCTCTTGCTTTTTAGAGTCTCTAAGACAGCAGGAAATATGAGTGTGCTGAGAACAAAAGAACGGTGTTTCCTACACATACGGGCCATATCTAGTCCAACTCTGATTCTGAAAGTGAAACAAACCACATGTCCTCTAACATCCAATGATTGTCCGTTAAGATGAGAAACTTGTGAGCTTCGTGAACAATGTAGTTCGTTTGAGCTGTAAAGAAACTGCCCTGAACTGAAACGAAGTCTTGCTTGTAGGAAGACTCAGAGCCTGGGATTTAACTCCATTTCTGAAGGGAAACACACAGCATAGTTCTCATCCATGGATCACACTCTGCTTTAGAGCAAGAAGCACGCTCTTGCTTTCTAGAGTCTCTAACAAAGCTGGAAACCTGAGTGTGCTCAGAACAAAAGAACGGTGTTTCCTACATATACGGACCATATCTAGTCCAATTCTGCTTCTGAAACTGAAACAAACCCCAGGTCCTCTAATAACCAATGCTTGTCTGTCAAGATGAGAAACATGTGAGGTTTGTGAACGATGTAGTTCGTTTGAGCAGTAAAGTAACTGCCCTTCCCTGAAACGAAGTCTTGCTTGTAGGAAGACTCAGAGCCTGGGATTTAACTCCCTTTCTGAAGGGAAACACACAGCATAGTTCTCATCCATGGATCACACTCTGCTTTAGAGCAAGAAGCACGCTCTTGCTTTCTAGAGTCTCTAATACAGCTGGAAACCTGAGTGTGCTCAGAACAAAAGAACGGTGTTTCCTACCCATACGCACCATATCTAGTCCAACTCTGCTTCTGAAACTGAAACAATGCACTGGTCCTCTAACATGCAATGCTTGGCAGTTAAGATGAGAAACGATTTAGCTTCGTGAATGATGTAGTTTGTTTGAGCTGAAAAGTGACTGCCCTTACTTGAAATGAAGACTTTTTTGTAGGAAGACACAAAGCCTGGGATTTAACTCCATTTCTGAAGGGAAACACCCTGCACAGTTCTCTTCCATGAATCACACTCTGCTTTAGAGCAAGAAGCACGCTCTTCCTTTCTAGAGTCTCTAATACAGCAGGAAACCTGATTGTGCTCAGAACAAAAGAACTGTGTTTCCTACACATACTGACCCTATCTAGTTCAACTCTTCTTCTGAAACTGACACAAAGCACAGGTCCTCTAACATCCAATGCTTGTCATTTAAGATGAGATACGTGTGAGCATCATGAAAGGTAGTTCTTTTGAACTGAAACGTGACTGCCATTACCTGAAACGAAGTCTTGCTTGTAGGAAGACTCAGAGCCTGGGATTTAACTCCATTTCTGAAGTGAAACACACAGCAGAGTTCTCATCCTTAGATCACACTCTGCTTTAGAGCAAGAAGCATGCTCTTGCTTTCTAGAGTCTCTAAGACAGCAGGAAACATGAGTGTGCTGAGAACAAAAGAACGGAGTTTCCTATACATATGGGCCATATCTAGTCCAACTCTGCTTCTGAAAGTGAAACAAACCACAGGTCCTCTAACATCCAATGCTTGTCCGTTAAGATGAGAAACTTGTGAGCTTCGTGAACAATGTAGTTCGTTTGAGCTGTAAAGTAACTGTCCTTAACTGAAACGAAGTCTTGCTTGTTGGAAGACTCAGAGCCTGGGATTTAACTCCCTTTCTGAAGGGAAACACAGAGCATAGTTCTCATCCATGGATCACACTCTGCTTTAGAGCAAGAAGCACGCTCTTACTTTCTAGAGTCTCTAATACAGCTGGAAACCTGAGTGTGCTCAGAACAAAAGAACGGTGTTTCCTACACATACGCACCATATCTAGTCCAATTCTGCTTCTGAAACTGAAACAAACCACAGGTCCTCTAAAATCCAGTGCTTGTCTGTCAAGATGAGAAACATGGGAGCTTTGTGAACGATGTAGATCATTTGAGCTGTAAAGTAACTGCCCTTACCAGAAATGAAGTCTTGCTTGTAGGAAGACTCAGAGCCTGGGATTTAACTCCATTTCTGAAGTGAAACACACAGCAGAGTTCTCATCCTTAGATCACACTCTGCTTTAGAGCAAGAAGCATGCTCTTGCTTTCCAGAGTCTCTAATACAGCAGGATACTTGAGTGTGTTCAGAACAAAAGAACTGTGTTTCCTACACATATGGACCATATCTAGTTCAACTCTTCTTCTGAAGCTGATATAGAGCACTGTTCCTGTAACATCCAATGCTTTTCAATTAAGACCGAGAAACGTGTGAGCTTCGTGTATAATGTAGTTCTTTTGAGATGTAAAGTAACTGCCCTTACCTGAAACGATATCTTACTTGTAAGAAGACTCAAAGCCTGGGATTTAACTCCATTTCTGAAGTGGAACACACTGAAGAGTTCTCATCCATTGATCACACTCTGCTTTAGAGCAAGAAGCACGCTCTTTCTTTCTAGAGTCTCTAAGACAGTAGGAAACATGAGTGTGCTGAGAACAAAAGAACGGTGTTTCCTACACATACGGGCCATATCTAGTCCAACTCTGCTTCTGAAAGTGAAACAAACCACATGTCCTCTAACATCCAATGATTGTCCGTTAAGATGAGAAACTTGTGAGCTTCGTGAACAATGTAGTTCGTTTGAGCTGTAAAGTAACTGCCCTGAACTGAAACGAAGTCTTGCTTGTAGGAAGACTCAGAGCCTGGGATTTAACTCCATTTCTGAAGGGAAACACACAGCATAGTTCTCATCCATGGATCACACTCTGCTTTAGAGCAAGAAGCACGCTCTTGCTTTCTAGAGTCTCTAACAAAGCTGGAAACCTGAGTGTGCTCAGAACAAAAGAACGGTGTTTCCTACATATACGGACCATATCTAGTCCAATTCTGCTTCTGAAACTGAAACAAACCCCAGGTCCTCTAACATCCAATGCTTGTCTGTCAAGATGAGAAACATGTGAGGTTTGTGAACGATGTAGTTCGTTTGAGCAGTAAAGTAACTGCCCTTCCCTGAAACGAAGTCTTGCTTGTAGGAAGACTCAGAGCCTGGGATTTAACTCCCTTTCTGAAGGGAAACACACAGCATAGTTCTCATCCATGGATCACACTCTGCTTTAGAGCAAGAAGCACGCTCTTGCTTTCTAGAGTCTCTAATACAGCTGGAAACCTGAGTGTGCTCAGAACAAAAGAACGGTGTTTCCTACCCATACGCACCATATTTAGTCCAATTCTGCTTCTGAAACTGAAACAAACCACAGGTCCTCTAACATCCAATGCTTGTCTGTCAAGATGAGAAACATGTGAGCTTTGTGAACGATGTAGTTCATTTGAGCTGTAAAGTAACTGCCCTTACCAGAAACAAAGTCTTGCTTGTAGGAAGACTCAGAGCCTGGGATTTAACTCCATTTCTGAAGTGAAACACACAGCAGAGTTCCCATCCATAGGACACACTCTGCTTTAGAGCAAGAAGCACGCTCTTGCTTTCTAGAGTCTCTAAGACAGCAGGAAACATGAGTGTGCTGAGAACAAAAGAACAGTTTTTCCTACATATACGGACCATATCTAGTCCAACTCTGCTTCTGAAACTGAAACAATGCACTGGTCCTCTAACATGCAATGCTTGGCAGTTAAGATGAGAAACGATTTAGCTTCGTGAACGATGTAGTTTGTTTGAGCTGAAAAGTGACTGCCCTTACTTGAAATGAAGACTTTTTTGTAGGAAGACACAAAGCCTGGGATTTAACTCCATTTCTGAAGGGAAACACCCTGCACAGTTCTCTTCCATGAATCACACTCTGCTTTAGAGCAAGAAGCACGCTCTTCCTTTCTAGAGTCTCTAATACAGCAGGAAACCTGATTGTGCTCAGAACAAAAGAACTGTGTTTCCTACACATACTGACCCTATCTAGTTCAACTCTTCTTCTGAAACTGACACAAAGCACAGGTCCTCTAACATCCAATGCTTGTCATTTAAGATGAGATACGTGTGAGCATCATGAAAGGTAGTTCTTTTGAGCTGAAAAGTGACTGCCATTACCTGAAACGAAGACTTGCTTGTAGGAAGACTCAGAGCCTGGGATTTAACTCCATTTCTGAAGTGAAACACACAGCAGAGTTCTCATCCTTAGATCACACTCTGCTTTAGAGCAAGAAGCATGCTCTTGCTTTCTAGAGTCTCTAAGACAGCAGGAAACATGAGTGTGCTGAGAACAAAAGAACGGAGTTTCCTACACATATGGGCCATATCTAGTCCAACTCTGCTTCTGAAAGTGAAACAAACCACAGGTCCTCTAACATCCAATGCTTGTCCGTTAAGATGAGAAACTTGTGAGCTTCGTGAACAATGTAGTTCGTTTGAGCTGTATAGTATCTGTCCTTAACTGAAACGAAGTCTTGCTTGTTGGAAGACTCAGAGCCTGGGATTTAACTCCCTTTCTGAAGGGAAACACAGAGCATAGTTCTCATCCATGGATCACACTCTGCTTTAGAGCAAGAAGCACGCTCTTACTTTCTAGAGTCTCTAATACAGCTGGAAACCTGAGTGTGCTCAGAACAAAAGAACGGTGTTTCCTACACATACGCACCATATCTAGTCCAATTCTGCTTCTGAAACTGAAACAAACCACAGGTCCTCTAACATCCAGTGCTTGTCTGTCAAGATGAGAAACATGGGAGCTTTGTGAACGATGTAGATCATTTGAGCTGTAAAGTAACTGCCCTTACCAGAAATGAAGTCTTGCTTGTAGGAAGACTCAGAGCCTGGGATTTAACTCCATTTCTGAAGTGAAACACACAGCAGAGTTCTCATCCTTAGATCACACTCTGCTTTAGAGCAAGAAGCACGCTCTTGCTTTCCAGAGTCTCTAATACAGCAGGATACTTGAGTGTGTTCAGAACAAAAGAACTGTGTTTCCTACACATATGGACCATATCTAGTTCAACTCTTCTTCTGAAGCTGATATAGAGCACTGTTCCTGTAACATCCAATGCTTTTCAATTAAGACCGAGAAACGTGTGAGCTTCGTGTATAATGTAGTTCTTTTGAGATGTAAAGTAACTGCCCTTACCTGAAACGATATCTTGCTTGTAAGAAGACTCAAAGCCTGGGATTTAACTCCATTTCTGAAGTGGAACACACTGCAGAGTTCTCATCCATTGATCACACTCTGCTTTAGAGCAAGAAGCACGCTCTTTCTTTCTAGAGTCTCTAAGACAGCAGGAAACATGAGTGTGCTGAGAACAAAAGAACGGTGTTTCCTACACATACGGGCCATATCTAGTCCAACTCTGCTTCTGAAAGTGAAACAAACCACATGTCCTCTAACATCCAATGATTGTCCGTTAAGATGAGAAACTTGTGAGCTTCGTGAACAATGTAGTTCGTTTGAGCTGTAAAGTAACTGCCCTGAACTGAAACGAAGTCTTGCTTGTAGGAAGACTCAGAGCCTGGGATTTAACTCCATTTCTGAAGGGAAACACACAGCATAGTTCTCATCCATGGATCACACTCTGCTTTAGAGCAAGAAGCACGCTCTTGCTTTCTAGAGTCTCTAACAAAGCTGGAAACCTGAGTGTGCTCAGAACAAAAGAACGGTGTTTCCTACATATACGGACCATATCTAGTCCAATTCTGCTTCTGAAACTGAAACAAACCCCAGGTCCTCTAACATCCAATGCTTGTCTGTCAAGATGAGAAACATGTGAGGTTTGTGAACGATGTAGTTCGTTTGAGCAGTAAAGTAACTGCCCTTCCCTGAAACGAAGTCTTGCTTGTAGGAAGACTCAGAGCCTGGGATTTAACTCCCTTTCTGAAGGGAAACACACAGCATAGTTCTCATCCATGGATCACACTCTGCTTTAGAGCAAGAAGCACGCTCTTGCTTTCTAGAGTCTCTAATACAGCTGGAAACCTGAGTGTGCTCAGAACAAAAGAACGGTGTTTCCTACCCATACGCACCATATCTAGTCCAATTCTGCTTCTGAAACTGAAACAAACCACAGGTCCTCTAACATGCAATGCTTGTCTGTCAAGATGAGAAACATGTGAGCTTTGTGAACGATGTAGTTCATTTGAGCTGTAAAGTAACTGCCCTTACCAGAAACAAAGTCTTGCTTGTAGGAAGACTCAGAGCCTGGGATTTAACTCCATTTCTGAAGTGAAACACACAGCAGAGTTCCCATCCATAGGACACACTCTGCTTTAGAGCAAGAAGCACGCTCTTGCTTTCTAGAGTCTCTAAGACAGCAGGAAACATGAGTGTGCTGAGAACAAAAGAACAGTTTTTCCTACATATACGGACCATATCTAGTCCAACTCTGCTTCTGAAACTGAAACAATGCACTGGTCCTCTAACATGAAATGCTTGGCAGTTAAGATGAGAAACGATTTAGCTTCGTGAACGATGTAGTTTGTTTGAGCTGAAAAGTGACTGCCCTTACTTGAAATGAAGACTTTTTTGTAGGAAGACACAAAGCCTGGGATTTAACTCCATTTCTGAAGGGAAACACCCTGCACAGTTCTCTTCCATGAATCACACTCTGCTTTAGAGCAAGAAGCACGCTCTTCCTTTCTAGAGTCTCTAATACAGCAGGAAACCTGATTGTGCTCAGAACAAAAGAACTGTGTTTCCTACACATACTGACCCTATCTAGTTCAACTCTTCTTCTGAAACTGACACAAAGCACAGGTCCTCTAACATCCAATGCTTGTCATTTAAGATGAGATAAGTGTGAGCATCAAGAAAGGTAGTTCTTTTGAGCTGAAAAGTGACTGCCATTACCTGAAACGAAGTCTTGCTTGTAGGAAGACTCAGAGCCTGGGATTTAACTCCATTTCTGAAGTGAAACACACAGCAGAGTTCTCATCCTTAGATCACACTCTGCTTTAGAGCAAGAAGCATGCTCTTGCTTTCTAGAGTCTCTAAGACAGCAGGAAACATGAGTGTGCTGAGAACAAAAGAACGGAGTTTCCTACACATATGGGCCATATCTAGTCCAACTCTGCTTCTGAAATTGAAACAAACCACAGGTCCTCTAACATCCAATGCTTGTCCGATAAGATGAGAAACTTGTGAGCTTCGTGAACAATGTAGTTCGTTTGAGCTGTAAAGTAACTGTCCTTAACTGAAACGAAGTCTTGCTTGTTGGAAGACTCAGAGCCTGGGATTTAACTCCCTTTCTGAAGGGAAACACAGAGCATAGTTCTCATCCATGGATCACACTCTGCTTTAGAGCAAGAAGCACGCTCTTACTTTCTAGAGTCTCTAATACAGCTGGAAACCTGAGTGTGCTCAGAACAAAAGAACGGTGTTTCCTACACATACGCACCATATCTAGTCCAATTCTGCTTCTGAAACTGAAACAAACCACAGGTCCTCTAACATCCAGTGCTTGTCTGTCAAGATGAGAAACATGGGAGCTTTGTGAACGATGTAGACCATTTGAGCTGTAAAGTAACTGCCCTTATCAGAAATGAAGTCTTGCTTGTAGGAAGACTCAGAGCCTGGGATTTAACTCCATTTCTGAAGTGAAACACACAGCAGAGTTCTCATCCTTAGATCACACTCTGCTTTAGAGCAAGAAGCACGCTCTTTCTTTCCAGAGTCTCTAATACAGCAGGATACTTGAGTGTGTTCAGAACAAAAGAACTGTGTTTCCTACACATATGGACCATATCTAGTTCAACTCTTCTTCTGAAGCTGATATAGAGCACTGTTCCTGTAACATCCAATGCTTTTCAATTAAGACCGAGAAACGTGTGAGCTTCGTGTATAATGTAGTTCTTTTGAGATGTAAAGTAACTGCCCTTACCTGAAACGATATCTTGCTTGTAAGAAGACTCAAAGCCTGGGATTTAACTCCATTTCTGAAGTGGAACACACTGCAGAGTTCTCATCCATTGATCACACTCTGCTTTAGAGCAAGAAGCACGCTCTTTCTTTCTAGAGTCTCTAAGACAGCAGGAAACATGAGTGTGCTGAGAACAAAAGAACGGTGTTTCCTACACATACGGGCCATATCTAGTCCAACTCTGCTTCTGAAAGTGAAACAAACCACATGTCCTCTAACATCCAATGATTGTCCGTTAAGATGAGAAACTTGTGAGCTTCGTGAACAATGTAGTTCGTTTGAGCTGTAAAGTAACTGCCCTGAACTGAAACGAAGTCTTGCTTGTAGGAAGACTCAGAGCCTGGGATTTAACTCCATTTCTGAAGGGAAACACACAGCATAGTTCTCATCCATGGATCACACTCTGCTTTAGAGCAAGAAGCACGCTCTTGCTTTCTAGAGTCTCTAACAAAGCTGGAAACTTGAGTGTGCTCAGAACAAAAGAACGGTGTTTCCTACATATACGGACCATATCTAGTCCAATTCTGCTTCTGAAACTGAAACAAACCCCAGGTCCTCTAACATCCAATGCTTGTCTGTCAAGATGAGAAACATGTGAGGTTTGTGAATGATGTAGTTCGTTTGAGCAGTAAAGTAACTGCCCTTCCCTGAAACGAAGTCTTGCTTGTAGGAAGACTCAGAGCCTGGGATTTAACTCCCTTTCTGAAGGGAAACACACAGCATAGTTCTCATCCATGGATCACACTCTGCTTTAGAGCAAGAAGCACGCTCTTGCTTTCTAGAGTCTCTAATACAGCTGGAAACCTGAGTGTGCTCAGAACAAAAGAACGGTGTTTCCTACCCATACGCACCATATCTAGTCCAATTCTGCTTCTGAAACTGAAACAAACCACAGGTCCTCTAACATCCAATGCTTGTCTGTCAAGATGAGAAACATGTGAGCTTTGTGAACGATGTAGTTCATTTGAGCTGTAAAGTAACTGCCCTTACCAGAAACAAAGTCTTGCTTGTAGGAAGACTCAGAGCCTGGGATTTAACTCCATTTCTGAAGTGAAACACACAGCAGAGTTCTCATATATAGATCACACTCTGCTTTAGAGCAAGAAACACACTCTTGCTTACTAGAGTCTCTAAGATAGCAGGAAACATGAGTGTGCTGAGAACAAATGAACGGTGTTTCCTACACATATGAGCCATATCTAGTTCAACTCTGATTCTAAAACTGAAACAAATAACAGGTCCTCTAAAATCCAATGCTTGTCAGTTAAGATGAGAAACGTGTGAGCTTCTTGAACGATGAAGTTCGTTTGAGCTGAAAAGTGACTGCCCTTACCTGAAACGAAGTAGTGCTTGTATGAAGACACAGAGCCTGGGATTTAACTCCATTTCTGAAGGGAAACACACAGCATAGTTCTCATCCTTGGATTGCACTATGATTTAGAGCAAGAAACACGCTCTTGCTTTCTAGAATCTCTAATACAGCAGGAAACACGAGTGTGCTCAGAACAAAAGAACGGTGTTTCCTACACATACGGACCATATCTTTTTCAACTCTGGTTCTGAAACTGATACAACGCACGGGTCCTCTAACATCCAGTGCTTGCCAGTTAAGATGAGAAATGTGTGAGCTTCGTGAATGATGTAGTTCGTTTGAGCTGTTAGTAACTGCCCTTACCTGAATCGAAGTCTTGCTTGTAGGAAGACTCAGAGCCTGGGATTTAACTCCATTTCTGAAGGGAAACACACAGCAGAGTTCTCATATATAGATCACACTCTGCTTTAGAGCAAGAAACACACTCTTGCTTTCTAGAGTCTCTAAGATAGCAGGAAACATGAGTGTGCTGAGAACAAATGAACGGAGTTTCCTACACATATGAGCCATATCTAGTTCAACTCTGATTCTAAAACTGAAACAAATAACAGGTCCTCTAAAATCCAATGATTGTCAGTTAAGATGAGAAACGTGTGAGCTTCGTGAATGATGTAGTTCGTTTGAGCTGTTATTCACTGCCCTTACCTGAAACGAAGTCTTGCTTGTAGGAAGACCCCGAGCCTGGGATTTAACTCCATTTCCGAAGTGAAACACACAGCAGAGTTCTAATATATAGAACACACTCTGCTTTATAGCAAGAATCACGCTCTTGCTTTTTAGAGTCTCTAAGACTGCAGGAAACATGAGTGTACTGAGAACAAATGAACGGAGTTTCCTACACATATGAGCCATATCTAGTTCAACTCTGATTCTAAAACTGAAACAAACAACAGGTCCTCTAACATCCAATGCTTGTCAGTTAAGATGAGAAACGTGTGAGCTTAGTGAACGATGAAGTTCGTTTGAGCTGAAAAGTGACTGCCCTTACCTGAAACGAAGTAGTGCATGTAGGAAGACACAGAACCGGGGATTTAACTCCATTTCTGAAGGGAAACACACAGCATAGTTCTCATCCTTGGATTGCAGTATGCTTTAGAGCAAGAAACACACTCTTGCTTTCTAGAATCTCTAATACAACAGGAAACACGAGTGTGCTCAGAACAAAAGAACGGTGTTTCCTACACATACGGACCATATCTTTTTCAACTCTGGTTCTGAAACTGATTCAACGCACGGGTCCTCTAACGTCCAGTGCTTGTCAGTTAAGATGAGAAACGTGTGAGCTTCGTGAAAGATGGAGATCGTTTGAGCTGAAAAGTGACTGCCCTTACCTGAAACGAAATCTTGCTTGTAGGAAGACTCAGAGCCTGGGATTTAACTCCATTTCCGAAGTGAAACACACAGCAGAGTTCTCATATATAGATCACACTCTGCTTTATAGCAAGAAACACGCTCTTGCTTCCTAGAGTCTCTAAGACAGCAGGAAACATGAGTGTGCTGAGAACAAATGAACGGTGTTTCCTACACATACGGACCATATCTAGTTCAACTCTGCTTTGAAATTGATACAAAGCAAAGGTCCCCCATCATCAAGTGCTTCTCAATTAAGATGAGAAACGTGTGAGCTCGTGAACGATGTAGTTCGTTTGAGCTGTAAAGTAACTGCCCTTACCTGAAACGAAGTCTTGCATGTAGGAAGACTCAGTGCCTAGGATTTAACTCCATTTTTGAAGTGAAACACAAAACAGAGTTATCATCAATTGATCACACTCTGCTTTAGAGCAAGAAGCATGCTCTAGCTTTCCAGAATCTCTAAGACAGCATGAAACTTGAGTGTGCTGAGAACAATTGAATGGTGTTTCCTACACATACGGACCATATCTAGTCCAACTCTGCTTCTGAAACTGATACAAAGCACTGGTCCTCTAACATCCAATGCTTGTCAGTTAAGATGAGAAACGTGTTAGCTTCGTGAACAATATAGTTCGTTTGAGCTCAAAAGTGACTGCCCTTATCTGAAACGAAGTAGTGTTTGTAAGAAAACACAGACTATGGGATTTAACTCCATTTCTGAAGGGAAACACACAGCATAATTCTCTTCCATGGATCGCACTCTGCTTTAGATCAGGAAGCACGTTCTTGCTTTCTAGAATCTCTAATACAGCAGGAAACGTGAGTGTGCTCAGAATAAAAGAATGGTGTTTCCTATACATACGCACCATATCTAGTTCAACTCTGCTTCTGAAACAGATACAAAGCACGTGTACTCTAACATCCAGTGCTTGTCAGTTAAGATGAGAAATGTGTGAGCTTCGTGAATGATGTAGTTCGTTTGAGCTGTTATTCACTGCCCTTACCTGAAACGAAGTCTTGCTTGTAGGAAGACCCCGAGCCTGGGATTTAACTCCATTTCCGAAGTGAAACACACAGCAGAGTTCTAATATATAGAACACACTCTGCTTTATAGCAAGAATCACGCTCTTGCTTTCTAGACTCTCTAAGACAGCAGGAAACATGAGTGTACTGAGAACAAATGAACGGAGTTTCCTACACATATGAGCCATATCTAGTTCAACTCTGATTCTAAAACTGAAACAAACAACAGGTCCTCTAACATCCAATGCTTGTCAGTTAAGATGAGAAACGTGTGAGCTTAGTGAACGATGAAGTTCGTTTGAGCTGAAAAGTGACTGCCCTTAACTGAAACGAAGTAGTGCTTGTAGGAAGACACAGAACCTGGGATTTAACTCCATTTCTGAAGGGAAACACACAGCATAGTTCTCATCCTTGGATTGCACTATGATTTAGAGCAAGAAACACACTCTTGTTTTCTAGAATCTCTAATACAGCAGGAAACACGAGTGTGCTCAGAACAAAAGAACGGTGTTTCCTACACATACGGACCATATCTTTTTCAACTCTGGTTCTGAAACTGATTCAACGCACGGGTACTCTAACATCCAGTGCTTGTCAGTTAAGATGAGAAACGTGTGAGCTTCGTGAAAGATGTAGATCGTTTGAGCTGAAAAGTGACTGCCCTTACCTGAAACGAAGTCTTGCTTGTAGGAAGACACAGAGCATGGAATTTAACTCCATTTCCGAAGTGAAACACACAGCAGAGTTCTCATATATAGATCACACTCTGCTTTAGAGAAAGAAGCACGTACTTGCTTCCTAGATTCTCTACGACAAAAGGAAACGTGAGTGTGCTCATAACAAAGGAACTGTGTTTCCTACATACATGAGCCATATCTAGTTCAACTCTGATTCTAAAACTGAAACAAACCACAGGTCCTCTAAAATCCAATTCTTGTCAGTTAAGATGAGAAACGTGTGAGCTTCGTGAACGATGTAGTTTGTTTGAGCTCAAAAGTGACTGCCCTTACCTGAAACGAAGTGGTGTTTGTAGGAAAACACAGACAGTGGGATTTAACTCCATTTCTGAAGGGAAACACACAGCATAGTTCTCATCCATGGATCGCACTCTGCTTTAGAGCAGGAAGCACGTTCTTGCTTTCTAGAATCTCTAATACAGCAGGAAACGTGAGTGTGCTCAGAATAAAAGAACGGTGTTTCCTATACATACGGAACATATCTAGTTCAACTCTGCTTCTGAAACTGATACAAAGCACGGGTCCTCTAACATCCAGTGCTTGTCAGTTAAGATGAGAAACGTGTGAGCTTCGTGAATGATGTAGTTAGTTTGAGCTGTTAGTAACTGCCCTTACCTGAAACGAAGTCTTGCTTGTAGGAAGACTCAGAGCCTGGGATTTAACTCCATTTCTGAAATGAAACACACAGCAGAGTTCTAATATATAGACCACATTCTGCTTTATAGAAAGAAACACGCTCTTGCTTTCTAGAGTCTCTAAGACAGCAGGAAACAGGAGTGTACTGAGAACAAATGAACGGAGTTTCCTACACATATGAGCCATATCTAGTTCAACTCTGATTCTAAAACTGAAACAAACAACAGGTCCTCTAACATCCAATGCTTGTCAGTTAAGATGAGAAACGTGTGAGCTTCGTGAACGATGAAGTTCGTTTGAGCTGAAAAGTGACTGCCCTCACCTGAAACGAAGTAGTGCTTGTAGGAAGACACAGAGCCTGGGATTTAACTCCATTTCTGAAGGGAAACACACAGCATAGTTCTCATCCTTGGATTGCACTATGATTTAGAGCAAGAAACACGCTCTTGCTTTCTAGAATCTCTAATACAGCAGGAAACACGAGTGTGCTCAGGTCAAAAGAACGGTGTTTCCTACACATACGGACCATATCTTTTTCAACTCTGGTTCTGAAACTGATACAACGCACGGGTCCTCTAACATCCAGTGCTTGTCAGTTAAGATGAGAAACGTGTGAGCTTCGTGAAAGATGTAGTTCGTTTGAGCTGAAAAGTGACTGCCCTTACCTGAAACGAAGTCTTGCTTGTAGGAAGACACAGAGCATGGAATTTAACTCGATTTCTGAAGTGAAACACACAGCAGAGTTCTCATATATAGATCACACTCTGCTTTAGAGCAAGAAGCATGCTCTTGCTTACTAGAGTCTCTAAGACAGCAGGAAACATGAGTGTGCTGAGAACAAAAGAACGGAGTTTCCTACACATATGGGCCATATCTAGTCCAACTCTGCTTCTGAAAGTGAAACAAACCACAGGTCCTCTAACATCCAATGCTTGTCCGTTAAGATGAGAAACTTGTGAGCTTCGTGAACAATGTAGTTCGTTTGAGCTGTATAGTATCTGTCCTTAACTGAAACGAAGTCTTGCTTGTTGGAAGACTCAGAGCCTGGGATTTAACTCCCTTTCTGAAGGGAAACACAGAGCATAGTTCTCATCCATGGATCACACTCTGCTTTAGAGCAAGAAGCACGCTCTTACTTTCTAGAGTCTCTAATACAGCTGGAAACCTGAGTGTGCTCAGAACAAAAGAACGGTGTTTCCTACACATACGCACCATATCTAGTCCAATTCTGCTTCTGAAACTGAAACAAACCACAGGTCCTCTAACATCCAGTGCTTGTCTGTCAAGATGAGAAACATGGGAGCTTTGTGAACGATGTAGATCATTTGAGCTGTAAAGTAACTGCCCTTACCAGAAATGAAGTCTTGCTTGTAGGAAGACTCAGAGCCTGGGATTTAACTCCATTTCTGAAGTGAAACACACAGCAGAGTTCTCATCCTTAGATCACACTCTGCTTTAGAGCAAGAAGCACGCTCTTGCTTTCCAGAGTCTCTAATACAGCAGGATACTTGAGTGTGTTCAGAACAAAAGAACTGTGTTTCCTACACATATGGACCATATCTAGTTCAACTCTTCTTCTGAAGCTGATATAGAGCACTGTTCCTGTAACATCCAATGCTTTTCAATTAAGACCGAGAAACGTGTGAGCTTCGTGTATAATGTAGTTCTTTTGAGATGTAAAGTAACTGCCCTTACCTGAAACGATATCTTGCTTGTAAGAAGACTCAAAGCCTGGGATTTAACTCCATTTCTGAAGTGGAACACACTGCAGAGTTCTCATCCATTGATCACACTCTGCTTTAGAGCAAGAAGCACGCTCTTTCTTTCTAGAGTCTCTAAGACAGCAGGAAACATGAGTGTGCTGAGAACAAAAGAACGGTGTTTCCTACACATACGGGCCATATCTAGTCCAACTCTGCTTCTGAAAGTGAAACAAACCACATGTCCTCTAACATCCAATGATTGTCCGTTAAGATGAGAAACTTGTGAGCTTCGTGAACAATGTAGTTCGTTTGAGCTGTAAAGTAACTGCCCTGAACTGAAACGAAGTCTTGCTTGTAGGAAGACTCAGAGCCTGGGATTTAACTCCATTTCTGAAGGGAAACACACAGCATAGTTCTCATCCATGGATCACACTCTGCTTTAGAGCAAGAAGCACGCTCTTGCTTTCTAGAGTCTCTAACAAAGCTGGAAACCTGAGTGTGCTCAGAACAAAAGAACGGTGTTTCCTACATATACGGACCATATCTAGTCCAATTCTGCTTCTGAAACTGAAACAAACCCCAGGTCCTCTAACATCCAATGCTTGTCTGTCAAGATGAGAAACATGTGAGGTTTGTGAACGATGTAGTTCGTTTGAGCAGTAAAGTAACTGCCCTTCCCTGAAACGAAGTCTTGCTTGTAGGAAGACTCAGAGCCTGGGATTTAACTCCCTTTCTGAAGGGAAACACACAGCATAGTTCTCATCCATGGATCACACTCTGCTTTAGAGCAAGAAGCACGCTCTTGCTTTCTAGAGTCTCTAATACAGCTGGAAACCTGAGTGTGCTCAGAACAAAAGAACGGTGTTTCCTACCCATACGCACCATATCTAGTCCAATTCTGCTTCTGAAACTGAAACAAACCACAGGTCCTCTAACATGCAATGCTTGTCTGTCAAGATGAGAAACATGTGAGCTTTGTGAACGATGTAGTTCATTTGAGCTGTAAAGTAACTGCCCTTACCAGAAACAAAGTCTTGCTTGTAGGAAGACTCAGAGCCTGGGATTTAACTCCATTTCTGAAGTGAAACACACAGCAGAGTTCCCATCCATAGGACACACTCTGCTTTAGAGCAAGAAGCACGCTCTTGCTTTCTAGAGTCTCTAAGACAGCAGGAAACATGAGTGTGCTGAGAACAAAAGAACAGTTTTTCCTACATATACGGACCATATCTAGTCCAACTCTGCTTCTGAAACTGAAACAATGCACTGGTCCTCTAACATGAAATGCTTGGCAGTTAAGATGAGAAACGATTTAGCTTCGTGAACGATGTAGTTTGTTTGAGCTGAAAAGTGACTGCCCTTACTTGAAATGAAGACTTTTTTGTAGGAAGACACAAAGCCTGGGATTTAACTCCATTTCTGAAGGGAAACACCCTGCACAGTTCTCTTCCATGAATCACACTCTGCTTTAGAGCAAGAAGCACGCTCTTCCTTTCTAGAGTCTCTAATACAGCAGGAAACCTGATTGTGCTCAGAACAAAAGAACTGTGTTTCCTACACATACTGACCCTATCTAGTTCAACTCTTCTTCTGAAACTGACACAAAGCACAGGTCCTCTAACATCCAATGCTTGTCATTTAAGATGAGATAAGTGTGAGCATCAAGAAAGGTAGTTCTTTTGAGCTGAAAAGTGACTGCCATTACCTGAAACGAAGTCTTGCTTGTAGGAAGACTCAGAGCCTGGGATTTAACTCCATTTCTGAAGTGAAACACACAGCAGAGTTCTCATCCTTAGATCACACTCTGCTTTAGAGCAAGAAGCATGCTCTTGCTTTCTAGAGTCTCTAAGACAGCAGGAAACATGAGTGTGCTGAGAACAAAAGAACGGAGTTTCCTACACATATGGGCCATATCTAGTCCAACTCTGCTTCTGAAATTGAAACAAACCACAGGTCCTCTAACATCCAATGCTTGTCCGATAAGATGAGAAACTTGTGAGCTTCGTGAACAATGTAGTTCGTTTGAGCTGTAAAGTAACTGTCCTTAACTGAAACGAAGTCTTGCTTGTTGGAAGACTCAGAGCCTGGGATTTAACTCCCTTTCTGAAGGGAAACACAGAGCATAGTTCTCATCCATGGATCACACTCTGCTTTAGAGCAAGAAGCACGCTCTTACTTTCTAGAGTCTCTAATACAGCTGGAAACCTGAGTGTGCTCAGAACAAAAGAACGGTGTTTCCTACACATACGCACCATATCTAGTCCAATTCTGCTTCTGAAACTGAAACAAACCACAGGTCCTCTAACATCCAGTGCTTGTCTGTCAAGATGAGAAACATGGGAGCTTTGTGAACGATGTAGACCATTTGAGCTGTAAAGTAACTGCCCTTATCAGAAATGAAGTCTTGCTTGTAGGAAGACTCAGAGCCTGGGATTTAACTCCATTTCTGAAGTGAAACACACAGCAGAGTTCTCATCCTTAGATCACACTCTGCTTTAGAGCAAGAAGCACGCTCTTTCTTTCCAGAGTCTCTAATACAGCAGGATACTTGAGTGTGTTCAGAACAAAAGAACTGTGTTTCCTACACATATGGACCATATCTAGTTCAACTCTTCTTCTGAAGCTGATATAGAGCACTGTTCCTGTAACATCCAATGCTTTTCAATTAAGACCGAGAAACGTGTGAGCTTCGTGTATAATGTAGTTCTTTTGAGATGTAAAGTAACTGCCCTTACCTGAAACGATATCTTGCTTGTAAGAAGACTCAAAGCCTGGGATTTAACTCCATTTCTGAAGTGGAACACACTGCAGAGTTCTCATCCATTGATCACACTCTGCTTTAGAGCAAGAAGCACGCTCTTTCTTTCTAGAGTCTCTAAGACAGCAGGAAACATGAGTGTGCTGAGAACAAAAGAACGGTGTTTCCTACACATACGGGCCATATCTAGTCCAACTCTGCTTCTGAAAGTGAAACAAACCACATGTCCTCTAACATCCAATGATTGTCCGTTAAGATGAGAAACTTGTGAGCTTCGTGAACAATGTAGTTCGTTTGAGCTGTAAAGTAACTGCCCTGAACTGAAACGAAGTCTTGCTTGTAGGAAGACTCAGAGCCTGGGATTTAACTCCATTTCTGAAGGGAAACACACAGCATAGTTCTCATCCATGGATCACACTCTGCTTTAGAGCAAGAAGCACGCTCTTGCTTTCTAGAGTCTCTAACAAAGCTGGAAACTTGAGTGTGCTCAGAACAAAAGAACGGTGTTTCCTACATATACGGACCATATCTAGTCCAATTCTGCTTCTGAAACTGAAACAAACCCCAGGTCCTCTAACATCCAATGCTTGTCTGTCAAGATGAGAAACATGTGAGGTTTGTGAATGATGTAGTTCGTTTGAGCAGTAAAGTAACTGCCCTTCCCTGAAACGAAGTCTTGCTTGTAGGAAGACTCAGAGCCTGGGATTTAACTCCCTTTCTGAAGGGAAACACACAGCATAGTTCTCATCCATGGATCACACTCTGCTTTAGAGCAAGAAGCACGCTCTTGCTTTCTAGAGTCTCTAATACAGCTGGAAACCTGAGTGTGCTCAGAACAAAAGAACGGTGTTTCCTACCCATATGCACCATATCTAGTCCAATTCTGCTTCTGAAACTGAAACAAACCACAGGTCCTCTAACATCCAATGCTTGTCTGTCAAGATGAGAAACATGTGAGCTTTGTGAACGATGTAGTTCATTTGAGCTGTAAAGTAACTGCCCTTACCAGAAACAAAGTCTTGCTTGTAGGAAGACTCAGAGCCTGGGATTTAACTCCATTTCTGAAGTGAAACACACAGCAGAGTTCTCATATATAGATCACACTCTGCTTTAGAGCAAGAAACACACTCTTGCTTACTAGAGTCTCTAAGATAGCAGGAAACATGAGTGTGCTGAGAACAAATGAACGGTGTTTCCTACACATATGAGCCATATCTAGTTCAACTCTGATTCTAAAACTGAAACAAATAACAGGTCCTCTAAAATCCAATGCTTGTCAGTTAAGATGAGAAACGTGTGAGCTTCTTGAACGATGAAGTTCGTTTGAGCTGAAAAGTGACTGCCCTTACCTGAAACGAAGTAGTGCTTGTATGAAGACACAGAGCCTGGGATTTAACTCCATTTCTGAAGGGAAACACACAGCATAGTTCTCATCCTTGGATTGCACTATGATTTAGAGCAAGAAACACGCTCTTGCTTTCTAGAATCTCTAATACAGCAGGAAACACGAGTGTGCTCAGAACAAAAGAACGGTGTTTCCTACACATACGGACCATATCTTTTTCAACTCTGGTTCTGAAACTGATACAACGCACGGGTCCTCTAACATCCAGTGCTTGCCAGTTAAGATGAGAAATGTGTGAGCTTCGTGAATGATGTAGTTCGTTTGAGCTGTTAGTAACTGCCCTTACCTGAATCGAAGTCTTGCTTGTAGGAAGACTCAGAGCCTGGGATTTAACTCCATTTCTGAAGGGAAACACACAGCAGAGTTCTCATATATAGATCACACTCTGCTTTAGAGCAAGAAACACACTCTTGCTTTCTAGAGTCTCTAAGATAGCAGGAAACATGAGTGTGCTGAGAACAAATGAACGGAGTTTCCTACACATATGAGCCATATCTAGTTCAACTCTGATTCTAAAACTGAAACAAATAACAGGTCCTCTAAAATCCAATGATTGTCAGTTAAGATGAGAAACGTGTGAGCTTCGTGAATGATGTAGTTCGTTTGAGCTGTTATTCACTGCCCTTACCTGAAACGAAGTCTTGCTTGTAGGAAGACCCCGAGCCTGGGATTTAACTCCATTTCCGAAGTGAAACACACAGCAGAGTTCTAATATATAGAACACACTCTGCTTTATAGCAAGAATCACGCTCTTGCTTTTTAGAGTCTCTAAGACTGCAGGAAACATGAGTGTACTGAGAACAAATGAACGGAGTTTCCTACACATATGAGCCATATCTAGTTCAACTCTGATTCTAAAACTGAAACAAACAACAGGTCCTCTAACATCCAATGCTTGTCAGTTAAGATGAGAAACGTGTGAGCTTAGTGAACGATGAAGTTCGTTTGAGCTGAAAAGTGACTGCCCTTACCTGAAACGAAGTAGTGCATGTAGGAAGACACAGAACCGGGGATTTAACTCCATTTCTGAAGGGAAACACACAGCATAGTTCTCATCCTTGGATTGCAGTATGCTTTAGAGCAAGAAACACACTCTTGCTTTCTAGAATCTCTAATACAACAGGAAACACGAGTGTGCTCAGAACAAAAGAACGGTGTTTCCTACACATACGGACCATATCTTTTTCAACTCTGGTTCTGAAACTGATTCAACGCACGGGTCCTCTAACGTCCAGTGCTTGTCAGTTAAGATGAGAAACGTGTGAGCTTCGTGAAAGATGGAGATCGTTTGAGCTGAAAAGTGACTGCCCTTACCTGAAACGAAATCTTGCTTGTAGGAAGACTCAGAGCCTGGGATTTAACTCCATTTCCGAAGTGAAACACACAGCAGAGTTCTCATATATAGATCACACTCTGCTTTATAGCAAGAAACACGCTCTTGCTTCCTAGAGTCTCTAAGACAGCAGGAAACATGAGTGTGCTGAGAACAAATGAACGGTGTTTCCTACACATACGGACCATATCTAGTTCAACTCTGCTTTGAAATTGATACAAAGCAAAGGTCCCCCATCATCAAGTGCTTCTCAATTAAGATGAGAAACGTGTGAGCTCGTGAACGATGTAGTTCGTTTGAGCTGTAAAGTAACTGCCCTTACCTGAAACGAAGTCTTGCATGTAGGAAGACTCAGTGCCTAGGATTTAACTCCATTTTTGAAGTGAAACACAAAACAGAGTTATCATCAATTGATCACACTCTGCTTTAGAGCAAGAAGCATGCTCTAGCTTTCCAGAATCTCTAAGACAGCATGAAACTTGAGTGTGCTGAGAACAATTGAATGGTGTTTCCTACACATACGGACCATATCTAGTCCAACTCTGCTTCTGAAACTGATACAAAGCACTGGTCCTCTAACATCCAATGCTTGTCAGTTAAGATGAGAAACGTGTTAGCTTCGTGAACAATATAGTTCGTTTGAGCTCAAAAGTGACTGCCCTTATCTGAAACGAAGTAGTGTTTGTAAGAAAACACAGACTATGGGATTTAACTCCATTTCTGAAGGGAAACACACAGCATAATTCTCTTCCATGGATCGCACTCTGCTTTAGATCAGGAAGCACGTTCTTGCTTTCTAGAATCTCTAATACAGCAGGAAACGTGAGTGTGCTCAGAATAAAAGAATGGTGTTTCCTATACATACGCACCATATCTAGTTCAACTCTGCTTCTGAAACAGATACAAAGCACGTGTACTCTAACATCCAGTGCTTGTCAGTTAAGATGAGAAATGTGTGAGCTTCGTGAATGATGTAGTTCGTTTGAGCTGTTATTCACTGCCCTTACCTGAAACGAAGTCTTGCTTGTAGGAAGACCCCGAGCCTGGGATTTAACTCCATTTCCGAAGTGAAACACACAGCAGAGTTCTAATATATAGAACACACTCTGCTTTATAGCAAGAATCACGCTCTTGCTTTCTAGACTCTCTAAGACAGCAGGAAACATGAGTGTACTGAGAACAAATGAACGGAGTTTCCTACACATATGAGCCATATCTAGTTCAACTCTGATTCTAAAACTGAAACAAACAACAGGTCCTCTAACATCCAATGCTTGTCAGTTAAGATGAGAAACGTGTGAGCTTAGTGAACGATGAAGTTCGTTTGAGCTGAAAAGTGACTGCCCTTAACTGAAACGAAGTAGTGCTTGTAGGAAGACACAGAACCTGGGATTTAACTCCATTTCTGAAGGGAAACACACAGCATAGTTCTCATCCTTGGATTGCACTATGATTTAGAGCAAGAAACACACTCTTGTTTTCTAGAATCTCTAATACAGCAGGAAACACGAGTGTGCTCAGAACAAAAGAACGGTGTTTCCTACACATACGGACCATATCTTTTTCAACTCTGGTTCTGAAACTGATTCAACGCACGGGTACTCTAACATCCAGTGCTTGTCAGTTAAGATGAGAAACGTGTGAGCTTCGTGAAAGATGTAGATCGTTTGAGCTGAAAAGTGACTGCCCTTACCTGAAACGAAGTCTTGCTTGTAGGAAGACACAGAGCATGGAATTTAACTCCATTTCCGAAGTGAAACACACAGCAGAGTTCTCATATATAGATCACACTCTGCTTTAGAGAAAGAAGCACGTACTTGCTTCCTAGATTCTCTACGACAAAAGGAAACGTGAGTGTGCTCATAACAAAGGAACTGTGTTTCCTACATACATGAGCCATATCTAGTTCAACTCTGATTCTAAAACTGAAACAAACCACAGGTCCTCTAAAATCCAATTCTTGTCAGTTAAGATGAGAAACGTGTGAGCTTCGTGAACGATGTAGTTTGTTTGAGCTCAAAAGTGACTGCCCTTACCTGAAACGAAGTGGTGTTTGTAGGAAAACACAGACAGTGGGATTTAACTCCATTTCTGAAGGGAAACACACAGCATAGTTCTCATCCATGGATCGCACTCTGCTTTAGAGCAGGAAGCACGTTCTTGCTTTCTAGAATCTCTAATACAGCAGGAAACGTGAGTGTGCTCAGAATAAAAGAACGGTGTTTCCTATACATACGGAACATATCTAGTTCAACTCTGCTTCTGAAACTGATACAAAGCACGGGTCCTCTAACATCCAGTGCTTGTCAGTTAAGATGAGAAACGTGTGAGCTTCGTGAATGATGTAGTTAGTTTGAGCTGTTAGTAACTGCCCTTACCTGAAACGAAGTCTTGCTTGTAGGAAGACTCAGAGCCTGGGATTTAACTCCATTTCTGAAATGAAACACACAGCAGAGTTCTAATATATAGACCACATTCTGCTTTATAGAAAGAAACACGCTCTTGCTTTCTAGAGTCTCTAAGACAGCAGGAAACAGGAGTGTACTGAGAACAAATGAACGGAGTTTCCTACACATATGAGCCATATCTAGTTCAACTCTGATTCTAAAACTGAAACAAACAACAGGTCCTCTAACATCCAATGCTTGTCAGTTAAGATGAGAAACGTGTGAGCTTCGTGAACGATGAAGTTCGTTTGAGCTGAAAAGTGACTGCCCTCACCTGAAACGAAGTAGTGCTTGTAGGAAGACACAGAGCCTGGGATTTAACTCCATTTCTGAAGGGAAACACACAGCATAGTTCTCATCCTTGGATTGCACTATGATTTAGAGCAAGAAACACGCTCTTGCTTTCTAGAATCTCTAATACAGCAGGAAACACGAGTGTGCTCAGGTCAAAAGAACGGTGTTTCCTACACATACGGACCATATCTTTTTCAACTCTGGTTCTGAAACTGATACAACGCACGGGTCCTCTAACATCCAGTGCTTGTCAGTTAAGATGAGAAACGTGTGAGCTTCGTGAAAGATGTAGTTCGTTTGAGCTGAAAAGTGACTGCCCTTACCTGAAACGAAGTCTTGCTTGTAGGAAGACACAGAGCATGGAATTTAACTCGATTTCTGAAGTGAAACACACAGCAGAGTTCTCATATATAGATCACACTCTGCTTTAGAGCAAGAAGCACGTACTTGCTTCCTAGAGTCTCTACGACAAAAGGAAATGTGAGTGTGCTCATAACAAAGGAACTGTGTTTCCTACACACATGAGCCATATCTAGTTCAACTCTGATTCTAAAACTGAAACAAACCACAGGTCCTCTAAAATCCAATGCTTGTCAGTTAAGATGAGAAACTTGTGAGCTTCGTGAACGATGTAGTTTGTTTGAGCTCAAAAGTGACTGCCCTTACCTGAAACGAAGTAGTGTTTGTAGGAAAACACAGATGGTGGGATTTAACTCCATTTCTGAATGGAAACACACAGCATAGATCTCATCCATGGATCGCACTCTGCTTTAGAGCAGGAAGCACGTTCTTGCTTTCTAGAATCTCTAATACAGCAGGAAACGTGAGTGTGCTCAGATAAAAGAACGGTGTTTCCTATACATACGGAACATATCTAGTTCAACTCTGCTTCTGAAACTGATACAAAGCACGGGTCCTCTAACATCCAGTGCTTGTCAGTTAAGATGAGAAACGTGTGAGCTTCGTGAATGATGTAGTTATTTTGAGCTGTTAGTAACTGCCCTTACCTGAAACGAAGTCTTGCTTGTAGGAAGACTCAGAGCCTGGGATTTAACTCCATTTCTGAAGGGAAACACACAGCAGAGTTCTCATCCTTGGATTGCACTATGATTTAGAGCAAGAAACACGCTCTTGCTTTCTAGAATCTCTAATACAGCAGGAAACACGAGTGTGCTCAGGTCAAAAGAACGGTGTTTCCTACACATACGGACCATATCTTTTTCAACTCTGGTTCTGAAACTGATACAACGCACGGGTCCTCTAACATCCAGTGCTTGCCAGTTAAGATGAGAAATGTGTGAGCTTCGTGAATGATGTAGTTCGTTTGAGCTGTTAGTAACTGCCCTTACCTGAATCGAAGTCTTGCTTGTAGGAAGACACAGAGCCTGGGATTTAACTCCATTTCTGAAGGGAAACACACAGCAGAGTTCTCATATATAGATCACACTCTGCTTTAGAGCAAGAAACACACTCTTGCTTTCTAGAGTCTCTAAGATAGCAGGAAACATGAGTGTGCTGAGAACAAATGAACGGAGTTTCCTACACATATGAGCCATATCTAGTTCAACTCTGATTCTAAAACTGAAACAAATAACAGGTCTTCTAAAATCCAATGATTGTCAGTTAAGATGAGAAACGTGTGAGCTTCGTGAATGATGTCGTTCGTTTGAGGTGTTATTCACTGCCCTTACCTGAAACGAAGTCTTGCTTGTAGGAAGACCCCGAGCCTGGGATTTAACTCCATTTCCGAAGTGAAACACACAGCAGAGTTCTAATATATAGAACACACTCTGCTTTATAGCAAGAATCACGCTCTTGCTTTTTAGAGTCTCTAAGACTGCAGGAAACATGAGTGTACTGAGAACAAATGAACGGAGTTTCCTACACATATGAGCCATATCTAGTTCAACTCTGATTATAAAACTGAAACAAACAACAGGTCCTCTAACATCCAATGCTTGTCAGTTAAGATGAGAAACATGTGAGCTTAGTGAATGATGAAGTTCGTTTGAGCTGAAAAGTGACTGCCCTTACCTGAAACGAAGTAGTGCATGTAGGAAGACACAGAACCAGGGATTTAACTCCATTTCTGAAGGGAAACACACAGCATAATTCTCATCCTTGGATTGCACTATGATTTAGAGCAAGAAACACACTCTTGCTTTCTAGAATCTCTAATACAACAGGAAACACGAGTGTGCTCAGAACAAAAGAACGGTGTTTCCTACACATACGGACCATATCTTTTTCAACTATGGTTCTGAAACTGATTCAACGCACGGGTCCTCTAACATCCAGTGCTTGTCAGTTAAGATGAGAAACGTGTGCGCTTCGTGAAAGATGTAGATCGTTTGAGCTGAAAAGTGACTGCCCTTATCTGAAACGAAATCTTGCTTGTAGGAAGACTCAGAGCCTGGGATTTAACTCCATTTCCGAAGTGAAACACACAGCAGAGTTCTCATATATAGATCACACTCTGCTTTATAGCAAGAAACACGCTCTTGCTTCCTAGAGTCTCTAAGACAGCAGGAAACATGAGTGTGCTGAGAACAAATGAACGGTGTTTCCTACACATACGGACCATATCTAGTTCAACTCTGCTTTGAAATTGATACAAAGCAAAGGTCCCCCATCATCAAGTGCTTCTCAATTAAGATGAGAAACGTGTGAGCTCGTGAACGATGTAGTTCGTTTGAGCTGTAAAGTAACTGCCCTTACCTGAAACGAAGTCTTGCATGTAGGAAGACTCAGTGCCTGGGATTTAACTCCATTTTTGAAGTGAAACACAAAACAGAGTTATCATCAATTGATCACACTCTGCTTTAGAGCAAGAAGCATGCTCTAGCTTTCCAGAATCTCTAAGACAGCATGAAACTTGAGTGTGCTGAGAACAAATGAATGGTGTTTCCTACACATACGGACCATATCTAGTCCAACTCTGCTTCTGAAACTGATAAAAAGCACTGGTCCTCTAACATCCAATGCTTGTCAGTTAAGATGAGAAACGTGTTAGCTTCGTGAACAATATAGTTCGTTTGAGCTCAAAAGTGACTGCCCTTATCTGAAACGAAGTAGTGTTTGTAGGAAAACACAGACTATGGGATTTAACTCCATTTCTGAAGGGAAACACACAGCATAATTCTCTTCCATGGATCATACTCTGCTTTAGATCAGGAAGCACGTTCTTGCTTTCTAGAATCTCTAATACAGCAGGAAACATGAGTGTGCTCAGAATAAAAGAATGGTGTTTCCTATACATACGGACCATATCTAGTTCAACTCTGCTTCTGAAACTGATACAAAGCACATGTCCTCTAACATCCAGTGCTTGTCAGTTAAGATGAGAAATGTGTGAGCTTCGTGAATGATGTAGTTCGTTTGAGCTGTTAGTAACTGCCCTTACCTGAATCGAAGTCTTGCTTGTAGGAAGACTCAGAGCCTGGGATTGAACTCCATTTATGAAGGGAAACACACAGCAGAGTTCTCATATATAGATCACACTCTGCTTTAGAGCAAGAAACACACTCTTGCTTTCTAGAGTCTCTAAGATAGCAGGAAACATGAGTGTGCTGAGAACAAATGAACGGAGTTTCCTACACATATGAGCCATATCTAGATCAACTCTGATTCTAAAACTGAAACAAACAACAGGTCCTCTAACATCCAATGCTTGTCAGTTAAGATGAGAAACATGTGAGCTTAGTGAACGATGAAGTTCTTTTGAGCTGAAAAGTGACTGCCCTTACCTGAAACGAAGTAGTGCTTGTAGGAAGACACAGAACCTGGGATTTAACTCCATTTCTGAAGGGAAACACACAGCATAGTTCTCATCCTTGGATTGCACTATGATTTAGAGCAAGAAACACACTCTTGTTTTCTAGAATCTCTAATACAGCAGGAAACACGAGTGTGCTCAGAACAAAAGAACGGTGTTTCCTACACATACGGACCATATCTTTTTCAACTCTGGTTCTGAAACTGATTCAACGCACGGGTCCTCTAACATCCAGTGCTTGTCAGTTAAGATGAGAAACGTGTGAGCTTTGAGAATGATGTAGTTATTTTGAGCTGTTAGTAACTGCCCTTATCTGAAACGAAATCTTGCTTGTAGGAAGACTCAGAGCCTGGGATTTAACTCCATTTCCGAAGTGAAACACACAGCAGAGTTCTCATATATAGATCACACTCTGCTTTATAGCAAGAAACACGCTCTTGCTTCCTAGAGTCTCTAAGACAGCAGGAAACATGAGTGTGCTGAGAACAAATGAACGGTGTTTCCTACTCATACGGACCATATCTAGTTCAACTCTGCTTTGAAATTGATACAAAGCAAAGGTCCCATATCATCAAGTGCTTCTCAATTAAGATGAGAAACGTGTGAGCTCGTGAACGATGTAGTTCGTTTGAGCTGAAAAGTGACTGCCCTTACCTGAAACGAAGTAGTGCTTGTATGAAGACACAGAGCCTGGGATTTAACTCCATTTCTGAAGGGAAACACACAGCATAGTTCTCATCCTTGGATTGCACTATGATTTAGAGCAAGAAACACGCTCTTGCTTTCTAGAATCTCTAATACAGCAGGAAACACGAGTGTGCTCAGGTCAAAAGAACGGTGTTTCCTACACATACGGACCATATCTTTTTCAACTCTGGTTCTGAAACTGATACAACGCACGGGTCCTCTAACATCCAGTGCTTGCCAGTTAAGATGAGAAATGTGTGAGCTTCGTGAATGATGTAGTTCGTTTGAGCTGTTAGTAACTGCCCTTACCTGAATCGAAGTCTTGCTTGTAGGAAGACACAGAGCCTGGGATTTAACTCCATTTCTGAAGGGAAACACAAAGCAGAGTTCTCATATATAGATCACACTCTGCTTTAGAGCAAGAAACACACTCTTGCTTTCTAGAGTCTCTAAGATAGCAGGAAACATGAGTGTGCTGAGAACAAATGAACGGAGTTTCCTACACATATGAGCCATATCTAGTTCAACTCTGATTCTAAAACTGAAACAAATAACAGGTCTTCTAAAATCCAATGATTGTCAGTTAAGATGAGAAACGTGTGAGCTTCGTGAATGATGTCGTTCGTTTGAGCTGTTATTCACTGCCCTTACCTGAAACGAAGTCTTGCTTGTAGGAAGACCCCGAGCCTGGGATTTAACTCCATTTCCGAAGTGAAACACACAGCAGAGTTCTAATATATAGAACACTCTCTGCTTTATAGCAAGAATCACGCTCTTGCTTTTTAGAGTCTCTAAGACTGCAGGAAACATGAGTGTACTGAGAACAAATGAACGGAGTTTCCTACACATATGAGCCATATCTAGTTCAACTCTGATTATAAAACTGAAACAAACAACAGGTCCTCTAACATCCAATGCTTGTCAGTTAAGATGAGAAACATGTGAGCTTAGTGAACGATGAAGTTCTTTTGAGCTGAAAAGTGACTGCCCTTACCTGAAACGAAGTAGTGCTTGTAGGAAGACACAGAACCTGGGATTTAACTCCATTTCTGAAGGGAAACACACAGCATAGTTCTCATCCTTGGATTGCACTATGATTTAGAGCAAGAAACACACTCTTGTTTTCTAGAATCTCTAATACAGCAGGAAACACGAGTGTGCTCAGAACAAAAGAACGGTGTTTCCTACACATACGGACCATATCTTTTTCAACTATGGTTCTGAAACTGATTCAACGCACGGGTCCTCTAACATCCAGTGCTTGTCAGTTAAGATGAGGAACGTGTGAGCTTCGTGAAAGATGTAGATCGTTTGAGCTGAAAAGTGACTGCCCTTACCTGAAACGAAATCTTGCTTGTAGGAAGACTCAGAGCCTGGGATTTAACTCCATTTCCGAAGTGAAACACACAGCAGAGTTCTCATATATAGATCACACTCTGCTTTATAGCAAGAAACACGCTCTTGCTTCCTAGAGTCTCTAAGACAGCAGGAAACATGAGTGTGCTGAGAACAAATGAACGGTGTTTCCTACACATACGGACCATATCTAGTTCAACTCTGCTTTGAAATTGATACAAAGCAAAGGTCCCACATCATCAAGTGCTTCTCAATTAAGATGAGAAACGTGTGAGCTCGTGAACGATGTAGTTCGTTTGAGCTGTAAAGTAACTGCCCTTACCTGAAACGAAGTCTTGCATGTAGGAAGACTCAGTGCCTGGGATTTAACTCCATTTTTGAAGTGAAACACAAAACAGAGTTATCATCAATTGATCACACTCTGCTTTAGAGCAAGAAGCATGCTCTAGCTTTCCAGAATCTCTAAGACAGCATGAAACTTGAGTGTGCTGAGAACAAATGAATGGTGTTTCCTACACATACGGACCATATCTAGTCCAACTCTGCTTCTGAAACTGATAAAAAGCACTGGTCCTCTAACATCCAATGCTTGTCAGTTAAGATGAGAAACGTGTTAGCTTCGTGAACAATATAGTTCGTTTGAGCTCAAAAGTGACTGCCCTTATCTGAAACGAAGTAGTGTTTGTAGGAAAACACAGACTATGGGATTTAACTCCATTTCTGAAGGGAAACACACAGCATAATTCTCTTCCATGGATCGCACTCTGCTTTAGATCAGGAAGCACGTTCTTGCTTTCTAGAATCTCTAATACAGCAGGAAACGTGAGTGTGCTCAGAATAAAAGAATGGTGTTTCCTATACATACGGACCATATCTAGTTCAACTCTGCTTCTGAAACTGATACAAAGCACATGTCCTCTAACATCCAGTGCTTGTCAGTTAAGATGAGAAATGTGTGAGCTTCGTGAATGATGTAGTTCGTTTGAGCTGTTAGTAACTGCCCTTACCTGAATCGAAGTCTTGCTTGTAGGAAGACTCAGAGCCTGGGATTGAACTCCATTTATGAAGGGAAACACACAGCAGAGTTCTCATATATAGATCACACTCTGCTTTAGAGCAAGAAACACACTCTTGCTTTCTAGAGTCTCTAAGATAGCAGGAAACATGAGTGTGCTGAGAACAAATGAACGGAGTTTCCTACACATATGAGCCATATCTAGTTCAACTCTGATTATAAAACTGAAACAAACAACAGGTCCTCTAACATCCAATGCTTGTCAGTTAAGATGAGAAACATGTGAGCTTAGTGAACGATGAAGTTCTTTTGAGCTGAAAAGTGACTGCCCTTACCTGAAACGAAGTAGTGCTTGTAGGAAGACACAGAACCTGGGATTTAACTCCATTTCTGAAGGGAAACACACAGCATAGTTCTCATCCTTGGATTGCACTATGATTTAGAGCAAGAAACACACTCTTGTTTTCTAGAATCTCTAATACAGCAGGAAACACGAGTGTGCTCAGAACAAAAGAACGGTGTTTCCTACACATACGGACCATATCTTTTTCAACTCTGGTTCTGAAACTGATTCAACGCACGGGTCCTCTAACATCCAGTGCTTGTCAGTTAAGATGAGAAACGTGTGAGCTTTGAGAATGATGTAGTTATTTTGAGCTGTTAGTAACTGCCCTTATCTGAAACGAAATCTTGCTTGTAGGAAGACTCAGAGCCTGGGATTTAACTCCATTTCCGAAGTGAAACACACAGCAGAGTTCTAATATATAGAACACACTCTGCTTTATAGCAAGAATCACGCTCTTGCTTTCTAGAGTCTCTAAGACAGCAGGAAACATGAGTGTACTGAGAACAAATGAACGGAGTTTCCTACACATATGAGCCATATCTAGTTCAACTCTGATTCTAAAACTGAAACAAACCACAGGTCCTCTAAAATCCAATGCTTGTCAGTTAAGATGAGAAACGTGTGAGCTTCGTGAACGATGTAGTTTGTTTGAGCTCAAAAGTGACTGCCCTTACCTGAAACGAAGTGGTGTTTGTAGGAAAACACAGACAGTGGGATTTAACTCCATTTCTGAAGGGAAACACACAGCATAGTTCTCATCGATGGATCGCACTCTGCTTTAGAGCAGGAAGCACGTTCTTGCTTTCTAGAATCTCTAATACAGCAGGAAACGTGAGTGTGCTCAGAATAAAAGAACGGTGTTTCCTATACATACGGAACATATCTAGTTCAACTCTGCTTCTGAAACTGATACAAAGCACGGGTCCTCTAACATCCAGTGCTTGTCAGTTAAGATGAGAAACGTGTGAGCTTCGTGAATGATGTAGTTAGTTTGAGCTGTTAGTAACTGCCCTTACCTGAAACGAAGTCTTGCTTGTAGGAAGACTCAGAGCCTGGGATTTAACTCCATTTCTGAAATGAAACACACAGCAGAGTTCTAATATATAGACCACATTCTGCTTTATAGAAAGAAACACGCTCTTGCTTTCTAGAGTCTCTAAGACAGCAGGAAACAGGAGTGTACTGAGAACAAATGAACGGAGTTTCCTACACATATGAGCCATATCTAGTTCAACTCTGATTCTAAAACTGAAACAAACAACAGGTCCTCTAACATCCAATGCTTGTCAGTTAAGATGAGAAACGTGTGAGCTTCGTGAACGATGAAGTTTGTTTGAGCTGAAAAGTGACTGCCCTCACCTGAAACGAAGTAGTGCTTGTAGGAAGACACAGAGCCTGGGATTTAACTCCATTTCTGAAGGGAAACACACAGCATAGTTCTCATCCTTGGATTGCACTATGATTTAGAGCAAGAAACACGCTCTTGCTTTCTAGAATCTCTAATACAGCAGGAAACACGAGTGTGCTCAGGTCAAAAGAACGGTGTTTCCTACACATACGGACCATATCTTTTTCAACTCTGGTTCTGAAACTGATACAACGCACGGGTCCTCTAACATCCAGTGCTTGTCAGTTAAGATGAGAAACGTGTGAGCTTCGTGAAAGATGTAGTTCGTTTGAGCTGAAAAGTGACTGCCCTTACCTGAAACGAAGTCTTGCTTGTAGGAAGACACAGAGCATGGAATTTAACTCGATTTCTGAAGTGAAACACACAGCAGAGTTCTCATATATAGATCACACTCTGCTTTAGAGCAAGAAGCACGTACTTGCTTCCTAGAGTCTCTACGACAAAAGGAAATGTGAGTGTGCTCATAACAAAGGAACTGTGTTTCCTACACACATGAGCCATATCTAGTTCAACTCTGATTCTAAAACTGAAACAAACCACAGGTCCTCTAAAATCCAATGCTTGTCAGTTAAGATGAGAAACTTGTGAGCTTCGTGAACGATGTAGTTTGTTTGAGATCAAAAGTGACTGCCCTTACCTGAAACGAAGTAGTGCTTGTATGAAGACACAGAGCCTGGGATTTAACTCCATTTCTGAAGGGAAACACACAGCATAGTTCTCATCCTTGGATTGCACTATGATTTAGAGCAAGAAACACGCTCTTGCTTTCTATAATCTCTAATACAGCAGGAAACACGAGTGTGCTCAGAACAAAAGAACGGTGTTTCCTACACATACGGACCATATCTTTTTCAACTCTGGTTCTGAAACTGATACAACGCACGGGTCCTCTAACATCCAGTGCTTGCCAGTTAAGATGAGAAATGTGTGAGCTTCGTGAATGATGTAGTTCGTTTGAGCTGTTAGTAACTGCCCTTACCTGAATCGAAGTCTTGCTTGTAGGAAGACTCAGAGCCTGGGATTTAACTCCATTTCTGAAGGGAAACACACAGCAGAGTTCTCATATATAGATCACACTCTGCTTTAGAGCAAGAAACACACTCTTGCTTTCTAGAGTCTCTAAGATAGCAGGAAACATGAGTGTGCTGAGAACAAATGAACGGAGTTTCCTACACATATGAGCCATATCTAGTTCAACTCTGATTCTAAAACTGAAACAAATAACAGGTCCTCTAAAATCCAATGATTGTCAGTTAAGATGAGAAACGTGTGAGCTTCGTGAATGATGTCGTTCGTTTGAGCTGTTATTCACTGCCCTTACTTGAAACGAAGTCTTGCTTGTAGGAAGACCCCGAGCCTGGGATTTAAGTCCATTTCCGAAGTGAAACACACAGCAGAGTTCTAATATATAGAACACACTCTGCTTTATAGCAAGAATCACGCTCTTGCTTTTTAGAGTCTCTAAGACTGCAGGAAACATGAGTGTACTGAGAACAAATGAACGGAGTTTCCTACACATATGAGCCATATCTAGTTCAACTCTGATTCTAAAACTGAAACAAACAACAGGTCCTCTAACATCCAATGCTTGTCAGTTAAGATGAGAAACATGTGAGCTTAGTGAATGATGAAGTTCGTTTGAGCTTAAAAGTGACTGCCCTTACCTGAAACGAAGTAGTGCATGTAGGAAGACACAGAACCGGGGATTTAACTCCATTTCTGAAGGGAAACACACAGCATAATTCTCATCCTTGGATTGCACTATGATTTAGAGCAAGAAACACACTCTTGCTTTCTAGAATCTCTAATACAACAGGAAACACGAGTGTGCTCAGAACAAAAGAACGGTGTTTCCTACACATACGGACCATATCTTTTTCAACTCTGGTTCTGAAACTGATTCAACGCACGGGTCCTCTAACATCCAGTGCTTGTCAGTTAAGATGAGAAACGTGTGAGCTTCGTGAAAGATGTAGATCGTTTGAGCTGAAAAGTGACTGCCCTTACCTGAAACGAAATCTTGCTTGTAGGAAGACTCAGAGCCTGGGATTTAACTCCATTTCCGAAGTGAAACACACAGCAGAGTTCTCATATATAGATCACACTCTGCTTTATAGCAAGAAACACGCTCTTGCTTCCTAGAGTCTCTAAGACAGCAGGAAACATGAGTGTGCTGAGAACAAATGAACGGTGTTTCCTACACATACGGACCATATCTAGTTCAACTCTGCTTTGAAAATGATACAAAGCAAAGGTCCCCCATCATCAAGTGCTTCTCAATTAAGATGAGAAACGTGTGAGCTCGTGAACGATGTAGTTCGTTTGAGCTGTAAAGTAACTGCCCTTACCTGAAACGAAGTCTTGCATGTAGGAAGACTCAATGCCTGGGATTTAACTCCATTTTTGAAGTGAAACACAAAACAGAGTTATCATCAATTGATCACACTCTGCTTTAGAGCAAGAAGCATGCTCTAGCTTTCCAGAATCTCTAAGACAGCATGAAACTTGAGTGTGCTGAGAACAAATGAATGGTGTTTCCTACACATACGGACCATATCTAGTCCAACTCTGCTTCTGAAACTGATAAAAAGCACTGGTCCTCTAACATCCAATGCTTGTCAGTTAAGATGAGAAACGTGTTAGCTTCGTGAACAATATAGTTCGTTTGAGCTCAAAAGTGACTGCCCTTATCTGAAACGAAGTAGTGTTTGTAGGAAAACACAGACTATGGGATTTAACTCCATTTCTGAAGGGAAACACACAGCATAATTCTCTTCCATGGATCGCACTCTGCTTTAGATCAGGAAGCACGTTCTTGCTTTCTAGAATCTCTAATACAGCAGGAAACGTGAGTGTGCTCAGAATAAAAGAATGGTGTTTCCTATACATACGGACCATATCTAGTTCAACTCTGCTTCTGAAACTGATACAAAGCACATGTCCTCTAACATCCAGTGCTTGTCAGTTAAGATGAGAAATGTGTGAGCTTCGTGAATGATGTAGTTCGTTTGAGCTGTTAGTAACTGCCCTTACCTGAATCGAAGTCTTGCTTGTAGGAAGACTCAGAGCCTGGGATTGAACTCCATTTATGAAGGGAAACACACAGCAGAGTTCTCATATATAGATCACACTCTGCTTTAGAGCAAGAAACACACTCTTGCTTTCTAGAGTCTCTAAGATAGCAGGAAACATGAGTGTGCTGAGAACAAATGAACGGAGTTTCCTACACATATGAGCCATATCTAGATCAACTCTGATTCTAAAACTGAAACAAACAACAGGTCCTTAACATCCAATGCTTGTCAGTTAAGATGAGAAACATGTGAGCTTAGTGAACGATGAAGTTCTTTTGAGCTGAAAAGTGACTGCCCTTACCTGAAACGAAGTAGTGCTTGTAGGAAGACACAGAACCTGGGATTTAACTCCATTTCTGAAGGGAAACACACAGCATAGTTCTCATCCTTGGATTGCACTATGATTTAGAGCAAGAAACACACTCTTGTTTTCTAGAATCTCTAATACAGCAGGAAACACGAGTGTGCTCAGAACAAAAGAACGGTGTTTCCTACACATACGGACCATATCTTTTTCAACTCTGGTTCTGAAACTGATTCAACGCACGGGTCCTCTAACATCCAGTGCTTGTCAGTTAAGATGAGAAACGTGTGAGCTTTGAGAATGATGTAGTTATTTTGAGCTGTTAGTAACTGCCCTTATCTGAAACGAAATCTTGCTTGTAGGAAGACTCAGAGCCTGGGATTTAACTCCATTTCCGAAGTGAAACACACAGCAGAGTTCTCATATATAGATCACACTCTGCTTTATAGCAAGAAACACGCTCTTGCTTCCTAGAGTCTCTAAGACAGCAGGAAACATGAGTGTGCTGAGAACAAATGAACGGTGTTTCCTACTCATACGGACCATATCTAGTTCAACTCTGCTTTGAAATTGATACAAAGCAAAGGTCCCACATCATCAAGTGCTTCTCAATTAAGATGAGAAACGTGTGAGCTCGTGAACGATGTAGTTCGTTTGAGCTGTAAAGTAACTGCCCTTACCTGAAACGAAGTCTTGCATGTAGGAAGACTCAGTGCCTGGGATTTAACTCCATTTTTGAAGTGAAACACAAAACAGAGTTATCATCAATTGATCACACTCTGCTTTAGAGCAAGAAGCATGCTCTAGCTTTCCAGAATCTCTAAGACAGCATGAAACTTGAGTGTGCTGAGAACAAATGAATGGTGTTTCCTACACATACGGTCCATATCTAGTCCAACTCTGCTTCTGAATCTGATACAAAGCACTGGTCCTCTAACATCCAATGCTTGTCAGTTAAGATGAGAAACGTGTTAGCTTCGTGAACAATATAGTTCGTTGGGCTCAAAAGTGACTGCCCTTATCTGAAACGAAGTAGTGTTTGTAGGAAAACACAGACTATGGGATTTAACTCCATTTCTGAAGGGAAACACACAGCATAATTCTCTTCCATGGATCGCACTCTGCTTTAGATCAGGAAGCACGTTCTTGCTTTCTAGAATCTCTAATACAGCAGAAAACGTGAGTGTGCTCAGAATAAAAGAATGGTGTTTCCTATACATACGGACCATATCTAGTTCAACTCTGCTTCTGAAACTGATACAAAGCACGTGTCCTCTAACATCCAGTGCTTGTCAGTTAAGATGAGAAATGTGTGAGCTTCGTGAATGATGTAGTTCGTTTGAGCTGTTAGTAACTGCCCTTACCTGAATCGAAGTCTTGCTTGTAGGAAGACTCAGAGCCTGGGATTTAACTCCATTTATGAAGGGAAACACACAGCAGAGTTCTCATATATAGATCACACTCTGCTTTAGAGCAAGAAACACACTCTTGCTTTCTAGAGTCTCTAAGATAGCAGGAAACATGAGTGTGCTGAGAACAAATGAACGGAGTTTCCTACACATATGAGCCATATCTAGTTCAACTCTGATTCTAAAACTGAAACAAACAACAGGTCCTCTAACATCCAATGCTTGTCAGTTAAGATGAGAAACGTGTGAGCTTCTTGAACAATGAAGTTCTTTTGAGCTGAAAAGTGACTGCCCTTACCTGAAACGAAGTAGTGCTTGTAGGAAGACACAGAACCTGGGATTTAACTCCATTTCTGAAGGGAAACACACAGCATAGTTCTCATCCTTGGATTGCACTATGATTTAGAGCAAGAAACACACACTTGTTTTCTAGAATCTCTAATACAGCAGGAAACACGAGTGTGCTCAGAACAAAAGAACGGTGTTTCCTACACATACGGACCATATCTTTTTCAACTCTGGTTCTGAAACTGATACAACGCACGGGTGCTCTAACATCCAGTGCTTGTCAGTTAAGATGAGAAACGTGTGAGCTTCGTGAAACATGTAGTTCGTTTGAGCTGAAAAGTGACTGCCCTTACCTGAAACGAAGTCTTGCTTGTAGGAAGACACAGAGCATGGAATTTAACTCCATTTCTGAAGTGAAACACACAGCAGAGTTCTCATATATAGATCATACTCTGCTTTAGAGCAAGAAGCACGTACTTGCTTCCTAGAGTCTCTACGACAAAAGGAAACGTGAGTGTTCTCATAACAAAGTAACTGTGTTTCCTACAGACATGAGCCATATCTAGTTCAAATCTGCTTCTGAAACTGATACAAAGCACGGGTCCTCTAACATCCAGTGCTTGTCAGTTAAGATGAGAAACGTGTGAGCTTCGTGAATGATGTAGTTAGTTTGAGCTGTTAGTAACTGCCCTTACCTGAAACGAAGTCTTGCTTGTAGGAAGACTCAGAGCCTGGGATTTAACTCCATTTCTGAAGGGAAACACACAGCAGAGTTCTCATATATAGATCACACTCTGCTTTGGAGCAAGAAACACACTCTTGCTTTCTAGAGTCTCTAAGATAGCAGGAAACATGAGTGTGCTGAGAACAAATGAACGGTGTTTCCTACACATATGAGCCATATCTAGTTCAACTCTGATTCTAAAACTGAAACAAATAACAGGTCCTCTAAAATCCAGTGCTTGTCAGTTAAGATGAGAAACGTGTGAGCTTCTTGAACGATGAAGTTCATTTGAGCTGAAAAGTGACTGCCCTTACCTGAAACGAAGTCTTGCTTGTAGGAAGACCCCGAGCCTGGGATTTAAGTCCATTTCCGAAGTGAAACACACAGCAGAGTTCTAATATATAGAACACACTCTGCTTTATAGCAAGAATCACGCTCTTGCTTTTTAGAGTCTCTAAGACTGCAGGAAACATGAGTGTACTGAGAACAAATGAACGGAGTTTCCTACACATATTAGCCATATCTAGTTCAACTCTGATTCTAAAACTGAAACAAACAACAGGTCCTCTAACATCCAATGCTTGTCAGTTAAGATGAGAAACGTGTGAGCTTAGTGAACGATGAAGTTCGTTTGAGCTGAAAAGTGACTGCCCTTACCTGAAACGAAGTAGTGCATGTAGGAAGACACAGAACCGGGGATTTAACTCCATTTCTGAAGGGAAACACACAGCATAGTTCTCATCCTTGGATTGCACTATGATTTAGAGCAAGAAACACACTCTTGCTTTCCAGAATCTCTAATACAACAGGAAACACGAGTGTGCTCAGAACAAAAGAACGGTGTTTCCTACACATACGGACCATATCTTTTTCAACTCTGGTTCTGAAACTGATTCAACGCACGGGTCCTCTAACATCCAGTGCTTGTCAGTTAAGATGAGAAACGTGTGAGCTTCGTGAAAGATGTAGATCGTTTGAGCTGAAAAGTGACTGCCCTTACCTGAAACGAAATCTTGCTTGTAGGAAGACTCAGAGCCTGGGATTTAACTCCATTTCCGAAGTGAAACACACAGCAGAGTTCTCATATATAGATCACACTCTGCTTTATAGCAAGAAACACGCTCTTGCTTCCTAGAGTCTCTAAGACAGCAGGAAACATGAGTGTGCTGAGAACAAATGAACGGAGTTTCCTACACATACGGACCATATCTAGTTCAACTCTGCTTTGAAATTGATACAAAGCAAAGGTCCCCCATCATCAAGTGCTTCTCAATTTAGATGAGAAACGTGTGAGCTCGTGAACGATGTAGTTCGTTTGAGCTGTAAAGTAACTGCCCTTACCTGAAACGAAGTCTTGCATGTAGGAAGACTCAGTGCCTGGGATTTAACTCCATTTTTGAAGTGAAACACAAAACAGAGTTATCATCAATTGATCACACTCTGCTTTAGAACAAGAAGCATGCTCTAGCTTTCCAGAATCTCTAAGACAGCATGAAACTTGAGTGTGCTGAGAACAAATGAATGGTGTTTCCTACACATACAGACCATATCTAGTCCAACTCTGCTTCTGAAACTGATACAAAGCACTGGTCCTCTAACATCCAATGCTTGTCAGTTAAGATGAGAAACGTGTTAGCTTCGTGAACAATATAGTTCCTTTGAGCTCAAAAGTGACTGCCCTTATCTGAAACGAAGTAGTGTTTGTAGGAAAACACAGACTATGGGATTTAACTCCATTTCTGAAGGGAAACACACAGCATAATTCTCTTCCATGGATCGCACTCTGCTTTAGATCAGGAAGCACGTTCTTGCTTTCTAGAATCTCTAATACAGCAGGAAACGTGAGTGTGCTCAGAATAAAAGAATGGTGTTTCCTATACATACGGACCATATCTAGTTCAACTCTGCTTCTGAAACTGATACAAAGCACGGGTCCTCTAACATCCAGTGCTTGTCAGTTAAGATGAGAAATGTGTGAGCTTCGTGAATGATGTAGTTCGTTTGAGCTGTTAGTAACTGCCCTTACCTGAATCGAAGTCTTGCTTGTAGGAAGACTCATAGCCTGGGATTTAACTCCATTTCTGAAGGGAAACACACAGCAGAGTTCTCATATATAGATCACACTCTGCTTTAGAGCAAGAAACACACTCTTGCTTTCTAGAGTCTCTAAGATAGCAGGAAACATGAGTGTGCTGAGAACAAATGAACGGAGTTTCCTACACATATGAGCCATATCTAGTTCAACTCTGATTCTAAAACTGAAACAAATAACAGGTCCTCTAAAATCCAATGATTGTCAGTTAAGATGAGAAACGTGTGAGCTTCGTGAATGATGCAGTTCGTTTGAGTTGTTATTCACTGCCCTTACCTGAAACGAAGTCTTGCTTGTAGGAAGACCCCGAGTCTGGGATTTAACTCCATTTCCGAAGTGAAACACACAGCAGAGTTCTAATATATAGAACACACTCTGCTTTATAGCAAGAATCACGCTCTTGCTTTCTAGAGTCTCTAAGACAGCAGGAAACATGAGTGTACTCAGAACAAATGAACGGAGTTTCCTACACATATGAGCCATATCTAGTTCAACTCTGATTCTAAAACTGAAACAAACAACAGGTCCTCTAAAATCCAATGCTTGTCAGTTAAGATGAGAAATGTGTGAGCTTAGTGAACGATGAAGTTCGTTTGAGCTGAAATGTGACTGCCCTTACCTGAAACGAAGTAGTGCTTGTAGGAAGACACAGAACCTGGGATTTAACTCCATTTCTGAAGGGAAACACACAGCATAGTTCTCATCCTTGGATTGCACTATGATTTAGAGCAAGAAACACACTCTTGTTTTCTAGAATCTCTAATACAGCAGGAAACACGAGTGTGCTCAGAACAAAAGAACGGTGTTTCCTACACATACGGACCATATCTTTTTCAACTCTGGTTCTGAAACTGATACAACGCACGGGTCCTCTAATATCCAGTGCTTGCCAGTTAAGATGAGAAATGTGTGAGCTTCGTGAATGATGTAGTTCGTTTGAGCTGTTAGTAACTGCCCTTACCTGAATCGAAGTCTTGCTTGTAGGAAGACTCAGAGCCTGGGATTGAACTCCATTTCTGAAGGGAAACACACAGCAGAGTTCACATATATAGATCACACTCTGCTTTAGAGCAAGAAACACACTCTTGCTTTCTAGAGTCTCTAAGATAGCAGGAAACATGAGTGTGCTGAGAACAAATGAAGGGAGTTTCCTACACATATGAGCCATATCTAGTTCAACTCTGATTCTAAAACTGAAACAAATAACAGGTCCTCTAAAATCCAATGATTGTCAGTTAAGATGAGAAACGTGTGAGCTTCGTGAATGATGTAGTTCGTTTGAGCTGTTATTCACTGCCCTTACCTGAAACGAAGTCTTGCTTGTAGGAAGACCCTGAGCCTGGGATTTAAGTCCATTTCCGAAGTGAAACACACAGCAGAGTTCTAATATATAGAACACACTCTGCTTTATAGCAAGAATCACGCTCTTGCTTTTTAGAGTCTCTAAGACTGCAGGAAACATGAGTGTACTGAGAACAAATGAACGGAGTTTCCTACACATATTAGCCATATCTAGTTCAACTCTGATTCTAAAACTGAAACAAACAACAGGTCCTCTAACATCCAATGCTTGTCAGTTAAGATGAGAAACGTGTGAGCTTAGTGAACGATGAAGTTCGTTTGAGCTGAAAAGTGACTGCCCTTACCTGAAACGAAGTAGTGCATGTAGGAAGACACAGAACCGGGGATTTAACTCCATTTCTGAAGGGAAACACACAGCATAGTTCTCATCCTTGGATTGCACTATGATTTAGAGCAAGAAACACACTCTTGCTTTCTAGAATCTCTAATACAACAGGAAACACGAGTGTGCTCAGAACAAAAGAACGGTGTTTCCTACACATACGGACCATATCTTTTTCAACTCTGGTTCTGAAACTGATTCAACGCATGGGTCCTCTAACATCCAGTGCTTGTCAGTTAAGATGAGAAACGTGTGAGCTTCGTGAAAGATGTAGATCGTTTGAGCTGAAAAGTGACTGCCCTTACCTGAAACGAAATCTTGCTTGTAGGAAGACTCAGAGCCTGGGATTTAACTCCATTTCCGAAGTGAAACACACAGCAGAGTTCTCATATATAGATCACACTCTGCTTTATAGCAAGAAACACGCTCTTGCTTCCTAGAGTCTCTAAGACAGCAGGAAACATGAGTGTGCTGAGAACAAATGAACGGTGTTTCCTACACATACGGACCATATCTAGTTCAACTCTGCTTTGAAATTGATACAAAGCAAAGGTCCCCCATCATCAAGTGCTTCTCAATTTAGATGAGAAACGTGTGAGCTCGTGAACGATGTAGTTCGTTTGAGCTGTAAAGTAACTGCCCTTACCTGGAACGAAGTCTTGCATGTAGGAAGACTCAGTGCCTGGGATTTAACTCCATTTTTGAAGTGAAACACAAAACAGAGTTATCATCAATTGATCACACTCTGCTTTAGAACAAGAAGCATGCTCTAGCTTTCCAGAATCTCTAAGACAGCATGAAACTTGAGTGTGCTGAGAACAAATGAATGGTGTTTCCTACACATACAGACCATATCTAGTCCAACTCTGCTTCTGAAACTGATACAAAGCACTGGTCCTCTAACATCCAATGCTTGTCAGTTAAGATGAGAAACGTGTTAGCTTCGTGAACAATATAGTTCGTTTGAGCTCAAAAGTGACTGCCCTTATCTGAAACGAAGTAGTGTTTGTAGGAAAACACAGACTATGGGATTTAACTCCATTTCTGAAGGGAAACACACAGCATAATTCTCTTCCATGGATCGCACTCTGCTTTAGATCAGGAAGCACGTTCTTGCTTTCTAGAATCTCTAATACAGCAGGAAACGTGATTGTGCTCATAATAAAAGAATGGTGTTTCCTATACATACGGACCATATCTAGTTCAACTCTGCTTCTGAAACTGATACAAAGCACGGGTCCTCTAACATCCAGTGCTTGTCAGTTAAGATGAGAAATGTGTGAGCTTTCTGGATGATGTAGTTCGTTTGAGCTGTTAGTAACTGCCCTTACCTGAATCGAAGTCTTGCTTGTAGGAAGACTCAGAGCCTGGGATTTAACTCCATTTCTGAAGGGAAACACACAGCAGAGTTCTCATATATAGATCACACTCTGCTTTACAGCAAGAAACACACTCTTGCTTTCTAGAGTCTCTAAGATAGCAGGAAACATGAGTGTGCTGAGAACAAATGAACGGAGTTTCCTACACATATGAGCCATATCTAGTTCAACTCTGATTCTAAAACTGAAACAAATAACAGGTCCTCTAAAATCCAATGATTGTCAGTTAAGATGAGAAACGTGTGAGCTTCGTGAATGATGTAGTTCGTTTGAGCTGTTATTCACTGCCCTTACCTGAAACGAAGTCTTGCTTGTAGGAAGACCCCGAGTCTGGGATTTAACTCCATTTCCGAAGTGAAACACACAGCAGAGTTCTAATATATAGAACACACTCTGCTTTATAGCAAGAATCACGCTCTTGCTTTCTAGAGTCTCTAAGACAGCAGGAAACATGAGTGTACTGAGAACAAATGAACGGAGTTTCCTACACATATGAGCCATATCTAGTTCAACTCTGATTCTAAAACTGAAACAAACAACAGGTCCTCTAAAATCCAATGCTTGTCAGTTAAGATGAGAAATGTGTGAGCTTAGTGAACGATGAAGTTCGTTTGAGCTCAAAAGTGACTGCCCTTACCTGAAACGAAGTAGTGTTTGTAGGAAAACACAGACGGTGGGATTTAACTCCATTTCTGAAGGGAAACACACAGCATAGTTCTCATCCATGGATCGCACTCTGCTTTAGAGCAGGAAGCACGTTCTTGCTTTCTAGAATCTCTAATACAGCAGGAAACGTGAGTGTGCTCAGAATAAAAGTACGGTGTTTCCTATACATACGGAACATATCTAGTTCAACTCTGCTTCTGAAACTGATACAAAGCACGGGTCCTCTAACATCCAGTGCTTGTCAGTTAAGATGAGAAACGTGTGAGCTTCGTGAATGATGTAGTTAGTTTGAGCTGTTAGTAACTGCCCTTACCTGAAACGAAGACTTGCTTGTAGGAAGACTCAGAGCCTGGGATTTAACTCCATTTCTGAAATGAAACACACAGCAGAGTTCTAATATATAGAACACATTCTGCTTTATAGAAAGAAACACGCTCTTGCTTTCTAGAGTCTCTAAGACAGCAAGAAACATGAGTGTACTGAGAACAAATGAACGGAGTTTCCTACACATATGAGCCATATCTAGTTCAACTCTGATTCTAAAACTGAAACAAACAACAGGTCCTCTAACATCCAATGCTTGTCAGTTAAGATGAGAAACATGTGAGCTTGGTGAACGATGAAGTTCGTTTGAGCTGAAAAGTGACTGCCCTTACCTGAAACGAAGTAGTGCTTGTAGGAAGACACAGAGCCTGGGATTTAACTCCATTTCTGAAGGGAAGCACACAGCATAGTTCTCATCCTTGGATTGCACTATGATTTAGAACAAGAAACACGCTCTTGCTTTCTAGAATCTCTAATACAGCAGGAAACACGAGTGTGCTCAGAACAAAAGAACGGTGTTTCCTACACATACGGACCATATCTTTTTCAACTCTGGTTCTGAAACTGATACAATGCACGGGTCCTCTAACATCCAGTGCTTGTCAGTTAAGATGAGAAACGTGTGAGCTTCATGAAAGATGTAGTTCGTTTGAGCTGAAAAGTGACTGCCCTTACCTGAAACAAAGTCTTGCTTGTAGGAAGACACAGAGCATGGAATTTAACTCCATTTCTGAAGTGAAACACACAGCAGAGTTCTCATATATAGATCACACTCTGCTTTAGAGCAAGAAGCACGTACTTGCTTCCTAGAGTCTCTACGACAAAAGGAAACGTGAGTGTTCTCATAACAAAGTAACTGTGTTTCCTACAGACATGAGCCATATCTAGTTCAACTCTGATTCTAAAACTGAAACAAACCACAGGTCCTCTAAATACCAATGCTTGTCAGTTAAGATGAGAAACGTGTGAGCTTCGTGAACGATGTAGTTTGTTTGAGCTCAAAAGTGACTGTCCTTACCTGAAACGAAGTAGTGTTTGTAGGAAAACGCAGACCGTGGGATTTAACTCCATTTCTGAAGGGAAACACACAGCATAGTTGTCATCCATGGATCGCACTCTGCTTTAGAGCAGGAAGCACGTTCTTGCTATCTAGAATCTCTAATACAGCAGGAAACGTGAGTGTGCTCAGAATAAAAGAACAGTGTTTCCTATACATACGGAACATATCTAGTTCAACTCTGCTTCTGAAACTGATACAAAGCAGGGGTCCTCTAACATCCAGTGCTTGTCAGTTAAGATGAGAAATGTGTGAGCTTCGTGAATGATGTAGTTAGTTTGAGGTGTTAGTAACTGCCCTTATCTGAAACGAAGTCTTGCTTGTAGGAAGACTCAGAGCCTGGGATTTAACTCCATTTCTGAAGGAAAACACACAGCAGAGTTCTCATATATAGATCACACTCTGCTTTAGAGCAAGAAACACACTCTTGCTTTGTAGAGTCTCTAAGATAGCAGGAAACATGAGTGTGCTGAGAACAAATGAACGGTGTTTCCTACACATATGAGCCATATCTAGTTCAAATCTGATTCTAAAACTGAAACAAATAACAGGTCCTCTAAAATCCAATGATTGTCAGTTAAGACGAGAAACGTGTGAGCTTCGTGAATGATGTAGTTCGTTTGAGCTGTTATTAACTGCCCTTACCTGAAATGAAGTCTTGCTTGTAGGAAGACTCAGAGCCTGGGATTTAACTCCATTTCTGAAGGGAAACACAGGACGCAGTTCTCTTCCATGGATCACACTCTGCTTTAGATCAAGAAGCACGCTCTTGATTTCTAGAGTTTCTAATACAGCAGGAAAAGTGAGTGTGCTCAGAACAAAAGAACGGTGTTTCCTATACATACGGACCATATCTAGTTCAACTCTGCTTGAAATTGATACAAAGCAAAGGTGTTCTATCATCAAATGCTTCCCTATTAAGATGAGAAACCTGTGAGCTTCGTGAACGATATAGTTCGATTGAGCTGTAAAGTAACTGCCCTTACATGAAACGAAGTCTTGCTTGTAGGAAGACTCAGACCATGGGACTTAACTCCATTTCTGAAGTGAAACACCCAACAGAGTTCTCATCCATTGATCACACTCTGCTTTAAAGCAAGAAGCACGCTCTCGCTTTCCAGAGTCTCTAAGACATCAGGAAACGTGAGTGTGCTGAGAACAAATGAACGGTGTTTCCTACACATATGAGCCATATCTAGGTCAACTCTGATTCTAAAACTGAAACAAACAACAGGTCTTCTAAAATGCAATGCTTGTCAGTTAAGATGAGAAACGTGTGAGCTTCGTGAATGATGTAGTTCGTTTGAGCTCAAAAGTGACTGCCGTTACCTGAAACGAAGTAGTGTTTGTAGGAAAACACAGACCGTGGGATTTAACTCCATTTCTGAATGGAAACACACAGCATAGTTCTCATCCAGGGATCGCACTCTGCTTTAGAGCAGGAAGCACGTTCTTGCTTTCTAGAATCTCCAATACAGCAGGAAACGTGAGTGTGCTCAGAATAAAAGAACGGTGTTTCCTATACATACAGACCATATCTAGTTCAACCCTGCTTCTGAAACTGATACAAAGCACCGGTCCTCTAACATCCAGTGCTTGTCATTTAAGATGAGAAACGTGTGAGCTTCGTGAATGATGTAGTTCGTTTGAGCTGTTATTCACTGCCCTTACCTGAAACGAAGTCTTGCTTGTAGGAAGACCCCGAGCCTGGGATTTAACTCCATTTCCGAAGTGAAACACACAGCAGAGTTCTAATATATAGAACACACTATGCTTTATCGCAAGAATCACGCTCTTGCTTTCTAGAGTCTCTAAGACAGCAGGAAACATGAGTGTACTGAGAACAAATGAACGGAGTTTCCTACACATATGAGCCATATCTAGTTCAACTCTGATTCTAAAACTGAAACAAACAACAGGTCCTCTAACATCCAATGCTTGTCAGATAAGATGAGAAACGTGTGAGCTTAGTGAACGATGAAGTTCGTTTGAGCTGAAAAGTGACTGCCCTTACTTGAAACGAAGTAGTGCTTGTAGGAAGACACAGAACCTGGGATTTAACTCCATTTCTGAAGGGAAACACACAGCACAGTTCTCATCCTGGGATTGCACTATGATTTAGAGCAAGATACACACTCTTGCTTTCTAGAATCTCTAATACAGCAGGAAACACGAGTGTGCTCAGAACAAAAAACGGTGTTTCCTACACACACGGACCATATCTTTTTCAACTGTGGTTTTGAAACTGATTCAACGCACGGGTACTCTAACATCCAGTGCTTGTCAGTTAAGATGAGAAACGTGTGAGCTTCGTGAAAGATGTAGATCGTTTGAGCTGAAAAGTGACTGCCCTTACCTGAAACGAAGTCTTTCTTGTAGGAAGACACAGAGCATGGAATTTAACTCCATTTCTGAAGTGAAACACACAGCAGAGTTCTCATATATAGATCACACTCTGCTTTAGAGCAAGAAGCACGTACTTGCTTCCTAGAGTCTCTAGGACAAAAGGAAACGTGAGTTTGCTCATAACAAAGGAACTGTGTTTCCTACACACATGAGCCACATCTTGTTCAACTCTGATTCTAAAACTGAAACAAACCACAGGTCCTCTAAAATCCAATGCTTGTCAGTTAAGATGAGAAACGTGTGAGCTTCGTGAACGATGTAGGTTGTTTGAGCTCAAAAGTGACTGCCCTTACCGGAAACGAAGTAGTGTTTGTAGGAAAACACAGACGGTGGGATTGAACTCCATTTCTGAAGGGAAACACACAGCATAGTTCTCATCCATGGATCGCACTCTGCTTTAGAGCAGGAAGCACGTTCTTGCTTTCTAGAATCTCTAATACAGCAGGAAACGTGAGTGTGCTCAGAATAAAAGAACGGTGTTTCCTATACATACGGAACATATCTAGTTCAACTCTGCTTCTGAAACTGATACAAAGCACGGGTCCTCTAACATCCAGTGCTTGTCAGTTAAGATGAGAAACGTGTTAGCTTCGTGAATGATGTAGTTATTTTGAGCTGTTAGTAACTGCCCTTACCTGAAACGAAGTCTTGCTTGTAGGAAGACTCAGAGCCTGGGATTTAACTCCATTTCTGAAGGGAAACACACAGCAGAGTTCTCATATATAGATCACACTCTGCTTTAGAGCAAGAAACACACTCTTGCTTTCTAGAGTCTCTAAGATAGCAGGAAACATGAGTGTGCTGAGAACAAATGAACGGTGTTTCCTACACATATGAGCCATATCTAGTTCAACTCTGATTCTAAAACTGAAACAAATAACAGGTCCTCTAAAATCCAATGATTGTCAGTTAAGATGCGAAACGTGTGAGCTTCGTGAACGCTGAAGTTCGTTTGAGCTGAAAAGTGACTGCCCTTACCTGAAACTAAGTAGTGCTTGTAGGAAGACACAGAGCCTGGGATTTAACTCCATTTCTGAAGGGAAACACACAGCATAGTTCTCATCCTTGGATTGCACTATGATTTAGAGCAAGAAACACGCTCTTGCTTTCTAGAATCTCTAATACAGCAGGAAACACGAGTGTGCTCAGAACAAAAGAACGGTGTTTCCTACACATACGGACCATATCTTTTTCAACTCTCGTTCTGAAACTGATACAACGCACGGGTCCTCTAACATCCAGTGCTTGCCAGTTAAGATGAGAAACGTGTGAGCTTCGTGAAAGATGTAGTTCGTTTGAGCTGAAAAGTGACTGCCCTTACCTGAAACGAAGTCTTGCTTGTAGGAAGACACAGAGCATGGAATTTAACTCCATTTCTGAAGTGAAACACACAGCAGAGTTCTCATATATAGATCACACTCTGCTTTAGAGCAAGAAGCACGTACTTGCTTCCTAGAGTCTCTAGGACAAAAGGAAACGTTTGTGTGCTCATAACAAAGGAACTGTGTTTCCTACACACATGAGCCATATCTAGTTCAACTCTGATTCTAAAACTGAAACAAACCACAGGTCCTCTAAAATCCAATGCTTGTCAGTTAAGATGAGAAACGTGTAAGCTTCGTGAACGATGTAGTTTGTTTGAGCTCAAAAGTGACTGCCCTTACCTGAAACGAAGTAGTGCATGTAGGAAGACACAGAGCCTGGGATTTAACTCCATTTCTGAAGGGAAACACACAGCATAGTTCTCATCCATGGATCGCACTCTGCTTTAGAGCAGGAAGCACGTTCTTGCTTTCTAGAATCTCTAATGCAGCAGGAAACGTGAGTGTGCTCAGAATAAAAGAAAAGTGTTTCCTATACATACGGCACATATCTAGTTCAACTCTGCTTCTGAAACTGATACAAAGCACGGGTCCTCTAACATCCAGTGCTTGTCAGTTAAGATGAGAAACGTGTGAGCTTCGTGAATGATGTAGTTCGTTTGAGCTGTTAGTATCTGCCCTTACCTGAAACGAAGTCTTGCTTGTAGGAAGACTCAGAGCCTGGGATTTAACTCCATTTCTGAAATGAAACACACAGCAGAGTTCTAATATATAGAACACATTCTGCTTTATACAAAGAAATACGCTCTTGCTTTCTAGAGTCTCTAAGACAGCAGGAAACATGAGTGTACTGAGAACAAATGAACGGAGTTTCCTACACATATGAGCCATATCTAGTTCAACTCTGATTCTAAAACTGAAACAAACAACAGGTCCTCTAACATCCAATGCTTGTCAGTTAAGATGAGAAACGTGTGAGCTTCGTGAACGATGAAGTTCGTTTGAGCTGAAAAGTGACTGCCCTTACCTGAAACGAAGTAGTGCTTGTAGGAAGACACAGGGCCTGGGATTTAACTCCATTTCTGAAGGGAAACACACAGCATAGTTCTCATCCTTGGATTGCACTATGATTTAGAGCAAGAAACACGCTCTTGCTTTCTAGAATCTCTAATACAGCAGGAAACACGAGTGTGCTCAGAACAAAAGAACGGTGTTTCCTACACATACGGACCATATCTTTTTCAACTCTGGTTCTGAAACTGATACAACGCACGGGTCCTCTAACATCCAGTGCTTGTCATGTTAAGATGAGAAACGGGTGAGCTTCGTGAAAGATGTAGTTCGTTTGAGCTGAAAAGTGACTGTCCTTACCTGAAACGAAGTCTTGCATGTAGGAAGACACAGAGCATGGAATTTAACTCCCTTTCTGAAGAGAAACACACAGCAGAGTTCTCATATATAGATCACACTCTGCTTTAGAGCAAGAAGCACGTACTTGCTTCCTAGAGTCTCTACGACAAAAGGAAACGTGAGTGTGCTCATAACAAAGGAACTGTGTTTCCTACAGACATGAGCCATATCTAGTTCAACTCTGATTCTAAAAATGAAACAAACCATAGGTCCTCTAAAATCCAATGCTTGTCAGTTAAGATGAGAAACGTGTGAGCTTCGTGAAAGATGTAGATCGTTTGAGCTGAAAAGTGACTGCCCTTACCTGAAACGAAGTCTTTCTTGTAGGAAGACACAGAGCATGGAATTTAACTCCATTTCCGAAGTGAAACACACAGCAGAGTTCTCATATATAGATCACACTCTGCTTTAGAGCAAGAAGCACGTACTTGCTTCCTAGAGTCTCTAGGACAAAAGGAAACGTGAATTTGCTCATAACAAAGGAACTGTGTTTCCTACACACATGAGCCATATCTTGTTCAACTCTGATTCTAAAACTGAAACAAACCACAGGTCCTCTAAAATCCAATGCTTGTCAGTTAAGATGAGAAACGTGTGAGCTTCGTGAACGATGTAGGTTGTTTGAGCTCAAAAGTGACTGCCCTTACCTGAAACGAAGTAGTGTTTGTAGGAAAACACAGACGGTGGGATTTAACTCCATTTCTGAAGGGAAACACACAGCATAGTTCTCATCCATGGATCGCACTCTGCTTTAGAGCAGGAAGCACGTTCTTGCTTTCTAGAATCTCTAATACAGCAGGAAACGTGAGTGTGCTCAGAATAAAAGAACGGTGTTTCCTATACATACGGAACATATCTAGTTCAACTCTGCTTCTGAAACTGATACAAAGCACGGGTCCTCTAACATCCAGTGCTTGTCAGTTAAGATGAGAAACGTGTTAGCTTCGTGAATGATGTAGTTATTTTGAGCTGTTAGTAACTGCCCTTACCTGAAACGAAGTCTTGCTTGTAGGAAGACTCAGAGCCTGGCATTTAACTCCATTTCTGAAGGGAAACACACAGCAGAGTTCTCATATATAGATCACACTCTGCTTTAGAGCAAGAAACACACTCTTGCTTTCTAGAGTCTCTAAGATAGCAGGAAACATGAGTGTGCTGAGAACAAATGAACGGTGTTTCCTACACATATGAGCCATATCTAGTTCAACTCTGATTCTAAAACTGAAACAAATAACAGGTCCTCTAAAATCCAATGATTGTCAGTTAAGATGCGAAACGTGTGAGCTTCGTGAACGCTGAAGTTCGTTTGAGCTGAAAAGTGACTGCCCTTACCTGAAACTAAGTAGTGCTTGTAGGAAGACACAGAGCCTGGGATTTAACTCCATTTCTGAAGGGAAACACACAGCATAGTTCTCATCCTTGGATTGCACTATGATTTAGAGCAAGAAACACGCTCTTGCTTTCTAGAATCTCTAATACAGCAGGAAACACGAGTGTGCTCAGAACAAAAGAACGGTGTTTCCTACACATACGGACCATATCTTTTTCAACTCTCGTTCTGAAACTGATACAACGCACGGGTCCTCTAACATCCAGTGCTTGCCAGTTAAGATGAGAAACGTGTGAGCTTCGTGAAAGATGTAGTTCGTTTGAGCTGAAAAGTGACTGCCCTTACCTGAAACGAAGTCTTGCTTGTAGGAAGACACAGAGCATGGAATTTAACTCCATTTCTGAAGTGAAACACACAGCAGAGTTCTCATATATAGATCACACTCTGCTTTAGAGCAAGAAGCACGTACTTGCTTCCTAGAGTCTCTAGGACAAAAGGAAACGTTTGTGTGCTCATAACAAAGGAACTGTGTTTCCTACACACATGAGCCATATCTAGTTCAACTCTGATTCTAAAACTGAAACAAACCACAGGTCCTCTAAAATCCAATGCTTGTCAGTTAAGATGAGAAACGTGTAAGCTTCGTGAACGATGTAGTTTGTTTGAGCTCAAAAGTGACTGCCCTTACCTGAAACGAAGTAGTGCATGTAGGAAGACACAGAGCCTGGGATTTAACTCCATTTCTGAAGGGAAACACACAGCATAGTTCTCATCCATGGATCGCACTCTGCTTTAGAGCAGGAAGCACGTTCTTGCTTTCTAGAATCTCTAATGCAGCAGGAAACGTGAGTGTGCTCAGAATAAAAGAAAAGTGTTTCCTATACATACGGCACATATCTAGTTCAACTCTGCTTCTGAAACTGATACAAAGCACGGGTCCTCTAACATCCAGTGCTTGTCAGTTAAGATGAGAAACGTGTGAGCTTCGTGAATGATGTAGTTCGTTTGAGCTGTTAGTATCTGCCCTTACCTGAAACGAAGTCTTGCTTGTAGGAAGACTCAGAGCCTGGGATTTAACTCCATTTCTGAAATGAAACACACAGCAGAGTTCTAATATATAGAACACATTCTGCTTTATACAAAGAAATACGCTCTTGCTTTCTAGAGTCTCTAAGACAGCAGGAAACATGAGTGTACTGAGAACAAATGAACGGAGTTTCCTACACATATGAGCCATATCTAGTTCAACTCTGATTCTAAAACTGAAACAAACAACAGGTCCTCTAACATCCAATGCTTGTCAGTTAAGATGAGAAACGTGTGAGCTTCGTGAACGATGAAGTTCGTTTGAGCTGAAAAGTGACTGCCCTTACCTGAAACGAAGTAGTGCTTGTAGGAAGACACAGGGCCTGGGATTTAACTCCATTTCTGAAGGGAAACACACAGCATAGTTCTCATCCTTGGATTGCACTATGATTTAGAGCAAGAAACACGCTCTTGCTTTCTAGAATCTCTAATACAGCAGGAAACACGAGTGTGCTCAGAACAAAAGAACGGTGTTTCCTACACATACGGACCATATCTTTTTCAACTCTGGTTCTGAAACTGATACAACGCACGGGTCCTCTAACATCCAGTGCTTGTCATGTTAAGATGAGAAACGGGTGAGCTTCGTGAAAGATGTAGTTCGTTTGAGCTGAAAAGTGACTGTCCTTACCTGAAACGAAGTCTTGCATGTAGGAAGACACAGAGCATGGAATTTAACTCCCTTTCTGAAGAGAAACACACAGCAGAGTTCTCATATATAGATCACACTCTGCTTTAGAGCAAGAAGCACGTACTTGCTTCCTAGAGTCTCTACGACAAAAGGAAACGTGAGTGTGCTCATAACAAAGGAACTGTGTTTCCTACAGACATGAGCCATATCTAGTTCAACTCTGATTCTAAAAATGAAACAAACCATAGGTCCTCTAAAATCCAATGCTTGTCAGTTAAGATGAGAAACGTGTGAGCTTCGTGAAAGATGTAGATCGTTTGAGCTGAAAAGTGACTGCCCTTACCTGAAACGAAGTCTTTCTTGTAGGAAGACACAGAGCATGGAATTTAACTCCATTTCCGAAGTGAAACACACAGCAGAGTTCTCATATATAGATCACACTCTGCTTTAGAGCAAGAAGCACGTACTTGCTTCCTAGAGTCTCTAGGACAAAAGGAAACGTGAATTTGCTCATAACAAAGGAACTGTGTTTCCTACACACATGAGCCATATCTTGTTCAACTCTGATTCTAAAACTGAAACAAACCACAGGTCCTCTAAAATCCAATGCTTGTCAGTTAAGATGAGAAACGTGTGAGCTTCGTGAACGATGTAGGTTGTTTGAGCTCAAAAGTGACTGCCCTTACCTGAAACGAAGTAGTGTTTGTAGGAAAACACAGACGGTGGGATTTAACTCCATTTCTGAAGGGAAACACACAGCATAGTTCTCATCCATGGATCGCACTCTGCTTTAGAGCAGGAAGCACGTTCTTGCTTTCTAGAATCTCTAATACAGCAGGAAACGTGAGTGTGCTCAGAATAAAAGAACGGTGTTTCCTATACATACGGAACATATCTAGTTCAACTCTGCTTCTGAAACTGATACAAAGCACGGGTCCTCTAACATCCAGTGCTTGTCAGTTAAGATGAGAAACGTGTTAGCTTCGTGAATGATGTAGTTATTTTGAGCTGTTAGTAACTGCCCTTACCTGAAACGAAGTCTTGCTTGTAGGAAGACTCAGAGCCTGGCATTTAACTCCATTTCTGAAGGGAAACACACAGCAGAGTTCTCATATATAGATCACACTCTGCTTTAGAGCAAGAAACACACTCTTGCTTTCTAGAGTCTCTAAGATAGCAGGAAACATGAGTGTGCTGAGAACAAATGAACGGTGTTTCCTACACATATGAGCCATATCTAGTTCAACTCTGAGTCTAAAACTGAAACAAATAACAGGTCCTCTAAAATCCAATGATTGTCAGTTAAGATGAGAAACGTGTGAGCTTCGTGAACGCTGAAGTTCGTTTGAGCTGAAAAGTGACTGCCCTTACCTGAAACGAAGTAGTGCTTGTAGGAAGACACAGAGCCTGGGATTTAACTCCATTTCTGAAGGGAAACACACAGCATAGTTCTCATCCTTGGATTGCACTATGATTTAGAGCAAGAAACACGCTCTTGCTTTCTAGAATCTCTAATACAGCAGGAAACACGAGTGTGCTCAGAACAAAAGAACGGTGTTTCCTACACATACGGACCATATCTTTTTCAACTCTGGTTCTGAAACTGATACAACGCACGGGTCCTCTAACATCCAGTGCTTGCCAGTTAAGATGAGAAACGTGTGAGCTTCGTGAAAGATGTAGTTCGTTTGAGCTGAAAAGTGACTGCCCTTACCTGAAACGAAGTCTTGCTTGTAGGAAGACACAGAGCATGGAATTTAACTCCATTTCTGAAGTGAAACACACAGCAGAGTTCTCATATATAGATCACACTCTGCTTTAGAGCAAGAAGCACGTACTTGCTTCCTAGAGTCTCTAGGACAAAAGGAAACGTTTGTGTGCTCATAACAAAGGAACTGTGTTTCCTACACACATGAGCCATATCTAGTTCAACTCTGATTCTAAAACTGAAACAAACCACAGGTCCTCTAAAATCCAATGCTTGTCAGTTAAGATGAGAAACGTGTGAGCTTCGTGAACTATGTAGTTTGTTTGAGCTCAAAAGTGACTGCCCTTACCTGAAACGAAGTAGTGCATGTAGGAAGACACAGAGCCTGGGATTTAACTCCATTTCTGAAGGGAAACACACAGCATAGTTCTCATCCATGGATTGCACTCTGCTTTAGAGCAGGAAGCACGTTCTTGCTTTCTAGAATCTCTAATGCAGCAGGAAACGTGAGTGTGCTCAGAATAAAAGAAAAGTGTTTCCTATACATACGGCACATATCTAGTTCAACTCTGCTTCTGAAACTGATACAAAGCACGGGTCCTCTAACATCCAGTGCTTGTCAGTTAAGATGAGAAACGTGTGAGCTTCGTGAATGATGTAGTTCGTTTGAGCTGTTAGTATCTGCCCTTACCTGAAACGAAGTCTTGCTTGTAGGAAGACTCAGAGCCTGGGATTTAACTCCATTTCTGAAATGAAACACACAGCAGAGTTCTAATATATAGAACACATTCTGCTTTATAGAAAGAAATACGCTCTTGCTTTCTAGAGTCTCTAAGACAGCAGGAAACATGAGTGTACTGAGAACAAATGAACGGAGTTTCCTACACATATGAGCCATATCTAGTTCAAATCTGATTCTAAAACTGAAACAAACAACAGGTCCTCTAACATCCAATGCTTGTCAGTTAAGATGAGAAACGTGTGAGCTTCGTGAACGATGAAGTTCGTTTGAGCTGAAAAGTGACTGCCCTTACCTGAAACGAAGTAGTGCTTGTAGGAAGACACAGAGCCTGGGATTTAACTCCATTTCTGAAGGGAAACACACAGCATAGTTCTCATCCTTGGATTGCACTATGATTTAGAGCAAGAAACACGCTCTTGCTTTCTAGAATCTCTAATACAGCAGGAAACACGAGTGTGCTCAGAACAAAAGAACGGTGTTTCATACACATACGGACCATATCTTTTTCAACTCTGGTTCTGAAACTGATACAACGCACGGGTCCTCTAACATCCAGTGCTTGTCAGTTAAGATGAGAAACGTGTGAGCTTCGTGAAAGATGTAGTTCGTTTGAGCTGAAAAGTGACTGCCCTTACCTGAAACGAAGTCTTGCATGTAGGAAGACACAGAGCATGGAATTTAACTCCATTTCTGAAGAGAAACACACAGCAGAGTTCTCATATATAGATCACACTCTGCTTTAGAGCAAGAAGCACGTACTTGCTTCCTAGAGTCTCTACGACAAAAGGAAACGTGAGTGTGCTCATAACAAAGAACTGTGTTTCCTACAGACATGAGCCATATCTAGTTCAACTCTGATTCTAAAAATGAAACAAACCATAGGTCCTCTAAAATCCAATGCTTGTCAGTTAAGATGAGAAACGTGTGAGCTTCGTGAAAGATGTAGTTTGTTTGAGCTCAAAAATGACTGCCCTTACCTGAAACGAAGTAGTGTTTGTAGGAAAACGCAGACCGTGGGATTTAACTCCATTTCTGAAGGGAAACACACAGCATAGTTGTCATCCATGGATCGCACTCTGCTTTAGAGCAGGAAGCACGTTCTTGCTATCTAGAATCTCTAATACAGCAGGAAACGTGAGTGTGCTCAGAATAAAAGAACAGTGTTTCCTATACATACGGAACATATCTAGTTCAACTCTGCTTCTGAAACTGATACAAAGCAGGGGTCCTCTAACATCCAGTGCTTGTCAGTTAAGATGAGAAATGTGTGAGCTTCGTGAATGATGTAGTTATTTTGAGCTGTTATTAACTGCCCTTACCTGAAACGAAGTCTTGCTTTTAGGAAGACTCAGAGCCTGGGATTTAACTCCATTTCTGAAGGGAAACACACAGCAGAGTTCTCATATATAGATCACACTCTGCTTTAGAGCAAGAAACACACTCTTGATTTCTAGAGTCTCTAATACAGCAGGAAAAGTGAGTGTGCTCAGGACAAAAGAACGGTGTTTCCTATACATACGGACCATATCTAGTTCAACTCTGCTTGAAATTGATACAAAGCAAAGGTCTTCTATCATCAAATGCTTCTCTATTAAGATGAGAAACCTGTGAGCTTCGTGAACGATATAGTTCGATTGAGCTGTAAAGTAACTGCCCTTACATGAAACGAAGTCTTGCTTGTAGGAAGACTCAGACCATGGGACTTAACTCCATTTCTGAAGTGAAACACCCAACAGAGTTCTCATCCATTGATCACACTCTGCTTTAAAGCAAGAAGCACGCTCTCGCTTTCCAGAGTCTCTAAGACATCAGGAAACTTGAGTGTGCTAAGAACAAATGAACGGTGTATCCTACACATATGAGCCATATCTAGGTCAACTCTGATTCTAAAACTGAAACAAACAACAGGTCCTCTAAAATGCAATGCTTGTCAGTTAAGATGAGAAACGTGTGAGCTTCGTGAATGATGTAGTTCGTTTGAGCTCAAAAGTGACTGCCCGTACCTGAAACGAAGTAGTGTTTGTAGGAAAACACAGACCGTGGGATTTAACTCCATTTCTGAATGGAAACACACAGCATAGTTCTCATCCATGGATCGCACTCTGCTTTAGAGCAGGAAGCACGTTCTTGCTTTCTAGAATCTCCAATACAGCAGGAAACGTGAGTGTGCTCAGAATAAAAGAACGGTGTTTCCTATACATAAAGACCATATCTAGTTCAACTCTGCTTCTGAAACTGATACAAAGCACGGGTCCTCTAACATCCAGTGCTTGTCAGTTAAGATGAGAAACGTGTGAGCTTCGTGAATGATGTAATTCGTTTGAGCTGTTAGTAACTACCCTTACCTGAAACGAAGTAGTGCTTGTAGGAAGACACAGAGCCTGGGATTTAACTCCATTTCCGAAGTGAAACACACAGCAGAGTTCTCATATATAGAACACACTCTGCTTTAGAGCAAGAAACACGCTCTTGCTTTCTAGAGTCTCTAAGACAGCAGGAAACATGACTGGTTTGAGAACAAATGAACGGTGTTTCCTACACATATGAGCCATATCTAGTTCAAATCTGATTCTAAAACTGAAACAAACAACAGGTCCTCTAAAATCCAATGCTTGTCAGTTAAGATGAGAAACGTGTGAGCTTCGTGAACGATGTAGTTCGTTTGAGCTGAAAAGTGACTGCCCTTACCTGAAACGAAGTAGTGCTTGTAGGAAGACACAGAGCCTGGGATTCAACTCCATTTCTGAAGGGAAACACACAGCATAGTTCTCATCCATGGATCCCACTCTGCTTTAGAGCAAGAAGAATGCTCTTGCTTTCTAGAATCTCTAATACAGCAGGAAACTTGAGTGTGCTCAGAACAATAGAACGGTGTTTCATACACATAAGAACCATATCTAGTTGAACTCTGCTTCTGAAACTGAAACAAACAACAGGTCCTCTAACATCTAGGGCCTGTCAGTTAAGATGAGAAACGTGTGAGCTTCGTGAACGATGTAGTTCGTTTGAGCTCAAAAGTGACTGCCCTTACCTGAAACGAAGTAGTGTTTGTAGGAAAACCCAGACTGTGGGATTTAACTCCATTTCTGAAGGGAAACACACAGCATAGTTCTCATCCATGGATTGCACTCTGCTTTAGAGCAGGAAGCACGTTCTTGCTTTCTAGAATCTCTAATACAGCAGGAAACATGAGTGTGCTCAGAATAACAGAATGGTGTTTCCTATACATACGGACCATATCAAGTTCAACTCTGCTTCTGAAACTGATACAAAGCACGGGTCCTCTAACATCCAGTGCTTGTCAGTTAAGATGAGAAACGTGTGAGCTTCGTGAATGATGTATTTCGTTTGAGCTGTTAGTAACTGCCCTTACCTGATACAAAGTCTTGCTTGTAGGAAGACTCAGAGCCTGGGATTTAACTCCATTTCTGAAGGGAAACACACAGCAGAGTTCTCATATATAGATCACACTCTACTTTAGAGCAAGAAACACACTCTTGCTTTCTAGAGTCTCTAAGACTGCAGGAAACATGAGTTTGATGAGAACAAATGAACAGAGTTTCCTACACATATGAGCCATATCTAATTCAACTCTGATTCTAAAACTGAAACAAAGCACTGGGCCTCTAACATCCAATGCTTGTCAGTTAAGATGAGAAACGTGTGAGGTTCGTGAACGGTGTAGTTCGTTTGAGCTGTTATTAACTGCCCTTACCTGAAACGAAGTCTTGCTTGTAGGAAGACTCAGAGCCTGGGATTTAACTCCATTTCTGAAGGGAAACACACAACACAGTTCTCATCCATGGATCACACTCTGCTTTAGACCAAGAAGCATGCTCTTGCTTTCTAGAGTCTCTAATACAGCAGGAGACTTGCGTGTGCTCAGAACAAAAGAACGGTAGTTCCTACACATACGGGCCATATCTAGTTCAACTGTGCTTGAAATTGATACAAAGCAAAGGTCCTGTCACATCCAGTGCTTGTCAGTTAAGATGAGAAACCTGTGAGCTTCGTGAACGATATAGTTCGATTGAGCTGTAAAGTAACTGCCCTTACATGAAACGAAGTCTTGCTTGTAGGAAGACTCAGACCATGGGACTTAACTCCATTTCTGAAGTGAAACACCCAACAGAGTTCTCATCCATTGATCACACTCTGCTTTAAAGCAAGAAGCACGCTCTCGCTTTCCAGAGTCTCTAAGACATCAGGAAACGTGAGTGTGCTGAGAACAAATGAACGGTGTTTCCTACACATATGAGCCATATCTAGGTCAACTCTGATTCTAAAACTGAAACAAACAACAGGTCTTCTAAAATGCAATGCTTGTCAGTTAAGATGAGAAACGTGTGAGCTTCGTGAATGATGTAGTTCGTTTGAGCTCAAAAGTGACTGCCGTTACCTGAAACGAAGTAGTGTTTGTAGGAAAACACAGACCGTGGGATTTAACTCCATTTCTGAATGGAAACACACAGCATAGTTCTCATCCATGGATCGCACTCTGCTTTAGAGCAAGAAGAATGCTCTTGCTTTCTAGAATCTCTAATACAGCAGGAAACTTGAGTGTGCTCAGAACAATAGAACGGTGTTTCATACACATAAGAACCATATCTAGTTGAACTCTGCTTCTGAAACTGAAACAAACAACAGGTCCTCTAACATCCAGGGCCTGTCAGTTAAGATGAGAAACGTGTGAGCTTCGTGAACGATGTAGTTCGTTTGAGCTCAAAAGTGACTGCCCTTACCTGAAACGAAGTAGTGTTTGTAGGAAAACCCAGACTGTGGGATTTAACTCCATTTCTGAAGGGAAACACACAGCATAGTTCTCATCCATGGATTGCACTCTGCTTTAGAGCAGGAAGCACGTTCTTGCTTTCTAGAATCTCTAATACAGCAGGAAACATGAGTGTGCTCAGAATAACAGAATGGTGTTGCCTATACATACGGACCATATCTAGTTCAACTCTGCTTCTGAAACTGATACAAAGCACGGGTCCTCTAACATCCAGTGCTTGTCAGTTAAGATGAGAAACGTGTGAGCTTCGTGAATGATGTATTTCGTTTGAGCTGTTAGTAACTGCCCTTACCTGAAACAAATTCTTGCTTGTAGGAAGTCTCAGAGCCTGGGATTTAACTCCATTTCTGAAGGGAAACACACAGCAGATTTCTCATATATAGATCACACTCTACTTTAGAACAAGAAACACACTCTTGCTTTCTAGAGTCTCTAAGACTGCAGGAAACATGAGTTTGATGAGAACAAATGAACGGAGTTTCCTACACATATGAGCCATATCTAATTCAACTCTGATTCTAAAACTGAAACAAAGCACTGGGCCTCTAACATCCAATGCTTGTCAGTTAAGATGAGAAACGTGTGAGGTTCGTGAACGGTGTAGTTCGTTTGAGCTGAAAAGTGACTACCCTTACCTGAAACAAAGTAGCGCATGTAGGAAGACACAGAGCCGGGATTTAACTCCATTTCTGAAGGGAAACACACAACACAGTTCTCATCCATGGATCACACTCTGCTTTAGACCAAGAAGCATGCTCTTGCTTTCTAGAGTCTCTAATACAGCAGGAGACTTGAGTGTGCTCAGAACAAAAGAACGGTAGTTCCTACACATACGGGCCATATCTAGTTCAACTGTGCTTGAAATTGATACAAAGCAAAGGTCCTGTAACATCCAGTGCTTGTCAGTTAAGATGAGAAACCTGTGAGCTTCGTGAATGATATAGTTCGATTGAGCTGTAAAGTAACTGCCCTTACATGAAACGAAGTCTTGCTTGTAGGAAGACTCAGACCATGGGACTTAACTCCATTTCTGAAGTGAAACACCCAACAGAGTTCTCATCCATTGATCACACTCTGCTTTAAAGCAAGAAGCACGCTGTCGCTTTCCAGAGTCTCTAAGACATCAGGAAACGTGAGTGTGCTGAGAACAAATGAACGGTGTTTCCTACACATATGAGCCATATCTAGGTCAACTCTGATTCTAAAACTGAAACAAACAACAGGTCTTCTAAAATGCAATGCTTGTCAGTTAAGATGAGAAACGTGTGAGCTTCGTGAATGATGTAGTTCGTTTGAGCTCAAAAGTGACTGCCGTTACCTGAAACGAAGTAGTGTTTGTAGGAAAACACAGACCATGGGATTTAACTCCATTTCTGAATGGAAACACACAGCATAGTTCTCATCCATGGATCGCACTCTGCTTTAGAGCAGGAAGCACGTTCTTGCTTTCTAGAATCTCTAATACAGCAGGAAACGTGAGTGTGCTCAGAATAAAAGAACGGTGTTTCCTATACATACGGACCATATCTAGTTCAACCCTGCTTCTGAAACTGATACAAAGCACCGGTCCTCTAACATCCAGTGCTTGTCATTTAAGATGAGAAACGTGTGAGCTTCGTGAATGATGTAGTTCGTTTGAGCTGTTATTCACTGCCCTTACCTGAAACGAAGTCTTGCTTGTAGGAAGACCCCGAGCCTGGGATTTAACTCCATTTCCGAAGTGAAACACACAGCAGAGTTCTAATATATAGAACACACTATGCTTTATCGCAAGAATCACGCTCTTGCTTTCTAGAGTCTCTAAGACAGCAGGAAACATGAGTGTGCTGAGAACAAATGAACGGTGTTTCCTACACATATGAGCCATATCTAGTTCAACTCTGATTCTAAAACTGAAACAAATAACAGGTCCTCTAAAATCCAATGATTGTCAGTTAAGATGAGAAACGTGTGAGCTTCGTGAACGCTGAAGTTCGTTTGAGCTGAAAAGTGACTGCCCTTACCTGAAACGAAGTAGTGCTTGTAGGAAGACACAGAGCCTGGGATTTAACTCCATTTCTGAAGGGAAACACATAGCATAGTTCTCATCCTTGGATTGCACTATGATTTAGAGCAAGAAACACGCTCTTGCTTTCTAGAATCTCTAATACAGCAGGAAACACGAGTGTGCTCAGAACAAAAGAACGGTGTTTCCTACACATACGGACCATATCTTTTTCAACTCTGGTTCTGAAACTGATACAACGCACAGGTCCTCTAACATCCAGTGCTTGCCAGTTAAGATGAGAAACGTGTGAGCTTCGTGAAAGATGTAGTTCGTTTGAGCTGAAAAGTGACTGCCCTTACCCGAAACGAAGTCTTGCTTGTAGGAAGACACAGAGCATGGAATTTAACTCCATTTCTGAAGTGAAACACACAGCAGAGTTCTCATATATAGATAACACTCTGCTTTAGAGCAAGAAGCACGTACTTGCTTCCTAGAGTCTCTAGGACCAAAGGAAACGTGAGTTTGCTCATAACAAAGGAACTGTGTTTCCTACACACATGAGCCATATCTTGTTCAACTCTGATTCTAAAACTGAAACAAACCACAGGTCCTCTAAAATCCAATGCTTGTCAGTTAAGATGAGAAACGTGTGAGCTTCGTGAACGATGTAGGTTGTTTGAGCTCAAAAGTGACTGCCCTTACCTGAAACGAAGTAGTGTTTGTAGGAAAACACAGACGGTGGGATTTAACTCCATTTCTGAAGGGAAACACACAGCATAGTTCTCATCCATGGATCGCACTCTGCTTTAGAGCAGGAAGCACGTTCTTGCTTTCTAGAATCTCTAATACAGCAGGAAACGTGAGTGTGCTCAGAATAAAAGAACGGTGTTTCCTATACATACGGAACATATCTAGTTCAACCCTGCTTCTGAAACTGATACAAAGCACGGGTCCTCTAACATCCAGTGCTTGTCAGTTAAGATGAGAAACGTGTGAGCTTCGTGAATGATGTAGTTATTTTGAGCTGTTAGTAACTGCCCTTACCTGAAACGAAGTCTTGCTTGTAGGAAGACTCAGAGCCTGGGATTTAACTCCATTTCTGAAGGGAAACACACAGCAGAGTTCTCATATATATATCACACTCTGCTTTAGAGCAAGAAACACACTCTTGCTTTCTAGAGTCTCTAAGATAGCAGGAAACATGAGTGTGCTGAGAACAAATGAACGGTGTTTCCTACACATATGAGCCATATCTAGTTCAACTCTGATTCTAAAACTGAAACAAATAACAGGTCCTCTAAAATCCAATGATTGTCAGTTAAGATGAGAAACGTGTGAGCTTCGTGAACGCTGAAGTTCGTTTGAGCTGAAAAGTGACTGCCCTTACCTGAAACGAAGTAGTGCTTGTAGGAAGACACAGAGCCTGGGATTTAACTCCATTTCTGAAGGGAAACACACAGCATAGTTCTCATCCTTGGATTGCACTATGATTTAGAGCAAGAAACACGCTCTTGCTTTCTAGAATCTCTAATACAGCAGGAAACACGAGTGTGCTCAGAACAAAAGATCGGTGTTTCCTACACATACGGACCATATCTTTTTCAACTTTGGTTCTGAAACTGATACAACGCACGGGTCCTCTAACATCCAGTGCTTGCCAGTTAAGATGAGAAACGTGTGAGCTTCGTGAAAGATGTAGTTCGTTTGAGCTGAAAAGTGACTGCCCTTACCTGAAACGAAGTCTTGCTTGTAGGAAGACACAGAGCATGGAATTTAACTCCATTTCTGAAGTGAAACACACAGCAGAGTTCTCATATATAGATCACACTCTGCTTTAGAGCAAGAAGCACGTACTTGCTTCCTAGAGTCTCTAGGACAAAAGGAAACGTGAGTGTGCTCATAACAAAGGAACTGTGTTTCCTACACACATGAGCCATATCTAGTTCAACTCTGATTCTAAAACTGAAACAAACCATAGGTCCTCTAAAATCCAATGCTTGTCAGTTAAGATGAGAAACGTGTGAGCTTCGTGAACGATGTAGTTTGTTTGAGCTCAAAAGTGACTGCCCTTACCTGAAACGAAGTAGTGTTTGTAGGAAAACGCAGACCGTGGGATTTAACTCCATTTCTGAAGGGAAACACACAGCATAGTTGTCATCCATGGATCGCACTCTGCTTTAGAGCAGGAAGCACGTTCTTGCTATCTAGAATCTCTAATACAGCAGGAAACGTGAGTGTGCTCAGAATAAAAGAACAGTGTTTCCTATACATACGGAACATATCTAGTTCAACTCTGCTTCTGAAACTGATACAAAGCAGGGGTCCTCTAACATCAAGTGCTTGTCAGTTAAGATGAGAAATGTGTGAGCTTCGTGAATGATGTAGTTATTTTGAGCTGTTAGTAACTGCCCTTACCTGAAACGAAGTCTTCCTTTTAGGAAGACTCAGAGCCTGGGATTTAACTCCATTTCTGAAGGGAAACACACAGCAGAGTTCTCATATATAGATCACACTCTGCTTTAGAGCAAGAAACACACTCTTGATTTCTAGAGTCTCTAATACAGCAGGAAAAGTGAGTGTGCTCAGGACAAAAGAACGGTGTTTCCTATACATACGGACCATATCTAGTTCAACTCTGCTTGAAATTGATACAAAGCAAAGGTCTTCTATCATCAAATGCTTCTCTATTAAGATGAGAAACCTGTGAGCTTCGTGAACGATACAGTTCGATTGAGCTGTAAAGTAACTGCCCTTACATGAAACGAAGTCTTGCTTGTAGGAAGACTCAGACCATGGGACTTAACTCCATTTCTGAAGTGAAACACCCAACAGAGTTCTCATCCATTGATCACACTCTGCTTTAAAGCAAGAAGCACGCTGTCGCTTTCCAGAGTCTCTAAGACATCAGGAAACTTGAGTGTGCTGAGAACAAATGAACGGTGTTTCCTACACATATTAGCCATATCTAGGTCAACTCTGATTCTAAAACTGAAACAAACAACAGGTCCTCTAAAATGCAATGCTTGTCAGTTAAGATGAGAAACGTGTGAGCTTTGTGAATGATGTAGTTCGTTTGAGCTCAAAAGTGACTGCCCTTACCTGAAACGAAGTAGTGTTTGTAGGAAAACACAGACCGTGGGATTTAACTCCATTTCTGAATGGAAAAACACAGCATAGTTCTCATCCATTGATCGCACTCTGCTTTAGAGCAGGAAGCACGTTCTTGCTTTCTAGAATCTCCAATACAGCTGGAAACGTGAGTGTGCTCAGAATAAAAGAACGGTGTTTCCTATAAAAAGACCATATCTAGTTCAACTCTGCTTCTGAAACTGATACAAAGCACGGGTCCTCTAACATCCAGTGCTTGTCAGTTAAGATGAGAAACGTGTTAGCTTCGTGAATGATGTAATTCGTTTGAGCTGTTAGTAACTACCCTTACCTGAAACGAAGTAGTGCTTGTAGGAAGACACAGAGCCTGGGATTTAACTCCATTTCCGAAGTGAAACACACAGCAGAGTTCTCATATATAGAACACACTCTGCTTTAGAGCAAGAAACACGCTCTTGCTTTCTAGAGTCTCTAAGACAGCAGGAAACATGACTGGTTTGAGAACAAATGAACGGTGTTTCCTACACATATGAGCCATATCTAGTTCAACTCTGATTCTAAAACTGAAACAAACAACAGGTCCTCTAAAATCCAATGCTTGTCAGTTAAGATGAGAAACGTGTGAGCTTCGTGAACGATGTAGTTCGTTTGAGATGAAAAGTGACTGCCCTTACCTGAAACGAAGTAGTGCTTGTAGGAAGACACAGAGCCTGGGATTCAACTCCATTTCTGAAGGGAAACACACACCATAGTTCTCATCCATGGATCCCACTCTGCTTTAGAGCAAGAAGAATGCTCTTGCTTTCTAGAATCTCTAATACAGCAGGAAACTTGAGTGTGCTCAGAACAATAGAACGGTGTTTCATACACATAAGAACCATATCTAGTTGAACTCTGCTTCTGAAACTGAAACAAACAACAGGTCCTCTAACATCCAGGGCCTGTCAGTTAAGATGAGAAACGTGTGAGCTTCGTGAACGATGTAGTTCGTTTGAGCTCAAAAGTGACTGCCCTTACCTGAAACGAAGTAGTGTTTGTAGGAAAACCCAGACTGTGGGATTTAACTCCATTTCTGAAGGGAAACACACAGCATAGTTCTCACCCATGGATTGCACTCTGCTTTAGAGCAGGAAGCACGTTCTTGCTTTCTAGAATCTCTAATACAGCAGGAAACATGAGTGTGCTCAGAATAACAGAATGGTGTTTCCTATACATACGGACCATATCTAGTTCAACTCTGCTTCTGAAACTGATACAAAGCACGGGTCCTCTAACATCCAGTGCTTGTCAGTTAAGATGAGAAACGTGTGAGCTTCGTGAATGATGTATTTCGTTTGAGCTGTTAGTAACTGCCCTTACCTGAAACAAAATCTTGCTTGTAGGAAGACTCAGAGCCTGGGATTTAACTCCATTTCTGAAGGGAAACACACAGCAGATTTCTCATATATAGATCACACTCTACTTTAGAGCAAGAAACACACTCTTGCTTTCTAGAGTCTCTAAGACTGCAGGAAACATGAGTTTGATGAGAACAAATGAACAGAGTTTCCTACACATATGAGCCATATCTAATTCAACTCTGATTCTAAAACTGAAACAAAGCACTGGGCCTCTAACATCCAATGCTTGTCAGTTAAGATGAGAAACGTGTGAGGTTCGTGAACGGTGTAGTTCGTTTGAGCTGTTATTAACTGCCCTTACCTGAAACGAAGTCTTGCTTGTAGGAAGACTCAGAGCCTGGGATTTAACTCCATTTCTGAAGGGAAACACACAACACAGTTCTCATCCATGGATCACACTCTGCTTTAGACCAAGAAGCATGCTCTTGCTTTCTAGAGTCTCTAATACAGCAGGAGACTTGCGTGTGCTCAGAACAAAAGAACGGTAGTTCCTACACATACGTGCCATATCTAGTTCAACTGTGCTTGAAATTGATACAAAGCAAAGGTCCTGTAACATCCAGTGCTTGTCAGTTAAGATGAGAAACGTGTGAGCTCGTGAACGATGTAGTTCGTTTGAGCTGTAAATGAACTGCCCTTACATGAAACGAAGTCTTGCATGTAGGAAGACTCAGTGCCTGGGATTTAACTCCATTTCTGAAGTGAAACACAAAACAGAGTTCTCATCCATTGATCACACTCTGCTTTAGAGCAAGAAGCATGCTCTAGGTTTCCAGAGTCTCTAAGACAGCAGGAAACTTGAGTGTGCTGAGAAGAAATGAATGGTGTTTCCTACACATACGGACCATATCTAGTCCAACTCTGCTTCTGAAACTGATACAAAGCAATGGTCCTCTAAAATCCCATGCTTGTCAGTTAAGATGAGAAATGTGTGAGCTTCGTGAACAATGTAGTTCGTTTGAGCTCAAAAGTGACTGCCCTTACCTGAAACGAAGTAGTGTTTGTAGGAAAACACAGACCGTGGGATTTAACTCCATTTCTGAAGGGAAACACACAGCATAATTCTCTTCCATGGATCGCACTCTGCTTTAGAGCAGGAAGCACGTTCTTACTTTCTAGAATCTCTAATACAGCAGGAAACGTGAGTGTGCTCAGAAAAAAAGAACAGAGTTTCCTATACATACGGAACATATCTAGTTCAACTCTGCTTCTGAAACTGATACAAAGCACGGGTCCTCTAACATCCAGTGCTTGTCAGTTAAGATGAGAAACGTGTGAGCTTCGTGAATGATGTAGTTCGTTTGAGCTGTTAGTAACTGCCCTTACCTGAATCGAAGTCTTGCTTGTAGGAAGACTCAGTGCCTGGGATTTAACTCCATTTCTGAAGTGAAACACAAAACAGAGTTGTCATCCATTGATCACACTCTGCTTTAGAGCAAGAAGCATGCTCTAGCTTTCCAGAGTCTCTAAGACAGCAGGAAACTTGAGTGTGCTGAGAACAAATGAATGGTGTTTCCTACACATACGGACCATATCTAGTTCAACTCTGCTTGAAAATGATACAAAGCAAAGGTCCCCTATCATCAAGTGCTTCTCAATTAAGATGAGAAACGTGTGAGCACGTGAACGATGTAGTTCGTTTGAGCTGTTATTAACTGCCCTTACCTGAAACGAAGTCTTGCTTGTAGGAAGACACAGAGCATGGAATTTAACTCCATTTCTGAAGTGAAACACAGAGCAGAGTTCTCACATATAGATCACACTCTGCTTTAGAGCAAGAAGCACGGTCTTGCTTCCTAGAGTCTCTAAGACAAAAGGAAACGTGAGTGTGCTCATAACAAATGAACGGTGTTTCCTACACACATGAGCCATATCTAGTTCAACTCTGATTCTAAAACTGAAACAAACCACAGGTCCGCTAAAATCAAATGCTTATCAGTTAAGATGAGAAACGTGTGAGCTTCGTGAACGATGTAGTTCGTTTGAGCTGTAAAGTAACTGCCCTTACCTGAAACGAAGTCTTGCTTGTAGGAAGACACAGAGCCTCGGATTTAACTCCATTTCTGAAGGGAAACACACATCATAGTTCTCATCCATGGATCGCACTATGATTTAGAGCAAGATGAATGCTCTTGCTTTCTAGAATCTCTAATACAGAAGGAAACTTGAGTGTGCTCAGAACAATAGAACGGTGTTTCATACACATAAGGACCATATCTAGTTCAACTCTGGTTCTGAAACTGATACAAAGCACGGGTCCTCTAACATCCAGTGCTTGTCAGTTAAGATGAGAAACGTGTGAGCTTCGTGAATGATGTAGTTCGTTTGAGCTGTTAGTAACTGCCCTTACCTGAAACGAAGTCTTGCTTGTAGGAAGACTCAGAGCTTGGGATTTAACTCCATTTCTGAAGGGAAACACACAGCAGAGTTTTCATATATAGATCACACTCTGCTTTAGAGCAAGAAACACACTCTTGCTTTCTAGAGTCTCTAAGACAGCAGGAAACATGAGTGTGATGAGAACAAATGAACGGAGTTTCCTACACATATGAGCCATATCTAGTTCAAATCTGATTATAAAACTGAAACAAACAACAGGTCCTCTAAAATCCAATGCTTGTCAGTTAAGATGAGAAACGTGTGAGCTTCGTGAATGATGTAGTTCGTTTGAGCTCAAAAGACACTGCCCTTACCTGAAACGAAGTAGTGTTTGTAGGAAAACACAGACCGTGGGATTTAACTCCATTTCTGAAGGGAAACACACAGCATAGTTCTCATCCATGGATTGCACTCTGCTTTAGAGCAGGAAGCACGTTCTTGCTTTCTAGAATCTCTAATACACCAGGAAACTTGAGTGTGCTCAGAATAACAGAACGGTGTTTCCTATACATACAGACCATATCTAGTTCAACTCTGCTTCTGAAACTGATACAAAGCACGGGTCCTCTAACATCCAGTGCTTGTCAGTTAAGATGAGAAACGTGTGAGCTTCGTGAACAGTGTAGTTCGTTTGAGCTGTTATTAACTGCCCTTACCTGAAACGAAGTCTTGCTTGTAGGAACACTCAGAGCCTGGGATTTAACTTCATTTCTGAAGGGAAACACACAGCATAGTTCTCATCCATGGATCCCACTCTGTTTTAGAGCAAGAAGCACGCTCTTCCTTTCTAGAATCTCTAATCCAGCAGGAAACTTGAGTGTGCTCTGAACAAAAGAACGGTATTTCCCATACATACGGACCATATCTAGTTCAACTCTGCTTCTGAAACTGATACAACGCACAGGTCCTCTAACATCCAATGCTTGTCAGTTAAGATGAGAAACGTGTTAGCTTCGTGAACGATGAAGTTCATTTGAGCTGAAAAGTGACTGCCCTTAACTGAAACGAAGTCTTGCTTGTAGGAGACTCAGTGCCTGGGATTTAACTCCATTTCTGAAGGGAAACACACAGCATAGTTCTTATGCTTGGATTGCACTATGCTTTAGAGCAAGAAGAACACTCTCGCTATCTAGAATCTCTAATACAGCAGGAAACATGAGTGTGCCCAGAACAAAAGAGCGGTGTTTCCTACACATACGGACAATATGTAGTTCAAATCTGCTTCTGAAACTGATACAACGCACGGGTCCTCTAACATCAAATCCTTCTCAGTTAAGATGAGAAACGTGTGAGCTTCGTGAACGATGTAGTTCATTTGATCTGTAAAGTAACTGCCCTTACCTGAAATGAAGTCTTGCTTGTAGGAAGACACAGAGCATGGAATTTAACTCCATTTCTGAAGTGAAACACACAGCAGAGTTCTTATATATAGATCACACTCTGCTTTAGAGCAAGAAACACACTCTTGCTTTCTAGAGTCTCTAAGACAGCAGGAAACATGAGTGTGATGAGAACATAAGAACGGTGTTTCCTACACATCTGAGCCATATCTAGTTCAACTCTGATTCGAAAACTGAAACAAACCACAGGTCCTTTAAAATCCAATGCTTGTCAGTTAAGATGAGAAACGTGTGAGCTTTGTGAACGATGTAGTTCGTTTGAGCTGAAAAGTGACTGCCCTTACCTGAAACAAAGTAGCGCATGTAGGAAGACACAGAGCCTGGGATTTAACTCCATTTCTGAAGGGAAACACACAGCATAGATCTCATCCATGGATCACACTCTGCTTTAGAGCAAGAAGCACGCTCTTGCTTTCTAGACTCTCTAATACAGCAGCAAACTTGCGTGTGCTCAGAAGAAAAGAATGGTAGTTCCTACACATACGGGCCATATCTAGTTCAACTCTGATTATAAAACTGAAACAAACCACAGGTCCTCTAAAATCCAATGCTAGTCAGTTAAGCTGAGAAACGTGTGAGCTTCGTGAACGTTGTAGTTCGTTTGAGCTGTAAAGTAACTACCCTTAACTGAAACGAAGTCTTGCTTGTAGGAGACTCAGTGCCTGGGATTTAACTCCCTTTCTGAAGTGAAACACACAGCAGAGTTCTCAGCCATTGATCACACTCTGCTTTAGAGCAAGAAGCACGCTCTTGCTTCCTAGAGTCACTAAGACAGAAGGAAACTTGAGTGTGCTCAGAACAAAGGAACGGTGTTTCCTACACATATGAGCCATATCTAGTTCAACTCTGATTCTAAAACTGAAACAAACCACAGGTCCTCTAAAATCCAATGCTAGTCAGTTAAGATGAGAAACGTGTGAGCTTCGTGAACGATGTAGTTCGTTTGAGCTGTAAAGAAACTACCCTTACCTGAAACGAAGTCTTGCTTGTAGGAAGACTCAGTGCCTGGGATTTAACTCCATTTCTGAAGGGAAACACACAACATAATTCTCATCCATGGATCGCACTCTGCTTTAGAGCAAGAAGCACGCTCTTCCTTTCTAGAATCTCTAATCCAGCAGGAAACTTGAGTGTGCTCAGAACAATAGAACGGTGTTTCCTAAACATACGGACCATATCTAGACCAGCTCTGATTCTGAAATTGATACAAAGCACAGGTCCTCTAACATCCAATGCTTGTCAGTTAAGATGAGAAACGTGTTAGCTTCGTGAACGATGAAGTTCATTTGAGCTGAAAAGTGACTGCCCTTACCTGAAACGAAGGAGTGCTTGTACGAACACACAGAGCCTGGGTTTTAACTCCATTTCTGAAGGGAAACACACAGCATAGTTCTTATGCTTGGATTGCACTATGCTTTAGAGCAAGAAGAACACTCTCGCTATCTAGAATCTCTAATACAGCAGGAAACATGAGTGTGCCCAGAACAAAAGAGCGGTGTTTCCTACACATACGGACAATATGTAGTTCAAATCTGCTTCTGAAACTGATACAACGCACGGGTCCTCTAACATCAAATCCTTCTCAGTTAAGATGAGAAACGTGTGAGCTTTGTGAACGATGTAGTTCATTTGATCTGTAAAGTAACTGCCATTACCTGAAATGAAGTCTTGCTTGTAGGAAGACACAGAGCATGGAATTTAACTCCATTTCTGAAGTGAAACACACAGCAGAGTTCTTATATATAGATCACACTCTGCTTTAGAGCAAGAAACTCACTCTTGCTTTTTAGAGTTTCTAAGACAGCGGGAGACTTGCGTGTGCTCAGAACAAAAGAACGGTAGTTCCTACACATACGGGCCATATCTAGTTCAACTGTGCTTGAAATTGATACAAAGCAAAGGTCCTCTAACATCCAGTGCTTGTCAGTTAAGATGAGAAACATGTGAGCTTCGTGAACGATGTAGTTCGTTTGAGCTGTTATTAACTGCCCTTACCTGAAACGAAGTCTTGCTTGTAGGAAGACTCAGAGCCTGGGATTTAACTCCATTTCTGAAGGGAAACACACAACACAATTCTCATCCATGGATCACACTCTGCTTTCGAGCACTCAGCACGCTCTTGAATTCTAGAGTCTCTAATACAGCAGGAAAAGTGAGTGTGCTCAGAACAAAAGAACGGTGTTTCCTATACATACGGACCATATCTAGTTCAACTCTGCTTGAAATTGATACAAAGCAAAGGTCCCCTATCATCAAGTGCTTCTCAATTAAGATGAGAAACGTGTGAGCTCTTGAACGATGTAGTTCGTTTGAGCTGTAAAGTAACTGCCCTTACATGAAATGAAGTCTTGCTTGTAGGAAGACTCAGTGCCTGGGATTTAACTCCATTTCGGAAGTGAAACACAAAACAGAGTTGTCATCCATTGATCACACTCTGCTTTAGAGCAAGAAGCATGCTCTAGCTTTCCAGAGTCTCTAAGACAGCAGGAAACTTGAGTGTGCTGAGAACAAATGAATGGTGTTTCCTACACATACGGACCATATCTAGTCCAACTCTGCTTCTGAAACTGATACAAAGCACTGGTCCTCTAAAATCCAATGCTTGTCAGTTAAGATGAGAAACGTGTGAGCTCATGAACGATGTAGTTCGTATGTGCTGTAAAGTAACTGCCCTTACATGAAATGAAGTCTTGCTTGTAGGAAGACTCAGTGCCTGGGATTTAACTCCATTTCGGAAGTGAAACACAAAACAGAGTTGTCATCCACTGATCACACTCTGCTTTAGAGCAAGAAGCATGCTCTAGCTTTCCAGAGTCTCTAAGACAGCAGGAAATTTGAGTGTGCTGAGAACAAATGAATGGTGTTTCCTACACATACGGACCATATCTAGTCCAACTCTGCTTCTGAAACTGATACAAGCCCTGGTCCTCTAAATCCAATGCTTGTCAATTAAGATGAGAAACGTGTGAGCTTCCTGAACGATGTAGTTCGTTTTAGCTCAAAAGTGACTGCCCTTACCTTAAACGAAGTAGTGCTTTTAGGAAGACACAGAACCTCGGATTTAACTCCATTTCTGAAGGGAAACACACATCATAGTTCTCATCCATGGATCGCACTATGATTTAGAGCAAGATGAATGCTCTTGCTTTCTAGAATCTCTAATACAGAAGGAAACTTGAGTGTGCTCAGAACAACAGAACTGTGTTTCATACACATAAGGACCATATCTAGTTCAACTCTGCTTCTGAAACTGATACAAAGCACGGGTCCTCTAACATCCAGTGCTTGTCAGTTAAGATGAGAAACGTGTGAGCTTCGTGAATGATGTAGTTCGTTTGAGCTGTTATTAACTGCCCTTACCTGAAACGAAGTCTTGCTTGTAGGAAGACTCAGAGCTTGGGATTTAACTCCATCTCTGAAGGGAAACACACAGCAGAGTTCTCATATATAGATCACACTCTGCTTTAGAGCAAGAAACACACTCTTGCTTTCTAGAGTCTCTAAGACAGCAGGAAACATGAGTGTGATGAGAACAAATGAACGGAGTTTCCTACACATATGAGCCATATCTAGTTCAACTCTGATTCTAAAACTGAAACAAACAACAGGTCCTCTAAAATCCAATGCTTGTCAGTTAAGATGAGAAACGTGTGAGCTTCGTGAACGGTGTAGTTCGTTTGAGCTGTTATTAACTGCCCTTACCTGAAATGAAGTCTTGCTTGTAGGAAGACTCAGAGCCTGGGATTTAACTTCATTTCTGAAGGGAAACACACAACACAGTTCTCATCCATGGATCACACTCTGCTTTAGACCAAGAAGCACGCTCTTGCTTTCTAGAGTCTCTAATACAGCGGGAGACTTGCGTGTGCTCAGAACAAAAGAACGGTAGTTCCCTACACATACGGGCCATATCTAGTTCAACTGTGCTTGAAATTGATACAAAGCAAAGGTCCTCTAACATCCAGTGCTTGTCAGTTAAGATGAGAAACGTGTGAGCTTCGTGAATGATGTAGTTCGTTTGAGCTGTTAGTAACTGCCCTTACCTGAATCGAAGTCTTGCTTGTAGGAAGACTCAGAGCCTGGGATTTAACTCCATTTCGGAAGTGAAACACAAAACAGAGTTGTCATCCATTGATCACACTCTGCTTTAGAGCAAGAAGCATGCTCTAGCTTTCCAGAGTCTCTAAGAAGGCAGGAAACTTGAGTGTGCTGAGAACAAATGAATGGTGTTTCCTACACATACGGACCATATCTAGTCCAACTCTGCTTCTGAAACTGATACAAAGCACTGGTCCTCTAAAATCCAATGCTTGTCATTTAAGATGAGAAACGTGTGAGCTTCGTGAACAATATAGTTCGTTTGTGCTCAAAATTGACTGCCCTTACCTGAAATGAAGTAGTGTTTGTAGGAAAAAACAGACCGTGGAATTTAACTCAATTTCTGAAGGGAAACACACAGCATAGTTCTCTTCCATGGATCGCACTCTGCTTTAGAGCAGGAAGCACGTTCTTGCTTTCTAGAATCTTGAATACAGCAGGAAACGTTAGTGTGCTCAGAATAAAAGAACGGTGTTTCCTATACATACGGACCATATCTAGTTCAACTCTGCTTCTGAAACTGATACAAAGCACGGGTCCTCTAACATCCAGTGCTTGTCAGTTAAGATGAGAAACGTGTGAGCTTCGTGAATGATGTAGTTCGTTTGAGCTGTTAGTAACTACCCTTACCTGAAACGAAGTCTTGCTTGTAGGAAGACTCAGTGCCTGGGATTTAACTCCATTTCTGAAGTGAAACACACAGCAGAGTTCTCATATATAGATCACGCTGTGCTTTTGAGCAAGAAGCACGCTCTTGCTTCCTAGAGTCTCTAAGATAGAAGGAAAGTTGTGTGTGCTCAGAAGAAATGAACGGTGTTTCCTACACTATGAGCCATATCTAGTTCAACTCTGATTCTAAAACTGAAACAAACCACAGGTCCTCTAAAATCCAATGCTTGTCAGTTACGATAAGAAACGTGTAAGCTTCGGGAACGATGTAGTTCGTTTGAGCTGAAAAGTGACTGCCCTTACTTGAAACGAAGTCTTGCTTGTAGGAAGACACAGAGCCTTTAATTTAACTCCATTTCTGAAGGGAAACACACAGCATAGTTCTTATCCATGGATCACACTCTTTTTTAGAGCAAGAAGCACGCTCTTGCTTTGTAGCTTCTCTAATACAGCAGGAAACATGAGTGTGCTCAGAAAAAAAGAACGGTGTTTCCTACACATACAGGCCATATCTAGTTCAACTCTGCTTCTGAAACTGATACAAACCACAAGTCCGCTAACATCCAATGCTTTTCAGTTAAGATGAGAAATGCGTGAGCTTCTTAAATGATGTAGTTCGTTTGAGCTGTAATGTAACTGCCCTTACCTGAAACGAAGTCTTGCTTGTAGGAAAACTCAGAGCCTGGGATTTAACTCCATTTCCGAAGTGAAACACACAGCAGAGTTCTCATATATAGATCACACTCTGCTTTATAGCAAGAAACACGCTCTTGCTTCCTAGAGTCTCTAAGACACCAGGAAACATGAGTGTGCTGAGAACAAATGAACGGTGTTTCCTACACATATGAGCCATATCTAGTTCAACTCTGATTCTAAAACTGAAACAAACAACAGGTCCTCTAAAATCCAATGCTTGACAGTTAAGATGAGAAACGTTGAGATTTGTGAACGATGTAGTTCGTTTGAGCTGAAAAGTGACTGTCCTTACCTGAAACGAAGTAGTGTTTGTAGCAAAACACAGACCGTGGAATTCAACTCCATTTCTGAAGGGAAACACACAGCGTAGTTTTCATCCATGGATCGCACTCTGATTTAGAGCAAGAAGCACGCTCTTCCTTTCTAGAATCTCTAATCCAGCAGGAAACTTGAGTGTGCTCAGAACAAAAGAACGGTATTTCCCATACATACGGACCATATCTAGTCCAACTCTGCCTCTGAAATTGATAAAAAGCACAGGTCCTCTATAATCCAATTCTTGTCGGTTAAGATGAGAAACGTGCGAGCTTCGTGAACGATGTAGTTCGTTTGAGCTGTAAAGAAACTACCCTTACCTGAAACGAAGTCTTGCTTGTAGGAAGACTCAGTGCCTGGGATTTAACTCCATTTCTGAAGGGAAACACACAGCATAATTCTCATCCATGGATCGCATTCTGCTTTAGAGCAAGAAGCATGCTCTTCCTTTCTAGAATCTCTAATACAGCAGGAAACTTGAGTGTGCTCAGAACAATAGAACGGTGTTTCCTAAACATACGGACCATATCTAGACCAGCTCTGATTCTGATATTGATACAAAGCACAGGTCCTCTAACATCCAATGCTTGTCAGTTAAGATGAGAAACGTGTTAGCTTCGTGAACGATGAAGTTCATTTGAGCTGAAAAGTGACTGCCCTTACCTGAAACGAAGTAGTGCTTGTACGAACACACAGAGCCTGGGTTTTAACTCCATTTCTGAAGGGAAACACACAGCATAGTTCTTATGCTTGGATTGCACTATGCTTTAGAGCAAGAAGAACACTCTCGCTATCTAGAATCTCTAATACAGCAGGAATCATGAGTGTGCCCAGAACAAAAGAGCGGTGTTTCCTACACATACGGACAATATGTAGTTCAAATCTGCTTCTGAAACTGATACAATGCACGGGTCCTCTAACATCAAATCCTTCTCAGTTAAGATGAGAAACGTGTGAGCTTCGTGAACGATGTAGTTCATTTGATCTGTAAAGTAACTGCCCTTACCTGAAATGAAGTCTTGCTTGTAGGAAGACACAGAGCATGGAATTTAACTCCATTTCTGAAGTGAAACACACAGCAGAGTTCTTATGTATAGATCACACTCTGCTTTAGAGCAAGAAACACACTCTTGCTTTCTAGAGTCTCTAAGACAGCAGGAAACATGAGTGTGATGAGAACATAAGAACGGTGTTTCCTACACATCTGAGCCATATCTAGTTCAACTCTGATTCGAAAACTGAAACAAACCACAGGTTCTTTAAAATCCAATGCTTGTCAGTTAAGATGAGAAACGTGTGAGCTTTGTGAACGATGTAGTTCGTTTGAGCTGAAAAGTGACTGCCCTTACCTGAAACAAACTAGCGCATGTAGGAAGACACAGAGCCTGGGATTTAACTCCATTTCTGAAGGGAAACACACAGCATAGATCTCATCCATGGATCACACTCTGCTTTAGAGCAAGAAGCACGCTCTTGCTTTCTAGACTCTCTAATACAGCAGGAAACTTGCGTGTGCTCAGAAGAAAAGAATGGTAGTACCTACACATAAGGGCCATATTTAGTTCAACTCTGATTATAAAACTGAAACAAACCACAGGTCCTCTAAAATCCAATGCTTGTCAGTTACGATAAGAAACGTGTAAGCTTCGGGAACGATGTAGTTCGTTTGAGCTGAAAAGTGACTGCCCTTACTTGAAACGAAGTCTTGCTTGTAGGAAGACACAGAGCCTGGAATTTAACTCCATTTCTGAAGGGAAACACACAGCATAGTTCTTATCCATGGATCACACTCTTTTTTAGAGCAAGAAGCACGCTCTTGCTTTGTAGCTTCTCTAATACAGCAGGAAACATGAGTGTGCTCAGAAAAAAAGAACGGTGTTTCCTACACATACAGGCCATATCTAGTTCAACTCTGCTTCTGAAACTGATACAAACCACAAGTCCGCTAACATCCAATGCTTTTCAGTTAAGATGAGAAATGTGCGAGCTTCTTGAATGATGTAGTTCGTTTGAGCTGTAATGTAACTGCCCTTACCTGAAACGAAGTATTGTTTGTAGGAAGACCCCGAGTCTGGGATTTAACTCCATTTCCGAAGTGAAACACACAGCAGAGTTCTCATATATAGATCACACTCTGCTTTATAGCAAGAAACACGCTCTTGCTTCCTAGAGTCTCTAAGACAGCAGGAAACATGAGTGTGCTGTGAACAAATGAACGGTGTTTCCTACACATATGAGCCATATCTAGTTCAACTCTGATTCTAAAACTGAAACAAACAACAGGTCCTCTAAAATCCAATGCTTGTCAGTTAAGATGAGAAACGTTGAGATTTGTGAACGCTGTAGTTAGTTTGAGCTGAAAAGTGACTGTCGTTACCAGAAACGAAGTAGTGTTTGTAGCAAAACACAGACCGTGGAATTTAACTCCATTTCTGAAGGGAAACACACAGTGTAGTTTTCATCCATGGATCGCACTCTGATTTAGAGCAAGAAGCACGCTCTTCTTTTCTAGAATCTCTAATCGAGCAGGAAACTTGAGTGTGCTCAGAACAAAAGAACGGTATTTCCCATACATACGGACCATATCTAGTCCAACTCTGCCTCTGAAATTGATAAAAAGCACAGGTCCTCTATAATCCAATGCTTGTCGGTTAAGATGAGAAACGTGTGAGCTTCGTGAACGATGTAGTTCGTTTGAGCTCAAAAGTGACTGCCCTTTCCTGAAACGAAGTAGTGTTTGTAAGATAACACAGACCGTGGGATTTAACTCCATTTCTGAAGGGAAACACACAGCATGATTCTCATCCATGGATCGCACTCTGCTTTAGAGCAGGAAGCACGTTCTTGCTTTCTAGAATCTCTAATACAGCAGGAAACATGAGTGTGCTCAGAATTAAAGAACGGTGTTTCCTATACATACGGACCATATCTAGTTCAACTCTGCTTCTGAAACTGATACAAAGCACGGGTTTCTAACATCCAGTGCTTGTAAGTTAAGAAGAGAAACGTGTGAGCTTCGTGAATGATTTAGTTCGTTTGAGCTGTTAGTAACTGCCCTTACCAGAAACGAAGTCTTGCTTGTAGGAAGACTCAGAGCCTGGGATTAAACTCCATTTCTGAAGGGAAACACACAGCAGAGTTCTCATATATAGATCACACTCTGCTTTAGAGCAAGAAACACACTCTTGCTTTCTAGAGTCTATAAGACAGCAGGAAACATGAGTGTGATGAGAAAAAATGAACGGAGTTTCCTACACATATGAGCCATATCTAGTTCAACTCTGATTATAAAACTGAAACAAACAACAGGTCCTCTAAAATCCAATGCTTGTCAGTTAAGATGAGAAACGTGTGAGCTTCTTGAACGATGTAATTCGTTTGAGCTGTTAGAAACTTCCCTTACCAGAAACGAAGTCTTGCTTGTAGGAAGACTCAGAGCCTGGGATTAAACTCCATTTCTGAAGGGAAACACACAGCATAGTTCTCATCCATGGATCACACTCTGCTTTAGAGCAAGAAGCACGCTCTTGCTTTCTCGAGTCTCTAATACAGCAGGAGACTTGCGTGTGCTCAGAACAAAAGAACGGTAGTTGCTACACATATGGGCCATATCTAGTTCAACTCTGCTTCTGAAACTGAAACAAACCACAGGTCCTCTTTCATCCAATGCTTGTCAGTTAAGATGAGAAACGTGTGAGCTTCTTGAACGATGTAATTCGTTTGAGCTGTTAGAAACTGCCCTTACCTGAAACGAAGTCTTGCTTGTAGGAATACTCAGAGCCTGGGATTTAACTCCATTTCTGATGGGAAACACACAACACAGTTCTCTTCCATGGATCACACTCTGCTTTAGAGCAAGAAGCACGCTCTTGATTTCTAGATTCTCTAATACAGCTGGAAAAATGAGTGTGCTCAGAAGAAAAGAACGGTGTTTCCTATACATACGGACCATATCTAGTTCAACTCTGCTTGAAATTGATACAAAGCAAAGGTCCTCTAACATCAAATGCTTCTCAATTAAGATGAGAAACGTGTGAGCTTTGTGAACGATGTAGTTCGTTTGAGCTGTAAAGTAACTGCCCTTACCTGAAACGAAGTCTTGTGTGTACGAAGACTCAGAGCCTGGGATTTAACTCCATTTCTGAAGTGAAACACACAACAGAGTTCTCAGCCATTTATCACACTCTGCTTTAGAGCAAGAAGCACACTCTTGCTTCCTAGAGTCTCTAAGACAGCAGGAAACTTGCGTGTGTACAGAACAAAAGAATGGTAGTTCCTACTATACGGGCCATATCTAGTTCAACTCTGATTCTAAAACTGAAACAAACCACAGGTCCTCTAAAATCCAATGCTTTTCAGTTAAGATGAGAAACGTGTGAGCTTCTTGAATGATGTAGTTCGTTTGAGCTGTAATGTAACTGCCCTTACCTGAAACGAAGTCTTGCTTGTAGGAAGACTCAGAGCCTGGGATTTAACTCCATTTCCGAAGTGAAACACACAGCAGAGTTCTCATATATAGATCATACTCTGCTTTATAGCAAGAAACACGCTCTTGCTTCCTAGAGTCTCTAAGACAGCAGGAAACATGAGTGTGCTCAGAACAAAAGAACGGTATTTCCCATACATACGGACCATATCTAGTACAACTCTGCCTCTGAAATTGATAAAAAGCACAGGTCCTCTATAATGCAATGCTTGTCGGTAAAGATAAGAAACGTGTGAGCTTCGTGAACGATGTAGTTAGTTTGAGCTCAAAAGTGACTGCCCTTTCCGGAAACGAAGTAGTGTATGTAGGAAAACACAGACTGTGGGATTTAACTCCATTTCTGAAGGGAAACACACAGCATAATTCTCATCCATGAATCGCACTCTGCTTTAGAGCAGGAAGCACGTTCTTGTTTTCTAGAATCTCTAATACAGCAGGAAACATGAGTGTGCTCAGAATAAAAGAACGGTGTTTCCTATACATACGGATCATATCTAGTTCAACTCTGCTTCTGAAACTGATACAAAGCACGGGTTTCTACCATCCAGTGCTTGTAAGTTAAGAAGAGAAACGTGTGAGCTTCGTGAATGATGTAGTTGTTTGAGCTGTTAGTAACTGCCCTTACCAGAAACGAAGTCTTGCTTGTAGGAAACTCAGAGCCTGGGATTTAACTCCATTTCTGAAGTGAAACACACAACAGAGTTCTCATCCATTGATCACACTCCGTTTTAGAGCAAGAAGCACCCTCTAGCTTTCCAGATTCTCTAAGACAGCAGGAAACTTGAGTGTGCTGAGAAAAAATGAATGGTGTTTCCTACACATACGGACCATATCTAGTCCAACTCTGCTTCTGAAACTGAAACAAAGCACTGGTCCTCTACCATCCAATGCTTGTCATTTAAGATGAGAAACGTGTGAGCTTCGTGAACAATGTAGTTCGTTTGAGCTGAAAAATGACTGCCCTTACCTGAAACGAAGTAGTGTTTGTAGGAAGACACAGAGCATGGGATTTAACTCCATTTCTGAAGGGAAACACGCAGCATAGTTCTCATCCATGGATCACACTCTGCTTTAGAGCAAGAAGCACGCTCTTGCTTTCTCGAGTCTCTAATACAGCAGGAGACTTGCGTGTGCTCAGAACAAAAGAAAGGTAGTTGCTACACATATGGGCCATATCTAGTTCAACTCTGCTTCTGAAACTGAAACAAACCACAGGTCCTCTTTCATCCAATGCTTGTCAGTTAAGATGAGAAACGTGTGAGCTTCTTGAACGATGTAATTCATTTGAGCTGTTAGAAACTGCCCTTACCTGAAACGAAGTCTTGCTTGTAGGAATACTCAGAGCCTGGGATTTAACTCCATTTCTGATGGGAAACACACAACACAGTTCTCTTCCATGGATCACACTCTGCTTTAGAGCAAGAAGCACGCTCTTGATTTCTAGATTCTCTAATACAGCTGGAAAAATGAGTGTGCTCAGAAGAAAAGAACGGTGTTTCCTATACATACGGACCATATCTAGTTCAACTCTGCTTGAAATTGATACAAAGCAAAGGTCCTCTAACATCAAATGCTTCTCAATTAAGATGAGAAACGTGTGAGCTTTGTGAACGATGTAGTTCGTTTGAGCTGTAAAGTAACTGCCCTTACCTGAAACGAAGTCTTGTGTGTACGAAGACTCAGAGCCTGGGATTTAACTCCATTTCTGAAGTGACACACAACAGAGTTCTCAGCCATTTATCACACTCTGCTTTAGAGCAAGAAGCACACTCTTGCTTCCTAGAGTCTCTAAGACAGCAGGAAACTTGCGTGTGTTCAGAACAAAAGAATGGTAGTTCCTACTATACGGGCCATATCCAGTTCAACTCTGATTCTAAAACTGAAACAAACCACAGGTCCTCTAAAATCCAATGCTTTTCAGTTAAGATGAGAAACGTGTGAGCTTCTTGAATGATGTAGTTCGTTTGAGCTGTAATGTAACTGCCCTTACCTGAAACGAAGTCTTGCTTGTAGGAAGACTCAGAGCCTGGGATTTAACTCCATTTCCGAAGTGAAACACACAGCAGAGTTCTCATATATAGATCATACTCTGCTTTATAGCAAGAAACACGCTCTTGCTTCCTAGAGTCTCTAAGACAGCAGGAAACATGAGTGTGCTCAGAACAAAAGAACGGTATTTCCCATACATACGGACCATATCTAGTCCAACTCTGCCTCTGAAATTGATAAAAAGCACAGGTCCTCTATAATGCAATGCTTGTCGGTAAAGATGAGAAACGTGTGAGCTTCGTGAACGATGTAGTTCGTTTGAGCTCAAAAGTGACTGCCCTTTCCGGAAACGAAGTAGTGTATGTAGGAAAACACAGACTGTGGGATTTAACTCCATTTCTGAAGGGAAACACACAGCATAATTCTCATCCATGGATCGCACTCTGCTTTAGAGCAGGAAGCACGTTCTTGCTTTCTAGAATCTCTAATACAGCAGGAAACATGAGTGTGCTCAGAATAAAAGAACGGTGTTTCCTATACATACGGATCATATCTAGTTCAACTCTGCTTCTGAAACTGATACAAAGCACGGGTTTCTACCATCCAGTGCTTGTAAGTTAAGAAGAGAAACGTGTGAGCTTCGTGAATGATGTAGTTGTTTGAGCTGTTAGTAACTGCCCTTACCAGAAACGAAGTCTTGCTTGTAGGAAACTCAGAGCCTGGGATTTAACTCCATTTCTGAAGTGAAACACACAACAGAGTTCTCATCCATTGATCACACTCCGTTTTAGAGCAAGAAGCACCCTCTAGCTTTCCAGAGTCTCTAAGACAGCAGGAAACTTGAGTGTGCTGAGAAAAAATGAATGGTGTTTCCTACACATACGGACCATATCTAGTCCAACTCTGCTTCTGAAACTGAAACAAAGCACTGGTCCTCTACCATCCAATGCTTGTCATTTAAGATGAGAAACGTGTGAGCTTCGTGAACAATGTAGTTCGTTTGAGCTGAAAAATGACTGCCCTTACCTGAAACGAAGTAGTGTTTGTAGGAAGACACAGAGCATGGGATTTAACTCCATTTCTGAAGGGAAACACGCAGCATAGTTCTCCTCAATGGATCACACTCTGCTTTAGAGCAGGAAGCACGTTCTTTCTTTCTAGAGATTCTAATACAACAGGAAACGTGAGTGTGCTCAGAATAAATGAACGGTGTTTCCTATACATACGGACCATATCTAGTCCAACTCTGCCTCTGAAATTGATACAAAGCACAGGTCCTCTAACACCCAGAGCTTGTCATTTAAGATGAGAATCGTGTGAGCTTCGTGAACAATGTAGTTCGTTTGAGCTGAAAAGTGACTGCCCTTACCTGAAACGAAGTACTGCATGTAGGAAGACACAGAGCCTGAGATTTAACTCCATTTCTGAAGGGAAACACACAGCATAGTTCTCTTCCATGGATTGCACTATGCTTTAGTGCAAGGAGAACGCTCTTGCTTTGTGGAATCTCTAATACAGCAGGAAACATGAGTGTGCTCAGAACAAAAGAATGGTGTTTCATACACATACGGACCATATCTAGTTCTACTCTGCTTCTGAAACTGATACAAAGCACGGGTCCTCTAACATCCAGTGCTGGTCAGTTAAGATGAGAAACGTGTGAGCTTCGTGAATGATGTAGTTTGTTTGAGCTGTTAGTAACTGCCCTTACCTGAAACAAAGTCTTGCTTGTAGGAAGATTCAGAGCCTGGGAATTAAGTCCATTTCTGAAGTGAAACACACAGCAGAATTCTCATATATAGATCACACTCTGCTTTAGAGCAAGAAGCACGCTCTTGATTTCAAGAGTCTCTAATACAGCAGGAAAAGAGAGTGTGCTGAGAAGAAAAGAACGTTGTTTCCTATACTTACGGACCATATCTAGTTCAACTCTGCTTGAACTTGATACAAAGCAAAGGTCCTCTAACATCAAATGCTTCTCAAATAAGATGAGAAACATGTGAGCTTCGTGAATGATGTAGTTCGTTTGAGCTGTAAAGTAACTGCACTTACCTGAAACGAAGTCTTGCTTGTAGGAAGACTCAGAGCCTGGGATTTAACTCCATTTCTGAAGCGAAACAAACAACAGAGTTCTCATCCATTGATCACACTCTGTTTTAGGGCAAGAAGCACGCTCTCGCTTACCAGAGTCTCTAAGACAGCAGGAAACTTGGTGTGCTGAGAAAAAATGAATGGTGTTTACTACACATACGGACCATATCTAGTCCAACTCTGCTTCTGAAACTGATACAAAGCACTGGTCCTCTAACATCCAATGCTTGTCATTTAAGATGAGAAACGTGTGAGCTTCGTGAACAATGTAGTTCGTTTGAGCTGAAAAATGACTGCCCTTACCTGAAACGAAGTAGTGTTTGTAGGAAGACACAGAGCATGCGATTTAACTCCATTTCTGAAGGGAAACACACAGCATAGTTCTCATCCATGGATTGCACTATGCTTTAGTGCAAGAAGAACGCTCTTGCTTTCTAGAATCTCTAATACAGCAAGAAACTTGAGTGTGCTCAGAAAAAAAGAAAGGTGTTTCATACACATACGGACCATTTCTAGTTCAACTCTGCTTCTGAAACTGATACAAAGCACGGGTCCTATAACATCCAGTGCTTGTCACTTAAGATGAGAAACGTGTGAACTTCGTGAATGATGTAGTTCTTTTGAGCTGTTAGCAACTGCCCTAACCTGAAACGAAGTCTTGTTTGTAGGAAGACTCAGAGCCTGGGATTTAACTCCATTTCTGAAGCGAAACACACAACACAGTTCTCATCAATGGATCACACTCTGCTTTAGAGCAAGAAGCACGCTCTTGATTTCTAGAGTCTCTAATACAGCAGGAAAAGTGAGTGTGCTCAGAAGAAAAGAACGTTGTTTCCTATACATACAGACCATATCTAGTTCAACTCTGCTTGAAATTGATACAAAGCACAGGTCCTCTAACATCAAATGCTTCTCAAATAAGATGAGAAACGTGTGAGCTTCGTGAATGATGTAGTTCGTTTGAGCTGTAAAGTAACTGCCCTTACCTGAAACGAAGTCTTGCTTGTAGGAAGACTCAGAGCCTGGGATTTAACTCCATTTCTGGAGGGAAACACACAGCATAGTTCTCAACCATGGATTGCACTATGCTTTAGTGGAAGAAGAACGCTCTTGCTTTCTAGAATCTCTAATACAGCAGGAAACTTGAGTGTGCTCAGTACAAAAGAACGGTGTTTCATACACATACAGACCATATCTAGTTCTACTCTGCTTCTGAAACTGATACAAAGCACGGGTCCTCTAACATCCAGTGCTGTTCAGTTAAGATGAGAAACGTGTGAGCTTCGTGAATGATGTAGTTTGTTTGAGCTGTTAGTAACTGCCCTTACCTGAAACGAAGTCTTGCTTGTAGGAAGACTCAGAGCCTGGGAATTAAGTCCATTTCTGAAGTGAAAAACACAGCAGAGTTCTCATATATAGATGAGACTCTGCTTTAGAGCAAGAAACACGCTCTCGCTTTCTAGAGTCTCTAATACAGCAGGAAACTTGAGTGTGCTCAGAACAAAAGAACGGTGTTTCCTACACATAGGGGCCATATCTAGTTCAACTCTGCTTCTGAAACTGAAACAAACCACAGGTCCTCTATCATCCAATGCTTGTCAGTAAAGATGAGAAATGTGTGAGCTTCTTAAACGATGTAGTTCGTTTGAGCTCTTAGTAACTGCCATTACCTGAAACGAAGTCTTGCTTGTAGGAAGACTCAGAGCCTGGGATTTAACTCCATTTCTGAAGGGAAACACACAACAGAGTTCTCATCCATTGATCACACTGTGCTTTAGAGCAAGAAGCACGCTCTCCCTTTCCAGAGACTCTAAGACAGCACGAAACATGAGTGTGCTGAGAGGAAATGAATGGTGTTTCCTACACATATGGACTATATCTAGGCATACTCTGCTTCTGAAACTGATACAAAGCACTGGTCCTCTAAAATCCAATGCTTGTCATTTTAGATGAGAAACGTGTGAGCTTCGTGAACGATGTAGTTCGTTTGAGCTGTAAAGTAACTGCCCTTACCTGAAACGAAGTCTTGCTTGTAGGAAGACTCAATGCCTGTGATTTTACTCCATTTCTGAAGTGAAACACACAACAGAGTTCTTATCCATTGATCACACTCTGCTTTAGAGCAAGAAGCACCCTCTAGCTTTCCAGAGTCTGTAAGACAGCAGGAAACTTGAGTGTGCTGAGAACAAATGAATGGTGTTTCCTACACATACGGACCATATCTAGTCCAACTCTCCTTCTGAGACTGATACAAAGCACTGGTCCTCTAACATCCAATGCTTGTCATTTAAGATGAGAAACGTGTGAGCTTTGTGAACGATGTAGTTCGTTTGAGCTGAAAAGAGACTGCCCTTACCTGAAACGAAGTAGTGCTTGTAGGAAGACAGAGAGCCTGGGATTTAACTCCATTTCTGAAGGGAAACACACAGCATAGTTCTCATCCATGGATTGCACTATGCTTTAGTGCAAGAAGAACGCTCTTGCTTTCTAGAATCTCTAATACAGCAGGAAACTTGAGTGTGCTCAGAACAAAAGAACGGTGTTTCATACACATACGGACCATATCTAGTTCAACTCTGCTTCTGAAACTGATACAAAGCACAGGTCCTATAACATCCAGTGCTTGTCACTTAGGATGAGAAACGTGTGAGCTTCGTGAATGATGTAGTTCTTTTGAGCTGTTAGTAACTGCCCTTACCTGAAACGAAGTCTTGTTTGTAGGAAGACTCAGAGCCTGGGATTTAACTCCATTTCTGAAGGGAAACACACAACACAGTTCTCATCAATGGATCACACTCAGCTTTAGAGCAAGAAGCATGCACTTTATTTCTAGAGTCTCTAATACAGCAGGAAAAGTGAGTGTGCTCAGAAGAAAAGAACGTTGTTTCCTATACATACAGACCATATCTAGTTCAACTCGGCTTGAAATTGATACAAAGGAAAGGTCCTCTAACATCAAATGCTTCTCAAATAAGATGAGAAACGTGTGAGCTTCGTGAATGATGTAGTTCGTTTGAGCTGTAAAGTAACTGCCCTTACCTGAAACGAAGTAGTGTTTGTAGGAAGACACAGAGCCTGGGATTTAACTCCAATTCTGAAGGGAAACACACAGCATAGTTCTCATCTATGGATCGCACTCTGCTTTAGAGCAGGAAGCACGTTCTTTCTTTCTAGAGTCTCTAATACAGCAGGAAACGTGAGTGTGCTCAGAATTAAAGAACGGTGTTTCCTATACATACGGACCATATCTAGTCCAACTCTGCCTCTGAAATTGATACAAAGCACAGGTCCTCTAACATCCAATGCTTGTCATTTTAGATGAGAATCATGTGAGCTTCGTGAACGATGTAGTTCGTTTGAGCTGAAAAGTGACTGCCCTTACCTGAAATGAAGTAGTGTTTGTAGGAAGACTCAGAGCCTGGGATTTAACTCCATTTCTAAAGTGAAACAGACAACAGAGTTCTCATCCATTGATCACACTCTGCTTTAGAGCAAGAAGCATGCTCTCGCTTTCCAGATTCTCTAAGTCAGCTGGAAACTTGAGTGTGCTGAGAACAACTGAATGGTATTTCCTACACATATGGACCATATCTAGTCCAACTCTGCTTCTGAAACAGATACAAAGCACTAGTCCTCTAACATCGAATGCTTGTCATTTAAGATGAGAAACGTGTGAGCTTCGTGAACGATGTAGTTCGTTTGAGCCGAAAAGTGACTGCCCTTACCTGAAACAAAGTAGTGCTTGTAGGAAGACACAGAGCCTGGGATTTAACTCCATTTCTGAAGGGAAACACACAGCATAATTCTCATCCATGGATCGCACCCTGCTTTAGAGCAAGAAGAACCCTCTTCCTTTCTAGAATCTCTAATCCAGCAGGAAACTTGATTTTGCTCAGAACAAAAGAAGAGTTTTCCTACATATACGGACCATATCTAGTTCAACTCTGATTCTGAAACTGAAACAAACCACAGGTCCTCTAACAGCCAGTGCTTGTCATTTAAGATGAGAAACGTGTGAGCTTCGTGAACGATGTAGTTCGTTTGAGCTGAAAAATGACTGCCCTTACCTGAAACGAAGTCTTGCTTGTAGGAAGACACAGAGCCTGGGATTTAACTCCATTTCTGAAGGGAAACATACAGCATAGTTCTCATCCATGGATCGCACTCTGCTTTATAGCAAGAAGAACGCTCTTCCTTTCTAGAATCTCTAATCCAGCAGGAAAAGTGAGTGTGCTCAGAAGAAAAGAACGGTGTTTCCTATACAGACGGACAATATCTAGTTCAACTCTGCTTGAAATTGATACAAAGCAAAGGTCCTCTAACATCAAATGCTTCTCAATTAAGATGACAAACGTGTGAGCTTCGTGAACGATGTAGTTCGTTTGAGCTGAAAAGTGACTGCCCTTACCTGAAACGAAGTCTTCCTTGTAGGAAGACACAGAGCATGGAATTTAACTCCGTTTCTGAAGTGAAACACACAGCAGAGTTCTCATATATACATCACACTCTGCTTTAGAGCAAGAAGCATGCTCTTGCTTCCTAGAGTCTCGAAGACAGAAGGAAACGTGAGTGTGCTCAGAACAAAGGAACAGTGTTTCCTACACATATGGGCCATATCTAGTTCAACTCTGAATCTAAAACTGAAGCAAACCACAGGTCCTCTAAAATCCAATGCTTGTCAGTTAAGATGAGAAACGTGTGAGATTCTTGAACGATGTAGTTCGTTTGAGCTGTAAAGTTTCTGCCCTTACCTGAAACGAAGTCTTGCTTGTAGGAAGACTCAGAGCCTGGGATTTAACTCCATTTCTGAAGTGAAACACACAACAGAGTTCTCATCCATTGATCACACTCTGCTTTAGAGCAAGAAGCACGCTCTTGCTTTCCTGAGTCTCTAAGACAGCAGGAAACTTGAGTTTGCTGAGAACAAATGAATGGTGTTTCATACACATACAGACCATATCTCCTCCAACTCTGCTTCTGAATCTGATACAAAGCACGGGTCCTCTAACATCCAGTGCTGGTCAGTTAAGATGAGAAACGTGTGAGCTTCGTGAATGATGTAGTTTGTTTGAGCTGTTAGTAACTGCCCTTACCTGAAACAAAGTCTTGCTTGTAGGAAGACTCAGAGCCTGGGAATTAAGTCCATTTCTGAAGTGAAAAACACAGCAGAGTTCTCATATATAGATCAGACTCTGCTTTAGAGCAAGAAACACGCTCTTGCTTTCTAGAGTCTCTAATACAGCAGGAAACTTGAGTGTGCTCAGAACAAAAGAACGGTGTTTCCTACACATAGGGGCCATATCTAGTTCAACTCTGCTTCTGAAACTGAAACAAACCACAGGTCCTCTATCATCCAATGCTTGTCAGTAAAGCTGAGAAACGTGTGAGCTTCTTAAATGATGTAGTTTGTTTGAGCTCTTAGTAACTGCCATTACCTGAAACGAAGTCTTGCTTGTAGGAAGACTCAGAGCCTGGGATTAAACTCCATTTCTGAAGTGAAACACACAACAGAGTTCTCATCCATTGATCACACTGTGCTTTAGAGCAAGGAGCACGCTCTCGCTTTCCACAGTCTCTAAGACAGCACGAAACTTGAGTGTGCTGAGAGCAAATGAATGGTGTTTCCTACACATATGGACCATATCTAGTCCAACTCTGCTTCTGAAACTGATACAAAGCACGGGTCCTCTAAATTCCAATGCTTGTCATTTAAGATGAGAAACGTGTGAGCTTCGTGAACGATGTAGTTCGTTTGAGCTGAAAAGTGACTGCCTTTACCTGAAGCAAAGTAGTGCATGTAGGAAGACACAGAGCCTGGGATTTAACTCCATTTCTGAAGGGAAACACACAGCATAGTTTTCATCCATGGACCACACTCTGTTTTAGAGCAAGAAGCACGCACTTGCTTTCTAGAGACTCTAATAGAGCAGGAAACATGACTGTGCTCAGAAAAAAAGAACCGTGTTTCCTACACATACGAGCCATATCTAGTTCAATTCTGCTTCTGAAACTGATACAAACCACAAGTCCTCTAACATCCAATGCTTGTCAGTTAAGATGAGAATCGTGTGAGCTTCCTGAACGATGTAGTTCATTTGAACTCTTAGTAACTGCCCTTACCTGAAACGAAGTCTTGCTTGTAGGAAGACTCAGAGCCTGGGATTAACTCCATTTCTGAAGGGAAACACACAACACAGTTCTCATCCATGGATCACACTCTGCTTTAGATCAAGAAGCACGCTCTTGATTTCTAGACTCTCTAATAAAGCAGGAAAAGTGAGTGTGCTCAGAAAAAGAACGGTGTTTCCTATACATATGGACCATATCTAGTTCAACTCTGCTTGAAATTGATACAAAGCAAAGGTCCTCTAACATCCAATGCTTGTCAGTTAAGATGAGAAACGTTTGAGCTTCGAGAACGATGTAGTTCGTTTGAGCTGAAAAGTGACTGCCCTTACCTGAAACGAAGTCTTGCTTGTAGGAAGACACAGAGCATGGAATTTAACTCCATTTCTGAAGTGAAACACACAGCAGAGTTCTCATATATAGATCACACTCTGCTTTAGAGCAAGAAGCACGCTCTTGCTTTCTAGAATCTATAATACAGCAGGAAACTTGAGTGTGCTCAGAACAAAAGAATGGTGTTTCATACACATACGGACCACATCTAGTTCAACTCTGCTTCTGAAACTGATACAAAGCACGGGTCTTCTAACATCCAGTGCTTGTCAGTTAAGATGAGAAACGTGTGAGTTTCGTGAATATGTAGTTCGTTTGAGCTGTAAAGTAACTGCCTTTACATAAAACGAAGTCTTGCTTGTAGGAAGACTCAGTGCCTGGGATTTAACTCCATTTCTGAAGTGAAACACACAACAGAGTTCTCATCCATCGATCACACTCTGCTTTAGATCAAGAAGCATGCTCTAGCTTTCCAGAATCTCTAAGACAGCAGGAAACTTGAGTGTGCTGAGAACAAATGAATGGTGTTTCCTACACATACGGACCATATCTAGTCCAACTCTGCTTCTGAAACTTATACAAAGCACTGGTCCTCTAACATCCAATGCTTGTCATTTAAGATGAGAAACGTGTGAGCTTCGTGAACGATGTAGTTCGTTTGAGCTGAAAAGTGACTGCCATTACCTGAAACGAAGTAGTGCTTGTAGGAAGACACAGAGCCTGGGATTTAACTCCATTTCTGAAGGGAAACACACAGCATAGTTCTCATCCATGGATCGCACTCTGCTTTATAGGAAGAAGAACGCTCTTCCTTTCTAGAATCTCTAATCCAGCAGGAAAAGTGAGTGTGCTCAGAAGAAAAGAACGGTGTTTCCTATACAGACGGACCATATCTAGTTAAACTCTGCTTGAAATTGATACAAAGCAAAGGTCCTCTAACATCAAATGCTTCTCAATTAAGATGACAAACGTGTGAGCTTCATGAACGATGTAGTTCGTTTGAGCTGAAAAGTGACTGCCCTTACCTGAAACGAAGTCTTCCTTGTAGGAAGACACAGAGCATGGAATTTAACTCCGTTTCTGAAGTGAAACACACAGCAGAGTTCTCATATATACATCACACTCTGCTTTAGAGCAAGAAGCACGCTCTTGCTTCCTGGAGTCTCTAAGACAGAAGAAAACGTGAGTGTGCTCAGAACAAAGGAACAGTGTTTCCTACACATATGGGCCATATCTAGTTCAACTCTGAATCTAAAACTGAAGCAAACCACAGGTCCTCTAAAATCCAATGCTTGTCAGTTAAGATGAGAAACGTGTGAGATTCTTGAACTATGTAGTTCGTTTGAGCTGTAAAGTTTCTGCCCTTACCTGAAACGAAGTCTTGCTTGTAGGAAGACTCAGTGCCTGGGATTTTACTCCATTTCTGAAGTGTAAAACACAACAGAGGTCTCATCCATTGATCACACTCTGCTTTAGAGCAAGAAACACGCTCTAGCTTTCCAGAGTCTCCAAGACAGCAGGAAACTTGAGTGTGCTGAGAACAAATGAATGGTGTTTCATACACATACGGACCATATCTCCTCCAACTCTGCTTCTGAAACTGATACAAAGCACTGGTCCTCTAACATCCAATGCTTGTCAGTTAAGACGAGAAACGTGTGAGCTTTGTGAACGATGTAGTTCGTTTGAGCTGAAAAGTGACTGCCCTTACCTGAAATAAAGTAGTGCTTGTAGGAAGACACAGAGCCTGGGATTTAACTCCATTTCTGAAGGGAAACACACAGCATAGTTCTCATCCATGGATCTCACTCTGCTTTAGAGCAAGAAGAACGCTCTTCCTTTCTAGAGTCTCGAATACAGCGGGAAACGTGAGTGTGCTCAGAATAAAATAACGGTGTTTCCTATACATACGGACCTTATCTAGTCCAACTCTGCTCTGAAATTGATACAAAGCACTGGTCCTCTAACATCCAATGCTTGTCATTTAAGATGAGAAACGTGTGAGCTTCGTGAACGATGTAGTTCGTTTGAGCTGAAAAGTGACTGCCTTTACCTGAAGCAAAGTAGTGCATGTAGGAAGACACAGAGCCTGGGATTTAACTCCATTTCTGAAGGGAAACACACAACACAGTTCTCATCCATGGATCACACTCTGCTTTAGATCAAGAAGCACGCACTTGCTTTCTAGAGTCTCTAATAGAGCAGGAAACATGACTGTGCTCAGAAAAAAAGAACGGTGTTTCCTACACATACGAGCCATATCTAGTTCAACTCTGCTTCTGAAACTGATACAAACCACAAGTCCTCTAACATCCAATGCTTGTCAGTTAAGATGAGAAACGTGTGAGGTTCCTGAACGATGTAATTCATTTGAGCTCTTAGTAACTGCCCTTACTTGAAACGAAGTCTTGCTTGTAGGAAGAATCAGAGCCTGGGATTTAACTCCATTTCTGAAGGGAAACACACAACACAGTTCTCATCCATGGATCACACTCTGCTTTAGATCAAGATGCACGCTCTTGATTTCTAGAGTCTCTAATACAGCAGGAAAAGTGAGTGTGCTCAGAAAAAGAACGGTGTTTCCTATACATATGGACCATATCTAGTTCAACTCTGCTTGAAATTGATACAAAGCTAAAGTCCTCTAACAACCAATGCTTGTCAGTTAAGATGAGAAACGTGTGAGCTTTGTGATCGATGTAGTTCCTTTGAGCTGAAAAGTGACGGCCCTTGCCTGAAACGAAGTAGTGCTTGTAGGAAGACAGAGAGCCTGGGATTTAACTCCATTTCTGAAGGGAAACACACAGCATAGTTCTCATATATAGATCACACTCTGCTTTAGATCAAGAAGCATGCTCTAGCTTTCCAGAGTCTCTAAGACAGCAGGAAACTTGAGTGTGCTGAGAACAAATGAATGGTGCTTCCTACACATACGGACCATATCTAGTCCAACCCTGCTTCTGAAACTGATACAAAGCACTGGTCCTCTAACATCCAATTCTTGTCAGTTAGGATGAGAAACGTGTGAGCTTCGTGAACGATGTAGTTCTTTTGAGCTGAAAAGTGACTGCCATTACCTGAAACGAAGTAGTGCTTGTAGGAAGACACAGAGCGTGGGATTTAACTCCATTTCTGAAGGGAAACACACAGCATAGTTCTCATCCATGGATCGCACTCTGCTTTATAGCAAGACGAACGCTCTTCCTTTCTAGAGTCTCGAATACAGCAGGAAACGTGAGTGTGCTCAGAATAAAATAACGGTGTTTCCTATACATACGGACCATATCTAGTCCAACTCTGCTCTGAAATTGAAACAAAGCACTGGTCCTCTAACATCCAATGCTTGTCATTTAAGATGAGAAACGTGTGAGCTTCGTGAACGATGTAGTTCGTTTGAGCTGAAAAGTGACTGCCCTTACCTGAAGCAAAGTAGGGCATGTAGGAAGATACAGAGCCTGGGATTTAACTCCATTTCTGAAGGGAAACACACAGCATAGTTTTCATCCATGGATCACACTCTGTTTTAGAGCAAGAAGCATGCACTTGCTTTCTAGAGACTCTAATAGAGCAGGAAACATGACTGTGCTCAGAAAAAAAGAACCGTGTTTCCTACACATACGAGCCATATCTAGTTCAATTCTGCTTCTGAAACTGATACAAACCACAAGTCCTCTAACATCCAATGCTTGTCAGTTAAGATGAGAATCGTGTGAGCGTCCTGAATGATGTAGTTCATTTGAGCTCTTAGTAACTGCCCTTACCTGAAACGAAGTCTTGCTTGTAGGAAGACTCAGAGCCTGGGATTAACTCCATTTCTGAAGGGAAACACACAACACAGTTCTCATCCATGGATCACACTCTGCTTTAGATCAAGAAGCATGCTCTTGATTTCTAGAGTCTCTAATAAAGCAGGAAAAGTGAGTGTGCTCAGAAAAAGAACGGTGTTTCCTATACATATGGACCATATCTAGTTCAACTCTGCTTGAAATTGATACAAAGCAAAGGTCCTCTAACATCCAATGCTTGTCAGTTAAGATGAGAAACGTTTGAGCTTCGAGAACGATGTAGTTCGTTTGAGATGAAAAGTGACTGCCCTTACCTGAAACGAAGTCTTGCTTGTAGGAAGACACAGAGCATGGAATTTAACTCCATTTCTGAAGTGAAACACACAGCAGAGTTCTCATATATAGATCACACTCTGCTTTAGAGCAAGAAGCACGCTCTTGCTTTCTAGAATCTATAATACAGCAGGAAACTTGAGTGTGCTCAGAACAAAAGAATGGTGTTTCATACACATACGGACCACATCTAGTTCAACTCTGCTTCTGAAACTGATACAAAGCACGGGTCTTCTAACATCCAGTGCTTGTCAGTTAAGATGAGAAACGTGTGAGTTTCGTGAATATGTAGTTCGTTTGAGCTGTAAAGTAACTGCCTTTACATAAAACGAAGTCTTGCTTGTAGGAAGACTCAGTGCCTGGGATTTAACTCCATTTCTGAAGTGAAACACACAACAGAGTTCTCATCCATCGATCACACTCTGCTTTAGATCAAGAAGCATGCTCTAGCTTTCCAGAGTCTCTAAGACAGCAGGAAACTTGAGTGTGCTGAGAACAAATGAATGGTGTTTCCTACACATACAGACCATATCTAGTCCAACTCTGCTTCTGAAACTTATACAAAGCACTGGTCCTCTAACATCCAATGCTTGTCATTTAAGATGAGATACGTGTGAGATTCGTGAACGATGTAGTTCGTTTGAGCTGAAAAGTGACTGCCATTACCTGAAACGAAGTAGTGCTTGTAGGAAGACACAGAGCCTGGGATTTAACTCCATTTCTGAAGGGAAACACACAGCATAGTTCTCATCCATGGATCGCACTCTGCTTTTTAGCAAGAAGAACGCTCTTCCTTTCTAGAATCTCTAATCCAGCAGGAAAAGTGAGTGTGCTCAGAAGAAAAGAACGGTGTTTCCTATACATATGGACCATATCTAGTTAAACTCTGCTTGAAATTGATACAAAGCAAAGGTCCTCTAACATCAAATGCTTCTCAATTAAGATGACAAACGTGTGAGCTTCGTGAATGATGTAGTTCGTTTGAGCTGAAAAGTGACTGCCCTTACCTGAAACGAAGTCTTCCTTGTAGGAAGACACAGAGCATGGAATTTAACTCCGTTTCTGAAGTGAAACACACAGCAGAGTTCTCATATATACATCACACTCTGCTTTAGAGCAAGAAGCACGCTCTTGCTTCCTGGAGTCTCTAAGACAGAAGAAAACGTGAGTGTGCTCAGAACAAAGGAACAGTGTTTCCTACACATATGGGCCATATCTAGTTCAACTCTGAATCTAAAACTGAAGCAAACCACAGGTCCTCTAAAATCCAATGCTTGTCAGTTAAGATGAGAAACGTGTGAGATTCTTGAACGATGTAGTTCGTTTGAGCTGTAAAGTTTCTGCCCTTACCTGAAACGAAGTCTTGCTTGTAGGAAGACTCAGTGCCTGGGATTTTACTCCATTTCTGAAGTGTAAAACACAACAGAGTTCTCATCCATTGATCACACTCTGCATTAGAGCAAGAAACACGCTCTAGCTTTCCAGAGTCTCTAAGACAGCAGGAAACTTGAGTTTGCTGAGAACAAATGAATGGTGTTTCATACACATACGGACCATATCTCCTCCAACTCTGCTTCTGAAACTGATACAAAGCACTGGTCCTCTAACATCCAATGCTTGTCAGTTAAGACGAGAAACGTGTGAGCTTCGTGAACGATGTAGTTCGTTTGAGCTGAAAAGTGACTGCCCTTACCTGAAATAAAGTAGTGCTTGTAGGAAGACACAGAGCCTGGGATTTAACTCCATTTCTGAAGGGAAACACACAGCATAGTTCTCATCCATGGATCTCACTCTGCTTTAGAGCAAGAAGAATGCTCTTCCTTTGTAGAGTCTCGAATACAGCACGAAACGTGAGTGTGCTCAGAATAAAATAACGGTGTTTCCTATAAATACGGACCATATCTAGTCCAACTCTGCCTCTGAAATTGATACAAAGCACAGGTCCTCTAACATCCAATGCCTGTCATTTAAGATGAGAAACGTGTGAGCTTCGTGAACGATGTAGTTCATTTGAGCTGAAAAGTGACTGCCCTTACCTGAAGCAAAGTAGTGCATGTAGGAAGACACAGAGCCTGGGATTAAACTCCATTTCTGAAGGGAAACACACAACATAGTTTTCATCCATGGATCACACTCTGTTTTAGAGCAAGAAGCACGCACTTGCTTTCTAGAGTCTCTAATAGAGCAGGAAACATGACTGTGCTCAGAAAAAAAGTACGGTGTTTCCTACACATAAAAGCCATATCTAGTTCAACTCTGCTTCTGAAACTGATACAAACCACAAGTCCTCTAACATCCAATGCTTGTCAGTTAAGATGAGAAACGTGTGAGGTTAATGAACGATGTAGTTCGTTTGAGCTGTAAAGTAAATGCCCTTACCTGAAACGAAGTCTTGCTTGTAGGAAGACACAGATCATGGAATTCAACTCCATTTCTGAAGTGTATCACACAGCATAGTTCTCATCCATGGATCGCACTCTGCTTTAGAGCAAGAAGAACATTCTTGCTTTCTAGAGTCTCTAATACAGCAGGAAACGAGAGTGTGCTCAGAATAAAAGAACGGTGTTTCCTATACATATGGACCATATCTAGTCCAACTCTGCCTCTGAAATTGATACAAAGCACAGGTCCTCTAACATCCAATGCTTGTCAGTTAAGATGAGATACGTGTGAGCTTCGTGAATGATGTAGTTCATTTGAGCTGTTAGTAACTGCCCTTACCTGAAACGAAGTCTTGCTTGTAGGAAGACTCAGAGCGTGGGATTTAACTCCATTTCTGAAGGGAAACACACAACACAGTTCTCATCCATGGATCACACTCTGCTCTATAGCAAGAAGAACGCTCTTCCTTTCTAGAATCTCTAATCCAGCAGGAAAAGTGAGTGTGCTCAGAAGAAAAGAACGGTGTTTCCTATACATACGGACCATATCTAGTTCAACTCTGCTTGAAATTGATACAAAGCAAAGGTCCTCTAACATCAAATGCTTCTCAATTAAGATGAGAAACGTGTGAGCTTCGTGAACGATGTAGTTCATTTGAGCTCTAAAGTAACTGCCCTTACCTGAAACGAAGTCTTGCTTTTAGGAAGACTCAGTGCCTGGGATTTTACTCCATTTCTGAAGTGAAACACACAACAGACTTCTCATCCATTGATCACACTCTGCTTTAGAGCAAGAAGCACGCTCTAGCTTTCCTGAGTCTCTAAGAGAGCAGGAAACTTGAGTATGCTGAGAACAAATGAATGGTGTTTCATACACATACGGACCATATCTCCTCCAACTCTGCTTCTGAAACTGATACAAAGCACTGGTCCTCTAAAATCCAATGCTTGTCAGTTAAGACGAGAAACGTGTGAGCTTCGTGAACGATGTAGTTCGTTTGAGCTGAAAAGTGACTGCCCTTACCTGAAATAAAGTAGTGCTTGTAGGAAGACACAGAGCCTGGGATTTAACTCCATTTCTGAAGGGAAACACACAGCATAGTTCTCATCCATGGATCTCACTCTGCTTTAGAGCAAGAAGAACGCTCTTCCTTTGTAGAGTCTCGAATACAGCAGGAAACGTGAGTGTGCTCAGAATAAAATAACGGTGTTTCCTATACATACGGACCATACCTAGTCCAACTCTGCCTCTGAAATTGATACAAAGCACAGGTCCTCTAACATCCAATGCTTGTCATTTAAGATGAGAAACGTGTGAGCTTCGTGAACGATGTAGTTCATTTTTGCTTAAAAGTGACTGCCCTTACCTCAAGCAAAGTAGTGCATGTAGGAAGACACAGAGCCTGGGATTAAACTCCATTTCTGAAGGGAAACACACAGCATAGTTTTCATCCATGGATCACACTCTGTTTTAGAGCAAGAAGCACGCACTTGCTTTCTAGAGTCTCTAATAGAGCAGGAAACATGACTGTGCTCAGAAAAAAAGAACGGTGTTTCCTACACATACGAGCCATATCTAGTTCAACTCTGCTTCTGAAACTGATACAAACCACAAGTCCTCTAACATCCAATGCTTGTCAGTTAGGATGAGAAACATGTGAGGTTCCTGAACGATGTAGTTCATTTGAGCTCTTAGTAACTGCCCTTACCTGAAACGAAGTCTTGCTTGTAGGAAGACTCAGAGCCTGGGATTTAACTCCATTTCTGAAGGGAAACACACAACACAGTTCTCATCCATGGATCACACTCTGCTTTAGAGCAAGAAGCACGCTCTAGCTTTCCAGAGTGTCTAAGACAGCAGGAAACTTGAGTGTGCTGAGAACAAATGAATGGTGTTTCCTACACATATGGACCATATGTAGCCCAACTCTGCTTCGGAAACTGATACAAATCACTGGTCCTCTAACATCCAATGCTTGTCAGTTAAGATGAGAAACGTGTGAGCTTTGTGAACGATGTAGTTCGTTTGAGCTGAAAAGTGACGGCCCTTGCCTGAAACGAAGTAGTGCTTGTAGGAAGACACAGAGCCTGGGATTTAACTCCATTTCTGAAGTGAAACACACAGCAGAGTTCTCATATATAGATCACACTCTGCTTTAGAGCAAGAATCACGCTGTTGCTTTCTAGAGTCTCTAAGACAGGAGGCAACATGAGTGAGCTGAGAATAAATGAACGGTGTTTCCTACACATATGAGCCATATCTAGTTCAACTCTGATTCTAAAACTGAAACAAACCACAGGTCCTCTAAAATCCAATGCTTGTCAGTTAAGATGAGAAACGTGTGAGCTTCGTGAATGATGTAGTTCGTTTGAGCTGTAAAGTAACTGCCCTTACCTGAAACGAAGTCTTGCTTGTAGGAAGACAAAGATCATGGAATTTAACTCCATTTCTGAAGTGTATCACACAGCATAGTTCTCATCCATGGATCACACTCTGCTTTAGAGCAAGAAGAACGTTCTTGCTTTCTAGAGTCTCTAATACAGCAGGAAACGAGAGTGTGCTCAGAATAAAAGAACGGTGTTTCCTATACATATGGACCATATCTAGTCCAACTCTGCCTCTGAAATTGATACAAAGCACAGGTCCTCTAACATCCAATGCTTGTCAGTTAAGATGAGAAACGTGTGAGCTTCGTGAATGATGTAGTTCGTTTGAGCTGTTAGTAACTGCCCTTACCTGAAATGAAGTCTTGCCTGTAGGAAGACTCAGAGCCTGGAATTTAACTCCATTTCTGTAGGGAAACACACAACACAGTTCTCATCCATGGATCACACTCTGCTTTATAGCAAGAAGAACGCTCTTCCTTTCTAGAATCTCTAATCCAGCAGGAAAAGTGAGTGTGCTCAGAAGAAAAGAACGGTGTTTCCTATAAATACGGACCATATCTAGTTCAACTCTGCTTGAAATTGATACAAAGCATAGGTCCTCTAACATCAAATGCTTCTCAATTAAGATGAGAAACGTGTGAGCTTCGTGAATGATGTAGTCGTTTGAGCTCTAAAGTAACTGCCCTTACCTGAAACGAAGTCTTGCTTGTAGGAAGACTCAGTGCCTGGGATTTTACTCCATTTCTGAAGTGAAACACACAACAGAGTTCTCATCCATTGATCACACTCTGCTTTAGAGCAAGAAGCACGCTCTAGCTTTTCAGAGTCTCTAAGACAGCAGGAAACTTGAGTGTGCTGAGAACAAATGAATGGTGTTTCCTACACATACGGACCATATGTAGTCCGACTCTGCTTTTGAAACTGATACAAATCACTGGTAATCTAACATCCAATGCTTGTCAGTTAAGATGAGAAACGTGTGAGCTTCGTGAACGATGTAGTTCATTTGAGCTGAAAAGTGACTGCCCTTACCTGAAGCAAAGTAGTGCATGTAGGAAGACACAGAGCCTGGGATTAAACTCCATTTCTGAAGGGAAACACACAGCATAGTTTTCATCCATGGATCACACTCTGTTTTAGAGCAAGAAGCACGCACTTGCTTTCTAGAGTCTCTAATAGAGCAGGAAACATGACTGTGCTCAGAAAAAAAGAACGGTGTTTCCTACACATACGAGCCATATCTAGTTCAACTCTGCTTCTGAAACTGATACAAACCACAAGTCCTCTAACATCCAATGCTTGTCAGTTAAGATGAGAAACATGTGAGGTTCCTGAACGATGTAGTTCATTTGAGCTCTTAGTAACTGCCCTTACCTGAAACGAAGTCTTGCTTGTAGGAAGACTCAGAGCCTGGGATTTAACTCCATTTCTGAAGGGAAACACACAACACAGTTCTCATCCATGGATCACACTCTGCTTTAGATCAAGAAGCACGCTCTTGAGTTCTAGAGTCTCTAATACCGCAGGAAAAGTGAGTGTGTTCAGAAAAAGAACGGTGTTTCCTATACATATGGACCATATCTAGTTCAACTCTGCTTGAAATTGATACAAAGCTAAGGTCCTCTAACAACCAATGCTTGTCAGTTAAGATGAGAAACGTGTGAGCTTTGTGAACTATGTAGTTCGTTTGAGCTGAAAAGTGACGGCCCTTGCCTTAAACGAAGTAGTGCTTGTAGGAAGACACAGAGCGTGGGATTTAACTCCATTTCTGAAGGGAAACACACAGCATAGTTCTCATCCATGGATCGCACTCTGCTTTATAGCAAGAAGAACGCTCTTCCTTTCTAGGATCTCTAATCCAGCAGGAAAAGTGAGTGTGCTCAGAAGAAAAGAACGGTGTTTCCTATACATACGGACCATATCTAGTTCAACTCTGCTTGAAATTGATACAAAGCAAAGGTCCTCTAACATCAAATGCTTCTCAATTAAGATGAGAAACGTGTGAGCTTCGTGAACGATGTAGTTTGTTTGAGCTCTAAAGTTACTGCCCTTACCTGAAACGAAGTCTTGCTTGTAGGAAGACTCAGTGCCTGGGATTTTACTCCATTTCTGAAGTGAAACACACAACAGAGTTCTCATCCATTGATCACACTCTGCTTTAGAGCAAGAAGCACGCTCTAGCTTTCCAGAGTCTCTAAGACAGCAGGAAATTTGAGTGTGCTGAGAACAAATGAATGGTGTTTCCTACACATACGGACCATATGTAGTCCGACTCTGCTTTTGAAACTGATACAAATCACTGGTAATCTAACATCCAATGCTTGTCAGTTAAGATGAGAAACGTGTGAGCTTCGTGAACGATGTAGTTCGTTTGAGCTGAAAAGTGACGGCCCTTGCCTGAAACGAAGTAGTGCTTGTAGGAAGACACAGAGCCTGGGATTTAACTCCATTTTTGAAGTGAAACACACAGCAGAGTTCTCATATATAGATCACACTCTGCTTTAGAGCAAGAATCACGCTGTTGCTTTCTAGAGTCTCAAAGACAGGAGGCAACATGAGTGAGCTGAGAATAAATGAATGGTGTTTCCGACACATATGAGCCATATCTAGTTCAACTCTGATTCTAAAACTGAAACAAACCACAGGTCCTCTAACATTCAATGCTTGTCAGTTAAGATGAGAAACGTGTGAGCTTCGTGAATGATGTAGTTCGTTTGAGCTGTTAGTAACTGCCCTTACCTGAAATGAAGTCTTGCCTGTAGGAAGACTCAGAGCCTGGAATTTAACTCCATTTCTGTAGGAAAACACACAACACAGTTCTCATCCATGGATCACACTCTGCTTTATAGCAAGAAGAACGCTCTTCCTTTCTAGAATCTCTAATCCAGCAGGAAAAGTGAGTGTGCTCAGAAGAAAAGAACGGTGTTTCCTATAAATACAGACCATATCTAGTTCAACTCTGCTTGAAATTGATACAAAGCAAAGGTCCTCTAACATCAAATGCTTCTCAATTAAGATGAGAAACGTGTGAGCTTCGTGAACGATGTAGTTCGTTTGAGCTCTAAAGTAACTGCCCTTACCTGAAACGAAGTCTTGCTTGTAGGAAGACTCAGTGCCTGGAATTTTACTCCATTTCTGAATGAAACACACAACAGAGTTCTCATCCATTGATCACACTCTGCTTTAGAGCAAGAAGCACGCTCTAGATTTCCTGAGTCTCTAAGACAGCAGGAAACTTGAGTTTGCTGAGAACAAATGAATGGTGTTTCATACACATACGGACCATATCTCCTCCAACTCTGCTTCTGAAATTGATACAAAGCACTGGTCCTCTAACATCCAATGCTTGTCAGTTAAGACGAGAAACGTGTGAGCTTCGTGAACGATGTAGTTCGTTTGAGCTGAAAAGTGACTGCCCTTACCTGAAATAAAGTAGTGCTTGTAGGAAGACACAGAGCCTGGGATTTAACTCCATTTCTGAAGGGAAACACACACCATATTTCTCATCCATGGATCTCACTCTGCTTTAGAGCAAGAAGAACGCTCTTCCTTTGTAGAGTCTCGAATACAGCAGGAAACGTGTGTGTGCTCAGAATAAAATAACGGTGTTTCCTATACATACGGACCATATCTAGTCCAACTCTGACTCTGAAATTGATACAAAGCACAGGTCCTCTAACATCCAATGCTTGTCATTTAAGATGAGAAACGTGTGAGCTACGTGAACGATGTAGTTCATTTGAGCTGAAAAGTGACTGCCTTTACCTGAAGCAAAGTAGTGCAAGTAGGAAGACACAGAGCCTGGGATTTAACTCCATTTCTGAAGGGAAACACACAACACAGTTCTCATCCATGGATCACACTCTGCTTTAGATCAAGAAGCACGCACTTGCTTTCTAGAGTCTCTAATAGAGCAGGAAACATGACTGTGCTCAGAAAAAAAGAACGGTGTTTCCTACACATACGAGCCATATCTAGTTCAACTCTGCTTCTGAAACTGATACAAACCACAAGTCCTCTAACATCCAATGCTTGTCAGTTAAGATGAGAAACGTGTGAGGTTCCTGAACGATGTAATTCATTTGAGCTCTTAGTAACTGCCCTTACTTGAAACGAAGTCTTGCTTGTAGGAAGAATCAGAGCCTGGGATTTAACTCCATTTCTGAAGGGAAACACACAACACAGTTCTCATCCATGGATCACACTCTGCTTTAGATCAAGATGCACGCTCTTGATTTCTAGAGTCTCTAATACAGCAGGAAAAGTGAGTGTGCTCAGAAAAAGAACGGTGTTTCCTATACATATGGACCATATCTAGTTCAACTCTGCTTGAAATTGATACAAAGCTAAAGTCCTCTAACAACCAATGCTTGTCAGTTAAGATGAGAAACGTGTGAGCTTTGTGATCGATGTAGTTCCTTTGAGCTGAAAAGTGACGGCCCTTGCCTGAAACGAAGTAGTGCTTGTAGGAAGACAGAGAGCCTGGGATTTAACTCCATTTCTGAAGGGAAACACACAGCATAGTTCTCATATATAGATCACACTCTGCTTTAGATCAAGAAGCATGCTCTAGCTTTCCAGAGTCTCTAAGACAGCAGGAAACTTGAGTGTGCTGAGAACAAATGAATGGTGCTTCCTACACATACGGACCATATCTAGTCCAACCCTGCTTCTGAAACTGATACAAAGCACTGGTCCTCTAACATCCAATTCTTGTCAGTTAGGATGAGAAACGTGTGAGCTTCGTGAACGATGTAGTTCTTTTGAGCTGAAAAGTGACTGCCATTACCTGAAACGAAGTAGTGCTTGTAGGAAGACACAGAGCGTGGGATTTAACTCCATTTCTGAAGGGAAACACACAGCATAGTTCTCATCCATGGATCGCACTCTGCTTTATAGCAAGACGAACGCTCTTCCTTTCTAGAGTCTCGAATACAGCAGGAAACGTGAGTGTGCTCAGAATAAAATAACGGTGTTTCCTATACATACGGACCATATCTAGTCCAACTCTGCTCTGAAATTGAAACAAAGCACTGGTCCTCTAACATCCAATGCTTGTCATTTAAGATGAGAAACGTGTGAGCTTCGTGAACGATGTAGTTCGTTTGAGCTGAAAAGTGACTGCCCTTACCTGAAGCAAAGTAGGGCATGTAGGAAGATACAGAGCCTGGGATTTAACTCCATTTCTGAAGGGAAACACACAGCATAGTTTTCATCCATGGATCACACTCTGTTTTAGAGCAAGAAGCATGCACTTGCTTTCTAGAGACTCTAATAGAGCAGGAAACATGACTGTGCTCAGAAAAAAAGAACCGTGTTTCCTACACATACGAGCCATATCTAGTTCACCTCTGCTTCTGAAACTGATACAAACCACAAGTCCTCTAACATCCAATGCTTGTCAGTTAAGATGAGAATCGTGTGAGCGTCCTGAATGATGTAGTTCATTTGAGCTCTTAGTAACTGCCCTTACCTGAAACGAAGTCTTGCTTGTAGGAAGACTCAGAGCCTGGGATTAACTCCATTTCTGAAGGGAAACACACAACACAGTTCTCATCCATGGATCACACTCTGCTTTAGATCAAGAAGCATGCTCTTGATTTCTAGAGTCTCTAATAAAGCAGGAAAAGTGAGTGTGCTCAGAAAAAGAACGGTGTTTCCTATACATATGGACCATATCTAGTTCAACTCTGCTTGAAATTGATACAAAGCAAAGGTCCTCTAACATCCAATGCTTGTCAGTTAAGATGAGAAACGTTTGAGCTTCGAGAACGATGTAGTTCGTTTGAGATGAAAAGTGACTGCCCTTACCTGAAACGAAGTCTTGCTTGTAGGAAGACACAGAGCATGGAATTTAACTCCATTTCTGAAGTGAAACACACAGCAGAGTTCTCATATATAGATCACACTCTGCTTTAGAGCAAGAAGCACGCTCTTGCTTTCTAGAATCTATAATACAGCAGGAAACTTGAGTGTGCTCAGAACAAAAGAATGGTGTTTCATACACATACGGACCACATCTAGTTCAACTCTGCTTCTGAAACTGATACAAAGCACGGGTCTTCTAACATCCAGTGCTTGTCAGTTAAGATGAGAAACGTGTGAGTTTCGTGAATATGTAGTTCGTTTGAGCTGTAAAGTAACTGCCTTTACATAAAACGAAGTCTTGCTTGTAGGAAGACTCAGTGCCTGGGATTTAACTCCATTTCTGAAGTGAAACACACAACAGAGTTCTCATCCATCGATCACACTCTGCTTTAGATCAAGAAGCATGCTCTAGCTTTCCAGAGTCTCTAAGACAGCAGGAAACTTGAGTGTGCTGAGAACAAATGAATGGTGTTTCCTACACATACAGACCATATCTAGTCCAACTCTGCTTCTGAAACTTATACAAAGCACTGGTCCTCTAACATCCAATGCTTGTCATTTAAGATGAGATACGTGTGAGATTCGTGAACGATGTAGTTCGTTTGAGCTGAAAAGTGACTGCCATTACCTGAAACGAAGTAGTGCTTGTAGGAAGACACAGAGCCTGGGATTTAACTCCATTTCTGAAGGGAAACACACAGCATAGTTCTCATCCATGGATCGCACTCTGCTTTTTAGCAAGAAGAACGCTCTTCCTTTCTAGAATCTCTAATCCAGCAGGAAAAGTGAGTGTGCTCAGAAGAAAAGAACGGTGTTTCCTATACATATGGACCATATCTAGTTAAACTCTGCTTGAAATTGATACAAAGCAAAGGTCCTCTAACATCAAATGCTTCTCAATTAAGATGACAAACGTGTGAGCTTCGTGAATGATGTAGTTCGTTTGAGCTGAAAAGTGACTGCCCTTACCTGAAACGAAGTCTTCCTTGTAGGAAGACACAGAGCATGGAATTTAACTCCGTTTCTGAAGTGAAACACACAGCAGAGTTCTCATATATACATCACACTCTGCTTTAGAGCAAGAAGCACGCTCTTGCTTCCTGGAGTCTCTAAGACAGAAGAAAACGTGAGTGTGCTCAGAACAAAGGAACAGTGTTTCCTACACATATGGGCCATATCTAGTTCAACTCTGAATCTAAAACTGAAGCAAACCACAGGTCCTCTAAAATCCAATGCTTGTCAGTTAAGATGAGAAACGTGTGAGATTCTTGAACGATGTAGTTCGTTTGAGCTGTAAAGTTTCTGCCCTTACCTGAAACGAAGTCTTGCTTGTAGGAAGACTCAGTGCCTGGGATTTTACTCCATTTCTGAAGTGTAAAACACAACAGAGTTCTCATCCATTGATCACACTCTGCTTTAGAGCAAGAAACACGCTCTAGCTTTCCAGAGTCTCTAAGACAGCAGGAAACTTGAGTTTGCTGAGAACAAATGAATGGTGTTTCATACACATACGGACCATATCTCCTCCAACTCTGCTTCTGAAACTGATACAAAGCACTGGTCCTCTAACATCCAATGCTTGTCAGTTAAGACGAGAAACGTGTGAGCTTCGTGAACGATGTAGTTCGTTTGAGCTGAAAAGTGACTGCCCTTACCTGAAATAAAGTAGTGCTTGTAGGAAGACACAGAGCCTGGGATTTAACTCCATTTCTGAAGGGAAACACACAGCATAGTTCTCATCCATGGATCTCACTCTGCTTTAGAGCAAGAAGAATGCTCTTCCTTTGTAGAGTCTCGAATACAGCACGAAACGTGAGTGTGCTCAGAATAAAATAACGGTGTTTCCTATAAATACGGACCATATCTAGTCCAACTCTGCGTCTGAAATTGATACAAAGCACAGGTCCTCTAACATCCAATGCCTGTCATTTAAGATGAGAAACGTGTGAGCTTCGTGAACGATGTAGTTCATTTGAGCTGAAAAGTGACTGCCCTTACCTGAAGCAAAGTAGTGCATGTAGGAAGACACAGAGCCTGGGATTAAACTCCATTTCTGAAGGGAAACACACAACATAGTTTTCATCCATGGATCACACTCTGTTTTAGAGCAAGAAGCACGCACTTGCTTTCTAGAGTCTCTAATAGAGCAGGAAACATGACTGTGCTCAGAAAAAAAGTACGGTGTTTCCTACACATAAAAGCCATATCTAGTTCAACTCTGCTTCTGAAACTGATACAAACCACAAGTCCTCTAACATCCAATGCTTGTCAGTTAAGATGAGAAACGTGTGAGGTTAATGAACGATGTAGTTCGTTTGAGCTGTAAAGTAAATGCCCTTACCTGAAACGAAGTCTTGCTTGTAGGAAGACACAGATCATGGAATTCAACTCCATTTCTGAAGTGTATCACACAGCATAGTTCTCATCCATGGATCGCACTCTGCTTTAGAGCAAGAAGAACATTCTTGCTTTCTAGAGTCTCTAATACAGCAGGAAACGAGAGTGTGCTCAGAATAAAAGAACGGTGTTTCCTATACATATGGACCATATCTAGTCCAACTCTGCCTCTGAAATTGATACAAAGCACAGGTCCTCTAACATCCAATGCTTGTCAGTTAAGATGAGATACGTGTGAGCTTCGTGAATGATGTAGTTCATTTGAGCTGTTAGTAACTGCCCTTACCTGAAACGAAGTCTTGCTTGTAGGAAGACTCAGAGCGTGGGATTTAACTCCATTTCTGAAGGGAAACACACAACACAGTTCTCATCCATGGATCACACTCTGCTCTATAGCAAGAAGAACGCTCTTCCTTTCTAGAATCTCTAATCCAGCAGGAAAAGTGAGTGTGCTCAGAAGAAAAGAACGGTGTTTCCTATACATACGGACCATATCTAGTTCAACTCTGCTTGAAATTGATACAAAGCAAAGGTCCTCTAACATCAAATGCTTCTCAATTAAGATGAGAAACGTGTGAGCTTCGTGAACGATGTAGTTCATTTGAGCTCTAAAGTAACTGCCCTTACCTGAAACGAAGTCTTGCTTTTAGGAAGACTCAGTGCCTGGGATTTTACTCCATTTCTGAAGTGAAACACACAACAGACTTCTCATCCATTGATCACACTCTGCTTTAGAGCAAGAAGCACGCTCTAGCTTTCCTGAGTCTCTAAGAGAGCAGGAAACTTGAGTATGCTGAGAACAAATGAATGGTGTTTCATACACATACGGACCATATCTCCTCCAACTCTGCTTCTGAAACTGATACAAAGCACTGGTCCTCTAAAATCCAATGCTTGTCAGTTAAGACGAGAAACGTGTGAGCTTCGTGAACGATGTAGTTCGTTTGAGCTGAAAAGTGACTGCCCTTACCTGAAATAAAGTAGTGCTTGTAGGAAGACACAGAGCCTGGGATTTAACTCCATTTCTGAAGGGAAACACACAGCATAGTTCTCATCCATGGATCTCACTCTGCTTTAGAGCAAGAAGAACGCTCTTCCTTTGTAGAGTCTCGAATACAGCAGGAAACGTGAGTGTGCTCAGAATAAAATAACGGTGTTTCCTATACATACGGACCATACCTAGTCCAACTCTGCCTCTGAAATTGATACAAAGCACAGGTCCTCTAACATCCAATGCTTGTCATTTAAGATGAGAAACGTGTGAGCTTCGTGAACGATGTAGTTCATTTTTGCTTAAAAGTGACTGCCCTTACCTCAAGCAAAGTAGTGCATGTAGGAAGACACAGAGCCTGGGATTAAACTCCATTTCTGAAGGGAAACACACAGCATAGTTTTCATCCATGGATCACACTCTGTTTTAGAGCAAGAAGCACGCACTTGCTTTCTAGAGTCTCTAATAGAGCAGGAAACATGACTGTGCTCAGAAAAAAAGAACGGTGTTTCCTACACATACGAGCCATATCTAGTTCAACTCTGCTTCTGAAACTGATACAAACCACAAGTCCTCTAACATCCAATGCTTGTCAGTTAGGATGAGAAACATGTGAGGTTCCTGAACGATGTAGTTCATTTGAGCTCTTAGTAACTGCCCTTACCTGAAACGAAGTCTTGCTTGTAGGAAGACTCAGAGCCTGGGATTTAACTCCATTTCTGAAGGGAAACACACAACACAGTTCTCATCCATGGATCACACTCTGCTTTAGAGCAAGAAGCACGCTCTAGCTTTCCAGAGTGTCTAAGACAGCAGGAAACTTGAGTGTGCTGAGAACAAATGAATGGTGTTTCCTACACATATGGACCATATGTAGCCCAACTCTGCTTCGGAAACTGATACAAATCACTGGTCCTCTAACATCCAATGCTTGTCAGTTAAGATGAGAAACGTGTGAGCTTTGTGAACGATGTAGTTCGTTTGAGCTGAAAAGTGACGGCCCTTGCCTGAAACGAAGTAGTGCTTGTAGGAAGACACAGAGCCTGGGATTTAACTCCATTTCTGAAGTGAAACACACAGCAGAGTTCTCATATATAGATCACACTCTGCTTTAGAACAAGAATCACGCTGTTGCTTTCTAGAGTCTCTAAGACAGGAGGCAACATGAGTGAGCTGAGAATAAATGAACGGTGTTTCCTACACATATGAGCCATATCTAGTTCAACTCTGATTCTAAAACTGAAACAAACCACAGGTCCTCTAAAATCCAATGCTTGTCAGTTAAGATGAGAAACGTGTGAGCTTCGTGAATGATGTAGTTCGTTTGAGCTGTAAAGTAACTGCCCTTACCTGAAACGAAGTCTTGCTTGTAGGAAGACAAAGATCATGGAATTTAACTCCATTTCTGAAGTGTATCACACAGCATAGTTCTCATCCATGGATCACACTCTGCTTTAGAGCAAGAAGAACGTTCTTGCTTTCTAGAGTCTCTAATACAGCAGGAAACGAGAGTGTGCTCAGAATAAAAGAACGGTGTTTCCTATACATATGGACCATATCTAGTCCAACTCTGCCTCTGAAATTGATACAAAGCACAGGTCCTCTAACATCCAATGCTTGTCAGTTAAGATGAGAAACGTGTGAGCTTCGTGAATGATGTAGTTCGTTTGAGCTGTTAGTAACTGCCCTTACCTGAAATGAAGTCTTGCCTGTAGGAAGACTCAGAGCCTGGAATTTAACTCCATTTCTGTAGGGAAACACACAACACAGTTCTCATCCATGGATCACACTCTGCTTTATAGCAAGAAGAACGCTCTTCCTTTCTAGAATCTCTAATCCAGCAGGAAAAGTGAGTGTGCTCAGAAGAAAAGAACGGTGTTTCCTATAAATACGGACCATATCTAGTTCAACTCTGCTTGAAATTGATACAAAGCATAGGTCCTCTAACATCAAATGCTTCTCAATTAAGATGAGAAACGTGTGAGCTTCGTGAATGATGTAGTCGTTTGAGCTCTAAAGTAACTGCCCTTACCTGAAACGAAGTCTTGCTTGTAGGAAGACTCAGTGCCTGGGATTTTACTCCATTTCTGAAGTGAAACACACAACAGAGTTCTCATCCATTGATCACACTCTGCTTTAGAGCAAGAAGCACGCTCTAGCTTTTCAGAGTCTCTAAGACAGCAGGAAACTTGAGTGTGCTGAGAACAAATGAATGGTGTTTCCTACACATACGGACCATATGTAGTCCGACTCTGCTTTTGAAACTGATACAAATCACTGGTAATCTAACATCCAATGCTTGTCAGTTAAGATGAGAAACGTGTGAGCTTCGTGAACGATGTAGTTCATTTGAGCTGAAAAGTGACTGCCCTTACCTGAAGCAAAGTAGTGCATGTAGGAAGACACAGAGCCTGGGATTAAACTCCATTTCTGAAGGGAAACACACAGCATAGTTTTCATCCATGGATCACACTCTGTTTTAGAGCAAGAAGCACGCACTTGCTTTCTAGAGTCTCTAATAGAGCAGGAAACATGACTGTGCTCAGAAAAAAAGAACGGTGTTTCCTACACATACGAGCCATATCTAGTTCAACTCTGCTTCTGAAACTGATACAAACCACAAGTCCTCTAACATCCAATGCTTGTCAGTTAAGATGAGAAACATGTGAGGTTCCTGAACGATGTAGTTCATTTGAGCTCTTAGTAACTGCCCTTACCTGAAACGAAGTCTTGCTTGTAGGAAGACTCAGAGCCTGGGATTTAACTCCATTTCTGAAGGGAAACACACAACACAGTTCTCATCCATGGATCACACTCTGCTTTAGATCAAGAAGCACGCTCTTGAGTTCTAGAGTCTCTAATACCGCAGGAAAAGTGAGTGTGTTCAGAAAAAGAACGGTGTTTCCTATACATATGGACCATATCTAGTTCAACTCTGCTTGAAATTGATACAAAGCTAAGGTCCTCTAACAACCAATGCTTGTCAGTTAAGATGAGAAACGTGTGAGCTTTGTGAACTATGTAGTTCGTTTGAGCTGAAAAGTGACGGCCCTTGCCTTAAACGAAGTAGTGCTTGTAGGAAGACACAGAGCGTGGGATTTAACTCCATTTCTGAAGGGAAACACACAGCATAGTTCTCATCCATGGATCGCACTCTGCTTTATAGCAAGAAGAACGCTCTTCCTTTCTAGGATCTCTAATCCAGCAGGAAAAGTGAGTGTGCTCAGAAGAAAAGAACGGTGTTTCCTATACATACGGACCATATCTAGTTCAACTCTGCTTGAAATTGATACAAAGCAAAGGTCCTCTAACATCAAATGCTTCTCAATTAAGATGAGAAACGTGTGAGCTTCGTGAACGATGTAGTTTGTTTGAGCTCTAAAGTTACTGCCCTTACCTGAAACGAAGTCTTGCTTGTAGGAAGACTCAGTGCCTGGGATTTTACTCCATTTCTGAAGTGAAACACACAGCAGAGTTCTCATCCATTGATCACACTCTGCTTTAGAGCAAGAAGCACGCTCTAGCTTTCCAGAGTCTCTAAGACAGCAGGAAATTTGAGTGTGCTGAGAACAAATGAATGGTGTTTCCTACACATACGGACCATATGTAGTCCGACTCTGCTTTTGAAACTGATACAAATCACTGGTAATCTAACATCCAATGCTTGTCAGTTAAGATGAGAAACGTGTGAGCTTCGTGAACGATGTAGTTCGTTTGAGCTGAAAAGTGACGGCCCTTGCCTGAAACGAAGTAGTGCTTGTAGGAAGACACAGAGCCTGGGATTTAACTCCATTTTTGAAGTGAAACACACAGCAGAGTTCTCATATATAGATCACACTCTGCTTTAGAGCAAGAATCACGCTGTTGCTTTCTAGAGTCTCAAAGACAGGAGGCAACATGAGTGAGCTGAGAATAAATGAATGGTGTTTCCGACACATATGAGCCATATCTAGTTCAACTCTGATTCTAAAACTGAAACAAACCACAGGTCCTCTAACATTCAATGCTTGTCAGTTAAGATGAGAAACGTGTGAGCTTCGTGAATGATGTAGTTCGTTTGAGCTGTTAGTAACTGCCCTTACCTGAAATGAAGTCTTGCCTGTAGGAAGACTCAGAGCCTGGAATTTAACTCCATTTCTGTAGGGAAACACACAACACAGTTCTCATCCATGGATCACACTCTGCTTTATAGCAAGAAGAACGCTCTTCCTTTCTAGAATCTCTAATCCAGCAGGAAAAGTGAGTGTGCTCAGAAGAAAAGAACGGTGTTTCCTATAAATACAGACCATATCTAGTTCAACTCTGCTTGAAATTGATACAAAGCAAAGGTCCTCTAACATCAAATGCTTCTCAATTAAGATGAGAAACGTGTGAGCTTCGTGAACGATGTAGTTCGTTTGAGCTCTAAAGTAACTGCCCTTACCTGAAACGAAGTCTTGCTTGTAGGAAGACTCAGTGCCTGGAATTTTACTCCATTTCTGAATGAAACACACAACAGAGTTCTCATCCATTGATCACACTCTGCTTTAGAGCAAGAAGCACGCTCTAGATTTCCTGAGTCTCTAAGACAGCAGGAAACTTGAGTTTGCTGAGAACAAATGAATGGTGTTTCATACACATACGGACCATATCTCCTCCAACTCTGCTTCTGAAATTGATACAAAGCACTGGTCCTCTAACATCCAATGCTTGTCAGTTAAGACGAGAAACGTGTGAGCTTCGTGAACGATGTAGTTCGTTTGAGCTGAAAAGTGACTGCCCTTACCTGAAATAAAGTAGTGCTTGTAGGAAGACACAGAGCCTGGGATTTAACTCCATTTCTGAAGGGAAACACACACCATATTTCTCATCCATGGATCTCACTCTGCTTTAGAGCAAGAAGAACGCTCTTCCTTTGTAGAGTCTCGAATACAGCAGGAAACGTGTGTGTGCTCAGAATAAAATAACGGTGTTTCCTATACATACGGACCATATCTAGTCCAACTCTGACTCTGAAATTGATACAAAGCACAGGTCCTCTAACATCCAATGCTTGTCATTTAAGATGAGAAACGTGTGAGCTACGTGAACGATGTAGTTCATTTGAGCTGAAAAGTGACTGCCCTTACCTGAAGCAAAGTAGTGCATGTAGGAAGACACAGAGCCTGGGATTAAACTCCATTTCTGAAGGGAAACACACAGCATAGTTTTCATCCATGGATCACACTCTGTTTTAGAGCAAGAAGCACGCACTTGCTTTCTAGAGTCTCTAATAGAGCAGGAAACATGACTGTGCTCAGAAAAAAAGAACGGTGTTTCCTACACATACGAGCCATATCTAGTTCAACTCTGCTTCTGAAACTGATACAAACCACAAGTCCTCTAAGATCCAATGCTTGTCAGTTAAGATGAGAAACATGTGAGGTTCCTGAACGATGTAGTTCATTTGAGCTCTTAGTAACTGCCCTTACCTGAAACGAAGTCTTGCTTGTAGGAAGACACAGATCATGGAATTTAACTCCATTTCTGAAGTGTATCACACAGCATAGTTCTGATCCATGGATCACACTCTGCTTTAGAGCAAGAAGAACGTTCTTGCTTTCTAGAGTCTCTAATACAGCAGGAAATGAGAGTGTGCTCAGAATAAAAGAACGGTGTTTCCTATACATATGGACCATATCTAGTCCAACTCTGCCTCTGAAATTGATACAAAGCACAGGTCCTCTAACATCCAATGCTTGTCAGTTAAGATGAAAAACGTGTGAGCTTCGTGAATTATGTAGTTCGTTTGAGCTGTTAGTAACTGCCCTTACCTGAAACGAAGTCTTGCTTGTAGGAAGACTCAGAGCCTGGAATTTAACTCCATTTCTGAAGGGTAACACACAACACAGTTCTCATCCATGGATCACACTCTGCTTTAGATCAAGAAGCACGCTCTTTATTTCTAGAGTCTCTAATACAGCAGGAAACGTGAGTGTGCTCAGAAGAAAAGAACGGTGTTTCCCATACATATGGACCATATCTAGTTCAACTCTGCTTGAAATTGATACAAAGCAAAGGTCCTCTAACATCAAATTCTTCTCAATTAAGATGAGAAATATGTGAGCTTCGTGAACGATGTAGTTCGTTTGAGGTGTAAAGTAACTGCCCTTACTTGAAACGAAGTCTTGCTTGTAGGAAGACTCAGTGCCTGGGATTTAACTCCATTTCTAAAGTGAAACACACAACAGAGTTCTCATCCATTGATCACACTCTGCTTTAGATCAAGAAGCATGCTCTAGCTTTCGAGCGTCTCTAAGACAGCAGGAAACTTGAGTGTGCTGAGTACAAATGAATGGTGTTTCCTAAACATACGGACCATATCTAGTCCAACTGTTCTTCTGAAACTGATACAAAGCACTGGTCCTCTAACATCCAATGCTTGTCAGTTAAGATGAGAAACGTGTGAGCTTCTTGAACGATGTAGTTCGTTTGAACTGAAAAGTGACTGCAATTACCTGAAACGAAGTAGTGCTTGTAGGAAGACACACAGCTTGGGATTTAACTCCATTTCTGAAGGGAAACACAGAGCATCGTTCTCATCCATGGATCGCACTATACTTTAGAGCAAGAAGAACGCTCTTGCTTTCTAGAATCTCTAATAAAGCAGGAAACTTGAGTGTGCTCAGAACAAAAGAACGGTGTTTCATACACATACGTACCATACCTAGTTCAACTCTGCTTCTGAAACTGATAAAAAGCACGGGTTCTCTAACATCCAGTGCTTGTCAGTTAAGATGAGAAATGTGTGAGCCTCGTGAACGATGTAGTTCTTTTGAGCTGAAAAGTGACTGTCCTTACCTGAAACAAAGTAGTGATTTTAGGAAGAAACAGAGCCTGGGATTTAACTCCATTTCTGAAGGGAAACACACAGCATAGTTCTCATCCATGGATCGCACTCTGCTCTAGAGCAAGAAGAACGCTCTTCCTTTCTAGAATCTGTAATCCAGCAGGAAAAGTGAGTGTGCTCAGAAGAAAAGAAGTGTTTCATATACATACGGACCATATCTAGTTCAACTCTGCTTGAAATTGATACAAAGCAACGGTCCTCTAACATCAAATGCTTCTCAATTAAGATGAAAAACGTGTGAGCTTGGTGAACGATGTAGTTCGTTTGAGCTGAAAAGTGACTGCCCTTACCTGAAACGAAGTCTTGCATGTAGGAAGACACAGAGCATGAAATTTAACTCCATTTCTGAAGTGAAACACACAGCATAGTTCTCATCCATGGATCGCACCCTGCTTTAAAGCAGGAAGCACGTTCTTGCTTTCTAGAATCTCTAATACAGCAGGAAACTTGAGTGTGCTCAGAACAAAAGAATGGTGTTTCATACACATACGGACCATATCTAGTTCAACTCTGCTTCTGAAACTGATACAAAGCACGGGTCCTCTAACATCCAGTGCTTGTCAGTTAAGATGAGAAACGGGTGAGCTTCCTGAACGATGTATTTCATTTGAGCTCTTAGTAACTGCCCTTAAAGGAAAGGAAGTCTTGCTTGTAGGAAGACTCAGAGCCTGGGATTTAACTCCATTTCTAAAGGGAAACACACAACACAGTTCTCATCCATGGATCACATTCTGCTTTAGATCAAGAAGCACGCTCTTGATTTCTAGAGTCTCTAATACAGCAGGAAAAGTGAGTGTGCTCAGGAGAAAAGAACGGTGTTTCCTATACATACGGACCATAGCTAGTTCAACTCTGATTCTGAAACTGAAACAAACCACAGGTCCTCTAACAACCAGTGCTTGTCAGTTAAGATGAGAAACGGGTGAGCTTCGTGAATGATGTAGTTCGTTTGAGCTCTAAACTAACTGCCCTTACCTGAAACGAAGTCTTGCATGTAGGAAGACACAGAGCCAGGTATTTAACTCCATTTCTGAAGTGAAACACACAGCAGAGTTCTCATATATACATCACACTCTGCTTTAGAGCAAGAAGGACGCCCTTGCTTCCTAGAGTCTCTAAGACAGAAGGAAACGTGAGTGTGCTCAGAACAAAGGAACAGAGTTTCCTACACATATGAGCCATATCTAGTTCAACTCTGATTCTGAAACTGAAGCATACCACAGGTCCTCTAAAATCCAATGCTTGTCAGTTAAGATGAGAAACGTGTGAGCTTCCTGAACGATGTAGTTCGTTCGAGCTGTAAAGTGACTGCCCTTACCTGAAACGAAGTCTTGCTTGTAGGAAGACTCAGTGCCTGGGATTTTACTCCATTTCTGAAGTGTAAAACACAACAGAGTTCTCATCCATTGATCACACTCTGCTTTAGAGCAAGAAACACGCTCTAGCTTTCCAGAGTCTCTAAGACAGCAGGAAACTTGAGTGTGCTGAGAACAAATGAATGGTGTTTCATACACATACGGACCATATCTCCTCCAACTCTGCTTCTGAAACTGATACAAAGCACAGGTCCTCTAACATCCAATGCTTGTCATTTAAGATGAGAAACGTGTGAGCTACGTGAACGTTGTAGTTCGTTTGAGCTGAAAAGTGACTGGCCTTACCTGAAGCAATATAGTGCATGTAGGAAGACACAGAGCCTGGGATTTAACTCCATTTCTGAAGGGAAACACACAGCATAGTTCTCATCCATGGATCACACTCTGTTTTAGAGCAAGAAGCACGCACTTGCTTTCTAGAGTCTCTAATAGAGCAGGAAACATGACTGTGCTCAGAAAAAAAGAACGGTGTTTCCTACACATACGAGCCATATCTAGTTCAACTCTGCTTCTGAAACTGATACAAACCACAAGTCTTCTAACATCCAATGCTTGTCAGTTAAGATGAGAAACATGTGAGCTTCCTGAACGATGTAGTTCATTTGAGCTCTTAGTAACTGCCCTTACCTGAAACGAAGTCTTGCTTGTAGGAAGACTCAGAGCCTGGGATTTAACTCCATTTCTGAAGGGTAACACACAACACAGTTCTCATCCATGAATCACACTCTGCTTTAGATCAAGAAGCACGCTCTTGATTTCTAGAGTCTCTAATACAGCAGGAAAAGTGAGTGTGCTCAGAAGAAAAGAACGGTGTTTCCTATACATATGGACCATATCTAGTTCAACTCTGCTTGAAATTGATACAAAGCAAAGGTCCTCTAGCATCAAATGCGTCCCAATTAAGATGAGGAATGTGTGAGATTCGTGAACGAGGTAGTTCGTTTGAGCTGTAAAGTAACTGCCCTTACCTGAAAGGAAGTCTTGCTTGTAGGAAGACTCAGAGCCTGGGATTTAACTCCGTTTCTGAAGTGAAACACACAGCAGAGTTCTCATATATACATCACACTCTGCTTTAGAGCAAGAAGCACGCTCTTGCTTCCTAGAGTCTCTAAGACAGAAGGAAACGTGAGTGTGTTCAGAACAAAGGAACAGAGTTTCCTACACATATGAGCCATATCTAGTTCAACTCTGCTTCTGAAACTGATAAAAAGCACGGGTCCTCTAACATCCAGTGCTTGTCAGTTAAGATGAGAAATGTGTGAGCCTCGTGAACGATGTAGTTCTTTTGAGCTGAAAAGTGACTGTCCTTACCTGAAACAAAGTAGTGATTTTAGGAAGACACAGAGCCTGGGATTTAACTCCATTTCTGAAGGGAAACACACAGCATAGTTCTCATCCATGGATCACACTCTGCTCTAGAGCAAGAAGAACGCTCTTCCTTTCTAGAATCTGTAATCCAGCAGGAAAAGTGAGTGTGCTCAGAAGAAAAGAAGTGTTTCATATACATACGGACCATATCTAGTTCAACTCTGCTTGAAATTGATACAAAGCAACGGTCCTCTAACATCAAATGCTTCTCAATTAAGATGAAAAACGTGTGAGCTTGGTGAACGATGTAGTTCGTTTGAGCTGAAAAGTGACTGCCCTTACCTGAAACGAAGTCTTGCATGTAGGAAGACACAGAGCATGAAATTTAACTCCATTTCTGAAGTGAAAAACACAGCATAGTTCTCATCCATGGATCGCACCCTGCTTTAGAGCAGGAAGCACGTTCTTGCTTTCTAGAATCTCTAATACAGCAGGAAACTTGAGTGTGCTCAGAACAAAAGAATGGTGTTTCATACACATACGGACCATATCTAGTTCAACTCTGCTTCTGAAACTGATACAAAGCACGGGTCCTCTAACATCCAGTGCTTGTCAGTTAAGATGAGAAATGGGTGAGCTTCCTGAACGATGTATTTCATTTGAGCTCTTAGTAACTGTCCTTATAGGAAAGGAAGTCTTGCTTGTAGGAAGACTCAGAGCCTGGAATTTAACTCCATTTCTAAAGGGAAACACACAACACAGTTCTCATCCATGGATCACATTCTGCTTTAGATCAAGAAGCACGCTCTTGATTTAAAGAGTCTCTAATACAGCAGGAAAAGTGAGTGTGCTCAGAAGAAAATAACGGTGTTTCCTATAGATACGGACCATATCTAGTCCAACTCTGCCTCTGAAATTGATACAAAGCACAGGTCCTGTAACATCCAATGCTTGTCATTTAAGATCAGAAACGTGTTAGCTTCGTGAACGATGTAGTTCGTTTGAGCTCAAAAGTGACTGCCCTTACCAGAAGCAAAGTAGTGCATGTAGGAAGACACAGATCCTGGGATTTAACTCCATTTCTGAAGGGAAACACACAGCATAGTTCTCATCCATGGATCACACTCTGTTTTAGAGCAAGAAGTACACACTTGCTTTCTAGAGTCGCTAATAGAGCAGGAAACATGACTGTGCTCAGAGAAAAAGAACGGTGTTTCCTACACATACGAGCCATATCTAGTTCAACTCTGCTTCTGAAAATGATACAAACCACAAGTCCTCTAACATCCAATGCTTGTCAATTAAGATGAGAAACGTGTGAGCTTCCTGAACGATGTAGTTCATTTGAGCTCTTAGTAACTGCCCTTACCTGAAACGAAGTCTTGCTTGTAGGAAGACTCAGAGCCTGGGATTTAACTCCATTTCTGAAGGGAAACACACAACACAGTTCTCATCCATGGATCACACTCTGCTTTAGATCAAGAAGCACGCTCTTGATTTCTAGAGTCTCTAATACAGCAGGAAAAGTGAGTGTGCTCAGAAAAAGAACGGTGTTTCCTATACATATGGACCATATCTAGTTCAACTCTGCTGGAAATTGATACAAAGCAAAGGTCCTCTAACACCCAAGGCTTGTCAGTTAAGATTAGAAACGTGTGAGCTTCTTGAACGATGTAGTTCGTTTGAGCTATAAAGTGACTGCCCTTACCTGAAACGAAGTCTTGCTTGTAGTAAGGCTCAGTGCCTGAGATTTTACTCCATTTCTGAAGTGTAAAAAACAACAGAGTTCTCATCCATTGATCACACTCTGCTTTAGAGCAAGAAACACGCTCTAGCTTTCCAGAGTCTCTAAGACAGCAGGAAACTTGAGTGTGCTGAGAACAAATGAATGGTGTTTCATACACATACGGACCATATCTAGTCCAACTCTGCTTCTGAAACTGATACAAAGCACTGGTCCTCTAACATCCAATGCTTGTCAGTTAACATGAGAAACGTGTGAGCTTCGTGAACGATGTAGTTCGTTTGAGCTGAAAAGTGACTGCCCTTACCTGAAACAAAGTAGTGCTGGTAGGAAGACACAGAGCCTGGGATTTAACTCCATTTCTGAAGGGAAACACACAGCATAGTTCTCATCCATGGATCTCACTCTGCTTTAGAGGAAGAAGCACACTCTTGATTTCTAGAATCTCTAATACAGCAGGAAACTTGAGTGTGCTCAGAACAAAAGAATGGTGTTTCATACACATACGGACCATATCTAGTTCAACTCTGCTTCTGAAACTGATACATAGCACGGTTCCTCTAACATCCAGTGCTTGTCAGTTAAGATGAGATACGTGTGAGCTTCGTGAATGATGTGGATCATTTGAGCTGTAAAGTAACTGCCCTTACATAAAACGAAGTCTTGCTTGTAGAAAGACTCAGTGCCTGGGATTTAACTCCATTTCTGAGGTGAAACACACAACAGAGTTCTCATCCATTGATCACACTCTGCTTTAGATCAAGAAGCATGCTCTAGCTTTCGAGAGTCTCTAAGACAGCAGGAAACTTGAGTGTGCTGAGAACAAATGAATGGTGTTTCCTACACATACGGACCATATCTCCTCCAACTCTGCTTCTGAAACTGATACAAAGCACAGGTCCTCTAACATCCAATGCTTGTCATTTAAGATGAGAAACGTGTGAGCTTCGTGAACGATGTAGTTCGTTTGAGCTGAAAAGTGACTGCCCTTACCTGAAGCAATATAGTGCATGTAGGAAGACACAGAGCCTGGGATTTAACTCCATTTCTGAAGGGAAACACACAGCATAGTTCTCATCCATGGATCACACTCTGTTTTAGAGCAAGAAGCACGCATTTGCTTTCTAGAGTCTCTAATAGAGCAGGAAACATGACTGTGCTCAGAAAAAAAGAACGGTGTTTCCTACACATACGAGCCATATCTAGTTCAACTCTGCTTCTGAAACTGATACAAACCACAAGGCCTCTAACATCCAATGCTTGTCAGTTAAGATGAGAAACTTGTGAGCTTCCTGAACGATGTAGTTCATTTGAGCTCTTAGTAACTGCCCTTACAGGAAAGGAAGTCTTGCTTGTAGGAAGACTCAGAGCCTGGGATTTAACTCCATTTCTGAAGGGTAACACACAACACAGTTCTCATCCATGGATCACACTCTGCTTTAGATCAAGAAGCACGCTCTTGATTTCTAGAGTCTCTAATACAGCAGGAAATGTGAGTGTGCTCAGAAGAAAGAACGGTGTTTCCTATACATATGGACCATATCTAGTTCAACTCTGCTTGAAATTGATACAAAGCAAAGGTCCTCTAACATCAAATGCGTCTTAATTAAGATGAGGAATGTGTGAGCTTCGTGAACGATGTAGTTCGTTTGAGCTGTAAAGTAACTGCCCTTACCTGAAACGAACTCTTGCATGTAGGAAGAGTCAGAGCCTGGGATTTAACTCCATTTCTGAAGTGAAACACACAACAGAGTTCTCATCCATTGATCACACTCTGCTTTAGAGCAAGAAGCACGCTCTCGCTTTCCAGAGTCTCTAAGACAGCAGGAAACTTGAGTGTGCTGAGAACAACTGAATGGTGTTTCCTACACATATGGACCATATCTAGTCGAACTCTGCAAGAAGAATGCTCTTCCTTTCTAGAATCTCTAATCCAGCAGGAAAAGTGAGTGTGCTCAGAAGAAAAGAACAGTGTTTCCTATACATACGGACCATATCTAGTTCAACTCTGCTTGAAATTGATACAAAGCAAAGGTCCTCTAACATCAAATGCTTCTCAATTAAGATGACAAACGTGTGAGCTTCGTGAACGATGTAGTTCGTTTGTGCTGAAAAGTGACTGCCCTTACCTGAAACGAAGTCTTGCTTGTAGGAAGACACAGAGCATGCAATATAACTCCGTTTCTGAAGTGAAACACACAGCAGAGTTCTCATATATACATCACACTCTGCTTTAGAGCAAGAAGCATGCTCTTGATTCCTAAAATCTCTAAGACAGAAGGAAACGTGAGTGTGCTCAGAACAAAGGAACAGTTTTTCCTACACATATGAGCCATATCTAGTTCAACTCTTATTCTAAAACTGAAGCAAACCACAGGTCCTCTAAAATCCAATGCTTGTCAGTTAAGATGTGAAATGTGTGAGCTTCTTGAACGATGTAGTTCGTTTGAGCTGTAAAGTGACTGCCCTTACCTGAAACGAAGTCTTGCTTGTAGGAAGACTCAGTGCCAGGGATTTTACTCCATTTCTGAAGTGTAAAACACAACAGAGTTCTCATCCATTGATCACACTCTGCTTTAGAGCAAGAAACACGCTCTAGCTTTCCAGAGTCTCTAAGACAGCAGGAAATTTAAGTGTGCTCAGAACAAAAGAATGGTGTTTCATACACATACGGACCATATCTAGTTCAACTCTTCTTCTGAAACTGATACAAAGCACGGTTCCTCTAACATCCAGTGCTTATCAGTTAAGATGAGATACGTGTGAGCTTCGTGAATGATGTCGATCATTTGAGCTGTAAAGTAACTGCCCTTACATAAAACGAAGTCTTGCTTGTAGAAAGACTCAGTGCCTGGGATTTAACTCCATTTCTGAGGTGAAACACACAACAGAGTTCTCATCCATTGATCACACTCTGCTTTAGATCAAGAAGCATGCTCTAGCTTTCGAGAGTCTCTAAGACAGCAGGAAACTTGAGTGTGCTGAGAACAAATGAATGGTGTTTCCTACACATACGGACCATATCTCCTCCAACTCTGCTTCTGAAACTGATACAAAGCACAGGTCCTCTAACATCCAATGCTTGTCATTTAAGATGAGAAACGTGTGAGCTTCGTGAACGATGTAGTTCGTTTGAGCTGAAAAGTGACTGCCCTTACCTGAAGCAATATAGTGCATGTAGGAAGACACAGAGCCTGGGATTTAACTCCATTTCTGAAGGGAAACACACAGCATAGTTCTCATCCATGGATCACACTCTGTTTTAGAGCACGAAGCACGCATTTGCTTTCTAGAGTCTCTAATAGAGCAGGAAACATGACTGTGCTCAGAAAAAAAGAACGGTGTTTCCTACACATACGGACCATATCTCCTCCAACTCTGCTTCTGAAACTGATACAAAGCACTGGTCCTCTAACATCCAAAGCTTGTCAGTTAACATGAGAAACGTGTGAGCTTCGTGAACGATGTAGTTCATTTGAGCTCTTAGTAACTGCCCTTACAGGAAAGGAAGTCTTGCTTGTAGGAAGACTCAGAGCCTGGGATTTAACTCCATTTCTGAAGGGTAACACACAACACAGTTCTCATCCATTGATCACACTCTGCTTTAGAGCAAGAAGCACGCTCTCGCTTTCCAGAGTCTCTAAGACAGCAGGAAACTTGAGTGTGCTGAGAACAACTGAATGGTGTTTCCTACACATATGGACCATATCTAGTCCAACTCTGCTTCTGAAACTGATACAAAGCACTCGTCCTCTAACATGCAATGCTTGTCATTTAAGATGAGAAACGTGTGAGCTTCGAGAATGATGTAGTTCGTTTGAGCTGAAAAGTGACCGCCCTTACCTGAAACAAAGTAGTGCTGGTAGGAAGACACAGAGCCTGGGATTTAACTCCATTTCTGAAGGGAAACACACAGCATAGTTCTCATCCATGGATCACACTCTGCTTTATAGCAAGAAGAATGCTCTTCCTTTCTAGAATCTCTAATCCAGCAGGAAAAGTGAGTGTGCTCAGAAGAAAAGAACAGTGTTTCCTATACATACGGACCATATCTAGTTCAACTCTGCTTGAAATTGATACAAAGCAAAGGTCCTCTAACATCAAATGCTTCTCAATTAAGATGACAAACGTGTGAGCTTCGTGAACGATGTAGTTCGTTTGAGCTGAAAAGTGACTGCCCTTACCTGAAACGAAGTCTTGCTTGTAGGGAGACACAGAGCATGGAATTTAACTCCGTTTCTGAAGTGAAACACACAGCAGAGTTCTCATATATACATCACACTCTGCTTTAGAGCAAGAAGCATGCTCTTGATTCCTAAAGTCTCTTAGACAGAAGGAAACGTGAGTGTGCTCAGAACAAAGGAACAGTGTTTCCTACACATATGAGCCATATCTAGTTCAACACTGATTCTAAAACTGAAGCAAACCACAGGTCCTCTAAAATCCAATGCTTGTCAGTTAAGATGTGAAACGTGTGAGCTTCTTGAACGATGTAGTTCGTTTGAGCTGTAAAGTGACTGCCCTTACCTGAAACGAAGTCTTGCTTGTAGGAAGACTCAGTGCCAGGGATTTTACTCCATTTCTGAAGTGTAAAACACCACAGAGTTCTCATCCATTGATCACACTCTGCTTTAGAGCAAGAAACACGCTCTAGCTTTTCAGAGTCTCTAAGACAGCAGGAAACTTGTGTGTGCTGAGAACAAATGAATGGTGTTTCATACACATACGGACCATATCTCCTCCAACTCTGCTTCTGAAACTGATACAAAGCACTGGTCCTCTAACATCAAATGCTTGTCAATTAAGATGAGAAACGTGAGAGCTTCGTGAACGATGTAGTTCGTTTGAGCTGAAAAGTGACTGCCCTTACCTGAAACAAAGTAGTGCATGTAGGAAGACACAGAGCCTGGGATTTAACTCCATTTCTGAAGGGAAACACACAGCATAGTTCTCATCCATGGATCACACTCTTTTTTAGAGCAAGAAGCACGCACTTGCTTTCTAGAGTCTCTAATAGAGCAGGAAACATGACTGTGCTCAGTAAAAAAGAACGGTGTTTCCTACACATACGAGCCATATCTAGTTCAACTCTGCTTCTGAAACTGATACAAACCACAAGTCCTCTAACATCCAATGCTTGTCAGTTAAGATGAGAAACGTGTGAGCTTCCTGAACGATGTAGTTCATTTGAGCTCTTAGTAACTGCCCTTACAGGAAAGGAATTCTTGCTTGTAGGAAGACTCAGAGCCTGGGATTTAACTCCATTTCTGAAGGGTAACACACAACACAGTTCTCATCCATGGATCACACTCTGCTTTAGATCAAGAAGCACGCTCTTGATTTCTAGAGTCTCTAATACAGCAGGAAAATTGAGTGTGCTAAGAAGAAAAGAACGTTGTTTCCTATACATATGGACCATATCTAGTTCAACTCTGCTTGAAACAGATACAAAGCACGGGTCCTCTAACATCCAGTGCTTGTCAGTTAAGATGAGAAACGTGTGAGCTTCGTGAATGATGTAGTTCGTTTGAGCTGTAAAGTAACTGCCCTTACATAAAACGAAGTCTTGCTTGTAGAAAGACTCAGTGCCTGGCATTTAACTCCATTTCTGATGTGAAACACACAACAGAGTTCTCATCCATTGATCACACTCTGCTTTAGATCAAGAAGCATGCTCTAGCTTTCCAGAGTCTCTAAGACAGCAGGAAACTTGAGTGTGTTGAGAACAAATGAATGGTGTTTCCTACACATACGGACCATATCTAGTCCAACTCTGCTTCTGAAACTGATACAAAGCACTGGTCCTCTAACATACAATGCTTGTCATTTAAGATGAGAAACGTGTGAGCTTCGTGAACGATGTAGTTCGTTTGAGCTCAAAAGTGACTGCCCTTACCTGAAACGAAGTAGTGCTTGTAGGAAGACACAGAGCCTGGGATTTAACTCCATTTCTGAAGGGAAACACACAGCATAGTTCTCATCCATGGATCGAACTCTGCTTTATAGCAAGATGAACGCTCTTCCTTTCTAGAATCTCTAATCCAGAGGGAAAGTGAGTGTGCTCAGAAGAAAAGAACGGTGTTTCCTATACATACGGACCATATCTAGTTCAACTCTGCTTGAAAGTGATACAAAGCAAAGATCCTCTAACATCAAATGCTTCTCAGTTAAGATGAAAAACGTGTGAGCTTGGTGAACGATGTAGTTCCTTTGAGCTGAAAAGTGACTGCCCTTACCTGAAACGAACTCTTGCATGTAGGAAGACACAGAGCATGGAATTTAACTCCATTTCTGAAGTGAAACACAGAGCATAGTTCTCATCCATGGATCGCACTCTGCTTTAGAGCAGGAAGCACGTTCTTGCTTTCTAGAATCTCTAATACAGCAGGAAACTTGAGTGTGCTCAGAACAAATGAATGGTGTTTCATACACATACGGACCATATCTACTTCAACTCTGCTTCTGAAACTGATACAAAGCACGGGTCCTCTAACATCCAGTGCTTGTCAGTTAAGAAGAGAAACGTGTGTGCTTCGTGAATGATGTAGTTCGTTTGAGCTGTTAATAACTGCCCTTACCTGTAACGAAGTCTTGCTTGTAGGAAGACTCAGAGCCTGGGATTTAACTCCATTTCTGAAGTGAAACACACAGCAGAGTTCTCATATATACATCACACTCTGCTTTAGAGCAAGAAGCACGCTCTTGCTTCCTAGAGTCTCTAAGACAGAAGGAAACGTGAGTGTGCTCAGAACAAAGGAACAGAGTTTCCTACACATATGAGCCATATCTAGTTCAACTCTGATTCTAAAACTGAAGCATACTACAGGTCCTCTAAAATCCAATGCTTGTCAGTTAAGATTAGAAACGTGTGAGCTTCTTGAACGATGTAGTTCGTTTGAGCTATAAAGTGACTGCCCTTACCTGAAACGAAGTCTTGCTTGTAGTAAGGCTCAGTGCCTGAGATTTTACTCCATTTCTGAAGTGTAAAAAACAACAGAGTTCTCATCCATTGATCACACTCTGCTTTAGAGCAAGAAACACGCTCTAGCTTTCCAGAGTCTCTAAGACAGCAGGAAACTTGAGTGTGCTGAGAACAAAAGAATTGTGTTTCATACACATACGGACCATATCTCCTCCAACTCTGCTTCTGAAACTGAAACAAAGCAGAGGTCCTCTAACATCCAATGCTTGTCATTTAAGATGAGAAACGTATGAGCTTCGTGAACGATGTAGTTTGTTTGAGCTGAAAAGTGACTGCCCTTACCTGAAGCAATATAGCGCATGTAGGAAGACACAGAGCCTGGGATTTAACTCCCATTTCTGAAGGGAAACACACAGCATAGTTCTCATCCATGGATCACACTCTGTTTTAGAGCAAGAAGCACGCATTTGCTTTCTAGAGTCTCTAATAGAGCAGGAAACATGGCTGTGCTCAGAAAAAAAGAACGGTGTTTCCTACACATACGAGCTATATCTAGTTCAACTCTGCTTCTGAAACTGATACAAACCACAAGTCCTCTAACAACCAATGCTTGTCAGTTAAGATGAGAAACGTGTGAGCTTCCTGAACGATGTAGATCATTTGAGCTCTTAGTAACTGCCCTTACAGGAAAGGAAGTCTTGCTTGTAGGAAGACTCAGAGCCTGGGATTTAACTCCATTTCTGAAGGGTAACACACAACACAGTTCTCATCCATGGATCACACTCTGCTTTAGATCAAGAAGCACGCTCTTGATTTCTAGAGTCTCTAATACAGCAGGAAAATTGAGTGTGCTCAGAAGAAAAGAACGTTGTTTCCTATACATATGGACCATATCTAGTTCAACTCTGCTTGAAACTGATACAAAGCACGGGTCCTCTAACATCCAGTGCATGTCAGTTAAGATGAGAAACGTGTGAGCTTCGTGAATGATGTAGTTCGTTTGAGCTGTAAAGTAACTGCCCTTACATAAAACGAAGTCTTGCTTGTAGAAAGACTCAGTGCCTGGGATTTAACTCCATTTCTGAGGTGAAACACACAACAGAGTTCTCATCCATTGATCACACTCTGCTTTAGATCAAGAAGCATGCTCTAGCTTTCCAGAATCTCTAAGACAGCAGGAAACTTGAGTGTGCTGAGAACAAATGAATGGTGTTTCCTAAACATATGGACCATATCTAGTCCAACTCTGCTTCTGAAACTGATACAAAGCACTGGTCCTCTAACATCCAATGCTTGTCATTTAAGATGAGAAACGTGTGAGCTTCGTGAACGATGTAGTTCGTTTGAGCTCAAAAGTGACTGTCCTTACCTGAAACGAAGTAGTGCTTGTAGGAAGACACAGAGCCTGGGATTTAACTCCATTTCTGAAGGGAAACACACAGCATAGTTCTCATCCATGGATCGAACTCTGCTTTATAGCAAGATGAACGCTCTTCCTTTCTAGAATCTCTAATCCAGAGGGACAGTGAGTGTGCTCAGAAGAAAAGAACGGTGTTTCCTATACATACGGACCATATCTAGTTCAACTCTGCTTGAAAGTGATACAAAGCAAATGTCCTCTAACATCAAATGCTTCTCAATTAAGATGAAAAACGTGTGAGCTTGGTGAACGATGTAGTTCGTTTGAGCTGAAAAGTGACTGCCCTTACCTGAAACGAACTCTTGCATGTAGGAAGACACAGAGCATGGAATTTAACTCCATTTCTGAAGTGAAACACACAGCATAGTTCTCATCCATGGATCGCACTCTGCTTTAGAGCAGGAAGCACGTTCTTGCTTTCTAGAATCTCTAATACAGCAGGAAACTTGAGTGTGCTCAGAACAAATGAATGGTGTTTCATACACATACGGACCATATCTACTTCAACTCTGCTTCTGAAACTGATACAAAGCACGGGTCCTCTAACATCCAGTGCTTGTCAGTTAAGAAGAGAAACGTGTGTGCTTCGTGAATGATGTAGTTCCTTTGAGCTGTTAATAACTGCCCTTACCTGTAACGAAGTCTTGCTTGTAGGAAGACTCAGAGCCTGGGATTTAACTCCATTTCTGAAGTGAAACACACAGCAGAGTTCTCATATATACATCACACTCTGCTTTAGAGCAAGAAGCACGCTCTTGCTTCCTAGAGTCTCTAAGACAGAAGGAAACGTGAGTGTGCTCAGAACAAAGGAACAGAGTTTCCTACACATATGAGCCATATCTAGTTCAACTCTGATTCTAAAACTGAAGCATACTACAGGTCCTCTAAAATCCAATGCTTGTCAGTTAAGATTAGAAACGTGTGAGCTTCTTGAACGATGTAGTTCGTTTGAGCTATAAAGTGACTGCCCTTACCTGAAACGAAGTCTTGCTTGTAGTAAGGCTCAGTGCCTGAGATTTTACTCCATTTCTGAAGGGTAAAAAACAACAGAGTTCTCATCCATTGATCACACTCTGCTTTAGAGCAAGAAACACGCTCTAGCTTTCCAGAGTCTCTAAGACAGCAGGAAACTTGAGTGTGCTGAGAACAAAAGAATTGTGTTTCATACACATACGGACCATATCTCCTCCATCTCTGCTTCTGAAACTGATACAAAGCACAGGTCCTCTAACATCCAATGCTTGTCAGTTAAGATGAGAAATGTGTGAGCTTCGTGAATGATGTAGTTTGTTTGAGCTGAAATGTGACTGCCCTTACCTGAAGCAAATTAGTGCATGTAGGAAGACACAGAGCCTGGGATTTAACTCCATTTCCGAAGGGAAACACACAGCATAGTTCTCATCCATGGATCACACTCTGCTTTAGAGCAAGAAGCACGCTCTACTTTTCTAGAGTCTCTAATAGAGCAGGAAACTTGAGTGTGCTCAGAACAAAAGAACGGTGTTTCCTACAGATACGGGCCATATCTAGTTCAACTCTGCTTCTGAAACTAAAACAAACCACAGGTCCTCTATCATCCAATGCTTGTCAGTTAAGATGAGAAACGTGTGAGCTTCCTGAACGATGTAGTTCGTTTGAGCTCTTAGTAACTGCCCTTACCTGAAACGAAGTCTTGCTTGTAGGAAGACTCGGGGCTGGGATTTAACTCCATTTCTGAAGGGAAACACACAACACAGTTCTCATCCATGGATCACACTGTGCTTTAGATCAAGAAGCACGCCCTTGATTTCTAGCGTCTCTAATACAGCAAGAAAAGTGAGTTTGCTCAGAAGAAAAGAACGGTGTTTCCTACATATACGGACCATATCTAGTTCAACTCTGATTCTGAAACTGAAACAAACCACAGGTCCTCTAACAACCAGTGGTTGTCAGTTAAGATGAGAAACGGGTGAGCTTCGTGAATGATGTAGTTCGTTTGAGCTCTAAAGTAACTGCCCTTACCTGAAACGAAGTCTTGCTTGTAGGAAGACACAGAGCCAGGGATTTAACTCCATTTCTGAAGTGAAACACACAGCAGAGTTCTCATATATACATCACACTCTGCTTTAGAGCAAGAAGCACGCTCTTGATTTCTAGAGTCTCTAATACAGCAGGAAAAGTGAGTGTGCTCAGAAGAAAAGAACGGTGTTTCCTATACATATGGACCATATCTAGTTCAACTCTGCTTGAAATTGATACAAAGCAAAGGTCCTCTAGCATCAAATGCGTCCCAATTAAGATGAGGAATGTGTGAGATTCGTGAACGAGGTAGTTCGTTTGAGCTGTAAAGTAACTGCCCTTACCTGAAAGGAAGTCTTGCTTGTAGGAAGACTCAGAGCCTGGGATTTAACTCCGTTTCTGAAGTGAAACACACAGCAGAGTTCTCATATATACATCACACTCTGCTTTAGAGCAAGAAGCACGCTCTTGCTTCCTAGAGTCTCTAAGACAGAAGGAAACGTGAGTGTGTTCAGAACAAAGGAACAGAGTTTCCTACACATATGAGCCATATCTAGTTCAACTCTGCTTCTGAAACTGATAAAAAGCACGGGTCCTCTAACATCCAGTGCTTGTCAGTTAAGATGAGAAATGTGTGAGCCTCGTGAACGATGTAGTTCTTTTGAGCTGAAAAGTGACTGTCCTTACCTGAAACAAAGTAGTGATTTTAGGAAGACACAGAGCCTGGGATTTAACTCCATTTCTGAAGGGAAACACACAGCATAGTTCTCATCCATGGATCACACTCTGCTCTAGAGCAAGAAGAACGCTCTTCCTTTCTAGAATCTGTAATCCAGCAGGAAAAGTGAGTGTGCTCAGAAGAAAAGAAGTGTTTCATATACATACGGACCATATCTAGTTCAACTCTGCTTGAAATTGATACAAAGCAACGGTCCTCTAACATCAAATGCTTCTCAATTAAGATGAAAAACGTGTGAGCTTGGTGAACGATGTAGTTCGTTTGAGCTGAAAAGTGACTGCCCTTACCTGAAACGAAGTCTTGCATGTAGGAAGACACAGAGCATGAAATTTAACTCCATTTCTGAAGTGAAAAACACAGCATAGTTCTCATCCATGGATCGCACCCTGCTTTAGAGCAGGAAGCACGTTCTTGCTTTCTAGAATCTCTAATACAGCAGGAAACTTGAGTGTGCTCAGAACAAAAGAATGGTGTTTCATACACATACGGACCATATCTAGTTCAACTCTGCTTCTGAAACTGATACAAAGCACGGGTCCTCTAACATCCAGTGCTTGTCAGTTAAGATGAGAAATGGGTGAGCTTCCTGAACGATGTATTTCATTTGAGCTCTTAGTAACTGTCCTTATAGGAAAGGAAGTCTTGCTTGTAGGAAGACTCAGAGCCTGGAATTTAACTCCATTTCTAAAGGGAAACACACAACACAGTTCTCATCCATGGATCACATTCTGCTTTAGATCAAGAAGCACGCTCTTGATTTAAAGAGTCTCTAATACAGCAGGAAAAGTGAGTGTGCTCAGAAGAAAATAACGGTGTTTCCTATAGATACGGACCATATCTAGTCCAACTCTGCCTCTGAAATTGATACAAAGCACAGGTCCTGTAACATCCAATGCTTGTCATTTAAGATCAGAAACGTGTTAGCTTCGTGAACGATGTAGTTCGTTTGAGCTCAAAAGTGACTGCCCTTACCAGAAGCAAAGTAGTGCATGTAGGAAGACACAGATCCTGGGATTTAACTCCATTTCTGAAGGGAAACACACAGCATAGTTCTCATCCATGGATCACACTCTGTTTTAGAGCAAGAAGTACACACTTGCTTTCTAGAGTCGCTAATAGAGCAGGAAACATGACTGTGCTCAGAGAAAAAGAACGGTGTTTCCTACACATACGAGCCATATCTAGTTCAACTCTGCTTCTGAAAATGATACAAACCACAAGTCCTCTAACATCCAATGCTTGTCAATTAAGATGAGAAACGTGTGAGCTTCCTGAACGATGTAGTTCATTTGAGCTCTTAGTAACTGCCCTTACCTGAAACGAAGTCTTGCTTGTAGGAAGACTCAGAGCCTGGGATTTAACTCCATTTCTGAAGGGAAACACACAACACAGTTCTCATCCATGGATCACACTCTGCTTTAGATCAAGAAGCACGCTCTTGATTTCTAGAGTCTCTAATACAGCAGGAAAAGTGAGTGTGCTCAGAAAAAGAACGGTGTTTCCTATACATATGGACCATATCTAGTTCAACTCTGCTGGAAATTGATACAAAGCAAAGGTCCTCTAACACCCAAGGCTTGTCAGTTAAGATGAGAAACTTTTGAGCTTCGAGAACGATGTAGTTCCTTTGAGCTGAAAAGTGACTGCCCTTACCTGAAACGAAGTCTTGCTTGTAGGAAGACTCAGTGCCAGGGATTTTACTCCATTTCTGAAGTGTAAAATACAACAGAGTTCTCATCCATTGATCACACTCTGCTTTAGAGCAAGAAACACGCTCTAGCTTTCCAGAGTCTCTAAGACAGCAGGAAACTTGAGTGTGCTGAGAACAAATGAATGGTGTTTCATACACATACGGACCATATCTAGTCCAACTCTGCTTCTGAAACTGATACAAAGCACTGGTCCTCTAACATCCAATGCTTGTCAGTTAACATGAGAAACGTGTGAGCTTCGTGAACGATGTAGTTCGTTTGAGCTGAAAAGTGACTGCCCTTACCTGAAACAAAGTAGTGCTGGTAGGAAGACACAGAGCCTGGGATTTAACTCCATTTCTGAAGGGAAACACACAGCATAGTTCTCATCCATGGATCTCACTCTGCTTTAGAGGAAGAAGCACACTCTTGATTTCTAGAATCTCTAATACAGCAGGAAACTTGAGTGTGCTCAGAACAAAAGAATGGTGTTTCATACACATACGGACCATATCTAGTTCAACTCTGCTTCTGAAACTGATACATAGCACGGTTCCTCTAACATCCAGTGCTTGTCAGTTAAGATGAGATACGTGTGAGCTTCGTGAATGATGTGGATCATTTGAGCTGTAAAGTAACTGCCCTTACATAAAACGAAGTCTTGCTTGTAGAAAGACTCAGTGCCTGGGATTTAACTCCATTTCTGAGGTGAAACACACAACAGAGTTCTCATCCATTGATCACACTCTGCTTTAGATCAAGAAGCATGCTCTAGCTTTCGAGAGTCTCTAAGACAGCAGGAAACTTGAGTGTGCTGAGAACAAATGAATGGTGTTTCCTACACATACGGACCATATCTCCTCCAACTCTGCTTCTGAAACTGATACAAAGCACAGGTCCTCTAACATCCAATGCTTGTCATTTAAGATGAGAAACGTGTGAGCTTCGTGAACGATGTAGTTCGTTTGAGCTGAAAAGTGACTGCCCTTACCTGAAGCAATATAGTGCATGTAGGAAGACACAGAGCCTGGGATTTAACTCCATTTCTGAAGGGAAACACACAGCATAGTTCTCATCCATGGATCACACTCTGTTTTAGAGCAAGAAGCACGCATTTGCTTTCTAGAGTCTCTAATAGAGCAGGAAACATGACTGTGCTCAGAAAAAAAGAACGGTGTTTCCTACACATACGAGCCATATCTAGTTCAACTCTGCTTCTGAAACTGATACAAACCACAAGGCCTCTAACATCCAATGCTTGTCAGTTAAGATGAGAAACTTGTGAGCTTCCTGAACGATGTAGTTCATTTGAGCTCTTAGTAACTGCCCTTACAGGAAAGGAAGTCTTGCTTGTAGGAAGACTCAGAGCCTGGGATTTAACTCCATTTCTGAAGGGTAACACACAACACAGTTCTCATCCATGGATCACACTCTGCTTTAGATCAAGAAGCACGCTCTTGATTTCTAGAGTCTCTAATACAGCAGGAAATGTGAGTGTGCTCAGAAGAAAGAACGATGTTTCCTATACATATGGACCATATCTAGTTCAACTCTGCTTGAAATTGATACAAAGCAAAGGTCCTCTAACATCAAATGCGTCTTAATTAAGATGAGGAATGTGTGAGCTTCGTGAACGATGTAGTTCGTTTGAGCTGTAAAGTAACTGCCCTTACCTGAAACGAACTCTTGCATGTAGGAAGAGTCAGAGCCTGGGATTTAACTCCATTTCTGAAGTGAAACACACAACAGAGTTCTCATCCATTGATCACACTCTGCTTTAGAGCAAGAAGCACGCTCTCGCTTTCCAGAGTCTCTAAGACAGCAGGAAACTTGAGTGTGCTGAGAACAACTGAATGGTGTTTCCTACACATATGGACCATATCTAGTCGAACTCTGCAAGAAGAATGCTCTTCCTTTCTAGAATCTCTAATCCAGCAGGAAAAGTGAGTGTGCTCAGAAGAAAAGAACAGTGTTTCCTATACATACGGACCATATCTAGTTCAACTCTGCTTGAAATTGATACAAAGCAAAGGTCCTCTAACATCAAATGCTTCTCAATTAAGATGACAAACGTGTGAGCTTCGTGAACGATGTAGTTCGTTTGTGCTGAAAAGTGACTGCCCTTACCTGAAACGAAGTCTTGCTTGTAGGAAGACACAGAGCATGCAATATAACTCCGTTTCTGAAGTGAAACACACAGCAGAGTTCTCATATATACATCACACTCTGCTTTAGAGCAAGAAGCATGCTCTTGATTCCTAAAATCTCTAAGACAGAAGGAAACGTGAGTGTGCTCAGAACAAAGGAACAGTTTTTCCTACACATATGAGCCATATCTAGTTCAACTCTTATTCTAAAACTGAAGCAAACCACAGGTCCTCTAAAATCCAATGCTTGTCAGTTAAGATGTGAAATGTGTGAGCTTCTTGAACGATGTAGTTCGTTTGAGCTGTAAAGTGACTGCCCTTACCTGAAACGAAGTCTTGCTTGTAGGAAGACTCAGTGCCAGGGATTTTACTCCATTTCTGAAGTGTAAAACACAACAGAGTTCTCATCCATTGATCACACTCTGCTTTAGAGCAAGAAACACGCTCTAGCTTTCCAGAGTCTCTAAGACAGCAGGAAATTTAAGTGTGCTCAGAACAAAAGAATGGTGTTTCATACACATACGGACCATATCTAGTTCAACTCTTCTTCTGAAACTGATACAAAGCACGGTTCCTCTAACATCCAGTGCTTATCAGTTAAGATGAGATACGTGTGAGCTTCGTGAATGATGTCGATCATTTGAGCTGTAAAGTAACTGCCCTTACATAAAACGAAGTCTTGCTTGTAGAAAGACTCAGTGCCTGGGATTTAACTCCATTTCTGAGGTGAAACACACAACAGAGTTCTCATCCATTGATCACACTCTGCTTTAGATCAAGAAGCATGCTCTAGCTTTCGAGAGTCTCTAAGACAGCAGGAAACTTGAGTGTGCTGAGAACAAATGAATGGTGTTTCCTACACATACGGACCATATCTCCTCCAACTCTGCTTCTGAAACTGATACAAAGCACAGGTCCTCTAACATCCAATGCTTGTCATTTAAGATGAGAAACGTGTGAGCTTCGTGAACGATGTAGTTCGTTTGAGCTGAAAAGTGACTGCCCTTACCTGAAGCAATATAGTGCATGTAGGAAGACACAGAGCCTGGGATTTAACTCCATTTCTGAAGGGAAACACACAGCATAGTTCTCATCCATGGATCACACTCTGTTTTAGAGCACGAAGCACGCATTTGCTTTCTAGAGTCTCTAATAGAGCAGGAAACATGACTGTGCTCAGAAAAAAAGAACGGTGTTTCCTACACATACGGACCATATCTCCTCCAACTCTGCTTCTGAAACTGATACAAAGCACTGGTCCTCTAACATCCAAAGCTTGTCAGTTAACATGAGAAACGTGTGAGCTTCGTGAACGATGTAGTTCATTTGAGCTCTTAGTAACTGCCCTTACAGGAAAGGAAGTCTTGCTTGTAGGAAGACTCAGAGCCTGGGATTTAACTCCATTTCTGAAGGGTAACACACAACACAGTTCTCATCCATTGATCACACTCTGCTTTAGAGCAAGAAGCACGCTCTCGCATTCCAGAGTATCTAAGACAGCAGGAAACTTGAGTGTGCTGAGAACAACTGAATGGTGTTTCCTACACATATGGACCATATCTAGTCCAACTCTGCTTCTGAAACTGATACAAAGCACTCGTCCTCTAACATGCAATGCTTGTCATTTAAGATGAGAAACGTGTGAGCTTCGAGAATGATGTAGTTCGTTTGAGCTGAAAAGTGACCGCCCTTACCTGAAACAAAGTAGTGCTGGTAGGAAGACACAGAGCCTGGGATTTAACTCCATTTCTGAAGGGAAACACACAGCATAGTTCTCATCCATGGATCACACTCTGCTTTATAGCAAGAAGAATGCTCTTCCTTTCTAGAATCTCTAATCCAGCAGGAAAAGTGAGTGTGCTCAGAAGAAAAGAACAGTGTTTCCTATACATACGGACCATATCTAGTTCAACTCTGCTTGAAATTGATACAAAGCAAAGGTCCTCTAACATCAAATGCTTCTCAATTAAGATGACAAACGTGTGAGCTTCGTGAACGATGTAGTTCGTTTGAGCTGAAAAGTGACTGCCCTTACCTGAAACGAAGTCTTGCTTGTAGGGAGACACAGAGCATGGAATTTAACTCCGTTTCTGAAGTGAAACACACAGCAGAGTTCTCATATATACATCACACTCTGCTTTAGAGCAAGAAGCATGCTCTTGATTCCTAAAGTCTCTTAGACAGAAGGAAACGTGAGTGTGCTCAGAACAAAGGAACAGTGTTTCCTACACATATGAGCCATATCTAGTTCAACACTGATTCTAAAACTGAAGCAAACCACAGGTCCTCTAAAATCCAATGCTTGTCAGTTAAGATGTGAAACGTGTGAGCTTCTTGAACGATGTAGTTCGTTTGAGCTGTAAAGTGACTGCCCTTACCTGAAACGAAGTCTTGCTTGTAGGAAGACTCAGTGCCAGGGATTTTACTCCATTTCTGAAGTGTAAAACACCACAGAGTTCTCATCCATTGATCACACTCTGCTTTAGAGCAAGAAACACGCTCTAGCTTTTCAGAGTCTCTAAGACAGCAGGAAACTTGTGTGTGCTGAGAACAAATGAATGGTGTTTCATACACATACGGACCATATCTCCTCCAACTCTGCTTCTGAAACTGATACAAAGCACTGGTCCTCTAACATCAAATGCTTGTCAATTAAGATGAGAAACGTGAGAGCTTCGTGAACGATGTAGTTCGTTTGAGCTGAAAAGTGACTGCCCTTACCTGAAACAAAGTAGTGCATGTAGGAAGACACAGAGCCTGGGATTTAACTCCATTTCTGAAGGGAAACACACAGCATAGTTCTCATCCATGGATCACACTCTTTTTTAGAGCAAGAAGCACGCACTTGCTTTCTAGAGTCTCTAATAGAGCAGGAAACATGACTGTGCTCAGTAAAAAAGAACGGTGTTTCCTACACATACGAGCCATATCTAGTTCAACTCTGCTTCTGAAACTGATACAAACCACAAGTCCTCTAACATCCAATGCTTGTCAGTTAAGATGAGAAACGTGTGAGCTTCCTGAACGATGTAGTTCATTTGAGCTCTTAGTAACTGCCCTTACAGGAAAGGAATTCTTGCTTGTAGGAAGACTCAGAGCCTGGGATTTAACTCCATTTCTGAAGGGTAACACACAACACAGTTCTCATCCATGGATCACACTCTGCTTTAGATCAAGAAGCACGCTCTTGATTTCTAGAGTCTCTAATACAGCAGGAAAATTGAGTGTGCTAAGAAGAAAAGAACGTTGTTTCCTATACATATGGACCATATCTAGTTCAACTCTGCTTGAAACAGATACAAAGCACGGGTCCTCTAACATCCAGTGCTTGTCAGTTAAGATGAGAAACGTGTGAGCTTCGTGAATGATGTAGTTCGTTTGAGCTGTAAAGTAACTGCCCTTACATAAAACGAAGTCTTGCTTGTAGAAAGACTCAGTGCCTGGCATTTAACTCCATTTCTGATGTGAAACACACAACAGAGTTCTCATCCATTGATCACACTCTGCTTTAGATCAAGAAGCATGCTCTAGCTTTCCAGAGTCTCTAAGACAGCAGGAAACTTGAGTGTGTTGAGAACAAATGAATGGTGTTTCCTACACATACGGACCATATCTAGTCCAACTCTGCTTCTGAAACTGATACAAAGCACTGGTCCTCTAACATACAATGCTTGTCATTTAAGATGAGAAACGTGTGAGCTTCGTGAACGCTGTAGTTCGTTTGAGCTCAAAAGTGACTGCCCTTACCTGAAACGAAGTAGTGCTTGTAGGAAGACACAGAGCCTGGGATTTAACTCCATTTCTGAAGGGAAACACACAGCATAGTTCTCATCCATGGATCGAACTCTGCTTTATAGCAAGATGAACGCTCTTCCTTTCTAGAATCTCTAATCCAGAGGGAAAGTGAGTGTGCTCAGAAGAAAAGAACGGTGTTTCCTATACATACGGACCATATCTAGTTCAACTCTGCTTGAAAGTGATACAAAGCAAAGATCCTCTAACATCAAATGCTTCTCAGTTAAGATGAAAAACGTGTGAGCTTGGTGAACGATGTAGTTCCTTTGAGCTGAAAAGTGACTGCCCTTACCTGAAACGAACTCTTGCATGTAGGAAGACACAGAGCATGGAATTTAACTCCATTTCTGAAGTGAAACACACAGCATAGTTCTCATCCATGGATCGCACTCTGCTTTAGAGCAGGAAGCACGTTCTTGCTTTCTAGAATCTCTAATACAGCAGGAAACTTGAGTGTGCTCAGAACAAATGAATGGTGTTTCATACACATACGGACCATATCTACTTCAACTCTGCTTCTGAAACTGATACAAAGCACGGGTCCTCTAACATCCAGTGCTTGTCAGTTAAGAAGAGAAACGTGTGTGCTTCGTGAATGATGTAGTTCGTTTGAGCTGTTAATAACTGCCCTTACCTGTAACGAAGTCTTGCTTGTAGGAAGACTCAGAGCCTGGGATTTAACTCCATTTCTGAAGTGAAACACACAGCAGAGTTCTCATATATACATCACACTCTGCTTTAGAGCAAGAAGCACGCTCTTGCTTCCTAGAGTCTCTAAGACAGAAGGAAACGTGAGTGTGCTCAGAACAAAGGAACAGAGTTTCCTACACATATGAGCCATATCTAGTTCAACTCTGATTCTAAAACTGAAGCATACTACAGGTCCTCTAAAATCCAATGCTTGTCAGTTAAGATTAGAAACGTGTGAGCTTCTTGAACGATGTAGTTCGTTTGAGCTATAAAGTGACTGCCCTTACCTGAAACGAAGTCTTGCTTGTAGTAAGGCTCAGTGCCTGAGATTTTACTCCATTTCTGAAGTGTAAAAAACAACAGAGTTCTCATCCATTGATCACACTCTGCTTTAGAGCAAGAAACACGCTCTAGCTTTCCAGAGTCTCTAAGACAGCAGGAAACTTGAGTGTGCTGAGAACAAAAGAATTGTGTTTCATACACATACGGACCATATCTCCTCCAACTCTGCTTCTGAAACTGAAACAAAGCAGAGGTCCTCTAACATCCAATGCTTGTCATTTAAGATGAGAAACGTATGAGCTTCGTGAACGATGTAGTTTGTTTGAGCTGAAAAGTGACTGCCCTTACCTGAAGCAATATAGCGCATGTAGGAAGACACAGAGCCTGGGATTTAACTCCCATTTCTGAAGGGAAACACACAGCATAGTTCTCATCCATGGATCACACTCTGTTTTAGAGCAAGAAGCACGCATTTGCTTTCTAGAGTCTCTAATAGAGCAGGAAACATGGCTGTGCTCAGAAAAAAAGAACGGTGTTTCCTACACATACGAGCTATATCTAGTTCAACTCTGCTTCTGAAACTGATACAAACCACAAGTCCTCTAACAACCAATGCTTGTCAGTTAAGATGAGAAACGTGTGAGCTTCCTGAACGATGTAGATCATTTGAGCTCTTAGTAACTGCCCTTACAGGAAAGGAAGTCTTGCTTGTAGGAAGACTCAGAGCCTGGGATTTAACTCCATTTCTGAAGGGTAACACACAACACAGTTCTCATCCATGGATCACACTCTGCTTTAGATCAAGAAGCACGCTCTTGATTTCTAGAGTCTCTAATACAGCAGGAAAATTGAGTGTGCTCAGAAGAAAAGAACGTTGTTTCCTATACATATGGACCATATCTAGTTCAACTCTGCTTGAAACTGATACAAAGCACGGGTCCTCTAACATCCAGTGCTTGTCAGTTAAGATGAGAAACGTGTGAGCTTCGTGAATGATGTAGTTCGTTTGAGCTGTAAAGTAACTGCCCTTACATAAAACGAAGTCTTGCTTGTAGAAAGACTCAGTGCCTGGGATTTAACTCCATTTCTGAGGTGAAACACACAACAGAGTTCTCATCCATTGATCACACTCTGCTTTAGATCAAGAAGCATGCTCTAGCTTTCCAGAATCTCTAAGACAGCAGGAAACTTGAGTGTGCTGAGAACAAATGAATGGTGTTTCCTAAACATATGGACCATATCTAGTCCAACTCTGCTTCTGAAACTGATACAAAGCACTGGTCCTCTAACATCCAATGCTTGTCATTTAAGATGAGAAACGTGTGAGCTTCGTGAACGATGTAGTTCGTTTGAGCTCAAAAGTGACTGTCCTTACCTGAAACGAAGTAGTGCTTGTAGGAAGACACAGAGCCTGGGATTTAACTCCATTTCTGAAGGGAAACACACAGCATAGTTCTCATCCATGGATCGAACTCTGCTTTATAGCAAGATGAACGCTCTTCCTTTCTAGAATCTCTAATCCAGAGGGACAGTGAGTGTGCTCAGAAGAAAAGAACGGTGTTTCCTATACATACGGACCATATCTAGTTCAACTCTGCTTGAAAGTGATACAAAGCAAATGTCCTCTAACATCAAATGCTTCTCAATTAAGATGAAAAACGTGTGAGCTTGGTGAACGATGTAGTTCGTTTGAGCTGAAAAGTGACTGCCCTTACCTGAAACGAACTCTTGCATGTAGGAAGACACAGAGCATGGAATTTAACTCCATTTCTGAAGTGAAACACACAGCATAGTTCTCATCCATGGATCGCACTCTGCTTTAGAGCAGGAAGCACGTTCTTGCTTTCTAGAATCTCTAATACAGCAGGAAACTTGAGTGTGCTCAGAACAAATGAATGGTGTTTCATACACATACGGACCATATCTACTTCAACTCTGCTTCTGAAACTGATACAAAGCACGGGTCCTCTAACATCCAGTGCTTGTCAGTTAAGAAGAGAAACGTGTGTGCTTCGTGAATGATGTAGTTCGTTTGAGCTGTTAATAACTGCCCTTACCTGTAACGAAGTCTTGCTTGTAGGAAGACTCAGAGCCTGGGATTTAACTCCATTTCTGAAGTGAAACACACAGCAGAGTTCTCATATATACATCACACTCTGCTTTAGAGCAAGAAGCACGCTCTTGCTTCCTAGAGTCTCTAAGACAGAAGGAAACGTGAGTGTGCTCAGAACAAAGGAACAGAGTTTCCTACACATATGAGCCATATCTAGTTCAACTCTGATTCTAAAACTGAAGCATACTACAGGTCCTCTAAAATCCAATGCTTGTCAGTTAAGATTAGAAACGTGTGAGCTTCTTGAACGATGTAGTTCGTTTGAGCTATAAAGTGACTGCCCTTACCTGAAACGAAGTCTTGCTTGTAGTAAGGCTCAGTGCCTGAGATTTTACTCCATTTCTGAAGGGTAAAAAACAACAGAGTTCTCATCCATTGATCACACTCTGCTTTAGAGCAAGAAACACGCTCTAGCTTTCCAGAGTCTCTAAGACAGCAGGAAACTTGAGTGTGCTGAGAACAAAAGAATTGTGTTTCATACACATACGGACCATATCTCCTCCATCTCTGCTTCTGAAACTGATACAAAGCACAGGTCCTCTAACATCCAATGCTTGTCAGTTAAGATGAGAAATGTGTGAGCTTCGTGAATGATGTAGTTTGTTTGAGCTGAAATGTGACTGCCCTTACCTGAAGCAAATTAGTGCATGTAGGAAGACACAGAGCCTGGGATTTAACTCCATTTCCGAAGGGAAACACACAGCATAGTTCTCATCCATGGATCACACTCTGCTTTAGAGCAAGAAGCACGCTCTACTTTTCTAGAGTCTCTAATAGAGCAGGAAACTTGAGTGTGCTCAGAACAAAAGAACGGTGTTTCCTACAGATACGGGCCATATCTAGTTCAACTCTGCTTCTGAAACTAAAACAAACCACAGGTCCTCTATCATCCAATGCTTGTCAGTTAAGATGAGAAACGTGTGAGCTTCCTGAACGATGTAGTTCGTTTGAGCTCTTAGTAACTGCCCTTACCTGAAACGAAGTCTTGCTTGTAGGAAGACTCGGGGCTGGGATTTAACTCCATTTCTGAAGGGAAACACACAACACAGTTCTCATCCATGGATCACACTGTGCTTTAGATCAAGAAGCACGCCCTTGATTTCTAGCGTCTCTAATACAGCAAGAAAAGTGAGTTTGCTCAGAAGAAAAGAACGGTGTTTCCTACATATACGGACCATATCTAGTTCAACTCTGATTCTGAAACTGAAACAAACCACAGGTCCTCTAACAACCAGTGGTTGTCAGTTAAGATGAGAAACGGGTGAGCTTCGTGAATGATGTAGTTCGTTTGAGCTCTAAAGTAACTGCCCTTACCTGAAACGAAGTCTTGCTTGTAGGAAGACACAGAGCCAGGGATTTAACTCCATTTCTGAAGTGAAACACACAGCAGAGTTCTCATATATACATCACACTCTGCTTTAGAGCAAGAAGCACGCTCTTGCTTCCTAGACTCTCTAAGACAGAAGAAAACGTGAGTGTGCTCAGAACAAAGGATCAGAGTTTCCTACACATATAAGTCATATCTAGTTCAACTCTGATTATAAAACTGAAGCATACCACAGGTCCTCTAAAATCCAATGCTTGTCAGTTAAGATGAGAAACGTGTGAGCTTCTTGAACGATGTAGTTCGTTTGAGCTGTAAAGTGACTGCCCTTACCTGAAACGAAGTCTTGCTTGTAGGAAGGCTCAGTGCCTGGGATTTAACTCCACTTCTGAAGTGAAACACTACAGAGTTCTCATCCATTGATCACACTCTGCGTTAGAGCAAGAAGCAAGCTCTAGCTTTCCGGGTCTCTAAGACAGCAGGAAACTTGAGTGTGCTGAGAACAAATGAATGGTGTTTCCTACACATATGGACCATATCTCCTCCAACTCTGCTTCTGAAACTGATACAAAGCACTGGTCCTCTAACATCCAATGCTTGTCATTTAAGATGAGAAACGTGTGAGCTAAGTGAACGATGTAGTTCGTTTGAGCTGAAAAGTGACCGCCCTTAACTGAAACAAAGTAGTGCTTGTAGGAAGACACAGAGCCAGGGATTTAACTCCATTTCTGAAGGGAAACACACAGCATAGTTCTCATCCATGGATCGCACTCTGCTTTAGAGCAAGAAGAACGCTCTTCCTTTCTCGAATCTCTCATCCAGCAGGAAACTTGAGTGTGCTCAGAACAAAAGAATGGTGTTTCCTACATACACGGACCATATCTACTTCAACTCTGCTTCTGAAACTGAAACAAACCACAGGTCCTCTAACAACCAGTGCTTGTCAGTTAAGATGAGAAACGGGTGAGCTTTGTGAATGATGTAGTTCAATTGAGCTGTAAAGTAACTGCCCTTACCTGAAACGAAGTCTTGCTTGTAGGAAGACACAGAGCCAGGGATTTAACTCCATTTCTGAAGTGAAACACACAACAGAGTTCTCATCCATTGATCACACTCTGCTTTAGAGCAAGAAGCACCCTCTATCTTTCCAGAGACTGAAAGTCAGCAGGAAACTTGAGTGTGCTGAGAACAAATGAATGGTGTTTCCTACACATACGGACCATATGTAGTCTAACTCTGCTTCTGAAACTGATACAAAGCACTGGTCCTCTAACATCCAATGCTTGTCATTTAAGATGAGAAACGTGTGAGCTTCGTGAACGATGTAGTTCGTTTGAGCTGAAAAGTGACTGCCCTTACCTGAAAAGAAATCTTCCTTGTAGGAAGACACAGAGCATGGAATTTAACTCCATTTCTGAAGGGAAACACACAGCATAGTTCTCATCCATGGATCACACTCTGTTTTAGAGCAAGAAGTACACACTTGCTTTCTAGAGTTCCTAATAGAGCAGGAAACATGACTGTGCTCAGAGAAAAAGAACGGTGTTTCCTACACATACGAGCCATATCTAGTTCAACTCTGCTTCTGAAAATGATACAAACCACAAGTCCTCTAACATCCAATGCTTGTCAATTAAGATGAGAAACGTGTGAGCTTCCTGAACGATGTAGTTCATTTGAGCTCTTAGTAACTGCCCTTACCTGAAACGAAGTCTTGCTTGTAGGAAGACTCAGAGCCTGGGATTTAACTCCATTTCTGAAGGGAAACACACAACACAGTTCTCATCCATGGACCACACTCTGCTTTAGATCAAGAAGCACGCTCTTGATTTCTAGAGTCTCTAATACAGCAGGAAAAGTGAGTGTGCTCAGAAAAAGAACGGTGTTTCCTATACATATGGACCATATCTAGTTCAACTCTGATGGAAATTGATACAAAGCAAAGGTCCTCTAACACCCAAGGCTTGTCAGTTAAGATGAGAAACTTTTGAGCTTCGAGAACGATGTAGTTCCTTTGAGCTGAAAAGTGACTGCCCTTACCTGAAACGAAGTCTTGCTTGTAGGAAGACTCAGTGCCAGGGATTTTACTCCATTTCTGAAGTGTAAAACACAACAGAGTTCTCATCCATTGATCACACTCTGCTTTAGAGCAAGAAACACGCTCTAGCTTGCCAGAGTCTCTAAGACAGCAGGAAACTTGAGTGTGCTGAGAACAAATGAATGGTGTTTCATACACATACGGACCATATCTAGTCCAACTCTGCTTCTGAAACTGATACAAAGCACTGGTCCTCTAACATCCAATGCTTGTCAGTTAACATGAGAAACGTGTGAGCTTCGTGAACGATGTAGTTCGTTTGAGCTGAAAAGTGACTGCCCTTACCTGAAACAAAGTAGTGCTTGTAGGAAGACACAGAGCCTGGGATTTAACTCCATTTCTGAAGTGAAACACACAGCATAGTTCTCATCCATGGATCTCACTCTGCTTTAGAGGAAGAAGCACACTCTTGATTTCTAGAATCTCTAATACAGCAGGAAACTTGAGTGTGCTCAGAACAAAAGAATGGTGTTTCATACACATACGGACCATATCTAGTTCAACTCTGCTTCTGAAACTGATACATAGCACGGTTCCTCTAACATCCAGTGCTTGTCAGTTAAGATGAGATACGTGTGAGCTTCGTGAATGATGTGGATCATTTGAGCTGTAAAGTAACTGCCCTTACATAAAACGAAGTCTTGCTTGTAGAAAGACTCAGTGCCTGGGATTTAACTCCATTTCTGAGGTGAAACACACAACAGAGTTCTCATCCATTGATCACACTCTGCTTTAGATCAAGAAGCATGCTCTAGCTTTCGAGAGTCTCTAAGACAGCAGGAAACTTGAGTGTGCTGAGAACAAATGAATGGTGTTTCCTACACATACGGACCATATCTCCTCCAACTCTGCTTCTGAAACTGATACAAAGCACAGGTCCTCTAACATCCAATGCTTGTCATTTAAGATGAGAAACGTGTGAGCTTCGTGAACGATGTAGTTCATTTGAGCTGAAAAGTGACTGCCCTTACCTGAAGCAATATAGTGCATGTAGGAAGACACAGAGCCTGGGATTTAACTCCATTTCTGAAGGGAAACACACAGCATAGTTCTCATCCATGGATCACACTCTGTTTTAGAGCAAGAAGCACGCATTTGCTTTCTAGAGTCTCTAATAGAGCAGGAAAAATGACTGTGCTCAGAAAAAAAGAACGGTGTTTCCTACACATACGAGCCATATCTAGTTCAACTCTGCTTCTGAAACTGATACAAACCACACGGCCTCTAACATCCAATGCTTGTCAGTTAAGATGAGAAACTTGTGAGCTTCCTGAACGATGTAGTTCATTTGAGCTCTTAGTAACTGCCCTTACAGGAAAGGAAGTCTTGCTTGTAGGAAGACTCAGAGCCTGGGATTTAACTCCATTTCTGAAGGGTAACACACAACACAGTTCTCTTCCATGGATCACACTCTGCTTTAGATCAAGAAGCACGCTCTTGATTTCTAGAGTCTCTAATACAGCAGGAAATGTGAGTGTGCTCAGAAGAAAGAACGGTGTTTCCTATACATATGGACCATATCTAGTTCAACTCTGCTTGAAATTGATACAAAGCAAAGGTCCTCTAACATCAAATGCGTCTTAATTAAGATGAGGAATGTGTGAGCTTCGTGAACGATGTAGTTCGTTTGAGCTGTAAAGTAACTGCCCTTACCTGAAACGAACTCTTGCATGTAGGAAGAGTCAGAGCCTGGGATTTAACTCCATTTCTGAAGTGAAACACACAACAGAGTTCTCATCCATTGATCACACTCTGCTTTAGAGCAAGAAGCACGCTCTCGCTTTCCAGAGTCTCTAAGACAGCAGGAAACTTGAGTGTGCTGAGAACAACTGAATGGTGTTTCCTACACATATGGACCATATCTAGTCGAACTCTGCAAGAAGAATGCTCTTCCTTTCTAGAATCTCTAATCCAGCAGGAAAAGTGAGTGTGCTCAGAAGAAAAGAACAGTGTTTCCTATACATACGGACCATATCTAGTTCAACTCTGCTTGAAATTGATACAAAGCAAAGGTCCTCTAACATCAAATGCTTCTCAATTAAGATGACAAACGTGTGAGCTTCGTGAACGATGTAGTTCGTTTGTGCTGAAAAGTGACTGCCCTTACCTGAAACGAAGTCTTGCTTGTAGGAAGACACAGAGCATGCAATATAACTCCGTTTCTGAAGTGAAACACACAGCAGAGTTCTCATATATACATCACACTCTGCTTTAGAGCAAGAAGCATGCTCTTGATTCCTAAAATCTCTAAGACAGAAGGAAACGTGAGTGAACTCAGAACAAAGGAACAGTATTTCCTACACATATGAGCCATATCTAGTTCAACTCTTATTCTAAAACTGAAGCAAACCACAGGTCCTCTAAAATCCAATGCTTGTCAGTTAAGATGTGAAATGTGTGAGCTTCTTGAACGATGTAGTTCATTTGAGCTGTAAAGTGACTGCCCTTACCTGAAACGAAGTCTTGCTTGTAGGAAGACTCAGTGCCAGGGATTTTACTCCATTTCTGAAGTGTAAAACACAACAGAGTTCTCATCCATTGATCACACTCTGCTTTAGAGCAAGAAACACGCTCTAGCTTTCCAGAGTCTCTAAGACAGCAGGAAATTTAAGTGTGCTCAGAACAAAAGAATGGTGTTTCATACACATACGGACCATATCTAGTTCAACTCTTCTTCTGAAACTGATACAAAGCACGGTTCCTCTAACATCCAGTGCTTATCAGTTAAGATGAGATACGTGTGAGCTTCGTGAATGATGTCGATCATTTGAGCTGTAAAGTAACTGCCCTTACATAAAACGAAGTCTTGCTTGTAGAAAGACTCAGTGCCTGGGATTTAACTCCATTTCTGAGGTGAAACACACAACAGAGTTCTCATCCATTGATCACACTCTGCTTTAGATCAAGAAGCATGCTCTAGCTTTCGAGAGTCTCTAAGACAGCAGGAAACTTGAGTGTGCTGAGAACAAATGAATGGTGTTTCCTACACATACGGACCATATCTCCTCCAACTCTGCTTCTGAAACTGATACAAAGCACAGGTCCTCTAACATCCAATGCTTGTCATTTAAGATGAGAAACGTGTGAGCTTCGTGAACGATGTAGTTCGTTTGAGCTGAAAAGTGACTGCCCTTACCTGAAGCAATATAGTGCATGTAGGAAGACACAGAGCCTGGGATTTAACTCCATTTCTGAAGGGAAACACACAGCATAGTTCTCATCCATGGATCACACTCTGTTTTAGAGCACGAAGCACGCATTTGCTTTCTAGAGTCTCTAATAGAGCAGGAAACATGACTGTGCTCAGAAAAAAAGAACGGTGTTTCCTACACATACGGACCATATCTCCTCCAACTCTGCTTCTGAAACTGATACAAAGCACTGGTCCTCTAACATCCAAAGCTTGTCAGTTAACATGAGAAACGTGTGAGCTTCGTGAACGATGTAGTTCATTTGAGCTCTTAGTAACTGCCCTTACAGGAAAGGAAGTCTTGCTTGTAGGAAGACTCAGAGCCTGGGATTTAACTCCATTTCTGAAGGGTAACACACAACACAGTTCTCATCCATTGATCACACTCTGCTTTAGAGCAAGAAGCACGCTCTCGCTTTCCAGAGTCTCTAAGACAGCAGGAAACTTGAGTGTGCTGAGAACAACTGAATGGTGTTTCCTACACATATGGACCATATCTAGTCCAACTCTGCTTCTGAAACTGATACAAAGCACTCGTCCTCTAACATGCAATGCTTGTCATTTAAGATGAGAAACGTGTGAGCTTCGAGAATGATGTAGTTCGTTTGAGCTGAAAAGTGACCGCCCTTACCTGAAACAAAGTAGTGCTGGTAGGAAGACACAGAGCCTGGGATTTAACTCCATTTCTGAAGGGAAACACACAGCATAGTTCTCATCCATGGATCACACTCTGCTTTATAGCAAGAAGAATGCTCTTCCTTTCTAGAATCTCTAATCCAGCAGGAAAAGTGAGTGTGCTCAGAAGAAAAGAACAGTGTTTCCTATACGTACGGACCATATCTAGTTCAACTCTGCTTGAAATTGATACAAAGCAAAGGTCCTCTAACATCAAATGCTTCTCAATTAAGATGACAAACGTGTGAGCTTCGTGAACGATGTAGTTCGTTTGAGCTGAAAAGTGACTGCCCTTACCTGAAACGAAGTCTTGCTTGTAGGGAGACACAGAGCATGGAATTTAACTCCGTTTCTGAAGTGAAACACACAGCAGAGTTCTCATATATACATCACACTCTGCTTTAGAGCAAGAAGCATGCTCTTGATTCCTAAAGTCTCTTAGACAGAAGGAAACGTGAGTGTGCTCAGAACAAAGGAACAGTGTTTCCTACACATATGAGCCATATCTAGTTCAACACTGATTCTAAAACTGAAGCAAACCACAGGTCCTCTAAAATCCAATGCTTGTCAGTTAAGATGTGAAACGTGTGAGCTTCTTGAACGATGTAGTTCGTTTGAGCTGTAAAGTGACTGCCCTTACCTGAAACGAAGTCTTGCTTGTAGGAAGACTCAGTGCCAGGGATTTTACTCCATTTCTGAAGTGTAAAACACCACAGAGTTCTCATCCATTGATCACACTCTGCTTTAGAGCAAGAAACACGCTCTAGCTTTTCAGAGTCTCTAAGACAGCAGGAAACTTGTGTGTGCTGAGAACAAATGAATGGTGTTTCATACACATACGGACCATATCTCCTCCAACTCTGCTTCTGAAACTGATACAAAGCACTTGTCCTCTAACATCAAATGCTTGTCAGTTAAGATGAGAAACGTGAGAGCTTCGTGAACGATGTAGTTCGTTTGAGCTGAAAAGTGACTGCCCTTACCTGAAACAAAGTAGTGCATGTAGGAAGACACAGAGCCTGGGATTTAACTCCATTTCTGAAGGGAAACACACAGCATAGTTCTCATCCATGGATCACACTCTTTTTTAGAGCAAGAAGCACGCACTTGCTTTCTAGAGTCTCTAATAGAGCAGGAAACATGACTGTGCTCAGTAAAAAAGAACGGTGTTTCCTACACATACGAGCCATATCTAGTTCAACTCTGCTTCTGAAACTGATACAAACCACAAGTCCTCTAACATCCAATGCTTGTCAGTTAAGATGAGAAACGTGTGAGCTTCCTGAACGATGTAGTTCATTTGAGCTCTTAGTAACTGCCCTTACAGGAAAGGAATTCTTGCTTGTAGGAAGACTCAGAGCCTGGGATTTAACTCCATTTCTGAAGGGTAACACACAACACAGTTCTCATCCATGGATCACACTCTGCTTTAGATCAAGAAGCACGCTCTTGATTTCTAGAGTCTCTAATACAGCAGGAAAATTGAGTGTGCTAAGAAGAAAAGAACGTTGTTTCCTATACATATGGACCATATCTAGTTCAACTCTGCTTGAAACAGATACAAAGCACGGGTCCTCTAACATCCAGTGCTTGTCAGTTAAGATGAGAAACGTGTGAGCTTCGTGAATGATGTAGTTCGTTTGAGCTGTAAAGTAACTGCCCTTACATAAAACGAAGTCTTGCTTGTAGAAAGACTCAGTGCCTGGCATTTAACTCCATTTCTGATGTGAAACACACAACAGAGTTCTCATCCATTGATCACACTCTGCTTTAGATCAAGAAGCATGCTCTAGCTTTCCAGATCTCTAAGACAGCAGGAAACTTGAGTGTGTTGAGAACAAATGAATGGTGTTTCCTACACATACGGACCATATCTAGTCCAACTCTGCTTCTGAAACTGATACAAAGCACTGGTCCTCTAACATACAATGCTTGTCATTTAAGATGAGAAACGTGTGAGCTTCGTGAACGATGTAGTTCGTTTGAGCTCAAAAGTGACTGCCCTTACCTGAAACGAAGTAGTGCTTGTAGGAAGACACAGAGCCTGGGATTTAACTCCATTTCTGAAGGGAAACACACAGCATAGTTCTCATCCATGGATCGAACTCTGCTTTATAGCAAGATGAACGCTCTTCCTTTCTAGAATCTCTAATCCAGAGGGAAAGTGAGTGTGCTCAGAAGAAAAGAACGGTGTTTCCTATACATACGGACCATATCTAGTTCAACTCTGCTTGAAAGTGATACAAAGCAAAGATCCTCTAACATCAAATGCTTCTCAGTTAAGATGAAAAACGTGTGAGCTTGGTGAACGATGTAGTTCCTTTGAGCTGAAAAGTGACTGCCCTTACCTGAAACGAACTCTTGCATGTAGGAAGACACAGAGCATGGAATTTAACTCCATTTCTGAAGTGAAACACACAGCATAGTTCTCATCCATGGATCGCACTCTGCTTTAGAGCAGGAAGCACGTTCTTGCTTTCTAGAATCTCTAATACAGCAGGAAACTTGAGTGTGCTCAGAACAAATGAATGGTGTTTCATACACATACGGACCATATCTACTTCAACTCTGCTTCTGAAACTGATACAAAGCACGGGTCCTCTAACATCCAGTGCTTGTCAGTTAAGAAGAGAAACGTGTGTGCTTCGTGAATGATGTAGTTCGTTTGAGCTGTTAATAACTGCCCTTACCTGTAACGAAGTCTTGCTTGTAGGAAGACTCAGAGCCTGGGATTTAACTCCATTTCTGAAGTGAATCACACAGCAGAGTTCTCATATATACATCACACTCTGCTTTAGAGCAAGAAGCACGCTCTTGCTTCCTAGAGTCTCTAAGACAGAAGGAAACGTGAGTGTGCTCAGAACAAAGGAACAGAGTTTCCTACACATATGAGCCATATCTAGTTCAACTCTGATTCTAAAACTGAAGCATACTACAGGTCCTCTAAAATCCAATGCTTGTCAGTTAAGATTAGAAACGTGTGAGCTTCTTGAACGATGTAGTTCGTTTGAGCTATAAAGTGACTGCCCTTACCTGAAACGAAGTCTTGCTTGTAGTAAGGCTCAGTGCCTGAGATTTTACTCCATTTCTGAAGTGTAAAAAACAACAGAGTTCTCATCCATTGATCACACTCTGCTTTAGAGCAAGAAACACGCTCTAGCTTTCCAGAGTCTCTAAGACAGCAGGAAACTTGAGTGTGCTGAGAACAAAAGAATTGTGTTTCATACACATACGGACCATATCTCCTCCAACTCTGCTTCTGAAACTGAAACAAAGCACAGGTCCTCTAACATCCAATGCTTGTCATTTAAGATGAGAAACGTATGAGCTTCGTGAACGATGTAGTTTGTTTGAGCTGAAAAGTGACTGCCCTTACCTGAAGCAATATAGCGCATGTAGGAAGACACAGAGCCTGGGATTTAACTCCCATTTCTGAAGGGAAACACACAGCATAGTTCTCATCCATGGATCACACTCTGTTTTAGAGCAAGAAGCACGCATTTGCTTTCTAGAGTCTCTAATAGAGCAGGAAACATGGCTGTGCTCAGAAAAAAAGAACGGTGTTTCCTACACATACGAGCTATATCTAGTTCAACTCTGCTTCTGAAACTGATACAAACCACAAGTCCTCTAACAACCAATGCTTGTCAGTTAAGATGAGAAACGTGTGAGCTTCCTGAACGATGTAGATCATTTGAGCTCTTAGTAACTGCCCTTACAGGAAAGGAAGTCTTGCTTGTAGGAAGACTCAGAGCCTGGGATTTAACTCCATTTCTGAAGGGTAACACACAACACAGTTCTCATCCATGGATCACACTCTGCTTTAGATCAAGAAGCACGCTCTTGATTTCTAGAGTCTCTAATACAGCAGGAAAATTGAGTGTGCTCAGAAGAAAAGAACGTTGTTTCCTATACATATGGACCATATCTAGTTCAACTCTGCTTGAAACTGATACAAAGCACGGGTCCTCTAACATCCAGTGCTTGTCAGTTAAGATGAGAAACGTGTGAGCTTCGTGAATGATGTAGTTCGTTTGAGCTGTAAAGTAACTGCCCTTACATAAAACGAAGTCTTGCTTGTAGAAAGACTCAGTGCCTGGGATTTAACTCCATTTCTGAGGTGAAACACACAACAGAGTTCTCATCCATTGATCACACTCTGCTTTAGATCAAGAAGCATGCTCTAGCTTTCCAGAGTCTCTAAGACAGCAGGAAACTTGAGTGTGCTGAGAACAAATGAATGGTGTTTCCTAAACATATGGACCATATCTAGTCCAACTCTGCTTCTGAAACTGATACAAAGCACTGGTCCTCTAACATCCAATGCTTGTCATTTAAGATGAGAAACGTGTGAGCTTCGTGAACGATGTAGTTCGTTTGAGCTCAAAAGTGACTGTCCTTACCTGAAACGAAGTAGTGCTTGTAGGAAGACACAGAGCCTGGGATTTAACTCCATTTCTGAAGGGAAACACACAGCATAGTTCTCATCCATGGATCGAACTCTGCTTTATAGCAAGATGAACGCTCTTCCTTTCTAGAATCTCTAATCCAGAGGGACAGTGAGTGTGCTCAGAAGAAAAGAACGGTGTTTCCTATACATACGGACCATATCTAGTTCAACTCTGCTTGAAAGTGATACAAAGCAAATGTCCTCTAACATCAAATGCTTCTCAATTAAGATGAAAAACGTGTGAGCTTGGTGAACGATGTAGTTCATTTGAGCTGAAAAGTGACTGCCCTTACCTGAAACGAACTCTTGCATGTAGGAAGACACAGAGCATGGAATTTAACTCCATTTCTGAAGTGAAACACACAGCATAGTTCTCATCCATGGATCGCACTCTGCTTTAGAGCAGGAAGCACGTTCTTGCTTTCTAGAATCTCTAATACAGCAGGAAACTTGAGTGTGCTCAGAACAAATGAATGGTGTTTCATACACATACGGACCATATCTACTTCAACTCTGCTTCTGAAACTGATACAAAGCACGGGTCCTCTAACATCCAGTGCTTGTCAGTTAAGAAGAGAAACGTGTGTGCTTCGTGAATGATGTAGTTCGTTTGAGCTGTTAATAACTGCCCTTACCTGTAACGAAGTCTTGCTTGTAGGAAGACTCAGAGCCTGGGATTTAACTCCATTTCTGAAGTGAAACACACAGCAGAGTTCTCATATATACATCACACTCTGCTTTAGAGCAAGAAGCACGCTCTTGCTTCCTAGAGTCTCTAAGACAGAAGGAAACGTGAGTGTGCTCAGAACAAAGGAACAGAGTTTCCTACACATATGAGCCATATCTAGTTCAACTCTGATTCTAAAACTGAAGCATACTACAGGTCCTCTAAAATCCAATGCTTGTCAGTTAAGATTAGAAACGTGTGAGCTTCTTGAACGATGTAGTTCGTTTGAGCTATAAAGTGACTGCCCTTACCTGAAACGAAGTCTTGCTTGTAGTAAGGCTCAGTGCCTGAGATTTTACTCCATTTCTGAAGTGTAAAAAACAACAGAGTTCTCATCCATTGATCACACTCTGCTTTAGAGCAAGAAACACGCTCTAGCTTTCCAGAGTCTCTAAGACAGCAGGAAACTTGAGTGTGCTGAGAACAAAAGAATTGTGTTTCATACACATACGGACCATATCTCCTCCAACTCTGCTTCTGAAACTGAAACAAAGCACAGGTCCTCTAACATCCAATGCTTGTCATTTAAGATGAGAAACGTATGAGCTTCGTGAACGATGTAGTTTGTTTGAGCTGAAAAGTGACTGCCCTTACCTGAAGCAATATAGCGCATGTAGGAAGACACAGAGCCTGGGATTTAACTCCCATTTCTGAAGGGAAACACACAGCATAGTTCTCATCCATGGATCACACTCTGTTTTAGAGCAAGAAGCACGCATTTGCTTTCTAGAGTCTCTAATAGAGCAGGAAACATGGCTGTGCTCAGAAAAAAAGAACGGTGTTTCCTACACATACGAGCTATATCTAGTTCAACTCTGCTTCTGAAACTGATACAAACCACAAGTCCTCTAACAACCAATGCTTGTCAGTTAAGATGAGAAACGTGTGAGCTTCCTGAACGATGTAGTTCGTTTGAGCTCTAAAGTAACTGCCCTTACCTGAAACGAAGTCTTGCTTGTAGGAAGACACAGAGCCAGGGATTTAACTCCATTTCTGAAGTGAAACACACAGCAGAGTTCTCATATATACATCACACTCTGCTTTAGAGCAAGAAGCACGCTCTTGCTTCCTAGACTCTCTAAGACAGAAGAAAACGTGAGTGTGCTCAGAACAAAGGATCAGAGTTTCCTACACATATAAGTCATATCTAGTTCAACTCTGATTATAAAACTGAAGCATACCACAGGTCCTCTAAAATCCAATGCTTGTCAGTTAAGATGAGAAACGTGTGAGCTTCTTGAACGATGTAGTTCGTTTGAGCTGTAAAGTGACTGCCCTTACCTGAAACGAAGTCTTGCTTGTAGGAAGGCTCAGTGCCTGGGATTTAACTCCACTTCTGAAGTGAAACACTACAGAGTTCTCATCCATTGATCACACTCTGCGTTAGAGCAAGAAGCAAGCTCTAGCTTTCCGGGTCTCTAAGACAGCAGGAAACTTGAGTGTGCTGAGAACAAATGAATGGTGTTTCCTACACATATGGACCATATCTCCTCCAACTCTGCTTCTGAAACTGATACAAAGCACTGGTCCTCTAACATCCAATGCTTGTCATTTAAGATGAGAAACGTGTGAGCTAAGTGAACGATGTAGTTCGTTTGAGCTGAAAAGTGACCGCCCTTAACTGAAACAAAGTAGTGCTTGTAGGAAGACACAGAGCCAGGGATTTAACTCCATTTCTGAAGGGAAACACACAGCATAGTTCTCATCCATGGATCGCACTCTGCTTTAGAGCAAGAAGAACGCTCTTCCTTTCTCGAATCTCTCATCCAGCAGGAAACTTGAGTGTGCTCAGAACAAAAGAATGGTGTTTCCTACATACACGGACCATATCTACTTCAACTCTGCTTCTGAAACTGAAACAAACCACAGGTCCTCTAACAACCAGTGCTTGTCAGTTAAGATGAGAAACGGGTGAGCTTTGTGAATGATGTAGTTCAATTGAGCTGTAAAGTAACTGCCCTTACCTGAAACGAAGTCTTGCTTGTAGGAAGACACAGAGCCAGGGATTTAACTCCATTTCTGAAGTGAAACACACAGCAGAGTTCTCATATATACATAACACTCTGCTTTAGAGCAAGTAGCACGCTCTTGCTTCGTAGAGTCTCTAAGATAGTAGGAAACGTGAGTGTGCTCAGAACAAAGGAACAGTGTTTCCTACACATATGAGCCATATCTAGTTCAACTCTGATTCTAAAACTGAACCAAACCACAGGAACTTTAAAATCCAATGCTTGTCAGTTAAGATGAGAAACGTGTGAGCTTCTTGAACGATGTAGTTCGTTTGAGCTGTAAAGTGACATCCCTTACATGAAACGAAGTCTTGCTTGTAGGAAGACTCAGTGCCAGGGATTTTACTCCATTTCTGAAGTGTAAAACACAACAGAGTTCTCATCCATTGATCACACTCTGCTTTAGAGCAAGAAACACGCTCTAGCTTTCCAGAGTCTCTAAGACAGCAGGAAACTTGAGTGTGCTGAGAACAAATGAATGGTGTTTCATACACATACGGACCATATCTCCTCCAACTCTGCTTCGGAAACTGATAGAAAGCACTGGTCGTCTAACATCCATTGCTTGTCAGTTAAGATGAGAAACGTGTGAGCTTCGTGAACGATGTAGTTCGTTTGAGCTGAAAAGTGACTGCCCTTACCTGAAACAAAGTAGTGCTTGTAGGAAGACACAGAGCCTGGGATTTAACTCCATTTCTGAAGTGTAAAAAACAACAGAGTTCTCATCCATTGATCACACTCTGCTTTAGAGCAAGAAACACGCTCTAGCTTTCCAGAGTCTCTAAGACAGCAGGAAACTTGAGTGTGCTGAGAACAAAAGAATTGTGTTTCATACACATACGGACCATATCTCCTCCAACTCTGCTTCTGAAACTGAAACAAAGCACAGGTCCTCTAACATCCAATGCTTGTCATTTAAGATGAGAAACGTATGAGCTTCGTGAACGATGTAGTTTGTTTGAGCTGAAAAGTGACTGCCCTTACCTGAAGCAATATAGCGCATGTAGGAAGACACAGAGCCTGGGATTTAACTCCCATTTCTGAAGGGAAACACACAGCATAGTTCTCATCCATGGATCACACTCTGTTTTAGAGCAAGAAGCACGCATTTGCTTTCTAGAGTCTCTAATAGAGCAGGAAACATGGCTGTGCTCAGAAAAAAAGAACGGTGTTTCCTACACATACGAGCTATATCTAGTTCAACTCTGCTTCTGAAACTGATACAAACCACAAGTCCTCTAACAACCAATGCTTGTCAGTTAAGATGAGAAACGTGTGAGCTTCCTGAACGATGTAGTTCGTTTGAGCTCTAAAGTAACTGCCCTTACCTGAAACGAAGTCTTGCTTGTAGGAAGACACAGAGCCAGGGATTTAACTCCATTTCTGAAGTGAAACACACAGCAGAGTTCTCATATATACATCACACTCTGCTTTAGAGCAAGAAGCACGCTCTTGCTTCCTAGACTCTCTAAGACAGAAGAAAACGTGAGTGTGCTCAGAACAAAGGATCAGAGTTTCCTACACATATAAGTCATATCTAGTTCAACTCTGATTATAAAACTGAAGCATACCACAGGTCCTCTAAAATCCAATGCTTGTCAGTTAAGATGAGAAACGTGTGAGCTTCTTGAACGATGTAGTTCGTTTGAGCTGTAAAGTGACTGCCCTTACCTGAAACGAAGTCTTGCTTGTAGGAAGGCTCAGTGCCTGGGATTTAACTCCACTTCTGAAGTGAAACACTACAGAGTTCTCATCCATTGATCACACTCTGCGTTAGAGCAAGAAGCAAGCTCTAGCTTTCCGGGTCTCTAAGACAGCAGGAAACTTGAGTGTGCTGAGAACAAATGAATGGTGTTTCCTACACATATGGACCATATCTCCTCCAACTCTGCTTCTGAAACTGATACAAAGCACTGGTCCTCTAACATCCAATGCTTGTCATTTAAGATGAGAAACGTGTGAGCTAAGTGAACGATGTAGTTCGTTTGAGCTGAAAAGTGACCGCCCTTAACTGAAACAAAGTAGTGCTTGTAGGAAGACACAGAGCCAGGGATTTAACTCCATTTCTGAAGGGAAACACACAGCATAGTTCTCATCCATGGATCGCACTCTGCTTTAGAGCAAGAAGAACGCTCTTCCTTTCTCGAATCTCTCATCCAGCAGGAAACTTGAGTGTGCTCAGAACAAAAGAATGGTGTTTCCTACATACACGGACCATATCTACTTCAACTCTGCTTCTGAAACTGAAACAAACCACAGGTCCTCTAACAACCAGTGCTTGTCAGTTAAGATGAGAAACGGGTGAGCTTTGTGAATGATGTAGTTCAATTGAGCTGTAAAGTAACTGCCCTTACCTGAAACGAAGTCTTGCTTGTAGGAAGACACAGAGCCAGGGATTTAACTCCATTTCTGAAGTGAAACACACAGCAGAGTTCTCATATATACATAACACTCTGCTTTAGAGCAAGTAGCACGCTCTTGCTTCGTAGAGTCTCTAAGATAGTAGGAAACGTGAGTGTGCTCAGAACAAAGGAACAGTGTTTCCTACACATATGAGCCATATCTAGTTCAACTCTGATTCTAAAACTGAACCAAACCACAGGAACTTTAAAATCCAATGCTTGTCAGTTAAGATGAGAAACGTGTGAGCTTCTTGAACGATGTAGTTCGTTTGAGCTGTAAAGTGACATCCCTTACATGAAACGAAGTCTTGCTTGTAGGAAGACTCAGTGCCAGGGATTTTACTCCATTTCTGAAGTGTAAAACACAACAGAGTTCTCATCCATTGATCACACTCTGCTTTAGAGCAAGAAACACGCTCTAGCTTTCCAGAGTCTCTAAGACAGCAGGAAACTTGAGTGTGCTGAGAACAAATGAATGGTGTTTCATACACATACGGACCATATCTCCTCCAACTCTGCTTCGGAAACTGATAGAAAGCACTGGTCGTCTAACATCCATTGCTTGTCAGTTAAGATGAGAAACGTGTGAGCTTCGTGAACGATGTAGTTCGTTTGAGCTGAAAAGTGACTGCCCTTACCTGAAACAAAGTAGTGCTTGTAGGAAGACACAGAGCCTGGGATTTAACTCCATTTCTGAAGGGAAACACACAGCAAAGTTCTCATCCATGGATCACACTCTGTTTTAGAGCAAGAAGCACGCATTTGCTTTCTAGAGTCTCTAATAGAGCAGGAAACATGGCTGTGCTCAGAAAAAAAGAACGGTGTTTCCTACACATACGAGCTATATCTAGTTCAACTCTGCTTCTGAAACTGATACAAACCACAAGTCCTCTAACAACCAATGCTTGTCAGTTAAGATGAGAAACGTGTGAGCTTCCTGAACGATGTAGATCATTTGAGCTCTTAGTAACTGCCCTTACAGGAAAGGAAGTCTTGCTTGTAGGAAGACTCAGAGCCTGGGATTTAACTCCATTTCTGAAGGGTAACACACAACACAGTTCTCATCCATGGATCACACTCTGCTTTAGATCAAGAAGCACGCTCTTGATTTCTAGAGTCTCTAATACAGCAGGAAAATTGAGTGTGCTCAGAAGAAAAGAAGGTTGTTTCCTATACATATGGACCATATCTAGTTCAACTCTGCTTGAAACTGATACAAAGCACGGGTCCTCTAACATCCAGTGCTTGTCAGTTAAGATGAGAAACGTGTGAGCTTCGTGAATGATGTAGTTCGTTTGAGCTGTAAAGTAACTGCCCTTACATAAAACGAAGTCTTGCTTGTAGAAAGACTCAGTGCCTGGGATTTAACTCCATTTCTGAGGTGAAACACACAACAGAGTTCTCATCCATTGATCACACTCTGCTTTAGATCAAGAAGCATGCTCTAGCTTTCCAGAGTCTCTAAGACAGCAGGAAACTTGAGTGTGCTGAGAACAAATGAATGGTGTTTCCTAAACATATGGACCATATCTAGTCCAACTCTGCTCCTGAAACTGATACAAAGCACTGGTCCTCTAACATCCAATGCTTGTCATTTAAGATGAGAAACGTGTGAGCTTCGTGAACGATGTAGTTCGTTTGAGCTCAAAAGTGACTGTCCTTACCTGAAACGAAGTAGTGCTTGTAGGAAGACACAGAGCCTGGGATTTAACTCCATTTCTGAAGGGAAACACACAGCATAGTTCTCATCCATGGATCGAACTCTGCTTTATAGCAAGATGAACGCTCTTCCTTTCTAGAATCTCTAATCCAGAGGGACAGTGAGTGTGCTCAGAAGAAAAGAACGGTGTTTCCTATACATACGGACCATATCTAGTTCAACTCTGCTTGAAAGTGATACAAAGCAAATGTCCTCTAACATCAAATGCTTCTCAATTAAGATGAAAAACGTGTGAGCTTGGTGAACGATGTAGTTCGTTTGAGCTGAAAAGTGACTGCCCTTACCTGAAACGAACTCTTGCATGTAGGAAGACACAGAGCATGGAATTTAACTCCATTTCTGAAGTGAAACACACAGCATAGTTCTCATCCATGGATCGCACTCTGCTTTAGAGCAGGAAGCACGTTCTTGCTTTCTAGAATCTCTAATACAGCAGGAAACTTGAGTGTGCTCAGAAAAAATGAATGGTGTTTCATACACATACGGACCATATCTACTTCAACTCTGCTTCTGAAACTGATACAAAGCACGGGTCCTCTAACATCCAGTGCTTGTCAGTTAAGAAGAGAAATGTGTGTGCTTCGTGAATGATGTAGTTCCTTTGAGCTGTTAATAACTGCCCTTACCTGTAACGAAGTCTTGCTTGTAGGAAGACTCAGAGCCTGGGATTTAACTCCATTTCTGAAGTGAAACACACAGCAGAGTTCTCATATATACATCACACTCTGCTTTAGAGCAAGAAGCACGCTCTTGCTTCCTAGAGTCTCTAAGACAGAAGGAAACGTGAGTGTGCTCAGAACAAAGGAACAGAGTTTCCTACACATATGAGCCATATCTAGTTCAACTCTGATTCTAAAACTGAAGCATACTACAGGTCCTCTAAAATCCAATGCTTGTCAGTTAAGATTAGAAACGTGTGAGCTTCTTGAACGATGTAGTTCGTTTGAGCTATAAAGTGACTGCCCTTACCTGAAACGAAGTCTTGCTTGTAGTAAGGCTCAGTGCCTGAGATTTTACTCCATTTCTGAAGGGTAAAAAACAACAGAGTTCTCATCCATTGATCACACTCTGCTTTAGAGCAAGAAACACGCTCTAGCTTTCCAGAGTCTCTAAGACAGCAGGAAACTTGAGTGTGCTGAGAACAAAAGAATTGTGTTTCATACACATACGGACCATATCTCCTCCAACTCTGCTTCTGAAACTGATACAAAGCACAGGTCCTCTAACATCCAATTCTTGTCAGTTAAGATGAGAAATGTGTGAGCTTCGTGAATGATGTAGTTTGTTTGAGCTGAAATGTGACTGCCCTTACCTGAAGCAAATTAGTGCATGTAGGAAGACACAGAGCCTGGGATTTAACTCCATTTCCGAAGGGAAACACACAGCATAGTTCTCATCCATGGATCACACTCTGCTTTAGAGCAAGAAGCACGCTCTACTTTTCTAGAGTCTCTAATAGAGCAGGAAACTTGAGTGTGCTCAGAACAAAAGAACGGTGTTTCCTACAGATACGGGCCATATCTAGTTCAACTCTGCTTCTGAAACTAAAACAAACCACAGGTCCTCTATCATCCAATGCTTGTCAGTTAAGATGAGAAACGTGTGAGCTTCCTGAACGATGTAGTTCGTTTGAGCTCTTAGTAACTGCCCTTACCTGAAACGAAGTCTTGCTTGTAGGAAGACTCGGGGCTGGGATTTAACTCCATTTCTGAAGGGAAACACACAACACAGTTCTCATCCATGGATCACACTGTGCTTTAGATCAAGAAGCACGCCCTTGATTTCTAGCGTCTCTAATACAGCAAGAAAAGTGAGTTTGCTCAGAAGAAAAGAACGGTGTTTCCTACATATACGGACCATATCTAGTTCAACTCTGATTCTGAAACTGAAACAAACCACAGGTCCTCTAACAACCAGTGGTTGTCAGTTAAGATGAGAAACGGGTGAGCTTCGTGAATGATGTAGTTCGTTTGAGCTCTAAAGTAACTGCCCTTACCTGAAACGAAGTCTTGCTTGTAGGAAGACACAGAGCCAGGGATTTAACTCCATTTCTGAAGTGAAACACACAGCAGAGTTCTCATATATACATCACACTCTGCTTTAGAGCAAGAAGCACGCTCTTGCTTCCTAGACTCTCTAAGACAGAAGAAAACGTGAGTGTGCTCAGAACAAAGGATCAGAGTTTCCTACACATATAAGTCATATCTAGTTCAACTCTGATTATAAAACTGAAGCATACCACAGGTCCTCTAAAATCCAATGCTTGTCAGTTAAGATGAGAAACGTGTGAGCTTCTTGAACGATGTAGTTCGTTTGAGCTGTAAAGTGACTGCCCTTACCTGAAACGAAGTCTTGCTTGTAGGAAGGCTCAGTGCCTGGGATTTAACTCCACTTCTGAAGTGAAACACTACAGAGTTCTCATCCATTGATCACACTCTGCGTTAGAGCAAGAAGCAAGCTCTAGCTTTCCGGGTCTCTAAGACAGCAGGAAACTTGAGTGTGCTGAGAACAAATGAATGGTGTTTCCTACACATATGGACCATATCTCCTCCAACTCTGCTTCTGAAACTGATACAAAGCACTGGTCCTCTAACATCCAATGCTTGTCATTTAAGATGAGAAACGTGTGAGCTAAGTGAACGATGTAGTTCGTTTGAGCTGAAAAGTGACCGCCCTTAACTGAAACAAAGTAGTGCTTGTAGGAAGACACAGAGCCAGGGATTTAACTCCATTTCTGAAGGGAAACACACAGCATAGTTCTCATCCATGGATCGCACTCTGCTTTAGAGCAAGAAGAACGCTCTTCCTTTCTCGAATCTCTCATCCAGCAGGAAACTTGAGTGTGCTCAGAACAAAAGAATGGTGTTTCCTACATACACGGACCATATCTACTTCAACTCTGCTTCTGAAACTGAAACAAACCACAGGTCCTCTAACAACCAGTGCTTGTCAGTTAAGATGAGAAACGGGTGAGCTTTGTGAATGATGTAGTTCAATTGAGCTGTAAAGTAACTGCCCTTACCTGAAACGAAGTCTTGCTTGTAGGAAGACACAGAGCCAGGGATTTAACTCCATTTCTGAAGTGAAACACACAACAGAGTTCTCATCCATTGATCACACTCTGCTTTAGAGCAAGAAGCACCCTCTATCTTTCCAGAGACTGAAAGACAGCAGGAAACTTGAGTGTGCTGAGAACAAATGAATGGTGTTTCCTACACATACGGACCATATGTAGTCTAACTCTGCTTCTGAAACTGATACAAAGCACTGGTCCTCTAACATCCAATGCTTGTCATTTAAGATGAGAAACGTGTGAGCTTCGTGAACGATGTAGTTCGTTTGAGCTGAAAAGTGACTGCCCTTACCTGAAAAGAAATCTTCCTTGTAGGAAGACACAGAGCATGGAATTTAACTCCGTTTCTGAAGTGAAACACACAGCAGAGTTCTCATATATACATCACACTCTGCTTTAGAGCAAGTAGCACGCTCTTGCTTCGTAGAGTCTCTAAGATAGTAGGAAACGTGAGTGTGCTCAGAACAAAGGAACAGTGTTTCCTACACATATGAGCCATATCTAGTTCAACTCTGATTCTAAAACTGAACCAAACCACAGGAACTTTAAAATCCAATGCTTGTCATTTAAGATGAGAAACGTGTGAGCTTCGTGAACGATGTAGTTCGTTTGAGCTCAAAAGTGACTGTCCTTACCTGAAACGAAGTAGTGCTTGTAGGAAGACACAGAGCCTGGGATTTAACTCCATTTCTGAAGGGAAACACACAGCATAGTTCTCATCCATGGATCGAACTCTGCTTTATAGCAAGATGAACGCTCTTCCTTTCTAGAATCTCTAATCCAGAGGGACAGTGAGTGTGCTCAGAAGAAAAGAACGGTGTTTCCTATACATACGGACCATATCTAGTTCAACTCTGCTTGAAAGTGATACAAAGCAAATGTCCTCTAACATCAAATGCTTCTCAATTAAGATGAAAAACGTGTGAGCTTGGTGAACGATGTAGTTCGTTTGAGCTGAAAAGTGACTGCCCTTACCTGAAACGAACTCTTGCATGTAGGAAGACACAGAGCATGGAATTTAACTCCATTTCTGAAGTGAAACACACAGCATAGTTCTCATCCATGGATCGCACTCTGCTTTAGAGCAGGAAGCACGTTCTTGCTTTCTAGAATCTCTAATACAGCAGGAAACTTGAGTGTGCTCAGAAAAAATGAATGGTGTTTCATACACATACGGACCATATCTACTTCAACTCTGCTTCTGAAACTGATACAAAGCACGGGTCCTCTAACATCCAGTGCTTGTCAGTTAAGAAGAGAAATGTGTGTGCTTCGTGAATGATGTAGTTCCTTTGAGCTGTTAATAACTGCCCTTACCTGTAACGAAGTCTTGCTTGTAGGAAGACTCAGAGCCTGGGATTTAACTCCATTTCTGAAGTGAAACACACAGCAGAGTTCTCATATATACATCACACTCTGCTTTAGAGCAAGAAGCACGCTCTTGCTTCCTAGAGTCTCTAAGACAGAAGGAAACGTGAGTGTGCTCAGAACAAAGGAACAGAGTTTCCTACACATATGAGCCATATCTAGTTCAACTCTGATTCTAAAACTGAAGCATACTACAGGTCCTCTAAAATCCAATGCTTGTCAGTTAAGATTAGAAACGTGTGAGCTTCTTGAACGATGTAGTTCGTTTGAGCTATAAAGTGACTGCCCTTACCTGAAACGAAGTCTTGCTTGTAGTAAGGCTCAGTGCCTGAGATTTTACTCCATTTCTGAAGGGTAAAAAACAACAGAGTTCTCATCCATTGATCACACTCTGCTTTAGAGCAAGAAACACGCTCTAGCTTTCCAGAGTCTCTAAGACAGCAGGAAACTTGAGTGTGCTGAGAACAAAAGAATTGTGTTTCATACACATACGGACCATATCTCCTCCAACTCTGCTTCTGAAACTGATACAAAGCACAGGTCCTCTAACATCCAATTCTTGTCAGTTAAGATGAGAAATGTGTGAGCTTCGTGAATGATGTAGTTTGTTTGAGCTGAAATGTGACTGCCCTTACCTGAAGCAAATTAGTGCATGTAGGAAGACACAGAGCCTGGGATTTAACTCCATTTCCGAAGGGAAACACACAGCATAGTTCTCATCCATGGATCACACTCTGCTTTAGAGCAAGAAGCACGCTCTACTTTTCTAGAGTCTCTAATAGAGCAGGAAACTTGAGTGTGCTCAGAACAAAAGAACGGTGTTTCCTACAGATACGGGCCATATCTAGTTCAACTCTGCTTCTGAAACTAAAACAAACCACAGGTCCTCTATCATCCAATGCTTGTCAGTTAAGATGAGAAACGTGTGAGCTTCCTGAACGATGTAGTTCGTTTGAGCTCTTAGTAACTGCCCTTACCTGAAACGAAGTCTTGCTTGTAGGAAGACTCGGGGCTGGGATTTAACTCCATTTCTGAAGGGAAACACACAACACAGTTCTCATCCATGGATCACACTGTGCTTTAGATCAAGAAGCACGCCCTTGATTTCTAGCGTCTCTAATACAGCAAGAAAAGTGAGTTTGCTCAGAAGAAAAGAACGGTGTTTCCTACATATACGGACCATATCTAGTTCAACTCTGATTCTGAAACTGAAACAAACCACAGGTCCTCTAACAACCAGTGGTTGTCAGTTAAGATGAGAAACGGGTGAGCTTCGTGAATGATGTAGTTCGTTTGAGCTCTAAAGTAACTGCCCTTACCTGAAACGAAGTCTTGCTTGTAGGAAGACACAGAGCCAGGGATTTAACTCCATTTCTGAAGTGAAACACACAGCAGAGTTCTCATATATACATCACACTCTGCTTTAGAGCAAGAAGCACGCTCTTGCTTCCTAGACTCTCTAAGACAGAAGAAAACGTGAGTGTGCTCAGAACAAAGGATCAGAGTTTCCTACACATATAAGTCATATCTAGTTCAACTCTGATTATAAAACTGAAGCATACCACAGGTCCTCTAAAATCCAATGCTTGTCAGTTAAGATGAGAAACGTGTGAGCTTCTTGAACGATGTAGTTCGTTTGAGCTGTAAAGTGACTGCCCTTACCTGAAACGAAGTCTTGCTTGTAGGAAGGCTCAGTGCCTGGGATTTAACTCCACTTCTGAAGTGAAACACTACAGAGTTCTCATCCATTGATCACACTCTGCGTTAGAGCAAGAAGCAAGCTCTAGCTTTCCGGGTCTCTAAGACAGCAGGAAACTTGAGTGTGCTGAGAACAAATGAATGGTGTTTCCTACACATATGGACCATATCTCCTCCAACTCTGCTTCTGAAACTGATACAAAGCACTGGTCCTCTAACATCCAATGCTTGTCATTTAAGATGAGAAACGTGTGAGCTAAGTGAACGATGTAGTTCGTTTGAGCTGAAAAGTGACCGCCCTTAACTGAAACAAAGTAGTGCTTGTAGGAAGACACAGAGCCAGGGATTTAACTCCATTTCTGAAGGGAAACACACAGCATAGTTCTCATCCATGGATCGCACTCTGCTTTAGAGCAAGAAGAACGCTCTTCCTTTCTCGAATCTCTCATCCAGCAGGAAACTTGAGTGTGCTCAGAACAAAAGAATGGTGTTTCCTACATACACGGACCATATCTACTTCAACTCTGCTTCTGAAACTGAAACAAACCACAGGTCCTCTAACAACCAGTGCTTGTCAGTTAAGATGAGAAACGGGTGAGCTTTGTGAATGATGTAGTTCAATTGAGCTGTAAAGTAACTGCCCTTACCTGAAACGAAGTCTTGCTTGTAGGAAGACACAGAGCCAGGGATTTAACTCCATTTCTGAAGTGAAACACACAACAGAGTTCTCATCCATTGATCACACTCTGCTTTAGAGCAAGAAGCACCCTCTATCTTTCCAGAGACTGAAAGACAGCAGGAAACTTGAGTGTGCTGAGAACAAATGAATGGTGTTTCCTACACATACGGACCATATGTAGTCTAACTCTGCTTCTGAAACTGATACAAAGCACTGGTCCTCTAACATCCAATGCTTGTCATTTAAGATGAGAAACGTGTGAGCTAAGTGAACGATGTAGTTCGTTTGAGCTGAAAAGTGACTGCCCTTACCTGAAAAGAAATCTTCCTTGTAGGAAGACACAGAGCATGGAATTTAACTCCGTTTCTGAAGTGAAACACACAGCAGAGTTCTCATATATACATCACACTCTGCTTTAGAGCAAGTAGCACGCTCTTGCTTCATAGAGTCTCTAAGATAGTAGGAAACGTGAGTGTGCTCAGAACAAAGGAACAGTGTTTCCTACACATATGAGCCATATCTAGTTCAACTCTGATTCTAAAACTGAACCAAACCACAGGAACTTTAAAATCCAATGCTTGTCAGTTAAGATGAGAAACGTGTGAGCTTCTTGAACGATGTAGTTCGTTTGAGCTGTAAAGTGACATCCCTTACATGAAACGAAGTCTTGCTTGTAGGAAGACTCAGTGCCAGGGATTTTACTCCATTTCTGAAGTGTAAAACACAACAGAGTTCTCATCCATTGATCACACTCTGCTTTAGAGCAAGAAACACGCTCTAGCTTTCCAGAGTCTCTAAGACAGCAGGAATCTTGAGTGTGCTGAGAACAAATGAATGGTGTTTCATACACATACGGACCATATCTCCTCCAACTCTGCTTCGGAAACTGATAGAAAGCAATGGTCGTCTAACATCCATTGCTTGTCAGTTAAGATGAGAAACGTGTGAGCTTCGTGAACGATGTAGTTCGTTTGAGCTGAAAAGTGACTGCCCTTACCTGAAACAAAGTAGTGCTTGTAGGAAGACACAGAGCCTGGGATTTAACTCCATTTCTGAAGGGAAACACACAGCAAAGTTCTCATCCATGGATCTCACTCTGCTTTAGAGCAAGAAGAACGCTCTTCCTTTCTAGAGTCCCGAATACAGCAGGAAAGGTGAGTTTCCTCAGAATAAAATAACGGTGTTTCCTATACATAGGGACCAAATCTAGTCCAACTCTGCCTCTGAAATTGATACAAAGTACAGGTCCTCTAACATCCAATGCTTGTCATTTAAGATGAGAAACGTGTGAGCTTCGTGAACGATGTAGTTCATTTGAGCTCTTAGTAACTGCCCTTATCTGAAACGAAGTCTTGCTTGTAGGAAGACTCAGAGCCTGGGATTTAACTCCGTTTCTGAAGGGAAACACACAACACAGTTCTCATCCATGGATCACACTCTGCTTTAGATCAAGAAGCACGCTATTGATTTCTAGAGTCTCTAATATAGCAGGAAAAGTGAGTGTGCTCAGAAGAAAAGAACGGTGTTTCCTATACATATGGACCATATCCAGTTCAACTCTGTTTGAAATTGATACAAAGCATAGGTCCTCTAACATCAAATGCTTCTCAATTAAGATGAGAAATGTTTGAGCTTCGTGAATGATGTAGTTCATTTGAGCTGTAAAGTAACTGCCCTTACCTGAAACGAAGTCTTGCTTGTAGGAAGACTCAGAGCCTTGGATTTAACTCCATTTCTGAAGTGAAACAACAACAGAGTTCTCATCCATTGATTACACTCTGCTTTAGAGCAAGAAGCATTCTCTCGCTTGCCAGAGTCTCTAAGACAGCAGGAAACTTGAGTGTGCTGAGAACAACTGAATGGTGTTTCCTACACATATGGACCATATCTAGTCCAACCCTGCTTCTGAAACTGATACAAAGCACTGTTCCTCTAACATCCAATGCTTGTCAGTTAAGATAAGAAACGTTTGAGCTTCGAGAATGATGTAGTTCTTTTGAGCTGAAATGTGACTGCCCTTACCTAAAACAAAGTCTTGCTTGTAGGAAGACACAGAGCATGGAATTTAACTCCATTTATGAAATGAAACACACAGCAGAGTTCTCATATATAGATCACACTCTGCTTTAGACCAAGAAGCACGCTCTTGCTTTCTAGAATCTCTAATACAGCAGGAAACTTGAGTGTGCTCAGAACAAAAGAATGGGGTTTCATATACATACAGACCATATCTAGTTCAACTCTGCTTCTGAAGCTGATACAAAGCACGGGTCCTCTAACATCCAGTGCATGTCAGTTAAGATGAGAAACGTGTGAGCTTCGTGAATGATGTAGTTCGTTTGAGCTGTTAGTAACTGCCCTTACCTGTATCGAAGTCTTGCTTGTAGGAATTCTCAGAGCTTGAGATTTAACTCCATTTCTGAAGTAAAACACACAGCAGAGTTCTCATATATAGATCACACTCTGCTTTAGAGCAAGAAACACGCTCTTACTTTCTAGAGTCTCTAAGACAGGAGGAAACATGAGTGAGCTGAGAACAAATGAACGGTGTTTCCTACACATATGAGCCATATCTAGTTCAACTCTGATTCTAAAACTGAAACAAACCACAGGTCCTCTAAAATCCAATGCTTGTCAGTTAAGATGAGAAACGTGTGAGCTTCGTGAATGATGTAGTTTGTTTGAGCTTAAAGTAACTGCCCTTACCTGAAACGAAGTCTTGCTTGTAGGAAGGCTCAGTGCCTGGGATTTAACTCCGTTTCTGAAGTGAAACACACAGCAGAGTTCTCATATATACATCACACTCTGCTTTAGAGCAAGAAGCACGCTCTTCCTTTCTAGAATCTGTAATCCAGCAGGAAATGTGAGTGTGCTCAGAAGAAAAGAACAGTGTTTCCTATACATACGGACCATATCTAGTTCAACTCTGCTTGAAACTGATACAAAGCAAAGGTCCTCTAACGTCAAATGCTTCTCAATTAAGATGAGAAACGTTTGAGCATGGTGAACGTTGTAGTTCCTTTGAGCTGAAAAGTGCCTGCCCTTACCTGAAACGAAGTCTTGCTTGTAGGAAGACTCAGTGCCTGGGATTTAACTCCACTTCTGAAGTGAAACACACAACAGAGTTCTCATCCATGGCTCGCACTCTGCTTTAGAGCAAGAAGAACGCTCTTCCTTTCTAGAATCTCTAATCCAACAGGAAACTTGAGTGTGCTCAGAACGATAGAACGGTGTTTCCTAGATATACGGACCATATCTAGTTCAAATCTGCTTCTGAAACTGAAACAAACCACAGGTCCTCTATCATCCAATGCTTGTCAGTTAAGATGAGAAACGTGTGAGCTTCCTGAACGATGTAGTTCATTTGAGCTCTTAGTAACTGCCCTAACCTGAAATGATGTCTTGCTTGTAGGAAGACTCAGAGGCTGGGATTTAACTCCATTTCTGAAGGGAAACACACAACACAGTTCTCATCCATGGATCACACTCTGCTTTAGATTAAGAAGCACGCTCTTGATTTCTAGAGTCTCTAATACAGCAGGAAAAGTGAGTTTGCTCAGAAGAAAAGAACGGTGTTTCCTGAACATACGGACCATATCTAGTTCAACTCTGCTTGAAATTGATACAAAGCAAAGTTCCTCTAACATCAAATGCTTCTCAATTAAGATGAGAAACGTGTGAGCTTCCTGAACGATGTAGTTCGTTTGAGCTGTAAAGTAACTGCCCTTACCTGAAACGAAGTCTTGCTTGTAGGAAGACTCAGTGCCTGGGATTTAACTCCACTTCTGAAGGGAAACACACAACAGAGGTCCCATCCATTGATCACACTCTGCTTTAGAGCAAGAAGCACGCTCTAGCTTTCAGAGTCTCTAAGACAGCAGGAAACTTGAGTGTGCTGAGAACAAATGAATGGTGTTTCCTACACATATGGACCATATCTCCTCCAACTCTGCTTCTGAAACTGATACAAAGCACTGGTCCTCTAACATCCAATGCTTGTCATTTAAGATGAGAAACGTGTGAGCTTCATGAACGATGTAGTTCGTTTGAGCTGAAAAGTGACCGCCCCTAACTGAAACAAACTAGTGCTTGTAGGAAGACACAGAGCCTGGGATTTAACTCCATTTCTGAAGGGAAACACATAGCATAGTTCTCATCCATGGATCGCACTCTGCTTTAGAGCAAGAAGAATGCTCTTCCTTTCTAGAATCTCTAATCCAACAGGAAACTTGAGTGTGCTCAGAACAATAGAACGTTGTTTCCTACATATACGGACCATATCTAGTTCAACTCTGATTCTGAAACTGAAACAAACCACAGGTCCTCTAACAACCAGTGCTTGTCAGTTAAGATGAGAAACGGGTGAGCTTCGTGAATGATGTAGTACGTTTGAGCTGTAAAGTAACTGCCCTTACCTGAAACAAAGTCTTGCTTGTAGGAATACACAGAGCCAGGGATTTAACTCCATTTCTGAAGTGAAACACAAAACAGAGTTCTCATCCATTGATCACACTCTGCTTTAGAGCAAGAAGCACCCTCTATCTTTCCAGAGACTCAAAGACAGCAGCAGACTTGAGTGTGCTGAGAAAAAATGAATGGTGTTTCCTACACATACGGACCATATCTAGTCTAACTCTGCTTCTGATACTGATACAAAGCACTGGTCCTCTAACATCCAATGCTTGTCATTTAAGATGAGAAACGTGTGAGCTTCGTGAACGATGTAGTTCGTTTGAGCTGAAAATTGACTGACCTTAGCTGAAACGAAGTCTTGCTGGTAGGAAGACACAGAGCCTGGGATTTAACTCCATTTCTGACGGGAAACACACAGCATAGTTCTCATCCATGGATCGCACTCTGCTTTATAGGAAGAAGAACGCTCTTCCTTTCTTGAATCTCTAATCCAGCAGGAAAAGTGAGTGTGCTCAGAAGAAAAGAACGGTGTTTCCTATACATACGGACCATATCTAGTTCAACTCTGCTTGAAATTGATACAAAGCAAAGGTCCTCTAACATCAAATGCTTCTCAATTAAGATGACAAACATGTGAGCTTCGTGATCGATGTAGTTCGTTTGAGCTGAAAAGTGACTGCCATTACCTGAAACGAAGTCTTGCTTGTAGGAAGACACAGAGAATGGAATTTAACTCCGTTTCTGAAGTGAAACACACAGCAGAGTTCTCATATATACATCACACTCTGCTTTAGAGCAAGAAGCACGCTCCTGCTTCCTAGATTCTCTAAGACAGAAGGAAACGTGAGTGTGCTCAGAACAAACGAACAGTGTTTCCTACACATATGAGCCATATCTAGTTCAACTCTGATTCTAAAAATGAAGCAAACCACAGGTCCTCTAAAATCCAATGCTTGTCAGTTAAGATGAGAAATGTGTGAGCTTCTTGAACGATGTAGTTCGTTTGAACTGTAAAGTGAGTGCCCTTACCTGAAACAAAGTCTTGCTTGTAGGAAGACTCAGTGTCTGGGATTTTACTCCATTTCTGAAGTGTAAAACACAACAGAGTTCTCATCCATTGATCACACTCTGCTTTAGAGCAAGAAGCACGCTCTAGCTTTCCAGAGTCTCTAAGACAGCAGGAAACATGAGTGTGCTGAGAACAAATGAATGGTGTTTCATACACATAAGGACCATATCTCCTCCAACTCTGCTTCTGAAACTGATACAAAGCACTGGTCCTCTAACATCCAATGCTTGTGATTTAAGATGAGAAACGTGTGAGCTTCGTGAACGATGTAGTTCGTTTGAGCTGAAAAGTGACCGCCCGTAAATGAAACAAAGTAGTGCTTGTAGGAAGACACAGAGCCTGGGATTTAACTCCATTGCTGAAGGGAAACGCACAGCATAGTTCTCATCCATGGATCGCACTCTGCTTTAGAGCAAGAAGAATGCTCTTCCTTTCTAGAATCTCTAATCCAACAGGAAACTTGAGTGTGCTCTGAACAATAGAACGGTGTTTCCTACATATACGGACCATATCTAGTTCAACTCTCATTCTGAAACTGAAACAAACCACAGGAACTCTAACAACCAGTGCTTTTCAGTTAAGATGAGAAACGTGTGAGCTTCGTGAACGATGTAGTTCCTTTGAGCTATAAGTACCTGCCCTTACCTGAAACGAAGTCTTGCTTGTAGGAAGACTCAGAGCCTGGGATTTAACTCCATTTCTGAAGTGCAACACACAGCAGAGTTCTCATCCATAGATCACACTCTGCTTTAGAGCAAGAAGCACGCTCTAGCTTTCAGAGTCTCTAAGACAGCAGGAAACTTGAGTGTGCTAAGAACAAATGAATGGTGTTTCCTACACATACGGACCATATGTAGTCTAACTCTGCTTCTGAAACTGATACAAAGCACTGGTCCTCTAACATCCAATGCTTGTCATTTAAGATGAGAAACGTGTGAGCTTCGTGAACGATGTAGTTCGTTTGAGCTGTTAGTAACTGCCCTTACCTGTATCGAAGTCTTGCTTGTAGGAATTCTCAGAGCTTGAGATTTAACTCCATTTCTGAAGTAAAAAACACAGCAGAGTTCTCATATATAGATCACACTCTGCTTTAGAGCAAGAAACACGCTCTTGCTTTCTAGAGTCTCTAAGACAGGAGGAAACATGAGTGAGCTGAGAACAAATGAACGGTGTTTCCTACACATATGAGCCATATCTAGTTCAACTCTGATTCTAAAACTGAAACAAACCACAGGTCCTCTAATATCCAATGCTTGTCAGTTAAGATGAGAAACGTGTGAGCTTCGTGAATGATGTAGTTTGTTTGAGCTTAACGTAACAGCCCTTACCTGAAACGAAGTCTTGCTTGTAGGAAGGCTCAGTGCCTGGGATTTAACTCCGTTTCTGAATTGAAACACAGAGCAGAGTTCTCATATATACATCACACTCTGCTTTAGAGCAAGAAGCACGCTCTTCCTTTCTAGAATCTGTAATCAGGCAGGAAATATGAGTGTGCTCAGAAGAAAAGAACAGTGTTTCCTATACATACGGACCATATCTAGTTCAACTCTGCTTGAAACTGATACAAAGCAAAGGTCCTCTAACATCCAATGCTTGTCATTTAAGATGAGAAACGTGTGAGCTTCGTGAACGATGTAGTTCGTTTGAGCTGAAAAGTGACCGCCCCTAACTGAAACAAACTAGTGCTTGTAGGAAGACACAGAGCCTGGGATTTAACTCCATTTCTGAAGGGAAACACACAGCATAGTTCTCATCCATGGATCGCACTCTGCTTTAGAGCAAGAAGAATGCTCTTCCTTTCTAGAATCTCTAATCCAACAGGAAACTTGAGTGTGCTCAGAACAATAGAACGTTGTTTCCTACATATATGGACCATATCTAGTTCAACTCTGATTCTGAAACTGAAACAAACCACAGGTCCTCTAACAACCAGTGCTTGTCAGTTAAGATGAGAAACAGGTGAGCTTCGTGAATGATGTAGTTCGTTTGAGCTGTAAAGTAACTGCCCTTACCTGAAACGAAGTCTTGCTTGTAGGAATACACAGAGCCAGGGATTTAACTCCATTTCTGAAGTGAAACGCAAAACAGAGTTCTCATCCATTGATCACACTCTGCTTTAGAGCAAGAAGCACCCTCTATCTTTCCAGAGACTCAAAGACAGCAGCAGACTTGAGTGTGCTGAGAACAAATGAATGGTGTTTCCTACACATACGGACCATATCTAGTCTAACTCTGCTTCTGAAACTGATACAAAGCACTGGTCCTCTAACATCCAATGCTTGTCATTTAAGATGAGAAACGTGTGAGCTTAGTGAACGATGTAGTTCGTTTGAGCTGAAAAGTGACTGACCTTACCTGAAACGAAGTCTTGCAGGTAGGAAGACACAGAGCCTGGGATTTAACTCCATTTCTGAAGGGAAACACACAGCATAGTTCTCATCCATGGATCGCACTCTGCTTTATAGCAAGAAGAACGCTCTTCCTTTCTAGAATCTCTAATCCAGCAGGAAAAGTGAGTGTGCTCAGAAGAAAAGAACGGTGTTTCCTATAAATACGGACCATATCTAGTTCAACTCTGCTTGAAATTGATACAAAGCAAAGGTCCTCTAACATCAAATGCTTCTCAATTAAGATGACAAACATGTGAGCTTGTTCACGATGTAGTTCGTTTGAGCTGAAAAGTGACTGCCATTACCTGAAATGAAGTCTTGCTTGTAGGAAGACACAGAGCATGGAATTTAACTCCGTTTCTGAAGTGAAACACACAGCAGAGTTCTCATATATACATCACACTCTGCTTTAGAGCAAGAAGCACGCTCCTGCTTCCTAGATTCTCCTAGACAGAAGGAAACGTGAGTGTGCTCAGAACAAATGAACAGTGTTTCCTACACATATGAGCCATATCTAGTTCAACTCTGATTCTAAAACTGAAGCAAACCACAGGTCCTCTAAAATCCAATGCTTGTCAGTTAAGATGAGAAACGTGTGAGCTTCTTGAACGATGTAGTTCGTTTGAGCTGTAAAGTGACTGCCCTTACCTGAAACAAAGTCTTGTTTGTAGGAAGACTCAGTGCCTGGGATTTTACTCCATTTCTGAAGTGTAAAACACAACAGAGTTCTCATCCATTGATCACACTCTGCTTTAGAGCAAGAAGCACGCTCTAGCTTTCCAGAGTCTCTAAGACAGCAGGAAACATGAGTGTGCTGAGAACAAATGAATGGTGTTTCATACACATACGGACCATATCTCCTCCAACTCTGCTTCTGAAACTGATACAAAGCACTGGTCCTCTAACATCCAATGCTTGTCATTTAAGATGAGAAACGTGTGAGCTTCGTGAACGATGTAGTTCGTTTGAGCTGAAAAGTGACCGCCCGTAAATGAAACAAAGTAGTGCTTGTAGGAAGACACAGAGCCTGGGATTTAACTCCATTTCTGAAGGGAAACACACAGCATAGTTCTCATCCATGGATCGCACTCTGCTTTAGAGCAAGAAGAATGCTCTTCCTTTCTAGAATCTCTAATCGAACAGGAAACTTGAGTGTGCTCAGAACAATAGAACGGTGTTTCCTACATATACGGACCATATCTAGTTCATCTCTCATTCTGAAACTGGAACAAACCACAGGAACTCTAACAACCAGTGCTTTTCAGTTAAGATGAGAAACATGTGAGCTTCGTGAACGATGTAGTTCGTTTGAGCTGAAAAGTGACTGACCTTACCTGAAACGAAGTCTTGCTGGTAGGAAGACACAGAGCCTGGGATTTAACTCCATTTCTGAAGGGAAACACACAGCATAGTTCACATCCATGGATCGCACTCTGCTTTATAGCAAGAAGAACGCTCTTCCTTTCTAGAATCTCTAATCCAGCAGGAAAAGTGAGTGTGCTCAGAAGAAAAGAACGGTGTTTCCTATACATACGGACCATATCTAGTTCAACTCTGCTTGAAATTGATACAAAGCAAAGGTCCTCTAACATCAAATGCTTCTCAATTAAGATGACAAACATGTGATCTTCGTGAACGATGTAGTTCGTTTGAGCTGAAAAGTGACTGCCATTACCTGAAACGTAGACTTGCTTGTAGGAAGACATAGAGCCTGGGATTTAACTCCATTTCTGAAGGGAAACACACAGCATAGTTCTCATCCATGGATCTAACTCTGCTTTAGATCAAGAAGAACGCTCTTCCTTTCTAGAGTCTCGAATACAGCAGGAAACGTGAGTTTGCTCAGAATAAAATAATGGTGTTTCCTATACATACAGACCATATCTAGTCCAACTCTGCTTGAAATTGATACAAATCAAAGTTCCTCTACCATCAAATGCTTCTCAATTAAGATGAGAAACTTGTGAGCTTCCTGAACGATGTAGTTCGTTTGAGCTGTAAAGTAACTGCCCTTACCTGAAACGAAGTCTTGCTTGTAGGAAGACTCAGTGCCTGGGATTTAACTCCACTTCTGAAGTGAAACACACAACAGAGTTCTCATCCATGGCTCGCACTCTGCTTTAGAGCAAGAAGAACGCTCTTCCTTTCTAGAATCTCTAATCCAACAGGAAACTTGAGTGTGCTCAGAACTATAGAACGGTGTTTCCTACATATACGGACCATATCTAGTTCAAATCTGCTTCTGAAACTGAAACAAACCACAGGTCCTCTATCATCCAATGCTTGTCAGTTAAGATGAGAAACGTGTGAGCTTCCTGAACGATGTAGTTCATTTGAGCTCTTAGTAACTGCCCTAACCTGAAATGATGTCTTGCTTGTAGGAAGAATCAGAGGCTGGGATTTAACTCCATTTCTGAAGGGAAACACACAACACAGTTCTCATCCATGGATCACACTCTGCTTTAGATCAAGAAGCACGCTCTTGATTTCTAGAGTCTCTAATACAGCAGGAAAAGTGAGTTTGCTCAGAAGAAAAGAACGGTGTTTCCTGAACATACGGACCATATCTAGTTCAACTCTGCTTGAAATTGATACAAAGCAAAGGTCCTCTAACATCGAATGCTTCTCAATTAAGATGAGAAACGTTTGAGCTTGGTGAACGATGTAGTTCTTTTGAGCTGAAAAGTGACTGCCCTTACCTGAAACGAAGTCTTGCTTGCAGGAAGACTCAGTGCCTGGGATTTAACTCCACTTCTGAAGTGAAACACACAGCAGAGTTCTCATATATACATCACACTCTGCTTTAGAGCAAGAAGCACGCTCCTGCTTCCTAGATTCTCTAAGACAGAAGGAAACGTGAGTGTGCTCAGAACAAACGAACAGTGTTTCTTACACATATGAGCCATATCTAGTTCAACTCTGATTCTAAAACTGAAGCAAACCACAGGTCCTCTAAAATCCAATGCTTGTCAGTTAAGATGAGAAACGTGTGAGCTTCTTGAACGATGTAGTTCGTTTGAGCTGTAAAGTGACTGCCCTTACCTGAAACAAAGTCTTGCTTGTAGGAAGACTCAGTGCCTGGGATTTTACTCCATTTCTGAAGTGTAAAACACAACAGAGTTCTCATCCATTGATCACACTCTGCTTTAGAGCAAGAAGCACGCTCTAGCTTTCCAGAGTCTCTAAGACAGCAGGAAACATGAGTGTGCTGAGAACAAATGAATGGTGTTTCATACACATACGGACCATATCTCCTCCAACTCTGCTTCTGAAACTGATACAAAGCACTGGTCCTCTAACATCCAATGCTTGTCATTTAAGATGAGAAACGTGTGAGCTTCGTGAACGATGTAGTTCGTTTGAGCTGAAAAGTGACCGCCCGTAAATGAAACAAAGTAGTGCTTGTAGGAAGACACAGAGCCTGGGATTTAACTCCATTTCTGAAGGGAAACACACAGCATAGTTCTCATCCATGGATCGCACTCTGCTTTAGAGCAAGAAGAATGCTCTTCCTTTCTAGAATCTCTAATCGAACAGGAAATTTGAGTGTGCTCAGAACAATAGAACGGTGTTTCCTACATATACGGACCATATCTAGTTCAACTCTCATTCTGAAACTGAAACAAACCACAGGAACTCTAACAACCAGTGCTTTTCAGTTAAGATGAGAAACATGTGAGCTTCGTGAACGATGTAGTTCGTTTGAGCTGAAAAGTGACTGACCTTACCTGAAACGAAGTCTTGCTGGTAGGAAGACACAGAGCCTGGGATTTAACTCCATTTCTGAAGGGAAACACACAGCATAGTTCACATCCATGGATCGCACTCTGCTTTATAGCAAGAAGAACGCTCTTCCTTTCTAGAATCTCTAATCCAGCAGGAAAAGTGAGTGTGCTCAGAAGAAAAGAACGGTGTTTCCTATACATACGGACCATATCTAGTTCAACTCTGCTTGAAATTGATACAAAGCAAAGGTCCTCTAACATCAAATGCTTCTCAATTAAGATGACAAACATGTGATCTTCGTGAACGATGTAGTTCGTTTGAGCTGAAAAGTGACTGCCATTACCTGAAACGTAGACTTGCTTGTAGGAAGACACAGAGCCTGGGATTTAACTCCATTTCTGAAGGGAAACACACAGCATAGTTCTCATCCATGGATCTAACTCTGCTTTAGATCAAGAAGAACGCTCTTCCTTTCTAGAGTCTCGAATACAGCAGGAAACGTGAGTTTGCTCAGAATAAAATAATGGTGTTTCCTATACATACAGACCATATCTAGTCCAACTCTGCTTGAAATTGATACAAATCAAAGTTCCTCTAACATCAAATGCTTCTCAATTAAGATGAGAAACGTGTGAGCTTCCTGAACGATGTAGTTCGTTTGAGCTGTAAAGTAACTGCCCTTACCTGAAACGAAGTCTTGCTTGTAGGAAGACTCAGTGCCTGGGATTTAACTCCACTTCTGAAGTGAAACACACAACAGAGTTCTCATCCATGGCTCGCACTCTGCTTTAGAGCAAGAAGAACGCTCTTCCTTTCTAGAATCTCTAATCCAACAGGAAACTTGAGTGTGCTCAGAACTATAGAACGGTGTTTCCTACATATACGGACCATATCTAGTTCAAATCTGCTTCTGAAACTGAAACAAACCACAGGTCCTCTATCATCCAATGCTTGTCAGTTAAGATGAGAAACGTGTGAGCTTCCTGAACGATGTAGTTCATTTGAGCTCTTAGTAACTGCCCTAACCTGAAATGATGTCTTGCTTGTAGGAAGAATCAGAGGCTGGGATTTAACTCCATTTCTGAAGGGAAACACACAACACAGTTCTCATCCATGGATCACACTCTGCTTTAGATCAAGAAGCACGCTCTTGATTTCTAGAGTCTCTAATACAGCAGGAAAAGTGAGTTTGCTCAGAAGAAAAGAACGGTGTTTCCTGAACATACGGACCATATCTAGTTCAACTCTGCTTGAAATTGATACAAAGCAAAGGTCCTCTAACATCGAATGCTTCTCAATTAAGATGAGAAACGTTTGAGCTTGGTGAACGATGTAGTTCTTTTGAGCTGAAAAGTGACTGCCCTTACCTGAAACGAAGTCTTGCTTGCAGGAAGACTCAGTGCCTGGGATTTAACTCCACTTCTGAAGTGAAACACACAGCAGAGTTCTCATATATACATCACACTCTGCTTTAGAGCAAGAAGCACGCTCTTCCTTTCTAGAATCTGAAATCAGGCAGGAAATGTGAGTGTGCTCAGAAGAAAAGAACAGTGTTTCCTATACATACGGACCATATCTAGTTCAACTCTGCTTGAAACTGATACAAAGCAAAGGTCCTCTAACATCCAATGCTTGTCATTTAAGATGAGAAACGTGTGAGCTTCGTGAACGATGTAGTTCGTTTGAGCTGAAAAGTGACCGCCCCTAACTGAAACAAACTAGTGCTTGTAGGAAGACACAGAGCCTGGGATTTAACTCCATTTCTGAAGGGAAACACACAGCATAGTTCTCATCCATGGATCGCACTCTGCTTTAGAGCAAGAAGAATGCTCTTCCTTTCTAGAATCTCTAATCCAACAGGAAACTTGAGTGTGCTCAGAACAATAGAACGGTGTTTCCTACATATACGGACCATATCTAGTTCAACTCTGATTCTGAAACTGAAACAAACCACAGGTCCTCTAACAACCAGTGCTTGTCAGTTAAGAAGAGAAACAGGTGAGCTTCGTGAATGATGTAGTTCGTTTGAGCTGTAAAGTAACTGCCCTTACCTGAAACGAAGTCTTGCTTGTAGGAATACACAGAGCCAGGAATTTAACTCCATTTCTGAAGTGAAACGCACAACAGAGTTCTCATCCATTGATCACACTCTGCTTTAGAGCAAGAAGCACCCTCTATCTTTCCAGAGACTCAAAGACAGCAGCAGACTTGAGTGTGCTGAGAACAAATGAATGGTGTTTCCTACACATACGGACCATATCTAGTCTAACTCTGCTTCTGAAACTGATACAAAGCACTGGTCCTCTAACATCCAATGCTTGTCAGTTAAGATGAGAAACGGGTGAGCTTCGTGAATGATGTAGTTCGTTTGAGCTGTAAAGTAACTGCCCTTACCTGAAACAAAGTCTTGCTTGTAGGAATACACAGAGCCAGGGATTTAACTCCATTTCTGAAGTGAAACACACAGCAGAGTTCTCATATATACATCACACTCTGCTTTAGAGCAAGAAGCACGCTCTTCCTTTCTAGAATCTCTAATGCAGCAGGAAAAGTGAGTGTGCTCAGAAGAAAAGAACGGTGTTTCCTATAAATACGGACCATATCTAGTTCAACTCTGCTTGAAATTGATACAAAGCAAAGGTCCTCTAACATCAAATGCTTCTCAATTAAGATGACAAACATGTGAGCTTTGTGAACGATGTAGTTCGTTTGAGCTGAAAAGTGACTGCCATTACCTGAAACGAAGTCTTGCTTGTAGGAAGACACAGAGCATGGAATTTAACTCCGTTTCTGAAGTGAAACACACAGCAGAGTTCTCATATATACATCACACTCTGCTTTAGAGCAAGAAGCACGCTCCTGCTTCCTAGATTCTCTAAGACAGAAGGAAACGTGAGTGTGCTCAGAACAAACGAACAGTGTTTCTTACACATATGAGCCATATCTAGTTCAACTCTGATTCTAAAACTGAAGCAAACCACAGGTCCTCTAAAATCCAATGCTTGTCAGTTAAGATGAGAAACGTGTGAGCTTCTTGAACGATGTAGTTCGTTTGAGCTGTAAAGTGACTGCCCTTACCTGAAACAAAGTCTTGCTTGTAGGAAGACTCAGTGCCTGGGATTTTACTCCATTTCTGAAGTGTAAAACACAACAGAGTTCTCATCCATTGATCACACTCTGCTTTAGAGCAAGAAGCACGCTCTAGCTTTCCAGAGTCTCTAAGACAGCAGGAAACATGAGTGTGCTGAGAACAAATGAATGGTGTTTCATACACATACGGACCATATCTCCTCCAACTCTGCTTCTGAAACTGATACAAAGCACTGGTCCTCTAACATCCAATGCTTGTCATTTAAGATGAGAAACGTGTGAGCTTCGTGAACGATGTAGTTCGTTTGAGCTGAAAAGTGACCGCCCGTAAATGAAACAAAGTAGTGCTTGTAGGAAGACACAGAGCCTGGGATTTAACTCCATTTCTGAAGGGAAACACACAGCATAGTTCTCATCCATGGATCGCACTCTGCTTTAGAGCAAGAAGAATGCTCTTCCTTTCTAGAATCTCTAATCCAACAGGAAACATGAGTGTGCTCAGAACAATAGAACGGTGTTTCCTACATATACGGACCATATCTAGTTCAACTCTCATTCTGAAACTGAAACAAACCACAGGAACTCTAACAGCCAGTGCTTTTCAGTTAAGATGAGAAACGTGTGAGCTTTGTGAACGATGTAGTTCGTTTGAGCTGAAAAGTGACTGACCTTACCTGAAACGAAGTCTTGCTGGTAGGAAGACACAGAGCCTGGGATTTAACTCCATTTCTGAAGGGAAACACAGAGCATAGTTCACATCCATGGATCGCACTCTGCTTTATAGCAAGAAGAACGCTCTTCCTTTCTAGAATCTCTAATCCAGCAGGAAAAGTGAGGGTGCTCAGACGAAAAGAACGGTGTTTCCTATACATACGGACCATATCTAGTTCAACTCTGCTTGAAATTGATACAAAGCAAAGGTCCTCTAACATCAAATGCTTCTCAATTAAGATGACAAACATGTGATCTTCGTGAACGATGTAGTTCGTTTGAGCTGAAAAGTGACTGCCATTACCTGAAACGTAGACTTGCTTGTAGGAAGACACAGAGCCTGGGATTTAACTCCATTTCTGAAGGGAAACTCACAGCATAGTTCTCATCCATGGATCTAACTCTGCTTTAGATCAAGAAGAACGCTCTTCCTTTCTAGAGTCTCGAATACAGCAGGAAACGTGAGTGTGCTCAGAATAAAATAATGGTGTTTCCTATACATACAGACCATATCTAGTCCAACTCTGCTTGAAATTGATACAAATCAAAGTTCCTCTAACATCAAATGCTTCTCAATTAAGATGAGAAACGTGTGAGCTTCCTGAACGATGTAGTTCGTTTGAGCTGTAAAGTAACTGCCCTTACCTGAAACGAAGTCTTGCTTGTAGTAAGACTCAGTGCCTGAGATTTAACTCCACTTCTGAAGTGAAACACACAACAGAGTTCTCATGCATTGATCACACTCTGCTTTAGAGCCAGAAGCACACTCTAGCTTTCCGAGTCTCTAAGACAGCAGGAAACTTGAGTGTGCTAAGAACAAATGAATGGTGTTTCCTACACATACGGACCATATGTAGTCTAACTCTGCTTCTGAAACTGATACAAAGCACTGGTCCTCTAACATCCAATGCTTGTCATTTAAGATGAGAAACGTGTGAGCTTCGTGAACGATGTAGTTCGTTTGAGCTGTTAGTAACTGCCCTTACCTGTATCGAAGTCTTGCTTGTAGGAATTCTCAGAGCTTGAGATTTAACTCCATTTCTGAAGTAAAAAACACAGCAGAGTTCTCATATATAGATCACACTCTGCTTTAGAGCAAGAAACACGCTCTTGCTTTCTAGAGTCTCTAAGACAGGAGGAAACATGAGTGAGCTGAGAACAAATGAACAGTGTTTCCTACACATATGAGCCATATCTAGTTCAACTCTGATTCTAAAACTGAAACAAACCACAGGTCCTCTAATATCCAATGCTTGTCAGTTAAGATGAGAAACGTGTGAGCTTCGTGAATGATGTAGTTTGTTTGAGCTTAACGTAACAGCCCTTACCTGAAACGAAGTCTTGCTTGTAGGAAGGCTCAGTGCCTGGGATTTAACTCCGTTTCTGAATTGAAACACAGAGCAGAGTTCTCATATATACATCACACTCTGCTTTAGAGCAAGAAGCACGCTCTTCCTTTCTAGAATCTGTAATCAGGCAGGAAATATGAGTGTGCTCAGAAGAAAAGAACAGTGTTTCCTATACATACGGACCATATCTAGTTCAACTCTGCTTGAAACTGATACAAAGCAAAGGTCCTCTAACATCCAATGCTTGTCATTTAAGATGAGAAACGTGTGAGCTTCGTGAACGATGTAGTTCGTTTGAGCTGAAAAGTGACCGCCCCTAACTGAAACAAACTAGTGCTTGTAGGAAGACACAGAGCCTGGGATTTAACTCCATTTCTGAAGGGAAACACACAGCATAGTTCTCATCCATGGATCGCACTCTGCTTTAGAGCAAGAAGAATGCTCTTCCTTTCTAGAATCTCTAATCCAACAGGAAACTTGAGTGTGCTCAGAACAATAGAACGTTGTTTCCTACATATACGGACCATATCTAGTTCAACTCTGATTCTGAAACTGAAACAAACCACAGGTCCTCTAACAACCAGTGCTTGTCAGTTAAGATGAGAAACAGGTGAGCTTCGTGAATGATGTAGTTCGTTTGAGCTGTAAAGTAACTGCCCTTACCTGAAACGAAGTCTTGCTTGTAGGAATACACAGAGCCAGGGATTTAACTCCATTTCTGAAGTGAAACGCAAAACAGAGTTCTCATCCATTGATCACACTCTGCTTTAGAGCAAGAAGCACCCTCTATCTTTCCAGAGACTCAAAGACAGCAGCAGACTTGAGTGTGCTGAGAACAAATGAATGGTGTTTCCTACACATACGGACCATATCTAGTCTAACTCTGCTTCTGATACTGATACAAAGCACTGGTCCTCTAACATCCAATGCTTGTCATTTAAGATGAGAAACGTGTGAGCTTAGTGAACGATGTAGTTCGTTTGAGCTGAAAAGTGACTGACCTTACCTGAAACGAAGTCTTGCAGGTAGGAAGACACAGAGCCTGGGATTTAACTCCATTTCTGAAGGGAAACACACAGCATAGTTCTCATCCATGGATCGCACTCTGCTTTATAGCAAGAAGAACGCTCTTCCTTTCTAGAATCTCTAATCCAGCAGGAAAAGTGAGTGTGCTCAGAAGAAAAGAACGGTGTTTCCTATAAATACGGACCATATCTAGTTCAACTCTGCTTGAAATTGATACAAAGCAAAGGTCCTCTAACATCAAATGCTTCTCAATTAAGATGACAAACATGTGAGCTTGTTCACGATGTAGTTCGTTTGAGCTGAAAAGTGACTGCCATTACCTGAAATGAAGTCTTGCTTGTAGGAAGACACAGAGCATGGAATTTAACTCCGTTTCTGAAGTGAAACACACAGCAGAGTTCTCATATATACATCACACTCTGCTTTAGAGCAAGAAGCACGCTCCTGCTTCCTAGATTCTCCTAGACAGAAGGAAACGTGAGTGTGCTCAGAACAAATGAACAGTGTTTCCTACACATATGAGCCATATCTAGTTCAACTCTGATTCTAAAACTGAAGCAAACCACAGGTCCTCTAAAATCCAATGCTTGTCAGTTAAGATGAGAAACGTGTGAGCTTCTTGAATGATGTAGTTCGTTTGAGCTGTAAAGTGACTGCCCTTACCTGAAACAAAGTCTTGTTTGTAGGAAGACTCAGTGCCTGGGATTTTACTCCATTTCTGAAGTGTAAAACACAACAGAGTTCTCATCCATTGATCACACTCTGCTTTAGAGCAAGAAGCACGCTCTAGCTTTCCAGAGTCTCTAAGACAGCAGGAAACATGAGTGTGCTGAGAACAAATGAATGGTGTTTCATACACATACGGACCATATCTCCTCCAACTCTGCTTCTGAAACTGATACAAAGCACTGGTCCTCTAACATCCAATGCTTGTCATTTAAGATGAGAAACGTGTGAGCTTCGTGAACGATGTAGTTCGTTTGAGCTGAAAAGTGACCGCCCGTAAATGAAACAAAGTAGTGCTTGTAGGAAGACACAGAGCCTGGGATTTAACTCCATTTCTGAAGGGAAACACACAGCATAGTTCTCATCCATGGATCGCACTCTGCTTTAGAGCAAGAAGAATGCTCTTCCTTTCTAGAATCTCTAATCGAACAGGAAACTTGAGTGTGCTCAGAACAATAGAACGGTGTTTCCTACATATACGGACCATATCTAGTTCATCTCTCATTCTGAAACTGGAACAAACCACAGGAACTCTAACAACCAGTGCTTTTCAGTTAAGATGAGAAACATGTGAGCTTCGTGAACGATGTAGTTCGTTTGAGCTGAAAAGTGACTGACCTTACCTGAAACGAAGTCTTGCTGGTAGGAAGACACAGAGCCTGGGATTTAACTCCATTTCTGAAGGGAAACACACAGCATAGTTCACATCCATGGATCGCACTCTGCTTTATAGCAAGAAGAACGCTCTTCCTTTCTAGAATCTCTAATCCAGCAGGAAAAGTGAGTGTGCTCAGAAGAAAAGAACGGTGTTTCCTATACATACGGACCATATCTAGTTCAACTCTGCTTGAAATTGATACAAAGCAAAGGTCCTCTAACATCAAATGCTTCTCAATTAAGATGACAAACATGTGATCTTCGTGAACGATGTAGTTCGTTTGAGCTGAAAAGTGACTGCCATTACCTGAAACGTAGACTTGCTTGTAGGAAGACATAGAGCCTGGGATTTAACTCCATTTCTGAAGGGAAACACACAGCATAGTTCTCATCCATGGATCTAACTCTGCTTTAGATCAAGAAGAACGCTCTTCCTTTCTAGAGTCTCGAATACAGCAGGAAACGTGAGTTTGCTCAGAATAAAATAATGGTGTTTCCTATACATACAGACCATATCTAGTCCAACTCTGCTTGAAATTGATACAAATCAAAGTTCCTCTACCATCAAATGCTTCTCAATTAAGATGAGAAACTTGTGAGCTTCCTGAACGATGTAGTTCGTTTGAGCTGTAAAGTAACTGCCCTTACCTGAAACGAAGTCTTGCTTGTAGGAAGACTCAGTGCCTGGGATTTAACTCCACTTCTGAAGTGAAACACACAACAGAGTTCTCATCCATGGCTCGCACTCTGCTTTAGAGCAAGAAGAACGCTCTTCCTTTCTAGAATCTCTAATCCAACAGGAAACTTGAGTGTGCTCAGAACTATAGAACGGTGTTTCCTACATATACGGACCATATCTAGTTCAAATCTGCTTCTGAAACTGAAACAAACCACAGGTCCTCTATCATCCAATGCTTGTCAGTTAAGATGAGAAACGTGTGAGCTTCCTGAACGATGTAGTTCATTTGAGCTCTTAGTAACTGCCCTAACCTGAAATGATGTCTTGCTTGTAGGAAGAATCAGAGGCTGGGATTTAACTCCATTTCTGAAGGGAAACACACAACACAGTTCTCATCCATGGATCACACTCTGCTTTAGATCAAGAAGCACGCTCTTGATTTCTAGAGTCTCTAATACAGCAGGAAAAGTGAGTTTGCTCAGAAGAAAAGAACGGTGTTTCCTGAACATACGGACCATATCTAGTTCAACTCTGCTTGAAATTGATACAAAGCAAAGGTCCTCTAACATCGAATGCTTCTCAATTAAGATGAGAAACGTTTGAGCTTGGTGAACGATGTAGTTCTTTTGAGCTGAAAAGTGACTGCCCTTACCTGAAACGAAGTCTTGCTTGCAGGAAGACTCAGTGCCTGGGATTTAACTCCACTTCTGAAGTGAAACACACAGCAGAGTTCTCATATATACATCACACTCTGCTTTAGAGCAAGAAGCACGCTCCTGCTTCCTAGATTCTCTAAGACAGAAGGAAACGTGAGTGTGCTCAGAACAAACGAACAGTGTTTCTTACACATATGAGCCATATCTAGTTCAACTCTGATTCTAAAACTGAAGCAAACCACAGGTCCTCTAAAATCCAATGCTTGTCAGTTAAGATGAGAAACGTGTGAGCTTCTTGAACGATGTAGTTCGTTTGAGCTGTAAAGTGACTGCCCTTACCTGAAACAAAGTCTTGCTTGTAGGAAGACTCAGTGCCTGGGATTTTACTCCATTTCTGAAGTGTAAAACACAACAGAGTTCTCATCCATTGATCACACTCTGCTTTAGAGCAAGAAGCACGCTCTAGCTTTCCAGAGTCTCTAAGACAGCAGGAAACATGAGTGTGCTGAGAACAAATGAATGGTGTTTCATACACATACGGACCATATCTCCTCCAACTCTGCTTCTGAAACTGATACAAAGCACTGGTCCTCTAACATCCAATGCTTGTCATTTAAGATGAGAAACGTGTGAGCTTCGTGAACTATGTAGTTCATTTGAGCTGAAAAGTGACTGACCTTCCCTGAAACGAAGTCTTGCTGGTAGGAAGACACAGAGCCTGGGATTTAACTCCATTTCTGAAGGGAAACACACAGCATAGTTCTCATCCATGGATCGCACTCTGCTTTATAGCAAGAAGAACGCTCTTCCTTTCTAGAATCTCTAATCCAGCAGGAAAAGTGAGTGTGCTCAGAAGAAAAGAACGGTGTTTCCTATAAATACGGACCATATCTAGTTCAACTCTGCTTGAAATTGATACAAAGCAAAGGTACTCTAACATCAAATGCTTCTCAATTAAGATGACAAACATGTGAGCTTCGTGAACGATGTAGTTCGTTTGAGCTGAACAGTGACTGCCATTACCTGAAACGAAGTCTTGCTTGTAGGAAGACACAGAACATGGAATTTAACTCCGTTTCTGAAGTGAAACACACAGCAGAGTTCTCATATATACATCACACTCTGCTTTAGAGCAAGAAGCACGCTCCTGCTTCCTAGATTCTCTAAGACAGAAGGAAACGTGAGTGTGCTCAGAACAAACGAACAGTGTTTCCTACACATATGAGCCATATCTAGTTCAACTCTGATTCTAAAACTGAAGCAAACCACAGGTCCTCTAAAATCCAATGCTTTTCAGTTAAGATGAGAAACGTGTGAGCTTCTTGAACGATGTAGTTCGTTTGAGCTGTAAAGTGACTGCCCTTACCTGAAACAAATTCTTGCTTGTAGGAAGACTCAGTGCCTGGGATTTTACTCCATTTCTGAAGTGTAAAACACAACAGAGTTCTCATCCATTGATCACACTCTGCTTTAGAGCAAGAAGCACGCTCTAGCTTTCCAGAGTCTCTAAGACAGCAGGAAACATGAGTGTGCTGAGAACAAATGAATGGTGTTTCATACACATACGGACCATATCTCCTCCAACTCTGCTTCTGAAACTGATACAAAGCACTGGTTCTCTAACATCCAATGCTTGTCACTTAAGATGAGAAACGTGTAAGCTTCGTGAACGATGTAGTTCGTTTGAGCTGAAAAGTGACCGCCCGTAAATGAAACAAAGTAGTGCTTGTAGGAAGACACAGAGCCTGGGATTTAACTCCATTTCTGAAGGGAAACACACAGCATAGTTCTCATCCATGGATCGCACTCTGCTTTAGAGCAAGAAGAATGCTCTTCCTTTCTAGAATCTCTAATCCAACAGGAAACTTGAGTGTGCTCAGAACAATAGAACAGTGTTTCCTACATATACGGACCATATCTAGTTCAACTCTCATTCTGAAACTGAAACAAACCACAGGTCCTCTAACAACCAGTGCTTTTCAGTTAAGATGAGAAACGTGTGAGCTTCGTGAACGATGTAGTTCGTTTGAGCTGAAAAGTGACTGACCGTACCTGAAACGAAGTCTTGCTGGTAGGAAGACACAGAGCCTGGGATTTAACTCCATTTCTGAAGGGAAACACACAGCATAGTTCACATCCATGGATCGCACTCTGCTTTATAGCAAGAAGAACGCTCTTCCTTTCTAGAATCTCTAATCCAGCAGGAAAAGTGAGTGTGCTCAGAAGAAAAGAACGGTGTTTCCTATACATACGGACCGTATCTAGTTCAACTCTGCTTGAAATTGATACAAAGCAAAGGTCCTCTAACATCAAATGCTTCTCAATTAAGATGACAAACATGTGATCTTCGTGAACGATGTAGTTCGTTTGAGCTGAAAAGTGACTGCCATTACCTGAAACGTAGACTTGCTTGTAGGAAGACACAGAGCCTGGGATTTAACTCCATTTCTGAAGGGAAACACACAGCATAGTTCTCATCCATGGATCTAACTCTGCTTTAGATCAAGAAGAACGCTCTTCCTTTCTAGAGTCTCGAATACAGCAGGAAACGTGAGTGTGCTCAGAATAAAATAACGGTGTTTCCTATACATACAGACCATATCTAGTCCAACTCTGCTTGAAATTGATACAAATCAAAGTTCCTCTAACATCAAATGCTTCTCAATTAAGATGAGAAACGTGTGAGCTTCCTGAACGATGTAGTTCGTTTGAGCTGTAAAGTAACTGCCCTTACCTGAAACGAAGTCTTGCTTGTAGGAAGACTCAGTGCCTGGGATTTAACTCCACTTCTGAAGTGAAACACACAACAGAGTTCTCATCCATTGATCACACTCTGCTTTAGAGCAAGAAGCACACTCTAGCTTTCTGAGTCTCTAAGACAGCAGGAAACTTGAGTGTGCTAAGAACAAATGAATGGTGTTTCCTACACATACCGACCATATGTATTCTAACTCTGCTTCTGAAACTGATACAAAGCACTGGTCCTCTAACATCCAATGCTTGTCATTTAAGATGAGAAACGTGTGAGCTTCGTGAACGATGTAGTTCGTTTGAGCTGTTAGTAACTGCCCTTACCTGTATGGAAGTCTTGCTTGTAGGAATTCTCAGAGCTTGAGATTTAACTCCATTTCTGAAGTAAAACACACAGCAGAGTTCTCATATATAGATCACACATGCTTTAGAGCAAGAAACACGCTCTTGCTTTCTAGAGTCTCTAAGACAGGAGGAAACATGAGTGAGCTGAGAACAAATGAACGGTGTTTCCTACACATATGAGCCATATCTAGTTCAACTCTGATTCTAAAACTGAAACAAACCCCAGGTCCTCTAAAATCCAATGCTTGTCAGTTAAGATGAGAAACGTGTGAGCTTCGTGAATGATGTAGTTTGTTTGAGCTTAAAGTAACTGCCCTTACCTGAAACGAAGTCTTGCTTGTAGGAAGGCTCAGTGCCTGGGATTTAACTCCGTTTCTGAATTGAAACACACAGCAGAGTTCTCATATATACATCACACTCTGCTTTAGAGCAAGAAGCACGCTCTTCCTTTCTAGAATCTGTAATCAGGCAGGAAATGTGAGTGTGCTCAGAAGAAAAGAACAGTGTTTCCTATACATACAAACCATATCTAGTTCAACTCTGCTTGTAACTGATACAAAGCAAAGGTCCTCTAACATCCAATGCTTGTCATTTAAGATGAGAAACGTGTGAGCTTCGTGAACGATGTAGTTCGTTTGAGCTGAAAAGTGACCGCCACTACCTGAAACAAACTAGTGCTTGTAGGAAGATACAGAGCCTGGGATTTAACTCCATTTCTGAAGGGAAACACACAGCATAGTTCTCATCCATGGATCGCACTCTAGTTTAGAGCAAGAAGAATGCTCTTCCTTTCTAGAATCTCTAATCCAACAGGAAACTTGAGTGTGCTCAGAACAATAGAACGTTGTTTCCTACATATACGGACCATATCTAGTTCAACTCTGATTCTGAAACTGAAACAAACCACAGGTCCTCTAACAACCAGTGCTTGTCAGTTAAGATGAGAAACAGGTGAGCTTCGTGAATGATGTAGTTCGTTTGAGCTGTAAAGTAACTGCCCTTAACTGAAACGAAGTCTTGCTTGTAGGAATACACAGAGCCAGGGATTTAACTCCATTTCTGAAGTGAAACGCACAACAGAGTTCTCATCCATTGATCACACTCTGCTTTAGAGCAAGAAGCACGCGCTCGCTTTCCAGAATATCTAAGACAGCAGGAAACTTGAGTGTGCTGAGAACATATGAATGGCGTTTCCTACACATATGAGCCATATCTTCTCCAACTCTGCATCTGAACCTGATACAAAGCACTGGTCCTCTAAGATCCAATGCTTGTCCGTTAAGATGAGAAACGTGTGAGCTTCGTGAACGATGTAGTTCGTTTGAGCTGAAAAGTGACCGCCCTTACCAGAAACAAAGTAGTGCTTGTAGGAAGACACAGAGCCTGGGATTTAACTCCATTTCTGAAGGGAAACACACAGCATAGTTCTCATCCATGGATCGCACTCTGCTTTATAGCAAGAAGAACGCTCTTCCTTTCTAGAATCTCTAATCCAGCAGGAAAAGTGAGTGTGCTCAGAAGAAAAGAACGGTGTTTCCTATAAATACGGACCATATCTAGTTCAACTCTGCTTGAAATTGATACAAAGCAAAGGTCCTCTAACATCAAATGCTTCTCAATTAAGATGACAAACATGTGAGCTTCGTGAACGATGTAGTTCGTTTGAGCTGAAAAGTGACTGCCATTACCTGAAACGAAGTCTTGCTTGTAGGAAGACACAGAGCATGGAATTTAACTCCGTTTCTGAAGTGAAACACACAGCAGAGTTCTCATATATACATCACACTCTGCTTTAGAGCAGGAAGCACGCTCCTGCTTCCTAGATTCTCTAAGACAGAAGGAAACATGAGTGTGCTCAGAACACACGAACAGTGTTTCCTACACATATGAGCCATATCTAGTTCAACTCTGATTCTAAAACTGAAGCAAACCACAGGTCCTCTAAAATCCAATGCTTTTCAGTTAAGATGAGAAACGTGTGAGCTTCTTGAACGATGTAGTTCGTTTGAGCTGTAAAGTGACTGCCCTTACCTGAAACAAAGTCTTGCTTGTAGGAAGACTCAGTGCCTGGGATTTTACTCCATTTCTGAAGTGTAAAACACAACAGAGTTCTCATCCATTGATCACACTCTGCTTTAGAGCAAGAAGCACGCTCTAGCTTTCCAGAGTCTCTAAGACAGCAGGAAACATGAGTGTGCTGAGAACAAATGAATGGTGTTTCATACACATACGGACCATATCTCCTCCAACTCTGCTTCTGAAACTGATACAAAGCACTGGTTCTCTAACATCCAATGCTTGTCATTTAAGATGAGAAACGTGTGAGCTTCGTGAACGATGTAGTTCGTTTGAGCTGAAAAGTGACCGCCCATAAATGAAACAAAGTAGTGCTTGTAGGAAGACACAGAGCCTGGGATTTAACTCCATTTCTGAAGGAAAACACACAGCATAGTTCTCATCCATGGATCGCACTCTGCTTTAGAGCAAGAAGAATGCTCTTCCTTTCTAGAATCTCTAATCCAACAGGAAACTTGAGTGTGCTCAGAACAATAGAACAGTGTTTCCTACATATACGGACCATATCTAGTTCAACTCTCATTCTGAAACTGAAACAAACCACAGGTCCTCTAACAACCAGTGCTTTTCAGTTAAGATGAGAAACGTGTGAGCTTCGTGAACGATGTAGTTCGTTTGAGCTGAAAAGTGACTGACCGTACCTGAAACGAAGTCTTGCTGGTAGGAAGACACAGAGCCTGGGATTTAACTCCATTTCTGAAGGGAAACACACAGCATAGTTCACATCCATGGATCGCACTCTGCTTTATAGCAAGAAGAATGCTCTTCCTTTCTAGAATCTCTAATCCAGCAGGAAAAGTGAGTGTGCTCAGAAGAAAAGAACGGTGTTTCCTATACATACGGACCATATCTAGTTCAACTCTGCTTGAAATTGATACAAAGCAAAGGTCCTCTAACATCAAATGCTTCTCAATTAAGATGACAAACATGTGATCTTCGTGAACGATGTAGTTCGTTTGAGCTGAAAAGTGACTGCCATTACCTGAAACGTAGACTTGCTTGTAGGAAGACACAGAGCCTGGGATTTAACTCCATTTCTGAAGGGAAACACACAGCATAGTTCTCATCCATGGATCTAACTCTGCTTTAGATCAAGAAGAACGCTCTTCCTTTCTAGAGTCTCGAATACAGCAGGAAACGTGAGTGTGCTCAGAATAAAATAACGGTGTTTCCTATACATACAGACCATATCTAGTCCAACTCTGCTTGAAATTGATACAAATCAAAGTTCCTCTAACATCAAATGCTTCTCAATTAAGATGAGAAACGTGTGAGCTTCCTGAACGATGTAGTTCGTTTGAGCTGTAAAGTAACTGCCCTTACCTGAAACGAAGTCTTGCTTGTAGGAAGACTCAGTGCCTGGGATTTAACTCCGTTTCTGAAGTGAAACACACAGCAGAGTTCTCATATATACATCACACTCTGCTTTAGAGCAGGAAGCACGCTCCTGCTTCCTAGATTCTCTAAGACAGAAGGAAACGTGAGTGTGCTCAGAACAAACGAACAGTGTTTCCTACACATATGAGCCATATCTAGTTCAACTCTGATTCTAAAACTGAAGCAAACCACAGGTCCTCTAAAATCCAATGCTTGTCAGTTAAGATGAGAAACGTGTGAGCTTCTTGAACGATATATTTCGTTTGAGCTGTAAAGTGACTGCCCTTACCTGAAACAAAGTCTTGCTTGTAGGAAGACTCAGTGCCTGGGATTTTACTCCATTTCTGAAGTGTAAAACACAACAGAGTTCTCATCCATTGATCACACTCTGCTTTAGAGCAAGAAGCACGCTCTTCCTTTCTAGAATCTGTAATCAGGCAGGAAATGTGAGTGTGCTCAGAAGAAAAGAACAGTGTTTCCTATACATACAAACCATATCTAGTTCAACTCTGCTTGTAACTGATACAAAGCAAAGGTCCTCTAACATCCAATGCTTGTCATTTAAGATGAGAAACGTGTGAGCTTCGTGAACGATGTAGTTCGTTTGAGCTGAAAAGTGACCGCCACTACCTGAAACAAACTAGTGCTTGTAGGAAGACACAGAGCCTGGGATTTAACTCCATTTCTGAATGGAAACACACAGCATAGTTCTCATCCATGGATCGCACTCTAGTTTAGAGCAAGAAGAATGCTCTTCCTTTCTAGAATCTCTAATCCAACAGGAAACTTGAGTGTGCTCAGAACAATAGAACGTTGTTTCCTACATATACGGACCATATCTAGTTCAACTCTGATTCTGAAACTGAAACAAACCACAGGTCCTCTAACAACCAGTGCTTGTCAGTTAAGATGAGAAACAGGTGAGCTTCGTGAATGATGTAGTTCGTTTGAGCTGTAAAGTAACTGCCCTTAACTGAAACGAAGTCTTGCTTGTAGGAATACACAGAGCCAGGGATTTAACTCCATTTCTGAAGTGAAACGCACAACAGAGTTCTCATCCATTGATCACACTCTGCTTTAGAGCAAGAAGCACGCGCTCGCTTTCCAGAATCTCTAAGACAGCAGGAAACTTGAGTGTGCTGAGAACATATGAATGGCGTTTCCTACACATATGAGCCATATCTTCTCCAACTCTGCATCTGAACCTGATACAAAGCACTGGTCCTCTAAGATCCAATGCTTGTCCGTTAAGATGAGAAACGTGTGAGCTTCGTGAACGATGTAGTTCGTTTGAGCTGAAAAGTGACCGCCCTTCGCAGAAACAAAGTAGTGCTTGTAGGAAGACACAGAGCCTGGGATTTAACTCCATTTCTGAAGGGAAACACACAGCATAGTTCTCATCCATGGATCGCACTCTGCTTTATAGCAAGAAGAACGCTCTTCCTTTCTAGAATCTCTAATCCAGCAGGAAAAGTGAGTGTGCTCAGAAGAAAAGAACGGTGTTTCCTATAAATACGGACCATATCTAGTTCAACTCTGCTTGAAATTGATACAAAGCAAAGGTCCTCTAACATCAAATGGTTCTCAATTAAGATGACAAACATGTGAGCTTCGTGAACGATGTAGTTCGTTTGAGCTGAAAAGTGACTGCCATTACCTGAAACGAAGTCTTGCTTGTAGGAAGACACAGAGCATGGAATTTAACTCCGTTTCTGAAGTGAAACACACAGCAGAGTTCTCATATATACATCACACTCTGCTTTAGAGCAGGAAGCACGCTCCTGCTTCCTAGATTCTCTAAGACAGAAGGAAACATGAGTGTGCTCAGAACAAACGAACAGTGTTTCCTACACATATGAGCCATATCTAGTTCAACTCTGATTCTAAAACTGAAGCAAACCACAGGTCCTCTAAAATCCAATGCTTTTCAGTTAAGATGAGAAACGTGTGAGCTTCTTGAACGATGTAGTTCGTTTGAGCTGTAAAGTGACTGCCCTTACCTGAAACAAAGTCTTGCTTGTAGGAAGACTCAGTGCCTGGGATTTTACTCCATTTCTGAAGTGTAAAACACAACAGAGTTCTCATCCATTGATCACACTCTGCTTTAGAGCAAGAAGCACGCTCTAGCTTTCCAGAGTCTCTAAGACAGCAGGAAACATGAGTGTGCTGAGAACAAATGAATGGTGTTTCATACACATATGGACCATATCTCCTCCAACTCTGCTTCTGAAACTGATACAAAGCACTGGTTCTCTAACATCCAATGCTTGTCATTTAAGATGAGAAACGTGTGAGCTTCGTGAACGATGTAGTTCGTTTGAGCTGAAAAGTGACCGCCCATAAATGAAACAAAGTAGTGCTTGTAGGAAGACACAGAGCCTGGGATTTAACTCCATTTCTGAAGGGAAACACACAGCATAGTTCTCATCCATGGATCGCACTCTGCTTTAGAGCAAGAAGAATGCTCTTCCTTTCTAGAATCTCTAATCCAACAGGAAACTTGAGTGTGCTCAGAACAATAGAACAGTGTTTCCTACATATACGGACCATATCTAGTTCAACTCTCATTCTGAAACTGAAACAAACCACAGGTCCTCTAACAACCAGTGCTTTTCAGTTAAGATGAGAAACGTGTGAGCTTCGTGAACGATGTAGTTCGTTTGAGCTGAAAAGTGACTGACCGTACCTGAAACGAAGTCTTGCTGGTAGGAAGACACAGAGCCTGGGATTTAACTCCTTTTATGAAGGGAAACACATAGCATAGTTCACATCCATGGATCGCACTCTGCTTTATAGCAAGAAGAATGCTCTTCCTTTCTAGAATCTCTAATCCAGCAGGAAAAGTGAGTGTGCTCAGAAGAAAAGAACGGTGTTTCCTATACATACGGACCATATCTAGTTCAACTCTGCTTGAAATTGATACAAAGCAAAGGTCCTCTAACATCAAATGCTTCTCAATTAAGATGACAAACATGTGATCTTCGTGAATGATGTAGTTCGTTTGAGCTGAAAAGTGACTGCCATTACCTGAAACGTAGACTTGCTTGTAGGAAGACACAGAGCCTGGGATTTAACTCCATTTCTGAAGGGAAACACACAGCATAGTTCTCATCCATGGATCTAACTCTGCTTTAGATCAAGAAGAACGCTCTTCCTTTCTAGAGTCTCGAATACAGCAGGAAACGTGAGTGTGCTCAGAATAAAATAACGGTGTTTCCTATACATACAGACCATATCTAGTCCAACTCTGCTTGAAATTGATACAAATCAAAGTTCCTCTAACATCAAATGCTTCTCAATTAAGATGAGAAACGTGTGAGCTTCCTGAACGATGTAGTTCGTTTGAGCTGTAAAGTAACTGCCTTTACCTGAAACGAAGTCTTGCTTGTAGGAAGACTCAGTGCCTGGGATTTAACTCCGTTTCTGAAGTGAAACACACAGCAGAGTTCTCATATATACATCACACTCTGCTTTAGAGCAGGAAGCACGCTCCTGCTTCCTAGATTCTCTAAGACAGAAGGAAACGTGAGTGTGCTCAGAACAAACGAACAGTGTTTCCTACACATATGAGCCATATCTAGTTCAACTCTGATTCTAAAACTGAAGCAAACCACAGGTCCTCTAAAATCCAATGCTTGTCAGTTAAGATGAGAAACGTGTGAGCTTCTTGAACGATATATTTCGTTTGAGCTGTAAAGTGACTGCCCTTACCTGAAACAAAGTCTTGCTTGTAGGAAGACTCAGTGCCTGGGATTTTACTCCATTTCTGAAGTGTAAAACACAACAGAGTTCTCATCCATTGATCACACTCTGCTTTAGAGCAAGAAGCACGCTCTAGCTTTCCAGAGTCTCTAAGACAGCAGGAAACATGAGTGTGCTGAGAACAAATGAATGGTGTTTCATACACATACGGACCATATCTCCTCCAACTCTGCTTCTGAAACTGATACAAAGCACTGGTCCTCTAACATCCAATGCTTCTCATTTAAGATGAGAAACGTGTGAGCTTCGTGAACGATGTAGTTCGTTTGAGCTGAAAAGTGACTGACCTTACCTGAAACGAAGTCTTGCTGGTAGGAAGACACAGAGCCTGGGATTTAACTCCATTTCTGAAGGGAAACACACAGCATAGTTCTCATCCATGGATCGCACTCTGCTTTATAGCAAGAAGAACGCTCTTCCTTTCTAGAATCTCTAATCCAGCAGGAAAAGTGAGTGTGCTCAGAAGAAAAGAACGGTGTTTCCTATAAATACGGACCATATCTAGTTCAACTCTGCTTGAAATTGATACAAAGCAAAGGTCCTCTAATGTCAAATGCTTCTCAATTAAGATGACAAACATGTGAGCTTCGTGAACGATGTAGTTCGTTTGAGCTGAAAAGTGACTGCCATTACCTGAAACGAAGTCTTGCTTGTAGGAAGACACAGAGCATGGAATTTAACTCCGTTTCTGAAGTGAAACACACAGCAGAGTTCTCATATATACATCACACTCTGCTTTAGAGCAAGAAGCACGCTCCTGCTTCCTAGATTCTCTAAGACAGAAGGAAACGTGAGTGTGCTCAGAACAAACGAACAGTGTTTCCTACACATATGAGCCATATCTAGTTCAACTCTGATTCTAAAACTGAAGCAAACCACAGGTCCTCTAAAATCCAATGCTTGTCAGTTAAGATGAGAAACGTGTGAGCTTCTTGAACGATGTAGTTCGTTTGAGCTGTAAAGTGACTGCCCTTACCTGAAACAAAGTCTTGCTTGTAGGAAGACTCAGTGCCTGGGATTTTACTCCATTTCTGAAGTGTAAAACACAACAGAGTTCTCATCCATTGATCACACTCTGCTTTAGAGCAAGAAGCACGCTCTAGCTTTCCAGAGTCTCTAAGAGAGCAGGAAACATGAGTGTGCTCAGTGCAATAGAACAGTGTTTCCTACATATACGGACCATATCTAGTTCAACTCTCATTCTGAAACTGAAACAAACCACAGGTCCTCTAACAACCAGTGCTTTTCAGTAAGATGAGAAACGTGTGAGCTTCGTGAACGATGTAGTTCGTTTGAGCTGAAAAGTGACTGACCGTACCTGAAACGAAGTCTTGCTGGTAGGAAGACACAGAGCCTGGGATTTAACTCCATTTCTGAAGGGAAACACACAGCATAGTTCACATCCATGGAACGCACTCTGCTTTATAGCAAGAAGAACGCTCTTCCTTTCTAGAATCTCTAATCCAGCAGGAAAAGTGAGTGTGCTCAGAAGAAAAGAACGGTGTTTCCTATACATACGGACCATATCTAGTTCAACTCTGCTTGAAATTGATACAAAGCAAATGTCCTCTAACATCAAATGCTTCTCAATTAAGATGACAAACATGTGATCTTCGTGAACGATGTAGTTCGTTTGAGCTGAAAAGTGACTGCCATTACCTGAAACGTAGACTTGCTTGTAGGAAGACACAGAGCCTGGGATTTAACTCCATTTCTGAAGGGAAACACACAGCATAGTTCTCATCCATGGATCTAACTCTGCTTTAGATCAAGAAGAACGCTCTTCCTTTCTAGAGTCTCGAATACAGCAGGAAACGTGGGTGTGCTCAGAATAAAATAACGGTGTTTCCTTTACATACAGACCATATCTAGTCCAACTCTGCTTGAAATTGATACAAATCAAAGTTCCTCTAACATCAAATGCTTCTCAATTAAGATGAGAAACGTGTGAGCTTCCTGAACGATGTAGTTCGTTTGAGCTGTAAAGTAACTGCCCTTACCTGAAACGAAGTCTTGCTTGTAGGAAGACTCAGTGCCTGGGATTTAACTCCACTTCTGAAGTGAAACACACAACAGAGTTCTCATCCATTGATCACACTCTGCTTTAGAGCAAGAAGCACACTCTAGCTTTCCGAGTCTCTAAGACAGCAGGAAACTTGAGTGTGCTAAGAACAAATGAATGGTGTTTCCTACACATACGGACCATATGTAGTCTAACTCTGCTTCTGAAACTGATACAAAGCACTGGTCCTCTAACATGCAATGCTTGTCATTTAAGATGAGAAACGTGTGAGCTTCGTGAACGATGTAGTTCGTTTGAGCTGTTAGTAACTGCCCTTACCTGTATCGAAGTCTTGCTTGTAGGAATTCTCAGAGCTTGAGATTTAACTCCATTTCTGAAGTAAAACACACAGCAGAGTTCTCATCTATAGATCACACATGCTTTAGAGCAAGAAACACGCTCTTGCTTTCTAGAGTCTCTAAGACAGGAGGAAACATGAGTGAGCTGAGAACAAATGAACGGTGTTTCCTACACATATGAGCCATATCTAGGTAAACTCTGATTCTAAAACTGAAACAAACCACAGGTCCTCTAAAATCCAATGCTTGTCAGTTAAGATGAGAAACGTGTGAGCTTCGTGAATGATGTAGTTTGTTTGAGCTTAAAGTAACTGCCCTTACCTGAAACGAAGTCTTGCTTGTAGGAAGGCTCAGTGCCTGGGATTTAACTCCGTTTCTGAATTGAAACACACAGCAGAGTTCTCATATATACATCACACTCTGCTTTAGACCATGAAGCACGCTCTTCCTTTCTAGAATCTGTAATCAGGCAGGAAATGTGAGTGTGCTCAGAAGAAAAGAACAGTGTTTCCTATACATACGGACCATATCTAGTTCAACTCTGCTTGTAACTGATACAAAGCAAAGGTCCTCTAACATCCAATGCTTGCCATTTAAGATGAGAAACGTGTGAGCTTCGTGAACGATGTAGTTCGTTTGAGCTGAAAAGTGACCGCCCCTACCTGAAACAAACTAGTGCTTGTAGGAAGACACAGAGCCTGGGATTTAACTCCATTTCTGAAGGGAAACACACAGCATAGTTCTCATCCATGGATCGCACTCTGCTTTAGAGCAAGAAGAATGCTCTTCCTTTCTAGAATCTCTAATCCAACAGGAAACTTGAGTGTGCTCAGAACAATAGAACGTTGTTTCCTACATATACGGACCATATCTAGTTCAACTCTGATTCTGAAACTGAAACAAACCACAGGTCCTCTAACAACCAGTGCTTGTCAGTTAAGATGAGAAACAGGTGAGCTTTGTGAATGATGTAGTTCGTTTGAGCTGTAAAGTAACTGCCCTTACCTGAAACGAAGTCTTGCTTGTAGGAATACACAGAGCCAGGGATTTAACTCCATTTCTGAAGTGAAACGCACAACAGAGTTCTCATCCATTGATCACACTCTGCTTTAGAGCAAGAAGCACCCTCTATCTTTCCAGAGACTCAAAGACAGCAGCAGACTTGAGTGTGCTGAGAACAAATGAATGGTGTTTCCTACACATACGGACCATATCTAGTCTAACTCTGCTTCTGAAACTGATACAAAGCACTGGTCCTCAAACATCCAATGATTGTCATTTAAGATGAGAAACGTGTGAGCTTCGTGAACGATGTAGTTCGTTTGAGCTAAAAATTGACTGACCTTACCTGAAACGAAGTCTTGCTGGTAGGAAGACACAGAGCCTGGGATTTAACTCCATTTCTGAAGTGAAACACACAGCATAGTTCTCATCCATGGATCGCACTCTGCTTTATAGCAAGAAGAACGCTCTTCCTTTCTAGAATCTCTAATCCAGCAGGAAAAGTGAGTGTGCTCAGAAGAAAAGAACGGTGTTTCCTATAAATACGGACCATATCTAGTTCAACTCTGCTTGAAATTGATACAAAGCAAAGGTCCTCTAACATCAAATGCTTCTCAATTAAGATGACAAACATGTGAGCTTCGTGAACGATGTAGTTCGTTTGAGCTGAAAAGTGACTGCCATTACCTGAAACGAAGTCTTGCTTGTAGGAAGACACAGAGCATGGAATTTAACTCCGTTTCTGAAGTGAAACACACAGCAGAGTTCTCATATATACATCACACTCTGCTTTAGAGCAAGAAGCACGCTCCTGCTTCCTAGATTCTCTAAGACAGAAGGAAACGTGAGTGTGCTCAGAACAAACGAACAGTGTTTCCTACACATATGAGCTATATCTAGTTCAACTCTGATTCTAAAACTGAAGCAAACCACAGGTCCTCTAAAATCCAATGCTTGTCAGTTAAGATGAGAAACGTGTGAGCTTCTTGAACGATATATTTCGTTTGAGCTGTAAAGTGACTGCCCTTACCTGAAACAAAGTCTTGCTTGTAGGAAGACTCAGTGCCTGGGATTTTACTCCATTTCTGAAGTGTAAAACACAACAGAGTTCTCATCCATTGATCACACTCTGCTTTAGAGCAAGAAGCACGCTCTAGCTTTCCAGAGTCTCTAAGACAGCAGGAAACATGAGTGTGCTGAGAACAAATGAATGGTGTTTCATACACATACGGACCATATCTCCTCCAACTCTGCTTCTGAAACTGATACAAAGCACTGGTCCTCTAACATCCAATGCTTGTCATTTAAGATGAGAAACGTGTGAGCTTCGTGAACGATGTAGTTCGTTTGAGCTGAAAAGTGACCGCCCGTAAATGAAACAAAGTAGTGCTGGTAGGAAGACACAGAGCCTGGGATTTAACTCCATTTCTGAAGGGAAACACACAGCATAGTTCTCATCCATGGATCGCACTCTGCTTTAGAGCAAGAAGAATGCTCTTCCTTTCTAGAATCTCTAATCCAACAGGAAACTTGAGTGTGCTCAGAACAATAGAACGGTGTTTCCTACATATACAGACCATATCTAGTTCAACTCTGATTCTGAAACTGAAACAAACCACAGGTCCTCTAAGAACCAGTGCTTTTCAGTTAAGATGAGAAACGTGTGAGCTTCGTGAACGATGTAGTTCGTTTGAGCTGAAAAGTGACTGACCTTACCTGAAACGAAGTCTTGCTGGTAGGAAGACACAGAGCCTGGGATTTAACTCCTTTTCTGAAGGGAAACACACAGCATAGTTCACATCCATGGATCGCACTCTGCTTTATAGCAAGAAGAACGCTCTTCCTTTCTAGAATCTCTAATCCAGCAGATAAAGTGAGTGTGCTCAGAAGAAAAGAACGGTGTTTCCTATACATACGGACCATATCTAGTTCAACTCTGCTTGAAATTGATACAAAGCAAAGGTTCTCTATCATCAAATGCTTCTCAATTAAGATGACAAACATGTGATCTTCGTGAACGATGTAGTTCGTTTGAGCTGAAAAGTGACTGCCATTACCTGAAACGTAGACTTTCTTGTAGGAAGACACAGAGCCTGGGATTTAACTCCATTTCTGAAGGGAAACACACAGCATATTTCTCATCCATGGATCTAACTCTGCTTTAGATCAAGAAGAACGCTCTTCCTTTCTAGAGTCTCGAATACAGCAGGAAACGTGAGTGTGCTCAGAATAAAATAACGGTGTTTCCTATACATACGGACCATATCTAGTCCAACTCTGCTTGAAATTGATACAAAGCAAAGTTCCTCTAACATCAAATGCTTCTCAATTAAGATGAGAAACGTGTGAGCTTCCTGAACAATGTAGTTCGTTTGAGCTGAAAAGTGACTGCCATTACCTGAAACGAAGTCTTGCTTGTAGGAAGACACAGAGCATGGAATTTAACTCCGTTTCTGAAGTGAAACACACAGCAGAGTTCTCATATATACATCACACTCTGCTTTAGAGCAAGAAGCACGCTCCTGCTTCCTAGATTCTCTAAGACAGAAGGAAACGTGAGTGTGCTCAGAACAAACGAACAGTGTTTCCTACACATATGAGCCATATCTAGTTCAACTCTGATTCTAAAACTGAAGCAAACCACAGGTCCTCTAAAATCCAATGCTTGTCAGTTAAGATGAGAAACGTGTGAGCTTCGTGAATGATGTAGTTCGTTTGAGCTGTAAAGTGACTGCCCTTACCTGAAACAAAGTCTTGCTTGTAGGAAGACTCAGTGCCTGGGATTTTACTCCATTTCTGAAGTGTAAAACACAACAGAGTTCTCATCCATTGATCACACTCTGCTTTAGAGCAAGAAGCACACTCTAGCTTTCCAGAGTCTCTAAGACAGCAGGAAACATGAGTGTGCTGAGAACAAATGAATGGTGTTTCATACACATACGGACCATATCTCCTCCAACTCTGCTTCTGAAACTGATACAAAGCACTGGTCCTCTAACATCCAATGCTTGTCATTTAAGATGAGAAACGTGTGAGCTTCGTGAACGATGTAGTTCGTTTGAGCTGAAAAGTGACCGCCCGTAAATGAAACAAAGTAGTGCTTGTAGGAAGACACAGAGCCTGGGATTTAACTCCATTTTGTAGGGAAACACACAGCATAGTTCTCATCCATGGATCACACTCTGCTTTAGAGCAAGAAGAATGCTCTTCCTTTCTAGAATCTCTAATCCAACAGGAAACTTGAGTGTGCTCAGAACAATAGAACGGTGTTTCCTACATATACGGACCATATCTAGTTCAACTCTGATTCTGAAACTGAAACAAACCACAGGTCCTCTAACAACCAGTGCTTGTCAGTTAAGATGAGAAACGTGTGAGCTTCGTGAACGATGTAATTCTTTTGAGCTGAAAAGTGACTGACCTTTCCTGAAACGAAGTCTTGCTGGTAGGAAGACACAGGGCCTGGGATTTAACTCCATTTCTGAAGGGAAACACACAGCATAGTTCTCATCTATGGATCGCACTCTGCTTTATAGCAAGAAGAATGCTCTTCCTTTCTAGAATCTCTAATCCAGCAGTAAAAGTGAGTGTGCTCAGAATAAAAGAACGGTGTTTCCTATACATACGAACCATATCGAGTTCAACTCTGCTTGAAATTGATACAAAGCAAAGGTCCTCTAACATCAAATGCTTCTCAATTAAGATGACAAACATGTGAGCTTCGTGAACGATGTAGTTCGTTTAAGCTGAAAAGTGACTGCCATTACCTGAAACGAAGACTTGCTTGTAGGAAGACACAGAGAATGGAATTTAACTCCGTTTCTGAAGTGAAACACACAGCAGAGTTCTCATATATACGTCACACTGTGCTTTAGAGCAAGAAGCACGCTCCTGCTTCCTAGATTCTCTAAGACAGAAGGAAACGTGAGTGTGCTCAGAACAAACGAACAGTGTTTCCTACACATATGAGCCATATCTAGTTCAACTCTGATTCTAAAACTGAAGCAAACCACAGGTCCTCTAAAATCCAATGCTTGTCAGTTAAGATGAGAAACATGTGAGCTTCGTGAATGATGTAGTTCGTTTGAGCTGTAAAGTGACTGCCCTTACCTGAAACAAAGTCTTGCTTGTAGGAAGACTCAGTGCCTGGGATTTTACTCCATTTCTGAAGTGTAAAACACAACAGAGTTCTCATCCATTGATCACACTCTGCTTTAGAGCAAGAAGCACACTCTAGCTTTCCAGAGTCTCTAAGACAGCAGGAAACATGAGTGTGCTGAGAACAAATGAATGGTGTTTCATACACATACGGACCATATCTCCTCCAACTCTGCTTCTGAAACTGATACAAAGCACTGGTCCTCTAACATCCAATGCTTGTCATTTAAGATGAGAAACGTGTGAGCTTCGTGAACGATGTAGTTCGTTTGAGCTGAAAAGTGACCGCCCGTAAATGAAACAAAGTAGTGCTTGTAGGAAGACACAGAGCCTGGGATTTAACTCCATTTTGTAGGGAAACACACAGCATAGTTCTCATCCATGGATCATACTCTGCTTTAGAGCAAGAAGAATGCTCTTCCTTTCTAGAATCTCTAATCCAACAGGAAACTTGAGTGTGCTCAGAACAATAGAACGGTGTTTCCTACATATACGGACCATATCTAGTTCAACTCTGATTCTGAAACTGAAACAAACCACAGGTCCTCTAACAACCAGTGCTTGTCAGTTAAGATGAGAAACGTGTGAGCTTCGTGAACGATGTAATTCGTTTGAGCTGAAAAGTGACTGAACTTTCCTGAAACGAAGTCTTGCTGGTAGGAAGACACAGAGCCTGGGATTTAACTCCATTTCTGAAGGGAAACACACAGCATAGTTCTCATCTATGGATCGCACTCTGCTTTATAGCAAGAAGAATGCTCTTCCTTTCTAGAATCTCTAATCCAGCAGTAAAAGTGAGTGTGCTCAGAATAAAAGAACGGTGTTTCCTATACATACGAACCATATCGAGTTCAACTCTGCTTGAAATTGATACAAAGCAAAGGTCCTCTAACATCAAATGCTTCTCAATTAAGATGACAAACATGTGAGCTTCGTGAACGATGTAGTTCGTTTAAGCTGAAAAGTGACTGCCATTACCTGAAACGAAGACTTGCTTGTAGGAAGACACAGAGCATGGAATTTAACTCCGTTTCTGAAGTGAAACACGCAGCAGAGTTCTCATCCATTGATCACACTCTGCTTTAGAGCAAGAAGCACGCTCTAGCTTTCCGAGTCTCTAAGACAGCAGGAAACTTGAGTGTGCTAAGAAAAAATGAATGGTGTTTCCTACACATACGGACCATATGTAGTCTAACTCTGCTTCTGAAACTGATACAAAGCACTGGTCCTCTAACATCCAATGCTTGTCATTTAAGATGAGAAACGTGTGAGCTTCGTGAACGATGTAGTTCGTTTGAGCTGAAAAGTGACCGCCCCTAACTGAAACAAACTAGTGCTTGTAGGAAGACACAGAGCCTGGGATTTAACTCCATTTCTGAAGGGAAACACACAGCATAGTTCTCATCCATGGATCGCACTCTGCTTTAGAGCAAGAAGAATGCTCTTCCTTTCTAGAATCTCTAATCCAACAGGAAACTTGAGTGTGCTCAGAACAATAGAACGTTGTTTCCTACATATACGGACCATATCTAGTTCAACTCTGATTCTGAAACTGAAACAAACCACAGGTCCTCTAACAACCAGTGCTTGTCATTTAAGATGAGAAAAGGGTGAGCTTCGTGAATGATGTAGTTCGTTTGAGCTGTAAAGTAACTGCCCTTACCTGAAACGAAGTCTTGCTTGTAGGAAGACAAAGAGCATGGAATTTAACTCCGTTTCTGAAGTGAAACACACAGCAGAGTTCTCATATATACATCACACTGTGTTTTAGAGCAAGAAGCACGCTCTTGCTCCCTAGATTCTCTAACACAGAAGGAAACGTGAGTGTGCTCAGAACAAACGAACAGTGTTTCCTACACATATGAGCCATATCTAGTTCAACTCTGATTCTAAAACTGAAGCAAACCACAGGTCCTCTAAAATCCAATGCTTGTCAGTTAAGATGAGAAACGTGTGAGCTTCTTGAACGATGTAGTTCGTTTGAGCTGTAAAGTGACTGCCCTTAACTGAAACAAAGTCTTGCTTGTAGGAAGACTCAGTGCCTGGGATTTTACTCCATTTCTGAAGTGTAAAACACAACAGAGTTCTCATCCATTGATCACACTCTGCTTTAGAGCAAGAAGCACGCTCTAGCTTTCCAGAGTCTCTAAGACAGCAGGAAACTTGTGTGTGCTGAGAACAAATGAATGGTGTTTCATACACATATGGACCATATCTAGTCCAACTCTGCTTCTGAAACTAATACAAAGCACTGGTCCTCTAACATCCAATGCTTGTCAGTTAAGATGAGAAACGTGTGAGCTTCGTGAACGATGTAGTTCATTTGAGCTGAAATGTGACTGCCCTTACCTGAAAGGAAGTCTTGCCTGTAGGAAGACACAGTGCATGGAATTTAACTCCATTTCTGAAGGGAAACACACAGCATAGTTCTCATCCATGAATCACACTCTGCATTAGATCAAGAAGCACGCTCTTGCTTTCGAGAGTCTCTGATACAGCAGGAAACATGAGTGTGCTCAGAACAAAAGAACGGTGTGTCCTACACATACAGGCCATGTCTAGTTCAACTCAGCTTCTGAAACTGAAACAAACCACAGGTCCTCTATCATCCAATGCTTGTCAGTTAAGATGAGAAACGTGTGAGCTTTGTGAATGATGTAGATCGTTTGAGCTGTTAGTAACTGCCCTTACTTGAAACGAAGTCTAGCTTGTAGGAAGACTCAGAGCCTGGGATTTAACTCCATTTCTGAAGTGAAACACACAGCAGAGTTCTCATATATAGATCACACTCTGCTTTCGAGCAAGAAGCACGCTCTTGCTTTCTAGAGTCTCTAAGACAGCAGGAAACGTGAGTGTGCTGAGAACAAAAGAACGGTGTTTCCTACACATACGGACTATATCTAGACCAACTCTGCTTCTGAAACTGATACAAAGCACTGGTCCTCTAACATCCAATGCCTGTCAGTTAATATGTAAAACGTGTTAGCTTCGTGAACGATGTAGTTCATTTGAGCTGTAAAATATGTGCCCTTACCTGAAACCAAGTCTTGCTTTTTGAAGACTCAGAGCCTGGGATTTAAGTCCATTTCTGAAGTGAAAAACACAGCAGATTTCTCATCCATGGATCACACTCTGCTTTAGAGCAAGATGCACGCCCTAGCTTTCCAGAGTCTCTAAGACAGCAAGAAACTTGAGTGGATTGAGAACAAATGTATGGTGTTTCCTATACATACTGACCATATCTAGTAAAACTCTGCTTCTGAAACTGATACAAAGCACTGGTCCTCTAACTTCCAATGCTTGTCAGTTCAGATGAGAAACGTGTGAGCACATTTGAGCTGAAAAGTGACTGCCCTTACTGAAACGAAGTCTTGCTTGTAGGAAGACACAGCGCCTGGGATTTAACCCCATTTCTGAAGTGAAACACACAGCATAGTTCTCATCCATGGATCACACTCTGCTTTAGAGCAAGAAGTACGCTCTTGCTTTCTAGAGTCTCTAATACAGCAGGAAACGTGAGTGTGCTCAGAACAAAAGAATGGTGTTTTTTACACATACGGACCATATCTAGTTCAACTGTGATTGTGAAACTGAAACAAACCACAGGTCCTCTAACATCCAGTGCTTTTCACTTAAGATGAGAAGCGTGTTAGCTTAGTGAACGATGTAGTTCGTTTGAGCTGTAAAGTAACTGCCCTTACTTAAAATGAAGTCTTCCTTGTAGGAAAACTCAGAGCCTGGGCACTAACTCCATTTCTGAAGTGAAAAACACTGCAGAGTTGTCATCCATTGATCACACTCTGCTTTAGAGCAAGAATAACGCTCAGGCTTTCTAGAGTCTCTAAGACACCAGGAAACGTGAGTGTGCTGAGAACAAATAAATGGTGTTTCCTACACATACGGACCATATCTAGTCCAACTCTACTTCTGAAACTGATACAAAGCACTGGTCTTCTAACATGCAATGCTTGTTAGTTAAGATGAGAAACGTGTGAGCTTCGTGAATGATGTAGTTCGTTTGAGCTGAAAAGTGACTGCCCCTACCTGAAACGAAGTGTTGCTTTTAGGAAGACACAGAACCTGGGATTTAACTCCATTTCTGAAGGGAAACACACAGCAGAGTTTTCTTCCACGAATCACACTCTGCTTTAGAGCAAGAAGCATGCTCTTGCTTTCCAGATTCTCTAATACAGCAGGAAACGTGAGTGTGCTCAGAGCAAAAGAACAGTGTTTCCTACACATACGGACCATATCTAGTTCATCTCTGCTTCTGAAACTGAAACAAACCAGTGGTCCTCTAACATCCAATGCTTGTCACTTTAGATGAGAAACGTGTGACCTTCGTGAACGATGTAGTTCGTTTGAGCTGAAAATTGACTGCGTTTCCCTGAAACGAAATCTTGCTTGTAGCAAGACACAGAGCCAGAGATTTAACTCCATTTCTGGAGGGAAACACACAGCACAGTTCTCTTCCATGAAACACTCTCTGCTTTAGAGCAAGAAGCACGCTCTTGCTTTCCAGATTCTCTAATACAGCAGGAAACGTGAGTGTGCTGAGAACAAAAGAACGGTGTTTCCTACACATACAGACCATATCTAGTCCAACTCTGCTTCTGAAACTGATAGAAAGCACTGGTCTTCTAACATCCAATGCTTGTCAGTTAAGATGAGAAACGTGTGAGCTTCCTGAACGATGTAGTTCGTTTGAGCTGTAAAGTAACTGCCCTTACCTGAAACGATGTCTTGCTTGTAGGAAGACTCCGAGCCTGGTATTTAACTCCATTTCTGAAGTGAAACACACAACAGAGTTCTCATCCATTGATCACACTCTACTTTAGAGCAAGAAGCACGCTCTAGCTTTCTAGAGTCTCTAATACAGCAGGAAACTTGAGTGTGCTCAGAAAAAAAGAACTGTGTTTCCCACACATACGGACCATAACTAGTCCCACTCTGCTTGTGGAACTGAAACAAACCACAGGTCCACTAACATCAAATGCTTGTCAGTTAAGATGAGAAACGTGTTAGCTTCGTGAACGATGTAGTTCGTTTGAGCTGAAAAGTAACTGCCCTTACCTGAAACGAAGTCTTGCTTGTAGGAAGTCATAGCGCCTGGGATTTAACCCCATTTCTGAAGGAAAACACAGAGCATAGTTCTCATCCATGGATCACACTCTGATTTAGAGCAAGAAGCACGCTCTTGCTTTCTAGAGACTCTAATACTACAGGAAACGTGAGTGTGCTGAGAACAAAAGAACGGTGTTTCCTACACATATGGACCATATCTAGTCCAACTCTGCTTCTGAAACTGACAGAAAGCACTGCTCCTCTAACATCCAATGCTTGTCAGTTAAGATGAGAAACGTGTGCGCTTCCTGAACGATGTAGTTCGTTTGAGCTGTAAAGTAACTGCCCTTACCTGAAACGATGTCTTGCTTGTAGGAAGACTCCGAGCCTGGTATTTAACTCCATTTCTGAAGTGAAACACACAACAGAGTTCTCATCCATTGATCACACTCTGCTTTAGAGCAAGAATTCGCTCTAGCTTTCTAGAGTCTCTAATACAGCAGGAAACTTGAGTGTGCTCAGAAAAAAAGAACGGTGTTTCCTACACATACAGACCATATGTAGTCGAACTCTGCCTCTGAAATTGATACAAAGCACAGGTCCTCTATCATCCGATGCTTGTCATTTAAGATGAGAAACGTTTGAGCTTCGTGAACGATGTTGTTCGTTTGAGCTGAAAAGTGACTGCCCTTACCTGAAACGAAGTCTTGAGTGTTGGAAGACACAGAGCCTGGGATTTAACTCCATTTCTGAAGGGAAACAAACAGCATAGTTCTCATCCATGGATCACACTCTGCTTCAGAGAAGAAGCACGCTCTTGTTTTCTAGAATCTCTAATACAGAAGGAAATGTGGTTGTGCTCAGAAAAAAAGAACTGTGTTTCCCACACATACGGACCATAACTAGTCCCACTCTGCTTGTGGAACTGAAACAAACCACAGGTCCACTAACATCAAATGCTTGTCAGATAAGATGAGAAACGTGTGAGCTTTGTGAATGATGTAGTTCTTTTAAGCTTTAAAGTAACTGCCCTTACCTGAAACGAAGTCTTTATTGTAGGAAGACACAGAGCCTGGGATTTAACTCCATTTCTGAAGGGAAACATACAGCAGAGTTCTCTTCCATGGATCACACTCTGCTTTAGAGCAAGAAGCACGCTCTTGCTTTCTAGATTCTCTAATATAGCAGCAAACGTCAGTTTGCTGAGAACAAAAGAACGGTGTTTCTTACACATTCGGACCATATCGAGTCCAACTCTTCCTCTGAAATTGATACAAAGCACAGGTCCTCCAGCATCCAATGCTTGTCATTTAAGATGTTAAACGTGTGAGATTCGAGAACGATGTAGTTCGTTTGAGCTGAAAAGTGACTGCCCTTACCTGACACGAATTGTTGCATGTAGGAAGACTCAGAGCCTGGGATTTAACTCCATTTCTGAAGTGAAACACACAGCAGAGTTCTCATATATAGATCACAATCTGCTTTAGAGCAAGAAGCACGGTCTAGCTTTCTAGAGTCTCTAAGACAGCAGGAAATGTGAGTGTGCTCAGAACAAAAGAACGGTGTTTCCTACACATAAGGACCATATCTAGTCCAACTCTGCTTCTGAAACTGATAGAAAGCACTGGTCTTCTAACATCCAATGCTTGTCAGTTAAGATGAGAAACGTGTAAGCTTCCTGAACGATGTAGTTCGTTTGAGCTGTAAAGTAACTGCCCTTACCTGAAACGATGTCTTGCTTGTAGGAAGACTCCGAGCCTGGTATTTAACTCCATTTCTGAAGTGAAACACACAACAGAGTTCTCATCCATTGATCACACTCTGCTTTAGAGCAAGAATTCGCTCTAGCTTTCTAGAGTCTCTAATACAGCAGGAAACATGAGTGTGCTCAGAACAAAAGAACGGTGTGTCCTACACATACAGGCCATGTCTAGTTCAACTCAGCTTCTGAAACTGAAACACACCACAGGTCCTCTATCATCCAATGCAGCTCAGTTAAGATGAGAAACGTGTTAGCTTCGTGAACGATGTAGTTCGTTAGAGCTGAAAAGTGACTGCCCTTCCCTGAAATGAAGTCTTGCATGTTGGAATACAAAGAGCCTGGGATTTAACTCCATTTCTGAAGGGAAACACACAGCAGAGTTCTCATCCATGGATCACACTCTGCTTCAGAGCAAGAAGCACGCTCTTGCTTTCTAGATTCTCTAATACAGCAGGAAACTTGAGTGTGCTGGGAACAATGAACGGTGATTCATACACATACTGACCATATCTAGTCAAACTCTACTTCTGATACTGATACAAAGCACTGGTCCTCTAACATCCAATGCTTGTCAGTTAAGATGAGAAACGTGTGAGCTTCGTGAACGATGTAGTTCGTTTGAGCTGAAAAGTGACTGCCCCTACCTGAAATGAAGCCTTGCTTGTAGGAAGACACAGCGCCTGGGATTTACCTCTATTTCTGAAGGGAAACACACAGCATAGTTCTCATCCATGGATCACACTCTGCTTTAGAGCAAGAAGCACGCTATTGCTTTCTAGAATCTCTAAGACAGCAGGAAATATGAGTGTTTTGAGACCAAAGAACGGTGTTTCCTACACATACGGACCATATCTAGAAGAAATCTGCCTCTGAAATTGATACAAAGCACAGGTCCTCTAACATCCAATGCTTGTCAGTTAAGATGAGAAACATGTGAGCTTCGTGAATGATGTAGTTCGTTTGAGCTATAAAGTAACTGCCCTTACTTGAAATGATGCCTTGCTTGTAGGAAGACTCAGAGCATGGGATTTAACTCCATTTCTGAAGTGAAACACACAACAGAGTTCTCATCCATTGATCACACTCTGCTTTAGAGCAAGAAGCACGCTCTAGCTTTCTAGAGTCTCTAAAACAGCAGGAAACTTGAGTGTGCTCAGAACAAAAGAACGGTGTTTCTTACACATACCGACTATATCTAGCTCAACTGTGCTTCGGAAACTGAAACAAACCACAGCTCCTCCAACATCCAATGCTTGTCAGTTAAGATGAGAAACGTGTGAGCTTCGTGAATGATGTAGTTCGTTTGAGCTGTAAAGTAACTGCCCTTACCTGAAATGAAGTCTTGCTTGTAGGAAGACATAGCGCTTGGGATTTAACCCCATTTCTGAAGTGAAACACACAACAGAGTTCTCATCCATTGATCACACTCTGCTTTAGATTAAGAAGCACGCTCTAGCTTTCTAGATTCTCTAATACAGCAGGAAACTTGAGTGTGCTCAGAACAAAAGAACGGTGTTTCTTACACTTCTGGACCATATCTAGTTCAACTGTGCTTCTGAATCTGAACCAAATCACAGGTCCTCTAACATCCAATGCTTGTCAGTTAAGATGAGAAACGTGTGAGCTTCGTGAACGATGTAGTTCATTTGAGCTGTAAAATAAGTGCCCTTACCTGAAACGAAGTCTTGCTTTTTGAAGACTCAGAGCATGGGATTTAACTCCATTTCTGAAGTGAAACACACAGCAGAGTTCTCATCCATGGATCACACTCTGCTTTAGAGCAAGAAGCACGCCCTAGCTTTCCAGAGTCTCTAAGACAGCAGGAAACTTGAGTGGATTGAGAACAAATGAATGGTGTTTCATACACATTCAGACCATATCTAGTCCAACTCTGCTTCTGAAACTAACACAAAGCACTGGTCCTCTAACATCCAATGCTTGTCAGTTAAGATGAGAAACGTGTGAGCTTCGTGAACGATGTAGTTCATTTGAGCTGAAATGTGACTGCCCTTACCTGAAACGAAGTCTTGCCTGTAGGAAGACACAGAGCATGGAATTTAACTCCATTTCTGAAGGGAAACACACAGCATAGTTCTCATCCATGAATCACACTCTGCATTAGATCAAGAAGCACGCTCTTGCTTTCGAGAGTCTCTGATACAGCAGGAAACATGAGTGTGCTCAGAACAAAAGAACGGTGTGTCCTACACATACAGGCCATGTCTAGTTCAACTCAGCTTCTGAAACTGAAACAAACCACAGGTCCTCTATCATCCAATGCTTGTCAGTTAAGATGAGAAACGTGTGAGCTTTGTGAATGATGTAGATCGTTTGAGCTGTTAGTAACTGCCCTTACTTGAAACGAAGTCTAGCTTGTAGGAAGACTCAGAGCCTGGGATTTAACTCCATTTCTGAAGTGAAACACACAGCAGAGTTCTCATATATAGATCACACTCTGCTTTCGAGCAAGAAGCACGCTCTTGCTTTCTAGAGTCTCTAAGACAGCAGGAAACGTGAGTGTGCTGAGAACAAAAGAACGGTGTTTCCTACACATACGGACTATATCTAGACCAACTCTGCTTCTGAAACTGATACAAAGCACTGGTCCTCTAACATCCAATGCCTGTCAGTTAATATGTAAAACGTGTTAGCTTCGTGAACGATGTAGTTCATTTGAGCTGTAAAATATGTGCCCTTACCTGAAACCAAGTCTTGCTTTTTGAAGACTCAGAGCCTGGGATTTAAGTCCATTTCTGAAGTGAAAAACACAGCAGATTTCTCATCCATGGATCACACTCTGCTTTAGAGCAAGATGCACGCCCTAGCTTTCCAGAGTCTCTAAGACAGCAAGAAACTTGAGTGGATTGAGAACAAATGTATGGTGTTTCCTATACATACTGACCATATCTAGTAAAACTCTGCTTCTGAAACTGATACAAAGCACTGGTCCTCTAACTTCCAATGCTTGTCAGTTCAGATGAGAAACGTGTGAGCACATTTGAGCTGAAAAGTGACTGCCCTTACTGAAACGAAGTCTTGCTTGTAGGAAGACACAGCGCCTGGGATTTAACCCCATTTCTGAAGTGAAACACACAGCATAGTTCTCATCCATGGATCACACTCTGCTTTAGAGCAAGAAGTACGCTCTTGCTTTCTAGAGTCTCTAATACAGCAGGAAACGTGAGTGTGCTCAGAACAAAAGAATGGTGTTTTTTACACATACGGACCATATCTAGTTCAACTGTGATTGTGAAACTGAAACAAACCACAGGTCCTCTAACATCCAGTGCTTTTCACTTAAGATGAGAAGCGTGTTAGCTTAGTGAACGATGTAGTTCGTTTGAGCTGTAAAGTAACTGCCCTTACTTAAAATGAAGTCTTCCTTGTAGGAAAACTCAGAGCCTGGGCACTAACTCCATTTCTGAAGTGAAAAACACTGCAGAGTTGTCATCCATTGATCACACTCTGCTTTAGAGCAAGAATAACGCTCAGGCTTTCTAGAGTCTCTAAGACACCAGGAAACGTGAGTGTGCTGAGAACAAATAAATGGTGTTTCCTACACATACGGACCATATCTAGTCCAACTCTACTTCTGAAACTGATACAAAGCACTGGTCTTCTAACATGCAATGCTTGTTAGTTAAGATGAGAAACGTGTGAGCTTCGTGAATGATGTAGTTCGTTTGAGCTGAAAAGTGACTGCCCCTACCTGAAACGAAGTGTTGCTTTTAGGAAGACACAGAACCTGGGATTTAACTCCATTTCTGAAGGGAAACACACAGCAGAGTTTTCTTCCACGAATCACACTCTGCTTTAGAGCAAGAAGCACGCTCTTGCTTTCCAGATTCTCTAATACAGCAGGAAACGTGAGTGTGCTCAGAGCAAAAGAACAGTGTTTCCTACACATACGGACCATATCTAGTTCATCTCTGCTTCTGAAACTGAAACAAACCAGTGGTCCTCTAACATCCAATGCTTGTCACTTTAGATGAGAAACGTGTGACCTTCGTGAACGATGTAGTTCGTTTGAGCTGAAAATTGACTGCGTTTCCCTGAAACGAAATCTTGCTTGTAGCAAGACACAGAGCCAGAGATTTAACTCCATTTCTGGAGGGAAACACACAGCACAGTTCTCTTCCATGAAACACTCTCTGCTTTAGAGCAAGAAGCACGCTCTTGCTTTCCAGATTCTCTAATACAGCAGGAAACGTGAGTGTGCTGAGAACAAAAGAACGGTGTTTCCTACACATACAGACCATATCTAGTCCAACTCTGCTTCTGAAACTGATAGAAAGCACTGGTCTTCTAACATCCAATGCTTGTCAGTTAAGATGAGAAACGTGTGAGCTTCCTGAACGATGTAGTTCGTTTGAGCTGTAAAGTAACTGCCCTTACCTGAAACGATGTCTTGCTTGTAGGAAGACTCCGAGCCTGGTATTTAACTCCATTTCTGAAGTGAAACACACAACAGAGTTCTCATCCATTGATCACACTCTACTTTAGAGCAAGAAGCACGCTCTAGCTTTCTAGAGTCTCTAATACAGCAGGAAACTTGAGTGTGCTCAGAAAAAAAGAACTGTGTTTCCCACACATACGGACCATAACTAGTCCCACTCTGCTTGTGGAACTGAAACAAACCACAGGTCCACTAACATCAAATGCTTGTCAGTTAAGATGAGAAACGTGTTAGCTTCGTGAACGATGTAGTTCGTTTGAGCTGAAAAGTAACTGCCCTTACCTGAAACGAAGTCTTGCTTGTAGGAAGTCATAGCGCCTGGGATTTAACCCCATTTCTGAAGGAAAACACAGAGCATAGTTCTCATCCATGGATCACACTCTGCTTTAGAGCAAGAAGCACGCTCTTGCTTTCTAGAGACTCTAATACAACAGGAAACGTGAGTGTGCTGAGAACAAAAGAACGGTGTTTCCTACACATATGGACCATATCTAGTCCAACTCTGCTTCTGAAACTGACAGAAAGCACTGCTCCTCTAACATCCAATGCTTGTCAGTTAAGATGAGAAACGTGTGCGCTTCCTGAACGATGTAGTTCGTTTGAGCTGTAAAGTAACTGCCCTTACCTGAAACGATGTCTTGCTTGTAGGAAGACTCCGAGCCTAGTATTTAACTGCATTTCTGAAGTGAAACACACAACAGAGTTCTCATCCATTGATCACACTCTGCTTTAGAGCAAGAATTCGCTCTAGCTTTCTAGAGTCTCTAATACAGCAGGAAACTTGAGTGTGCTCAGAAAAAAAGAACGGTGTTTCCTACACATACAGACCATATGTAGTCGAACTCTGCCTCTGAAATTGATACAAAGCACAGGTCCTCTATCATCCGATGCTTGTCATTTAAGATGAGAAACGTTTGAGCTTCGTGAACGATGTTGTTCGTTTGAGCTGAAAAGTGACTGCCCTTACCTGAAACGAAGTCTTGAGTGTTGGAAGACACAGAGCCTGGGATTTAACTCCATTTCTGAAGGGAAACAAACAGCATAGTTCTCATCCATGGATCACACTCTGCTTCAGAGCAAGAAGCACGCTCTTGTTTTCTAGAATCTCTAATACAGAAGGAAATGTGGTTGTGCTCAGAAAAAAAGAACTGTGTTTCCCACACATACGGACCATAACTAGTCCCACTCTGCTTGTGGAACTGAAACAAACCACAGGTCCACTAACATCAAATGCTTGTCAGATAAGATGAGAAACGTGTGAGCTTTGTGAATGATGTAGTTCTTTTAAGCTTTAAAGTAACTGCCCTTACCTGAAACGAAGTCTTTATTGTAGGAAGACACAGAGCCTGGGATTTAACTCCATTTCTGAAGGGAAACATACAGCAGAGTTCTCTTCCATGGATCACACTCTGCTTTAGAGCAAGAAGCACGCTCTTGCTTTCTAGATTCTCTAATATAGCAGCAAACGTCAGTTTGCTGAGAACAAAAGAACGGTGTTTCTTACACATTCGGACCATATCGAGTCCAACTCTTCCTCTGAAATTGATACAAAGCACAGGTCCTCCAGCATCCAATGCTTGTCATTTAAGATGTTAAACGTGTGAGATTCGAGAACGATGTAGTTCGTTTGAGCTGAAAAGTGACTGCCCTTACCTGACACGAATTGTTGCATGTAGGAAGACTCAGAGCCTGGGATTTAACTCCATTTCTGAAGTGAAACACACAGCAGAGTTCTCATATATAGATCACAATCTGCTTTAGAGCAAGAAGCACGGTCTAGCTTTCTAGAGTCTCTAAGACAGCAGGAAATGTGAGTGTGCTCAGAACAAAAGAACGGTGTTTCCTACACATAAGGACCATATCTAGTCCAACTCTGCTTCTGAAACTGATAGAAAGCACTGGTCTTCTAAAATCCAATGCTTGTCAGTTAAGATGAGAAACGTGTGAGCTTCCTGAACGATGTAGTTCGTTTGAGCTGTAAAGTAACTGCCCTTACCTTAAACGAAGTCTTGCTTGTAGGAAGACACAGAGCATGGAATTAACTCCATTTCTGAAGGGAAACACACAGCATAGTTCTCATCCATGAATCACACTCTGCTTTAGATCAAGAAGCACGCTCTTGCTTTCTAGAGTCTCTAATACAGCAGGAAACATGAGTGTGCTCAGAACAAAAGAACGGTATTTGCTACACATACAGGCCATATCTAGTTCAACTCAGCTTCTGAAACTGAAACAAACCACAGGTCCTCTATCATCCAATGCTGGTCAGTTAAGATGAGAAACGTGTGAGCTTCGTGAATGTTGTAGATCGTTTGAGCTGTTAGTAACTGCCCTTACTTGAAACGAAGTCTGGATTGTAGGAAGACTTAGAGCCTGGGATTTAACTCCATTTCTGAAGTGAAACACACAGAAGAGATCTCATATATAGATCACACTCTGCTTTAGAGCAAGAAGCACGCTCTTGCTTTCTAGAGTCTCTAAGACTGCATGAAACGTGAGTGTGCAGAGAAGAAAAGAATGGTGTTTCCTACACATACGGACCATATCTAATCCAACTCTGCTTCTCAAACTGATACAAAGAAAGGTTCCTCGAACATCCGGTGCTTGTCAGTTAAGATGAGAAACGTGTGACCTTCGTGAACGATGTAGTTCTTTTGAGCTGTAAAGTAACTGTCCTTACCTGAAACGATGTCTTGCTTTTTGGAAGACTCAGAGCCTGGGATTTAACTCCATTTCTGATGTGAAACACACAGCAGAGTTCTCATCCATGGATCACACTCTGCTTTAGAGCAAGAAGCACGCCCTAGCTTTCCAGAGTCTCTAAGACAGCAGGAAACTTGAGTGGATTGAGAACAAATGAATAGTGTTTCATACACATTCGGACCATATCTAGTCCAACTCTGCTTCTGAAACTGATACAAAGTACTGGTCCTCTAACATCCAATGCTTGTCATTTAAGATGAGAAACGTGTGAGCTTCGTGAACGATGTAGTTCATTTGAGCTGTAAAGTGACTGCCCTTACCTGAAACGAAGTCTGGCTTGTAGGAAGACACAGAACATGGAATTTAATTCCATTTCTGAAGGGAAACACACAGCATAGTTCTCATCCATGAATCACACTCTGCTTTAGATCAAGAAGCACACTCTTGCTTTCTAGAGTCTCTAATACAGCAGGAAAAATGAGTGTGCTCAGAACAAAAGAACGTGTGTCCTACACATACAGGCCATATCTAGTTCAACTCAGCTTCTGAAACTGAAACAAACCACAGGTCCTCTATCATCCAATGCTTGTCAGTTAAGATAAGAAACGTGTGAGCTTCGTGAATGATGTAGATCGTTTGAGCTGTTCGTAACTGCCCTTACTTGAAACGAAGTCTATGTTGTAGGAAGACTCAGAGCCTGGGATTTAACTCCATTTCTGAAGTGAAACACACAGAAGAGTTCTCATATATAGATCACTCTCTGCTTTAGAGCAAGAAGCACGCTCTAGCTTTCTAGAGTCTCTAATACAGCAGGAAACTTGAGTGTGCTCAGAACAAAAGAACGGTGTTCGTTACACATACAGACCATATCTATTTCAACTGTGCTTCTGAAACTGAAACAAACCACAGGTCCTCTAACATCCAACGCTTTTCAGTTAAGATGGAAACGTGTGAGCTTCGTGTATCAATGTAGTTCGTTTGAGCAGTAAAGTAACTGCCCTTACATGAAACGAAGTCTTGCTTGTAGGAAGACAGAGAGCATGGAAGTTAACTCCATTTCTCAAGGGAAACACACAGCATAGTTCTCATCCATGATTCACACTCTGCTTTAGATCAAGAAGCACGCTATTGCTTTCTAGAGTCTCTAATACAGCAGGAAACATGAGTGTGTTCAGAACAAAAGAACGGTATTTCCTACACATACAGGCCATATCTAGTTCAACTCAGCTTCTGAAACTGAAACAAACCACAGGTCCTCTATCATCCAATGCTAGTCAGTTAAGATGAGATACGTGTGAGCTTTGTGAATGATGTAGAGCGTTTGAGCTGTTAGTAACTGCCCTTACTTGAAACGAAGTCTAGCTTGTAGGAAGACTTAGAGCCTGGGATTTAACTCCATTTCTGAAGTGAAACACACAGAAGAGTTCTCATATATAGATCACACTCTGCTTTAGAGCAAGAAGCACGCTCTTGCTTTCTAGAGTCTCTAAGACAGCAGGAAACGTGAGTGTGCAGAGAACAAAAGAATGGTGTTTCCTACACATACGGACCATATCTAATCCAACTCTGCTTCTCAAACTGATACAAAGAACGGGTCATCTAACATCCGGTGCTTGTCAGTTAAGATGAGAAACATGTGAGCTTCGTGAATGATGTAGTTCTTTTGAGCTGTAAAGTAACTGCCCTTACCTGAAACGATGCCTTGCTTGTAGGAAGACTCAGAGCCTGGGATTTAACACCATTTCTGAAGTGAAACACACAACAGAGTTCTCATCCATTGATCACACTCTGCTTTAGAGCAAGAAGCACGCTCTAGCTTTCTAGATTCTCTAATACAGCAGGAAACTTGAGTGTGCTCAGAACAATAGAACGGTGTTTCTTACACATACGGACTATATCTAGCTCAACTGTGCTTCAGAAACTGAAACAAACCACAGCTCCTCCAACATCCAATGCTTGTCAGTTAAGATGAGAAACGTGTGAGCTTCGTGAACGATGTAGTTCATTTGAGCTGTAAGTAACTGCCCTTGCTTGAAAGGAAGCTTTCCTTGTAGGATGACTCAGAGCATGGGCTTTAACTCCATTTCTGAAGTGAAACACACAGCAGAGTTGTCATCCATTGAATACATTCTGCTTTAGAGCAGGAAACACGCTCTAGCTTTCTAGAGAATCTAAGACACCAGGAAACGTGAGTGTGCTGAGAACATAAGAACGGTGTTTCCTACACATACGGACCATATCTAGTTCAACTGTGCTTCTGAAACTGAAACAAACCACAGATCCTCCAAATTCCAATGCTTGTCAGTTAAGATGAGAAACGTGTGAGCTTCCTGAACGATGTAGTTCGTTTGAGCGGTAAAATAAGTGCCCTTACCTGAAACGAAGTCTTGCTTTTAGGAAGACTCAGAGCCTGGGATTTAAGTCCATTTCTGAAGTGAAACACACAGCAGAGTTCTCCTCCATGGATCACACTCTGCTTTAGAGCAAGAAGCACGCTCTTACTTTCTAGAGTCTCTAAGACATCAGGAAACATGAGAGTGCTGAGAACAAAAGAATGGTGTTTCCTTCACATACGGACCATATCTGGAAGAAATCTGCCTCTGAAATTGATACAAAGCATAGGTCCTCTAATATCCAATGCTTGTCAGTAAAGATGAGAAACGTGTGATCTACGTGAACGATGTAGTTCTTTTGAGCTGTAAAGTAACTGCCCTTACCTGAAACGAAGTTTTCCTTGTAGGAAGACTTAGAGCCTGGGATTTAACTCAATTTCTTAAGTGAAACACACAACAGAGTTCTCATCCATTGAACACACTCTGCTTTAGAGCAAGATGCACTCTCTAGCTTTCTAGAGTCTCTAAGACAGCAGGAAACTTGAGTGTGCTGAGAACAAAAGAATGCTGTTTCTTGCACATAGGGACCATATCTAGTTCAACTGTGATTCTGAAACTGAAACAAACCACAGGTCCTCTAACATCCAGTGCTTGTCACTTAAGATGAGAAACGTGTTAGCTTCGTGAACAATGTAGTTCGTTTGAGCTGTAAAGTAACTGCCCTTACTTAAAACGAAGTCTTCCTTGTAGGAAGACTCAGAGCCTGGGCCCTAACTCCATTTCTGAAGTGAAACACACAGCAGAGTTGTCATCCATTGATCACACTCTGCTTTAGAGCAAGAATAACGCTCAGGCTTTCTAGAGTCACTAAGACACCAGGAAACGTGAGTGTGCTGAGAACAAATAAATGGTGTTTCCTACACATACGGACCATATCTAGTCCAACTCTACTTCTGAAACTGAAACAAAGCACTGGTCCTCTAACATCCAATGCTTGTCAGTTAAGATGAGAAACGTGTGAGCTTCCTGAATGATGTAGTTCGTTTGAGCTGAAAAGTGACTGCCCCTACCTGAAATGAAGTGTTGCTTTTAGGAAGACACAGAGCCTGGGATTTAACTCCATTTCTGGAGGGAAACACACAGCAGAGTTTTCATCCATGGATCACACTCTGCTTTAGAGCAAGAAGGACGCTCTTGCTTTCCAGATTCTCTAATACAGCAGGAAACGTGAGTGTGCTCAGAACAAAAGAACAGTGTTTCCTACACATACGGACCATATCTAGTTCATCTCTGCTTCTGAAACTGAAACAAAGCACTGGTCCTCTAACATCCAATGCTTGTCACTTTAGATGAGAAACGTATGACTTTCGTGAACGATGTAGTTCGTTTGAGCTGAAAAGTGACTGCGTTTCCCTGAAACGAAATCTTGCTTGTAGCAAGACACAGAGCCAGAGATTTAACTCCATTTCTGGAGGGAGACACACAGCACAGTTCTCTTCCATGAAACACTCTCTGCTTTAGAGCAAGAAGCACGCTCTTGCTTTTCAGATTCTCTAACACAGCAGGAAACGTGAGTGTGCTGAGAACAAAAGAACGGTGTTTCCTCCACATACGGACCATATCTAGTCCAACTCTGCTTCTGAAACTGATAGAAAGCACTGGTCCTCTAACATCCAATGCTTGTCAGTTACGATGAGAAACGTGTGAGCTTCCTGAACGATGTAGTTCGTTTGAGCTGTAAAGTAACTGCCCTTACCTGAAACGTTGTCTTGCTTGTAGGAAGACTCAGAGCCTGGTATTTAACTCCATTTCTGAAGTGAAACACACCACAGAGTTCTCATCCATTGATCACACTCTGCTTTAGAGCAAGAAGCACGCTCTAGCTTTCTAGAGTCTCTAATACAGCAGGAAACTTGAGTGTGCTCAGAACAAAAGAACGGTGTTTCTTACACATACAGACCATATCTATTTCAACTGTGCTTCTTAAACTGAAACAAACCACAGGTCCTCCAACATCCAATGCTTGTCAGTTAAGATGAGAAACGTGTGAGCTTCGTGAACGATGTAGTTTGTTTGAGATGAAAAGTGACTGCTCCTACCTGAAACGAAGTCTTGCTTGTAGGAAGACACAATGCCTGGGATTTAACTCCATTTATGATGGGAAACACACTGCAGAGTTCTCATCCATGGATCACACTCTGCTTTAGAGCAAGAAGCACGCTCTTGCTTTCCAGATTCTCTAATACAGCAGGAAACATGAGTGTGCTCAGAACAAAAGAACGGTGTTTCTTACACATTCGGACCATATCGAGTCCAAATCTGCCTCTGAAATTAATACAAAGCACAGGTCCTCTATCATCCAATGCTTGTCATTTAAGATGAGAAACGTGTGAGCTTCGTGAACGATGTAGTTCGTTTGAGCTATAATGTAACTGCCCTTACCTGATTCGAAGTCTTGCTTGTAGGAAGACTCAGAGCCTGGGATTTAACTCCATTTCTGAACGGAAACAAACAGCATAGTTCTCATCCATGGATCACACTCTGCTTTAGAGCAAGAAGCACGCTCTTGCTTTCTGGAATCTCTAATACAGCAGGAAATGTGGTTGTGCTCAGAAAAAAAGAACTGTGTTTCCTACACATACGGACCATATCTAGTCCAACTCTGCTTGTGGAACTGAAACAAACCACAGGTCCACTAACATCCAATGCTTGTCAGTTAAGATGAGAAACGTGTGAGCTTTGTGAACGATGTAGTTCTTTTGAGCTTTAAAGTAACTGCCCTCACCTGAAACAAAGTCTCTATTGTAGGAAGACACAGAGCCTGGGATTTAACTCCATTTCTGAAGGGAAACATACAGCAGAGTTCTCTTCCATGGATCACACTCTGCTTTAGAGCAAGAATCACGCTCTTGCTTTCTAGATTCTCTAATACAGCAGCAAACGTGAGTGTGCTGAGAACAAAAGAACGGTGTTTCTTACACATTCGGACCATATCGAGTCCAACTCTGCATCTGAAATTGATACAAAGCACAGGTCCTCCAGCATCCAATGCTTGTCATTTAAGATGAGAAACGTGTGAGCTACGTGAACGATGTTGTTCGTATGAGCTGAAAAGTGACTGCCCTTACCTGAAACGAAGTCTTGAGTGATGGAAGACACAGAGCCTGGGATTTAACTCCATTTCTGAAGTGAAACACACAGCAGAGATCTCATCCATTGATCACACTCTGCTTTAGAGCAAGAAACACGCTCTAGCTTTCTAGAGTCCCTAAGACAGCAGGAAACGTGAGTGTGCTGAGAACAGTAGAACGGTGTTTCCTACACATACGGACCATATCTAGTCCATCTCTGCTTCTGAAACTGAGACAAAGCACTGGTCCTCTAACATCCAATGCTTGTCAGTTAAGATGAGAAACGTGTTACTTCGTGAACGATGTAGTTCGTTTGAGCTGAAAAGTGACTGCCCTTACCTGAAACGAAGTCTTGAATGTTGGAAGAAACAGAGCCTGGAATTTAACTCCATTTCTGAAGGGAAACACACAGCCTAGTTCTCATCCATGGATCACACTCTGCTTCAGAGCAAGAAGCACGCTCTTGTTTCTAGATTCTCTAATACAGCAGGAAACGTGGTTGTGCTCAGAAAAAAAGAACTGTGTTTCCTACACATACGGACCATATCTAGTCCAACTCTGCTTGTGGAACTCAAACAAACCACAGGTCCACTAACATCCAATGCTTGTCAGTTAAGATGAGAAACGTGTGAGCTTTGTGAATGATGTAGTTCGTTTGAGCTGTAAAGTAACTGCCCTTACCTGAAACGAAGTCTTGTTTTTAGGTAGACTCAGAGCCTGGGATTTAACTCCATTTCTGAAGTGAAACACACAGCAGAGATCTCATCCATTGATCACACTCTGCTTGAGAGCAAGAAGCACGCTCTAGCTTTCTAGAGTCCCTAAGACAGCAGGAAACGTGAGTGTGCTCAGAACAATAGAACGGTGTTTCCTACACATACGGACCATATCTAGTCCATCTCTGCTTCTGAAACTGAGACAATGCACTGGTCCTCTAACATCCAATGCTTGTCAGTTAAGATGAGAAACGTGTTAGCTTCGTGAACGATGTAGTTCGTTTGAGCTGAAAAGTGACTGCCCTTACCTGAAACGAAGTCTTGTTTTTAGGTAGACTCAGAGCCTGGGATTTAACTCCATTTCTGAAGTGAAACCCACAGCAGAGTTCTCTATTGGTTAAATTATTAAGGCCACTCCACGTAGTTAAAAGGGAGGTTTGTTTTGTGGGGTAACTTACAAATGAAGGGGTAGGTTACAGGGTCTGGCAATGGTATAGCGCAGTCCGGCGGTGTTCTCTGGAGAACTCTGCTCGGTCTACCTCCAGCGTCCAGAGTCCGGGAACCAAGAGACCGAGCTCTTCCCGATCCTCGTCTTCCGCTTCCTCCTCTGCCCCGCCTTCTGGGCGTGACCATTACTGAAGCCTCAGTGGGGGTTGGAACTTCCAGGCCAATGCTGGGATGGCTACCCACTACATCTCCCCCTTTTGTCTAAATAAGAAAGCTCTAACCTAATACAAGACTATATTCAAAGAGATGCTTATCAAATATTGTCTAGGAGTAATGAGGGATAATGACCTAGATAAGTTGGAATTACAATAAGTACAAACAATATCAAGCAAAAAACACATATTAAAATCCAGGGAAGTCTAGGGCATGGGTAGGTGGCATGTTACAAAGATCATTCCAAAAGGTGTCCTATCCTAAAGAACCTGAGTCTAATACTTAATATATCCTATCTAAGATATTATATATTTATATATACTAAGTTGTAACTATAACTGCTAATCTCCAACCTCATCAAAGACCTGAGAAGGAATATAATAATACCTGAGAAATGGGAGAAGGACGCAAGCAACTTTCGGGAGTCTTGCAAGAGTAGACAGAGACAGCTAGCAGCCTGGACAGTCACCTAATGTTTCTCAGCATCGTTGGTGCATTCAAATTGGCTACAGGCCTAGAGTATCTGACAGACCATTTTCAGAAGCAGGAATTCTGAAAGACCATCTTACCCTGTCTTGGCAAAGTATAGTGGTCGCTTTCCTTGTGTCCCGCTTGTCCAGAAAGGACAGCATTTGTACTGTCAGCAGTTGAGGCAAGGGCAGTTCTTTGCCCAGTAGGCCATTTTGTGCCAAGAAGACAAACTTCCAAATGGAAATGTCTTAGAAGCCCAACATTCTCTCGGGAACAAATTGGTGCTGCCAGGAGCAATTGTGTCTCACGTCAACAGAATTGTAAGTTATTTAAATGCCATGTTCTCTAGGTCCATGAAGTGTTTGAAGATTACCTGTCCATCTGACCTATGTATTTATTAATCTGGATGACCTAACTAACATAATTATAGAGATGACAAGCATAGGTGACAATAACTATGTAAGTCTTGTCTACCTAAACAACCTAAGGACTAAGCTTCCTTTAAATAAGGCAAACAGTCTGTAAGCAAATGCACAGTAAAAGGACAATGACTTTAAATTGTGACAATACACAAAATATCTTTAACAGAGGTAGGAATGTATAGTGCAATATGCAATATGATAATAATCCTAAATATATATCAGTATACAGAATATCTTAAACAGAAGTAGAACATACATACAGTATGACAGATATAAATTCACATTTGTATCAATATACAAATATTTCACATAAGAGTAAAAATATATGTACAATATAACAAACATAGTTCTGTATTTGTATCAATATACAAATTATCTTAAATAGGAATGTAAAAAGTTTATATTTGTATCAACATATAAGAATTCATAACAGTGCAAAGGCTGGTATATTACTAAATTTGTTTACTAATGTATATGACAGTCTACCATAATACCTTATACCTATCCATTCCATTTCTTCTTTTCCCTTTTTTTTGAGACATATTTTCTTTCCTTAAGGAGAGTACTGAGTTTAACAGTTTCTTCCACCCCCAACCCTAGAACCATTATCCATAACCCTGAGAAATATGAAACCTTAGGGAGAAGGGGCATAGTTTTCTTAGAATTGCTTCATGCTGTTTAGGAAGCGATGGTATCTCTGTTGGGTATTGTGAGAAAGCTCAGATAGTTAAATCTCAGTTAGACTAACTGTAGATTCTGCAGCAACTCTCAGAGTAATGGGTAAGATTGTCTGAAATTTTGGCAAGAATTGTAATATGATGATGATTACCATGGCATCATTCTGGATTGGGTAGAGTTGTTGTTGTTGGGGCCCCATCTTCCTTCTGGAGACTTCAGAGATTGCTATTGGAAAAAACTTATTTTTTTTTATCAGAATGGAAGGTTTGGATTTAAAGATGTCATGACATGTAAGAAAGGATTCCAAGAAATCAAGAGTAAGCATGGAGAGAATTAGAATCTTGAAGATAATGGTCCCTTATAATTGGTTTCTTTCTGTCTCACACCAGAGGGCTCTTCTGATATGGGACTGAAGAATCTCTCAACCATTTCTTTTATCAATATGCTTGGGTTTAGAGAAGGAGTGAGCCAGTTCCATCTCCAAAGCCAGCTTGGTTTATAATTAAATTGGAACCACAACTATTCTAGATTGATAGAGATATAGATGTTAGACAGTGATATCTTACCCTGTGTAGATTGGTACCAATAGATTCTTTCTTTCTGCTGTAAACATCTGGATATCCAAGGCCTTATGATTTCTGGAAGATGGGTATTTCCATTATCCTGGAAAGACAAAAACAGAACCCTACCCCAACCTTTGATTGTTAAATTTTTCTTACAACCTGAAGAGATGTCACATTGGTGGATGATCTTTTACTTCTCCTCATCAAGGGGTTTCTCCTGTTCGAATCGAATTTTTATTAATTTTGTTGGTATCCATAGCTTTTCTTCTCCTGTGGAAACAAAAGCAAAACCCCTTCCCCAACGTAGGACATATCCAGGTTTCCATTCTGAGGTCAACACATCTTTGAAATAAACCGGTTGGTTTAGCTCAGGAGTTTTGTCTGTCGTCCAATGTCTCTCCGCAGCTGTTGTTCCTTTCTCATCAGCATTGAGAAAATTCAAGGTTAATAAAGCACTATGCAATCTATTTCTAGGAGTCATTGTTACCTGTTGCTGTTTATTTAGCATATCCTTTAAAGTTCGATTGGATCTTTCTATGACTGCTTGGCCTGTGGGATTGTGTGGTATACCTGTAAGATGCTTTATATTGTAATAAGCAAAGAACTGTTTCATTTTATTGGAGACATATGCTGGGGCATTGTCTGTCTTAATTTGTACAGGTATTCCCATGATGGCCATAACTTCTAATAGGTGTGTAATCACAGAATCAGCCTTTTCAGAACTCATAGGAGTTGCCCACTGAAATCCTGAATAGGTGTCAATGGTATGGTGTACATACTTTAATCTTCCAAATTCTGCAAAATGAAACACATCCATCTGCCAAATTTCATTTCTTTGTATACCCTTTGGATTGCTTCCTGCAGGTAATGGAGTTTGGTTATAGAAGGAACAAGTAGGACATTTTTTCACAGTATCCTTAGCTTGTTGCCAAGTAATGGAGAAATCCTTCTTCAAACCTTTGCTATTTACATGGTGTTTCTTATGAAATTCTGAGGCTTCTAGCACATTACCTATTAGTAACTGACCAATCTCATCATTACCTTGTGCTAGAGGTCCTGGCAGACCTGTATGGGATCTGATATGTGTTATATATATAGGATGTTCCCTTTTTCTGATGATTTCCTGCAATTGTATGAATAATGAAGTTAATTCTGTATTATCAGGAATAAATTCAGCAGTTTCAATGTGTAAAACAACTCTCTCTGCATATTGAGAGTCAGTGACTATATTGAGGGGTTCTGTGAAGTCCATCAGTACCATAAGAACGGCATACAGTTCTGCCTTTTGTACAGAGCTGTATGGACTTTGTACTACTTTACTTAAGTCTCCTGATTTGTATCCTGCTTTCCCTGATTTATTTGCATCTGTATAGAATGTGAGGACTCCAGAAATTGGCTTGTGTCGTACAATGTGAGGAAGGACCCATTCAGTCTTCTTTATGAATTCTATTCTCTTGCTTTTGGGATAATGGTTGTTAATCTCTCCCAAAAAGTTACTGCAGGCTCTCTGCCAGTATTCATTATCTTTCCATAGTGACGAAATTTCCTCATTAGTTAAAGGTACTACAATTTCTGCTGGGTCCATTCCTGTCAACTGACGAAGTCTTAATTTACCTTTTTGAATCAAATCAGAGATCTTTTCTATATAAGTCTTTAATTTCTTATTTGGTTTACGTGGTAGGAATATCCATTCCAATATAATATCTTCCCTCTGCATCAAAATACCTGTGGGGGAATATCTGGAGGGGAATATGACAAGAATACATTTAAGTTCTGGATCCACACGATCCACATGTGCTTCTCGAATTGTCTTTTCTACTAGAGCCAATTCCTTCTCAGATTCGGCTGATAATTCTCTTGGACTATTTAATTCTTTGTCCCCTTCTAGAGTATTAGCCAAATTTTGTAGTCCATCTTTGGGTATTCCCATGATACCCAATAAGTTGGAAATGCTTCCTAACAACTTTTGAAAATCATTAAGAGTCTTTAATCGATCTCTCCTCAGTTGTACCTTTTGGGGTCTAATTTTTTGTAACTCTATCTTATATCCTAAGTAATTAATAGAATCTCCTCTTTGTATTTTTTCAGGAGCAATTTGCAGTCCCCAGCGAGGCAAAACTTTTTTTACTTCTTCAAACATGCTTTCTAATGTGTCTAACTTTGGATCTGCTAATAGGATATCATCCATATAGTGATAAATTATGGATTGTGGAAACTTTACACTAATTAACTCCAATGGTTTTTGCACAAAGTATTGGCATAAGGTAGGGCTGTTTAACATTCCCTGTGGGAGGACCTTCCATTGATATCTCTTGACTGGCTGAGAATTGTTATAATTAGGAACTGTGAAGGCAAATTTTTCTCTATCATTTTCTTGTAAGGGTATGGTAAAGAAGCAGTCTTTTAAGTCAATAACTATTATAGGCCATTCTTTGGGTAGCAGAGAGGGCAAGGGCATCCCAGTCTGTAGGGAGCCCATTGGCTGAATTACTTTATTAATAGCTCTCAGATCTGTCAGCATTCTCCAATTACCAGACTTTTTTTTTAATAACAAATACAGGAGAATTCCAAGGGCTGGTAGATTCTTCAATGTGTTGAGCATTTAACTGCTCTTGAACCAGCTGTTCTAAAGCTTGTAGCTTCTCTTTTGTCAAAGGCCACTGTCCAACCCAGACAGGTTTATTAGTTAGCCATTTTAAAGGTAAGGCAGTTGGTACTTCTGAGAGTTCAACAGCAGTTGTGCTCTGTTTGTGTACAGCCTGAATGGTTGGTGACTGTTTTTTATAGCATTTTATGATATTATTCCTAGAAACATGCATTGGCCTGTATTCCTTTTCTGAGAGTGTAGGAATTTTAATCTGGGTATTCCACTGTTGTAACAGATCTCGGCCCCATAGATTTACTGCTACATTTGCTACATATGGCTTCAGCCTTCCTCTCTGTCCTTCTGGCCCTATGCATTCAACCCATCTCGAACTCTGTTTTATCTGAGATAGGGTGCCAATTCCTAAAAGTTGGACATCTACCTCTTGAAGAGGCCAATTTGGATGCCATGATTTTGGTGAAATTACAGTCACATCCGCACCTGTGTCTACCAGGCCCTCCGGAACCAAGCCATTAATTCGAATTCTAAGCTTTGGCCTTTCTTCATTTATGGAAGTCTGCCAAAATATTTGTTTTATTGTGTTCTTTGTAAACTGTGATTCATCTATCAGAGCTGTTTTATCATCCATTGTAGTATCAGTTTTTACATTAGACATTGGTTTATTCAGTTGTCCTGGAGAGGAATGTCTTCCATAGTGGCTGGGAATGTTCTTACCACATTTGATTTGGGGGCCTGCAAGAGGCCCCCTGAGGCGTTTCCCGCTACTAAAGGGTTGCCTCGTATATCTATTTTTGATCTGCACTCACTGGTCCAATGTCGGCCTTTGCCACATCTTCTACATAATCCAGGAGGTGGTTGGGGTCTTCTGTTTAGGCTATTCCTAGAAGGAGTATTACTTCTAGGATTACCCCATGTACAGTTTTTACTTATATGACCTGGTGTACCACATTTAAAACATTTGGTACCACGGGGCCTTCTTACACCTCTGGGATTTGTCTCTCCTATCCAAGCCTCATTACTGTAGTTAAGAGATTCAACACTATTAGTATACTGAATCCATTCTTCCAAAGGAGCTGATCTGATCTTTAATGGTGTAAGTATTCTTTTGCATTCTGCATTAGCATTGTTGAATGCCAAGGACTCAGTTAATACTTTTCTTAATTCTTTATCTGATACAGCTTTTGTTATAGCTGTGTTCAGCCTTTGTAAAAAATCAGTGAAGGGTTCATGTGGTCCCTGAAATATCTTTGTGTATACCTCAGTTGCTTTTCCAGGTTCTGGAATTTTTTCCCAAGCATTTAGAGCTGCTGTACGGCATAGGGATATTATATGCTCATCATAAATGGCTTGTACATTCCTGTCAGCGAAACATCCCTCACCAAGTATTTGATCTTGGGAGATCTCAAAACCTCTGAGTTTACCTTGTTGTTCTAAATTTCTTGCCTCTTCTCTCAACCAGCTTTTCCACTGTAACTGCTGGCTATATTCTAGAACAGCTGAAATTAACTGATGCCAGTCATCTGGAATGATTCTATGTGAGGTAGACCACGAATTTAACATCTGTTTTACATATGTGGAGTGTATCCCATATGTAACTACTGCTTCCTTTATATTTTTAAAGTCCCTTGTTGAAATTGGCTGTAATGTATATGTCGTATATGGCTCGGGGTGTGTGTCATCTGCTGGCTTCTCATGGATGATAACAGGATAAGCCATTGTATGAGAGCCATTTGGAGATGTTGCAACCTGTATGGTCTTGCCCTTCTGCTTATTAGGTCCCTTGTCATGTTTATTTAGAGTTTCCTCCAGGGCTTGTAAACGAGCACCTAGGGTCTGTTCCAGGGAGTAAACCTCTTCTCTTGTAAGGGATTCCAGATTTTTCATGGAATCATGCAAGCTTTTATGTTCTTCTGAAACACATGATTCCATGGACCTTATCTTATCAAGTAATGATAATTTTTCTTCCTTATATATTGTCTGAGTAGCTACAACTTCACTCTGGAGAGTTAGTGTTCTGTCCATTAAATACTCATATTTATTATCAATAAAAGCAATTTTGGGTACAAGCTTGTTTTGTAAATTCTGGTTAGCAGATTCCAGAGAGAGAATCTTTTTATGTAAGTCCTGGCCAGCAGATTCCAGAGAAAGAATCTTTTTCTGTAAGCCTTCATTGCTATCTTTTAAAACCTGTAATTCCTGGTTAGCAGATTCCAGAAAGAGAATCTTTTTATGTAAGTCCTGGTCAGCAGATTCCATAGACAGAATCTTTTTCTGTAAGCCTTCATTGCTAACTTTTAAAGCCTGTAAATCCTGGTTAGCAGATTCCAGAAAGAGAATCTTTTTCTGTAGGCCTTCATTGCTATCTTTTAAAACCTGTAATTCCTGGTTAGCAGATTCCAGAAAGAGAATCTTTTTATGTAAGTCCTGGTCAGCAGATTCCATAGACAGAATCTTTTTCTGTAAGCTTTCATTGCTAACTTTTAAAGCCTGTAAATCCTGGTTAGCAGATTCCATGGACAGAATCTTTTTCTGTAAGCCTTCATTGTTATCTTTCAAAGCCTGTATCAGACCCAATAATGACTCATCTTTGTTCTTATTATTAAACCAGTGTTTGAACACTGTGTGAATTATTACAATGAATGTCAAAATGGTACAGGCCAGATATGTCTTAGGGAGGTCATATATTTCCAGGAAAATGTCATTCAGCATACAGGCAAAAAGGTTATTAAATTCTTGTGAGGTAATGTTGTCAGCCATATTACAAGAATTACTCAAAATTTGTTAGTCAGTTTTAAGGTGTAAAATTATCAAGTACTTTTCTTGAAAGAAGCTTACCTTTCCGTGGTTTTCGGGGGTGCAATAGGACTTTTCAGCCAGCAGGAGGCGTTGGTATAGCTCCAAAGCAGGGCCTGCTGGCAACCTTGGCTGGCGGCAGCTGAAGGCAGGAGCCAAGATGGCGGGGAAACGGCACTCGGAGGAGTGGGAAGATCTCACTCACAGCGGTTTTCGCTGGTCTGGGGGATAAGCTAGGGAACTGAGACTGGATTAGCTGCTCCCTTTTTCGGGAATGGAACTGTGTAGGTGTCCCCTGGTTAAATGGAACTTTGCAGGCAGTTTTAGGTACCCGCCAGCCGGGAAGGAGGCTAAGGGAAGGAGCCGCCTAGGCCTTTGGAATTTGCCCCACGTTGGGTGCCAGATATTGGTTAAATTATTAAGGCCACTTCACGTAGTTAAAAGGGAGGTTTATTTTGTGGGGTAACTTACAAATGAAGGGGTAGGTTACAGGGTCTGGCAAGGGTATAGCGCAGTCCGGCGGTGTTCTCTGGAGAACTCTGCTCGGTCTACCTCCAGCGTCCAGATCCGGGAACCAAGAGACAGAGCTCTTCCCGATCCTTGTCTTCCGCTTCCTCCTCTGCCCCGCCTTCTGGGCGTGACCATTACAGAAGCCACAGTGGGGGTTGGAACTTCCAGGCCAATGCTGGGATGGCTACCCATTACAGTTCTCATCCATTGATCACACTCTGCTTTAAAGCAAGAAGGATGCTCTTGCTTTCTAGAATCTCTAAGACAGCAGGAAACATGAGTGTGCTGAGAGCAAAAGAACGGTGTTTCTTTAACATAGGGACCATATCTATTCCAACTCTGCCTCTGATGTAGTTCGTTTGAGATGAAAAGTGACTGCCCCTACCTGAAACGAAGTCTTTATTGTAGGAAGACCGAGAGCCTGGGATTTAACTCCATTTCTGAAGGGAAACACACAGCATAGTTCTCGTCTATGGATCACACTCTGCTTTAGAGCAAGAAGCACGATCTTGCTTTCTAGATTCTCTAATACAGCAGGAAACGTGAGTGTGCTGAGAACAAATGAACGGTGTTTCCTACACATACGGACCATATCTATTCCAACTCTGCTTCTGAAACTGATACAAAGCACTGGTCCTATAACATCCAATGCTTGTCACTTAAGATGAGAAATTTGCTAGCTTTGTGAATGATGTAGTTCACTTGAGCTGAAAAGTGACTGCCCTTACCTGAAATGAAGTCTTGAATGTTGGAAGAAACAGAGCCTGGAATTTAACTCCATTTCTGAAGGGAAACACACAGCATAGTTCTCATCCATGGATCACACTCTGCTTCAGAGCAAGAAGCACGCTCTTGTTTCTAGATTCTCTAATACAGCAGGAAACGTGGTTGTGGTCAGAAAAAAAGAACTGTGTTTCCTACACATACGGACCATATCTAGTCCAACTCTGCTTGTGGAATTGAAACAAACCACAGGTCCACTAACATCCAATGCTTGTCAGTTAAGATGAGAAACGTGTGAGCTTTGTGAACGATGTAGTTCGTTTGTGCTTTATAGTAACTGCCCTTACCTGAAACGAAGTCTTGTTTGTAGGAAGACTCAGAGGCTGGGATTTAACTCCATTTCTGAAGTGAAACACACAGCAGAGTTCTCATCCATTGATCACACTCTGCTTTAAAGCAAGAAGGATGCTCTTGCTTTCTAGAATCTCTAAGACAGCAGGAAACATGAGTGTGCTGAGAGCAAAAGAACGTTGTTTCTTACACATTCGGACCATATCGAGTCCAACTCTGCCTCTGAAATTGATACAAAGCACAGGTCCTCCAGGATCCAATGCTTGTCATTTAAGATGAGAAACGTGTGAGCTTCGTGAACAATGTAGTTCATTTGAGCTGTAAAATAACTCCCCTTCCCTGAAACGAAGTCTTGTTTGTAGGAAGACTGAGAGCCTGGGATTTAACTCCATTTCTGAAGTGAAACACACAGCATGTTTCTCATCCATTGATGACTCTCTGCTTTAGAGCAAGAATCACGCTCTAGCTTTCTAGAGTCTCTAAGACAACAGGAAACGTGAGTGTACTGAGAACAAAAGAACGGTGTTTCCTACACATACGGACCATATCTAGTCCAACTCTGCCTCGGAAATTGATACAAAGCACAGGTCCTCCAGCATCCAATGCTTGTCATTTAAGATGAGAAACGTGTGAGATTCGGGAACGATGTAGTTCGTTTGAGCTGTAAAGTAACTGCCCTTACTTGAAACGAAGTCTTTTTTGTAGGAAGACTCAGAGCCTGTGATTTAACTCCATTTCTGAAGTGAAACACACAGCAGAGTTCTCATCCATTGATCACACTCTGCTTTAGAGCAAGAAGCACGCTCTAGCTTTCTAGAGTCTCTAAGACAGCAGGAAACGTGAGTGTGCTGAGAACAAAAAACGGTGTTTCTTACAAATACGGACCATATCTAGTCCAACTCTGCTTCTGAAACTGATACAAAGCACTGGTCCTCTAACATCCAATGCTTGTCAGTTAAGATGAGAAACGTGTTAGCTTCGTGAACGATGTAGTTCTTTTAAGCTGCAAAGTGACTGCCCTTCCCTGAAATGAAGTCTTGCATGTTGGAAGACACAGAGACTGGGATTTAACTCCATTTCTGAAGGGAAACACACAGCAGAGTTCTCTTCCATGGATCACACTCTGCTTTAGAACAAGAAGCACGCTCTTGCTTTCTAGATTCTCTAATACAGCAGCAAACGTGAGTGTTCTAGAACAAATGAACGGTGTTTCCTACACATACGGACCATATCTATTCCAACTCTGCTTCTGAAACTGATACAAAACACTGGTCCTATAACATCCCATGCTTGTCAGTTGAGATGAGAAACGTGTGAGCTTCGTGAACGATGTAGTTCGTTTGAGCTGTAAAGTAACAGCCCTTTCCTGAAGCGAAGTGTTGCTTGTAGGAAGACTCAGAGCCTGGGATTTAACTCCATTTCTGAAGGGAAACACACAGCAGAGTTCTCATATATAGATCACACTCTGCTTTAGAGCAAGAAGCACGCTCTTGCTTTCTAGAGTCTCTAAGACAGCAGGAAACATGAGTGTTTTGAGAACACAAGAACGGTGTTTCTTACACATTCGGACCATATCGATTCCAATTCTGCCTCTGAAATTGATAAAAAGCATAGGTCCTACAGCTTCCAATGCTTGTCATTTAAGATGAGAAACGTGTGAGCTTCGTGAAGGATGTAGTTCGTTTGACCTGAAAAGTGACTGCCCTTACTTGAAAGGAATTCTTGCTTGTAGGAAGACACAGAGCCTGGAATTTAACTCCATTTCTGATGGGAAACACACAGCATAGTTCTCTTCTATGGATCACACTCTGCTTTAGAGCAAGAAGCACGCTCTTGCTTTCTAGATTCTCTAATATAGCAGGAAACGTGAGTGTGCTGAGAACAAATGAACGGTGTTTCCTACACATAAGGACCATATCTATTCCAACTCTGCTTCTGAAACTGATACAAAGCACTGGTCCTATAACATCCGATGCTTGTCAGTTAAGATGAGAAACGTGTGAGCTTCGTGAACGATGTAGTTCCTTTGAGCTGTAAGGAACTGCCCTTACCTGAAACGAAGTGTTGCTTGTAGGAAGACTCACAGCCTGGGGTTTAACTCCATTTATGAAGGGAAAAACACAGCAGAGTTCTCATATATAGATCACACTCTGCTTTAAAGCAAGAAGCACGCTCTAGCTTTCTAGAGTCCCTAAGACAGCAGGAAACATGAGTGTGCTGAACACAAAAGAACGGTGTTTCTTACACATTCGGACCATATCGATTCCAACTCTGCCTCTGAAATTGATACAAAGCACAGGTCCTCCAGGATCCAATGCTTGTCATTTAAGATGAGAAACGTGTGAGTTTCATGAACAATGTAGATCGTTTGATCTGTAAAGTAACTGCCCTTCCCTGAGACGAAGTCTTGTTTGTAGGAAGACTCAGAGCCTGGGATTTAACTCCATTTCTGAAGTGAAACACACAGCATAGTTCTCATCCATTGATCACACTCTGCTTTAGAGCAAGAAGCACGCTCTAGCTTTCTAGAGTCTCTAAGACAGCAGGAAATGTGAGTGTGCTGAGAACAAAAGAACGGTGTTTCCTACACATAGGGACCATATCTAGTCCATCTCTGCTTCTGAAACTGAGACAAATCACTGGTCCTCTAACATCCAATGCTTGTCAGTTAAGATGAGAAATTTGCTAGCTTCATGAATGATGTAGTTCGTTTGAGCTGAAAAGTGACTGCCCTCACCTGAAACGAATTCTTGAGTGTTCGAAGACACAGAGCCTGGGATTTAACTCCATTTCTGAAGGGAAACACACAGCATAGTTCTTATCCATGGATCACACTCTGCTTTAGAGCAAGAAGCACACTCTTGCTTTCTAGATTCTCTAATACAGCAGGAAACGTGGTTGTGCTCAGAAAAAAAGAACTGTGTTTTCTACACATACGGACCATATCTAGTCCACCTCTGCTTGTGGAACTGAAACAAACCACAGGTCCACTAACATCCAATGCTTGTCATTTAAGATGAGAAACGTGTGAGCTTTGTGAAAGATGTAGTTCGTTTGAGCTTTAAAGTAACTGCCCTTACCTGAAACGAAGTCTTGTTTATAGGAAGGCTCAGAGCCTGGGATTTAACTCCATTTCTGAAGTGAAACACACAGCAGAGTTCTCATTCATTGATCACACTCTGCTTTAAAGCAAGAAGGACACACTTGCTTTCTAGAATCTCTAAGACAGCAGGAAACATGAGTGTGCTGAGAGCAAAAGAACGTTGTTTCTTACACATTCGGACCATATCGAGTCCAACTCTGCCTCTGAAATTGATACAAAGCACAGGTCCTCTAAGATCCAATGCTTGTCATTTAGGATGAGAAACGTGTGAGCTTCGTGAAGGATGTAGTTCATTTGAGCTGAAAAGTGACTGCCCTTACCTGAAACGAAGTCTTTATTGTAGGAAGACACAGAGCCTGGGATTTAACTCCATTTCTGAAGGGAAACACACAGCATAGTTCTCTTCTATGGATCACACTCTGCTTTAGAGCAAGAAGCACGCTCTTGCTTTCTAGATTTTCTAATAAAGCAGGAAACGTGAGTGTGCTGAGAACAAATGAATGGTGTTTCCTACACATACGGACCACATCTATTCCAACTCTGCTTCTGAAACTGATACAAAGCACTGGTCCAATTACATCCGATGCTTGACAGTTAAGTTGAGAAACGTGTGAGCTTCGTGAACGATGTAGTTCCTTTGAGCTGTAAGGATCTGCCCTTACCTGAAACGAAGTGTTGCTTGTAGGAAGACTCAGAGCCTAGGGTTTAACTCCATTTCTGAAGTGAAACACACAGCAGAGTTCTCATATATAGATCACACTCTGCTTTAGAGCAAGAAGCACGCTCTTGCTTTCTAGAGTCTCTAAGATAGCAGGAAACATGAGTGTGCTGAGAACACAAGAACTGTGTTTCTTAAACATTCGGACCATATCGAGTCCAACTCTGCCTCTGAAATTGATAAAAAGCACAGGTCCTCCAGCATGCAATGCTTGTCATTTAGGATGAGAAACGTGTGAGCTTCGTGAAGGATGTAGTTCGTTTGAGCTGAAAAATGACTGCCCTTCCCTGAAACGAAGTCTTGCATGTTGGAAGACACAGAGCCTGGGATTTAACTCCATTTCTGAAGGGAAACACACAGCAGAGTTCTCTTCCATGGATCACACTCTGCTTTAGAGCAGGAAGCACGCTCTAGCTTTCTAGAGTCTCTAAGACAGCAGGAAACGTGAGTGTGCTGAGAACAAAAGAACGGTGTTTCCTATACATACGGACCATATCTAGTCCAACTCTGCTTCTGAAACTGATACAAAGCACTGGTCCTCTAACATCCAATGCTTGTCAGTTAAGATAAGAAACGTGTTAGCTTCGTGAACGATGTAGTTCCTTTGAGCTGAAAAGTGACTGCCATTCCCTGAAACGAAGGCTTGCATGTTGGAAGACACAGAGCCTGGGATTTAACTCCATTTCTGAAGGGAAACACACAGCAGAGTTCTCTTCCATGGATCACACTCTGCTTTAGAACAAGAAGCACGCTCTTGCTTTCTAGATTCTCTAATACAGCAACAAACGTGATTGTGCTAGAACAAATGAACATTTTTTCCTACACATACGGACCATATCTAGTCCATTTCTGCTTCTGAAACTGAGACAAAGCACAGGTCCTTTAACATCCGATGCTTGTCAGTTAAGATGAGAAACGTGTGAGCTTCGTGAACGATGTAGTTCGTTTGAGCTGCAAAGTAACTGCCCTTCCCTGAAACGAAGTCTTGTTTGTAGGAAGACTCAGAGCCTGGGATTTAACTCCATTTCTGAAGTGAAACAAACAGCAGAGTTCTCATCCATTGATCACACTCTGCTTTAGAGCAGGAAGCACGCTCTAGCTTTCTAGAGTCTCTAAGACAACAGGAAACGTGAGTGTGCTGAGAACAAAAGAACGGTGTTTCCTTCACATACGGACCATATCTAGTCCAACTCTGCCTCTGAAATTGATACAAAGCACATGTCGTCCAGCATCCAATGCTTGTCATTTAAGATGAGAAACGTGTTAGCTTCGGGAACGTTGTTGTTCGATTGAGCTGTAAAGTAACTGCCCTTACCTGAAACGAAGTGTTGCTTGTAGGAAGACACAGAGCCTAGGATTTAACTCCATTTCTGAAGGGAAAAACACAGCATAGTTCTCTTCCATGGATCACACTCTGCTTTAGAGCAAGAAGCACGCTCTTGCTTTCTAGAGTCTCTAAGACAGCAGGAAACATGAGTGTGCTGAGAACAAAAGAACGGTGTTTCCTTCACATACGGACCATATCTAGTCCAACTCTGCCTCTGAAATTGATACAAAGCTCATGTCCTCCAGCATCCAATGCTTGTCATTTAAGATGAGAAACGTGTTAGCTTCGGGAACGTTGTTGTTCGTTTGAGCTCTAAAGTAACTGCCCTTAACTGAAACGAAGTCTTTTTTGTAGGAAGACACAGAGCCTAGGATTTAACTCCATTTCTGAAGGGAAACACACAGCATAGTTCTCTTCCATGGATCACACTCTGCTTTAGAGCAAGAAGCATGCTCTTGCTTTCTAGATTCTCTAATACAGCAGCAAAGGTGAGTGTGCTAAGAACAAATGAATGGTGTTTCCTACACATACGGACCATATCTATTCCAACTCTGCTTCTAAAACTCATACAAAGCACTGGTCCCATAACATCCGATGCTTGTCAGATAAGATGAGAAACGTGTGAGCTTCGTGAACGATGTAGTTCGTTTGAGCTGTAAAGTAACTGCCTTTACCTGAAACGAAGTGTTGCTTGTAGGAAGACTCAGAGCCTGGGATTTAACTCCATTTCTGAAGTGAAATACACAACAGAGTTCTCATCCATTGATCACACTCTGCTTTAGAGCAAGAAGCACGCTCTAGCGTTCTAGAGTCTCTAAGACAACAGGAAACGTGAGTGTGCTGAGAACAAATGAACGGTGTTTCCTACACATACGGACCATATCTAGTCCAACTCTGCCTCTGAAATTGATACAAAGCACATGTCCTCCAGCATCCAATGCTTGTCATTTAAGATGAGAAACGTGTGAGCTTCGGGAATGATGTTGTTCGTTTGAGCTGTAAAGTAACTGCCCTTACCTTAAACGAAGTCTTTTTTGTAGGAAGACACAGAGCCTGGGATTCAACTCCATTTCTGAAGGGAAACACACAGCATAGTTCTCTTCCATGGATCACACTCTGCTTTAGAGCAAGAAGCATGCTCTTGCTTTCTAGATTCTCTAATACAGCAGCAAACGTGAGTGTGCTCAGAACAAATGAACGGAGTTTCCTACACATACGGACCATATCTATTCCAACTCTGCTTCTGAAACTGATACAAAGCACTGGTCCTATAACATCCAATGCTTGTCACTTAAGATGAGAAACGTGTGAGCTTCGTGAATGATGTAGTTCGTTTGAGCTGTAAAGTAACTGCCCTTACCTGAAACGAAGTGTTGCTTGTAGGAAGACTCAGAGCCTGGGATTTAACTCCACTTCTGACGGGAAACACACAGCAGAGTTCTCATATATAGATCACACTCTGCTTTAGAGCAAGAAGCACGCTCTTCCTTTCTAGAGTCTCTAAGACAGCAGGAAACATGAGTGTGCTGAGAACACAAGAACGGTGTTTCTTACACATTCGGACCATATCGAGTCCAACTCTGCCTCTGAAATTGATACAAAGCACAGGTCCTCTAAGAACCAATGCTTGTCATTTATGATGAGAAACGTTTGAGCTTCGTGAAGGATGTAGTTCATTTGAGCTGAAAAGTTACTGCCCTTACCTGAAACGAAGTCTTTATTGTAGGAAGACACAGAGCCTGGGATTTAACTCCATTTCTGAAGGGAAACACACAGCGTAGTTCTCTTCTATGGATCACACTCTGCTTTAGAGCAAGAAGCACGCTCTTGCTTTCTAGATTCTCTAATACAGCTTCAAACGTGAGTGTGCTGAGAACAAATGAACGGTGTTTCCTACACATACGGACCATATCTATTCCAACTCTGCTTCTGAAACTGATACAGAGCACTGGTCCTCTAACATCCGATGCTTGTCAGTTAAGATGAGAAACGTGTGAGCTTCAGGAACGATGTAGTTCGTTTGAGCTGTAAAGTAACTGCCCTTACCTGAAACGAAGTATTGATTCTAGGAAGACTCAGAGCCTGGGATTTAATCCATTTCTAAAGGGAAACACACAGCATAGTTCTCATATATAGATCACACTCTGCTTTAGAGCAAGAAGCACGCTCTTGCTTTCTAGAGTCTCTAAGACAGCAGGAAACATGAGTGTGTTGAGAACACAAGAACGGTGTTTCTTACACATTCGGACCATATCGAGTCCAACTCTGCCTCTGAAATTGATACAAAGCACAGGTCCTCTAAGAACCAATGCATGTCATTTATGATGAGAAACGTGTGAGCTTCGTGAAGGATGTAGTTCGTTTGAGCTGAAAAGTGACTGCCCTTCCCTGAAACGAAGGCTTGCATGTTGGAAGACACAGAGCCTGGGATTTAACTCCATTACTGAAGGGAAACACACAGCAGAGTTCTCATCCATTGATCACACTCTGCTTTAGAGCAAGAAGCACGATCTAGGTTTCTAGAGTCTCTAAGACAGCAGGAAACGTGGTTGTGCTCAGAACAAAAGAACTGTGTTTCCGACACATACGGACCATATCTAGTCCAACTCTGCTTTTGAAACTGAAACAAACCACAGGTCCACTAACATCCAATGATTGTCATTTTAGATGATAAACTTGTGAGCTTCGTGAACGATGTAGTTCATTTGAGCTGTAAAGTAGCTGCCCTTACATGAAACGAAGTGTTGCTTGTAGGAAGACTCAGAGCCTGAGGTTTAACTCCATTTCTGAAGTGAAACACACAGCAGGGTTCTCATATATACATCACACTCTGCTTTAAAGCCACAAGGACGCTCTTGCTTTCTAGAATCTCTAAGACAGCAGGAAACATGAATGTGCTGAGAGCAAAAGAACGGTGTTTCCTACACATTCGGACCATATCGAGTCCAACTCTGCCTCTGAAATTGATACAAAGCTCAGGTCCTCTAACTTCCAATGCTTGTCATTTAAGATGAGAAACGTGTGAGCTTCGTGAAGGATGTAGTTCATTTGAGCTGAAAAGTGACTGCCCTTACCTGAAACGAAGTCGTTATTGTAGGAAGACACAGAGCCTGGGATTTAACTCCATTTCTGAAGGGAAATACACAGCAGAGTTCTCTTCCATGGATCACACTCTGCTTTAGAGCAAGAATAACGCTCTAGCTTTCTAGAGTCTCTAAGACAGCAGGAAATGTGAGTGTGCTGAGAACAAAAGAATGGTGTTTCCTACACATACGGACTATATCTAGTCCAACACTGTTTCTGAAACTGATACAAAGCACTGGTCCTCTAACATCCAATTTTTGTCACTTAAGATGAGAAAAGTGTTAGATTCCTGAACGATGTAGTTCGTTTGAGCTGAAAAGTGACTGCCATTCCCTGAAACGAAGACTTGCACGTTGGAAGACACAGAGCCTGGGATTTAACTCCATTTCTGAAGGGAAAAACACAGCATAGTTCTCATCCATGGATCACACTCTGCTTCAGAGCAAGAAGCATGCTCTTGCATTCTAGATTCTCTAATACAGCAGGAAACGTGGTTGTCTTCAGAACAAAAGAACTGTGTTTCCTACACATACGGACCATATCTAGTCCAACTCTGCTTGTGAAACTGAAACAAACCACAGGTCCACTAACATCCAATGCTTGTCAGTTAAGATGAGAAACGTGTGAGCTTCATGAACGATGTAGTTTGTTTGAGCTGTAAAGTAACTGCCCTTCCCTGAAACGAAGTCTTGTTTGTAGGAAGACTCAGAGCCTGGGATTCAACTCCATTTCTGAAGTGAAACACACAGCAGAATTCTTATGCATTGATCACACTCTGCTTTAGTGCAAGAAGCACGCTCTAGCTTTCTAGAGTCTCTAATACAGCAGGAAACGTGAGTGTGCTGAGAACAAAAGAATGGTGTTTCCTACACATTCGGACCATATCTAGTCCAACTCTGCTTCTGAAACTGATACAAAGCACTGGTCCTATAACATCCGATGCTTGTCAGTTAAGATGAGAAACGTGTGAGCTTCGTGAACGATGTAGTTCCTTTGAGCTGTAAGGAACTGCCCTTACCTGAAACGAAGTGTTGCTTGTAGGAAGACTCAGAGCCTGGGGTTTAACTCCATTTCTGAAGTGAAACACACAGCAGAGTTCTCATCCATTGATCACACTCTGCGTTAAAGCAAGAAGGATGCTCTTGATTTCTAGAATCTCTAAGACAGCAGGAAACATGAGTGTGCTGAGAGCAAAAGAACGTTGTTTCTTACACATTCGGACCATATCGAGTCCAACTCTGCCTCTGAAATTGATACAAAGCACAGGTCCTCCAGGATCCAATGCTTGTCATTTAAGATGAGAAACGTGTGAGCTTCGTGAACAATGTAGTTCGTTTGAGCTGTAAAGTAACTGCCCTTCCCTGAGACGAAGTCTTGTTTGTAGGAAGACTCAGAGCCTGGGATTTAACTCCATTTCTGAAGTGAAACACACAGCAGAGTTCTCATCCATTGATCACACTCTGCTTTAGAGCAAGAAGCACGCTCTAGCTTTCTAGAGTCTCTAAGACAGCAGGAAACGTGAGTGTGCTGAGAACAAAAGAACGGTGTTTCCTACACATAGGGACCATATCTAGTCCATCTCTGCTTCTGAAACTGAGACAAATCACTGGTCCTCTAACATCCAATGCTTGTCAGTTAAGATGAGAAATTTTCTAGCTTCATGAATGATGTAGTTTGTTTGAGCTGAAAAGTGACTGCCCTTACCTGAAACGAAGTCTTGAGTGTTGGAAGACACAGAGCCTGGAATTTAACTCCATTTCTGAAGGGAAACACACAGCATAGTTCTCATCCATGGATCACACTCTGCTTCAGAGCAAGAAGCACAGTCTTGCTTTCTAGATTCTCTAATTCAGCAGGAAACTTGAGTGTGCTGAGAACAAATGAATGGTGTTTCCTACACATACGAACCATATCTAGTCCAATTCTGCTTGTGGAACTGAAACAAACCACAGGTCCACTAACATCCAGTGCTTGTCATTTAAGATGAGAAACGTGTGAGCTTTGTGAAAGATGTAGTTCGTTTGAGCTTTAAAGTAACTGCCCTTACCTGAAACGAAGTCTTGTTTATAGGAAGGCTGAGAGCCTGGGATTTAACTCCATTTCTGAAGTGAAACACACAGCAGAGTTCTCATCCATTGATCACACTCTGCTTTAAAGCAAGAAGGACGCACTTGCTTTCTAGAATCTCTAAGACAGCAGGAAACATGAGTGTGCTGAGAGCAAAAGAACGTTGTTTCTTACACATTCGGACCATATCGAGTCCAACTCTGCCTCTGAAATTGATACAAAGCACAGGTCCTCTAAGATCCAATGCTTGTCATTTAGGATGAGAAACGTGTGAGCTTCGTGAAGGATGTAGTTCATTTGAGCTGAAAAGTGACTGCCCTTACCTGAAACGAAGTCTTTATTGTAGGAAGACACAGAGCCTGGGATTTAACTCCATTTCTGAAGTGAAACACACAGCAGAGTTCTCATATATAGATCACACTCTGCTTTAGAGCAAGAAGCACGCTCCTGCTTTCTAGATTCTCTAATACAGCAGGAAACGTGAGTGTGCTGAGAACAAATGAATGGTGTTTCCTACACATACGGACCATATCTATTCCAACTCTGCTTCTGAAACTGATACAAAGCACTTGTCCAATTACATCCGATGCTTGTCAGTTAAGTTGAGAAACGTGTGAGCTTCGTGAATGATGTAGTTCCTATGAGCTGTAAGGAACTGCCCTTACCTGAAACGAAGTGTTGCTTGTAGGAAGACTCAGAGCCTGGAATTTAACTCCATTTCTGAAGGGAAACACACAGCAGAGTTCTCTTCCATTGATCACACTCTGCTTTAGAGCAAGGAGCATGCTCTAGCTTTCTAGAATCCCTAAGACAGCAGGAAACATGAGTGTGCTGAGAAAAAAAGTACGGTGTTTCTTACACATTCGGACCATATCGAGTCCAACTCTACCTCTGAAATTGATACAAAGCACAGGTCCTCCAGGATACAATGCTTGTCATTTAAGATGAGAAACGTGTGAGCTTCGTGAACAATGTAGTTCGTTTGAGCTGTAAAGTAACTGCCCTTCCCTGAAACGAAGTCTTGTTTGTAGGAAGACTGAGAGCCCAGGATTTAACTCAATTTCTGAAGTGAAACACACAGCAGAGTTCTCATCCATTGATCACACTCTGCTTTAGAGCAAGAAGCACGCTCTAGCTTTCTAGAGTCTCTAAGACAGCAGGAAACGTGACTGTGCTGAGAACAAAAACGGTGTTTCATACAAATACGGACCATATCTAGTCCAACTCTGCTTCTGAAACTGATACAAAGCACTGGCCCTCTAACATCCAATGCTTGTCAGTTAAGATGAGAAACGTGTTAGCTTCGTGAACGATGTAGTTCTTTTGAGCTGCAAAGTGACTGCCCTTCCCTGAAACGAAGTCTTGCATGTTGGAAGACACAGAGACTGGGATTTAACTCCATTTCTGAAGAGAAAGACACAGCAGAGTTCTCTTCCATGGATCACACTCTGCTTTAGAACAAGAAGCACGCTCTTGCTTTCTAGATTCTCTAATACAGCAACAAACGTGAGTGTTCTAGAACAAATGAACGGTGTTTCCTACACATACGGACCATATCTATTCCAACTCTGATTCTGAAACTGATACAAAACACTGGTCCTATAACATCCCATGCTTGTCAGTTGAGATGAGAAACGTGTGAGCTTCGTGAACGATGTAGTTCGTTTGAGCTGTAAAGTAACAGCCCTTTCCTGAAGCGAATTGTTGCTTGTAGGAAGACTTTGAGCCTGGGATTTAACTCCATTTCTGAAGGGAAACACACAGCAGAGTTCTCATATATAGATCACACTCTGTTTTAGAGCAAGAAGCACGCTCTTGCTTTCTAGATTCTCTAAGAAAGCAGGAAACATGAGTGTGTTGAGAACACAAGAACCGTGTTTCTTACACATTCGGACCATATCGAGTCCAATTCTGCCTCTGAAATTGATAAAAAGCATAGGTCCTCCAGTTCCAATGCTTGTCATTTAAGATGAGAAACGTGTGAGCTTCGTGAGGGATGTAGTTCGTTTGAGCTGAAAAGTGACTGCCTTTACTTGAAAGGAATTCTTGCTTGTAGGAAGATACAGAGCCTGGAATATAACTCCACTTCTGAAGGGAAACACACAGCATAGTTCTCTTCTATGGATCACACTCTGCTTTAGAGCAAGAAGCACGCTCTTGTTTTCTAGATTCTCTAATAAAGCAGGAAACGTGAGTGTGCTGAGAACAAATGAACGGTGTTTCCTACACATATGGACCATATCTATTCCAACTCTGCTTCTGAAAGTGATACAAAGCACTGGTCCTATAACATCCGATGCTTGTCAGTTAAGATGAGAAACGTGTGAGCTTCGTGAATGATGTAGTTCCTTTGAGCTGTAAGGAACTGCCCTTACCTGAAACGAAGTGTTGCTTGTAGGAAGCCTCAGAGCCTCGGGTTTAACTCCATTTCTGAAGTGAAACACACAGCAGAGTTCTCATATATAGATCATACTTGCTTTAGAGCAAGAAGCACGCTCTTGCTTTCTAGAGTCTCTAAGACAGCAGGAAACATGAGTTTGTTGAGAACACAAGAACGGTGTTTCTTACACATTCGGACTATATCGAGTCCAATTCTGCCTCTGAAATTGATAAAAAGCACAGTTCCTCCAGCATCCAATACTTGTAATTTAAGGTGAGAAACGTGTGAGCTTTGTGAAGGATGTAGTTCGTTTGAGCTGAAAAGTGACTGCCCATACTTGAAAGGAATTCTTGCTTGTAGGAAGACACAGAGCCTGGAATTTAATTCCATTTCTGAAGTGAAACGCACAGCAGAGTTCTCATTCATTGATCACACTCTGCTTTAGAGCATGAAGCACGCTCTATCTTTCTAGAGTCCCTAAGACAGCAGGAAACGTGAGTGTGCTGAGAACAAAAGATCGGTGTTTCCTACACATACGGACCATATCTAGTCCATCTCTGCTTCTGAAACTGAGACAAATCACTGGTCCTCTAACATCCAATGCTTGTCAGTTAAGATGAGAAACGTGTTAGCTTCGTGAATGATGTAGTTCGTTTGAGCTGAAAAGTGACTGCCCTTACCTGAAACGAAGTCTTGAGTGTTGGAAGACACAGAGCCTGGGATTTAACTCCATTTCTGAAGGGAAACACACAGCATAGTTCTCATCCATGGATCACGCTCTGCTTCAGAGCAAGAAGCACGCTCTTGCTTTCTAGATTCTCTAATACAGCAGGAAACGTGGTTGTGCTCAGAAAAAAAGAACTGTGTTTTCTACACATACGGACCATATCTAGTCCAACTCTGCTTGTGGAACTGAAACAAACCACAGGTCCACTAATATCCAATTCTTGTCAGTTAAGATGAGAAACGTGTGAGCTTCATGAACAATGTAGATCGTTTGAGCTGTAAAGTAACTGCCCTTCCCTGAGACGACTTCTTGTTTGTAGGAAGACTCAGAGCCTGGGATTTAACTCCATTTCTGAAGTGAAACAAACAGCAGAGTTCTCATCCATTGATCACACTCTGCTTTAGAGCAAGAAGCACGCTCTAGCTTTCTAGAGTCTCTAAGACAGCAGGAAACATGAGTGTGCTGAGAACAAAAGAACGGTGTTTCCTACACATAGGAACCATATCTAGTCCATCTCTGCTTCTGAAACTGAGACAAATCACTGGTCCTCTAACATCCAATGCTTGTCAGTTAAGATGAGAAATTTTCTAGCTTCATGAATGATGTAGTTTGTTTGAGCTGAAAAGTGACTGCCCTTCCCTGAAACGAAGGCTTGCATGTTGGAAGACACAGAGCCTGGGATTTAACTCCATTACTGAAGGGAAACACACAGCAGAGTTCTCATCCATTGATCACACTCTGCTTTAGAGCAAGAAGCACGATCTAGGTTTCTAGAGTCTCTAAGACAGCAGGAAACGTTGTTGTGCTCAGAACAAAAGAACTGTGTTTCCGACACATACGGACCATATCTAGTCCGAGTCTGCTTTTGAAACTGAAACAAACCACAGGTCCACTAACATCCAATGATTGTCATTTTAGATGATAAACTTGTGAGCTTCGTGAACGATGTAGTTCATTTGAGCTGTAAAGTAGCTGCCCTTACATGAAACGAAGTGTTGCTTGTAGGAAGACTCAGAGCCTGGGGTTTAACTCCATTTCTGAAGTGAAACACACAGCAGGGTTCTCATATATACATCACACTCTGCTTTAAAGCAACAAGGACGCTCTTGCTTTCTAGAATCTCTAAGACAGCAGGAAACATGAATGTGCTGAGAGCAAAAGAACGGTGTTTCCTACACATTCGGACCATATCGAGTCCAACTCTGCCTCTGAAATTGATACAAAGCTCAGGTCCTCTAACTTCCAATGCTTGTCATTTAAGATGAGAAACGTGTGAGCTTCGTGAAGGATGTAGTTCATTTGAGCTGAAAAGTGACTGCCCTTACCTGAAACGAAGTCGTTATTGTAGGAAGACACAGAGCCTGGGATTTAACTCCATTTCTGAAGGGAAATACACAGCAGAGTTCTCTTCCATGGATCACACTCTGCTTTAGAGCAAGAATAACGCTCTAGCTTTCTAGAGTCTCTAAGACAGCAGGAAATGTGAGTGTGCTGAGAACAAAAGAATGGTGTTTCCTACACATACGGACTATATCTAGTCCAACACTGTTTCTGAAACTGATACAAAGCACTGGTCCTCTAACATCCAATTTTTGTCACTTAAGATGAGAAAAGTGTTAGCTTCCTGAACGATGTAGTTCGTTTGAGCTGAAAAGTGACTGCCATTCCCTGAAACGAAGACTTGCACGTTGGAAGACACAGAGCCTGGGATTTAACTCCATTTCTGAAGGGAAAAACACAGCATAGTTCTCATCCATGGATCACACTCTGCTTCAGAGCAAGAAGCATGCTCTTGCTTTCTAGATTCTCTAATACAGCAGGAAACGTGGTTGTCTTCAGAACAAAAGAACTGTGTTTCCTACACATACGGACCATATCTAGTCCAACTCTGCTTGTGAAACTGAAACAAACCACAGGTCCACTAACATCCAATGCTTGTCAGTTAAGATGAGAAACGTGTGAGCTTCATGAACGATGTAGTTTGTTTGAGCTGTAAAGTAACTGCCCTTCCCTGAAACGAAGTCTTGTTTGTAGGAAGACTCAGAGCCTGGGATTCAACTCCATTTCTGAAGTGAAACACACAGCAGAATTCTTATGCATTGATCACACTCTGCTTTAGTGCAAGAAGCACGCTCTAGCTTTCTAGAGTCTCTAATACAGCAGGAAACGTGAGTGTGCTGAGAACAAAAGAATGGTGTTTCCTACACATTCGGACCATATCTAGTCCAACTCTGCTTCTGAAACTGATACAAAGCACTGGTCCTATAACATCCGATGCTTGTCATTTAAGATGAGAAACGTGTGAGCTTCGTGAACGATGTAGTTCCTTTGAGCTGTAAGGAACTGCCCTTACCTGAAACGAAGTGTTGCTTGTAGGAAGACTCAGTGCCTGGGGTTTAACTCCATTTCTGAAGTGAAACACACAGCAGAGTTCTCATCCATTGATCACACTCTGCTTTAAAGCAAGAAGGATGCTCTTGATTTCTAGAATCTCTAAGACAGCAGGAAACATGAGTGTGCTGAGAGCAAAAGAACGTTGTTTCTTACACATTCGGACCATATCGAGTCCAACTCTGCCTCTGAAATTGATACAAAGCACAGGTCCTCCAGGATCCAATGCTTGTCATTTAAGATGAGAAACGTGTGAGCTTCGTGAACAATGTAGTTCGTTTGAGCTGTAAAGTAACTGCCCTTCCCTGAGACGAAGTCTTGTTTGTAGGAAGACTCAGAGCCTGGGATTTAACTCCATTTCTGAAGTGAAACACACAGCAGAGTTCTCATCCATTGATCACACTCTGCTTTAGAGCAAGAAGCACGCTCTAGCTTTCTAGAGTCTCTAAGACAGCAGGAAACGTGAGTGTGCTGAGAACAAAAGAACGGTGTTTCCTACACATAGGGACCATATCTAGTCCATCTCTGCTTCTGAAACCGAGACAAATCACTGGTCCTCTAACATCCAATGCTTGTCAGTTAAGATGAGAAATTTTCTAGCTTCATGAATGATGTAGTTTGTTTGAGCTGAAAAGTGACTGCCCTTACCTGAAACGAAGTCTTGAGTGTTGGAAGACACAGAGCCTGGGATTTAACTCCATTTCTGAAGGGAAACACACAGCATAGTTCTCATCCATGGATCACACTCTGCTTCAGAGCAAGAAGCACAGTCTTGCTTTCTAGATTCTCTAATTCAGCAGGAAACTTCAGTGTGCTGAGAACAAATGAATGGTGTTTCCTACACATACGAACCATATCTAGTCCAATTCTGCTTGTGGAACTGAAACAAACCACAGGTCCAGTAACATCCAATGCTTGTCATTTAAGATGAGAAACGTGTGAGCTTTGTGAAAGATGTAGTTCGTTTGAGCTTTAAAGTAACTGCCCTTACCTGAAACGAAGTCTTGTTTATAGGAAGGCTGAGAGCCTGGGATTTAACTCCATTTCTGAAGTGAAACACACAGCAGAGTTCTCATCCATTGATCACACTCTGCTTTAAAGCAAGAAGGACGCACTTGCTTTCTAGAATCTCTAAGACAGCAGGAAACATGAGTGTGCTGAGAGCAAAAGAACGTTGTTTCTTACACATTCGGACCATATCGAGTCCAACTCTGCCTCTGAAATTGATACAAAGCACAGGTCCTCTAAGATCCAATGCTTGTCATTTAGGATGAGAAACGTGTGAGCTTCGTGAAGGATGTAGTTCATTTGAGCTGAAAAGTGACTGCCCTTACCTGAAACGAAGTCTTTATTGTAGGAAGACATAGAGCCTGGGATTTAACTCCATTTCTGAAGTGAAACACACAGCAGAGTTCTCATATATAGATCACACTCTGCTTTAGAGCAAGAAGCACGCTCCTGCTTTCTAGATTCTCTAATACAGCAGGAAACGTGAGTGTGCTGAGAACAAATGAATGGTGTTTCCTACACATACGGACCATATCTATTCCAACTCTGCTTCTGAAACTGATACAAAGCACTGGTCCAATTACATCCGATGCTTGTCAGTTAAGTTGAGAAACGTGTGAGCTTCGTGAATGATGTAGTTCCTATGAGCTGTAAGGAACTGCCCTTACCTGAAACGAAGTGTTGCTTGTAGGAAGACTCAGAGCCTGGAATTTAACTCCATTTCTGAAGGGAAACACACAGCAGAGTTCTCTTCCATTGATCACACTCTGCTTTAGAGCAAGGAGCACGCTCTAGCTTTCTAGAATCCCTAAGACAGCAGGAAACATGAGTGTGCTGAGAACAAAAGTACGGTGTTTCTTACACATTCGGACTATATTGAGTCCAATTCTGCCTCTGAAATTGATAAAAAGCACAGTTCCTCCAGCATCCAATACTTGTAATTTAAGGTGAGAAACGTGTGAGCTTTGTGAAGGATGTAGTTCGTTTGAGCTGAAAAGTGACTGCCCATACTTGAAAGGAATTCTTGCTTGTAGGAAGACACAGAGCCTGGAATTTAATTCCATTTCTGAAGTGAAACGCACAGCAGAGTTCTCATTCATTGATCACACTCTGCTTTAGAGCATGAAGCACGCTCTAGCTTTCTAGAGTCCCTAAGACAGCAGGAAACGTGAGTGTGCTGAGAACAAAAGATCGGTGTTTCCTACACATACGGACCATATCTAGTCCATCTCTGCTTCAGAAACTGAGACAAATCACTGGTCCTCTAACATCCAATGCTTGTCAGTTAAGATGAGAAACGTGTTAGCTTCGTGAATGATTTAGTTCGTTTGAGCTGAAAAGTGACTGCCCTTACCTGAAACGAAGTCTTGAGTTTTGGAAGACACAGAGCCTGGGATTTAACTCCATTTCTGAAGGGAAACACACAGCATAGTTCTCATCCATGGATCATGCTCTGCTTCAGAGCAAGAAGCACGCTCTTGCTTTCTAGATTCTCTAATACAGCAGGAAACGTGGTTGTGCTCAGAAAAAAAGAACTGTGTTTTCTACACATACGGACCATATCTAGTCCAACTCTGCTTGTGGAACTGAAACAAACCACAGGTCAACTAATATCCAATTCTTGTCAGTTAAGATGAGAAACGTGTGAGCTTCATGAACAATGTAGATCGTTTGAGCTGTAAAGTAACTGCCCTTCCCTGAGACGAAATCTTGTTTGTAGGAAGACTCAGAGCCTGGGATTTAACTCCATTTCTGAAGTGAAACACACAGCAGAGTTCTCATCCATTGATCACACTCTGCTTTAGAGCAAGAAGCACGCTCTAGCTTTCTAGAATCTCTAAGACAGCAGGAAACATGAGTGTGCTGAGAACAAAAGAACGGTGTTTCCTACACATAGGAACCATATCTAGTCCATCTCTGCTTCTGAAACTGAGACAAATCACTGGTCCTCTAACATCCAATGCTTGTCAGTTAAGATGAGAAATTTTCTAGCTTCATGAATGATGTAGTTTGTTTGAGCTGGAAAGTGACTGCCCTTACCTGAAACGAAGTCTTGAGTGTTGGAAGACACAGAGCCTGGGATTTAACTCCATTTCTGAAGGGAAACACACAGCATAGTTCTCATCCATGGATCACACTCTGTTTCAGAGCAAGAAGCACAGTCTTGCTTTCTAGATACTCTAATACAGCAGGAAACGTGAGTGTGCTGAGAACAAATGAATGGTGTTTCCTACACATACGGACCATATCTATTCCAACTCTGCTTCTGAAACTGATACAAAGCACTGGTCCAATTACATCCGATGCTTGTCAGTTAAGTTGAGAAACGTGTGAGCTTCGTGAATGATGTAGTTCCTATGAGCTGTAAGGAACTGCCCTTACCTGAAACGAAGTGTTGCTTGTAGGAAGACTCAGAGCCTGGAATTTAACTCCATTTCTGAAGGGAAACACACAGCAGAGTTCTCTTCCATTGATCACACTCTGCTTTAGAGCAAGGAGCACGCTCTAGCTTTCTAGAATCCCTAAGACAGCAGGAAACATGAGTGTGCTGAGAACAAAAGTACGGTGTTTCTTACACATTCGGACCATATCGAGTCCAACTCTGCCTCTGAAATTGATACAAAGCACAGGTCCTCCAGGATCCAATGCTTGTCATTTAAGATGAGAAACATGTGAGCTTCATGAACAATGTAGATCGTTTGAGCTGTAAAGTAACTGCCCTAACCTGAGACGAAGTCTTGTTTGTAGGAAGACTCAGAGCCTGGGATTTAACTCCATTTCTGAAGTGAAACACACAGCAGAGTTCTCATCCATTGATCACACTCTGCTTTAGAGCAAGAAGCACGCTCTAGCTTTCTAGAGTCTCTAAGACAGCAGGAAACGTGAGTGTGCTGAGAACAAAAGAACGGTGTTTCCTACACATAGGGACCATATCTAGTCCAACTCTGCTTCTGAAACTGATACAAAGCACGGGTCCTCTAACATCCAATGCTTGTCAGTTAAGATGAGAAACGTGTTAGCTTCGTGAACGATGTAGTTCATTTGAGCTGAAAAGTGACTGCCCTTCCCTGATACGAAGTCTTGCATGTTGGAAGACACAGAGCCTGGGATTTAACTCCATTTCTGAAGGGAAACACACAGCAGAGTTCTCTTCCATGGATCACACTCTGCTTTAGAACAAGAAGCACGCTCTTGCTTTCTAGATTCTCTAATACAGCAACAAACGTGATTGTGCTAGAACAAATGAACATTTTTTCCTACACATACGGACCATATCTAGTCCATCTCTGCTTCTGAAACTGAGACAAAGCACTGGTCCTTTAACATCCGATGCTTGTCCGTTAAGATGAGAAACGTGTGAGCTTCGTGAACGATGTAGTTCGTTTGAGCTGCAAAGTAACTGCCCTTCCCTGAAATGAATTCTTGTTTGTAGGAAGACTCAGAGCATGGGATTTAACTCCATTTCTGAAGTGAAACAAACAGCAGAGTTCTCATCCATTGATCACAATCTGCTTTAGAGCAAGAAGCACGCTCTAGCTTTCTAGAGTCTCTAAGACAACAGGAAACGTGAGTGTGCTGAGAACAAAAGAACGGTGTTTCCTTCACATACGGACCATATCTAGTCCAGCTTTGCCTCTGAAATTGATAAAAAGCACATGTCCTCCAGCATCCAATGCTTGTCATTTAAGATGAGAAACGTGTGAGCTTCGGGAACGTTGTTGTTCGTTTGAGCTCTAAAGTAACTGCCCTTAACTGATACGAAGTCTTTTTTGTAGGAAGATACAGGGCCTCGGATTTAACTCCATTTCTGAAGGGAAACACACAGCATAGTTCTCTTCCATGGATCACACTTTGCTTTAGAGCAAGAAGCATGCTCTTGCTTTCTAGATTCTCTAATACAGCAGCAAAGGTGAGTGTGCTAAGAACAAATGAATGGTGTTTCCTACACATACGGATCATATCTATTCCAACTCTGCTTCTGAAACTCATACAAAGCACTGGTCCTATAATATCCGATGCTTCTCAGATAAGATGAGAAACGTGTGAGCTTCGTGAACGATGTAGTTCGTTTGAGCTGTAAAGTAACTGCCCTTACCTGAAACGAAGTGTTGCTTGTAGGAAGACTCAGAGCCTAGGGTTTAACTCCATTTCTGAAGTGAAACACACAGCAGAGTTCTCATATATAGATCACACTCTGCTTTAGAGCAAGAAGCACGCTCTTGCTTTCTAGAGTCTCTAGGACAGCAGAAAACATGAGTGTGCTGAGAACAAAAGAACGGTGTTTCTTACACATTCGGACCATATCGACTCCAACTCTGCCTCTGAAATTGATAAAAAGCACAGGTCCTCCAGCATCCAATGCTTGTCATTTAAGATGAGAAACGTGTGAGCTTCGTGAAGGATGTAGTTCGTTTGAGTTGAAAAGTTACTGCCCTTACTTGAAAGGAATTCTTGCTTTTAGGAAGACACAGAGCCTGGAATTTAACTCCATTTCTGAAGGGAAACACACAGCAGAGTTCTCTTCCATTGATCACACTCTGCTTTAGAGCAAGAAGCACGCTCTTGCTTTCTAGAGTCTCTAAGACAGCAGGAAACATGAGTATGCTGAAAACACAAGAACTGTGTTTCTTAAACATTTGGACCATATCGAGTCCAACTCTGCCTCTGAAATTGATAAAAAGCACAGGTCCTCCAGCATCCAATGCTTGTCATTTAAGATGAGAAACGTGTGAGCTTTGTGAAGGATGTAGTTCGTTTGATTTGAAAAGTTACTGCCCTTACTTGAAAGGAATTCTTGCTTGTAGGAAGACACAGAGCCTGGAATTTAACTCCATTTCTGAAGGGAAACACACAGCAGAGTTCTCATATATAGATCACACTCTGCTTTAAAGCAAGAAGCACGCTCTAGCTTTCTAGAGTCCCTAAGACAACAGGAAACATGAGTGTGCTGAGAACAAAAGAACGGTGTTTCTTACACATTCGGACCATATCGAGTCCAACTCTGCCTCTGAAATTGATACAAAGCACAGGTCCTCCAGGATCCAATGCTTGTCATTTAAGATGAGAAACGTGTGAGCTTCATGAACAATGTAGATCGTTTGAGCTGTAAAGTAACTGCCCTTACCTGAGACGAAGTCTTGTTTGTAGGAAGACTCAGAGCCTGGGATTTAACTCCATTTCTGAAGTGAAACACACAGCAGAGTTCTCATCCATTGATCACACTCTGCTTTAGAGCAAGAAGCACGCTCTAGCTTTCTAGAGTCTCTAAGACAGCAGGAAACGTGAGGGTGCTGAGAACAAAAGAACGGTGTTTCCTACACATAGGGACCATAACTAGTCCATCTCTGCTTCTGAAACTGAGACAAATCACTGGTCCTCTAACATCCAATGCTTGTCAGTTAAGATGAGAAATTTGCTAGCTTCATGAATGATGTAGTTCGTTTGAGCTGAAAAGTGACTGCCCTTACCTGAAACGAAGTCTTGAGTGTTGGAAGACACAGAGACTGGGATTTAACTCCATTTCTGAAGGGAAACACACAGCATAGTTCTCATCCATGGATCACACTCTGCTTCAGAGCAAGAAGCACACTCTTGCTTTCTAGATTCTCTAATACAGCAGGAAACGTGGTTGTGCTCAGAAAAAAAGAACTGTGTTTCCTACACATACGGACCATATCTAGTCCAACTCTGCTTGTGGAACTGAAACAAACCACAGGTCCACTAACATCCAATGCTTGTCATTTAAGATGAGAAACGTGTGAGCTTTGTGAAAGATGTAGTTCGTTTGAGCTTTAAAGTAACTGCCCTTACCTGAAACGAAGTCTTGTTTATAGGAAGGCTCAGAGCCTGGGATTTAACTCCATTTCTGAAGTGAAACACACAGCAGAGTTCTCATCCATTGATCACACTCTGCTTTAAAGCAAGAAGGACGCACTTGCTTTCTAGAATCTCTAAGACAGCTGGAAACATGAGTGTGCAGAGAGCAAAATAACGTTGTTACTTACACATTCGGACCATATCGAGTCCAACTCTGCCTCTGAAATTGATACAAAGCACAGGTCCTCTAAGATCCAATGCTTGTCATTTAGGATGAGAAACGTGTGAGCTTCGTGAAGGATGTAGTTCATTTGAGCTGAAAAGTGACTGCCCTTACCTGAAACGAAGTCTTTATTGTAGGAAGACACAGAGCCTGGGATTTAACTCAATTTCTGAAGTGAAACACACAGCAGAGTTCTCATATATAGATCACAGTCTGCTTTAGAGCAAGAAGCACGCTCTTGCTTTCTAGAGTCTCTAAGACAGCAGGAAACATTAGTGTGCTGAGAACACAAGAACTGTGTTTCTTAAAAATTCGGACCATATCGAGTCCAACTCTGCCTCTGAAATTGATAAAAAGCACATGTCCTCCAGCATCCAATGCTTGTCATTTAAGATGAGAAACGTGTGAGCTTCGTGAAGGATGTAGTTCGTTTGAGTTGAAAAGTTACTGCCCTTACTTGAAAGGAATTCTTGCTTGTAGGAAGACACAGAGCCTGGAATTTAACTCCATTTCTGAAGGGAAACACACAGCAGAGTTCTCTTCCATTGATCACACTCTGCTTTAGAGCAAGAAGCACGCTCTAGCTTTCTAGAGTCCCTAAGACAACAGGAAACATGAGTGTGCTGAGAACAAAAGAACGGTGTTTCTTACACATTCGGACCATACCGAGTCCAACTCTGCCTCTGAAATTGATAAAAAGCACAGGTCCTCCAGGATCCAATGCTTGTCATTTAAGATGAGAAACGTGTGAGCTTCATGAACAATGTAGATCGTTTGAGCTCTAAAGAAACTGCCCTAACCTGACACGAAGTCTTGTTTGTAGGAAGACTCAGAGACTGGGATTTAACTCCATTTCTGAAGTGAAACACACAGCAGAGTTCTCATCCATTGATCACACTCTGCTTTAGAGCAAGAAGCACTCTCTAGCTTTCTAGAGTCTCTAAGACAGCAGGAAACGTGAGTGTGCTGAGAACAAAAGAACGGTGTTTCCTACACATAGGGACCATATCTAGTCCAACTCTGCTTCTGAAACTGATACAAAGCACGGGTCCTCTAACATCCAATTCTTGTCAGTTAAGATAAGAAACGTGTTAGCTTCGTGAACAATGTAGTTCGTTTGAGCTGAAAAGTGACTGCCCTTCACTGAAACGAAGTCTTGCATGTTGGAAGACACAGAGCCTGGGATTTAACTCCATTTCTGAAGGGAAACACACAGCAGAGTTCTCTTCCATGGATCACACTCTGCTTTAGAACAAGAAGCACGCTCTTGCTGTCTAGATTCTCTAATACAGCAACAAACGTGATTGTGCTAGAACAAATGAACATTTTTTCCTACACATACGGACCATATCTAGTCCATCTCTGCTTCTGAAACTGAGACAAAGCACTGGTCCTTTAACATCCGATGCTTGTCAGTTAAGATGAGAAACGTGTGAGCTTCGTGAACGATGTAGTTCTTTTGAGCTGCAAAGTAACTGCCCTTCCCTGAAACGAAGTTTTGTTTGTAGGAAGAATCAGAGCCTGGGATTTAACTCCATTTCTGAAGTGAAACAAACAGTAGAGTTCTCATCCATTGATCACACTCTGCTGTAGAGCAAGAAGCACGCTCTAGCTTTCTAGAGTCTCTAAGACAACAGGAAACGTGAGTGTGCTGAGAACAAAAGAACGGTGTTTCCTTCACCTAAGGACCATATCTAGTCCATCTCTGCTTCTGAAACTGAGACAAATCACTGGTCCTCTAACATCCAATGCTTGTCAGTTAAGATTAGAAACGTGTTAGCTTCGTGAATGATGTAGTTCGTTTGAGCTGAAAAGTGACTGCCCTTACCTGAAACGAAGTCTTGAGTTTTGGAAGACACAGAGCCTGGGATTTAACTCCATTTCTGAAGGGAAACACACAGCATAGTTCTCATCCATGGATCACGCTCTGCTTCAGAGCAAGAAGCACGCTCTTGCTTTCTAGATTCTCTAATACAGCAGGAAACGTGGTTGTGCTCAGAAAAAAAGAACTGTGTTTTCTACACATACGGACCATATCTAGTCCAACTCTGCTTGTGGAACTGAAACAAACCACAGGTCCACTAATATCCAATTCTTGTCAGTTAAGATGAGAAACGTGTGAGCTTCATGAACAATGTAGATCGTTTGAGCTGTAAAGTAACTGCCCTTCCCTGAGACGAAGTCTTGTGTGTAGGAAGACTCAGAGCCTGGGATTTAACTCCATTTCTGAAGTGAAACACACAGCAGAGTTCTCATCCATTGATCACACTCTGCTTTAGAGCAAGAAGCACGCTCTAGCTTTCTAGAGTCTCTAAGACAGCAGGAAACATGAGTGTGCTGAGAACAAAAGAACAGTGTTTCCTACACATAGGAACCATATCTAGTCCATCTCTGCTTCTGAAACTGAGACAAATCACTGGTCCTCTAACATCCAATGCTTGTCAGTTAAGATGAGAAATTTTCTAGCTTCATGAATGATGTAGTTTGTTTGAGCTGAAAAGTGACTGCCCTTACCTGAAACGAAGTCTTGAGTGTCGGAAGACACAGAGCCTGGGATTTAACTCCATTTCTGAAGGGAAACACACAGCATAGTTCTCATCCATGGATCACACTCTGTTTCAGAGCAAGAAGCACAGTCTTGCTTTCTAGATACTCTAATACAGCAGGAAACGTGAGTGTGCTGAGAACAAATGAATGGTGTTTCCTACACATACGGACCATATCTATTCCAACTCTGCTTCTGAAACTGATACAAAGCACTGGTCCAATTACATCCGATGCTTGTCAGTTAAGTTGAGAAACGTGTGAGCTTCGTGAATGATGTAGTTCCTATGAGCTGTAAGGAACTGCCCTTACCTGAAACGAAGTGTTGCTTGTAGGAAGACTCAGAGCCTGGAATTTAACTCCATTTCTGAAGAGAAACACACAGCAGAGTTCTCTTCCATTGATCACACTCTGCTTTAGAGCAAGGAGCACGCTCTAGCTTTCTAGAATCCCTAAGACAGCAGGAAACATGAGTGTGCTGAGAACAAAAGTACGGTGTTTCTTACACATTCGGACCATATCGAGTCCAACTCTGCCTCTGAAATTGATACAAAGCACAGGTCCTCCAGGATCCAATGCTTGTCATTTAAGATGAGAAACATGTGAGCTTCATGAACAATGTAGATCGTTTGAGCTGTAAAGTAACTGCCCTAACCTGAGACGAAGTCTTGTTTGTAGGAAGACTCAGAGCCTGGGATTTAACTCCATTTCTGAAGTGAAACACACAGCAGAGTTCTCATCCATTGATCACACTCTGCTTTAGAGCAAGAAGCACGCTCTAGCTTTCTAGATTCTCTAAGACAGCAGGAAACGTGAGTGTGCTGAGAACAAAAGAACGGTGTTTCCTACACATACGGACCATATCTAGTCCAACTCTGCTTCTGAAACTGATACAAAGCACGGGTCCTCTAACATCCAATGCTTGTCAGTTAAGATGAGAAACGTGTTAGCTTCGTGAACGATGTAGTTCATTTGAGCTGAAAAGTGACTGCCCTTCCCTGAAACGAAGTCTTGCATGTTGGAAGACACAGAGCCTGGGATTTAACTCCATTTCTGAAGGGAAACACACAGCAGAGTTCTCTTCCATGGATCACACTCTGCTTTAGAACAAGAAGCACGCTCTTGCTTTCTAGATTCTCTAATACAGCAACAAACGTGATTGTGCTAGAACAAATGAACATTTTTTCCTACACATACGGACCATATCTAGTCCATCTCTGCTTCTGAAACTGAGACAAAGCACTGGTCCTTTAACATCCGATGCTTGTCCGTTAAGATGAGAAACGTGTGAGCTTCGTGAACGATGTAGTTCGTTTGAGCTTTAAAGTAACTGCCCTTCCCTGAAATGAATTCTTGTTTGTAGGAAGACTCAGAGCATGGGATTTAACTCCATTTCTGAAGTGAAACAAACAGCAGAGTTCTCATCCATTGATCACACTCTGCTTTAGAGCAAGAAGCACGCTCTAGCTTTCTAGAGTCTCTAAGACAACAGGAAACGTGAGTGTGCTGAGAACAAAAGAACGGTGTTTCCTTCACATACGGAGCATATCTAGTCCAGCTCTGCCTCTGAAATTGATAAAAAGCACCTGTCCTCCAGCATCCAATGCTTGTCATTTAAGATGAGAAACGTGTGAGCTTCGGGAACGTTGTTGTTCGTTTGAGCTCTAAAGTAACTGCCCTTAACTGATACGAAGTCTTTTTTTGTAGTAAGATACAGGGCCTAGGATTTAACTCCATTTCTGAAGGGAAACACACAGCATAGTTCTCTTCCATGGATCACACTTTGCTTTAGAGCAAGAAGCATGCAATTGCTTTCTAGATTCTCTAATACAGCAGCAAAGGTGAGTGTGCTAAGAACAAATGAATGGTGTTTCCTACACATACGGATCATATCTATTCCAACTCTGCTTCTGAAACTCATACAAAGCACTGGTCCTATAATATCCGATGCTTCTCAGATAAGATGAGAAACGTGTGAGCTTCGTGAACGATGTAGTTCGTTTGAGCTGTAAAGTAACTGCCCTTACCTGAAACGAAGTGTTGCTTGTAGGAAGACTCAGAGCCTAGGGTTTAACTCCATTTCTGAAGTGAAACACACAGCAGAGTTCTCATATATAGATCACACTCTGCTTTAGAGCAAAAAGCACGCTCTTGCTTTCTAGAGTCTCTAGGACAGCAGAAAACATGAGTGTGCTGAGAACAAAAGAACGGTGTTTCTTACACATTCGGACCATATCGACTCCAACTCTGCCTCTGAAATTGATAAAAAGCACAGGTCCTCCAGCATCCAATGCTTGTCATTTAAGATGAGAAACGTGTGAGCTTCGTGAAGGATGTAGTTCGTTTGAGTTGAAAAGTTACTGCACTTACTTGAAAGGAATTCTTGCTTTTAGGAAGACACAGAGCCTGGAATTTAACTCCATTTCTGAAGGGAAACACACAGCAGAGTTCTCTTCCATTGATCACACTCTGCTTTAGAGCAAGAAGCACGCTCTAGCTTTCTAGAGTCCCTAAGACAACAGGAAACATGAGTGTGCTGAGAAAAAAAGTACGGTGTTTCTTACACATTCGGACCATATCGAGTCCAACTCTGCCTCTGAAATTGATACAAAGCACAGGTCCTCCAGGATCCAATGCTTCTCATTTAAGATGAGAAACGTGTGAGCTTCATGAACAATGTAGATCGTTTGAGCTGTAAAGTAACTGCCATAACCTGAGACGAAGTCTTGTTTGTAGGAAGACTCAGAACCTGGGATTTAACTCCATTTCTGAAGTGAAACACACAGCATAGTTCTCATCCATTGATCACACTCTGCTTTAGAGCAAGAAGCACGCTCTAGCTTTCTAGAGTCTCTAAGACAGCAGGAAACGTGAGTGTGCTGAAAAAAAAAGAACGGTGTTTCCTACACATACGGACCATATCTAGTCCAACTCTGCTTCTGAAACTGAGACAAAGCACTGGTCCTTTAACATCCGATGCTTGTCAGTTAAGATGAGAAACGTGTGAGCTTCGTGAACGATGTAGTTCTTTGAGCTGCAAAGTAACTGCCCTGCCCTGAAACGAAGTCTTGTTTGTAGGAAGACTCAGAGCCTGGGATTTAACTCCATTTCTGAAGTGAAACAAACAGCAGAGTTCTCATCCATTGATCACACTCTGCTTTAGAGCAAGAAGCATGCTCTTGCTTTCTAGATTCTCTAATACAGCAGCAAAGGTGAGTGTGCTGAGAACAAATGAATGGTGTTTCCTACACATACGGATCATATCTATTCCAACTCTGCTTCTGAAACTAATACAAAGCACTGGTCCTATAGCATCCGATGCTTGTCAGATAAGATGAGAAACGTGTGAGCTTCGTGAACGATGTAGTTCGTTTGAGCTGTAAAGTAACTGCCCTTACCTGAAACGAAGTGTTGCTTGTAGGAAGACTCAGAGCCCAGGGTTTAACTCCATTTCTGAAGTGAAACACACAGCAGAGTTCTCATATATAGATCACACTCTGCTTTAGAGCAAGAAGCACGCTCTTGCTTTCTATAGTCTCTAAGACAGCAGGAAACATGAGTACACTGAGAACACAAGAACTGTGTTTCTTAAACATTCGGACCATATCGAGTCCAACTCTGCCTCTGAAATTGATAAAAAGCACAGGTCCTCCAGCATCCAATGCTTGTCATTTAAGATGAGAAACGTGTGAGCTTCGTGAAGGATGTAGTTCATTTGAGTTGAAAAGTTACTGCCCTTACTTGAAAGGAATTCTTGCTTGTAGGAAGACACAGAGCCTGGAATTTAACTCCATTTCTGAAGGGAAACACACAGCAGAGTTCTCATATATACATCACACTCTGCTTTAAAGCAAGAAGCACGCTCTAGCTTTCTAGAGTCCCTAAGACAACAGGAAACATGAGTGTGCTGAGAACAAAAGAACGGTGTTTCTTAAACATTCGGACCATATCGAGTCCAACTCTGCCTCTGAAATTGATAAAAAGCACAGGTCCTCCAGCATCCAATGCTTGTCATTTAAGATGAGAAACGTGTGAGCTTCGTGAAGGATGTAGTTCGTTTGAGTTGAAAAGTTACTGCCCTAACTTGAAAGGAATTCTTGCTTGTAGGAAGACACAGAGCCTGGAATTTAACTCCATTTCTGAAGGGAAACACACAGCAGAGTTCTCATATATAGATCACACTCTGCTTTAGAGCAAGAAGCACGCTCTTGCTTTCTAGAGTCTCTAAGACAGCAGGAAACATGAGTATGCTGAAAACACAAGAACTGTGTTTCTTAAACATTCGGACCATATCGAGTCCAACTCTGCCTCTGAAATTGATAAAAAGCACAGGTCCTCCAGCATCCAATGCTTGTCATTTAAGATGAGAAACGTGTGAGCTTCGTGAAGGATGTAGATCGTTTGAGCTGTAAAGTACCTGCCCTTCCCTGAGAGGAAGTCTTGTTTGTAGGAAGACTCAGAGCCTGGGATTTAACTCCATTTCTGAAGTGAAACACACAGCAGAGTTCTCATCCATTGATCACACTCTGCTTTAGAGCAAGAAGCACGCTCTAGCTTTCTAGAGTCTCTAAGACAGCAGGAAACGTGAGGGTGCTGAGAACAAAAGAACGGTGTTTCCTACACATAGGGACCACAACTAGTCCATCTCTGCTTCTGAAACTGAGACAAATCACTGGTCCTCTAACATCCAATGCTTGTCAGTTAAGATGAGAAATTTGCTAGCTTCATGAATGATGTAGTTCGTTTGAGCTGAAAAGTGACTGCCCTTACCTGAAACGAAGTCTTGAGTGTTGGAAGACACAGAGACTGGGATTTAACTCCATTTCTGAAGGGAAACACACAGCATAGTTCTCATCCATGGATCACACTCTGCTTCAGAGCAAGAAGCACACTCTTGCTTTCTAGATTCTCTAATACAGCAGGAAACGTGGTTGTGCTCAGAAAAAAAGAACTGTGTTTCCTACACATACGGACCATATCTAGTCCAACTCTGCTTGTGGAACTGAAACAAACCACAGGTCCACTAACATCCAATGCTTGTCATTTAAGATGAGAAACGTGTGAGCTTTGTGAAAGATGTAGTTCGTTTGAGCTTTAAAGTAACTGCCCTTACCTGAAACGAAGTCTTGTTTATAGGAAGGCTCAGAGCCTGGGATTTAACTCCATTTCTGAAGTGAAACACACAGCAGAGTTCTCATCCATTGATCACACTCTGCTTTAAAGCAAGAAGGACGCACTTGCTTTCTAGAATCTCTAAGACAGCTGGAAACATGAGTGTGCAGAGAGCAAAATAACGTTGTTACTTACACATTCGGACCATATCGAGTCCAACTCTGCCTCTGAAATTGATACAAAGCACAGGTCCTCTAAGATCCAATGCTTGTCATTTAGGATGAGAAACGTGTGAGCTTCGTGAAGGATGTAGTTCATTTGAGCTGAAAAGTGACTGCCCTTACCTGAAACGAAGTCTTTATTGTAGGAAGACACAGAGCCTGGGATTTAACTCAATTTCTGAAGTGAAACACACAGCAGAGTTCTCATATATAGATCACAGTCTGCTTTAGAGCAAGAAGCACGCTCTTGCTTTCTAGAGTCTCTAAGACAGCAGGAAACATTAGTGTGCTGAGAACACAAGAACTGTGTTTCTTAAAAATTCGGACCATATCGAGTCCAACTCTGCCTCTGAAATTGATAAAAAGCACAGGTCCTCCAGCATCCAATGCTTGTCATTTAAGATGAGAAACGTGTGAGCTTCGTGAAGGATGTAGTTCGTTTGAGTTGAAAAGTTACTGCCCTTACTTGAAAGGAATTCTTGCTTGTAGGAAGACACAGAGCCTGGAATTTAACTCCATTTCTGAAGGGAAACACACAGCAGAGTTCTCTTCCATTGATCACACTCTGCTTTAGAGCAAGAAGCACGCTCTAGCTTTCTAGAGTCCCTAAGACAACAGGAAACATGAGTGTGCTGATAACAAAAGAACGGTGTTTCTTACACATTCGGACCATACCGAGTCCAACTCTGCCTCTGAAATTGATAAAAAGCACAGGTCCTCCAGGATCCAATGCCTGTCATTTAAGATGAGAAACGTGTGAGCTTCATGAACAATGTAGATCGTTTGAGCTCTAAAGTAACTGCCCTAACCTGACACGAAGTCTTGTTTGTAGGAAGACTCAGAGACTGGGATTTAACTCCATTTCTGAAGTGAAACACACAGCAGAGTTCTCATCCATTGATCACACTCTGCTTTAGAGCAAGAAGCACGCTCTAGATTTCTAGAGTCTCTAAGACAGCAGGAAACGTGAGTGTGCTGAGAACAAAAGAACGGTGTTTCCTACACATAGGGACCATATCTAGTCCAACTCTGCTTCTGAAACTGATACAAAGCACGGGTCCTCTAACATCCAATGCTTGTCAGTTAAGATAAGAAACGTGTTAGCTTCGTGAACGATGTAGTTCGTTTGAGCTGAAAAGTGACTGCCCTTCACTGAAACGAAGTCTTGCATGTTGGAAGACACAGTGCCTGGGATTTAACTCCATTTCTGAAGGGAAACACACAGCAGAGTTCTCTTCCATGGATCACACTCTGCTTTAGAACAAGAAGCACGCTCTTGCTTTCTAGATTCTCTAATACAGCAACAAACGTGATTGTGCTAGAACAAATGAACATTTTTTCCTACACATACGGACCATATCTAGTCCATCTCTGCTTCTGAAACTGAGACAAAGCACTGGTCCTTTAACATCCGATGCTTGTCAGTTAAGATGAGAAACGTGTGAGCTTCGTGAACGATGTAGTTCTTTTGAGCTGCAAAGTAACTGGCCTTCCCTGAAACGAAGTTTTGTTTGTAGGAAGAATCAGAGCCTGGGATTTAACTCCATTTCTGAAGTGAAACAAACAGTAGTGTTCTCATCCATTGATCACACTCTGCTTTAGAGCAAGAAGCACGCTCTAGCTTTCTAGAGTCTCTAAGACAACAGGAAACGTAATTGTGCTGAGAACAAAAGAACGGTGTTTCCTTCACATACGGACCATATCTAGTCCAACTCTGCCTCTGAAATTGATAAAAAGCACATGTCCTCCAGCATCCAATGCTTGTCATTTAAGATGAGAAACGTGTGAGCTTCGTGAAGGATGTAGTTCGTTTGAGTTGAAAAGTTACTGCCCTTACTTGAAAGGAATTCTTGCTTGTAGGAAGACACAGAGCCTGGAATTTAACTCCATTTCTGAAGGGAAACACACAGCAGAGTTCTCATATATAGATCACACTCTGCTTTAAAGCAAGAAGCACGCTCTAGCTTTCTAGAGTCCCTAAGACAACAGGAAACATGAGTGTGCTGAGAACAAAAGAACGGTGTTTCTTAAACATTCGGACCATATCGAGTCCAACTCTGCCTCTGAAATTGATACAAAGCACAGGTCCTCTAGCATCCAATGCTTGTCATTTAAGATGAGAAACGTGTGAGCTTCATGAACAATGTAGATCGTTTGAGCTGTAAAGTAACTGCCCTTCCCTGAGACGAAGTCTTGTTTGTAGGAAGACTCAGAGATTGGGATTTAACTCCATTTCTGAAGTGAAACACACAGCAGAGTTCTCATCCATGGATCACACTCTGCTTCAGAGCAAGAAGCACAGTCTTGCTTTCTAGATTCTCTAATTCAGCAGGAAACTTGAGTGTGCTGAGAACAAATGAATGGTGTTTCCTACACATACGAACCATATCTAGTCCAATTCTGCTTGTGGAACTGAAACAAACCACAGGTCCAGTAACATCCAATGCTTGTCATTTAAGATGAGAAACGTGTGAGCTTTGTGAAAGATGTAGTTCGTTTGAGCTTTAAAGTAACTGCCCTTACCTGAAACGAAGTCTTGTTTATAGGAAGGCTGAGAGCCTGGGATTTAACTCCATTTCTGAAGTGAAACACACAGCAGAGTTCTCATCCATTGATCACACTCTGCTTTAAAGCAAGAAGGACGCACTTGCTTTCTAGAATCTCTAAGACAGCAGGAAACATGAGTGTGCTGAGAGCAAAAGAACGTTGTTTCTTACACATTCGGACCATATCGAGTCCAACTCTGCCTCTGAAATTGATACAAAGCACAGGTCCTCTAAGATCCAATGCTTGTCATTTAGGATGAGAAACGTGTGAGCTTCGTGAAGGATGTAGTTCATTTGAGCTGAAAAGTGACTGCCCTTACCTGAAACGAAGTCTTTATTGTAGGAAGACATAGAGCCTGGGATTTAACTCCATTTCTGAAGTGAAACACACAGCAGAGTTCTCATATATAGATCACACTCTGCTTTAGAGCAAGAAGCACGCTCCTGCTTTCTAGATTCTCTAATACAGCAGGAAACGTGAGTGTGCTGAGAACAAATGAATGGTGTTTCCTACACATACGGACCATATCTATTCCAACTCTGCTTCTGAAACTGATACAAAGCACTGGTCCAATTACATCCGATGCTTGTCAGTTAAGTTGAGAAACGTGTGAGCTTCGTGAATGATGTAGTTCCTATGAGCTGTAAGGAACTGCCCTTACCTGAAACGAAGTGTTGCTTGTAGGAAGACTCAGAGCCTGGAATTTAACTCCATTTCTGAAGGGAAACACACAGCAGAGTTCTCTTCCATTGATCACACTCTGCTTTAGAGCAAGGAGCACGCTCTAGCTTTCTAGAATCCCTAAGACAGCAGGAAACATGAGTGTGCTGAGAACAAAAGTACGGTGTTTCTTACACATTCGGACTATATCGAGTCCAATTCTGCCTCTGAAATTGATAAAAAGCACAGTTCCTCCAGCATCCAATACTTGTAATTTAAGGTGAGAAACGTGTGAGCTTTGTGAAGGATGTAGTTCGTTTGAGCTGAAAAGTGACTGCCCATACTTGAAAGGAATTCTTGCTTGTAGGAAGACACAGAGCCTGGAATTTAATTCCATTTCTGAAGTGAAACGCACAGCAGAGTTCTCATTCATTGATCACACTCTGCTTTAGAGCATGAAGCACGCTCTAGCTTTCTAGAGTCCCTAAGACAGCAGGAAACGTGAGTGTGCTGAGAACAAAAGATCGGTGTTTCCTACACATACGGACCATATCTAGTCCATCTCTGCTTCAGAAACTGAGACAAATCACTGGTCCTCTAACATCCAATGCTTGTCAGTTAAGATGAGAAACGTGTTAGCTTCGTGAATGATTTAGTTCGTTTGAGCTGAAAAGTGACTGCCCTTACCTGAAACGAAGTCTTGAGTTTTGGAAGACACAGAGCCTGGGATTTAACTCCATTTCTGAAGGGAAACACACAGCATAGTTCTCATCCATGGATCACGCTCTGCTTCAGAGCAAGAAGCACGCTCTTGCTTTCTAGATTCTCTAATACAGCAGGAAACGTGGTTGTGCTCAGAAAAAAAGAACTGTGTTTTCTACACATACGGACCATATCTAGTCCAACTCTGCTTGTGGAACTGAAACAAACCACAGGTCAACTAATATCCAATTCTTGTCAGTTAAGATGAGAAACGTGTGAGCTTCATGAACAATGTAGATCGTTTGAGCTGTAAAGTAACTGCCCTTCCCTGAGACGAAATCTTGTTTGTAGGAAGACTCAGAGCCTGGGATTTAACTCCATTTCTGAAGTGAAACACACAGCAGAGTTCTCATCCATTGATCACACTCTGCTTTAGAGCAAGAAGCACGCTCTAGCTTTCTAGAGTCTCTAAGACAGCAGGAAACATGAGTGTGCTGAGAACAAAAGAACGGTGTTTCCTACACATAGGAACCATATCTAGTCCATCTCTGCTTCTGAAACTGAGACAAATCACTGGTCCTCTAACATCCAATGCTTGTCAGTTAAGATGAGAAATTTTCTAGCTTCATGAATGATGTAGTTTGTTTGAGCTGGAAAGTGACTGCCCTTACCTGAAACGAAGTCTTGAGTGTTGGAAGACACAGAGCCTGGGATTTAACTCCATTTCTGAAGGGAAACACACAGCATAGTTCTCATCCATGGATCACACTCTGTTTCAGAGCAAGAAGCACAGTCTTGCTTTCTAGATACTCTAATACAGCAGGAAACGTGAGTGTGCTGAGAACAAATGAATGGTGTTTCCTACACATACGGACCATATCTATTCCAACTCTGCTTCTGAAACTGATACAAAGCACTGGTCCAATTACATCCGATGCTTGTCAGTTAAGTTGAGAAACGTGTGAGCTTCGTGAATGATGTAGTTCCTATGAGCTGTAAGGAACTGCCCTTACCTGAAACGAAGTGTTGCTTGTAGGAAGACTCAGAGCCTGGAATTTAACTCCATTTCTGAAGGGAAACACACAGCAGAGTTCTCTTCCATTGATCACACTCTGCTTTAGAGCAAGGAGCACGCTCTAGCTTTCTAGAATCCCTAAGACAGCAGGAAACATGAGTGTGCTGAGAACAAAAGTACGGTGTTTCTTACACATTCGGACCATATCGAGTCCAACTCTGCCTCTGAAATTGATACAAAGCACAGGTCCTCCAGGATCCAATGCTTGTCATTTAAGATGAGAAACATGTGAGCTTCATGAACAATGTAGATCGTTTGAGCTGTAAAGTAACTGCCCTAACCTGAGACGAAGTCTTGTTTGTAGGAAGACTCAGAGCCTGGGATTTAACTCCATTTCTGAAGTGAAACACACAGCAGAGTTCTCATCCATTGATCACACTCTGCTTTAGAGCAAGAAGCACGCTCTAGCTTTCTAGAGTCTCTAAGACAGCAGGAAACGTGAGTGTGCTGAGAACAAAAGAACGGTGTTTCCTACACATAGGGACCATATCTAGTCCAACTCTGCTTCTGAAACTGATACAAAGCACGGGTCCTCTAACATCCAATGCTTGTCAGTTAAGATGAGAAACGTGTTAGCTTCGTGAACGATGTAGTTCATTTGAGCTGAAAAGTGACTGCCCTTCCCTGATACGAAGTCTTGCATGTTGGAAGACACAGAGCCTGGGATTTAACTCCATTTCTGAAGGGAAACACACAGCAGAGTTCTCTTCCATGGATCACACTCTGCTTTAGAACAAGAAGCACGCTCTTGCTTTCTAGATTCTCTAATACAGCAACAAACGTGATTGTGCTAGAACAAATGAACATTTTTTCCTACACATACGGACCATATCTAGTCCATCTCTGCTTCTGAAACTGAGACAAAGCACTGGTCCTTTAACATCCGATGCTTGTCCGTTAAGATGAGAAACGTGTGAGCTTCGTGAACGATGTAGTTCGTTTGAGCTGCAAAGTAACTGCCCTTCCCTGAAATGAATTCTTGTTTGTAGGAAGACTCAGAGCATGGGATTTAACTCCATTTCTGAAGTGAAACAAACAGCAGAGTTCTCATCCATTGATCACAATCTGCTTTAGAGCAAGAAGCACGCTCTAGCTTTCTAGAGTCTCTAAGACAACAGGAAACGTGAGTGTGCTGAGAACAAAAGAACGGTGTTTCCTTCACATACGGACCATATCTAGTCCAGCTCTGCCTCTGAAATTGATAAAAAGCACATGTCCTCCAGCATCCAATGCTTGTCATTTAAGATGAGAAACGTGTGAGCTTCGGGAACGTTGTTGTTCGTTTGAGCTCTAAAGTAACTGCCCTTAACTGATACGAAGTCTTTTTTGTAGGAAGATACAGGGCCTAGGATTTAACTCCATTTCTGAAGGGAAACACACAGCATAGTTCTCTTCCATGGATCACACTTTGCTTTAGAGCAAGAAGCATGCTCTTGCTTTCTAGATTCTCTAATACAGCAGCAAAGGTGAGTGTGCTAAGAACAAATGAATGGTGTTTCCTACACATACGGATCATATCTATTCCAACTCTGCTTCTGAAACTCATACAAAGCACTGGTCCTATAACATCTGATGCTTGTCAGATAAGATGAGAAACGTGTGAGCTTCGTGAACGATGTAGTTCGTTTGAGCTGTAAAGTAACTGCCCTTACCTGAAACGAAGTGTTGCTTGTAGGAAGACTCAGAGCCTAGGGTTTAACTCCATTTCTGAAGTGAAACACACAGCAGAGTTCTCATATATAGATCACACTCTGCTTTAGAGCAAGAAGCACGCTCTTGCTTTCTAGAGTCTCTAGGACAGCAGAAAACATGAGTGTGCTGAGAACAAAAGAACGGTGTTTCTTACACATTCGGACCATATCGACTCCAACTCTGCCTCTGAAATTGATAAAAAGCACAGGTCCTCCAGCATCCAATGCTTGTCATTTAAGATGAGAAACGTGTGAGCTTCGTGAAGGATGTAGTTCGTTTGAGTTGAAAAGTTACTGCCCTTACTTGAAAGGAATTCTTGCTTTTAGGAAGACACAGACCCTGGAATTTAACTCCATTTCTGAAGGGAAACACACAGCAGAGTTCTCTTCCATTGATCACACTCTGCTTTAGAGCAAGAAGCACGCTCTTGCTTTCTAGAGTCTCTAAGACAGCAGGAAACATGAGTATGCTGAAAACACAAGAACTGTGTTTCTTAAACATTTGGACCATATCGAGTCCAACTCTGCCTCTGAAATTGATAAAAAGCACAGGTCCTCCAGCATCCAATGCTTGTCATTTAAGATGAGAAACGTGTGAGCTTTGTGAAGGATGTAGTTCGTTTGATTTGAAAAGTTACTGCCCTTACTTGAAAGGAATTCTTGCTTGTAGGAAGACACAGAGCCTGGAATTTAACTCCATTTCTGAAGGGAAACACACAGCAGAGTTCTCATATATAGATCACACTCTGCTTTAAAGCAAGAAGCACGCTCTAGCTTTCTAGAGTCCCTAAGACAACAGGAAACATGAGTGTGCTGAGAACAAAAGAACGGTGTTTCTTACACATTCGGACCATATCGAGTCCAACTCTGCCTCTGAAATTGATACAAAGCACAGGTCCTCCAGGATCCTATGCTTGTCATTTAAGATGAGAAACGTGTGAGCTTCATGAACAATGTAGATCGTTTGAGCTGTAAAGTAACTGCCCTTACCTGAGACGAAGTCTTGTTTGTAGGAAGACTCAGAGCCTGGGATTTAACTCCATTTCTGAAGTGAAACACACAGCAGAGTTCTCATCCATTGATCACACTCTGCTTTAGAGCAAGAAGCACGCTCTAGCTTTCTAGAGTCTCTAAGACAGCAGGAAACGTGAGGGTGCTGAGAACAAAAGAACGGTGTTTCCTACACATAGGGACCATAACTAGTCCATCTCTGCTTCTGAAACTGAGACAAATCACTGGTCCTCTAACATCCAATGCTTGTCAGTTAAGATGAGAAATTTGCTAGCTTCATGAATGATGTAGTTCGTTTGAGCTGAAAAGTGACTGCCCTTACCTGAAACGAAGTCTTGAGTGTTGGAAGACACAGAGACTGGGATTTAACTCCATTTCTGAAGGGAAACACACAGCATAGTTCTCATCCATGGATCACACTCTGCTTCAGAGCAAGAAGCACACTCTTGCTTTCTAGATTCTCTAATACAGCAGGAAACGTGGTTGTGCTCAGAAAAAAAGAACTGTGTTTCCTACACATACGGACCATATCTAGTCCAACTCTGCTTGTGGAACTGAAACAAACCACAGGTCCACTAACATCCAATGCTTGTCATTTAAGATGAGAAACGTGTGAGCTTTGTGAAAGATGTAGTTCGTTTGAGCTTTAAAGTAACTGCCCTTACCTGAAACGAAGTCTTGTTTATAGGAAGGCTCAGAGCCTGGGATTTAACTCCATTTCTGAAGTGAAACACACAGCAGAGTTCTCATCCATTGATCACACTCTGCTTTAAAGCAAGAAGGACGCACTTGCTTTCTAGAATCTCTAAGACAGCTGGAAACATGAGTGTGCAGAGAGCAAAATAACGTTGTTACTTACACATTCGGACCATATCGAGTCCAACTCTGCCTCTGAAATTGATACAAAGCACAGGTCCTCTAAGATCCAATGCTTGTCATTTAGGATGAGAAACGTGTGAGCTTCGTGAAGGATGTAGTTCATTTGAGCTGAAAAGTGACTGCCCTTACCTGAAACGAAGTCTTTATTGTAGGAAGACACAGAGCCTGGGATTTAACTCAATTTCTGAAGTGAAACACACAGCAGAGTTCTCATATATAGATCACAGTCTGCTTTAGAGCAAGAAGCACGCTCTTGCTTTCTAGAGTCTCTAAGACAGCAGGAAACTTGAGTGTGATCAGAACAAAAGAACGGTGTTTCCTACACATAGGAACCATATCTAGTCCATCTCTGCTTCTGAAACTGAGACAAATCACTGGTCCTCTAACATCCAATGCTTGTCAGTTAAGATGAGAAATTTTCTAGCTTCATGAATGATGTAGTTTGTTTGAGCTGGAAAGTGACTGCCCTTACCTGAAACGAAGTCTTGAGTGTTGGAAGACACAGAGCCTGGGATTTAACTCCATTTCTGAAGGGAAACACACAGCATAGTTCTCATCCATGGATCACACTCTGTTTCAGAGCAAGAAGCACAGTCTTGCTTTCTAGATACTCTAATACAGCAGGAAACGTGAGTGTGCTGAGAACAAATGAATGGTGTTTCCTACACATTCGGACCATATCTATTCCAACTCTGCTTCTGAAACTGATACAAAGCACTGGTCCAATTACATCCGATGCTTGTCAGTTAAGTTGAGAAACGTGTGAGCTTCGTGAATGATGTAGTTCCTATGAGCTGTAAGGAACTGCCCTTACCTGAAACGAAGTGTTGCTTGTAGGAAGACTCAGAGCCTGGAATTTAACTCCATTTCTGAAGGGAAACACACAGCAGAGTTCTCTTCCATTGATCACACTCTGCTTTAGAGCAAGGAGCACGCTCTAGCTTTCTAGAATCCCTAAGACAGCAGGAAACATGAGTGTGCTGAGAACAAAAGTACGGTGTTTCTTACACATTCGGACCATATCGAGTCCAACTCTGCCTCTGAAATTGATACAAAGCACAGGTCCTCCAGGATCCAATGCTTGTCATTTAAGATGAGAAACATGTGAGCTTCATGAACAATGTAGATCGTTTGAGCTGTAAAGTAACTGCCCTAACCTGAGACGAAGTCTTGTTTGTAGGAAGACTCAGAGCCTGGGATTTAACTCCATTTCTGAAGTGAAACACACAGCAGAGTTCTCATCCATTGATCACACTCTGCTTTAGAGCAAGAAGCACGCTCTAGCTTTCTAGAGTCTCTAAGACAGCAGGAAACGTGAGTGTGCTGAGAACAAAAGAACGGTGTTTCCTACACATAGGGACCATATCTAGTCCAACTCTGCTTCTGAAACTGATACAAAGCACGGGTCCTCTAACATCCAATGCTTGTCAGTTAAGATGAGAAACGTGTTAGCTTCGTGAACGATGTAGTTCATTTGAGCTGAAAAGTGACTGCCCTTCCCTGATACGAAGTCTTGCATGTTGGAAGACACAGAGCCTGGGATTTAACTCCATTTCTGAAGGGAAACACACAGCAGAGTTCTCTTCCATGGATCACACTCTGCTTTAGAACAAGAAGCACGCTCTTGCTTTCTAGATTCTCTAATACAGCAACAAACGTGATTGTGCTAGAACAAATGAACATTTTTTCCTACACATACGGACCATATCTAGTCCATCTCTGCTTCTGAAACTGAGACAAAGCACTGGTCCTTTAACATCCGATGCTTGTCCGTTAAGATGAGAAACGTGTGAGCTTCGTGAACGATGTAGTTCGTTTGAGCTGCAAAGTAACTGCCCTTCCCTGAAATGAATTCTTGTTTGTAGGAAGACTCAGAGCATGGGATTTAACTCCATTTCTGAAGTGAAACAAACAGCAGAGTTCTCATCCATTGATCACAATCTGCTTTAGAGCAAGAAGCACGCTCTAGCTTTCTAGAGTCTCTAAGACAACAGGAAACGTGAGTGTGCTGAGAACAAAAGAACGGTGTTTCCTTCACATACGGACCATATCTAGTCCAGCTCTGCCTCTGAAATTGATAAAAAGCACATGTCCTCCAGCATCCAATGCTTGTCATTTAAGATGAGAAACGTGTGAGCTTCGGGAACGTTGTTGTTCGTTTGAGCTCTAAAGTAACTGCCCTTAACTGATACGAAGTCTTTTTTGTAGGAAGATACAGGGCCTAGGATTTAACTCCATTTCTGAAGGGAAACACACAGCATAGTTCTCTTCCATGGATCACACTTTGCTTTAGAGCAAGAAGCATGCTCTTGCTTTCTAGATTCTCTAATACAGCAGCAAAGGTGAGTGTGCTAAGAACAAATGAATGGTGTTTCCTACACATACGGATCATATCTATTCCAACTCTGCTTCTGAAACTCATACAAAGCACTGGTCCTATAACATCTGATGCTTGTCAGATAAGATGAGAAACGTGTGAGCTTCGTGAACGATGTAGTTCGTTTGAGCTGTAAAGTAACTGCCCTTACCTGAAACGAAGTGTTGCTTGTAGGAAGACTCAGAGCCTAGGGTTTAACTCCATTTCTGAAGTGAAACACACAGCAGAGTTCTCATATATAGATCACACTCTGCTTTAGAGCAAGAAGCACGCTCTTGCTTTCTAGAGTCTCTAGGACAGCAGAAAACATGAGTGTGCTGAGAACAAAAGAACGGTGTTTCTTACACATTCGGACCATATCGACTCCAACTCTGCCTCTGAAATTGATAAAAAGCACAGGTCCTCCAGCATCCAATGCTTGTCATTTAAGATGAGAAACGTGTGAGCTTCGTGAAGGATGTAGTTCGTTTGAGTTGAAAAGTTACTGCCCTTACTTGAAAGGAATTCTTGCTTTTAGGAAGACACAGAGCCTGGAATTTAACTCCATTTCTGAAGGGAAACACACAGCAGAGTTCTCTTCCATTGATCACACTCTGCTTTAGAGCAAGAAGCACGCTCTTGCTTTCTAGAGTCTCTAAGACAGCAGGAAACATGAGTATGCTGAAAACACAAGAACTGTGTTTCTTAAACATTTGGACCATATCGAGTCCAACTCTGCCTCTGAAATTGATAAAAAGCACAGGTCCTCCAGCATCCAATGCTTGTCATTTAAGATGAGAAACGTGTGAGCTTTGTGAAGGATGTAGTTCGTTTGATTTGAAAAGTTACTGCCCTTACTTGAAAGGAATTCTTGCTTGTAGGAAGACACAGAGCCTGGAATTTAACTCCATTTCTGAAGGGAAACACACAGCAGAGTTCTCATATATAGATCACACTCTGCTTTAAAGCAAGAAGCACGCTCTAGCTTTCTAGAGTCCCTAAGACAACAGGAAACATGAGTGTGCTGAGAACAAAAGAACGGTGTTTCTTACACATTCGGACCATATCGAGTCCAACTCTGCCTCTGAAATTGATACAAAGCACAGGTCCTCCAGGATCCAATGCTTGTCATTTAAGATGAGAAACGTGTGAGCTTCATGAACAATGTAGATCGTTTGAGCTGTAAAGTAACTGCCCTTACCTGAGACGAAGTCTTGTTTGTAGGAAGACTCAGAGCCTGGGATTTAACTCCATTTCTGAAGTGAAACACACAGCAGAGTTCTCATCCATTGATCACACTCTGCTTTAGAGCAAGAAGCACGCTCTAGCTTTCTAGAGTCTCTAAGACAGCAGGAAACGTGAGGGTGCTGAGAACAAAAGAACGGTGTTTCCTACACATAGGGACCATAACTAGTCCATCTCTGCTTCTGAAACTGAGACAAATCACTGGTCCTCTAACATCCAATGCTTGTCAGTTAAGATGAGAAATTTGCTAGCTTCATGAATGATGTAGTTCGTTTGAGCTGAAAAGTGACTGCCCTTACCTGAAACGAAGTCTTGAGTGTTGGAAGACACAGAGACTGGGATTTAACTCCATTTCTGAAGGGAAACACACAGCATAGTTCTCATCCATGGATCACACTCTGCTTCAGAGCAAGAAGCACACTCTTGCTTTCTAGATTCTCTAATACAGCAGGAAACGTGGTTGTGCTCAGAAAAAAAGAACTGTGTTTCCTACACATACGGACCATATCTAGTCCAACTCTGCTTGTGGAACTGAAACAAACCACAGGTCCACTAACATCCAATGCTTGTCATTTAAGATGAGAAACGTGTGAGCTTTGTGAAAGATGTAGTTCGTTTGAGCTTTAAAGTAACTGCCCTTACCTGAAACGAAGTCTTGTTTATAGGAAGGCTCAGAGCCTGGGATTTAACTCCATTTCTGAAGTGAAACACACAGCAGAGTTCTCATCCATTGATCACACTCTGCTTTAAAGCAAGAAGGACGCACTTGCTTTCTAGAATCTCTAAGACAGCTGGAAACATGAGTGTGCAGAGAGCAAAATAACGTTGTTACTTACACATTCGGACCATATCGAGTCCAACTCTGCCTCTGAAATTGATACAAAGCACAGGTCCTCTAAGATCCAATGCTTGTCATTTAGGATGAGAAACGTGTGAGCTTCGTGAAGGATGTAGTTCATTTGAGCTGAAAAGTGACTGCCCTTACCTGAAACGAAGTCTTTATTGTAGGAAGACACAGAGCCTGGGATTTAACTCAATTTCTGAAGTGAAACACACAGCAGAGTTCTCATATATAGATCACAGTCTGCTTTAGAGCAAGAAGCACGCTCTTGCTTTCTAGAGTCTCTAAGACAGCAGGAAACATTAGTGTGCTGAGAACACAAGAACTGTGTTTCTTAAAAATTCGGACCATATCGAGTCCAACTCTGCCTCTGAAATTGATAAAAAGCACATGTCCTCCAGCATCCAATGCTTGTCATTTAAGATGAGAAACGTGTGAGCTTCGTGAAGGATGTAGTTCGTTTGAGTTGAAAAGTTACTGCCCTTACTTGAAAGGAATTCTTGCTTGTAGGAAGACACAGAGCCTGGAATTTAACTCCATTTCTGAAGGGAAACACACAGCAGAGTTCTCTTCCATTGATCACACTCTGCTTTAGAGCAAGAAGCACGCTCTAGCTTTCTAGAGTCCCTAAGACAACAGGAAACATGAGTGTGCTGAGAACAAAAGAACGGTGTTTCTTACACATTCGGACCATACCGAGTCCAACTCTGCCTCTGAAATTGATAAAAAGCACAGGTCCTCCAGGATCCAATGCTTGTCATTTAAGATGAGAAACGTGTGAGCTTCATGAACAATGTAGATCGTTTGAGCTCTAAAGAAACTGCCCTAACCTGACACGAAGTCTTGTTTGTAGGAAGACTCAGAGACTGGGATTTAACTCCATTTCTGAAGTGAAACACACAGCAGAGTTCTCATCCATTGATCACACTCTGCTTTAGAGCAAGAAGCACTCTCTAGCTTTCTAGAGTCTCTAAGACAGCAGGAAACGTGAGTGTGCTGAGAACAAAAGAACGGTGTTTCCTACACATAGGGACCATATCTAGTCCAACTCTGCTTCTGAAACTGATACAAAGCACGGGTCCTCTAACATCCAATTCTTGTCAGTTAAGATAAGAAACGTGTTAGCTTCGTGAACAATGTAGTTCGTTTGAGCTGAAAAGTGACTGCCCTTCACTGAAACGAAGTCTTGCATGTTGGAAGACACAGAGCCTGGGATTTAACTCCATTTCTGAAGGGAAACACACAGCAGAGTTCTCTTCCATGGATCACACTCTGCTTTAGAACAAGAAGCACGCTCTTGCTGTCTAGATTCTCTAATACAGCAACAAACGTGATTGTGCTAGAACAAATGAACATTTTTTCCTACACATACGGACCATATCTAGTCCATCTCTGCTTCTGAAACTGAGACAAAGCACTGGTCCTTTAACATCCGATGCTTGTCAGTTAAGATGAGAAACGTGTGAGCTTCGTGAACGATGTAGTTCTTTTGAGCTGCAAAGTAACTGCCCTTCCCTGAAACGAAGTTTTGTTTGTAGGAAGAATCAGAGCCTGGGATTTAACTCCATTTCTGAAGTGAAACAAACAGTAGAGTTCTCATCCATTGATCACACTCTGCTGTAGAGCAAGAAGCACGCTCTAGCTTTCTAGAGTCTCTAAGACAACAGGAAACGTGAGTGTGCTGAGAACAAAAGAACGGTGTTTCCTTCACCTAAGGACCATATCTAGTCCATCTCTGCTTCTGAAACTGAGACAAATCACTGGTCCTCTAACATCCAATGCTTGTCAGTTAAGATTAGAAACGTGTTAGCTTCGTGAATGATGTAGTTCGTTTGAGCTGAAAAGTGACTGCCCTTACCTGAAACGAAGTCTTGAGTTTTGGAAGACACAGAGCCTGGGATTTAACTCCATTTCTGAAGGGAAACACACAGCATAGTTCTCATCCATGGATCACGCTCTGCTTCAGAGCAAGAAGCACGCTCTTGCTTTCTAGATTCTCTAATACAGCAGGAAACGTGGTTGTGCTCAGAAAAAAAGAACTGTGTTTTCTACACATACGGACCATATCTAGTCCAACTCTGCTTGTGGAACTGAAACAAACCACAGGTCCACTAATATCCAATTCTTGTCAGTTAAGATGAGAAACGTGTGAGCTTCATGAACAATGTAGATCGTTTGAGCTGTAAAGTAACTGCCCTTCCCTGAGACGAAGTCTTGTGTGTAGGAAGACTCAGAGCCTGGGATTTAACTCCATTTCTGAAGTGAAACACACAGCAGAGTTCTCATCCATTGATCACACTCTGCTTTAGAGCAAGAAGCACGCTCTAGCTTTCTAGAGTCTCTAAGACAGCAGGAAACATGAGTGTGCTGAGAACAAAAGAACAGTGTTTCCTACACATAGGAACCATATCTAGTCCATCTCTGCTTCTGAAACTGAGACAAATCACTGGTCCTCTAACATCCAATGCTTGTCAGTTAAGATGAGAAATTTTCTAGCTTCATGAATGATGTAGTTTGTTTGAGCTGAAAAGTGACTGCCCTTACCTGAAACGAAGTCTTGAGTGTCGGAAGACACAGAGCCTGGGATTTAACTCCATTTCTGAAGGGAAACACACAGCATAGTTCTCATCCATGGATCACACTCTGTTTCAGAGCAAGAAGCACAGTCTTGCTTTCTAGATACTCTAATACAGCAGGAAACGTGAGTGTGCTGAGAACAAATGAATGGTGTTTCCTACACATACGGACCATATCTATTCCAACTCTGCTTCTGAAACTGATACAAAGCACTGGTCCAATTACATCCGATGCTTGTCAGTTAAGTTGAGAAACGTGTGAGCTTCGTGAATGATGTAGTTCCTATGAGCTGTAAGGAACTGCCCTTACCTGAAACGAAGTGTTGCTTGTAGGAAGACTCAGAGCCTGGAATTTAACTCCATTTCTGAAGAGAAACACACAGCAGAGTTCTCTTCCATTGATCACACTCTGCTTTAGAGCAAGGAGCACGCTCTAGCTTTCTAGAATCCCTAAGACAGCAGGAAACATGAGTGTGCTGAGAACAAAAGTACGGTGTTTCTTACACATTCGGACCATATCGAGTCCAACTCTGCCTCTGAAATTGATACAAAGCACAGGTCCTCCAGGATCCAATGCTTGTCATTTAAGATGAGAAACATGTGAGCTTCATGAACAATGTAGATCGTTTGAGCTGTAAAGTAACTGCCCTAACCTGAGACGAAGTCTTGTTTGTAGGAAGACTCAGAGCCTGGGATTTAACTCCATTTCTGAAGTGAAACACACAGCAGAGTTCTCATCCATTGATCACACTCTGCTTTAGAGCAAGAAGCACGCTCTAGCTTTCTAGATTCTCTAAGACAGCAGGAAACGTGAGTGTGCTGAGAACAAAAGAACGGTGTTTCCTACACATACGGACCATATCTAGTCCAACTCTGCTTCTGAAACTGATACAAAGCACGGGTCCTCTAACATCCAATGCTTGTCAGTTAAGATGAGAAACGTGTTAGCTTCGTGAACGATGTAGTTCATTTGAGCTGAAAAGTGACTGCCCTTCCCTGAAACGAAGTCTTGCATGTTGGAAGACACAGAGCCTGGGATTTAACTCCATTTCTGAAGGGAAACACACAGCAGAGTTCTCTTCCATGGATCACACTCTGCTTTAGAACAAGAAGCACGCTCTTGCTTTCTAGATTCTCTAATACAGCAACAAACGTGATTGTGCTAGAACAAATGAACATTTTTTCCTACACATACGGACCATATCTAGTCCATCTCTGCTTCTGAAACTGAGACAAAGCACTGGTCCTTTAACATCCGATGCTTGTCCGTTAAGATGAGAAACGTGTGAGCTTCGTGAACGATGTAGTTCGTTTGAGCTTTAAAGTAACTGCCCTTCCCTGAAATGAATTCTTGTTTGTAGGAAGACTCAGAGCATGGGATTTAACTCCATTTCTGAAGTGAAACAAACAGCAGAGTTCTCATCCATTGATCACACTCTGCTTTAGAGCAAGAAGCACGCTCTAGCTTTCTAGAGTCTCTAAGACAACAGGAAACGTGAGTGTGCTGAGAACAAAAGAACGGTGTTTCCTTCACATACGGAGCATATCTAGTCCAGCTCTGCCTCTGAAATTGATAAAAAGCACCTGTCCTCCAGCATCCAATGCTTGTCATTTAAGATGAGAAACGTGTGAGCTTCGGGAACGTTGTTGTTCGTTTGAGCTCTAAAGTAACTGCCCTTAACTGATACGAAGTCTTTTTTTGTAGTAAGATACAGGGCCTAGGATTTAACTCCATTTCTGAAGGGAAACACACAGCATAGTTCTCTTCCATGGATCACACTTTGCTTTAGAGCAAGAAGCATGCAATTGCTTTCTAGATTCTCTAATACAGCAGCAAAGGTGAGTGTGCTAAGAACAAATGAATGGTGTTTCCTACACATACGGATCATATCTATTCCAACTCTGCTTCTGAAACTCATACAAAGCACTGGTCCTATAATATCCGATGCTTCTCAGATAAGATGAGAAACGTGTGAGCTTCGTGAACGATGTAGTTCGTTTGAGCTGTAAAGTAACTGCCCTTACCTGAAACGAAGTGTTGCTTGTAGGAAGACTCAGAGCCTAGGGTTTAACTCCATTTCTGAAGTGAAACACACAGCAGAGTTCTCATATATAGATCACACTCTGCTTTAGAGCAAAAAGCACGCTCTTGCTTTCTAGAGTCTCTAGGACAGCAGAAAACATGAGTGTGCTGAGAACAAAAGAACGGTGTTTCTTACACATTCGGACCATATCGACTCCAACTCTGCCTCTGAAATTGATAAAAAGCACAGGTCCTCCAGCATCCAATGCTTGTCATTTAAGATGAGAAACGTGTGAGCTTCGTGAAGGATGTAGTTCGTTTGAGTTGAAAAGTTACTGCACTTACTTGAAAGGAATTCTTGCTTTTAGGAAGACACAGAGCCTGGAATTTAACTCCATTTCTGAAGGGAAACACACAGCAGAGTTCTCTTCCATTGATCACACTCTGCTTTAGAGCAAGAAGCACGCTCTAGCTTTCTAGAGTCCCTAAGACAACAGGAAACATGAGTGTGCTGAGAAAAAAAGTACGGTGTTTCTTACACATTCGGACCATATCGAGTCCAACTCTGCCTCTGAAATTGATACAAAGCACAGGTCCTCCAGGATCCAATGCTTCTCATTTAAGATGAGAAACGTGTGAGCTTCATGAACAATGTAGATCGTTTGAGCTGTAAAGTAACTGCCATAACCTGAGACGAAGTCTTGTTTGTAGGAAGACTCAGAACCTGGGATTTAACTCCATTTCTGAAGTGAAACACACAGCATAGTTCTCATCCATTGATCACACTCTGCTTTAGAGCAAGAAGCACGCTCTAGCTTTCTAGAGTCTCTAAGACAGCAGGAAACGTGAGTGTGCTGAAAAAAAAAGAACGGTGTTTCCTACACATACGGACCATATCTAGTCCAACTCTGCTTCTGAAACTGAGACAAAGCACTGGTCCTTTAACATCCGATGCTTGTCAGTTAAGATGAGAAACGTGTGAGCTTCGTGAACGATGTAGTTCTTTGAGCTGCAAAGTAACTGCCCTGCCCTGAAACGAAGTCTTGTTTGTAGGAAGACTCAGAGCCTGGGATTTAACTCCATTTCTGAAGTGAAACAAACAGCAGAGTTCTCATCCATTGATCACACTCTGCTTTAGAGCAAGAAGCATGCTCTTGCTTTCTAGATTCTCTAATACAGCAGCAAAGGTGAGTGTGCTGAGAACAAATGAATGGTGTTTCCTACACATACGGATCATATCTATTCCAACTCTGCTTCTGAAACTAATACAAAGCACTGGTCGTATAGCATCCGATGCTTGTCAGATAAGATGAGAAACGTGTGAGCTTCGTGAACGATGTAGTTCGTTTGAGCTGTAAAGTAACTGCCCTTACCTGAAACGAAGTGTTGCTTGTAGGAAGACTCAGAGCCCAGGGTTTAACTCCATTTCTGAAGTGAAACACACAGCAGAGTTCTCATATATAGATCACACTCTGCTTTAGAGCAAGAAGCACGCTCTTGCTTTCTATAGTCTCTAAGACAGCAGGAAACATGAGTACACTGAGAACACAAGAACTGTGTTTCTTAAACATTCGGACCATATCGAGTCCAACTCTGCCTCTGAAATTGATAAAAAGCACAGGTCCTCCAGCATCCAATGCTTGTCATTTAAGATGAGAAACGTGTGAGCTTCGTGAAGGATGTAGTTCATTTGAGTTGAAAAGTTACTGCCCTTACTTGAAAGGAATTCTTGCTTGTAGGAAGACACAGAGCCTGGAATTTAACTCCATTTCTGAAGGGAAACACACAGCAGAGTTCTCATATATACATCACACTCTGCTTTAAAGCAAGAAGCACGCTCTAGCTTTCTAGAGTCCCTAAGACAACAGGAAACATGAGTGTGCTGAGAACAAAAGAACGGTGTTTCTTAAACATTCGGACCATATCGAGTCCAACTCTGCCTCTGAAATTGATAAAAAGCACAGGTCCTCCAGCATCCAATGCTTGTCATTTAAGATGAGAAACGTGTGAGCTTCGTGAAGGATGTAGTTCGTTTGAGTTGAAAAGTTACTGCCCTAACTTGAAAGGAATTCTTGCTTGTAGGAAGACACAGAGCCTGGAATTTAACTCCATTTCTGAAGGGAAACACACAGCAGAGTTCTCATATATAGATCACACTCTGCTTTAGAGCAAGAAGCACGCTCCTGCTTTCTAGATTCTCTAATACAGCAGGAAACGTGAGTGTGCTGAGAACAAATGAATGGTGTTTCCTACACATACGGACCATATCTATTCCAACTCTGCTTCTGAAACTGATACAAAGCACTGGTCCAATTACATCCGATGCTTGTCAGTTAAGTTGAGAAACGTGTGAGCTTCGTGAATGATGTAGTTCCTATGAGCTGTAAGGAACTGCCCTTACCTGAAACGAAGTGTTGCTTGTAGGAAGACTCAGAGCCTGGAATTTAACTCCATTTCTGAAGGGAAACACACAGCAGAGTTCTCTTCCATTGATCACACTCTGCTTTAGAGCAAGGAGCACGCTCTAGCTTTCTAGAATCCCTAAGACAGCAGGAAACATGAGTGTGCTGAGAACAAAAGTACGGTGTTTCTTACACATTCGGACTATATCGAGTCCAATTCTGCCTCTGAAATTGATAAAAAGCACAGTTCCTCCAGCATCCAATACTTGTAATTTAAGGTGAGAAACGTGTGAGCTTTGTGAAGGATGTAGTTCGTTTGAGCTGAAAAGTGACTGCCCATACTTGAAAGGAATTCTTGCTTGTAGGAAGACACAGAGCCTGGAATTTAATTCCATTTCTGAAGTGAAACGCACAGCAGAGTTCTCATTCATTGATCACACTCTGCTTTAGAGCATGAAGCACGCTCTAGCTTTCTAGAGTCCCTAAGACAGCAGGAAACGTGAGTGTGCTGAGAACAAAAGATCGGTGTTTCCTACACATACGGACCATATCTAGTCCATCTCTGCTTCAGAAACTGAGACAAATCACTGGTCCTCTAACATCCAATGCTTGTCAGTTAAGATGAGAAACGTGTTAGCTTCGTGAATGATTTAGTTCGTTTGAGCTGAAAAGTGACTGCCCTTACCTGAAACGAAGTCTTGAGTTTTGGAAGACACAGAGCCTGGGATTTAACTCCATTTCTGAAGGGAAACACACAGCATAGTTCTCATCCATGGATCACGCTCTGCTTCAGAGCAAGAAGCACGCTCTTGCTTTCTAGATTCTCTAATACAGCAGGAAACGTGGTTGTGCTCAGAAAAAAAGAACTGTGTTTTCTACACATACGGACCATATCTAGTCCAACTCTGCTTGTGGAACTGAAACAAACCACAGGTCAACTAATATCCAATTCTTGTCAGTTAAGATGAGAAACGTGTGAGCTTCATGAACAATGTAGATCGTTTGAGCTGTAAAGTAACTGCCCTTCCCTGAGACGAAATCTTGTTTGTAGGAAGACTCAGAGCCTGGGATTTAACTCCATTTCTGAAGTGAAACACACAGCAGAGTTCTCATCCATTGATCACACTCTGCTTTAGAGCAAGAAGCACGCTCTAGCTTTCTAGAGTCTCTAAGACAGCAGGAAACATGAGTGTGCTGAGAACAAAAGAACTGTGTTTCCTACACATAGGAACCATATCTAGTCCATCTCTGCTTCTGAAACTGAGACAAATCACTGGTCCTCTAACATCCAATGCTTGTCAGTTAAGATGAGAAATTTTCTAGCTTCATGAATGATGTAGTTTGTTTGAGCTGGAAAGTGACTGCCCTTACCTGAAACGAAGTCTTGAGTGTTGGAAGACACAGAGCCTGGGATTTAACTCCATTTCTGAAGGGAAACACACAGCATAGTTCTCATCCATGGATCACACTCTGTTTCAGAGCAAGAAGCACAGTCTTGCTTTCTAGATACTCTAATACAGCAGGAAACGTGAGTGTGCTGAGAACAAATGAATGGTGTTTCCTACACATACGGACCATATCTATTCCAACTCTGCTTCTGAAACTGATACAAAGCACTGGTCCAATTACATCCGATGCTTGTCAGTTAAGTTGAGAAACGTGTGAGCTTCGTGAATGATGTAGTTCCTATGAGCTGTAAGGAACTGCCCTTACCTGAAACGAAGTGTTGCTTGTAGGAAGACTCAGAGCCTGGAATTTAACTCCATTTCTGAAGGGAAACACACAGCAGAGTTCTCTTCCATTGATCACACTCTGCTTTAGAGCAAGGAGCACGCTCTAGCTTTCTAGAATCCCTAAGACAGCAGGAAACATGAGTGTGCTGAGAACAAAAGTACGGTGTTTCTTACACATTCGGACCATATCGAGTCCAACTCTGCCTCTGAAATTGATACAAAGCACAGGTCCTCCAGGATCCAATGCTTGTCATTTAAGATGAGAAACATGTGAGCTTCATGAACAATGTAGATCGTTTGAGCTGTAAAGTAACTGCCCTAACCTGAGACGAAGTCTTGTTTGTAGGAAGACTCAGAGCCTGGGATTTAACTCCATTTCTGAAGTGAAACACACAGCAGAGTTCTCATCCATTGATCACACTCTGCTTTAGAGCAAGAAGCACGCTCTAGCTTTCTAGAGTCTCTAAGACAGCAGGAAACGTGAGTGTGCTGAGAACAAAAGAACGGTGTTTCCTACACATAGGGACCATATCTAGTCCAACTCTGCTTCTGAAACTGATACAAAGCACGGGTCCTCTAACATCCAATGCTTGTCAGTTAAGATGAGAAACGTGTTAGCTTCGTGAACGATGTAGTTCATTTGAGCTGAAAAGTGACTGCCCTTCCCTGATACGAAGTCTTGCATGTTGGAAGACACAGAGCCTGGGATTTAACTCCATTTCTGAAGGGAAACACACAGCAGAGTTCTCTTCCATGGATCACACTCTGCTTTAGAACAAGAAGCACGCTCTTGCTTTCTAGATTCTCTAATACAGCAACAAACGTGATTGTGCTAGAACAAATGAACATTTTTTCCTACACATACGGACCATATCTAGTCCATCTCTGCTTCTGAAACTGAGACAAAGCACTGGTCCTTTAACATCCGATGCTTGTCCGTTAAGATGAGAAACGTGTGAGCTTCGTGAACGATGTAGTTCGTTTGAGCTGCAAAGTAACTGCCCTTCCCTGAAATGAATTCTTGTTTGTAGGAAGACTCAGAGCATGGGATTTAACTCCATTTCTGAAGTGAAACAAACAGCAGAGTTCTCATCCATTGATCACAATCTGCTTTAGAGCAAGAAGCACGCTCTAGCTTTCTAGAGTCTCTAAGACAACAGGAAACGTGAGTGTGCTGAGAACAAAAGAACGGTGTTTCCTTCACATACGGACCATATCTAGTCCAGCTCTGCCTCTGAAATTGATAAAAAGCACATGTCCTCCAGCATCCAATGCTTGTCATTTAAGATGAGAAACGTGTGAGCTTCGGGAACGTTGTTGTTCGTTTGAGCTCTAAAGTAACTGCCCTTAACTGATACGAAGTCTTTTTTGTAGGAAGATACAGGGCCTAGGATTTAACTCCATTTCTGAAGGGAAACACACAGCATAGTTCTCTTCCATGGATCACACTTTGCTTTAGAGCAAGAAGCATGCTCTTGCTTTCTAGATTCTCTAATACAGCAGCAAAGGTGAGTGTGCTAAGAACAAATGAATGGTGTTTCCTACACATACGGATCATATCTATTCCAACTCTGCTTCTGAAACTCATACAAAGCACTGGTCCTATAACATCTGATGCTTGTCAGATAAGATGAGAAACGTGTGAGCTTCGTGAACGATGTAGTTCGTTTGAGCTGTAAAGTAACTGCCCTTACCTGAAACGAAGTGTTGCTTGTAGGAAGACTCAGAGCCTAGGGTTTAACTCCATTTCTGAAGTGAAACACACAGCAGAGTTCTCATATATAGATCACACTCTGCTTTAGAGCAAGAAGCACGCTCTTGCTTTCTAGAGTCTCTAGGACAGCAGAAAACATGAGTGTGCTGAGAACAAAAGAACGGTGTTTCTTACACATTCGGACCATATCGACTCCAACTCTGCCTCTGAAATTGATAAAAAGCACAGGTCCTCCAGCATCCAATGCTTGTCATTTAAGATGAGAAACGTGTGAGCTTCGTGAAGGATGTAGTTCGTTTGAGTTGAAAAGTTACTGCCCTTACTTGAAAGGAATTCTTGCTTTTAGGAAGACACAGAGCCTGGAATTTAACTCCATTTCTGAAGGGAAACACACAGCAGAGTTCTCTTCCATTGATCACACTCTGCTTTAGAGCAAGAAGCACGCTCTTGCTTTCTAGAGTCTCTAAGACAGCAGGAAACATGAGTATGCTGAAAACACAAGAACTGTGTTTCTTAAACATTTGGACCATATCGAGTCCAACTCTGCCTCTGAAATTGATAAAAAGCACAGGTCCTCCAGCATCCAATGCTTGTCATTTAAGATGAGAAACGTGTGAGCTTTGTGAAGGATGTAGTTCGTTTGATTTGAAAAGTTACTGCCCTTACTTGAAAGGAATTCTTGCTTGTAGGAAGACACAGAGCCTGGAATTTAACTCCATTTCTGAAGGGAAACACACAGCAGAGTTCTCATATATAGATCACACTCTGCTTTAAAGCAAGAAGCACGCTCTAGCTTTCTAGAGTCCCTAAGACAACAGGAAACATGAGTGTGCTGAGAACAAAAGAACGGTGTTTCTTACACATTCGGACCATATCGAGTCCAACTCTGCCTCTGAAATTGATACAAAGCACAGGTCCTCCAGGATCCAATGCTTGTCATTTAAGATGAGAAACGTGTGAGCTTCATGAACAATGTAGATCGTTTGAGCTGTAAAGTAACTGCCCTTACCTGAGACGAAGTCTTGTTTGTAGGAAGACTCAGAGCCTGGGATTTAACTCCATTTCTGAAGTGAAACACACAGCAGAGTTCTCATCCATTGATCACACTCTGCTTTAGAGCAAGAAGCACGCTCTAGCTTTCTAGAGTCTCTAAGACAGCAGGAAACGTGAGGGTGCTGAGAACAAAAGAACGGTGTTTCCTACACATAGGGACCATAACTAGTCCATCTCTGCTTCTGAAACTGAGACAAATCACTGGTCCTCTAACATCCAATGCTTGTCAGTTAAGATGAGAAATTTGCTAGCTTCATGAATGATGTAGTTCGTTTGAGCTGAAAAGTGACTGCCCTTACCTGAAACGAAGTCTTGAGTGTTGGAAGACACAGAGACTGGGATTTAACTCCATTTCTGAAGGGAAACACACAGCATAGTTCTCATCCATGGATCACACTCTGCTTCAGAGCAAGAAGCACACTCTTGCTTTCTAGATTCTCTAATACAGCAGGAAACGTGGTTGTGCTCAGAAAAAAAGAACTGTGTTTCCTACACATACGGACCATATCTAGTCCAACTCTGCTTGTGGAACTGAAACAAACCACAGGTCCACTAACATCCAATGCTTGTCATTTAAGATGAGAAACGTGTGAGCTTTGTGAAAGATGTAGTTCGTTTGAGCTTTAAAGTAACTGCCGTTACCTGAAACGAAGTCTTGTTTATAGGAAGGCTCAGAGCCTGGGATTTAACTCCATTTCTGAAGTGAAACACACAGCAGAGTTCTCATCCATTGATCACACTCTGCTTTAAAGCAAGAAGGACGCACTTGCTTTCTAGAATCTCTAAGACAGCTGGAAACATGAGTGTGCAGAGAGCAAAATAACGTTGTTACTTACACATTCGGACCATATCGAGTCCAACTCTGCCTCTGAAATTGATACAAAGCACAGGTCCTCTAAGATCCAATGCTTGTCATTTAGGATGAGAAACGTGTGAGCTTCGTGAAGGATGTAGTTCATTTGAGCTGAAAAGTGACTGCCCTTACCTGAAACGAAGTCTTTATTGTAGGAAGACACAGAGCCTGGGATTTAACTCAATTTCTGAAGTGAAACACACAGCAGAGTTCTCATATATAGATCACAGTCTGCTTTAGAGCAAGAAGCACGCTCTTGCTTTCTAGAGTCTCTAAGACAGCAGGAAACTTGAGTGTGATCAGAACAAAAGAACGGTGTTTCCTACACATAGGAACCATATCTAGTCCATCTCTGCTTCTGAAACTGAGACAAATCACTGGTCCTCTAACATCCAATGCTTGTCAGTTAAGATGAGAAATTTTCTAGCTTCATGAATGATGTAGTTTGTTTGAGCTGGAAAGTGACTGCCCTTACCTGAAACGAAGTCTTGAGTGTTGGAAGACACAGAGCCTGGGATTTAACTCCATTTCTGAAGGGAAACACACAGCATAGTTCTCATCCATGGATCACACTCTGTTTCAGAGCAAGAAGCACAGTCTTGCTTTCTAGATACTCTAATACAGCAGGAAACGTGAGTGTGCTGAGAACAAATGAATGGTGTTTCCTACACATTCGGACCATATCTATTCCAACTCTGCTTCTGAAACTGATACAAAGCACTGGTCCAATTACATCCGATGCTTGTCAGTTAAGTTGAGAAACGTGTGAGCTTCGTGAATGATGTAGTTCCTATGAGCTGTAAGGAACTGCCCTTACCTGAAACGAAGTGTTGCTTGTAGGAAGACTCAGAGCCTGGAATTTAACTCCATTTCTGAAGGGAAACACACAGCAGAGTTCTCTTCCATTGATCACACTCTGCTTTAGAGCAAGGAGCACGCTCTAGCTTTCTAGAATCCCTAAGACAGCAGGAAACATGAGTGTGCTGAGAACAAAAGTACGGTGTTTCTTACACATTCGGACCATATCGAGTCCAACTCTGCCTCTGAAATTGATACAAAGCACAGGTCCTCCAGGATCCAATGCTTGTCATTTAAGATGAGAAACATGTGAGCTTCATGAACAATGTAGATCGTTTGAGCTGTAAAGTAACTGCCCTAACCTGAGACGAAGTCTTGTTTGTAGGAAGACTCAGAGCCTGGGATTTAACTCCATTTCTGAAGTGAAACACACAGCAGAGTTCTCATCCATTGATCACACTCTGCTTTAGAGCAAGAAGCACGCTCTAGCTTTCTAGAGTCTCTAAGACAGCAGGAAACGTGAGTGTGCTGAGAACAAAAGAACGGTGTTTCCTACACATAGGGACCATATCTAGTCCAACTCTGCTTCTGAAACTGATACAAAGCACGGGTCCTCTAACATCCAATGCTTGTCAGTTAAGATGAGAAACGTGTTAGCTTCGTGAACGATGTAGTTCATTTGAGCTGAAAAGTGACTGCCCTTCCCTGATACGAAGTCTTGCATGTTGGAAGACACAGAGCCTGGGATTTAACTCCATTTCTGAAGGGAAACACACAGCAGAGTTCTCTTCCATGGATCACACTCTGCTTTAGAACAAGAAGCACGCTCTTGCTTTCTAGATTCTCTAATACAGCAACAAACGTGATTGTGCTAGAACAAATGAACATTTTTTCCTACACATACGGACCATATCTAGTCCATCTCTGCTTCTGAAACTGAGACAAAGCACTGGTCCTTTAACATCCGATGCTTGTCCGTTAAGATGAGAAACGTGTGAGCTTCGTGAACGATGTAGTTCGTTTGAGCTGCAAAGTAACTGCCCTTCCCTGAAATGAATTCTTGTTTGTAGGAAGACTCAGAGCATGGGATTTAACTCCATTTCTGAAGTGAAACAAACAGCAGAGTTCTCATCCATTGATCACAATCTGCTTTAGAGCAAGAAGCACGCTCTAGCTTTCTAGAGTCTCTAAGACAACAGGAAACGTGAGTGTGCTGAGAACAAAAGAACGGTGTTTCCTTCACATACGGACCATATCTAGTCCAGCTCTGCCTCTGAAATTGATAAAAAGCACATGTCCTCCAGCATCCAATGCTTGTCATTTAAGATGAGAAACGTGTGAGCTTCGGGAACGTTGTTGTTCGTTTGAGCTCTAAAGTAACTGCCCTTAACTGATACGAAGTCTTTTTTGTAGGAAGATACAGGGCCTAGGATTTAACTCCATTTCTGAAGGGAAACACACAGCATAGTTCTCTTCCATGGATCACACTTTGCTTTAGAGCAAGAAGCATGCTCTTGCTTTCTAGATTCTCTAATACAGCAGCAAAGGTGAGTGTGCTAAGAACAAATGAATGGTGTTTCCTACACATACGGATCATATCTATTCCAACTCTGCTTCTGAAACTCATACAAAGCACTGGTCCTATAACATCTGATGCTTGTCAGATAAGATGAGAAACGTGTGAGCTTCGTGAACGATGTAGTTCGTTTGAGCTGTAAAGTAACTGCCCTTACCTGAAACGAAGTGTTGCTTGTAGGAAGACTCAGAGCCTAGGGTTTAACTCCATTTCTGAAGTGAAACACACAGCAGAGTTCTCATATATAGATCACACTCTGCTTTAGAGCAAGAAGCACGCTCTTGCTTTCTAGAGTCTCTAGGACAGCAGAAAACATGAGTGTGCTGAGAACAAAAGAACGGTGTTTCTTACACATTCGGACCATATCGACTCCAACTCTGCCTCTGAAATTGATAAAAAGCACAGGTCCTCCAGCATCCAATGCTTGTCATTTAAGATGAGAAACGTGTGAGCTTCGTGAAGGATGTAGTTCGTTTGAGTTGAAAAGTTACTGCCCTTACTTGAAAGGAATTCTTGCTTTTAGGAAGACACAGAGCCTGGAATTTAACTCCATTTCTGAAGGGAAACACACAGCAGAGTTCTCTTCCATTGATCACACTCTGCTTTAGAGCAAGAAGCACGCTCTTGCTTTCTAGAGTCTCTAAGACAGCAGGAAACATGAGTATGCTGAAAACACAAGAACTGTGTTTCTTAAACATTTGGACCATATCGAGTCCAACTCTGCCTCTGAAATTGATAAAAAGCACAGGTCCTCCAGCATCCAATGCTTGTCATTTAAGATGAGAAACGTGTGAGCTTTGTGAAGGATGTAGTTCGTTTGATTTGAAAAGTTACTGCCCTTACTTGAAAGGAATTCTTGCTTGTAGGAAGACACAGAGCCTGGAATTTAACTCCATTTCTGAAGGGAAACACACAGCAGAGTTCTCATATATAGATCACACTCTGCTTTAAAGCAAGAAGCACGCTCTAGCTTTCTAGAGTCCCTAAGACAACAGGAAACATGAGTGTGCTGAGAACAAAAGAACGGTGTTTCTTACACATTCGGACCATATCGAGTCCAACTCTGCCTCTGAAATTGATACAAAGCACAGGTCCTCCAGGATCCAATGCTTGTCATTTAAGATGAGAAACGTGTGAGCTTCATGAACAATGTAGATCGTTTGAGCTGTAAAGTAACTGCCCTTACCTGAGACGAAGTCTTGTTTGTAGGAAGACTCAGAGCCTGGGATTTAACTCCATTTCTGAAGTGAAACACACAGCAGAGTTCTCATCCATTGATCACACTCTGCTTTAGAGCAAGAAGCACGCTCTAGCTTTCTAGAGTCTCTAAGACAGCAGGAAACGTGAGGGTGCTGAGAACAAAAGAACGGTGTTTCCTACACATAGGGACCATAACTAGTCCATCTCTGCTTCTGAAACTGAGACAAATCACTGGTCCTCTAACATCCAATGCTTGTCAGTTAAGATGAGAAATTTGCTAGCTTCATGAATGATGTAGTTCGTTTGAGCTGAAAAGTGACTGCCCTTACCTGAAACGAAGTCTTGAGTGTTGGAAGACACAGAGACTGGGATTTAACTCCATTTCTGAAGGGAAACACACAGCATAGTTCTCATCCATGGATCACACTCTGCTTCAGAGCAAGAAGCACACTCTTGCTTTCTAGATTCTCTAATACAGCAGGAAACGTGGTTGTGCTCAGAAAAAAAGAACTGTGTTTCCTACACATACGGACCATATCTAGTCCAACTCTGCTTGTGGAACTGAAACAAACCACAGGTCCACTAACATCCAATGCTTGTCATTTAAGATGAGAAACGTGTGAGCTTTGTGAAAGATGTAGTTCGTTTGAGCTTTAAAGTAACTGCCCTTACCTGAAACGAAGTCTTGTTTATAGGAAGGCTCAGAGCCTGGGATTTAACTCCATTTCTGAAGTGAAACACACAGCAGAGTTCTCATCCATTGATCACACTCTGCTTTAAAGCAAGAAGGACGCACTTGCTTTCTAGAATCTCTAAGACAGCTGGAAACATGAGTGTGCAGAGAGCAAAATAACGTTGTTACTTACACATTCGGACCATATCGAGTCCAACTCTGCCTCTGAAATTGATACAAAGCACAGGTCCTCTAAGATCCAATGCTTGTCATTTAGGATGAGAAACGTGTGAGCTTCGTGAAGGATGTAGTTCATTTGAGCTGAAAAGTGACTGCCCTTACCTGAAACGAAGTCTTTATTGTAGGAAGACACAGAGCCTGGGATTTAACTCAATTTCTGAAGTGAAACACACAGCAGAGTTCTCATATATAGATCACAGTCTGCTTTAGAGCAAGAAGCACGCTCTTGCTTTCTAGAGTCTCTAAGACAGCAGGAAACATTAGTGTGCTGAGAACACAAGAACTGTGTTTCTTAAAAATTCGGACCATATCGAGTCCAACTCTGCCTCTGAAATTGATAAAAAGCACATGTCCTCCAGCATCCAATGCTTGTCATTTAAGATGAGAAACGTGTGAGCTTCGTGAAGGATGTAGTTCGTTTGAGTTGAAAAGTTACTGCCCTTACTTGAAAGGAATTCTTGCTTGTAGGAAGACACAGAGCCTGGAATTTAACTCCATTTCTGAAGGGAAACACACAGCAGAGTTCTCTTCCATTGATCACACTCTGCTTTAGAGCAAGAAGCACGCTCTAGCTTTCTAGAGTCCCTAAGACAACAGGAAACATGAGTGTGCTGAGAACAAAAGAACGGTGTTTCTTACACATTCGGACCATACCGAGTCCAACTCTGCCTCTGAAATTGATAAAAAGCACAGGTCCTCCAGGATCCAATGCTTGTCATTTAAGATGAGAAACGTGTGAGCTTCATGAACAATGTAGATCGTTTGAGCTCTAAAGAAACTGCCCTAACCTGACACGAAGTCTTGTTTGTAGGAAGACTCAGAGACTGGGATTTAACTCCATTTCTGAAGTGAAACACACAGCAGAGTTCTCATCCATTGATCACACTCTGCTTTAGAGCAAGAAGCACTCTCTAGCTTTCTAGAGTCTCTAAGACAGCAGGAAACGTGAGTGTGCTGAGAACAAAAGAACGGTGTTTCCTACACATAGGGACCATATCTAGTCCAACTCTGCTTCTGAAACTGATACAAAGCACGGGTCCTCTAACATCCAATTCTTGTCAGTTAAGATAAGAAACGTGTTAGCTTCGTGAACAATGTAGTTCGTTTGAGCTGAAAAGTGACTGCCCTTCACTGAAACGAAGTCTTGCATGTTGGAAGACACAGAGCCTGGGATTTAACTCCATTTCTGAAGGGAAACACACAGCAGAGTTCTCTTCCATGGATCACACTCTGCTTTAGAACAAGAAGCACGCTCTTGCTGTCTAGATTCTCTAATACAGCAACAAACGTGATTGTGCTAGAACAAATGAACATTTTTTCCTACACATACGGACCATATCTAGTCCATCTCTGCTTCTGAAACTGAGACAAAGCACTGGTCCTTTAACATCCGATGCTTGTCAGTTAAGATGAGAAACGTGTGAGCTTCGTGAACGATGTAGTTCTTTTGAGCTGCAAAGTAACTGCCCTTCCCTGAAACGAAGTTTTGTTTGTAGGAAGAATCAGAGCCTGGGATTTAACTCCATTTCTGAAGTGAAACAAACAGTAGAGTTCTCATCCATTGATCACACTCTGCTGTAGAGCAAGAAGCACGCTCTAGCTTTCTAGAGTCTCTAAGACAACAGGAAACGTGAGTGTGCTGAGAACAAAAGAACGGTGTTTCCTTCACCTAAGGACCATATCTAGTCCATCTCTGCTTCTGAAACTGAGACAAATCACTGGTCCTCTAACATCCAATGCTTGTCAGTTAAGATTAGAAACGTGTTAGCTTCGTGAATGATGTAGTTCGTTTGAGCTGAAAAGTGACTGCCCTTACCTGAAACGAAGTCTTGAGTTTTGGAAGACACAGAGCCTGGGATTTAACTCCATTTCTGAAGGGAAACACACAGCATAGTTCTCATCCATGGATCACGCTCTGCTTCAGAGCAAGAAGCACGCTCTTGCTTTCTAGATTCTCTAATACAGCAGGAAACGTGGTTGTGCTCAGAAAAAAAGAACTGTGTTTTCTACACATACGGACCATATCTAGTCCAACTCTGCTTGTGGAACTGAAACAAACCACAGGTCCACTAATATCCAATTCTTGTCAGTTAAGATGAGAAACGTGTGAGCTTCATGAACAATGTAGATCGTTTGAGCTGTAAAGTAACTGCCCTTCCCTGAGACGAAGTCTTGTGTGTAGGAAGACTCAGAGCCTGGGATTTAACTCCATTTCTGAAGTGAAACACACAGCAGAGTTCTCATCCATTGATCACACTCTGCTTTAGAGCAAGAAGCACGCTCTAGCTTTCTAGAGTCTCTAAGACAGCAGGAAACATGAGTGTGCTGAGAACAAAAGAACAGTGTTTCCTACACATAGGAACCATATCTAGTCCATCTCTGCTTCTGAAACTGAGACAAATCACTGGTCCTCTAACATCCAATGCTTGTCAGTTAAGATGAGAAATTTTCTAGCTTCATGAATGATGTAGTTTGTTTGAGCTGAAAAGTGACTGCCCTTACCTGAAACGAAGTCTTGAGTGTCGGAAGACACAGAGCCTGGGATTTAACTCCATTTCTGAAGGGAAACACACAGCATAGTTCTCATCCATGGATCACACTCTGTTTCAGAGCAAGAAGCACAGTCTTGCTTTCTAGATACTCTAATACAGCAGGAAACGTGAGTGTGCTGAGAACAAATGAATGGTGTTTCCTACACATACGGACCATATCTATTCCAACTCTGCTTCTGAAACTGATACAAAGCACTGGTCCAATTACATCCGATGCTTGTCAGTTAAGTTGAGAAACGTGTGAGCTTCGTGAATGATGTAGTTCCTATGAGCTGTAAGGAACTGCCCTTACCTGAAACGAAGTGTTGCTTGTAGGAAGACTCAGAGCCTGGAATTTAACTCCATTTCTGAAGAGAAACACACAGCAGAGTTCTCTTCCATTGATCACACTCTGCTTTAGAGCAAGGAGCACGCTCTAGCTTTCTAGAATCCCTAAGACAGCAGGAAACATGAGTGTGCTGAGAACAAAAGTACGGTGTTTCTTACACATTCGGACCATATCGAGTCCAACTCTGCCTCTGAAATTGATACAAAGCACAGGTCCTCCAGGATCCAATGCTTGTCATTTAAGATGAGAAACATGTGAGCTTCATGAACAATGTAGATCGTTTGAGCTGTAAAGTAACTGCCCTAACCTGAGACGAAGTCTTGTTTGTAGGAAGACTCAGAGCCTGGGATTTAACTCCATTTCTGAAGTGAAACACACAGCAGAGTTCTCATCCATTGATCACACTCTGCTTTAGAGCAAGAAGCACGCTCTAGCTTTCTAGATTCTCTAAGACAGCAGGAAACGTGAGTGTGCTGAGAACAAAAGAACGGTGTTTCCTACACATACGGACCATATCTAGTCCAACTCTGCTTCTGAAACTGATACAAAGCACGGGTCCTCTAACATGCAATGCTTGTCAGTTAAGATGAGAAACGTGTTAGCTTCGTGAACGATGTAGTTCATTTGAGCTGAAAAGTGACTGCCCTTCCCTGAAACGAAGTCTTGCATGTTGGAAGACACAGAGCCTGGGATTTAACTCCATTTCTGAAGGGAAACACACAGCAGAGTTCTCTTCCATGGATCACACTCTGCTTTAGAACAAGAAGCACGCTCTTGCTTTCTAGATTCTCTAATACAGCAACAAACGTGATTGTGCTAGAACAAATGAACATTTTTTCCTACACATACGGACCATATCTAGTCCATCTCTGCTTCTGAAACTGAGACAAAGCACTGGTCCTTTAACATCCGATGCTTGTCCGTTAAGATGAGAAACGTGTGAGCTTCGTGAACGATGTAGTTCGTTTGAGCTTTAAAGTAACTGCCCTTCCCTGAAATGAATTCTTGTTTGTAGGAAGACTCAGAGCATGGGATTTAACTCCATTTCTGAAGTGAAACAAACAGCAGAGTTCTCATCCATTGATCACACTCTGCTTTAGAGCAAGAAGCACGCTCTAGCTTTCTAGAGTCTCTAAGACAACAGGAAACGTGAGTGTGCTGAGAACAAAAGAACGGTGTTTCCTTCACATACGGAGCATATCTAGTCCAGCTCTGCCTCTGAAATTGATAAAAAGCACCTGTCCTCCAGCATCCAATGCTTGTCATTTAAGATGAGAAACGTGTGAGCTTCGGGAACGTTGTTGTTCGTTTGAGCTCTAAAGTAACTGCCCTTAACTGATACGAAGTCTTTTTTTGTAGTAAGATACAGGGCCTAGGATTTAACTCCATTTCTGAAGGGAAACACACAGCATAGTTCTCTTCCATGGATCACACTTTGCTTTAGAGCAAGAAGCATGCAATTGCTTTCTAGATTCTCTAATACAGCAGCAAAGGTGAGTGTGCTAAGAACAAATGAATGGTGTTTCCTACACATACGGATCATATCTATTCCAACTCTGCTTCTGAAACTCATACAAAGCACTGGTCCTATAATATCCGATGCTTCTCAGATAAGATGAGAAACGTGTGAGCTTCGTGAACGATGTAGTTCGTTTGAGCTGTAAAGTAACTGCCCTTACCTGAAACGAAGTGTTGCTTGTAGGAAGACTCAGAGCCTAGGGTTTAACTCCATTTCTGAAGTGAAACACACAGCAGAGTTCTCATATATAGATCACACTCTGCTTTAGAGCAAAAAGCACGCTCTTGCTTTCTAGAGTCTCTAGGACAGCAGAAAACATGAGTGTGCTGAGAACAAAAGAACGGTGTTTCTTACACATTCGGACCATATCGACTCCAACTCTGCCTCTGAAATTGATAAAAAGCACAGGTCCTCCAGCATCCAATGCTTGTCATTTAAGATGAGAAACGTGTGAGCTTCGTGAAGGATGTAGTTCGTTTGAGTTGAAAAGTTACTGCCCTTACTTGAAAGGAATTCTTGCTTTTAGGAAGACACAGAGCCTGGAATTTAACTCCATTTCTGAAGGGAAACACACAGCAGAGTTCTCTTCCATTGATCACACTCTGCTTTAGAGCAAGAAGCACGCTCTAGCTTTCTAGAGTCCCTAAGACAACAGGAAACATGAGTGTGCTGAGAAAAAAAGTACGGTGTTTCTTACACATTCGGACCATATCGAGTCCAACTCTGCCTCTGAAATTGATACAAAGCACAGGTCCTCCAGGATCCAATGCTTCTCATTTAAGATGAGAAACGTGTGAGCTTCATGAACAATGTAGATCGTTTGAGCTGTAAAGTAACTGCCATAACCTGAGACGAAGTCTTGTTTGTAGGAAGACTCAGAACCTGGGATTTAACTCCATTTCTGAAGTGAAACACACAGCATAGTTCTCATCCATTGATCACACTCTGCTTTAGAGCAAGAAGCACGCTCTAGCTTTCTAGAGTCTCTAAGACAGCAGGAAACGTGAGTGTGCTGAAAAAAAAAGAACGGTGTTTCCTACACATACGGACCATATCTAGTCCAACTCTGCTTCTGAAACTGAGACAAAGCACTGGTCCTTTAACATCCGATGCTTGTCAGTTAAGATGAGAAACGTGTGAGCTTCGTGAACGATGTAGTTCTTTGAGCTGCAAAGTAACTGCACTGCCCTGAAACGAAGTCTTGTTTGTAGGAAGACTCAGAGCCTGGGATTTAACTCCATTTCTGAAGTGAAACAAACAGCAGAGTTCTCATCCATTGATCACACTCTGCTTTAGAGCAAGAAGCATGCTCTTGCTTTCTAGATTCTCTAATACAGCAGCAAAGGTGAGTGTGCTGAGAACAAATGAATGGTGTTTCCTACACATACGGATCATATCTATTCCAACTCTGCTTCTGAAACTAATACAAAGCACTGGTCCTATAGCATCCGATGCTTGTCAGATAAGATGAGAAACGTGTGAGCTTCGTGAACGATGTAGTTCGTTTGAGCTGTAAAGTAACTGCCCTTACCTGAAACGAAGTGTTGCTTGTAGGAAGACTCAGAGCCCAGGGTTTAACTCCATTTCTGAAGTGAAACACACAGCAGAGTTCTCATATATAGATCACACTCTGCTTTAGAGCAAGAAGCACGCTCTTGCTTTCTATAGTCTCTAAGACAGCAGGAAACATGAGTACACTGAGAACACAAGAACTGTGTTTCTTAAACATTCGGACCATATCGAGTCCAACTCTGCCTCTGAAATTGATAAAAAGCACAGGTCCTCCAGCATCCAATGCTTGTCATTTAAGATGAGAAACGTGTGAGCTTCGTGAAGGATGTAGTTCATTTGAGTTGAAAAGTTACTGCCCTTACTTGAAAGGAATTCTTGCTTGTAGGAAGACACAGAGCCTGGAATTTAACTCCATTTCTGAAGGGAAACACACAGCAGAGTTCTCATATATACATCACACTCTGCTTTAAAGCAAGAAGCACGCTCTAGCTTTCTAGAGTCCCTAAGACAACAGGAAACATGAGTGTGCTGAGAACAAAAGAACGGTGTTTCTTAAACATTCGGACCATATCGAGTCCAACTCTGCCTCTGAAATTGATAAAAAGCACAGGTCCTCCAGCATCCAATGCTTGTCATTTAAGATGAGAAACGTGTGAGCTTCGTGAAGGATGTAGTTCGTTTGAGTTGAAAAGTTACTGCCCTAACTTGAAAGGAATTCTTGCTTGTAGGAAGACACAGAGCCTGGAATTTAACTCCATTTCTGAAGGGAAACACACAGCAGAGTTCTCATATATAGATCACACTCTGCTTTAGAGCAAGAAGCACGCTCTTGCTTTCTAGAGTCTCTAAGACAGCAGGAAACATGAGTATGCTGAAAACACAAGAACTGTGTTTCTTAAACATTCGGACCATATCGAGTCCAACTCTGCCTCTGAAATTGATAAAAAGCACAGGTCCTCCAGCATCCAATGCTTGTCATTTAAGATGAGAAACGTGTGAGCTTTGTGAAGGATGTAGTTCGTTTGATTTGAAAAGTTACTGCCCTTACTTGAAAGGAATTCTTGCTTGTAGGAAGACACAGAGCCTGGAATTTAACTCCATTTCTGAAGGGAAACACACAGCAGAGTTCTCATATATAGATCACACTCTGCTTTAAAGCAAGAAGCACGCTCTAGCTTTCTAGAGTCCCTAAGACAACAGGAAACATGAGTGTGCGGAGAACAAAAGAACGGTGTTTCTTACACATTCGGACCATATCGAGTCCAACTCTGCCTCTGAAATTGATACAAAGCACAGGTCCTCCAGGATCCAATGCTTGTCATTTAAGATGAGAAACGTGTGAGCTTCATGAACAATGTAGATCGTTTGAGCTGTAAAGTACCTGCCCTTCCCTGAGAGGAAGTCTTGTTTGTAGGAAGACTCAGAGCCTGGGATTTAACTCCATTTCTGAAGTGAAACACACAGCAGAGTTCTCATCCATTGATCACACTCTGCTTTAGAGCAAGAAGCACGCTCTAGCTTTCTAGAGTCTCTAAGACAGCAGGAAACGTGAGGGTGCTGAGAACAAAAGAACGGTGTTTCCTACACATAGGGACCACAACTAGTCCATCTCTGCTTCTGAAACTGAGACAAATCACTGGTCCTCTAACATGCAATGCTTGTCAGTTAAGATGAGAAATTTGCTAGCTTCATGAATGATGTAGTTCGTTTGAGCTGAAAAGTGACTGCCCTTACCTGAAACGAAGTCTTGAGTGTTGGAAGACACAGAGACTGGGATTTAACTCCATTTCTGAAGGGAAACACACAGCATAGTTCTCATCCATGGATCACACTCTGCTTCAGAGCAAGAAGCACACTCTTGCTTTCTAGATTCTCTAATACAGCAGGAAACGTGGTTGTGCTCAGAAAAAAAGAACTGTGTTTCCTACACATACGGACCATATCTAGTCCAACTCTGCTTGTGGAACTGAAACAAACCACAGGTCCACTAACATCCAATGCTTGTCATTTAAGATGAGAAACGTGTGAGCTTTGTGAAAGATGTAGTTCGTTTGAGCTTTAAAGTAACTGCCCTTACCTGAAACGAAGTCTTGTTTATAGGAAGGCTCAGAGCCTGGGATTTAACTCCATTTCTGAAGTGAAACACACAGCAGAGTTCTCATCCATTGATCACACTCTGCTTTAAAGCAAGAAGGACGCACTTGCTTTCTAGAATCTCTAAGACAGCTGGAAACATGAGTGTGCAGAGAGCAAAATAATGTTGTTACTTACACATTCGGACCATATCGAGTCCAACTCTGCCTCTGAAATTGATACAAAGCACAGGTCCTCTAAGATCCAATGCTTGTCATTTAGGATGAGAAACGTGTGAGCTTCGTGAAGGATGTAGTTCATTTGAGCTGAAAAGTGACTGCCCTTACCTGAAACGAAGTCTTTATTGTAGGAAGACACAGAGCCTGGGATTTAACTCAATTTCTGAAGTGAAACACACAGCAGAGTTCTCATATATAGATCACACTCTGCTTTAGAGCAAGAAGCACGCTCTTGCTTTCTAGAGTCTCTAAGACAGCAGGAAACATTAGTGTGCTGAGAACACAAGAACTGTGTTTCTTAAAAATTCGGACCATATCGAGTCCAACTCTGCCTCTGAAATTGATAAAAAGCACAGGTCCTCCAGCATCCAATGCTTGTCATTTAAGATGAGAAACGTGTGAGCTTCGTGAAGGATGTAGTTCGTTTGAGTTGAAAAGTTACTGCCCTTACTTGAAAGGAATTCTTGCTTGTAGGAAGACACAGAGCCTGGAATTTAACTCCATTTCTGAAGGGAAACACACAGCAGAGTTCTCTTCCATTGATCACACTCTGCTTTAGAGCAAGAAGCACGCTCTAGCTTTCTAGAGTCCCTAAGACAACAGGAAACATGAGTGTGCTGATAACAAAAGAACGGTGTTTCTTACACATTCGGACCATACCGAGTCCAACTCTGCCTCTGAAATTGATAAAAAGCACAGGTCCTCCAGGATCCAATGCCTGTCATTTAAGATGAGAAACGTGTGAGCTTCATGAACAATGTAGATCGTTTGAGCTCTAAAGTAACTGCCCTAACCTGACACGAAGTCTTGTTTGTAGGAAGACTCAGAGACTGGGATTTAACTCCATTTCTGAAGTGAAACACACAGCAGAGTTCTCATCCATTGATCACACTCTGCTTTAGAGCAAGAAGCACGCTCTAGATTTCTAGAGTCTCTAAGACAGCAGGAAACGTGAGTGTGCTGAGAACAAAAGAACGGTGTTTCCTACACATAGGGACCATATCTAGTCCAACTCTGCTTCTGAAACTGATACAAAGCACGGGTCCTCTAACATCCAATGCTTGTCAGTTAAGATAAGAAACGTGTTAGCTTCGTGAACGATGTAGTTCGTTTGAGCTGAAAAGTGACTGCCCTTCACTGAAACGAAGTCTTGCATGTTGGAAGACACAGTGCCTGGGATTTAACTCCATTTCTGAAGGGAAACACACAGCAGAGTTCTCTTCCATGGATCACACTCTGCTTTAGAACAAGAAGCACGCTCTTGCTTTCTAGATTCTCTAATACAGCAACAAACGTGATTGTGCTAGAACAAATGAACATTTTTTCCTACACATACGGACCATATCTAGTCCATCTCTGCTTCTGAAACTGAGACAAAGCACTGGTCCTTTAACATCCGATGCTTGTCAGTTAAGATGAGAAACGTGTGAGCTTCGTGAACGATGTAGTTCTTTTGAGCTTCAAAGTAACTGGCCTTCCCTGAAACGAAGTTTTGTTTGTAGGAAGAATCAGAGCCTGGGATTTAACTCCATTTCTGAAGTGAAACAAACAGTAGTGTTCTCATCCATTGATCACACTCTGCTTTAGAGCAAGAAGCACGCTCTAGCTTTCTAGAGTCTCTAAGACAACAGGAAACGTAATTGTGCTGAGAACAAAAGAACGGTGTTTCCTTCACATACGGACCATATCTAGTCCAACTCTGCCTCTGATATTGATAAAAAGCACATGTCCTCCAGCATCCAATGCTTGTCATTTAAGATGAGAAACGTGTGAGCTTCGTGAAGGATGTAGTTCGTTTGAGTTGAAAAGTTACTGCCCTTACTTGAAAGGAATTCTTGCTTGTAGGAAGACACAGAGCCTGGAATTTAACTCCATTTCTGAAGGGAAACACACAGCAGAGTTCTCATATATAGATCACACTCTGCTTTAAAGCAAGAAGCACGCTCTAGCTTTCTAGAGTCCCTAAGACAACAGGAAACATGAGTGTGCTGAGAACAAAAGAACGGTGTTTCTTAAACATTCGGACCATATCGAGTCCAACTCTGCCTCTGAAATTGATACAAAGCACAGGTCCTCTAGCATCCAATGCTTGTCATTTAAGATGAGAAACGTGTGAGCTTCATGAACAATGTAGATCGTTTGAGCTGTAAAGTAACTGCCCTTCCCTGAGACGAAGTCTTGTTTGTAGGAAGACTCAGAGATTGGGATTTAACTCCATTTCTGAAGTGAAACACACAGCAGAGTTCTCATCCATTGATCACACTCTGCTTTAGAGCAAGAAGCACGCTCTAGCTTTCTAGAATCTCTAAGACAGCAGGAAACGTGAGGGTGCTGAGAACAAAAGAACGGTGTTTCCTACACATAGGGACCATAACTAGTCCATCTCTGCTTCTGAAACTGAGACAAATCACTGGTCCTCTAACATCCAATGCTTGTCAGTTAAGATGAGAAATTTGCTAGCTTCATGAATGATGTAGTTCGTTTGAGCTGAAAAGTGACTGCCCTTACCTGAAACGAAGTCTTGAGTGTTGGAAGACACAGAGACTGGGATTTAACTCCATTTCTGAAGGGAAACACACAGCATAGTTCTCATCCATGGATCACACTCTGCTTCAGAGCAAGAAGCACACTCTTGCTTTCTAGATTCTCTAATACAGCAGGAAACGTGGTTGTGCTCAGAAAAAAAGAACTGTGTTTCCTACACATACGGACCATATCTAGTCCAACTCTGCTTGTGGAACTGAAACAAACCACAGGTCCACTAAAATCCAATGCTTGTCATTTAAGATGAGAAACGTGTGAGCTTTGTGAAAGATGTAGTTCGTTTGAGCTTTAAAGTAACTGCCCTTACCTGAAACGAAGTCTTGTTTATAGGAAGGCTCAGAGCCTGGGATTTAACTCCATTTCTGAAGTGAAACACACAGCAGAGTTCTCATCCATTGATCACACTCTGCTTTAAAGCAAGAAGGACGCACTTGCTTTCTAGTATCTCTAAGACAGCTGGAAACATGAGTGTGCTGAGAGCAAAAGAACGTTGTTTCTTACACATTCGGACCATGTCGAGTCCAACTCTGCCTCTGAAATTGATACAAAGCACAGGTCCTCTAAGATCCAATGCTTGTCATTTAGGATGAGAAACGTGTGAGCTTCGTGAAGGATGTAGTTCATTTGAGCTGAAAAGTGACTGCCCTTAACTGAAACGAAGTCTTTATTGTAGGAAGACACAGAGCCTGGGATTTAACTCCATTTCTGAAGTGAAACACACAGCAGAGTTCTCATATATAGATCACACTCTGCTTTAGAGCAAGAAGCACGCTCTTGCTTTCTAGAGTCTCTAAGACAGCAGGAAACATTAGTGTGCTGAGAACACAAGAACTGTGTTTCTTAAAAATTCGGCCCATATCGAGTCCAACTCTGCCTCTGAAATTGATAAAAAGCACAGGTCCTCCAGCATCCAATGCTTGTCATTTAAGATGAGAAACGTGTGAGCTTCGTGAAGGATGTAGTTCGTTTGAGTTGAAAAGTTACTATCCTTACTTGAAAGGAATTCTTGCTTGTAGGAAGACACAGAGCCTGGAATTTAACTCCATTTCTGAAGGGAAACACACAGCAGAGTTCTCTTCCATTGATCACACTCTGCTTTAGAGCAAGAAGCACGCTCTAGCTTTCTAGAGTCCCTAAGACAGCAGGAAACATGAGTGTGCTGAGAACAAAAGTACGGTGTTTCTTACAAATTCGGACCATATCGAGTCCAACACTGCCTCTGAAATTGATAAAAAGCACAGGTCCTCCAGGATCCAATGCTTGTCATTTAAGATGAGAAACGTGTGAGCTTCATGAACAATGTAGATCGTTTGAGCTCTAAAGTAACTGCCCTAACCTGACACGAAGTCTTGTTTGTAGGAAGACTCAGAGCCTGGGATTTAACTCCATTTCTGAAGTGAAACACACAGCAGAGTTCTCATCCATTGATCACACTCTGCTTTAGAGCAAGAAGCACGCTCTAGCTTTCTAGAGTCTCTAAGACAGCAGGAAACGTGAGTGTGCTGAGAACAAAAGAACGGTGTTTCCTACACATAGGGACCATATCTAGTCCAACTCTGCTTCTGAAACTGATACAATGCACGGGTCCTCTAACATCCAATGCTTGTCAGTTAAGATAAGAAACGTGTTAGCTTCGTGAACGATGTAGTTCGTTTGAGCTGAAAAGTGACTGCCCTTCACTGAAACGAAGTCTTGCATGTTGGAAGACACAGAGCCTGGGATTTAACTCCTTTTCTGAAGGGAAACACACAGCAGAGTTCTCTTCCATGGATCACACTCTGCTTTAGAACAAGAAGCACGCTCTTGCTTTCTAGATTCTCTAATACAGCAACAAACGTGATTGTGCTAGAACAAATGAACATTTTTTCCTACACATACAGACCATATCTAGTCCATCTCTGCTTCTGAAACTGAGACAAAGCACTGGTCCTTTAACATCCGATGCTTGTCAGTTAAGATGAGAAACGTGTGAGCTTCGTGAACGATGTAGTTCTTTTGAGCTGCAAAGTAACTGCCCTTCCCTGAAACGAAGTTTTGTTTGTAGGAAGACTCAGAGCCTGGGATTTAACTCCATTTCTGAAGTGAAACAAACAGTAGAGTTCTCATCCATTGATCACACTCTGCTTTAGAGCAAGAAGCACGCTCTAGCTTTCTAGAGTCTCTAAGACAACAGAAAACGTGAGTGTGCTGAGAACAAAAGAAGGGTGTTTCCTTCACATACGGACCATATCTAGTCCAACTCTGCCTCTGAAATTGATAAAAAGCACATGTCCTCCAGCATCCAATGCTTGTCAGTTAAGATGAGAAACGTGTGAGCTTCGGGAACGTTGTTGTTCGTTTGAGCTCTAAAGTAACTGCCCTTAACTGAAACGAAGTCTTTTTTGTAGGAAGACACAGAGCCTAGGATTTAACTCCATTTCTGAAGGGAAACACTCATCATAGTTCTCTTCCATGGATCACACTCTGCTTTAGAGCAAGAAGCATGCTCTTGCTTTCTAGATTCTCTAATACAGCAGCAAATGTGAGTGTGCTAAGAACAAATGAATGGTGTTTCCTACACATACGGACCATATCTATTCCAACTCTGCTTCTGAAACTCATAAAAAGCACTGGTCCTATAACATCCGATGCTTGTCATATAAGATGAGAAACGTGTGAGTTTCGTGAACGATGTAGTTCTATTGAGCTGTAAAGTAACTGCCCTTACCTGAAACGAAGTGTTGCTTATAGGAAGACTCAGAGCCTGGGATTTAACTCCATTTATGAAGGGAAACACACAGCAGAGTTCTCATATATAGATCACACTCTGCTTTAGAGCAAGAAGCACACTCTTGCTTTCTAGAGTCTCTAAGACAGCAGGAAACATGAGTGTGCTGAGAACACAAGAACGGTGTTTCTTACACATTCGGACCATATCGAGTCCAACTCTGCCTCTGAAATTGATACAAAGCACAGGTCCTCTGAGATCCAATGCTTGTCATTTAGGATGAGAAAAGTGTGAGCTTCGTGAAGGATGTAGTTCATTTGAGCTGAAAAGTGACCGCCCTTACCTGAAACGAAGTCTTTATTGTAGGAAGACACAGAGCCTGGGATTTAACTCCATTTCTGAAGGGAAACACACACCATAGTTCTCATCCATTGATCACACTCTGCTTCAGAGCAAGAAGCACGCTCTTGCTTTCTAGATTCTCTAATACAGCAGGAAACGTGGTTGTTTTCAGAAAAAAAGAACTGTGTTTCCTACACATACGGACCATATCTAGTCCAACTCTGCATGTGGAACTGAAACAAATCACAGGTCCACTAACATCCAATGCTTGTCAGTTAAGATGAGAAACGTGTGAGCTTTGTGAATGATATAGTTCGTTTGAGCTTAGAAGTAACTGCCCTTACCTGAAACGAAGTCTTGTTTATAGGAATATTCAGAGCCTGGGATTTAACTCCATTTCTGAAGGGAAACAGATAGCAGAGTTCTCATCCATTGATCACACTCTGCTTTAGAGCAAGAATCATGCACATGCTTTCTAGAGTCTCTAATACAGCAGGAAACATGAGTGTGCTGAGAACACAAGAACGGTGTTTCTTACACATTCGGACCATATCGAGTCCAACTCTGCCTCTGAAATTGATACAAAGCACAGGTCCTCTAAGATCCAAATCTTGTCATTTAGGATGAGAAAAGTGTGAGCTTCGTGAAGGATGTAGTTCATTTGAGCTGAAAAGTGACTGCCCTTACCTGAAACGAAGTCTTTATTGTAGGAAGACACAGAGCCTGGGATTTAACTCCATTTCTGAAGGGAAACACACAGCAGAGTTCTCATCCATTGATCACACTCTGCTTCAGAGTAAGATGCACGCTCTTGCTTTCTAGATTCTCTAATACAGCAGGAAACGTGGTTGTGCTCAGAAAAAAAGAACTGTGTTTCCTACACATAGGGACCATATCTAGTCCAACTCTGCATGTGGACCTGAAACAAACCACAGCTCCACTAACATCCAATGCTTGTCAGTTAAGATGAGAAACGTGTGAGCTTTGTGAACGATGTAGTTCGTTTTAGCTTAGAATTAACTGCCCTTACCTGAAACGAAGTCTTGTTTATAGGAAGATTCGGAACCTGGGATTTAACTCCATTTCTGAAGTGAAACACACAGCAGAGTTCTCATCCATTGATCACACTCTGCTTTAGAGCAAGGAACACGCTCTAGCTTTCTAGAGTCTCTAAGACAGCAGGAAACGTGAGTGTGCTGAGAACAAAAGAACGGTTTTTCCTACACATACGGACCATATCTAGTCCAACTCTGCTTCTGAAACTGATACAAAGCACGGGTCCTCTAACATCCAATGCTTGTCAGTTAAGATAAGAAACGTGTTAGCTTCGTGAACGATGTAGTTCATTTGAGCTGAAAAGTGACTGCCCTTCCCTGAAACGAAGTCTTTCATGTTGGAAGACACAGAGCCTGGGATTTAACTCCATTTCTGAAGGGAAACACACAGCAGAGTTCTCTTCCATGGATCACACTCTGCTTTAGAACAAGAAGCACACTCTTGCTTTCTAGATTCTCTAATACAGCAACAAACGTGATTGTGCTAGAACAAATGAACATTTTTTCCTACACATACGGACCATATCTAGTCCAACTCTGCTTCTGAAACTGAGACAAAGCACTGGTCCTTTAACATCCGATGCTTGTCAGTTAAGATGAGAAACGTGTGAGCTTCGTGAACGATGTAGTTCGTTTGAGCTGCAAAGTAACTGCCCTGCCCTGACACGAAGTCTTGTTTGTAGGAAGACTCAGAGCCTGGGATTTAACTCCATTTCTGAAGTGAAACAAACAGCAGAGTTCTCATCCATTGATCACACTCTGCTTTAGAGCAAGAAGCATGCTCTTGCTTTCTAGATTCTCTAATACAGCAGCAAAGGTGAGTGTGCTAAGAACAAATGAATGGTGTTTCCTACACATACGGATCATATCTATTCCAACTCTGCTTCTGAAACTAATACAAAGCACTGGTCCTATAGCATCCGATGCTTGTCAGATAAGATGAGAAACGTGTGAGCTTCGTGAACGATGTAGTTCGTTTGAGCTGTAAAGTAACTGCCCTTACCTGAAACGAAGTGTTGCTTGTAGGAAGACTCAGAGCCCAGGGTTTAACTCCATTTCTGAAGTGAAACACACAGCAGAGTTCTCATATATAGATCACACTCTGCTTTAGAGCAAGAAGCACGCTCTTGCTTTCTATAGTCTCTAAGACAGCAGGAAACATGAGTACACTGAGAACACAAGAACTGTGTTTCTTAAACATTCGGACCATATCGAGTCCAACTCTGCCTCTGAAATTGATAAAAAGCACAGGTCCTCCAGCATCCAATGCTTGTCATTTAAGATGAGAAACGTGTGAGCTTCGTGAAGGATGTAGTTCATTTGAGTTGAAAAGTTACTGCCCTTACTTGAAAGGAATTCTTGCTTGTAGGAAGACACAGAGCCTGGAATTTAACTCCATTTCTGAAGGGAAACACACAGCAGAGTTCTCATATATACATCACACTCTGCTTTAAAGCAAGAAGCACGCTCTAGCTTTCTAGAGTCCCTAAGACAACAGGAAACATGAGTGTGCTGAGAACAAAAGAACGGTGTTTCTTAAACATTCGGACCATATCGAGTCCAACTCTGCCTCTGAAATTGATAAAAAGGACAGGTCCTCCAGCATCCAATGCTTGTCATTTAAGATGAGAAACGTGTGAGCTTCGTGAAGGATGTAGTTCGTTTGAGTTGAAAAGTTACTGCCCTAACTTTAAAGGAATTCTTGCTTGTAGGAAGACACAGAGCCTGGAATTTAACTCCATTTCTGAAGGGAAACACACAGCAGAGTTCTCATATATAGATCACACTCTGCTTTAGAGCAAGAAGCACGCTCTTGCTTTCTAGAGTCTCTAAGACAGCAGGAAACATGAGTATGCTGAAAACACAAGAACTGTGTTTCTTAAACATTTGGACCATATCGAGTCCAACTCTGCCTCTGAAATTGATAAAAAGCACAGGTCCTCCAGCATCCAATGCTTGTCATTTAAGATGAGAAACGTGTGAGCTTTGTGAAGGATGTAGTTCGTTTGATTTGAAAAGTTACTGCCCTTACTTGAAAGGAATTCTTGCTTGTAGGAAGACACAGAGCCTGGAATTTAACTCCATTTCTGAAGGGAAACACACAGCAGAGTTCTCATATATAGATCACACTCTGCTTTAAAGCAAGAAGCACGCTCTAGCTTTCTAGAGTCCCTAAGACAACAGGAAACATGAGAGTGCTGAGAACAAAAGAACGGTGTTTCTTACACATTCGGACCATATCGAGTCCAACTCTGCCTCTGAAATTGATACAAAGCACAGGTCCTCCAGGATCCAATGCTTGTCATTTAAGATGAGAAACGTGTGAGCTTCATGAACAATGTAGATCGTTTGAGCTGTAAAGTAACTGCCCTTCCCTGAGACGAAGTCTTGTTTGTAGGAAGACTCAGAGCCTGGGATTTAACTCCATTTCTGAAGTGAAACACACAGCAGAGTTCTCATCCATTGATCACACTCTGCTTTAGAGCAAGAAGCACTCTCTAGCTTTCTACAATCTCTAAGACAGCAGGAAACGTGAGGGTGCTGAGAACAAAAGAACGGTGTTTCCTACACATAGGGACCATAACTAGTCCATCTCTGCTTCTGAAACTGAGACAAATCACTGGTCCTCTAACATCCAATGCTTGTCAGTTAAGATGAGAAATTTGCTAGCTTCATGAATGATGTAGTTCGTTTGAGCTGAAAAGTGACTGCCCTTACCTGAAACGAAGTCTTGAGTGTTGGAAGACACAGAGACTGGGATTTAACTCCATTTCTGAAGGGAAACACACAGCATAGTTCTCATCCATGGATCACACTCTGCTTCAGAGCAAGAAGCACACTCTTGCTTTCTAGATTCTCTAATACAGCAGGAAACGTGGTTGTGCTCAGAAAAAAAGAACTGTGTTTCCTACACATACGGACCATATCTAGTCCAACTCTGCTTGTGGAACTGAAACAAACCACAGGTCCACTAACATCCAATGCTTGTCATTTAAGATGAGAAACGTGTGAGCTTTGTGAAAGATGTAGTTCGTTTGAGCTTTAAAGTAACTGCCCTTACCTGAAACGAAGTCTTGTTTATAGGAAGGCTCAGAGCCTGGGATTTAACTCCATTTCTGAAGTGAAACACACAGCAGAGTTCTCATCCATTGATCACACTCTGCTTTAAAGCAAGAAGGACGCACTTGCTTTCTAGAATCTCTAAGACAGCTGGAAACATGAGTGTGCTGAGAGCAAAATAACGTTGTTACTTACACATTCGGACCATATCGAGTCCAACTCTGCCTCTGAAATTGATACAAAGCACAGGTCCTCTAAGATCCAATGCTTGTCATTTAGGATGAGAAACGTGTGAGCTTCGTGAAGGATGTAGTTCATTTGAGCTGAAAAGTGACTGCCCTTACCTGAAACGAAGTCTTTATTGTAGGAAGACACAGAGCCTGGGATTTAACTCAATTTCTGAAGTGAAACACACAGCAGAGTTCTCATATATAGATCACACTCTGCTTTAGAGCAAGAAGCACGCTCTTGCTTTCTAGAGTCTCTAAGACAGCAGGAAACATTAGTGTGCTGAGAACACAAGAACTGTGTTTCTTAAAAATTCGGACCATATCGAGTCCAACTCTGCCTCTGAAATTGATAAAAAGCACATGTCCTCCAGCATCCAATGCTTGTCATTTAAGATGAGAAACGTGTGAGCTTCGTGAAGGATGTAGTTCGTTTGAGTTGAAAAGTTACTGCCCTTACTTGAAAGGAATTCTTGCTTGTAGGAAGACACAGAGCCTGGAATTTAACTCCATTTCTGAAGGGAAACACACAGCAGAGTTCTCTTCCATTGATCACACTCTGCTTTAGAGCAAGAAGCACGCTCTAGCTTTCTAGAGTCCCTAAGACAACAGGAAACATGAGTGTGCTGAGAACAAAAGAACGGTGTTTCTTACACATTCGGACCATACCGAGTCCAACTCTGCCTCTGAAATTGATAAAAAGCACAGGTCCTCCAGGATCCAATGCTTGTCATTTAAGATGAGAAACGTGTGAGCTTCATGAACAATGTAGATCGTTTGAGCTCTAAAGTAACTGCCCTAACCTGACACGAAGTCTTGTTTGTAGGAAGACTCAGAGACTGGGATTTAACTCCATTTCTGAAGTGAAACACACAGCAGAGTTCTCATCCATTGATCACACTCTGCTTTAGAGCAAGAAGCACTCTCTAGCTTTCTAGAGTCTCTAAGACAGCAGGAAACGTGAGTGTGCTGAGAACAAAAGAACGGTGTTTCCTACACATAGGGACCATATCTAGTCCAACTCTGCTTCTGAAACTGATACAAAGCACGGGTCCTCTAACATCCAATTCTTGTCAGTTAAGATAAGAAACGTGTTAGCTTCGTGAACGATGTAGTTCGTTTGAGCTGAAAAGTGACTGCCCTTCACTGAAACGAAGTCTTGCATGTTGGAAGACACAGAGCCTGGGATTTAACTCCATTTCTGAAGGGAAACACACAGCAGAGTTCTCTTCCATGGATCACACTCTGCTTTAGAACAAGAAGCACGCTCTTGCTTTCTAGATTCTCTAATACAGCAACAAACGTGATTGTGCTAGAACAAATGAACATTTTTTCCTACACATACGGACCATATCTAGTCCATCTCTGCTTCTGAAACTGAGACAAAGCACTGGTCCTTTAACATCCGATGCTTGTCAGTTAAGATGAGAAACGTGTGAGCTTCGTGAACGATGTAGTTCTTTTGAGCTGCAAAGTAACTGCCCTTCCCTGAAACGAAGTTTTGATTGTAGGAAGAATCAGAGCCTGGGATTTAACTAAATTTCTGAAGTGAAACAAACAGTAGAGTTCTCATCCATTGATCACACTCTGCTTTAGAGCAAGAAGCACGCTCTAGCTTTCTAGAGTCTCTAAGACAACAGGAAACGTGAGTGTGCTGAGAACAAAAGAACGGTGTTTCCTTCACCTACGGACCATATCTAGTCCATCTCTGCTTCTGAAACTGAGACAAATCACTGGTCCTCTAACATCCAATGCTTGTCAGTTAAGATGAGAAACGTGTTAGCTTCGTGAATGATGTAGTTCGTTTGAGCTGAAAAGTGACTGCCCTTACCTGAAACGAAGTCTTGAGTTTTGGAAGACACAGAGCCTGGGATTTAACTCCATTTCTGAAGGGAAACACACAGCATAGTTCTCATCCATGGATCACGCTCTGCTTCAGAGCAAGAAGCACGCTCTTGCTTTCTAGATTCTCTAATACAGCAGGAAACGTGGTTGTGCTCAGAAAAAAAGAACTGTGTTTTCTACACATACGGACCATATCTAGTCCAACTCTGCTTGTGGAACTGAAACAAACCACAGGTCCACTAATATCCAATTCTTGTCAGTTAAGATGAGAAACGTGTGAGCTTCATGAACAATGTAGATCGTTTGAGCTGTAAAGTAACTGCCCTTCCCTGAGACGAAGTCTTGTTTGTAGGAAGACTCAGAGCCTGGGATTTAACTCCATTTCTGAAGTGAAACACACAGCAGAGTTCTCATCCATTGATCACACTCTGCTTTAGAGCAAGAAGCACGCTCTAGCTTTCTAGAGTCTCTAAGACAGCAGGAAACATGAGTGTGCTGAGAACAAAAGAACAGTGTTTCCTACACATAGGAACCATATCTAGTCCATCTCTGCTTCTGAAACTGAGACAAATCACTGGTCCTCTAACATCCAATGCTTGTCAGTTAAGATGAGAAATTTTCTAGCTTCATGAATGATGTAGTTTGTTTGAGCTGAAAAGTGACTGCCCTTACCTGAAACGAAGTCTTGAGTGTCGGAAGACACAGAGCCTGGGATTTAACTCCATTTCTGAAGGGAAACACACAGCATAGTTCTCATCCATGGATCACACTCTGTTTCAGAGCAAGAAGCACAGTCTTGCTTTCTAGATACTCTAATACAGCAGGAAACGTGAGTGTGCTGAGAACAAATGAATGGTGTTTCCTACACATAGGGACCATATCTAGTCCAACTCTGCTTCTGAAACTGATACAAAGCACTGGTCCAATTACATCCGATGCTTGTCAGTTAAGTTGAGAAACGTGTGAGCTTCGTGAATGATGTAGTTCCTATGAGCTGTAAGGAACTGCCCTTACCTGAAACGAAGTGTTGCTTGTAGGAAGACTCAGAGCCTGGAATTTAACTCCATTTCTGAAGGGAAACACACAGCAGAGTTCTCTTCCATTGATCACACTCTGCTTTAGAGCAAGAAGCACGCTCTAGCTTTCTAGAGTCTCTAAGACAACAGGAAACGTGATTGTGCTGAGAACAAAAGAACGGTGTTTCCTTCACATACGGACCATATCTAGTCCAACTCTGCCTCTGAAATTGATAAAAAGCACATGTCCTCCAGCATCCAATGCTTGTCATTTAAGATGAGAAACGTGTGAGCTTCGGGAACGTTGTTGTTCGTTTGAGCTATAAAGTAACTGCCCTTAACAGATACGAAGTCTTTTTTGTAGGAAGACACAGAGCCTAGGATTTAACTCCATTTCTGAAGGGAAACACACAGCATAGTTCTCTTCCATGGATCACACTCTGCTTTAGAGCAAGAAGCATGCTCTTGCTTTCTAGATTCTCTAATACAGCAGCAAAGGTGAGTGTGCTAAGAACAAATGAATGGTGTTTCCTACACATACGGATCATATCTATTCCAACTCTGCTTCTGAAACTCATACAAAGCACTGGTCCTATAACATCTGATGCTTGTCAGATAAGATGAGAAACGTGTGAGCTTCGTGAACGATGTAGTTCGTTTGAGCTGTAAAGTAACTGCCCTTACCTGAAACGAAGTGTTGCTTGTAGGAAGACTCAGAGCCTAGGGTTTAACTCCATTTCTGAAGTGAAACACACAGCAGAGTTCTCATATATAGATCACACTCTGCTTTAGAGCAAGAAGCACGCTCTTGCTTTCTATAGTCTCTAAGACAGCAGGAAACATGAGTATGCTGAGAACACAAGAACTGTGTTTATTAAACATTCGGACCATATCGAGTCCAACTCTGCCTCTGAAATTGATAAAAAGCACAGGTCCTCCAGCATCCAATGCTTGTCATTTAAGATGAGAAACGTGTGAGCTTCGTGAAGGATGTAGTTCGTTTGAGTTGAAAAGTTACTGCCCTTACTTGAAAGGAATTCTTGCTTGTAGGAAGACACAGAGCCTGGAATTTAACTCCATTTCTGAAGGGAAACACACAGCAGAGTTCTCATATATAGATCACACTCTGCTTTAAAGCAAGAAGCACGCTCTAGCTTTCTAGAGTCCCTAAGACAACAGGAAACATGAGTGTGCTGAGAACAAAAGAACGGTGTTTCTTAAACATTCGGCCCATATCGAGTCCAACTCTGCCTCTGAAATTGATACAAAGCACAGGTCCTCTAGCATCCAATGCTTGTCATTTAAGATGAGAAACGTGTGAGCTTCATGAACAATGTAGATCGTTTGAGCTGTAAAGTAACTGCCCTTCCCTGAGACGAAGTCTTGTTTGTAGGAAGACTCAGAGACTGGGATTTAACTCCATTTCTGAAGTGAAACACACAGCAGAGTTCTCATCCATTGATCACACTCTGCTTTAGAGCAAGAAGCACGCTCTAGCTTTCTAGAATCTCTAAGACAGCAGGAAACGTGAGGGTGCTGAGAACAAAAGAACGGTGTTTCCTACACATAGGGACCATAACTAGTCCATCTCTGCTTCTGAAACTGAGACAAATCACTGGTCCTCTAACATCCAATGCTTGTCAGTTAAGATGAGAAATTTGCTAGCTTCATGAATGATGTAGTTCGTTTGAGCTGAAAAGTGACTGCCCTTACCTGAAACGAAGTCTTGAGTGTTGGAAGACACAGAGACTGGGATTTAACTCCATTTCTGAAGGGAAACACACAGCATAGTTCTCATCCATGGATCACACTCTGCTTCAGAGCAAGAAGCACACTCTTGCTTTCTAGATTCTCTAATACAGCAGGAAACGTGGTTGTGCTCAGAAAAAAAGAACTGTGTTTCCTACACATACGGACCATATCTAGTCCAACTCTGCTTGTGGAACTGAAACAAACCACAGGTCCACTAAAATCCAATGCTTGTCATTTAAGATGAGAAACGTGTGAGCTTTGTGAAAGATGTAGTTCGTTTGAGCTTTAAAGTAACTGCCCTTACCTGAAACGAAGTCTTGTTTATAGGAAGGCTCAGAGCCTGGGATTTAACTCCATTTCTGAAGTGAAACACACAGCAGAGTTCTCATCCATTGATCACACTCTGCTTTAAAGCAAGAAGGACGCACTTGCTTTCTAGTATCTCTAAGACAGCTGGAAACATGAGTGTGCTGAGAGCAAAAGAACGTTGTTTCTTACACATTCGGACCATATCGAGTCCAACTCTGCCTCTGAAATTGATACAAAGCACAGGTCCTCTAAGATCCAATGCTTGTCATTTAGGATGATAAACGTGTGAGCTTCGTGAAGGATGTAGTTCATTTGAGCTGAAAAGTGACTGCCCTTAACTGAAACGAAGTCTTTATTGTAGGAAGACACAGAGCCTGGGATTTAACTCCATTTCTGAAGTGAAACACACAGCAGAGTTCTCATATATAGATCACACTCTGCTTTAGAGCAAGAAGCACGCTCTTGCTTTCTAGAGTCTCTAAGACAGCAGGAAACATTAGTGTGCTGAGAACACAAGAACTGTGTTTCTTAAAAATTCGGCCCATATCGAGTCCAACTCTGCCTCTGAAATTGATAAAAAGCACAGGTCCTCCAGCATCCAATGCTTGTCATTTAAGATGAGAAACGTGTGAGCTTCGTGAAGGATGTAGTTCGTTTGAGTTGAAAAGTTACTATCCTTACTTGAAAGGAATTCTTGCTTGTAGGAAGACACAGAGCCTGGAATTTAACTCCATTTCTGAAGGGAAACACACAGCAGAGTTCTCTTCCATTGATCACACTCTGCTTTAGAGCAAGAAGCACGCTCTAGCTTTCTAGAGTCCCTAAGACAGCAGGAAACATGAGTGTGCTGAGAACAAAAGTACGGTGTTTCTTACAAATTCGGACCATATCGAGTCCAACACTGCCTCTGAAATTGATAAAAAGTACAGGTCCTCCAGGATCCAATGCTTGTCATTTAAGATGAGAAACGTGTGAGCTTCATGAACAATGTAGATCGTTTGAGCTCTAAAGTAACTGCCCTAACCTGACACGAAGTCTTGTTTGTAGGAAGACTCAGAGCCTGGGATTTAACTCCATTTCTGAAGTGAAACACACAGCAGAGTTCTCATCCATTGATCACACTCTGCTTTAGAGCAAGAAGCACGCTCTAGCTTTCTAGAGTCTCTAAGACAGCAGGAAACGTGAGTGTGCTGAGAACAAAAGAACGGTGTTTCCTACACATAGGGACCATATCTAGTCCAACTCTGCTTCTGAAACTGATACAATGCACGGGTCCTCTAACATCCAATGCTTGTCAGTTAAGATAAGAAACGTGTTAGCTTCGTGAACGATGTAGTTCGTTTGAGCTGAAAAGTGACTGCCCTTCACTGAAACGAAGTCTTGCATGTTGGAAGACACAGAGCCTGGGATTTAACTCCTTTTCTGAAGGGAAACACACAGCAGAGTTCTCTTCCATGGATCACACTCTGCTTTAGAACAAGAAGCATGCTCTTGCTTTCTAGATTCTCTAATACAGCAGCAAATGTGAGTGTGCTAAGAACAAATGAATGGTGTTTCCTACACATACGGACCATATCTATTCCAACTCTGCTTCTGAAACTCATAAAAAGCACTGGTCCTATAACATCCGATGCTTGTCATATAAGATGAGAAACGTGTGAGCTTCGTGAACGATGTAGTTCTATTGAGCTGTAAAGTAACTGCCCTTACCTGAAACGAAGTGTTGCTTATAGGAAGACTCAGAGCCTGGGATTTAACTCCATTTATGAAGGGAAACACACAGCAGAGTTCTCATATATAGATCACACTCTGCTTTAGAGCAAGAAGCACACTCTTGCTTTCTAGAGTCTCTAAGACAGCAGGAAACATGAGTGTGCTGAGAACACAAGAACGGTGTTTCTTACACATTCGGACCATATCGAGTCCATCTCTGCCTCTGAAATTGATACAAAGCACAGGTCCTCTAAGATCCAATGCTTGTCATTTAGGATGAGAAAAGTGTGAGCTTCCTGAAGGATGTAGGTCATTTGAGCTGAAAAGTGACTGTCCTTACCTGAAACGAAGTCTTTATTGTAGGAAGACACAGAGCCTGGGATTTAACTCCATTTCTGAAGGGAAACACATAGCAGAGTTCTCATCCATTGATCACACTCTGCTTGAGAGCAAGAATCACGCTCTTGCTTTCTATATTCTCTAATACAGCAGGAAACGTGAGTGTGCTGAGAACAAATGAACGGTGTTTCCTACACATACGGACCATATCTATTCTTACTCTGCTTCTGAAACTGATACAAAGCACTGGTCCTTTAACATCCGATGCTTGTCAGTTAAGATGAGAAACGTGTGAGCTTCGTGAACGATGTAGTTCGTTTGAGCTGCAAAGTAACTGCCCTTCCCTGAAACGAAGTCTTGTTTGTAGGAAGACTCAGAGCCTGGGATTTAACTCCACTTCTGAAGGGAAACACACAGCAGAGTTCTCATATATAGATCACACTCTGCTTTAGAGTAAGAAGCACGCTCTTCCTTTCTAGAGTCTCTAAGACAGCAGGAAACATGAGTGTGCTGAGAACACAAGAACGGTGTTTCTTACACATCGGACCATATCGAGTCCAACTCTGCCTCTGAAATTGATAAAAAGCACAGGACCTCCAGGATCCAATGCTTGTCATTTAAGATGAGAAACGTGTGAGCTTCATGAACAATGTAGATCGTTGGAGCTGTAAAGTAACTGCCCTAACCTCAGACGAAGTCTTGTTTGTAGAAAGACTCAGAGCATGGGATTTAACTCCATTTCTGAAGTGAAACACACAGCAGAGTTCTCATCCATTGATCACACTCTGCTTTAGAGCAAGAAGCACGCTCTAGCTTTCTAGAGTCTCTAAGACAGCAGGAAACGTGAGTGTGCTGAGAACAAATGAACGGTGTTTCCTACACATACGGACCATATCTAGTCCAACTCTGCTTCTGAAACTGATACAAAGCACGGGTCCTCTAACATCCAATGCTTGTCAGTTAAGATAAGAAACGTGTTAGCTTCGTGAACGATGTAGTTCGTTTGAGCCGAAAAGTGACTGCCCTTCCCTGAAACGAAGTCTTGCATGTTGGAAGACACAGAGCCTGGGATTTAACTCCATTTCTGAAGGGAAACACACAGCAGAGTTCTCTTTCATGGATCACACTCTGCTTTAGAACAAGAAGCACGCTCTTGCTTTCTAGATTCTCTAATACAGCAACAAACATGATTGTGCTAGAACAAATGAACATTTTTTCCTACACATACGGACCATATCTAGTCCATCTCTGCTTCTGAAACTGAGACAAAGCACTGGTACTTTAACATCCGATGCTTGTCAGTTAAGATGAGAAACGTGTGAGCTTCGTGAACGATGTAGTTCGTTTGAGCTGCAAAGTAACTGCCCTTCCCTGAAACGAAGTCTTGTTTGTAGGAAGACTCAGAGCCTGGGATTTAACTCCATTTCTTAAGTGAAACAAACAGCAGAGTTCTCATCCATTGACCACACTCTGCTTTAGAGCAAGAAGCACGCTCTAGCTTTCTAGAGTCTCTAAGACAACAGGAAACGTGAGTGTGCTGAGAACAAAAGAACGGTGTTTCCTTCACATATGGACCATATCTATTCCAACTCTGCTTCTGAAACTCATACAAAGCACTGGTCCTATAACATGCGATGCTTGTCAGATAAGATGAGAAACGTGTGAGCTTCGTGAACGATGTAGTTCGTTTGAGCTGTAAAGTAACTGCCCTTACCTGAAACGAAGTTTTGCTTGTAGGAAGACTCAGAGCCTGGGATTTAACTCCATTTCTGAAGGGAAACACACAGCAGAGTTCTCATATATAGATCACACTCTGCTTTAGAGCAAGAAGCACACTCTTGCTTTCTAGAGTCTCTAAGACAGCAGGAAACATGAGTGTGCTGAGAACACAAGAACGGTGTTTCTTACACATTCGGACCATATCGAGTCCAACTCTGCCTCTGAAATTGATACAAAGCACAGGTCCTCTAAGATCCAATGCTTGTCATTTAGGATGAGAAAAGTGTGAGCTTCCTGAAGGATGTAGGTCATTTGAGCTGAAAAGTGACTGCCCTTACCTGAAACGAAGTCTTTATTGTAGGAAGACACAGAGCCTGGGATTTAACTCCATTTCTGAAGGGAAACACATAGCAGAGTTCTCATCCATTGATCACACTATGCTTGAGAGCAAGAATCACGCTCTTAGTTTCTATATACTCTAATACAGCAGGAAACGTGAGTGTGCTGAGAACAAATGAACGGTGTTTCCTACACATACGGACCATATCTATTCCAACTCTGCTTCTGAAACTGATACAAAGCACTGGTCCTTTAACATCCGATGCTTGTCAGTTAAGATGAGAAACGTGTGAGCTTCGTGAACGATGTAGTTCGTTTGAGCTGCAAAGTAACTGCCCTTCCCTGAAACGAAGTCTTGTTTGTAGGAAGACTCAGAGCCTGGGATTTAACTCCACTTCTGAAGGGAAACACACAGCAGAGTTCTCATATATAGATCACACTCTGCTTTAGAGTAAGAAGCACGCTCTTCCTTTCTAGAGTCTCTAAGACAGCAGGAAACATGAGTGTGCTGAGAACACAAGAACGGTGTTTCTTACACATCGGACCATATCGAGTCCAACTCTGCCTCTGAAATTGATAAAAAGCACAGGACCTCCAGGATCCAATGCTTGTCATTTAAGATGAGAAACGTGTGAGCTTCATGAACAATGTAGATCGTTGGAGCTGTAAAGTAACTGCCCTAACCTGAGACGAAGTCTTGTTTGTAGAAAGACTCAGAGCATGGGATTTAACTCCATTTCTGAAGTGAAACACACAGCAGAGTTCTCATCCATTGATCACACTCTGCTTTAGAGCAAGAAGCACGCTCTAGCTTTCTAGAGTCTCTAAGACAGCAGGAAACGTGAGTGTGCTGAGAACAAATGAACGGTGTTTCCTACACATACGGACCATATCTAGTCCAACTCTGCTTCTGAAACTGATACAAAGCACGGGTCCTCTAACATCCAATGCTTGTCAGTTAAGATGAGAAACGTGTGAGCTTTGTGAACGATGTAGTTCGTTTGAGCTTAAAGTAACTGCCCTTACCTGAAACGAAGTCTTGTTTATAGGAAGATTCGGAACCTGGGATTTAACTCCATTTCTGAAGGGAAACACATAGCAGAGTTCTCATCCATTGATCACACTCTGCTTTAGAGCAAGAATCACGCTCTTGCTTTCTAGATTCTCTAATACAGCAGGAAACGGGAATGTGCTGAGAACAAATGAACGGTGTTTCCTACACATACGGACCATATCTATTCCAACTATGCTTCTGAAACTGATAGAAAGCACTGGTCCTTTAACATCCGATGCTTGTCAGTTAAGTTGAGAAACGTGTTAGCTTCGTGAACGATGTAGTTCGTTTGAGCTGCAAAGTAACTGCGCTTCCCTGAAACAAAGTCTTGTTTGTAGGAAGACTCAGAGCCTGGGATTTAACTCCATTTCTGAAGTGAAACACACAGCAGAGTTCTCATCCATTGATCACACTCTGCTTTAGAGCAAGAAGCACGCTCTAGCTTTTTAGAGTCTCTAAGACAGCAGGAAACGTGAGTGTGCTGAGAACAAATGAACGGTGTTTCCTACACATACGGACCATATCTATTCCAACTCTGCATCTGAAACTGATACAAAGCACTGGTCCTATAACATCCGGTACTTGACAGTTAAGATGAGAAACGTGTGAGCTTCGTGAACGATGTAGTTCGTTTGAGCTGTAAAGTAACTGCCCTTACCTGAAACGAAGTGTTGCTTGTAGGAAGACTCAGAGCCTGGGATTTAACTCCATTTCTGAAGGGAAACACACAGCAGAGTTCTCATATATAGATCACACTCTGCTTTAGAGCAAGAAGCACACTCTTGCTTTCTAGAGTCTCTAAGACAGCAGGAAACATGAGTGTGCTGAGAACACAAGAACGGTGTTTCTTACACATTCGGACCATATCGAGTCCAACTCTGCCTCTGAAATTGATACAAAGCACAGGTCCTCTAAGATCCAATGCTTGTCATTTAGGATGAGAAAAGTGTGAGCTTCGTGAAGGATATATTTCATTTGAGCTGAAAGGTGACTGCCCTTACCTGAAACGAAGTCTTTATTGTAGGAAGACACAGAACCTGGGATTTAACTCCATTTCTGAAGGGAAACACACAGCAGAGTTCTCATCCATTGATCACACTCTGCTTCAGAGCAAGAAGCACGCTCTTGCTTTCTAGATTCTCTAATACAGCAGGAAACGTGGTTGTGCTCAGAAAAAAAGAACTGTGTTTCCTACACATACGGACCATATCTAGTCCAACTCTGCATGTGGAACTGAAACAAACCACAGGTCCACTAACATCCAATGCTTGTCAGTTAAGATGAGAAACGTGTGAGCTTTGTGAACGATGTAGTTCGTTTGAGCTTAAAGTAACTGCCCTTACCTGAAACGAAGTCTTGTTTATAGGAAGATTCGGAACCTGGGATTTAACTCCATTTCTGAAGGGAAACACATAGCAGAGTTCTCATCCATTGATCACACTCTGCTTTAGAGCAAGAATCACGCTCTTGCTTTCTAGATTCTCTAATACAGCAGGAAACGAGAATGTGCTGAGAACAAATGAACGGTGTTTCCTACACATACGGACCATATCTATTCCAACTATGCTTCTGAAACTGATAGAAAGCACTGGTCCTTTAACATCCGATGCTTGTCAGTTAAGTTGAGAAACGTGTTAGCTTCGTGAGCGATGTAGTTCGTTTGAGCTGCAAAGTAACTGCGCTTCCCTGAAACAAAGTCTTGTTTGTAGGAAGACTCAGAGCCTGGGATTTAACTCCATTTCTGAAGTGAAACACACAGCAGAGTTCTCATCCATTGATCACACTCTGCTTTAGAGCAAGAAGCATGCTCTAGCTTTTTAGAGTCTCTAAGACAGCAGGAAACGTGAGTGTGCTGAGAACAAATGAACGGTGTTTCCGACACATACGGACCATATCTATTCCAACTCTGCATCTGAAACTGGTACAAAGCACTGGTCCTATAACATCCGATGCTTGTCAGTTAAGATGAGAAACGTGTGAGCTTCGTGAACGATGTAGTTCGTTTGAGCTGTAAAGTAACTGCCCTTACCTGAAACGAAGTGTTGCTTGTAGGAAGACTCAGAGCCTGGGATTTAACTCCATTTCTGAAGGGAAACACACAGCAGAGTTCTCATATATAGATCACACTCTGCTTTAGAGTAAGAAGCACGCTCTTCCTTTCTAGAGTCTCTAAGACAGCAGGAAACATGATTGTGCTGAGAACACAAGAACGGTGTTTCTTACACATCGGACCATATCGAGTCCAACTCTGCCTCTGAAATTGATAAAAAGCACAGGACCTCCAGGATCCAATGCTTGTCATTTAAGATGAGAAACGTGTGAGCTTCATGAACAATGTAGATCGTTGGAGCTATAAAGTAACTTCCCTAACCTGAGACGAAGTCTTGTTTGTAGGAAGACTCAGAGCATGGGATTTAACTCCATTTCTGAAGTGAAACACACAGCAGAGTTCTCATCCATTGATCACACTCTGCTTTAGAGCAAGAAGCACGCTCTAGCTTTCTAGAGTCTCTAAGACAGCAGGAAACGTGAGTGTGCTGAAACAAATGAACGGTGTTTCCTACACATACGGACCATATCTAGTCCAACTCTGCTTCTGAAACTGATACAAAGCTCGGGTCCTCTAACATCCAATGCTTGTAAGTTAAGATAAGAAACGTGTTAGCCTCGTGAACGATGTAGTTCGTTTGAGCCGAAAAGTGACTGCCCTTCCCTGAAACTAAGTCTTGCATGTTGGAAGACACAGAGCCTGGAATTTAACTCCATTTCTGAAGGGAAACACACAGCAGAGTTCTCTTTCATGGATCACACTCTGCTTTAGAACAAGAAGCACGCTCTTGCTTTCTAGATTCTCTAATACAGCAACAAACATGATTGTGCTAGAACAAATGAACATTTTTTCCTACACATACGGACCATATCTAGTCCATCTCTGCTTCTGAAACTGAGACAAAGCACTGGTCCTTTAACATCCGATGCTTTTCAGTTAAGATGAGAAACGTGTGAGCTTCGTGAACGATGTAGTTCGTTTGAGCTGCAAAGTAACTGCCCTTCCCTGAAACGAAGTCTTGTTTGTAGGAAGACTCAGAGCCTGGGATTTAACTCCATTTCTGAAGTGATACACACAGCAGAGTTCTCATCCATTGATCACAATCTGCTTTAGAGCAAGAAGCACGCTCTAGCTTTTTAGAGTCTCTAAGTCAGCAGGAAACGTGAGTGTGCTAAGAACAAATGAATGGTGTTTCCTACACATACGGACCATATCTAGTCCAACTCTGCTTCTGAAACTGATACAAAGCACGGGTCCTCTAACATCCAATGCTTGTCAGTTAAGATAAGAAACGTGTTAGCCTCGTGAACGATGTAGTTCGTTTGAGCCGAAAAGTGACTGCCCTTCCATGAAACTAAGTCTTGCATGTTGGAAGACACAGAGCCGGGAATTTAACTCCATTTCTGAAGGGAAACACACAGCAGAGTTCTCTTTCATGGATCACACTCTGCTTTAGAACAAGAAGCACGCTCTTGCTTTCTAGATTCTCTAATACAGCAACAAACATGATTGTGCTAGAACAAATGAACATTTTTTCCTACACATACGGACCATATCTAGTCCATCTCTGCTTCTGAAACTGAGACAAAGCACGGGTCCTCTAACATCCAATGCTTGTCAGTTAAGATAAGAAACGTGTTAGCCTCGTGAACGATGTAGTTCGTTTGAGCCGAAAAGTGACTGCCCTTCCCTGAAACTAAGTCTTGCATGTTGGAAGACACAGAGCCTGGAATTTAACTCCATTTCTGAAGGGAAACACACAGCAGAGTTCTCTTTCATGGATCACACTATGCTTTAGAACAAGAAGCACGCTCTTGCTTTCTAGATTCTCTAATACAGCAACAAACATGATTGTGCTAGAACAAATGAACATTTTTTCCTACACATACGGACCATATCTAGTCCATCTCTGCTTCTGAAACTGAGACAAAGCACTGGTCCTTTAACATCCGATGCTCGTCAGTTAAGATGAGAAACGTGTGAGCTTCGTGAACGATGTAGTTCGTTTGAGCTGCAAAGTAACTGCCCTTCCCTGAAACGAAGTCTTGTTTGTAGGAAGACTCAGAGCCTGGGATTTAACTCCATTTCTGAAGTGAAACACACAGCAGAGTTCTCATCCATTGATCACAATCTGCTTTAGAGCAAGAAGCACGCTCTAGCTTTTTAGAGTCTCAAAGTCAGCAGGAAACGTGAGTGTGCTGAGAACAAATGAACGGTGTTTCCTACACATACGGACCATATCTATTCCAACTCTGCATCTGAAACTGATACAAAGCACTGGTCCTATAACATCCGATACTTGTCAGTTAAGATGAGAAACGTGTGAGCTTCGTGAACGATGTAGTTCGTTTGAGCTGTAAGTAACTGCCCTTACCTGAAACGAAGTGTTGCTTGTAGGAAGACTCAGAGCCTGGGATTTAACTCCATTTCTGAAGGGAAACACACAGCAGAGTTCTCATATATAGATCACACTCTGCTTTAGAGCAAGAAGCACACTCTTGCTTTCTAGAGTCTCTAAGACAGCAGGAAACATGAGTGTGCTGAGAACACAAGAACGGTGTTTCTTACACATTCGGACCATATCGAGTCCAACTCTGCCTCTGAAATTGATACAAAGCACAGGTCCTCTAAGATCCAATGCTTGTCATTTAGGATGAGAAAAGTGCGAACTTCGTGAAGGATGTATTTCATTTGAGCTGAAAGGTGACTGCCCTTACCTGAAACGAAGTCTTTATTGTAGGAAGACACAGAACCTGGGATTTAACTCCATTTCTGAAGGGAAACACACAGCAGAGTTCTCATCCATTGATCACACTCTGCTTCAGAGCAAGAAGCACGCTCTTTCTTTCTAGATTTTCTAATACAGCAGGAAACGTGGTTGTGCTCAGAAAAAAAGAACTGTGTTTCCTACACATACGGACCATATCTAGTCCAACTCTGCATGTGGAACTGAAACAAACCACAGGTCCACTAACATCCAATGCTTGTCAGTTAAGATGAGAAACGTGTGAGCTTTGTGAACGATGTAGTTCGTTTGAGCTTAAAGTAACTGCCCTTACCTGAAACGAAGTCTTGTTTATAGGAAGATTCGGAACCTGGGATTTAACTCCATTTCTGAAGGGAAACACATAGCAGAGTTCTCATCCATTGATCACACTCTGCTTTAGAGCAAGAATCACGCTCTTGCTTTCTAGATTCTCTAATACAGCAGGAAACGAGAATGTGCTGAGAACAAATGAACGGTGTTTCCTACACATACGGACCATATCTATTCCAACTATGCTTCTGAAACTGATAGAAAGCACTGGTCCTTTAACATCCGATGCTTGTCAGTTAAGTTGAGAAACGTGTTAGCTTCGTGAGCGATGTAGTTCGTTTGAGCTGCAAAGTAACTGCGCTTCCCTGAAACAAAGTCTTGTTTGTAGGAAGACTCAGAGCCTGGGATTTAACTCCATTTCTGAAGTGAAACACACAGCAGAGTTCTCATCCATTGATCACACTCTGCTTTAGAGCAAGAAGCACGCTCTAGCTTTTTAGAGTCTCTAAGACAGGAGGAAACGTGAGTGTGCTGAGAACAAATGAACGGTGTTTCCTACACATACGGACCATATCTATTCCAACTCTGCATCTGAAACTGGTACAAAGCACTGGTCCTATAACATCCGATGCTTGTCAGTTAAGATGAGAAACGTGTGAGCTTCGTGAACGATGTAGTTCTTTTGAGCTGTAAAGTAACTGCCCTTACCTGAAACGAACTGTTGCTTGTAGGAAGACTCAGAGCCTGGGATTTAACTCCATTTCTGAAGGGAAACACACAGCAGAGTTCTCATATATAGATCACACTCTGCTTTAGAGTAAGAAGCACGCTCTTCCTTTCTAGAGTCTCTAAGACAGCAAGAAACATGAGTGTGCTGAGAACACAAGAACGGTGTTTCTTACACATCGGACCATATCGAGTCCAACTCTGCCTCTGAAATTGATAAAAAGCACAGGACCTCCAGGATCCAATGCTTGTCATTTAAGATGAGAAACGTGTGAGCTTCATGAACAATGTAGATCATTGGAGCTATAAAGTAACTGCCCTAACCTGAGACGAAGTCTTGTTTGTAGGAAGACTCAGAGCATGGGATTTAACTCCATTTCTGAAGTGAAACACACAGCAGAGTTCTCATCCATTGATCACACTCTGCTTTAGAGCAAGAAGCACGCTCTAGCTTTCTAGAGTCTCTAAGACAGCAGGAAACGTGAGTGTGCTGAGAACAAATGAACGGTGTTTCCTACACATACGGACCATATCTAGTCCAACTCTGCTTCTGAAACTGATACAAAGCACGGGTCCTCTAACATCCAATGCTTGTCAGTTAAGATAAGAAACGTGTTTGCCTCGTGAACGATGTAGTTCGTTTGAGCCGAAAAGTGACTGTGCTTCCCTGAAACTAAGTCTTGCATGTTGGAAGACACAGAGCCTGGAATTTAACTCCATTTCTGAAGGGAAACACACAGCAGAGTTCTCTTTCATGGATCACACTCTGCTTTAGAACAAGAAGCACGCTCTTGCTTTCTAGATTCTCTAATACAGCAACAAACATGATTGTGCTAGAACAAATGAACATTTTTTCCTACACATACGGACCATATCTAGTCCATCTCTGCTTCTGAAACTGAGACAAAGCACTGGTCCTTTAACATCCGATGCTTGTCAGTTAAGATGAGAAACGTGTGAGCTTCGTGAACGATGTAGTTCGTTTGAGCTGCAAAGTAACTGCCCTTCCCTGAAACGAAGTCTTGTTTGTAGGAAGACTCAGAGCCTGGGATTTAACTCCATTTCTGAAGTGAAACACACAGCAGAGTTCTCATCCATTGATCACAATCTGCTTTAGAGCAAGAAGCACGCTCTAGCTTTTTAGAGTCTCTAAGTCAGCAGGAAACGTGAGTGTGCTGAGAACAAATGAACGGTGTTTCCTACACATACGGACCATATCTATTCCAACTCTGCATCTGAAACTGATACAAAGCACTGGTCCTATAACATCCGATACTTGTCAGTTAAGATGAGAAACGTGTGAGCTTCGTGAACGATGTTGTTCGTTTGAGCTCTAAAGTAACTGCCCTTAACTGAAACGAAGTCTTTTTTGTAGGAAGACACAGAGCCTAGGATTTAACTCCATTTCTGAAGGGAAACACACAGCATAGTTCTCTTCCATGGATCACACTCTGCTTTAGAGCAAGAAGCATGCTCTTGCTTTCTAGATTCTCTAATACAGCAGCAAACGTGAGTGTGCTCAGAACAAATGAACGGTGTTTCCTACACATACGGACCATATCTATTCCAACTCTGCTTCTGAAACTCATACAAAGCACTGGTCCTATAACATCCGATGCTTGTCAGTTAAGATGAGAAACGTGTGAGCTTCGTGAACGATGTAGTTCATTTGAGCTGTAAAGTAACTGCCCTTACCTGAAACGAAGTGTTGCTTGTAGGAAGACTCAGAGCCTGGGATTTAACTCCACTTCTGAAGGGAAACACACAGCAGAGTTCTCATATATAGATCACACTCTGCTTTAGAGTAAGAAGCACGCTCTTCCTTTCTAGAGTCTCTAAGAGAGCAGGAAACATGAGTGTGCTGAGAACACAAGAACGGTGTTTCTTACACATCGGACCATATCGAGTCCAACTCTGCCTCTGAAATTGATACAAAGCACAGGTCCTCTAAGAACCAATGCTTGTCATTTATGATGAGAAATGTGTGAGCTTCGTGAAGGATGTAGTTCATTTGAGCTGAAAAGTGACTGCCCTTACCTGAAACGAAGTCTTTATTGTAGGAAGACACAGAGCCTAGGATTTAACTCCATTTCTGAAGTGAAACACACAGCATAGTTCTCTTCTATGGATCACACTCTGCTTTAGAGCAAGAAGCACGCTCTTGCTTTCTAGATTCTCTAATACAGCAGGAAACGTGAGTGTGCTGAGAACAAATGAACGGTGTTTCCTACACATACGGTCATATCTATTCCAACTCTGCTTCTGAAACTGATACAAAGCACTGGTCCTCTAACATCCGATGCTTGTCAGTTAAGATGAGAAACGTGTGAGCTTCAGGAACGATGAAGTTCGTTTGAGCTCTAAAGTAACTGCCCTTACCTGAAACGAAGTATTGATTCTAGGAAGACTCAGAGCCTGGGATTTAATCCATTTCTAAAGGGAAACACACAGCAGAGATCTCATATTAGATCTCACTCTGCTTTAGAGCAAGAAGCACGCTCTTGCTTTCTAGAGTCTCTAAGACAGCAGGAATCATGAGTGTGTTGAGAACACAAGATCAGTGTTTCTTACACATTCGGACCATATCGAGTCCAATTCTTCCTCTGAAATTGATAAAAAGCACAGGTCCTCCAGCATCCAATGCTTGTCATTTAAGATGAGAAACGTGTGAGCTTCGTGAAGGATGTAGTTCGTTTGAGCTGAAAAGTGACTGCCCTTCCCTGAAACGAAGGCTTGCATGTTGGAAGACACAGACCCTGGGATTTAACTCCATTACTGAAGGGAAACACACAGCAGAGTTCTCATCCATTGATCACACTCTGCTTTAGAGCAAGAAGCACGCTCTAGGTTTCTAGAGTCTCTAAGACAGCAGGAAACGTGGTTGTGCTCAGAACAAAAGAACTGTGTTTCCGACACATACGGACCATATCTAGTCCAACTCTGCTTTTGAAACTGAAACAAACCACAGGTCGACTAACATCCAATGATTGTCATTTTAGATGATAAACTTGTGAGCTTCGTGAACGATGTAGTTCATTTGAGCTGTAAAGTAGCTGTCCTTACCTGAAACGAAGTGTTGCTTGTAGGAAGACTCAGAGCCTGGGGTTTAACTCCATTTCTGATGTGAAACACACAGCAGGGTTCTCATATATACATCACACTTTGCTTTAAAGCAACAAGGACGATCTTGCTTTCTAGAATCTCTAAAACAGCAGGAAACATGAGTGTGCTGAGAGTAAAAGAACGGTGTTTCCTTCACATTCGGACCATATCGCGTCCAACTCTGCCGCTGAAATTGATACAAAGCTCAGGTCCTCTAACTTCCAATGCTTGTCATTTAAGATGAGAAACGTGTGAGCTTCGTGAAGGATGTAGTTCATTTGAGCTGAAAAGTGACTGCCCTTACCTGAAACGAAGTCTTTATTGTAGGAAGACACAGAGCCTGGGATTTAACTCCATTTCTGAAGGGAAATACACAGCAGAGTTCTCTTCCATGGATCACACTCTGCTTTAGAGCAAGAATAACGCTCTAGCTTTCTAGAGTCTCTAAGACAGCAGGAAATGTGAGTGTGCTGAGAACAAAAGAACAGTGTTTCCTACACATACGGACCTTATCAATTCCCACTCTGCTTCTGAAACTGATACAAAGCACTGGTCCTCCAACATCCAATGCTTGTCAGTTAATGTGAGAAAGGTGTTAGCTTCGTGAATGATGTAGTTCTTTTGAGTGGAAAAGTGACTGCCCTTCCCTGAAACGAAGGCTTGCATGTTGGAAGACACAGAGCCTGGGATTTAACTCCATTTCTGAATGGAAACACACAGCATATTTCTAATCCATGGATCACACTCTGCTTCAGAGCAAGAAGCACGCTCTTGCTTTCTAGATTCTCTAATACAGCAGGAAACGTGGTTGTGTTCAGAACAAAAGAACTGTGTTTCCTACACATACGGACCATATCTAGTCCAACTCTGCTTGTGAAACTTAAACAAACCACAGGTCCACTAACATCCAATGCTTGTCAGTTAAGATGAGAAACGTGTGAGCTTGTAATCGATGTAGTTGTTTTGAGCTGTAACGTAACTGCCCTTACCTGAAATGAAGTCTTGTTTGTAGGAAGACTCAGAGCCTGGGATTTAACTCCATTTCTGAAGTGAAACACGCAGCAGAGTTCTCTTCCATGGATCACACTCTGCTTTAGAGCAAGAAGCACGCTGTAGCTTTCTAGAGTCTAAGACAGCAGGAAATGTGAGTATGCTGAGAGCAAAAGAATGGTGTTTCCTACACATACGGACCATATCTAGTCCAACACTGATTCTGAAACTGATACAAAGCACTGGTCCTCTAACATCCAATTTTTGTCACTTAAGATGAGAAACGTGTTAGCTTCCTGAACGATGTAGTTCGTTTGAGCTGAAAAGTGACTGCCCTTCCCTGAAACGAAGTCTTGCATGTTGGAAGACACAGAGCCTGGGATTTAACTCCATTTCTGAAGGGATACACACAGTATAGTTCTCATCCATGGATCACACTCTGCTTCAGAGCAAGAAGCACGCTGTTGCTTTCTAGATTCTCTAATACAGCAGGAAACGTGGTTGTCTTCAGAACAAAAGAACTGTGTTTCCTACACATACGGACCATATCTAGTCCAACTCTGCTTGTGACACTGAAACAAATCACAGGTCCACTAACATCCAATGCTTGTCAGTTAAGATGAGAAACGTGTGAGCTTCATGAACGATGTAGTTTGTTTGAGCTGTAAAGTAACTGCCCTTACCTGAAACGAAGTCTTTATTGTAGGAAGACACAGAGCGTGGGATTTAACTCCATTTCTGAAGGGAAATACACAGCAGAGTTCTCATCCATTGATCACACTCTGCTTTAGAGCAAGAAGCACGCTCTAGCTTTCTAGAGTCTCTAAGACAGCAGGAAACGTGAGTGTGCTGAGAACAAAAGAACGGTGTTTCCTACACATCTGGACCATATCTAGTCCATCTCTGCTTCTGAAACTGAGACAAAGCAATGGTCCTCTAACCTCCGATGCTTGTCATTTAAGATGAGAAACGTGTGAGCTTCGTGAACGATGTAGTTCGTTGGAACTCTAAAGTAACTGCCCTTACATGATTTGAAGTCTTGCTTGTAGGAAGACTCAGAGCCTGGGATTAAACTCCATTTCTGAAGGGAAATACACAGCAGAGTTCTCTTCCATGGATCACACTCTGCTTTAGAGCAAGAATAACGCTCTAGCTTTCTAGATTCTCTAAGACAGCAGGAAACGTGAGTGTGCTAAGAACAAATGAACGGTGTTTCCTACACATACGGACCATATCTAGTCCAACTCTGCTTCTGAAACTGATACAAAGCACTGGTCCTATAACATCTGATGCTTGTCAGTTAAGATGAGAAACGTGTGAGCTTTGTGAACGATGTAGTTCGTTTGAGCTGTAAAGTAACTGCCCTTACATGAAACGAAGTGTTGCTTGTAGGAAGACTCAGAGCCTGGGGTTTAACTCCATTTCTGAAGTGAAACACACAGCAGGGTTCTCATATATACATCACACTCTGCTTTAAAGCAAGAAGGATGCTCTTGCTTTCTAGAATCTCTAAGACAGCAGGAAACATGAGTATGCTGAGAGCAAAAGAACGGTGTTTCCTTCCCATTCAGACCATATCGAGTCCAACTCTACCTCTGAAATTGATACAAAGCACAGGTCCTCCAGCATCCAATGCTTGCCAGTTAAGATGAGAAACGTGTTAGCTTCATGAACGATGTAGTTCGTTTGAGCTGAAAAGTGACTGCCCTTCCCTAAAACGAAGACTTGCATGTTGGAAGACACAGAGCCTGTGATTTAACTCCATTTCTGAAGGGAAACACACAGCATAGTTCTCTTCCATGGATCACACTCTTCTTCAGAGCAAGAAGCACGCTCTTGCTTTCTAGATACCTTAATACAGCAGGAAACGTGGTTGTATTCAGAACAAAAGAACTGTGTTTCCTACACATACGGACCATATCTAGTCCAACTCTGCTTGTGGAACTGAAACAAACCACAGGTCCACTAACATCCAATGCTTGTCAGTTAAGATGAGAAACGTGTGAGCTTCGTGAATGTTGTAGTTGGTTTGAGCTTTAAAGTAACTGCCCTTACCTGAAACCAAGTCTTGTTTGTAGGAAGACTCAGAGCCTGGGATTTAACTCCATTTCTGAAGTGAAACACACAGCAGATTTCTTATCCATTGATCACACTCTGCTTTAGAGCAAGAAGCACGCTCTAGCTTTCTAGAATCTCTAAGACAGCAGGAAACATGAGTGTGCTGAGAACAAAAGAACGCTGTTTCCTACACATACGGACCATATCTATTCCAACTCTGCTTCTGAATCTGATACAAAGCACTGGTCCTATAACATCCGATGCTTGTCAGTTAAGATGAGAAACGTGTGAGCTTCGTGAACGATGTAGTTCGTTTGAGCTGTAAAGTAACTGCCCTACATGAAACGAAGTGTTGCTTGTAGGAAGACTCAGAGCCTGGAGTTTAACTCGATTTCTGAAGTGAAACACACAGCACGGTTCTCATATATACATCACACTCTGCTTTAAAGCAAGAAGGATGCTCTTGCTTCCTAGAATCTCTAAGACAGCAGGAAACATGAGTATGTTGAGAGCAAAAGAACGGTGTTTCCTTCACATTCGGACCATATCGAGTCCATCTCTGCCTCTGAAATTGATACAAATCTCAGGTCCTCTAACATCCAATGCTTGTCATTTAAGATGAGAAACGTGTGAGCTTCGTGAAGGATGTAGTTCATTTGAGCTGAAAAGTGACTGCCCTTACCTGAAACGAAGTCTTTATTGTAGGAAGACACAGAGCCTGGGATTTAACACCATTTCTGAAAGGAAACACACAGCAGAGTTCTCATCCATTGATCACACTCTGCTTTAGAGCAAGAAGCATGCTCTAGCTTTCTAGAGTCTCTAAGACAGCAGGAAACGTGAGTGTGCTGAGAACAAAAGAACGGTGTGTCCTAAACATCTGGACCATATCTAGTCCATCTCTGCTTCTGAAACTGAGACAAAGCACTGGTCCTCTAACATCGGATGCTTGTCATTTAAGATGAGAAACGTGTGAGCTCGTGAACGATGTAGTTCGTTTGAGCTGTAAAGTAACTGCCCTTACCTGAAACGAAGTCTTGCATGTTAGAAGACACAGAGCCTGAGGTTTAACTACATTTCTGAAGTGAAACACACAGCAGAGTTCTCATATATAGATCACATTCTGCTTCAGATCAAGAAGCACGCTCTTTCTTTCTAGATTCTCTAATGCAGCAGGAATCGTGAGTGTGCTGAGAACAAAAGAACGGTGTTTCCTACACATACGGACCATATCTATTCCAACTCTGCATCTGAAACTGATAAAAAGCACTGGTCCTATAACATCCGATGCTTGTTAGTTAAGATGAGAAATGTGTGAGCTTCGTGAACGATGTAGTTCTTTTGAGCTGTAAAGTAACTGCCCTTACCTGAAATGAAGTGTTGCTTGTAGGAAGACTCAGAGCCTGGGGTTTAACTCCATTTCTGAAGTGAAACACACAGCAGAGTTCTCATATATAGATCACACTCTGCTTTAGAGCAAGAAGCACGCTCTTGCTTTCTAGAGTCTCTAGGACAGCAGAAAACATGAGTGTGCTGAGAACAAAAGAACGGTGTTTCTTACACATTCGGACCATATCGAGTCCAACTCTGCCTCTGAAATTGATACAAAGAACAGGTCCTCCAGCATCCAATGCTTGTCATTTAAGATGAGAAACGTGTGAGCTTCGTGAATGAAGTAGTTCGTTTGAGCTGTAAAGTAACTGCCCTTACCTGAAACGAAGTGTTGCTTGTAGGAAGACTCAGAGCCTGGTGTTTAACTCCATTTCTGAAGTAAAACACATAGCAAAGTTCTCATATATAGATCACACTCTGCTTTAGAGCAAGAAGCACGCTCTTGCGTTCTAGAGTCTCTAAGAGAGCAGGAAACATGAGTGTGCTGAGAACAAAAGAACGGTGTTTCTTTCACATTCGGACCATATCGAGTCCAACTCTGCCCCAGAAATTGATACAAAGCACAGGTCCTCCAGCATCCAATGCTTGTCATTTAAGATGAGAAACGTGTGAGCTTCGTGAAGGATGTAGTTCGTTTGAGCTGAAAAGTGACTGCCCCTACTTTAAAGGAATTCTTGCTTGTAGGAAGACACAGATCCGGGGATTTAACTCCATTTCTGAAGGAAAACACACAGCAGTGTTCTCATCCATTGATCACACTCTGCTTTAGAGCAAGAAGCACGCCTTAGCTTTCTAGAGTCTCTAAGACAGCAGGAAACATTAGTGTGCTGAGAACAAAAGAACGGTGTTTCCTACACATACGGACCATATCTAGTCCATCTCTGCTTCTGAAACTGATACAAAGCACTGGTCCTCTAACATCCAATGCTTGTCAGTTAAGATGAGAAACGTGTGAGCTTCGTGAACGATGTAGTTTGTTTGAGCTGAAAAGTGACTGCCCCTCCCTGAAACGAAGGCTTGCATGTTGGAAAAGAAAGAGCCTGGGATTTAACTCCATTTCTGAAGGGAAACACACAGCATAGTTCTCATATATAGATCACACTCTGCTTTAGAGCAAGAAGCACGCTCTTGCTTTCTAGATTCTCTAATACAGCAGGAAACGTGAGTGTGCTAAGAACAAATGAACGGTGTTTCCTACACATACGGACCATATCTAGTCTAACTCTGCTTCTGAAACTGATACAAAGCACTGGTCCTATAACATCCGATGCTTGTCATTTAAGATGAGAAACGTGTGAGCTTCGTGAACGATGTAGTTCGTTTGAGCTGTAAAGTAACTGCCCTTACCTGAAACGAAGTGTTGCTTGTAGGAAGACTCAGAGCCTGGGGTTTAACTCCATTTCTGAAGTGAAACACACAGCATGGTTATCATATATACATCACATTGTGCTTTAAAGCAAGAAGGACGCTCTTGCTTTCTAGAATCTCTAAGACAGCAGGAATCATGAGTGTGCTGAGAGCATAAGAACGGTGTATCCTACACATTCGGGCCATATCGAGTCCAACTCTGCCTCTGAAATTGATACAAAGCTCAGGTCCTCTAACATCCAATGCTTGTCATTTAAGATGAGAAACGTGTGAGCTTCGTGAAGGATGTAGTTCATTTGAGCTGAAAAGTGACTGCCCTTCCCTGAAACGAAGTCTTGCATGTTGGAAGACACAGAGCCTGGGATTTTACTCCTTTTCTGAAGGGAAATACACAGCATAGTTCTCATCCATGGATCACACTCTGCTTCAGAGCAAGAAGCACGCTCTTGCTTTCTAGATTCTCTAATACAGCAGGAAACTTGAGTGTGCTGAGAACAAAAGAACGGTGTTTCCTACACATTCGGACCATATCGAGTCCAACTCTGCCTCTGAAATTGATACAAAGCACAGGTCCTCCAGCATCCAATGCTTGTCATTTAAGATGAGAAACGTGTGAGCTTCGTTAAAGATGTAGTTCGTTTGAGCTGAAAAGTGACTGCCCCTACTTTAAAGGAATTCTTGCTTGTAGGAAGACACAGATCCGGGGATTTAACTCCATTTCTGAAGGAAAACAGACAGCAGTGTTCTCATCCATTGATCACACTCTGCTTTAGAGCAAGAAGCACGCCTTAGCTTTCTAGAGTCTCTAAGACAGCAGGAAACGTTAGTGTGCTGAGAACAAAAGAACGGTGTTTCCTACACATACGGACCATATCTAGTCCATCTCTGCTTCTGAAACTGAGACAAAGCACTGGTCCTCTAACATCCAATGCTTGTCATTTAAGATGAGAAACGTGTGAGCTTCGTGAACGATGTAGTTGGTTTGAGCTGAAAAGTGACTACCCTTACTTGAAAGGAATTCTTGCTTGTAGGAAGACACAGAGCCGGGAATTTAACTCCATTTCTGAAGGGAAACCCATAACAGGGTTCTCATATATAGATTACACTCTGCTTTAGAGCAAGAAGCACGCTCTTGCTTTCCAGAGTCACTAAGAAAACAGGAAACCTGAGTGTGATGAGAACAAAAGAAAGGTGTTTCCTACACATACGGACTATATCTAGTCCAACTCTGCTTCTGAAACTGATACAAAGCACTGGTCCTCTAACATCCAATGCTTGTCAGTTAAGATGAGAAACGTGTGAGCTTCGTGAACGATGTAGTTCGTTTGAGCTGAAAAGTGACTGCCCCTCCCTGAAACGAAGGCTTGCATGTTGGAAAAGAAAGAGCCTGGGATTTAACTCCATTTCTGAAGGGAAACACACAGCATAGTTCTCATATATAGATCACACTCTGCTTTAGAGCAAGAAGCACGCTCTTGCTTTCTAGATTCTCTAATACAGCAGGAAACGTGAGTGTGCTAAGAACAAATGAACGGTGTTTCCTACACATACGGACCATATCTAGTCCAACTCTGCTTCTGAAACTGATACAAAGCACTGGTCCTATAACATCCGATGCTTGTCATTTAAGATGAGAAACGTGTGAGCTTCGTTAAAGATGTAGTTCGTTTGAGCTGTAAAGTAACTGCCCTTACCTGAAACGAAGTGTTGCTTGTAGGAAGACTCAGAGCCTGGGGTTTAACTCCATTTCTGAAGTGAAACACACAGCAGAGTTCTCATATATAGATCACACTCTGCTTTAGAGCAAGAAGCACGCTCTTGCTTTCTAGAGTCTCTAGGACAGCAGAAAACATGAGTGTGCTGAGAACAAAAGAACGGTGTTTCTTACATTCGGACCATATCGAGTCCAACTCTGCCTCTGAAATTGATACAAAGAACAGGTCCTCCAGCATCCAATGCTTGTCATTTAAGATGAGAAACGTGTGAGCTTCGTGAATGAAGTAGTTCGTTTGAGCTGTAAAGTAACTGCCCTTACCTGAAACGAAGTGTTGCTTGTAGGAAGACTCAGAGCCTGGTGTTTTACTCCATTTCTGAAGTAAAACACATAGCAGAGTTCTCATATATAGATCACACTCTGCTTTAGAGCAAGAAGCACGCTCTTGCGTTCTAGTGTCTCTAAGAGAGCAGGAAACATGAGTGTGCTGAGAACAAAAGAACGGTGTTTCTTACACATTCGGACCATATCGAGTCCAACTCTGCCCCAGAAATTGATACAAAGCACAGGTCCTCCAGCATCCAATGCTTGTCATTTAAGATGAGAAACGTGTGAGCTTCGTGAAGGATGTAGTTCGTTTGAGCTGAAAAGTGACTGCCCCTCCCTGAAACGAAGGCTTGCAAGTTGGAAAAGAAAGAGCCTGGGATTTAACTCCATTTCTGAAGGGAAACACACAGCATAGTTCTCATATATAGATCACACTCTGCTTTAGAGCAAGAAGCACGCTCTTGCTTTCTAGATTCTCTAATACAGCAGGAAACGTGAGTGTGCTAAGAACAAATGAACGGTGTTTCCTACACATACGGACCATATCTAGTCCAACTCTGCTTCTGAAACTGATACAAAGCACTGGTCCTATAACATCCGATGCTTGTCATTTAAGATGAGAAACGTGTGAGCTTCGTTAAAGATGTAGTTCGTTTGAGCTGTAAAGTAACTGCCCTTACCTGAAACGAAGTGTTGCTTGTAGGAAGACTCAGAGCCTGGGGTTTAACTCCATTTCTGAAGTGAAACACACAGCAGAGTTCTCATATATAGATCACACTCTGCTTTAGAGCAAGAAGCACGCTCTTGCTTTCTAGAGTCTCTAGGACAGCAGAAAACATGAGTGTGCTGAGAACAAAAGAACGGTGTTTCTTACATTCGGACCATATCGAGTCCAACTCTGCCTCTGAAATTGATACAAAGAACAGGTCCTCCAGCATCCAATGCTTGTCATTTAAGATGAGAAACGTGTGAGCTTCGTGAATGAAGTAGTTCGTTTGAGCTGTAAAGTAACTGCCCTTACCTGAAACGAAGTGTTGCTTGTAGGAAGACTCAGAGCCTGGTGTTTTACTCCATTTCTGAAGTAAAACACATAGCAGAGTTCTCATATATAGATCACACTCTGCTTTAGAGCAAGAAGCACGCTCTTGCGTTCTAGTGTCTCTAAGAGAGCAGGAAACATGAGTGTGCTGAGAACAAAAGAACGGTGTTTCTTACACATTCGGACCATATCGAGTCCAACTCTGCCCCAGAAATTGATACAAAGCACAGGTCCTCCAGCATCCAATGCTTGTCATTTAAGATGAGAAACGTGTGAGCTTCGTGAAGGATGTAGTTCGTTTGAGCTGAAAAGTGACTGCCCCTCCCTGAAACGAAGGCTTGCAAGTTGGAAAAGAAAGAGCCTGGGATTTAACTCCATTTCTGAAGGGAAACACACAGCATAGTTCTCATATATAGATTACACTCTGCTTTAGAGCAAGAAGCACGCTCTTGCTTTCTAGATTCTCTAATACAGCAGGAAACGTGAGTGTGCTAAGAACAAATGAACGGTGTTTCCTACACATACGGACCATATCTAGTCCAACTCTGCTTCTGAAACTGATACAAAGCACTGGTCCTATAACATCCGATGCTTGTCATTTAAGATGAGAAACGTGTGAGCTTCGTGAACGATGTAGTTCGTTTGAGCTGTAAAGTAACTGTCCTTACCTGAAACGAAGTGTTGCTTGTAGGAAGACTCAGAGCCTGGGGTTTAACTCCATTTCTGAAGTGAAACACACAGCATGGGTATCATATATACATCACACTCTGCTTTAAAGCAAGAAGGATGCTCTTGCTTCCTAGAATCTCTAAGACAGCAGGAAACATGAGTATGCTGAGAGGAAAAGAACGGTGTTTCCTTCACATTCGGACCATATCGAGTCCATCTCTGCCTCTGAAATTGATACAAAGCTCATGTCCTCTAACATCCAATGCTTGTCATTTAAGATGAGAAACGTGTGAGCTTCGTGAAGGATGTAGTTCATTTGAGATGAAAAGTGACTGCCCTTACCTGAATCGAAGTCTTTATTGTAGGAAGACACAGAGCCTGGGATTTAACACCATTTCTGAAAGGAAACACACAGCAGAGTTCTCATCCATTGATCACACTCTGCTTTAGAGCAAGAAGCATGCTCTAGCTTTCTAGATTCTCTAAGACAGCAGGAAACGTGAGTGTGCTGAGAACAAAAGAACGGTGTGTCCTAAACATCTGGACCATATCTAGTCCATCTCTGATTCTGAAACTGAGACAAAGCACAGGTCCTCTAACATCAGATGCTTGTCATTTAAGATGAGAAAGGTGTGAGCTCGTGAACGATGTAGTTCGTTTGAGCTGTAAAGTATCTGCCCTTACCTGAAACGAAGTCTTGCATGTTGGAAGACACAGAGCCTGAGGTTTAACTACATTTCTGAAGTGAAACACACAGCAGAGTTCTCATATATAGATCACACTCTGCTTCAGATCAAGAAGCACGCTCTTGCTTTCTAGATTCTCTAATACAGCAGGAATCGTGAGTGTGCTGAGAACAAAAGAACAGTGTTTCCTACACATACAGACCATATCTATTCCAACTCTGCTTCTGAAACTGATAAAAAGCACTGGTCCTATAACATCCGATGCTTGTCAGTTAAGATGAGAAATATGTGAGCTTCGTGAACGATGTAGTTCTTTTGAGCTGTAAAGTAACTGACCTTACCTGAAACGAAGTCTTGCTTGTAGGAAGACTCAGAGCCTGGGGTTTAACTCCATTTCTGAAGTGAAACACACAGCAGAGTTCTCATATATAGATCACACTCTGCTTTAGAGCAAGAAGCACGCTCTTGCTTTCTAGAGTCTCTAGGACAGCAGAAAACATGAGTGTGCTGAGAACAAAAGAACGGTGTTTCTTACACATTCGGACCATATCGAGTCCAACTCTGCCTCTGAAATTGATACAAAGAACAGGTCCTCCAGCATCCAATGCTTGTCATTTAAGATGAGAAACGTGTGAGCTTCGTGAATGAAGTAGTTCGTTTGAGCTGTAAAGTAACTGCCCTTACCTGAAACGAAGTGTTGCTTGTAGGAAGACTCAGAGCCTGGGGTTTAACTCCATTTCTGAAGTGAAACACACAGCAGAGTTCTCATATATAGATCACACTCTGCTTTAGAGCAAGAAGCACGCTCTTGCATTCTAGAGTCTCTAATGAGCAGGAAACATGAGTGTGCTGAGAACAAAAGAACGGTGTTTCTGACACATTCGGACCATATCGAGTCCAACTCTGCCCCAGAAATTGATACAAAGCACAGGTCCTCCAGCATCCAATGCTTGTCATTTAAGATGAGAAACGTGTGAGCTTCGTGAAGGATGTAGTTCGTTTGAGCAGAAAAGTGACTGCCCCTACTTTAAAGGAATTCTTGCTTGTAGGAAGACACAGATCCGGGGATTTAACTCCATTTCTGAAGGAAAACACACAGCAGTGTTCTCATCCATTGATCACACTCTGCTTTAGAGCAAGAAGCATGCCTTAGCTTTCTAGAGTCTCTAAGACAGCAGGAAACGTTAGTGTGCTGAGAACAAAAGAACGGTGTTTCCTACACATACGGACCATATCTAATCCATCTCTGCTTCTAAAACTGAGACAAAGCACTGGTCCTCTAACATCCAATGCTTGTCATTTAAGATGAGAAACGTGTGAGCTTCGTGAACGATGTAGTTGGTTTGAGCTGAAAAGTGACTACCCTTACTTGAAAGGCATTCTTGCTTGTAGGAAGACACAGAGCCTGGAATTTAACTCCATTTCTGAAGGGAAACCCATAACAGGGTTCTCATATATAGATTACACTCTGCTTTAGAGCAAGAAGCACGCTCTTGCATTCCAGAGTCACTAAGACAACAGGAAACCTGAGTGTGATGAGAACAAAAGAAAGGTGTTTCCTACACATACGGACTATATCTAGTCCAACTCTGCTTCTGAAACTGATACAAAGCACTGGTCCTCTAACATCCAATGCTTGTCAGTTAAGATGAGAAACGTGTGAGCTTCGTGAACGATGTAGTTCTTTTGAGCTGAAAAGTGATTGCCCCTCCCTGAAACGAACGCTTGCATGTTGGAAAAGAAAGAGCCTGGGATTTAACTCCATTTCTGAAGGGAAACACACAGCATAGTTCTCATATATAGATCACACTCTGCTTTAGAGATAGAGGCACGCTCTTGCTTTCTAGATTCTCTAATAGAGCAGGAAACGTGAGTGTGCTAAGAATAAATGAACGGTGTTTCCTACACATATGGACCATATCTAGTCCAACTCTGCTTCTGAAACTGATACAAAGCACTGGTCCTATAACATCCGATGCTTGTCATTTAAGATGAGAAACATGTGAGCTTCGTGAACGATGTAGTTCCTTTGAGCTGTAAAGTAACTGCCCTTACCTGAAACGAAGTGTTGCTTGTAGGAAGACTCAGAGCCTGGGGTTTAACTCCATTTCTGAAGTGAAACACACAGCATGGTTATCATATATACATCACATTCTGCTTTAAAGCAAGAAGGACGCTCTTGCTTTCTAGAATCTCTAAGACAGCAGGAATCATGAGTGTGCTGAGAGCAAAAGAACGGAGAATCCTACACATTCGGGCCATATCGAGTCCAACTCTGCCTCTGAAATTGATACAAAGCTCAGGTCCTCTAACATCCAATGCTTGTCATTTAAGATGAGAAACGTGTGAGCTTCGTGAAGGATGTAGTTCATTTGAGCTGAAAAGTGACTGCCCTTCCCTGAAACGAAGTCTTGCATGTTGGAAGACACAGAGCCTGGGATTTTACTCCTTTTCTGAAGGGAAATACACAGCATAGTTCTCATCCACGGATCACACTCTGCTTCAGAGCAAGAAGCACGCTCTTGCTTTCTAGATTCTCTAATACAGCAGGAAACGTGAGTGTGCTGAGAACAAAAGAACGGTGTTTCTTACACATTCAGACCATATCGAGTCCAACTCTGCCTCTGAAATTGATACAAAGCACAGGTCCTCCAGCATCCAATGCTTGTCATTTAAGATGAGAAACGTGTGAGCTAAGTGAACGAATTAGTCGTTTGAGCTGTAAAGTAACTGCCCTTACCTGAAACGAAGTGTTGCTTGTAGGAAGACTCAGATCCTGGGCTTTAACTCCATTTCTGAAGTGAACCACACAGCAGAGTTGTCATATATAGATCATACTCTGCTTTAGGGCAAGAGGCACGCTCTTGCTTTCTAGAGTCTCTAGGACAGCAGGAAACATGAGTGTGATGAGAGCAAAAGAACGGTGTATCCTACACATTCGGACCATATCGAGTCCAACTCTGCCTCTGAAATTGATACAAAGCTCAGGTCCTCTAACATCCAATGCTTGTCATTTAAGATGAGAAACGTGTGAGGTTCGTTAAGGATGTAGTTCATTTGAACTGAAAAGTGACTGCCCTTTCCTGAAACGAAGTCTTTATTGTAGGAAGACACAGAGCCTGGAATTTAACTCCATTTCTGAAGGAAAACACACAGCAGTGTTCTCATCCATTGATCACACTCTGCTTTAGAGCAAGAAGCACGCCTTAGCAATCTAGAGTCTCTAAGAGAGCAGGAAACATGAGTGTGCTGAGAACAAAAGAACGTTGTTTCCTACACATACGGACCATATGTAGTCCATCTCTGCTTCTGAAACTGAGACAAAGCACTGGTCCTCTAACCTCCGATGCTTGTCATTTAAGATGAGAAACGTGTGAGCTTCGTGAACGATGTAGTTGGTTTGAGCTGAAAAGTGACTACCCTTACTTGAAAGGAATTCTTGCTTGTAGGAAGACACAGAGCCTGGAATTTAACTCCATTTCGGAAGGGAAACCCATAACAGGGTTCTCATATATAGATTACACTCTGCTTTAGAGCAAGAAGCACGCTCTTGCTTTCCAGAGTCACTAAGACAACTGGAAACCTGAGTGTGATGAGAACAAAAGAAAGGTGTTTCCTACACATACGGACTATATCTAGTCCAACTCTGCTTCTGAAACTGATACAAAGCACTGGTCCTCTAACATCCAATGCTTGTCAGTTAAGATGAGAAACGTGTGAGCTTCGTGAACGATGTAGTTCGTTTGAGCTGAAAAGTGACTGCCCCTCCCTGAAACGAAGGCTTGCATGTTGGAAAAGAAAGAGCCTGGGATTTAACTCCATTTCTGAAGGGAAACACACAGCATAGTTCTCATATATACATCACATTCTGCTTTAAAGCAAGAAGGACCCTCTTGCTTTCTAGAATCTCTAAGAAAGCAGGAATCATGAGTGTGCTGAGAGCAAAAGAACGGTGTATCCTACACATTCGGGCCATATCGAGTCCAACTCTGACCCTGAAATTGATACAAAGCTCAGGTCCTCTAACATCCTATGCTTGTCATTTAAGATGAGAAACGTGTGAGCTTCGTGAAGGATGTAGTTCATTTGAGCTGAAAAGTTACTGCCCTTCCCTGAAACGAAGTCTTGCATGTTGGAAGACACAGAGCCTGGGATTTAACTCCATTTCTGAAGGGAAACACACAGCAAAGTTCTCTTCCATGGATCACACTCTGCTGTAGAGCAAGAAGCATGCTCTTGCTTTCTTGATTCTCTAATACAGCAGGAAACGTGAGTGTGCTGAGAAGAAAAGAATGGTGTTTCCTACACATACGGACCATATCTAGTCCAACTCTGCTTGTGGAACTGAAGCAAACCACAGGTCCAGTAACATCCAATGCTTGTCAGTTAAGATGAGAAACGTGTGAGCTTTGTGAACGATATAGTTCGTTTGAGCTTAGAAGTAACTGCCCTTACCTGAAACGAAGTCTTGTTTATAGGAAGATTCAGAGCCTGGGATTTAACTCCATTTCTGAAGGGAAACACATATCAGAGTTCTCATCCATTGATCACACTCTGCTTTAGAGCAAGAATCACGCTCTTGCTTTCTAGATTCTCTAATACAGCAGGACACCTGAGTGTGCTGAGGAGTAATGAACGGTGTTTCCTACACATATGGACCATATCTATTCCAACTCTGCTTCTGAAACTGATACAAAGCACTGGTCCTCTAATATCCGATGCTTGTCAGTTAAGATGAGAAACGTGTGACCTTCGGGAATGATGTTGTTCGTTTGAGCTGTAAAGTAACTGCCCTTACCTGAAACGAAGTCTTTTTTGTAGGAAGATACAGAGCCTGGGATTTAACTCCATTTCTGAAGGGAAACACACAGCATAGTTCTCTTCCATGGATCACACTCTTCTTTAGAGCAAGAAGCATGCTCTTGCTTTCTAGATTCTCTAATACAGCACCAAACGTGAGTGTGCTCAGAACAAATGAACGGTGTTTCCTAAACATACGGACCATATCTATTCCAACTCTGCTTCTGAAACTCATACAAAGCACTGGTCCTATAACATCCGATGCTTGTCAGTTAAGATGAGAAACGTGCGAGCTTCGTGAACGATGTAGTACGTTTGAGCTGTAAAGTAACTGCCCTTACCTGAAACGAAGTGTTGCTTGTAGGAAGACTCAGATCCTTGGATTTAACTCCACTTCTGAAGGGAAACACACAGCAGAGTTCTCATATATAGATCACACTCTGCTTTAGAGCAAGAAGCACGTTCTTCCTTTCTAGAGTCTCTAAGACAGCAGGAAACATGAGTGTGCTGAGAACACAAGAACGGTGTTTCTTACACATCGGACCATATCGAGTCCAACTCTGCCTCTGAAATTGATACAAAGCACAGGTCTTCTAAGAACCAATTCTTGTCATTTAGGATGAGAAATGTGTGAGCTTCGTGAAGGATGTAGTTCATTTGAGCTGAAAAGTGACTGCCCTTACCTGAAACGAAGGCTTGCATGTTGGAAGACACAGAGCCTGGGATTTAACTCCATTTCTGAAGGGAAACACACAGCAGAGTTCTCATCCATTGATCACACTCTGCTTTAGAGCAAGAAGCACGCTCTAGGTTTCTAGAGACTCTAAGACAGCAGGAAACGTGGTTGTGCTCAGAACAAAAGAACTGTGTTTCCGACACATACGGACCATATCTAGTCCAACTCTGCTTTTGAAACTGAAACAAACCACAGGTCCACTAACATCCAATGATTGTCATTTTAGATGATAAACTTGTGAGCTTCGTGAACGATGTAGTTCATTTGAGCTGTAAAGTAGCTGCCCTTACCTGAAACGAAGTGTTGCTTGTAGGAAGACTCAGAGCCTGGGGTTTAACTCCATTTCTGAAGTGAAACACACAGCAGGGTTCTCATATATACATCACACTTTGCTTTAAAGCAACAAGGACGCTCTTGCTTTCTAGAATCTCTAAGACAGCAGGAAACATGAGTGTGCTGAGAGCAAAAGAACGGTGTTTCCTACACATTCGGACCATATCGAGTCCAACTCTGCCTCTGAAATTGATACAAAGCTCAGGTCCTCTAACTTACAATGCTTGTCATTTAAGATGAGAAACGTGTGAGCTTCGTGAAGGATGTAGTTCATTTGAGCTGAAAAGTGACTGCCCTTACCTGAAACGAAGTCTTTATTGTAGGAAGACACAGAGCCTAGGATTTAACTCCATTTCTGAAGGGAAATACACAGCAGAGTTCTCTTCCATGGATCACACTCTGCTTTAGAGCAAGAATAACGCTCTAGCTTTCTAGAGTCTCTAAGACAGCAGGAAATGTGAGTGTGCTGAGAACAAAAGAACGTTGTTTCTTGCACATACGGACCTTATCAATTCCCACTCTGCTTCTGAAACTGATACAAAGCACTGGTCCTCCAACATCCAATGCTTGTCAGTTAAGATGAGAAAGGTGTTAGCTTCGTGAACGATGTAGTTCTTTTGAGCGGAAAAGTGACTGCCCTTCCCTGAAACGAAGGCTTTCATGTTGGAAGACACAGAGCCTGGGATTTAACTCTATTTCTGAATGGAAACACACAGCATAGTTCTAATCCATGGATCACACTCTGCTTCAGAGCAAGAAGCACGCTCTTGCTTTCTAGATTCTCTAATACAGCAGGAAACGTGGTTGTGTTCAGAACAAAAGAACTGTGTTTCCTACACATACGGACCATATCTAGTCCAACTCTGCTTGTGAAACTGAAACAAACCACAGGTCCACTAACATCCAAAGCTTGTCAGTTAAGATGAGAAACGTGTGAGCTTCGTAACGATGTAGTTTGTTTGAGCTGTAAAGTAACTGCCTTTACCTGAAATGAAGTCTTGTTTGTACAAGACTCAGAGCCTGGGATTTAACTCCATTTCTGAAGTGAAACACGCAGCAGAGTTCTCTTCCATGGATCACACTCTGCTTTAGAGCAAGAAGCACGCTGTAGCTTTCTAGAGTCTAAGACAGCAGGAAATGTGAGTATGCTGAGAGCAAAAGAATGGTGTTTCCTACACATACGGACCATATCTAGTCCAACACTGATTCTGAAACTGATACAAAGCACTGGTCCTCTAACATCCAATTTTTGTCACTTAAGATGAGAAACGTGTTAGCTTCCTGAACGATGTAGTTCGTTTGAGCTGAAAAGTGACTGCCCTTCCCTGAAACGAAGGCTTGCATGTTGGAAGACACAGAGCCTGGGATTTAACTCCATTTCTGAAGGGAAACACACAGCATAGTTCTCATCCATGGATCACACTCTGCTTCAGAGCAAGAAGCACGCTCTTGCTTTCTAGATTCTCTAATACAGCAGGGAACATGGTTGTCTTCAGAAAAAAAGAACTGTGTTTCCTACACATACGGACCATATCTAGTCCAACTCTGCTTCTGAAACTGAGACAAAGCACTGGTCCTCTAACCTCCGATGCTTGTCATTTAAGATGAGAAACGTGTGAGCTTCGTGAACGATGTAGTTCGTTGGAACTGTAAAGTAACTGCCCTTACATGATTTGAAGTCTTGCTTGTAGGAAGACTCAGATCCTGGGATTAAACTCCATTTCTGAAGGGAAATACACAGCAGAGTTCTCTTCCATAGATCACACTCTGCTTTACAGCAAGAATAACGCTCTAGCTTTCTAGAGTCTCTAAGACAGCAGGAAACGTGAGTGTGCTGAGAAGAAAAGAACGGTGTTTCCTACACATACGGACCGTATCTAGTCCAACTCTGCTTCTGAAACTGATACAAAGCACTGGTCCTATAACATCTGATGCTTGTCAGTTAAGATGAGAAACGTGTGAGCTTTGTGAACGATGGAGTTCGATTGAGCTGTAAAGTAACTGCCCTTACCTGAAACGAAGTGTTGCTTGTAGGAAGACTCAGAGCCTGGGGTTTAACTCCATTTCTGAAGTGAAACACACAGCAGGGTTCTCATATATACATCACACTCTGCTTTAGAGCAAGAAGCACGCTCTAGCTTTCTAGATTCTCAAAGACAGCAGGAAAAGTGAGTGTGCTGAGAACAAAAGAACGGTGTTTCCTACACATACGGACCATATCTATTCCAACTCTGCTTCTGAAACTGATACAAAGCACTGGTCCTATAACATCCGATGCTTGTTAGTTAAGATGAGAAACGTGTGAGCTTCATGAAGGATGTAGTTCTTTTGAGCTGTAAAGTAACTGCCCTTACCTGAAACGAAGTGTTGCTTGTAGGAAGACTCAGAGCCTGGGGTTTAACTCCATTTCTGAAGTGAAACACACAGCAGAGTTCTCATATATAGATCACACTCTGCTTTAGAGCAAGAAGCACACTCTTGCTTTCTAGATTCTCTAATACAGCAGGAAACGTGAGTGTGCTGAGACAAAAAAACGGTGTTTCCTACACATACGGACCATATCCAGTCCAACTCTGCTTCTGAAACTGATACAAAACACTGGTCCTCTAACATCCAATGCTTGTCATTTAAGATGAGAAACGTGTGAGCTTCGTGAACGATGTAGTTCGTTTGAGCTGAGAAGGACTGCCCTTCCATGAAACGAAGGCTTGCATGTTGGAAGACACAGAGCCTGGGATTTAACTCCATTTCTGAAGGGAAACACACAGCATAGTTCTCATCCATGTATCACACTCTGCTTCAGAGCAAGAAGCACGCGCTTGCTTTCTAGATTCCTTAATATAGCAGGAAATGTGGTTGTATTCAGAACAAAAGAACTGTGTTTCCTACACATACTGACCATATCTAGTCCAACTCTGCTTGTGGAACTGAAACAAACCACAGGTCCACTAACATCCAATGCTTGTCAGTTAAGATGAGAAACGTGTGATCTTCGTGAATGTTGTAGTTGGTTTGAGCTTTAAAGTTACTGCCCTTACCTGAAACCAAGTCTTGTTTGTAGGAAGACTCAGAGCCTGGGATTTAACTCCATTTCTGAAGTGAAACACACAGCAGAATTCTTATCCATTGATCACACTCTGCTTTAGAGCAAGAAGCACGCTCTAGCTTTCTAGAATCTCTAAGACAGCAGGAAACATGAGTGTGCTGAGAACAAAAGAACGGTGTTTCCTACACATACGGACCATATCTATTCCAACTCTGCTTCTGAAACTGAGACAAAGCACTGGTCCTATAACATCCGATGCTTGTCAGTTAAGATGAGAAACGTGTGAGCTTCGTGAACGTTGTAGTTCGTTTGAGCTGTAAAGTAACTGCCCTACATGAAACTAAGTGTTGCTTGTAGGAAGACTCAGAGCCTGGGCTTTAACTCCATTTCTGAAGTGAAACACACAGCAGAGTTCTCATATATAGATCACACTCTGCTTTAGAGCAAGAAGCATGCTCTTGCTTTCTAGATTCTCTAATACAGCAGGAAACGTGAGTGTGCTGAGACAAAAAAACGGTGTTTCCTACACATACGGACCATATCCAGTCCAACTCTGCTTCTGAAACTGATACAAAGCACTGGTCCTCTAACATCCAAAGCTTGTCAGTTAAGATGAGAAACGTGTGAGCTTCGTGAACGATGTAGTTCGTTTGAGCTGAAAAGGACTGCCCTTCCATGAAATGAAGGCTTGCATGTTGGAAGACACAGAGCCTGGGATTTAACTCCATTTCTGAATGGAAACACACAGCATAGTTCTCATCCATGTATCACACTCTGCTTCAGAGCAAGAAGCACGCGCTTGCTTTCTAGATTCCTTAATACAGCAGGAAATGTGGTTGTATTCAGAACAAAAGAACTGTGTTTCCTACACATACGGACCATCTCTAGTCCAACTCTGCTTGTGGAACTGAAACAAACCACAGGTCCACTAACATCCAATGCTTGTCAGTTAAGATGAGAAACGTGTGAGCTTCGTGAATGTTGTAGTTGGTTTGAGCTGTAAAGTAACTGCCCTTACGGGAAACGAAGTGTTGCTTGTAGGAAGACTCAGAGCCTGGGGTTTAACTCCATTTCTGAAGTGAAACACACAGCAGAGTTCTCATATATATATCACACTATGCTTTAGAGCAAGAAGCAAGCTCTTTCTTTCTAGAGTCTCTAGGACAGCAGAAAACATGAGTGTGCTGAGATCAAAAGAACGGTGTGTCTTACACATTCGGACCATATCGAGTCCAACTCTGCCTCTGAAATTGATACAAAGCTCAGGTCCTCTAACATCCAATGCTTTTCATTTAAGATGAGAAACGTGTGAGCTTTGTGAAGGTTGTAGTTCATTTGAGCTGAAAAGTGACTGCCCTTACCTGAAACGAAGTCTTTATTGTAGGAAGACACAGAGCCTGGGATTTAACTCCATTTCTGAAGGGAAATACACAGCAGAGTTCTCATCCATTGATCACACTCTGCTTTAGAGCAAGAAGCACGCTCTAGCTTTCTAGAGTCTCTAAGACAGCAGGAAACGTGAGTGTGCTGAGAACAAAAGAACGGTGTTTCCTACACATCTGGACCATATCTAGTCCATCTCTGCTTCTGAAACTGAGACAAAGCACTGGTCCTCTAACCTCCGATGCTTGTCATTTAAGATGAGAAACGTGTGAGCTTCGTGAACGATGTAGTTCGTTGGAACTGTAAAGTAACTGCCCTTACCTGATTTGAAGTCTTGCTTGTAGGAAGACTCAGAGCCTGGGGTTTAACTCCATTTCTGAAGTGAAACACACAGCAGAGTTCTCATATATAGATCACACTCTGCTTTAGAGCAAGAAGCACGCTCTTTCTTTCTAGAGTCTCTAGGACAGCAGAAAACATGAGTGTGCTGAGAACAAAAGAACGGTGTGTCTTACACATTCGGACCATATCGAGTCCAACTCTGCCTCTGAAATTGATACAAAGCACAGGTCCTCCAGTATCCGATGCTTGTCCTTTAAGATGAGAAACGTGTGAGCTTCCTGAACGATGTAGTTTGTTTGAGCTGTAAAGTAACTGCCCTTACCTGATTCGAAGTCTTGCTTGTAGGAAGACTCAGAGCCTGGGATTAAACTCCATTTCTGAAAGGAAACACACAGACGAGTTCTCATCCATTGATCACACTCTGCTTTAGAGCAAGAAGCACGCTCTAGCTTTCTAGATTCTCAAAGACAGCAGGAAACGTGAGTGTGCTGAGAACAAAAGAACGGTGTTTCCTACACATACGGACCATATCTATTCCAACTCTGCTTCTGAAACTGATACAATGCACTGGTCCTATAACATCCGATGCTTCTCAGTTAAGATGAGAAACGTGTGAGCTTCATGAAGGATGTAGTTCGTTTGAGCTGTAAAGTAACTGCCCTTACCTGAAACGAAGTGTTGCTTGTAGGAAGACTCAGAGCCTGGGGTTTAACTCCATTTCTGAAGTGAAACACACAGCAGAGTTCTCATATTAGATCACACTCTGCTTTAGAGCAAGAAGCACACTCTTGCTTTCTAGATTCTCTAATACAGCAGGAAACGTGAGTGTGCTGAGACAAAAAAACGGTGTTTCCTACACATACGGACCATATCCAGTCCAACTCTGCTTCTGAAACTGATACAAAGCACTGGTCCTCTAACATCCAATGCTTGTCAGTTAAGATGAGAAACGTGTGAGCTTCGTGAACGATGTAGTTCGTTTGAGCTGAAAAGGACTGCCCTTCCATGAAACGAAGGCTTGCATGTTGGAAGACACAGAGCCTGGGATTTAACTCCATTTCTGAAGGGAAACACACAGCATAGTTCTCATCCATGTATCACACTCTGCTTCAGAGCAAGTAGCACGCGCTTGCTTTCTAGATTCCTTAATTCAGCAGGAAATGTGGTTGTATTCAGAACAAAAGAACTGTGTTTCCTACACATACGGACCATATCTATTCCAACTCTGCTTGTGGAACTGAAACAAACCACAGGTCCACTAACATCCAATGCTTGTCATTTAAGATGATAAACGTGTGAGCTTCGTGAAGGATGTAGTTCATTTGAGCTGAAAAGTGACTGCCCTTACCTGAAACGAAGTCTTTATTGTAGGAAGACACAGAGCCTTGGATTTAACACCATTTCTGAAAGGAAACACACAGCAGAGTTCTCATCCATTGATCACACTCTGCTTTAGAGCAAGAAGCATGCTCTAGCTTTCTAGAGTCTCTAAGACAGCAGGAAACGTGAGTTTGCTGAGAACAAAAGAACGGTGTGTCCTAAACATCTGGACCATATCTAGTCCATCTCTGCTTCTGAAACTGAGACAAAGCACTGGTCCTCTAACATCGGATGCTTTTCATTTAAGATGAGAAACGTGTGAGCTCGTAAACGATGTAGTTCGTTTGAGCTGTAAAGTAACTGCCCTTACCTGAAACGAAGTCTTGCATGTTGGAAGACACAGAGCCTGAGGTTTAACTCCATTTCTGAAGTGAAACACACAGCAGAGTTCTCATATATAGATCACACTCTGCTTCAGATCAAGAAGCATGCTCTTGCTTTCTAGATTCTCTAATACAGCAGGAATCGTGAGTGTGCTGAGAACAAAAGAACAGTGTCTCCTACACATACAGACCATATCTATTCCAACTCTGCTTCTGAAACTGATAAAAAGCACTGGTCCTATAACATCCGATGCTTGTCAGTTAAGATGAGAAATGTGTGAGCTTCGTGAACGATGTAGTTCTTTTGAGCTGTAAAGTAACTGCCCTTACCTAAAACGAAGTGTTGCTTGTAGGAAGACTCAGAGCCTGGGGTTTAACTCCATTTCTGAAGTGAAACACACAGCAGAGTTCTCATATATAGATCACTCTCTGCTTTAGAGCAAGAAGCACGCTCTTGCTTTCTAGAGTCTCTAGGACAGCAGAAAACATGAGTGTGCCGAGAACAAAAGAACGGTGTTTCTTACACATTCGGACCATATCGAGTCCAACTCTGCCTCTGAAATTGATACAAAGAACAGGTCCTCCAGCATCCAATGCTTGTCATTTAAGATGAGAAACATGTGAGCTTCGTGAATGAAGTAGTTCGTTTGAGCTGTAAAGTAAATGCCCTTACCTGAAACGAAGTGTTGCTTGGAGGAAGACTCAGAGCCTGGTGTTTAACTCCATTTCTGAAGTAAAACACATAGCAGATTTCTCATATATAGATCACACTCTGCTTTAGAGCAAGAAGCACGCTCTTGCGTTCTAGAGTCTCTAAGAGAGCAGGAAACATGAGTGTGCTGAGAACAAAAGAACGGTGTTTCTTACACATTCGGACCATATCGAGTCCAACTCTGCCCCAGAAATTGATACAAAAAACAGGTCCTCCAGCATCCAATGCTTGTCATTTAAGATGAGAAACGTGTGAGCTTCGTGAAGGATGTAGTTCGTTTGAGCTGAAAAGTGACTGCCACTACTTTAAAGGAATTCTTGCTTGTAGGAAGACACAGATCCAGGGATTTAACTCCATTTCTGAATTGAAACACACAGCATAGTTCTCATCCATTGATCTCAGTCTGCTTCAGAGCAAGAAGCACGCTCTTACTTTCTAGATTCTCTAATACAGCAGGAAACGTGGTTGTGCTCAGAACAAAAGAACTGTGTTTCCGAAACATACAGACCATATCTAGTCCAACTCTGCTTGTGAAACTGAAACAAACCACAGGTCCACTAACATCCAATGCTTGTCAGTTAAGATGATAAACTTGTTTACCTTCGTGAACGATGTATTTCCTTTGAGTTGTAAAGTAACTGCCCTTACCTGAAACGAATTCTTCTTTGTAGGAAGACTCAGAGCCTGGGATTTAACTCCATTTCTGAAGTGAAACACACAGCCGAGTTCTCATCCATTGATCACACTCTGCTTTAGAGCAAGAAGCACGCTCTAGCTTTCTAGAGTCTCTAAGACAGCAGGAAACGTGAGTGTGCTGAGAACAAAAGAACGGTGTTTCCTACACATTCGGACCATATCAAGTCCAACTCTGCCTCTGAAATTGATACAAAGCACAGGTCCTCCAGCATCCAATGCTTGTCATTTAAGATGGGAAACGTGTGAGCTAAGTGAACGATGTAGTTCGTTTGAGCTGAAAAGTAACTGCCCTTACCTGAAACGAATTGTTGCTTGTAGGAAGACTCAGATCCTGGGCTTTAACTCCATTTCTGAAGTGAACCACACAGCAGAGTTGTCATATATAGATCATACTCTGCTTTAGAGCAAGAAGCACGCTCTTGCTTTCTAGAGTCTCTAGGACAGCAGGAAACATGAGTGTGCTGAGAGCCAAAGAACGGTGTATCCTACACATTCGGACCATATCGAGTCCAACTCTGCCTCTGAAATTGATACAAAGAACAGGTCCTCCAGCATCCAATGCTTGTCATTTAAGATGAGAAACGTGTGAGGTTCGTTAAGGATGTAGTTCATTTGAACTGAAAAGTGACTGCCCTTACCTGAAACGAAGTCTTTATTGTAGGAAGACACAGAGCCTGGGATTTAACTCCATTTCTGAAGGAAAACACACAGCAGTGTTCTCATCCATTGATCACACTCTGCTTTAGAGCAAGAAGCACGCCTTAGCTTTCTAGAGTCTCTAAGACAGCAGGAAACGTTAGTGTGCTGAGAAAAAAAGAACGGTGTTTCCTACACATAAGGACCATATCTAGTCCATCTCTGCTTCTGAAACTGAGACAAAGCACTGGTCCTCTAACATCCAATGCTTGTCATTTAAGATGAGAAACGTGTGAGCTTCGTGAACGATGTAGTTGGTTTGAGCTGAAAAGTGACTGCCCTTACTTGAAAGGAATTCTTGATTGTAGGATGACACAGAGCCTGTAATTTAACTCCATTTCTGAAGGGAAACACATAACAGGGTTCTCGTATATAGATTACACTCTGCTTTAGAGCAAGAAGCACGCTCTTGCTTTCCAGAGTCACTAAGACAGCGGGAAACCTGAGTGTGATGAGAACAAAAGAACGGTGTTTCCTACACATACTGACCATATCTAGTCCAAGTCTGCCTCTGAAATTGATACAAAGCACAGGTACTCCAGCATCCAATGCTTGTCATTTAAGATGAGAAACGTGTGAGCTTCGTGAACGATGATGTTCGTTTGAGCTGTAAAGTAACTGCCCTTACCTGTTACGAAGTCTTGTTTGTAGGAAGACTCAGAGCCTGGGATTTAACTCCATTTCTGAAGGGAAACACACAGCATAGAACTCATATATAGATCACACTCTGCTTTAGAGCAAGAAGCATGCTCTTGCTTTCCAGAGTCACTAAGACAGCAGGAAACCTGAGTGTGATGAGAACAAAAGAAAGGTGTTTCCTACACATACCGACCATATCTATTCCATCTCTGCTTCTGAAACTGAGACAAAGCACTGGTCGTCTAACATCCAATGCTTGTCAGTTAAGATGAGAAACGTGTGAGCTTCGTGAACGATGTAGTACGTTTGAGCTGAAAAGTGACTGCCCCTCCCTGAAAAGAAGGCTTGCATGTTGGAAGACAAAGAGCCTGGGATTTAACTCCATTTCTGAAGGGAAACACACAGCATAGAACTCATATATAGATCACACTCTGCTTTAGAGCAAGAAGCACGCTCTTGCTTTCCAGAGTCACTAAGACAGCAGGAAACCTGAGTGTGATGAGAACAAAAGAAAGGTGTTTCCTACACATACGGACCATATCTAGTCCATCTCTGCTTCTGAAACTGAGACAAAGCACTGGTCCTCTAACATCCAATGCTTGTCAGTTAAGATGAGAAACGTGTGAGCTTCGTGAACGATATAGTAGGTTTGAGCTGAAAAGTGACTGCCCCTCCCTGAAAAGAAGGCTTGCATGTTGGAAGACAAAGAGCCTGGGATTTAACTCCATTTCTGAAGGGAAACACACAGCATAGAACTCATATATAGATCACACTCTGCTTTAGAGCAAGAAGCATGTTCTTGCTTTCTTGAGTCTCTAGGACAGCAGGAAACATGAGTTGCTGAGAACAAAAGAACGGTGTTTCTTACACATTCGGGCCATATCGAGTCCAACTCTGCCTCTGAAATTGATACAAAGCACAGGTCCTCCAGCATCCAATGCTTGTCATTTAAGATGAGAAACGTGTGAGCTTCGTGAACGATGTAGTTCATTTGAGCTGAAAAGTGATTGCCCTTACCTGAAACGAAGTCTTGCTTGTAGGGAGACACAGAGCCTGGGATTTAACTCCATTTCTGAAGTGAAACACACTGCATAGTTCTCTTCCATGGATCACACTCTGCTTTAGAGCAAGAAGCACGCTCTTGCTTTCTAGATTCTCTAATACAGCAGGAAACGTGAGTATGCTAAGAACAAATGAACGGTGTTTCCTACACATACGGACCATATCTAGTCCAACTCTGCTTCTGAAACTGATACAAAGCACTGGTCCTAAAACATCCGATGCTTGTCATTTAAGATGAGAAACGTGTGAGCTTCGTGAATGATGTAGTTCGTTTGAGCTGTAAAGTAACTGCCCTTACCTGAAACGAAGTGTTGCTTGTAGGAAGACTCAGAGCCTGGGGTTTAACTCCATTTCTGAACACAGCAGGGTTCTCATATATACATCACACTCTGCTTTAAAGCAAGAAGGACGCTCTTGCTTTCTAGAATCTCTAAGACAGCAGGAAACATGAGTGTGCTGAGAGCAAAAGAACGGTGTATGCAACACATTCGGACCATATCGATTCCAAATATTCCTCTGAAATTGATACATAGCTCAGTTCCTCTAACATCCAATGCTTGTCATTTAAGATGAGAAACGTGTGAGCATCGTGAACGATGTAGTTCGTTTGAGCTGAAAAGTGACTGCCCTTACCTGAAACGAAGTGTTGCTTGTAGGAGGACTCAGAGCCTGGAATTTAACTCCATTTCTGAAGTGAAACACACAGCAGAGTTCTCATATATAGATCACACTCTGCTTTAGAGCAAGAAGGACGCTCTTGCTTTCTAGAGTCTCTAGGACAGCAGAAAACATGAGTGTGCTGAGAACAAAAGAACGGTGTTTCTTACACATTCGGGCCATATCGAGTCCAACTCTGCCCCTGAAATTGATACAAAGCACAGGTCCTCCAGCATCCAATGCTTGTCATTTAAGATGAGAAACGTGTGAGCTAATGAACGATGTAGTTCTTTTGAGCTGTAAAGTAACTGCCCTTACCTGAAACGAAGTGTTACTTGTAGGAAGACTCCGAGCCTGGGGTTTTACTCCATTTCTGAAGTGAAACACACAGCAGGGTTCTCATATAAACATCACACTCTGCTTTAAAGCAAGAAGGACGCTCTTGCTTTCTAGAATCTCTAAGACAGCAGGAAACATGAGTGTGCTGAGAGCAAAAGAATGGTGTATCCTACACATTCAGACCATATCGAGTCCAACTCTGCCTCTGAAATTGATACAAAGCACAGGTCCTCCAGCATCCAATGCTTGTCATTTAAGATGAGAAACATGTGATCTTCGTGAATGAAGTAGTTCGTTTGAGCTGAAAAGTAACTGCCCTTACCTGAAACGAAGTCTTTATTGTAGGAAGACACAGAGCCTGGGATTTAACTCCATTTCTAAAGGGAAACACACAGCATTTTCTCATCCATTGATCACACTCTGCTTTAGAGCAAGAAGCACGCCTTAGCTTTCTAGAGTCTCTAAGACAGCAGGAAACCTGAGTGTGCTGAGAACAAAAGAATGGTGTTTCCTACACATACGGACCATATCTAGTTCATCTCTGCTTCTGAAACTGAGACAACGCACTGGTCCTCTAACATCCAATGCTTGTCATTTAAGATGAGAAACGTGTGAGCTTCGTGATCGATGTAGTTGGTTTGAGCTGAAAAGTGACCGCCCTTACTTGAAAGGAATTCTTGCTTGTAGGAAGACACACAGCCTCGAATTAAACTCCATTTCTGAAGGGAAACACATGACAGAGTTCTCATATATAGCTTACACTCTGCTTTAGAGCATGAAGCACGCTCTTGCTTTCCAGAGTCACTAAGACTGCAGGAAACCTGAGTGTGATGAGAACAAAAGAAAGATGTTTCCTACACATACGGACCATATCTAGTCCAACTCTGCTTCTGAAACTGATACAAAGCACTGGTCCTCTAACATACAATGCTTATCAGTTAAGATCAGAAACGAGACTGCAGGAAACCTGAGTGTGATGAGAACAAAAGAAAGATGTTTCCTACACATACGGACCATATCTAGTCCAACTCTGCTTCTGAAACTGATACAAAGCACTGGTCCTCTAACATACAATGCTTATCAGTTAAGATCAGAAACGTGTGAGCTTCGTGAACGATGTAGTTCGTTTGAGCAGAAAAGTGACTGCCCCTCCCTGAAACGAACGCTTGCATGTTGGAAAACAAAGAGCCTGGGATTTAACTCCATTTCTTAAGGGAAACACACAGCATAGTTCTCATATATAGATCACACTCTGCTTTAGAGCAAGAAGCACGCTCTTGCTTTCTAGCGTCTCTAGGACAGCAGAAAACATGAGTGTGCTGAGAACAAAAGAACGGTGTTTCTTACACATTCGGACCATATCGAGTCCAACTCTGCCTCTGAAATTGATACAAAGCACAGGTCCTCCAGCATCCAATGCTTGTCATTTAAGATGAGAATCGTGTGAGCTAAGTGAACAATGTAGTTCGTTTGAGCTGTAAAGTAACTGCCCTTACCTGAAACGAAGTGTTGCTTGTAGGAAGACTCAGAGCCTGGGGTTTAAATCCATTTCTGAAGTGAAACACACAGCAGAGTTCTCATCCATTGATCACACTCTGCTTTAGAGCAAGAAGCACGCTCTAGCTTTCTAGACTCTCTAAGGCAGCAGGAAACGTGAGTGTGCTAAGAACAAAAGAACGGTGTTTCCTACACATACGGACCATATCTAGTCCAACTCTGCTTCTGAAACTGATACAAAGCACTGGTCCTATAATATCCGATGCTTGTCATTTAAGATGAGAAACGTGTGAGCTTCGTGAACGATGTAGTTCGTTTGAGCTGTAAAGTAACTGCCCTTACCTAAAACGAAGTGTTGCTTGTAGGAAGACTCAGAGCCTGGGGTTTAACTCCATTTCTGAAGTGAAACACACAGCATGGTTCTCAAATATACATCACACTCTGCTTTAAAGCAAGAAGGACGCTCTCGCTTTCTAGAATCTCTAAGACAGCAGGAATCATGAGTGTGCTGAGAGCAAAAGAACGGTGTTTCCAACACATTCGGTCCATATCGAGTCCAACTCTTCCTCTGAAATTGATACAAAGCTCAGGTCCTCTAACATCCAATGCTTGTCATATAAGATGAGAAACGTGTGAGCTTCGTGAACCATGTAGTTCGTTTGAGCTGTAAAGTAACTGCCCTTACCTGAAACGAATTCTTCTTTGTAGGAAGACTCAGAGCCTGGGATTTAACTCCATTTCTGAAGTGAAACACACAGCAGAGTTCTCATCCATTGATCAAACTCTGCTTTAGAGCAAGAAGCATGCTCTAGCTTTCTACAATCTCTAAGACAGCAGGAAACAGGAGTGTGCTGAGAACAAAAGAACGGTGTTGCTTACACATGCGGACCATATCTATTCCAACTCTCCTTCTGAAACTGATACAAAGCACTGGTCCTATGACATCCAATGCTTGTCAGTTACGATTAGAAACGTGTGAGTTTCGTGAATGATGTAGTTCGTTTGAGCTGTAAAGTTACTGCACTTACCTGAAAAGAAGTGTTGCTTGTAGGAAGACTCAGAGCCTGGGGTTTAACTCCATTTCTGAATGAAACACACAGCAGAGTTGTCATATATAGATCATACTCTGCTTTAGAGCAAGAATCACGCTCTTGCTTTCTATAGTCTCTAGGACACCAGGAAACATGAGTTGCTGAGAACAAAAGAACGGTGTTTCTTACACATTCGGGCCATATCGAGTCCAACTCTGCCTCTGAAATTGATACAAAGCACAGGTCCTCCAGCATCCAATGCTTGTCATTTAAGATGTGTAACGTGTGAGCTTCATGAACAATGTAGTTCATTTGAGCTGAAGAGTGACTGCCCTTACCTGAAACGAAGTCTTTATTGTAGGAAGACACAGAGCCTGGGATTTAACTCCATTTCTGAAGTGAAACACACCGCATAGTTCTCTTCCATGGATCACACTCTGCTTTAGCGCAAGAATTACGCTCTTGCTTTCTAGATTCTCTAATACAGCAGGAAACGTGAGTGTGCTAAGAACAAATGCACGGTGTTTCCTACACATACGGACCATATCTAGTCCAACTCTGCTTCTGAAACTGATACAAAGCACTGTTCCTCTAACATCCAATGCTTGTCAGTTAAGATGAGAAACGTGTGAGCTTCGTGAACGATGTAGTTCGTTTGAGCTGAAAAGTTACTGCCCCTCCCTGAAAAGAAGGCTTGCATGTTGGAAGACAAAGAGCCTGGGATTTCACTCCATTTCTGAAGGGACACACACAACATAGTTCTCATATATAGATCACACTCTGCTTTAGAGCAAGACGCACGCTCTTGCTTTCTAGAGTCTCTAAGACAGCAGAAAACATGAGTGTGCTGAGACCAAAAGAACGGTGTTTCTTAAACATTCGGACCATATCGAGTCCAACTCTGCCTCTGAAATTGATACAAAGCACAGGTTCTCCAGCATCCAATGCTTGTCATTTAAGATGAGAAACGTGTGAGCTATGTGAACGATGTAGGTCGTTTGAGCTGTAAAGTAACTGTCCTTACCTGAAACTAAGTGTTGCTTGTACGAAGACTCAGAGCCTGGTGTTTAACTCCATTTCTGAAGTGAAACACACAGCAGAGTTCTCATATATAGATCACACTCTGCTTTAGAGCAAGAAGCACGCTCTTGGTTTCTAGAGTCTCTAAGACAGCAGGAAACATGAGTGTGCTGAGAACAAAAGAACTGAGTTTCTTACACATTCGGACCATATCGAGTCCAACTCTGCCTCTGAAATTGATACAAAGCACAGGTCCTCCAGCATCCAATGCTTGTCATTTAAGATGAGAAACGTGTGAGCTTCGTGAACGATGTAGTTCGTTTGAGCTGTAAAGTAACTGCCCTTCCCTGAAACGAAGTCTTGTTTGTAGGAAGACTCAGAGCCTGGGATTTAACTCCATTTCTGAAGGGAAACACACAGCATAGTTCTCATCCAGGGATCACACTCTGCTTCAGAGCAAGAAGCACGCTCTTGCTTTCTAGATTCTCTAATTCAGCAGGAAACTTGAGTGTGCTGAGAACAAAAGAATGGTGTTTCTTACACATTCGGACCATTTCGAGTCCAACTCTGCCTCTGAAATTGATACAAAGCACAGGTCCTCCACCATCCAATGCTTGTCATTTAAGATGAGAAACGTGTGAGGTTCGTGAACGATGTAGTTCGTTTGAGCTGTAAAGTAACTGCCCTTACCTGAAACAAAGTGTTGCTTGTAGGAAGACTAAGAGCCTGGGGTTTAACTCCATTTCTGAAGTGAAACACACAGCAGAGTTCTCATCCATTGATCACACTCTGCTTTAGAGCAAGAAGCACGCTCTAGCTTTCTACAATCTCTAAGACAGCAGGAAACAGGAGTGTGCTGAGAACAAAAGAACGGTGTTGCTTACACATACGGACCATATCTATTCCAACTCTCCTTCTGAAACTGATACAAAGCACTGGTCCTATGACATCCGATGCTTGTCAGTTACGATTAGAAACGTGTGAGTTTCGTGAATGATGTAGTTCGTTTGAGCTGTAAAGTTACTGCACTTACCTGAAACGAAGTGTTGCTTGTAGGAAGACTCAGAGCCTGGGGTTTAACTCCATTTCTGAAGTGAAACACACCGCATATTTCTATTCAATGGATCACACTCAGCTTTAGAGCAAGAAGCACGCTCTTGCTTTCTAGATTCTCTAATACAGCAGGAAAAGTGAGTGTGCTAAGAACAAATGCATGGTGTTTCCTACACATACGGACCATATCTAGTCCAACTCTGCTTCTGAAACTGATACAAATCACTGGTCCTCTAACTTCCAATGCTAGTCAGTTAAGATGAGAAACGTGTGAGCTTCGTGAATGATGTAGTTCGTTTGAGCTGAAAAGTGACTTCCCCTCCCAGAAAAGAAGGCTTGCATGTTGAAAGACAAAGAGCCTGGGATTTAACTCCATTTATGAAGGGAAACACACAGCATAGTTCTCATATATAGATGACACTCTGCTTTAGAGCAAGACGCACGCTCTTGCTTTCTAGAGTCTCTAAGACAGCAGAAAACATGAGTGTGCTGAGAACAAAAGAACGTTGTTTCTTACACATTCGGACCATATCGAGTCCAACTCTGTCTCTGAAATTGATACAAAGCACAGGTCCTCCAGCATCCAATGCTTGTCATTTAAGATGAGAATCTTGCGAGCTTCGTGAAGGATGTAGTTCGTTTGAGCTGAAAAGTGACTGCCCTTCCCTGAAACGAAGTCTTGCATGTTGGAAGACACAGAGCCTAGGATTTAACTCCATTTCTGAAGGGAAACACACAGCATAGTTCTCATCCATGGATCACACTCTGATTCAGAGCAAGAAGCACGCTCTTGCTTTCTAGATTCTCTAATACAGCAGGAAACGTGAGTGTGCTGAGAACAAAAGAACGGTGTTTCTTACACATTCGGACCATATCGAGTCCAACTCTGCCTCTGAAATTGATACAAAGCACAGGTCCTCCAGCATCCAATGCTTGTCATTTAAGATGAGAAACGTATGAGCTATGTGAACGATGTAGGTCGTTTGAGCTGTAAACTAACTGTCCTTAATTGAAACGAAGTGTTGCTTGTAGGAAGACTTAGAGCCTGGGGTTTAACTCCATTTCTGAAGTGAAACACACAGCAGAGTTCTCATATATAGATCACACTCTGCTTTAGAGCAAGAAGCACGCACTTGCTTTCTAGATTCTCTAAGACAGCAGGAAAATTGAGTGTGCTGAGAACAAAAGAACGGTGTATCTTACACATTCTGACCATATCGAGTCCAACTCTGCCTCTGAAATTGATACAAAGCACAGGTCCTCTAACATCCAATGCTTGTCATTTAAGATGAGAAACGTATGAGCTTCGTGAACGATGTAGTTCGTTTGAGCTGTAAAGTAACTGCCCTTACCTGAAACGAAGTCTTGTTTGTAGGAAGACTCAGAGCGTGGGATTTAACTCCATTTCTGAAGTGAAACACACAGCATTGTTCTCATCCATTGATCACACTCTGCTTTAGAGCAAGAAGCACGCTCCAGCTTTCTAGAATTTGTAAGACAGCAGGAAACGTGAGTGTGCTGAGAACAAAAGAACGGTGTTTCCTACACATACGGACCATATCTATTCCAACTCTGCTTCTGAAAGTGATAGAAAGCACTGGTCCTATAACATACGATGCTTGTCAGTTAAGATGAGAAACGTGTGAGCTTCGTGAACGATGTAGTTCGTTTGAGCTGTAAAGTAACTGCCCTTACCTGAAAGGAATTCTTGATTGTAGGAAGACACAGAGCCTGGAATTTAACTCCATTTCTGAAGGGAAACACATAACAGAGTTCTCATATATAGATTACACTCTGCTTTAGAGCAAGAAGCACGCTCTTGCTTTCCAGATTAACTAAGACAGCAGGAAACCTGAGTGTGATGAGAACAAAAGGAAGGTGTTTCCTACACATACTGACCATATCTAGTCCAACTCTGCTTCTGAAACTGATACAAAGCACTGGTCCTCTAAAATCCAATGCTTGTCAGTTAAGATGAGAAACGTGTGAGCTTCGTGAACGATGTAGTTTGTTTGAGCTGAAAAGTGACTGCCCTTCCCTGAAACGAAGTCTTGCATGTTGGAAGACACAGTGCATGGGATTTAACTCCATTTCTGAAGGGAAACACACAGCATAGTTCTCATCCATGGATCACACTCTGATTCAGAGCAAGAAGCACACTCTTGCTTTCTAGATTCTCTAATACAGCAGGAAACGTGGGTGTGCTCATAACAAAAGTACTGTGTTTCCGACACATACAGACCATATCTAGTCCAACTCTTTTTGTGAAACTGAAACAAACCACAGGTCCACTAAAATCCAATGCTTGTCAGTTAAGATGAGAAACTTGTGAGATTCGTGAACGATGTATTTCGTTTGAGCTGTAAAGTTACTGCCCTTACCTGAAATGAATTCTTGTTTGTAGGAAGACTCAGAGCCTGGGATTTAACTCCATTTCTGAAGTGAAACACCCAGCCGGGTTCTCATCCATTGATCACACTCTGCTTCAGAGCAAGAAGCACGCTCTTGCTTTCTAGAGTCTCTAAGACAGCAGGAAAATTGAGTGTGCTGAGAACAAAAGAATGGTGTTTCCTACACATATGGACCATATCTATTCCAACTCTGCTTCTGAAACTGATACAAAGCACTGGTCCTATAACATCCGATGCCTGTCAGTTAAGATGAGAAACGTGTGAGCTTCGTGAACGATGTAGTTCGTTTGAGCTGTAAAGTAACTGCCCTTACCTGAAACGAAGTCACGCATGTTGGAAGACACAAAGCCAGGGATTTAACTCCATTTCTGAAAGGAAACACACAGCATAGTTCTCATCCAGGGATCACACTCTGCTTCAGAGCAAGAAGCACGCTCTTGCTTTCTAGATTCTCTAATTCAGCAGGAAACTTGAGTGTGCTGAGAACAAAAGAATGGTGTTTCTTACACATTCGGACCATTTCGAGTCCAACTCTGCCTCTGAAATTGATACAAAGCACAGGTCCTCCACCATCCAATGCTTGTCATTTAAGATGAGAAACGTGTGAGGTTCGTGAACGATGTAGTTCGTTTGAGCTGTAAAGTAACTGCCCTTACCTGAAACGAAGTGTTGCTTGTAGGAAGACTAAGAGCCTGGGGTTTAACTCCATTTCTGAAGTGAAACACACAGCAGAGTTCTCATATATAGATCACACTCTGCGTTAGAGCAAGAAGCACGCACTTGCTTTCTAGATTCTCTAAGACAGCAGGAAAATTGAGTGTGCTGAGAACAAAAGAACGGTGTATCTTACACATTCTGACCTTATCGAGTCCAACTCTGCCTCTGAAATTGATACAAAGCACAGGTCCTCTAACATCCAATGCTTGTCATTTAAGATGAGAAACGTATGAGCTTCGTGAACGATGTAGTTCGTTTGAGCTGTAAAGTAACTGCCCTTACCTGAAACGAAGTCTTGTTTGTAGGAAGACTCAGAGCGTGGGATTTAACTCCATTTCTGAAGTGAAACACACAGCATTGTTCTCATCCATTGATCACACTCTGCTTTAGAGCAAGAAGCACGCTCCAGCTTTCTAGAATTTGTAAGACAGCAGGAAACGTGAGTGTGCTGAGAACAAAAGAACGGTGTTTCCTACACATACGGACCATATCTATTCCAACTCTGCTTCTGAAAGTGATAGAAAGCACTGGTCCTATAACATACGATGCTTGTCAGTTAAGATGAGAAACGTGTGAGCTTCGTGAACGATGTAGTTCGTTTGAGCTGAAAAGTGACTGCCCTTCCCTGAAACGAAGTCTTGCATGTTGGAAGACACAGTGCATGGGATTTAACTCCATTTCTGAAGGGAAACACACAGCATAGTTCTCATCCATGGATCACACTCTGATTCAGAGCAAGAAGCACACTCTTGCTTTCTAGATTCTCTAATACAGAAGGAAACGTGGTTGTGCTCATAACAAAAGTACTGTGTTTCCGACACATACAGACCATATCTAGTCCAACTCTTTTTGTGAAACTGAAACAAACCACAGGTCCCTAAAATCCAATGCTTGTCAGTTAAGATGAGAAACTTGTGAGATTCGTGAACGATGTATTTCGTTTGAGCTGTAAAGTTACTGCCCTTACCTGAAATGAATTCTTGTTTGTAGGAAGACTCAGAGCCTGGGATTTAACTCCATTTCTGAAGTGAAACACCCAGCCGGGTTCTCATCCTTTGATCACACTCTGCTTCAGAGCAAGAAGCACGCTCTTGCTTTCTAGAGTCTCTAAGACAGCAGGAAAATTGAGTGTGCTGAGAACAAAAGAATGGTGTTTCCTACACATATGGACCATATCTATTCCAACTCTGCTTCTGAAACTGATACAAAGCACTGGTCCTATAACATCTGATGCTTGTCAGTTAAGATGAGAAACGTGTGAGCTTCGTGAACGATGTAGTTCGTTTGAGCTGTAAAGTAACTGCCCTTACCTGAAACGAAGTCTCGCATGTTGGAAGACACAGAGCCAGGGATTTAACTCCATTTCTGAAAGGAAACACACAGCATAGTTCTCATCCATGGATCACACTCTGCTTCAGAGCAAGAAGCACACTCTTGCTTTCTAGATTCGCTAATACAGCAGGAAACGTGAGTGTGCTGAGAACAAAAGAACAGTGTTTCCTAAACATACGGACCATAATTATTCCAACTCTGCTTCTGAAACTGATACAAAGCACTGGTCCTATAACATCCGGTGCTTGTCAGTTAAGATGAGAAACGTGTGAGCTTCGTGAGCGATGTAGTTCATTTGAGCTGTAATGTATCTGCCCTTACCTGAAACGAAGTGTTGCTTGTAGGAGGACACAGAGCCTGGGGTTTAACTCCATTTCTGAAGTGAAACACACAGCAGAGTTCTCATATATAGATCACACTCTGCTTTAGAGCAAGAAGCACGCTCTTGCTTTCTAGATTCTCTAGGACAGCAGAAAACATGAGTGGGCTGAGAACAAAAGAACGGTGTTTCTTACACATTCGGACCATATCGAGTCCAACTCTGCTTCTGAAATTGATACAAAGCACAGGTCCTCCAGCATCCAATGCTTGTCATTTAAGATGAGAAACGTGTGAGCTAATGAACGATGTAGTTCTTTTGAGCTGAAAAGTGACTGCCCTTCCCTGAACTGAAGTGTTACTTTTAGGAAGACTCAGAGCCTGGGGTTTAACTCCATTTCTGAAGTGAAACACACAGCAGAGTTCTCATATATAGATCACACTCTGCTTTAGAGCAAGAAGCACACTCTTGCTTTCTAGAGTCTCTAAGGCAGCAGGAAAATTGAGTGTGCTGAGAACAAAAGAACGGTGTTTCTTACACATTGGGACCATATTCAGTCCAACACTGCCTCTGAAATTGATACAAAGCACAGAACCTCCAGCATCCAATGCTTGTCATTTAAGATGAGAAACGTGTGAGCTTCGTGAACGATGTAGTTTGTTTGAGCTCTAAAGTAACTGCCCTTACTTGATTCGAAGTCTTGATTGTAGGAAGACTCAGAGCCTGGGATTTAACTCCATTTCTGAAGGGAAATACACAGAAGAGTTCTCTTCCATGGAGCACACTCGGCTTTAGAGCAAGAAGCACGCTCTTGCTTTCTAGATTCTCTAATACAGCAGCAAACGTGAGTGTGCTAAGAACAAATGAACGGTGTTTCCTACACGTACGGACCATATCTATTCCAACTCTGCTTCTGAAACTCATACAAAGCACTGGTCCTATAACATCCGATGCTTGTCAGTTAAAATGAGAAACGTATGAGCTTCGTGAACGATGAAGTTTCTTTGAGCTGTAAAGTAACTGCCCTTACCTGAAACGAAGTGTTGCTTGGAGGAAGACTAAGAGCCTGGGGTTTAACTCCATTTCTGAAGTGAAACACACAGCAGAGTTCTCATGTATAGATAATACTCTGCTTTAGAGCAAGAATCACGCTCTTGCTTTCTAGAGTCTCTAGGACAGCAAGAAACATGAGTGTGCTGAGAACAAAAGAACGGTGTTTCTTACACATTCGGGCCATATCGAGTCCAACTCTGCCTCTGAAATTGATACAAAGCACAGGTCCTCCAGCATCCAATGCTTGTCATTTAAGATGAGAAACGTGTGAGCTTCGTGAACGATGTAGTTCATTTGAGCTGAAAAGTGACTGCCCTTACCTGAAACGAAGTCTTGCTTGCAGGAAGACACAGAGCCTGGGATTTAACTCCATTTCTGAAGTGAAACACACAGCAGAGTTGTCATATATAGATCATACTCTGCTTTAGAGTAAGAAGCATGCTCTTGCTTTCTAGAGTCTCTAGGACAGCAGGAAACATGAGTTGCTGAGAACAAAAGAACGGTGTTTCTTACATATTCAGGCCATATCGAGTCCATCTATGCCTCTGAAATTGATACAAAGCACAAGTCCTCCAGCATCCAATGCTTGTCATTTAAGATGAGAAACATGTGAGCTTCGTGAACGATGTAGTTCATTTGAGCTGAAAAGTGACTGCCCTTACCTGAAACGAAGTCTTGCTTGCAGGAAGACACATAGCCTGGGATTTAACTCCATTTCTGAAGTGAAACACACCGCATAGTTCTCTTCCATGGATCACACTCTGCTTTAGAGCAAGAAGCACGCTCTTGCTTTCTAGATTCTCTAATACAGCAGGAAACGTGAGTGTGCTAAGAACAAATGAACGGTGTTTCCTACACATACGGACCGAATCTAGTCCAACTCTGCTTCTGAAACTGATACAAAGCACTGGTCCTCTAACATCCAATGCTTGTCACTTAAGATGAGAAACGTGTGAGCTTCGTGAATGATGTAGTTCGTTTGAGCTGTAAAGTAACTGCCCTTACCTGAAACAAAGTGTTGCTTGTAGGAAGACTCAGAGCCTGGGGTTTAACACCATTTCTGAAGTGAAACACACAGCAGGGTTCTCAAATATACATCACACTCTGCTTTAAAGCAAGAAGGACGCTCTTGCTTTCTAGAATCTCTAAGAGAGTAGGAAACATGAGTGTGCTGAGAGCAATAGAACGGTGTATCCTACACATTCGACCATATCGAGTCCAAATATGCCTCTGAAATTGATACAAAGCTCAGTTCCTCTAACATCCAATGCTTGTCATTTAAGATGAGTAACGTGTGAGCTTCGTGAACGATGTAGTTCGTTTGAGCTGAAAAGTGACTGCCCTTCCCTGAAACGAAGTCTTGCATGTTGGAAGACACAGAGCCTGGAATTTAACTCCATTTCTGAAGGGAAACACACAGCATAGTTCTCATCCATGGATCACACTCTGATTCAGAGCAAGAATCACGCTCTTGCTTTCTAGATTCTCTAATACAGTAGGAAACGTGAGTGTGCTGAGAACCAAAGAACGGTGTTTCTTACACATTCGGACCATATCGAGTCCAACTCTGCCTCTGAAATTGATACAAACCTCAGATCCTCTAACATCCAATGCTTGTCAGTTAAGATGAGAAACGTGTGAGCTTCGTGAAGGATGTATTTCATTTGAGCTGAAAATTGACTGCCCTTACCTGAAACGAAGTCTTTATGGTAGGAAGACACAGAGCCTGGTATTTAACACCATTAATGAAGTGAAACACACAGCATTGTTCTCATCCATTGATCACACTCTGCTTTAGAGCAAGAAGCACGCTCTTGCTTTCTAGAGTCTCTAAGACAGCAGGAATCATGAGTGTGCTGAGAACAAAAGAACGGTGTTTATTACACATACGGACCATATGTAGTCCAACTCTGCCTCTGAAATTGATACAAAGCACAGGTCCTCTAACATCCAATGCCTGTCATTTAAGATGAGAAACGTGTGAGCTTCGTGAACGATGTAGTTCATTTGAGCTGTAATGTAACTGCCCTTACCTGAAATGAAGTCTTGCTTGTAGGAAGACTCAGAGCATGGGATTTAACTCCATTTCTGAAGTGAAACACACAGCAGAGTTCTCATCCATTGATGACACTCTGCTTTAGAGCAAGAAGCACGCTCTTGCTTTCCAGAGTCACTAATGCAGCAGGAAACCTGAGTGTGATGAGAACAAAAGAACGGTGTTTCCTACACATACGGACCATATCTATTCCAACTCTGCTTCTGAAACTGATACAAAGCACTGGTCCTATAACATCCGATGCTTGTCAGTTAAGATGAGAAACGTGTGAGCTTCGTGAACGATGTAGATCGTTTGAGCTGTAAAGTAACTGCCCTTACCTGAAACGAAGTTTTTCTTGTAGGAAGACTCAGATCCTGGGGTTTAACTCCATTTCTAGGTGAAACACACAGCAGGGTTCTCATCCAATGAGGACACTGTGCTTTAGAGCAAGAAGCACGCCCTTGCTTTCCAGAGTCACTAAGGCAGCAGGAAACATGAGTGTGATGAGAACAAAAGAACGGTGTTTCCTCCACATACCAACCATATCTAGTCCAACTCTGCTTTTGAAACTGAAACAAACCACAGGTCCACTAACATCCAATGCTTTTCAGTTAAGATGATAAACGTGTGAGCTTTGTGAACAATGTAGTTCGTTTGAGCTGTAAAGTGACTGCCCTTACATGAAACGAATTCTTGTTTGTAGGAAGACTCAGAGTCTGGGATTTAACTCTATTTCTGAAGTGAAACACACAGCATAGTTCTCATCCATTGATCACACTCTGCTTTAGAGCAAGAAGCATGCTCTAGCTTTCTAGAGTCTCTAAGAGAGCAGGAAACGTGAGTGTGCTGAGAACAAAAGAACGGTGTTTCTTACACATTCGTGGATGTTGAGTCCAAATCTGCCTCTGAAATTGATACAAAGCACAGGTCCTCTAACATCCAATGCTTGTCAGTTAAGATGAGAAACGTGTGAGCTTCGTGAACGAAGTAGTTCGTTTGAGCTGAAAAGTGACTGCCCTTACCTGAAACGAAGTCTTGAATGTTGGAAGACACAGAGACAGGGATTTACCTCCATTTCTGAAGGGAAACACACAGCATAGTTCTCATCCATGGATCACACTCTGCTTCAGAGCGAGAAGCACGCTCTTGATTTCTAGATTCTCTAATACAGCAGGAAACGTGGTTGTGCTCAGAAAAAAAGAACTGTGTTTCCTACACATACGGACCGTCTCTAGTCCAACTCTGCTTGTGGAACTGAAACAAACCACAGGTCCACTAACATCCAATGCTTGTCAGTTAAGATGAGAAACGTGTGAGCTTCGTGAATGATGTAGTTCGTTTGAGCTATAAAGTAACTGCCCTTACCTGAAACGAAGTCTTGTTTGTAGGAAGCCTCAGAGCCTGGGATTTAACTCCATTTCTGAAGGGAAACACACAGCAGAGTTCTCATCCATTCATCACACTCTGCTTTAGAGCAAGAAGCACGCTCTAGCTTCCTAGAGTCTCTAAGACAGCAGGAAACATGAGTGTGCTGAGAGAAAAAGAACGGTGTTTCTTACACATTTGGATCATATCTAGTCCAACTCTGCCTCTGAAATTGATACAAAGCTCAGGTCCCCTAACATCCAATGCCTGTCAGTTAAGATGAGAAACGTATGAGCTTCCTGAAGGATGTACTTCATTTGAGCTGAAAAGTGACTGCCCTTACCTGAAACGAAGTCTTTATTGTAGGAAGACACAGAGCCTGGGATTTAACTCCATTTCTGAAGGGAAACACAAAGCAAAGTTCTCTTCCATGGATCACACTCTGCTTTAGAGCAAGAAGCATGCTCTTGCTTTCTAGACTCTCTAAGACAGCAGGAATCATGAGTGTGCTGAGAACAAAAGAACGGTGTTTCCTACACATGCGGACCATATCTAGTCCAACTCTGCTTGTGAAACTGAAACAAACAACAGGTCCACTAACATCCAATGCTTGTCAGTTAAGATGATAAACGTGTGAGCTTTGTGAACAATGTAGTTCGTTTGAGCTGTAAAGTACCTGCCCTTACCTGAAACGAATTCTTGTTTGTAGGAAGACTCAGAGTCTGGGATTTAACTCCATTTCTGAAGTGAAACACACAGCATAGTTCTCATACATTGATCACACTCTGCTTTAGAGCAATAAGCAGGCTCTAGCTTTCTAGCGTCTCTAAGACAGCAGGAAACGTGAGTGTGCTGAGAACAAAAGATTGGTGTTTCTTACACATTCGGGCCATGTTGAGTCCAACTCTGCCTCTGAAATTGATACAAAGCACATGTCCTCTAACATCCAATGCTTGTCAGTTAAGATGAGAAACGTGTGAGCTTCGTGAACGAAGTAGTTCGTTTGAGCTGAAAGGTGACTGCCCTTACCTGAAACGAATTCTTGAATGTTGGAAGACACAGAGACTGGGATTTAACTCCATTTCTGAAGGGAAACACACAGCAGAGTTCTCATCCATGGATCACACTCTGCTTCAGAGCGAGAAGCACGCTCTTGATTTCTAGATTCTCTAATACAGCAGGAAACGTGGTTGTGCTCAGAAAAAAAGAACTGTGTTTCCTACACATACGGACCATCTCTAGTCCAACTCTGCTTGTGGAACTGAAACAAACCACAGGTCCACTAACATCCAATGCTTGTCAGTTAAGATGAGAAACATGTGAGCTTCGTGAAAGATGTATTTCGTTTGAGCTGTAAATTAACTGCCCTTACCTGAAACAAAGTCTTGTTTGTAGGAAGCCTCAGAGCCTGGGATTTAACTCCATTTCTGAAGGGAAACACACAGCAGAGTTCTCATCCATTCATCAAACTCTGCTTTAGAGCAAGAAGCACGCTCTTGCTTTCTAGATTCTCTAATACAGCAGGAAACGTGAGTGTGCTAAGAACAAATGAACGGTGTTTCCTACACATACAGACCATATCTAGTCCAACTCTGCTTCTCAAACTGATACAAAGCACTGGTCCTCTAACATCCAATGCTTGTCAGTTAAGATGAGAAACGTGTGAGCTTTGTGAATGATGTAGATCGTTTGAGATGAAAAGTGACTGCCCTTACTTGAAAAGAATTCTTGCTTGTAGGAAGAAACAGAGCCTGGAATTAAACTCCATTTCTGCATGGAAACACACAAGAGAGTTCTGAAATATAGATCACACTCTGCTTTAGAGCAAGAAGCACGCTCTTGCTTTCTAGAGTCTCTACGACAGCAGGAAACATGAGTGTGCTGGGAAGAAAAGAACGGTGTTTCTTACACATTCGGGCCATATAGAGTCCAACTCTGCCTCTGAAATTGATACAAAGCACGGGTCCTCTAACATCTAATGCTTGTCAGTTAAGATGAGAAACGTGTGAGCTTCGTGAACGATGTAGTTCGTTTGAGCTGTAAAGTAACTGCCCTTAACTGAAACGAAGTGTTGGTTGTAGGAAGACTCAGATCCTGGGGTTTAACTCCATTTCTGAAATGAAACACACCGCAGAGTTCTCATATATAGATCACACTCTGCTTTAGAGCAAGAAGCACGCTCTTGGTTTCTAGAGTCTCTAGGACAGCAGGAAACATGAGTGTGCTGAGAACAAAAGAACGGTGTTTCTTACATATTCAGGCCATATCGAGTCCATCTATGCCTCTGAAATTGATACAAAGCACAAGTCCTCCAGCATCCAATGCTTGTCATTTAAGATGAGAAACATGTGAGCTTCGTGAACGATGTAGTTCATTTGAGCTGAAAAGTGACTGCCCTTACCTGAAACGAAGTCTTGCTTGCAGGAAGACACATAGCCTGGGATTTAACTCCATTTCTGAAGTGAAACACACCGCATAGTTCTCTTCCATGGATCACACTCTGCTTTAGAGCAAGAAGCACGCTCTTGCTTTCTAGATTCTCTAATACAGCAGGAAACGTGAGTGTGCTAAGAACAAATGAACGGTGTTTCCTACACATACGGACCGAATCTAGTCCAACTCTGCTTCTGAAACTGATACAAAGCACTGGTCCTCTAACATCCAATGCTTGTCACTTAAGATGAGAAACGTGTGAGCTTCGTGAATGATGTAGTTCGTTTGAGCTGTAAAGTAACTGCCCTTACCTGAAACAAAGTGTTGCTTGTAGGAAGACTCAGAGCCTGGGGTTTAACACCATTTCTGAAGTGAAACACACAGCAGGGTTCTCAAATATACATCACACTCTGCTTTAAAGCAAGAAGGACGCTCTTGCTTTCTAGAATCTCTAAGAGAGTAGGAAACATGAGTGTGCTGAGAGCAATAGAACGGTGTATCCTACACATTCGACCATATCGAGTCCAAATATGCCTCTGAAATTGATACAAAGCTCAGTTCCTCTAACATCCAATGCTTGTCATTTAAGATGAGTAACGTGTGAGCTTCGTGAACGATGTAGTTCGTTTGAGCTGAAAAGTGACTGCCCTTCCCTGAAACGAAGTCTTGCATGTTGGAAGACACAGAGCCTGGAATTTAACTCCATTTCTGAAGGGAAACACACAGCATAGTTCTCATCCATGGATCACACTCTGATTCAGAGCAAGAATCACGCTCTTGCTTTCTAGATTCTCTAATACAGTAGGAAACGTGAGTGTGCTGAGAACCAAAGAACGGTGTTTCTTACACATTCGGACCATATCGAGTCCAACTCTGCCTCTGAAATTGATACAAACCTCAGATCCTCTAACATCCAATGCTTGTCAGTTAAGATGAGAAACGTGTGAGCTTCGTGAAGGATGTATTTCATTTGAGCTGAAAATTGACTGCCCTTACCTGAAACGAAGTCTTTATGGTAGGAAGACACAGAGCCTGGTATTTAACACCATTAATGAAGTGAAACACACAGCATTGTTCTCATCCATTGATCACACTCTGCTTTAGAGCAAGAAGCACGCTCTTGCTTTCTAGAGTCTCTAAGACAGCAGGAATCATGAGTGTGCTGAGAACAAAAGAACGGTGTTTATTACACATACGGACCATATGTAGTCCAACTCTGCCTCTGAAATTGATACAAAGCACAGGTCCTCTAACATCCAATGCCTGTCATTTAAGATGAGAAACGTGTGAGCTTCGTGAACGATGTAGTTCATTTGAGCTGTAATGTAACTGCCCTTACCTGAAATGAAGTCTTGCTTGTAGGAAGACTCAGAGCATGGGATTTAACTCCATTTCTGAAGTGAAACACACAGCAGAGTTCTCATCCATTGATGACACTCTGCTTTAGAGCAAGAAGCACGCTCTTGCTTTCCAGAGTCACTAATGCAGCAGGAAACCTGAGTGTGATGAGAACAAAAGAACGGTGTTTCCTACACATACGGACCATATCTATTCCAACTCTGCTTCTGAAACTGATACAAAGCACTGGTCCTATAACATCCGATGCTTGTCAGTTAAGATGAGAAACGTGTGAGCTTCGTGAACGATGTAGATCGTTTGAGCTGTAAAGTAACTGCCCTTACCTGAAACGAAGTTTTTCTTGTAGGAAGACTCAGATCCTGGGGTTTAACTCCATTTCTAGGTGAAACACACAGCAGGGTTCTCATCCAATGAGGACACTGTGCTTTAGAGCAAGAAGCACGCCCTTGCTTTCCAGAGTCACTAAGGCAGCAGGAAACATGAGTGTGATGAGAACAAAAGAACGGTGTTTCCTCCACATACCAACCATATCTAGTCCAACTCTGCTTTTGAAACTGAAACAAACCACAGGTCCACTAACATCCAATGCTTTTCAGTTAAGATGATAAACGTGTGAGCTTTGTGAACAATGTAGTTCGTTTGAGCTGTAAAGTGACTGCCCTTACATGAAACGAATTCTTGTTTGTAGGAAGACTCAGAGTCTGGGATTTAACTCTATTTCTGAAGTGAAACACACAGCATAGTTCTCATCCATTGATCACACTCTGCTTTAGAGCAAGAAGCATGCTCTAGCTTTCTAGAGTCTCTAAGAGAGCAGGAAACGTGAGTGTGCTGAGAACAAAAGAACGGTGTTTCTTACACATTCGTGGATGTTGAGTCCAAATCTGCCTCTGAAATTGATACAAAGCACAGGTCCTCTAACATCCAATGCTTGTCAGTTAAGATGAGAAACGTGTGAGCTTCGTGAACGAAGTAGTTCGTTTGAGCTGAAAAGTGACTGCCCTTACCTGAAACGAAGTCTTGAATGTTGGAAGACACAGAGACAGGGATTTACCTCCATTTCTGAAGGGAAACACACAGCATAGTTCTCATCCATGGATCACACTCTGCTTCAGAGCGAGAAGCACGCTCTTGATTTCTAGATTCTCTAATACAGCAGGAAACGTGGTTGTGCTCAGAAAAAAAGAACTGTGTTTCCTACACATACGGACCGTCTCTAGTCCAACTCTGCTTGTGGAACTGAAACAAACCACAGGTCCACTAACATCCAATGCTTGTCAGTTAAGATGAGAAACGTGTGAGCTTCGTGAATGATGTAGTTCGTTTGAGCTATAAAGTAACTGCCCTTACCTGAAACGAAGTCTTGTTTGTAGGAAGCCTCAGAGCCTGGGATTTAACTCCATTTCTGAAGGGAAACACACAGCAGAGTTCTCATCCATTCATCACACTCTGCTTTAGAGCAAGAAGCACGCTCTAGCTTCCTAGAGTCTCTAAGACAGCAGGAAACATGAGTGTGCTGAGAGAAAAAGAACGGTGTTTCTTACACATTTGGATCATATCTAGTCCAACTCTGCCTCTGAAATTGATACAAAGCTCAGGTCCCCTAACATCCAATGCCTGTCAGTTAAGATGAGAAACGTATGAGCTTCCTGAAGGATGTACTTCATTTGAGCTGAAAAGTGACTGCCCTTACCTGAAACGAAGTCTTTATTGTAGGAAGACACAGAGCCTGGGATTTAACTCCATTTCTGAAGGGAAACACAAAGCAAAGTTCTCTTCCATGGATCACACTCTGCTTTAGAGCAAGAAGCATGCTCTTGCTTTCTAGACTCTCTAAGACAGCAGGAATCATGAGTGTGCTGAGAACAAAAGAACGGTGTTTCCTACACATGCGGACCATATCTAGTCCAACTCTGCTTGTGAAACTGAAACAAACAACAGGTCCACTAACATCCAATGCTTGTCAGTTAAGATGATAAACGTGTGAGCTTTGTGAACAATGTAGTTCGTTTGAGCTGTAAAGTACCTGCCCTTACCTGAAACGAATTCTTGTTTGTAGGAAGACTCAGAGTCTGGGATTTAACTCCATTTCTGAAGTGAAACACACAGCATAGTTCTCATACATTGATCACACTCTGCTTTAGAGCAATAAGCAGGCTCTAGCTTTCTAGCGTCTCTAAGACAGCAGGAAACGTGAGTGTGCTGAGAACAAAAGATTGGTGTTTCTTACACATTCGGGCCATGTTGAGTCCAACTCTGCCTCTGAAATTGATACAAAGCACATGTCCTCTAACATCCAATGCTTGTCAGTTAAGATGAGAAACGTGTGAGCTTCGTGAACGAAGTAGTTCGTTTGAGCTGAAAGGTGACTGCCCTTACCTGAAACGAATTCTTGAATGTTGGAAGACACAGAGACTGGGATTTAACTCCATTTCTGAAGGGAAACACACAGCAGAGTTCTCATCCATGGATCACACTCTGCTTCAGAGCGAGAAGCACGCTCTTGATTTCTAGATTCTCTAATACAGCAGGAAACGTGGTTGTGCTCAGAAAAAAAGAACTGTGTTTCCTACACATACGGACCATCTCTAGTCCAACTCTGCTTGTGGAACTGAAACAAACCACAGGTCCACTAACATCCAATGCTTGTCAGTTAAGATGAGAAACATGTGAGCTTCGTGAAAGATGTAGTTCGTTTGAGCTGTAAATTAACTGCCCTTACCTGAAACAAAGTCTTGTTTGTAGGAAGCCTCAGAGCCTGGGATTTAACTCCATTTCTGAAGGGAAACACACAGCAGAGTTCTCATCCATTCATCAAACTCTGCTTTAGAGCAAGAAGCACGCTCTTGCTTTCTAGATTCTCTAATACAGCAGGAAACGTGAGTGTGCTAAGAACAAATGAACGGTGTTTCCTACACATACAGACCATATCTAGTCCAACTCTGCTTCTCAAACTGATACAAAGCACTGGTCCTCTAACATCCAATGCTTGTCAGTTAAGATGAGAAACGTGTGAGCTTTGTGAATGATGTAGATCGTTTGAGATGAAAAGTGACTGCCCTTACTTGAAAAGAATTCTTGCTTGTAGGAAGAAACAGAGCCTGGAATTAAACTCCATTTCTGCATGGAAACACACAAGAGAGTTCTGAAATATAGATCACACTCTGCTTTAGAGCAAGAAGCACGCTCTTGCTTTCTAGAGTCTCTACGACAGCAGGAAACATGAGTGTGCTGGGAAGAAAAGAACGGTGTTTCTTACACATTCGGGCCATATAGAGTCCAACTCTGCCTCTGAAATTGATACAAAGCACGGGTCCTCTAACATCTAATGCTTGTCAGTTAAGATGAGAAACGTGTGAGCTTCGTGAACGATGTAGTTCGTTTGAGCTGTAAAGTAACTGCCCTTAACTGAAACGAAGTGTTGGTTGTAGGAAGACTCAGATCCTGGGGTTTAACTCCATTTCTGAAATGAAACACACCGCAGAGTTCTCATATATAGATCACACTCTGCTTTAGAGCAAGAAGCACGCTCTTGGTTTCTAGAGTCTCTAGGACAGCAGGAAACATGAGTGTGCTGAGAACAAAAGAACGGTGTTTCTTACACATTCGAGCCATATCGAGTCCAACTCTGCCTCTGAATTTGATACAAAGCACAGGTGCTCCAGCATCCAATGCTTGTCATTTAAGATGAGAAACGTGTGAGCTTTGTGAAGGATGTAGTTCGTTTGAGATGAAAAGTGATGGCCCTTACTTGAAAGGAATTCTTGCTTGTAGGAAGACTCAGAGGCTGGGTTTTAACACCATTCCTGAAGTAAAACACACAGCAGAGTTCTCATATATAGATCACACTCTGATTTAGAGCAAGAAGCACGCTCTTGCTTTAGACTCTCTAAGACAGCAGGAATCATGAGTGTGCTGAGAACAAAAGTACGGTGTTGCCTACACATACGGACCATATCTAGTCCAACTCTGCTTGTGAAACTGAAACAAACCCCATGTCCACTAACATCCAATGCTTGTCAGTTAAGATGAGAAACGTCTTGCATGTTTTAAGACATGGAGCCTGGGATTTAACTCCATTTCTGAAGGGAAACACACAGCATAGTTCTCATCCATGGATCACACTCTGCTTTAGAGCAAGAAGAAAGCTCTTGCTTCCTAGAATCTCTAATACAGTAGGAAACTTGAGTGTGCTCAGAACAAAAGAAATGTGCTTCCTACACATACAGACCATATCTAGTTCAACTGTGCTTCTGAAACTGAAACAAACCACAGGTCCTCTACATTCCAATGCTTGTCAGTTCAGATGACAAACGTGTGAGCTTCGGGAATGATGTAGTTCGTTTGAGCTGTAAAGTAACTGCCCTTACCTGAAACGAAGTCTTGCTTGTAGGAAGACTCAGTGCCTGGGGTTTAACTCCATTTCTGAAGTGAAACACACAGCAGAGTTCTCATATATAGATCACACTCTGCTTTAGAGCAAGAAGCACACTCTTGCTTTCTAGAGTCTCTAAGGCAGCAGGAAAATTGAGTGTGCTGAGAACAAAAGAACGGTGTTTCTTACACATTGGGACCATATTCAGTCCAACACTGCCTCTGAAATTGATACAAAGCACAGAACCTCCAGCATCCAATGCTTGTCATTTAAGATGAGAAACGTGTGAGCTTCGTGAACGATGCAGTTCGTTTGAGCTCTAAAGTAACTGCCCTTACTTGATTCGAAGTCTTGATTGTAGGAAGACTCAGAGCCTGGGATTTAACTCCATTTCTGAAGGGAAATACACAGAAGAGTTCTCTTCCATGGAGCACACTCGGCTTTAGAGCAAGAAGCACGCTCTTGCTTTCTAGATTCTCTAATACAGCAGCAAACGTGAGTGTGCTAAGAACAAATGAACGGTGTTTCCTACACTTACGGACCATATCTATTCCAACTCTGCTTCTGAAACTCATACAAAGCACTGGTCCTATAACATCCGATGCTTGTCAGTTAAAATGAGAAACGTATGAGCTTCGTGAACTATGAAGTTTCTTTGAGCTGTAAAGTAACTGCCCTTACCTGAAACGAACTGTTGCTTGTAGGAAGACTAAGAGCCTGGGGTTTAACTCCATTTCTGAAGTGAAACACACAGCAGAGTTCTCATGTATAGATAATACTCTGCTTTAGAGCAAGAATCACGCTCTTGCTTTCTAGAGTCTCTAGGACAGCAAGAAACATGAGTGTGCTGAGAACAAAAGAACGGTGTTTCTTACACATTCGGGCCATATCGAGTCCAACTCTGCCTCTGAAATTGATACAAAGCACAGGTCCTCCAGCATCCAATGCTTGTCATTTAAGATGAGAAACGTGTGAGCTTCGTGAACGATGTAGTTCATTTGAGCTGAAAAGTGACTGCCCTTACCTGAAACGAAGTCTTGCTTGCAGGAAGACACAGAGCCTGGGATTTAACTCCATTTCTGAAGTGAAACACACAGCAGAGTTGTCATATATAGATCATACTCTGCTTTAGAGTAAGAAGCATGCTCTTGCTTTCTAGAGTCTCTAGGACAGCAGGAAACATGAGTTGCTGAGAACAAAAGAACGGTGTTTCTTACATATTCAGGCCATATCGAGTCCATCTATGCCTCTGAAATTGATACAAAGCACAAGTCCTCCAGCATCCAATGCTTGTCATTTAAGATGAGAAACATGTGAGCTTCGTGAACGATGTAGTTCATTTGAGCTGAAAAGTGACTGCCCTTACCTGAAACGAAGTCTTGCTTGCAGGAAGACACATAGCCTGGGATTTAACTCCATTTCTGAAGTGAAACACACCGCATCGTTCTCTTCCATGGATCACACTCTGCTTTAGAGCAAGAAGCACGCTCTTGCTTTCTAGATTCTCTAATACAGCAGGAAACGTGAGTGTGCTAAGAACAAATGAACGGTGTTTCCTACACATACGGACCGAATCTAGTCCAACTCTGCTTCTGAAACTGATACAAAGCACTGGTCCTCTAACATCCAATGCTTGTCATTTAAGATGAGAAACGTGTGAGCTTCGTGAATGATGTAGTTCGTTTGAGCTGTAAAGTAACTGCCCTTACCTGAAACAAAGTGTTGCTTGTAGGAAGACTCAGAGCCTGGGGTTTAACACCATTTCTGAAGTGAAACACACAGCAGGGTTCTCAAATATACATCACACTCTGCTTTAAAGCAAGAAGGACGCTCTTGCTTTCTTGAATCTCTAAGAGAGCAGGAAACATGAGTGTGCTGAGAGCAATAGAACGGTGTATCCTACACATTCGACCATATCGAGTCCAAATATGCCTCTGAAATTGATACAAAGCTCAGTTCCTCTAACATCCAATGCTTGTCATTTAAGATGAGTAACGTGTGAGCTTCGTGAACGATGTAGTTCGTTTGAGCTGAAAAGTGACCGCCCTTCCCTGAAACGAAGTCTTGCATGTTGGAAGACACAGAGCCTGGGATTTAACTCCATTTCTGAAGGGAAACACACAGCATTGTTCTCATCCATGGATCACACTCTGATTCAGAGCAAGAATCACGCTCTTGCTTTCTAGATTCTCTAATACAGCAGGAAACGTGAGTGTGCTGAGAACCAAAGAACGGTGTTTCTTACACATTCGGACCATATCGAGTCCAACTCTGCCTCTGAAATTGATACAAACCTCAGATCCTCTAACATCCAATGCTTGTCAGTTAAGATGAGAAACGTGTGAGCTTCGTGAAGGATGTATTTCATTTGAGCTGAAAATTGACTGCCCTTACCTGAAACGAAGTCTTTATTGTAGGAAGACACAGAGCCTGGTATTTAACACCATTAATGAAGTGAAACACACAGCATTGTTCTCATCCATTGATCACACTCTGCTTTAGAGCAAGAAGCACGCTCTTGCTTTCTAGAGTCTCTAAGACAGCAGGAATCATGAGTGTGCTGAGAACAAAAGAACGGTGTTTATTACACATACGGACCATATGTAGTCCAACTCTGCCTCTGAAATTGATACAAAGCACAGGTCCTCTAACATCCAATGCCTGTCATTTAAGATGAGAAACGTGTGAGCTTCGTGAACGATGTAGTTCATTTGAGCTGTAATGTAACTGCCCTTACCTGAAATGAAGTCTTGCTTGTAGGAAGACTCAGAGCCTGGGATTTAACTCCATTTCTGAAGTGAAACACACAGCAGAGTTCTCATCCATTGATGACACTCTGCTTTAGAGCAAGAAGCACGCTCTTGCTTTCCAGAGTCTCTAATGCAGCAGGAAACCTGAGTGTGATGAGAACAAAAGAACGGTGTTTCCTACACATACGGACCATATCTATTCCAACTCTGCTTCTGAAACTGATACAAAGCACTGGTCCTATAACATCCGATGCTTGTCAGTTAAGATGAGAAACGTGTGAGCTTCGTGAACGATGTAGATCGTTTGAGCTGTAAAGTAACTGCCCTTACCTGAAACGAAGTTTTTCTTGTAGGAAGACTCAGATCCTGGGGATTAACTCCATTTCTGAAGTGAAATACACAGCAGGGTTCTCATCCATTGAGGACACTGTGCTTTAGAGCAAGAAGCACGCCCTTGCTTTCCAGAGTCACTAAGGCAGCAGGAAACATGAGTGTGATGAGAACAAAAGAACGGTGTTTCCTCCACATACCAACCATATCTAGTCCAACTCTGCTTTTGAAACTGAAACAAACCACAGGTCCACTAACATCCAATGCTTTTCAGTTAAGATGATAAACGTGTGAGCTTTGTGAACAATGTAGTTCGTTTGAGCTGCAAAGTGACTGCCCTTACATGAAACGAATTCTTGTTTGTAGGAAGACTCAGAGTCTGGGATTTAACTCTATTTCTGAAGTGAAACACACAGCATAGTTCTCATCCATTGATCACACTCTGCTTTAGAGCAAGAAGCATGCTCTAGCTTTCTAGAGTCTCTAAGACAGCAGGAAACGTGAGTGTGCTGAGAACAAAAGAACGGTGTTTCTTACACATTCGGGGATGTTGAGTCCAAATCTGCCTCTGAAATTGATACAAAGCACAGGTCCTCTAACATCCAATGCTTGTCAGTTAAGATGAGAAACGTGTGAGCTTCGTGAACGAAGTAGTTCGTTTGAGCTGAAAAGTGACTGCCCTTACCTGAAACGAAGTCTTGAATGTTGGAAGACACAGAGACAAGGATTTAACTCCATTTCTGACGGGAAACACACAGCATAGTTCTCATCCATGGATCACACTCTGCTTCAGAGCGAGAAGCACGCTCTTGATTTCTAGATTCTCTAATACAGCAGGAAACGTGGTTGTGCTCAGAAAAAAAGAACTGTGTTTCCTACACATACGGACCATCTCTAGTCCAACTCTGCTTGTGGAACTGAAACAAACCACAGGTCCACTAACATCCAATGCTTGTCAGTTAAGATGAGAAACGTGTGAGCTTCGTGAATGATGTAGTTCGTTTGAGCTATAAAGTAACTGCCCTTACCTGAAACGAAGTCTTGTTTGTAGGAAGCCTCAGAGCCTGGGATTTAACTCCATTTCTGAAGGGAAACACACAGCAGAGTTCTCATCCATTCATCACACTCTGCTTTAGAGCAAGAAGCACGCTCTAGCTTCCTAGAGTCTCTAAGACAGCAGGAAACATGAGTGTGCTGAGAGAAAAAGAACGGTGTTTCTTACACATTTGGATCATATCTAGTCCAACTCTGCCTCTGAAATTGATACAAAGCTCAGGTCCCCTAACATCCAATGCCTGTCAGTTAAGATGAGAAACGTATGAGCTTCCTGAAGGATGTACTTCATTTGAGCTGAAAAGTGACTGCCCTTACCTGAAACGAAGTCTTTATTGTAGGAAGACACAGAGCCTGGGATTTAACTCCATTTCTGCATGGAAACACACAAGAGAGTTCTGAAATATAGATCACACTCTGCTTTAGAGCAAGAAGCACGCTCTTGCTTTCTAGAGTCTCTACGACAGCAGGAAACATGAGTGTGCTGGGAAGAAAAGAACGGTGTTTCTTACACATTCGGGCCATATAGAGTCCAACTCTGCCTCTGAAATTGATACAAAGCACGGGTCCTCTAACATCTAATGCTTGTCAGTTAAGATGAGAAACGTGTGAGCTTCGTGAACGATGTAGTTCGTTTGAGCTGTAAAGTAACTGCCCTTAACTGAAACGAAGTGTTGGTTGTAGGAAGACTCAGATCCTGGGGTTTAACTCCATTTCTGAAATGAAACACACCGCAGAGTTCTCATATATAGATCACACTCTGCTTTAGAGCAAGAAGCACGCTCTTGGTTTCTAGAGTCTCTAGGACAGCAGGAAACATGAGTGTGCTGAGAACAAAAGAACGGTGTTTCTTACACATTCGAGCCATATCGAGTCCAACTCTGCCTCTGAATTTGATACAAAGCACAGGTGCTCCAGCATCCAATGCTTGTCATTTAAGATGAGAAACGTGTGAGCTTTGTGAAGGATGTAGTTCGTTTGAGATGAAAAGTGATGGCCCTTACTTGAAAGGAATTCTTGCTTGTAGGAAGACTCAGAGGCTGGGTTCTAACAACATTCCTGAAGTAAAACACACAGCAGAGTTCTCATATATAGATCACACTCTGATTTAGAGCAAGAAGCACGCTCTTGCTTTAGACTCTCTAAGACAGCAGGAATCATGAGTGTGCTGAGAACAAAAGTACGGTGTTGCCTACACATACGGACCATATCTAGTCCAACTCTGCTTGTGAAACTGAAACAAACCCCATGTCCACTAACATCCAATGCTTGTCAGTTAAGATGAGAAACGTCTTGCATGTTTTAAGACATGGAGCCTGGGATTTAACTCCATTTCTGAAGGGAAACACACAGCATAGTTCTCATTCATGGATCACACTCTGCTTTAGAGCAAGAAGAAAGCTCTTGCTTCCTAGAATCTCTGATACAGTAGGAAACTTGAGTGTGCTCAGAACAAAAGAAATGTGCTTCCTACACATACAGACCATATCTAGTTCAACTGTGCTTCTGAAACTGAAACAAAACACAGGTCCTCTACATTCCAATGCTTGTCAGTTCAGATGACAAACGTGTGAGCTTCGGGAATGATGTAGTTCGTTTGAGCTGTAAAGTAACTGCCCTTACCTGAAACGAAGTCTTGCTTGTAGGAAGACTCAGTGCCTGGGGTTTAACTCCATTTCTGAAGTGAAACACACAGCAGAGTTCTCATATATAAATCACACTCTGCTTTAGAGCAAGAAGCACGCTCTTGCTTTCTAGATTCTCTAAGACAGCAGGAAACATGAATGTGCTCAGAACAAAAGAACGGTGTTTCTTACACATTCGGACCATATGGAGTCCAACTCTGCCTCTGAAATTGATACAAAGCACAGGTCCTCTAACATCCAATGCTTGTCATTTAAGATGAGAAACGTGTGAGCTTCGTGAAGGATGTAGTTCGTTTGAGGTGAACAATGACTGCCCTTACCTGAATCGAAGTAGTGCTTGTAGGAAGACACAGAGCCTGGGATTCATCTCCATTTCTGAAGGGAAACACACAGCCGAGTTCTCATCCATGGATCACACTCTGCTTTAGAGCAAGAAGCACGCTCTTGCTTTCTAGATTCTCTAATACAGCAGGAAACGTGAGTGTGCTAAGAACAAAAGAACGGTGTTTCTTACACATACGACCATATCTAGTCCAACTCTGCCTCTGAAATTGATACAAAGCACAGGTCCTCTAACATCCAGTGCTTGTCATTTAAGATGAGAATCGTGTGAGATTCGTGAAGGATGTACTTTCTTTGAGCTGAAAAGAGACTGCGTTTACCTGAAATGAAGACTTGCTTGTGTGAAGACACAGAGCTTGGGATTTAACTCCATTTAAGAACGGAAACACACAGCACAGTTCTCATCCATGAAACACACTCTGCTTTAGAGCAGCAGGCACACTCTTGCTTTATAGAGTCTCTAATACAGCAGGACCCTTGAGTGTGCTCAGAAAATGAACGTTGTTTCCTACAGATACAGACCATATCTACTTCAACTCTGCTTCTGAAACTGAAACAAACCATAGGTCCTCTAACATCCAATGCTTGTCAGTTAAGATGAGAAACGTGTGAGCTTTGTGACGGATGTACTTCATTTGAGCTGAAAAGTGACTGCCCTTACCTGAAACGAAGTCTTTATTGTAGGAAGACACAGAGCCTGGGATTTAACTCCATTTCTGAAGGGAAACACAAAGCATAGTTCTCTTCCATGGATCACACTCTGCTTTAGAGCAAGAAGCACGCTCTTGCTTTCTAGATTCTCTAATACAGTAGGAAACGTGAGTGTGCTAAGAACAAATGAATGGTGTTTCCTACACATACGGACCATATCTAGTCCAACTCTGCTTGTGAAACTGAAACAAACCACAGGTCCACTAACATCCAATGCTTGTCAGTTAAGATGAGAAACGTGTGAGCTTCATGAACGATGCAGTTCGTTTGAGCTGTAAAGTAACTGCCCTTACCTGAAACGAATTCTTGTTTGTAGGAAGACTCAGAGCCTGGGATTTAACTCCATTCTTGAAGTGAAACACACAGCAGAGTTCTCATACATGGATCATACTCTGCTTTAGAATAGGAAGAAAGCTCTTGCTTTCTAGAGTCTCTAATACAGCACGAAACTGGAGTGTACTCAGAACTAAAGAACGGTGTTTCCTACACATACGGACCATGTCTAGTCCAACTCTGCTTCTGAAACTGATACAAAGCACTGGTCTTCTAACATCCGATGCTTGTCAGTTAAGATGAGAAACGTGTGAGCTTCGTGAACAATGTAGTTCTTTTGAGCTGTAAAGTAACTGCCCTTACCTGAAACGAAGTGTTGCTTGTAGGAAGACTCAGAGCCTGGGATTTAACTCCATTTTTGAAGTGAAACACACAGCAGAGTTCTCATCCATTGATCACACTCTGCTTTAGAGCAAGAAGCACGCTCTTGCATTCTAGAGTCACTAAGACAGCAGGAATCGTGAGTGTAATGAGAACAAAAGAACGGTGTTTGCTACACATACGTACCATATCAAGTCCAACTCTGCTTCTGAACCTGATACAAAGCACTGGTCCTCTAACATCCAATGCTTGTCAGTTAAGATGAGAAACGTGTGAGCTTCGTGAACGATGTAGTTCTTTTGATCTGAAAAGTTACTGCCCTACACTGAAACGAAGTCTTGCATGTTTTAAGACACAGAGCCTGGGATTTAACTCCATTTCTGAAGGGAAACACACAGCATAGTTCTCATTCATGGATCACACTCTGCTTTAGAGCAAGAAGAAAGCTCTTGCTTCCTAGAATCTCTAATACAGTAGGAAACTTGAGTGTGCTCAGAATAAAAGAACTGTGTTTCCTACACATACAGACCATATCTAGTTCAACTCTGCTTCTGAAACTGAAACAAACCACAGGTCCTCTACATTCCAATGCTTGTCAGTTCAGATGACAAACGTGTGAGCTTCGTGAACGATGTAATTCGTTTGAACTGTAAAGTTACTGCCCTTACCTGAAACGAAGTCTTGCTTGTAGGAAGACGAAGAGCCTGGGGTTTAACTCCATTTCTGAAGTGAAACACACAGCAGATTTCTCATATATAAATCACACTCTGCTTTAGAGCAAGAAGCACGCTCTTGCTTTCTAGATTCTCTAAGACAGCAGGAAACATGAATGTGCTGAGAACAAAAGAACAGTGTTTCTTACACATTCGGACAATATCTAGTCCAACTCTGCCTCTGAAATTGATACAAAGCTCAGGTCCCCTAACATCCAATGCTTGTCAGTTAAGATGAGAAACGTGTGAGCTTCGTGAAGGATGTAGTTCGTTTGAGGTGAAAAATGACTGACCTTACCTGAAACGAAGTAGTGCTTGTAGGAAGACACAGAGCCTGGGATTTAACTCCATTTCTGAAGGGAAACACACAGCTGAATTCTCATCCATGGATCACACTCTGCTTTAGAGCAAGAAGCACACTCTTGCTTTCTAGATTCTCTAATACAGCAGGAAACGTGAGTGTGCTAAGAACAAAAGAACGGTGTTTCTTACACATACGACCATATCTAGTCCAACTCTGCCTCTGAAATTGATACAAAGCACAGGTCCTCTAACATCCAGTGCTTATCATTTAAGATGAGAATCGTGTGAGATTCGTGAACGATGTAGTTTGTTTGAGCTGAAAAGAGACTGCGTTTACCTGAAATGAAGACTTGCTTGTGTGAAGACACAGAGCTTGGGATTTAACTCCATTTAAGAACGGAAACACACAGCACAGTTCTCATCCATGAAACATACTCTGCTTTAGAGCAACAGGCACGCTCTTGATTTATAGAGTCTCTAATACAGCAGGACCCTTGAGTGTGCTCAGAAAAAGAACTTTGTTTCCTACAGATACAGACCATATCTACTTCAACTCTGCTTCTGAAACTGAAACAAACCATAGGTCCTCTAACATCCAATGCTTGTCAGTTAAGATGAGAAACGTGTGAGCTTTGTGAACGATGTAGTTCATTTGAGCTGTAAAGTAACTGCCCTTACCTGAAACGAAGTCTTGTTTGTAAGAAGATTCAGAGCCTGGGATTTAACTCCATTTCTGAAGTGAAACACACAGCAGAGTTCTCATCCATTGATCACAATCTGCTTTAGAGCAAGAAGCACGCTCTAGCTTTCTAGAGTCTCTAATACAGCAGGAAACTTGAGTGTGCTCAGAACTAAAGAACGGTGTTTCCTACACACACGGACCATATCTAGTCCAACTCTGCCTCTGAAATTGATACAAAGCTCAGGTCCCCTAACATCCAATGCTTGTCAGTTAAGATGAGAAACGTGTGAGCTTCGTGACGGATGTACTTCATTTGAGCTGAAAAGTGACTGCCCTTACATGAAACGAAGTCTTTATTGTAGGAAGACACAGAGCCTGGGATTTAACTCCATTTCTGAAGGGAAACACAAAGCATAGTTCTCTTCCATGGATCACACTCTGCTTTAGAGCAAGAAGCACGCTCTTGCTTTCTAGATTCTCTAATACAGTAGGAAACGTGAGTGTGCTAAGAACAAATGAATGGTGTTTCCTACACATACGGACCATATCTAGTCCAACTCTGCTTGTGAAACTGAAACAAACCACAGGTCCACTAACATCCAATGCTTGTCAGTTAAGATGAGAAACGTGTGAGCTTCATGAACGATGCAGTTCGTTTGAGCTGTAAAGTAACTGCCCTTACCTGAAACGAATTCTTGTTTGTAGGAAGACTCAGAGCCTGGGATTTAACTCCATTCTTGAAGTGAAACACACAGCAGAGTTCTCATCCATTGATCACACTCTGCTTTAGAGCAAGAAGCACGCTCTTGCTTTCTAGATTCTCTAAGACAGCAGGAAACATGAATGTGCTGAGAACAAAAGAACGGTGTTTCTTACACATTCGGACCATATCTAGTCCAACTCTGCCTCTGAAATTGATACAAAGCACAGGTCCTCTAACATCCAATGCTTGTCATTTAAGATGAGAAACGTGTGAGCTTCGTGAAGGATGTAGTTCTTTTGAGGTGAAAAATGACTGCCCTTACCTGAAACAAAGTAGTGCTTGTAGGAAGACACAGAGCCTGGGATTTAACTCCATTTCTGAAGGGAAACACACTGCCGAATTCTCATCCATGGATCACACTCTGCTTTAGAGCAAGAAGCACGCTCTTGCTTTCTAGATTCTCTAATACAGCAGAAACGTGAGTTGGCTAAGAACAAACGAATGGTGTTTCCTACACATACAGACCATATCTAGTTCAACTCTGCTTCTGAAACTAAAACAAACCACAGGTCCTCTACGTTCCAATGCTTGTCAGTTAAGATGAGAAACGTGTGAGCTTCGTGAACAATGTAGTTCGTTTGAGTTGTAAAGTAACTGCCCTTACCTGAAACGAATTCTTGTTTGTAGGAAGACTCAGAGCCTGGGATTCAACACCATTTATGAAGTGAAACACACAGCAGAGTTCTCATCCATTGATCACACTCTGCTTTAGAGCAAGAAGCACGCTCTAGCTTTCTTGAGTCTCTTAGACAGCATGAAACCTGAGTGTGCTGAGAACAAAAGAACAGTGTTTCTTACACATACGACCATATCTAGTCCAACTCTGCCTCTGAAATTGATACAAAGCACAGGTCCTCTAACATCCAGTGCTTGTCATTTAAGATGAGAATCGTGTGAGATTTGTGAATGATGTAGTTCATTTGAGCTGAAAAGTGACTGCCCTTACCTGAAACGAAGTAGTGCTTGTAGGAAGACACAGAGACTGGTATTTAACTCCATTTCTGATGGGAAACACACACCATAGTTCTCATCCATGGATCACACTCTGCTTTTGAGCAAGCAGTACTCTCTTGCTTTCTAGAATCTCTAATACAGCAGAAAACTTGAGTGTTCTCAGAACAAAAGAACGGTGTTTCCTACACATACATACCATATCGAGTCCAATTCTGCTTCTTAAAATGATACAAAGCACTGGTCCTCTAACATCCAATGCTTGTCAGTTAAGATGAGAAACGTGTGAGCTTCGTGAACGATGTACTTCCTTTGAGGTGAAAAGAGACTGCGTTTACCTGCAATGAAGACTTGCTTGTGTGAAGACACAGAGCTTGGGATTTAACTCCATTTAAGAACGGAAACACACAGCACAGTTCTCATCCATGAAACACACTCCGCTTTAGTGCAACAGGCACGCTCTTGCTTTATAGAGTCTCTAATACAGCAGGACCCTTGAGTGTGCTCAGAAAAAAGAACGGTGTTTCCTACAGATACAGACCATATCTACTTAAACTCTGCTTCTGAAACTGAAACAAACCATAGGTCCTCTAACATCCAATGCTTGTCATTTAAGATGAGAAACGTGTGAGCTTCGTGAACGATGTAGTTCGTTTGAGCTGTAAAGGAACTGCCCTTACCTGAAACGAAGTGTTGCCCCTAGGAAGACTCAGAGCCTGGGATTTAACTCCATTTCTGAAGTGAAACACACAGCATAGTTCTCATCCATTGATCACACTCTGCTTTAGAGTGAGAAGCACGCTCTTGCTTTCTAGATTCTCTAAGACAGCAGGAAACATGAGTGTGCTGAGAGCAAAAGAACGGTGTTTCTTACACATTCGGACCATATCTAGTCCAACTCTGCCTCTGAAATTGATACAAAGCTCAGGTCCTCTAACATCCAATGCTTGTCAGTTAAGATGAGAAACGTGTGAGCTTCGTGAACGATGTAGTTCTTTTGAGCTGAAAAGTGACTGCCCTACACTGAAACGAAGTCTTGCATGTTTTAAGACACAGAGCCTGGGATTTAACTCCATTTCTGAAGGGAAACACACAGCATAGTTCTCATTCATGGATCACACTCTGCTTTAGAGCAAGAAGAAAGCTCTTGCTTCCTAGAATCTCTAATACAGTAGGAAACTTGAGTGTGCTCAGAATAAAAGAACTGTGTTTCCTACACATACAGACCATATCTAGTTCAACTCTGCTTCTGAAACTGAAACAAACCACAGGTCCTCTACATTCCAATGCTTGTCAGTTCAGATGAAAAACGTGTGAGCTTCTTGAACGATGTAATTCGTTTGAGCTGTAAAGTTACTGCCCTTACCTGAAACGAAGTCTTGCTTGTAGGAAGACGAAGAGCCTGGGGTTTAACTCCATTTCTGAAGTGAAAAACACAGCAGAGTTCTCATTTATAGATCACACTCTGCTTTAGAGTAAGAGGCACGCTCTTGCTTTCTAGAATCTCTAGGACAGCAGGAAACATGAGTGTGCTGAGAACAAAAGAACGGTGTTGCTTACACATACGGACCATATCTGTTCCAACTCTGCTTCTGAAACTGATACAAAGCACTGGTCCTATAACATCTGATGCTTGTCAGTTAAGATTAGAAACGTGTGAGCTCCGTGAACGATGTAGTTCGTTTGAGCTGTAAAGTAACTGCCCTTACCTGAAACGAAGTGTTGCTTGTAGGAAGACTCAGAGCCTGGGGTTTAACTCCATTTCTGAAGTGAAACACACAGCAGAGTTGTCATATATAGATCATACTCTGCTTTAGAGCAAGAAGCACGCTCTTGCTTTCTAGAGTCTCTAGGACAGCAGGAAACATGAGTGTGCTGAGAACAAAAGAACGGTGTTTCTTACTCATTCGGGCCATATCGAGTCCAACTCTGCCTCTGAAATTGATACAAAGCTCAGGTCCTCCAGCATCCAATGCTTGTCATTTAAGATGAGAAACGTGTGAGCTTCGTGAACAATGTAGTTCGTTTGAGCTGTAAAGTAACTGCCTTACCTGAAACGAAGTCTTGTTTGTACGAAGACTAAGAGCCTGGGATTTAACTCCATTTCTGAAGTGAAACACACAGCAGAGTTCTCATCCATTGATCACACTCTGCTTTAGAGCAAGAAGCACGCTCTAGCTTTCTAGAATCTCTAAGACAGCAGGAAACGTGAGTGTGCTGAGAACAAAGGAACGGTGTTTCCTACACATACGGACCATATCTAGTCCAACTCTGCTTCTGAAACTGACACAAAGCACTGGTCCTCTAACATCCAATGCTTGTCAATTAAGATGAGAAACGTGTAAGCTTCGTGAACGATATAGTTCGTTTGAGCTGTAAAGTAACTGCCCTTACCTGAAACGAAGTGTTGCTTGTAGGAAGACTCAGAGCCTGCGGTTTAACTCCATTTCTGAAGTGAAACACACAGCAGAGTTCTCATATATAGATCACACTCTGCTTTAGAGCAAGAATCACGCACTTGCTTTCTAGAGTCTCTAGGACAGCAGGAAACATGAGTGTGCTGAGAACAAAAGAACGGTGTTTCCTACACATACGTACCATATCGAGTCCAATTCTGCTTCTTAAAATGATACAAAGCACTGGTCCTCTACCATCCAATGCTTGTCAGTTAAGATGAGAAACGTGTGAGCTTCGTGAACGATGTACTTCCTTTGAGCTGAAAAGAGACTGCGTTTACCTGCAATGAAGACTTGCTTGTGTGAAGACACAGAGCTTGGGATTTAACTCCATTTAAGAACGGAAACACACAGCACAGTTCTCATCCATGAAACACACTCTGCTTTAGAGCAACAGGCACGCTCTTGCTTTATAGAGTCTATAATACAGCAGGACCCTTGAGTGTTTTCAGAAAAAAGAATGGTGTTTCCTACAGATACAGACCATATCTACTTCAACTCTGCTTCTGAAACTGAAACAAACCATAGGTCCTCTAACATCCAATGCTTGTCATTTAAAATGAGAAACGTGTGAGCTTTGTGAACGATGTAGTTCGTTTGAGCTATAAAGTAACTGCCCTTACCTGAAACGAAGTGTTGCCTGTAGGAAGACTCAGAGCCTGGGATTTAACTCCATTTCTGAAGTGAAACACACAGCATAGTTCTCATCCATTGATCACACTCTGCTTTAGAGTGAGAAGCACGCTCTTGCTTTCTAGATTCTCTAAGACAGCAGGAAACATGAGTGTGCTGAGAGCAAAAGAACGGTGTTTCTTACACATTCGGACCATATCTAGTCCAACTCTGCCTCTAAAATTGATACAAAGCTCAGGTCCTCTAACATCCAATGCTTGTCAGTTAAGATGAGAAACGTGTGAGCTTTGTGAATGATGTAGTTCATTTGAGCTGTAATGTAACTACCCTTGCCTGAAAGGAAGTCTTGTTGTACGAAGACACAGAGCCTGGGATTTAACTCCATTTCTGAAGTGAAACACACAGCAGAGTTCTCTTCCATGGATCACACTCTGCTTTAGAGCAAGAAGCACGCTCTTGCTTTCTAGATTCTCTAATACAGTAGGAAACGTGAGTGTGCTAAGAACAAATGAATGGTGTTTCCTACACATACGGACCATATCTAGTCCAACTCTGCTTGTGAAACTGAAACAAACCACAGGTCCACTAACATCCAATGCTTGTCAGTTAAGATGAGAAACGTGTGAGCTTCATGAACGATGCAGTTCGTTTGAGCTGTAAAGTAACTGCCCTTACCTGAAACGAATTCTTGTTTGTAGGAAGACTCAGAGCCTGGGATTTAACTCCATTCTTGAAGTGAAACACACAGCAGAGTTCTCATACATGGATCATACTCTGCTTTAGAATAGGAAGAAAGCTCTTGCTTTCTAGAGTCTCTAATACAGCACGAAACTGGAGTGTACTCAGAACTAAAGAACGGTGTTTCCTACACATACGGACCATGTCTAGTCCAACTCTGCTTCTGAAACTGATACAAAGCACTGGTCTTCTAACATCCGATGCTTGTCAGTTAAGATGAGAAACGTGTGAGCTTCGTGAACAATGTAGTTCTTTTGAGCTGTAAAGTAACTGCCCTTACCTGAAACGAAGTGTTGCTTGTAGGAAGACTCAGAGCCTGGGATTTAACTCCATTTTTGAAGTGAAACACACAGCAGAGTTCTCATCCATTGAACACACTCTGCTTTAGAGCAAGAAGCACGCTCTTGCATTCTAGAGTCACTAAGACAGCAGGAATCGTGAGTGTAATGAGAACAAAAAAACGGTGTTTGCTACACATACGTACCATATCAAGTCCAACTCTGCTTCTGAACCTGATACAAAGCACTGGTCCTCTAACATCCAATGCTTGTCAGTTAAGATGAGAAACGTGTGAGCTTCGTGAACGATGTAGTTCTTTTGATCTGAAAAGTTACTGCCCTACACTGAAACGAAGTCTTGCATGTTTTAAGACACAGAGCCTGGGATTTAACTCCATTTCTGAAGGGAAACACACAGCATAGTTCTCATTCATGGATCACACTCTGCTTTAGAGCAAGAAGAAAGCTCTTGCTTCCTAGAATCTCTAATACAGTAGGAAACTTGAGTGTGCTCAGAATAAAAGAACTGTGTTTCCTACACATACAGACCATATCTAGTTCAACTCTGCTTCTGAAACTGAAACAAACCACAGGTCCTCTACATTCCAATGCTTGTCAGTTCAGATGACAAACGTGTGAGCTTCGTGAACGATGTAATTCGTTTGAACTGTAAAGTTACTGCCCTTACCTGAAACGAAGTCTTGCTTGTAGGAAGACGAAGAGCCTGGGGTTTAACTCCATTTCTGAAGTGAAACACACAGCAGATTTCTCATATATAAATCACACTCTGCTTTAGAGCAAGAAGCACACTCTTGCTTTCTAGATTCTCTAAGACAGCAGGAAACATGAATGTGCTGAGAACAAAAGAACAGTGTTTCTTACACATTCGGACAATATCTAGTCCAACTCTGCCTCTGAAATTGATACAAAGCTCAGGTCCCCTAACATCCAATGCTTGTCAGTTAAGATGAGAAACGTGTGAGCTTCGTGAAGGATGTAGTTCGTTTGAGGTGAAAAATGACTGACCTTACCTGAAACGAAGTAGTGCTTGTAGGAAGACACAGAGCCTGGGATTTAACTCCATTTCTGAAGGGAAACACACAGCTGAATTCTCATCCATGGATCACACTCTGCTTTAGAGCAAGAAGCACGCTCTTGCTTTCTCGATTCTCTAATACAGCAGGAAACGTGAGTGTGCTAAGAACAAAAGAACGGTGTTTCTTACACATACGACCATATCTAGTCCAACTCTGCCTCTGAAATTGATACAAAGCACAGGTCCTCTAACATCCAGTGCTTATCATTTAAGATGAGAATCGTGTGAGATTCGTGAACGATGTAGTTTGTTTGAGCTGAAAAGAGACTGCGTATACCTGAAATGAAGATTTGCTTGTGTGAAGACACAGAGCTTGGGATTTAACTCCATTTAAGAACGGAAACACACAGCACAGTTCTCATCCATGAAACATACTCTGCTTTAGAGCAACAGGCACGCTCTTGATTTATAGAGTCTCTAATACAGCAGGACCCTTGAGTGTGCTCAGAAAAAGAACTTTGTTTCCTACAGATACAGACCATATCTACTTCAACTCTGCTTCTGAAACTGAAACAAACCATAGGTCCTCTAACATCCAATGCTTGTCATTTAAGATGAGAAACGTGTGAGCTTCGTGAAGGATGTAGTTCTTTTGAGGTGAAAAATGACTGCCCTTACCTGAAACAAAGTAGTGCTTGTAGGAAGACACAGAGCCTGGGATTTAACTCCATTTCTGAAGGGAAACACACTGCCGAATTCTCATCCATGGATCACACTCTGCTTTAGAGCAAGAAGCACGCTCTTGCTTTCTAGATTCTCTAATACAGCAGAAACGTGAGTTGGCTAAGAACAAACGAATGGTGTTTCCTACACATACAGACCATATCTAGTTCAACTCTGCTTCTGAAACTAAAACAAACCACAGGTCCTCTACGTTCCAATGCTTGTCAGTTAAGATGAGAAACGTGTGAGCTTCGTGAACAATGTAGTTCGTTTGAGTTGTAAAGTAACTGCCCTTACCTGAAACGAATTCTTGTTTGTAGGAAGACTCAGAGCCTGGGATTCAACACCATTTATGAAGTGAAACACACAGCAGAGTTCTCATCCATTGATCACACTCTGCTTTAGAGCAAGAAGCACGCTCTAGCTTTCTTGAGTCTCTTAGACAGCATGAAACCTGAGTGTGCTGAGAACAAAAGAACAGTGTTTCTTACACATACGACCATATCTAGTCCAACTCTGCCTCTGAAATTGATACAAAGCACAGGTCCTCTAACATCCAGTGCTTGTCATTTAAGATGAGAATCGTGTGAGATTTGTGAATGATGTAGTTCATTTGAGCTGAAAAGTGACTGCCCTTACCTGAAACGAAGTAGTGCTTGTAGGAAGACACAGAGACTGGTATTTAACTCCATTTCTGATGGGAAACACACACCATAGTTCTCATCCATGGATCACACTCTGCTTTTGAGCAAGCAGAACTCTCTTGCTTTCTAGAATCTCTAATACAGCAGAAAACTTGAGTGTTCTCAGAACAAAAGAACGGTGTTTCCTACACATACATACCATATCGAGTCCAATTCTGCTTCTTAAAATGATACAAAGCACTGGTCCTCTAACATCCAATGCTTGTCAGTTAAGATGAGAAACGTGTGAGCTTCGTGAACGATGTACTTCCTTTGAGCTGAAAAGAGACTGCGTTTACCTGCAATGAAGACTTGCTTGTGTGAAGACACAGAGCTTGGGATTTAACTCCATTTAAGAACGGAAACACACAGCACAGTTCTCATCCATGAAACACACTCCGCTTTAGTGCAACAGGCACGCTCTTGCTTTATAGAGTCTCTAATACAGCAGGACCCTTGAGTGTGCTCAGAAAAAAGAACGGTGTTTCCTACAGATACAGACCATATCTACTTAAACTCTGCTTCTGAAACTGAAACAAACCATAGGTCCTCTAACATCCAATGCTTGTCATTTAAGATGAGAAACGTGTGAGCTTTGTGAACGATGTAGTTCGTTTGAGCTGTAAAGGAACTGCCCTTACCTGAAACGAAGTGTTGCCCCTAGGAAGACTCAGAGCCTGGGATTTAACTCCATTTCTGAAGTGAAACACACAGCATAGTTCTCATCCATTGATCACACTCTGCTTTAGAGTGAGAAGCACGCTCTTGCTTTCTAGATTCTCTAAGACAGCAGGAAACATGAGTGTGCTGAGAGCAAAAGAACGGTGTTTCTTACACATTCGGACCATATCTAGTCCAACTCTGCCTCTGAAATTGATACAAAGCTCAGGTCCTCTAACATCCAATGCTTGTCAGTTAAGATGAGAAACGTGTGAGCTTCGTGAACGATGTAGTTCTTTTGAGCTGAAAAGTGACTGCCCTACACTGAAACGAAGTCTTACATGTTTTAAGACACAGAGCCTGGGATTTAACTCCATTTCTGAAGGGAAACACACAGCATAGTTCTCATTCATGGATCACACTCTGCTTTAGAGCAAGAAGAAAGCTCTTGCTTCCTAGAATCTCTAATACAGTAGGAAACTTGAGTGTGCTCAGAATAAAAGAACTGTGTTTCCTACACATACAGACCATATCTAGTTCAACTCTGCTTCTGAAACTGAAACAAACCACAGGTCCTCTACATTCCAATGCTTGTCAGTTCAGATGACAAACGTGTGAGCTTCGTGAACGATGTAATTCGTTTGAACTGTAAAGTTACTGCCCTTACCTGAAACGAAGTCTTGCTTGTAGGAAGACGAAGAGCCTGGGGTTTAACTCCATTTCTGAAGTGAAACACACAGCAGATTTCTCATATATAAATCACACTCTGCTTTAGAGCAAGAAGCACACTCTTGCTTTCTAGATTCTCTAAGACAGCAGGAAACATGAATGTGCTGAGAACAAAAGAACAGTGTTTCTTACACATTCGGACAATATCTAGTCCAACTCTGCCTCTGAAATTGATACAAAGCTCAGGTCCCCTAACATCCAATGCTTGTCAGTTAAGATGAGAAACGTGTGAGCTTCGTGAAGGATGTAGTTCGTTTGAGGTGAAAAATGACTGACCTTACCTGAAACGAAGTAGTGCTTGTAGGAAGACACAGAGCCTGGGATTTAACTCCATTTCTGAAGGGAAACACACAGCTGAATTCTCATCCATGGATCACACTCTGCTTTAGAGCAAGAAGCACGCTCTTGCTTTCTCGATTCTCTAATACAGCAGGAAACGTGAGTGTGCTAAGAACAAAAGAACGGTGTTTCTTACACATACGACCATATCTAGTCCAACTCTGCCTCTGAAATTGATACAAAGCACAGGTCCTCTAACATCCAGTGCTTATCATTTAAGATGAGAATCGTGTGAGATTCGTGAACGATGTAGTTTGTTTGAGCTGAAAAGAGACTGCGTATACCTGAAATGAAGACTTGCTTGTGTGAAGACACAGAGCTTGGGATTTAACTCCATTTAAGAACGGAAACACACAGCACAGTTCTCATCCATGAAACATACTCTGCTTTAGAGCAACAGGCACGCTCTTGATTTATAGAGTCTCTAATACAGCAGGACCCTTGAGTGTGCTCAGAAAAAGAACTTTGTTTCCTACAGATACAGACCATATCTACTTCAACTCTGCTTCTGAAACTGAAACAAACCATAGGTCCTCTAACATCCAATGCTTGTCATTTAAGATGAGAAACGTGTGAGCTTCGTGAAGGATGTAGTTCTTTTGAGGTGAAAAATGACTGCCCTTACCTGAAACAAAGTAGTGCTTGTAGGAAGACACAGAGCCTGGGATTTAACTCCATTTCTGAAGGGAAACACACTGCCGAATTCTCATCCATGGATCACACTCTGCTTTAGAGCAAGAAGCACGCTCTTGCTTTCTAGATTCTCTAATACAGCAGAAACGTGAGTTGGCTAAGAACAAACGAATGGTGTTTCCTACACATACAGACCATATCTAGTTCAACTCTGCTTCTGAAACTAAAACAAACCACAGGTCCTCTACGTTCCAATGCTTGTCAGTTAAGATGAGAAACGTGTGAGCTTCGTGAACAATGTAGTTCGTTTGAGTTGTAAAGTAACTGCCCTTACCTGAAACGAATTCTTGTTTGTAGGAAGACTCAGAGCCTGGGATTCAACACCATTTATGAAGTGAAACACACAGCAGAGTTCTCATCCATTGATCACACTCTGCTTTAGAGCAAGAAGCACGCTCTAGCTTTCTTGAGTCTCTTAGACAGCATGAAACCTGAGTGTGCTGAGAACAAAAGAACAGTGTTTCTTACACATACGACCATATCTAGTCCAACTCTGCCTCTGAAATTGATACAAAGCACAGGTCCTCTAACATCCAGTGCTTGTCATTTAAGATGAGAATCGTGTGAGATTTGTGAATGATGTAGTTCATTTGAGCTGAAAAGTGACTGCCCTTACCTGAAACGAAGTAGTGCTTGTAGGAAGACACAGAGACTGGTATTTAACTCCATTTCTGATGGGAAACACACACCATAGTTCTCATCCATGGATCACACTCTGCTTTTGAGCAAGCAGAACTCTCTTGCTTTCTAGAATCTCTAATACAGCAGAAAACTTGAGTGTTCTCAGAACAAAAGAACGGTGTTTCCTACACATACATACCATATCGAGTCCAATTCTGCTTCTTAAAATGATACAAAGCACTGGTCCTCTAACATCCAATGCTTGTCAGTTAAGATGAGAAACGTGTGAGCTTCGTGAACGATGTACTTCCTTTGAGCTGAAAAGAGACTGCGTTTACCTGCAATGAAGACTTGCTTGTGTGAAGACACAGAGCTTGGGATTTAACTCCATTTAAGAACGGAAACACACAGCACAGTTCTCATCCATGAAACACACTCCGCTTTAGTGCAACAGGCACGCTCTTGCTTTATAGAGTCTCTAATACAGCAGGACCCTTGAGTGTGCTCAGAAAAAAGAACGGTGTTTCCTACAGATACAGACCATATCTACTTAAACTCTGCTTCTGAAACTGAAACAAACCATAGGTCCTCTAACATCCAATGCTTGTCATTTAAGATGAGAAACGTGTGAGCTTTGTGAACGATGTAGTTCGTTTGAGCTGTAAAGGAACTGCCCTTACCTGAAACGAAGTGTTGCCCCTAGGAAGACTCAGAGCCTGGGATTTAACTCCATTTCTGAAGTGAAACACACAGCATAGTTCTCATCCATTGATCACACTCTGCTTTAGAGTGAGAAGCACGCTCTTGCTTTCTAGATTCTCTAAGACAGCAGGAAACATGAGTGTGCTGAGAGCAAAAGAACGGTGTTTCTTACACATTCGGACCATATCTAGTCCAACTCTGCCTCTGAAATTGATACAAAGCTCAGGTCCTCTAACATCCAATGCTTGTCAGTTAAGATGAGAAACGTGTGAGCTTCGTGAACGATGTAGTTCTTTTGAGCTGAAAAGTGACTGCCCTACACTGAAACGAAGTCTTACATGTTTTAAGACACAGAGCCTGGGATTTAACTCCATTTCTGAAGGGAAACACACAGCATAGTTCTCATTCATGGATCACACTCTGCTTTAGAGCAAGAAGAAAGCTCTTGCTTCCTAGAATCTCTAATACAGTAGGAAACTTGAGTGTGCTCAGAATAAAAGAACTGTGTTTCCTACACATACAGACCATATCTAGTTCAACTCTGCTTCTGAAACTGAAACAAACCACAGGTCCTCTACATTCCAATGCTTGTCAGTCAGATGACAAACGTGTGAGCTTCGTGAACGATGTAATTCATTTGAGCTGTAAAGTTACTGCCCTTACCTGAAACGAAGTCTTGCTTGTAGGAAGACGAAGAGCCTGGGGTTTAACTCCATTTCTGAAGTGAAAAACACAGCAGAGTTTTCATTTATAGATCACACTCTGCTTTAGAGTAAGAGGCACGCTCTTGCTTTCTAGAATCTCTAGGACAGCAGGAAACATGAGTGTGCTGAGAACAAAAGAACGGTGTTGCTTACACATACGGACCATATCTGTTCCAACTCTGCTTCTGAAACTGATACAAAGCACTGGTCCTATAACATCTGATGCTTGTCAGTTAAGATTAGAAACGTGTGAGCTCCGTGAACGATGTAGTTCGTTTGAGCTGTAAAGTAACTGCCCTTACCTGAAACGAAGTGTTGCTTGTAGGAAGACTCAGAGCCTGGGGTTTAACTCCATTTCTGAAGTGAAACACACAGCAGAGTTGTCATATATAGATCATACTCTGCTTTAGAGCAAGAAGCACGGTCTTGCTTTCTAGAGTCTCTAGGACAGCAGGAAACATGAGTGTGCTGAGAACAAAAGAACGGTGTTTCTTACTCATTCGGGCCATATCGAGTCCAACTCTGCCTCTGAAATTGATACAAAGCTCAGGTCCTCCAGCATCCAATGCTTGTCATTTAAGATGAGAAATGTGTGAGCTTCGTGAACGATGTAGTTCGTTTGAGCTGTAAAGTAACTGCCTTACCTGAAACGAAGTCTTGTTTGTACGAAGACTAAGAGCCTGGGATTTAACTCCATTTCTGAAGTGAAACACACAGCAGAGTTCTCATCCATTGATCACACTCTGCTTTAGAGCAAGAAGCACGCTCTAGCTTTCTAGAATCTCTAAGACAGCAGGAAACGTGAGTGTGCTGAGAACAAAAGAACGGTGTTTCCTACACATACGGACCATATCTAGTCCAACTCTGCTTCTGAAACTGACACAAAGCACTGGTCCTCTAACATCCAATGCTTGTCAATTAAGATGAGAAACGTGTAAGCTTCGTGAACGATATAGTTCGTTTGAGCTGTAAAGTAACTGCCCTTACCTGAAACGAAGTGTTGCTTGTAGGAAGACTCAGAGCCTGCGGTTTAACTCCATTTCTGAAGTGAAACACACAGCAGAGTTCTCATATATAGATCACACTCTGCTTTAGAGCAAGAATCACGCACTTGCTTTCTAGAGTCTCTAGGACAGCAGGAAACATGAGTGTGCTGAGAACAAAAGAACGGTGTTTCCTACACATACTTACCATATCGAGTCCAATTCTGCTTCTTAAAATGATACAAAGCACTGGTCCTCTACCATCCAATGCTTGTCAGTTAAGATGAGAAACGTGTGAGCTTCGTGAACGATGTACTTCCTTTGAGCTGAAAAGAGACTGCGTTTACCTGCAATGAAGACTTGCTTGTGTGAAGACACAGAGCTTGGGATTTAACTCCATTTAAGAACGGAAACACACAGCACAGTTCTCATCCATGAAACACACTCTGCTTTAGAGCAACAGGCACGCTCTTGCTTTATAGAGTCTATAATACAGCAGGACCCTTGAGTGTTTTCAGAAAAAAGAACGGTGTTTCCTACAGATACAGACCATATCTACTTCAACTCTGCTTCTGAAACTGAAACAAACCATAGGTCCTCTAACATCCAATGCTTGTCATTTAAAATGAGAAACGTGTGAGCTTTGTGAACGATGTAGTACGTTTGAGCTGTAAAGTAACTGCCCTTACCGGAAACGAAGTCTTGTTTGTAGGAAGCCTCAGAGCCTGTGATTTAACTCCATTTCTGAAGTGAAACACACAGCAGAGTTCTCATCCATTGATGACACTCTGCTTTAGAGCAAGAAGCACGCTCTTGCTTTCCAGAGTCACTAAGGCAGCAGGAAACCTGAGTGTGATGAGAACAAAAGAACGGTGTTTCTTCCACATACGGACCATATCTAGTCCAACTCTGCTTGTGAAACTGAAACAAACAACAGGTCCACTAACATCCAATGCTTGTCAGTTAAGATGATAAACGTGTGAGCTTCGGGAACAATGTAATTCGTTTGAGCTGTGAAGTAAATGCCCTTACCTGAAACGAAGTGTTGCTTGTAGGAAGACTCAGAGCCTGAGGTTTAACTCCATTTCTGAAGTGAAAAACACAGCAGAGTTCTCATTTATAGATCACACTCTGCTTTAGAGCAAGAGGCACGCTCTTGCTTTCTAGAATCTCTAGGACAGCAGGAAACATGAGTGTGCTGAGAACAAAAGAACGGTGTTGCTTACACATACGGACCATATCTATTCCAACTCTGCTTCTGAAACTGATACAAAGCACTGGTCCTATAACATCTGATGCTTGTCAGTTAAGATTAGAAACGTGTGAGCTCCGTGAACGATGTAGTTCGTTTGAGCTGTAAAGTAACTGCCCTTACCTGAAACGAAGTGTTGCTTGTAGGAAGACTCAGAGCCTGGGGTTTAACTCCATTTCTGAAGTGAAACACACAGCAGAGTTGTCATATATAGATCATACTCTGCTTTAGAGCAAGAAGCACGCTCTTGCTTTCTAGAGTCTCTAGGACAGCAGGAATCATGAGTGTGCTGAGAACAAAAGAACAGTGTTTCCTACACATACGGACCATATCTAGTCCAACTCTGCTTCTGAAACTGACACAAAGCACTGGTCCTCTAACATCCAATGCTTGTCAATTAAGATGAGAAACGTGTGAGCTTCGTGAACGATATAGTTCGTTTGAGCTGTAAAGTAACTGCCCTTACCTGAAACGAAGTGTTGCTTGTAGGAAGACTCAGAGCCTGGGGTTTAACTCCATTTCTGAAGTGAAACACACAGCAGAGTTCTCATATATAGATCACACTCTGCTTTAGAGCAAGAATCACGCTCTTGCTTTCTAGAGTCTCTAGGACAGCAGGAAACATGAGTGTGCTGAGAACAAAAGAACAGTGTTTCTTACACATACGGACGATATCTATTCCAATTCTGCTTCTGAAACTGATACAAAGCACTGGTCCTATAACATCCGATGCTTGTCAGTTAAGATTAGAAACGTTTGAGCTTCGTGAACGATGTATTCGTTTGAGATGTAAAGTAACTGCCCTTACCTGAAACGAAGTGTTGCTTTTAGGAAGACTCAGAACCTGGGGTTTAACTCCATTTCTGAAGTGAAAAACACAGCAGAGTTCTCATATATAGATCACACTCTACTTTAGAGCAAGAAGCACACTCTTGCTTTCTAGACTCTCTAAGACAGCAGGAATCATGAGTGTGCTGAGAACAAAAGAACGGTGTTTCCTACACATATGGACCATATCTAGTCCAACTCTGCCTCTGAAATTGATACAAAGCACAGGTCCTCTAACATCCAATGCTTGTCATTTAAGATGAGAAACATGTGAGATTCGTGAACGATGTAGTTCATTTGAGCTGTAATGTAACTGCCCTTCCCTGAAACGATGTCTTGCATGATGAAAGACACAGAGCCTGGGATTTAACTCCATTTCTGAAGGGAAACACACAGCATAGTTCTCATCCATGGATCACACTCTGCTTCAGAGCAAGAAGCACGCTCTTGCTTTCTAGAGTCACTAAGGCAGCAGGAAACCTGAGTGTGATGAGAACAAAAGAACGGTGTTTCTTCCACATACGGACCATATCTAGTCCAACTCTGCTTGTGAAACTGAAACAAACAACAGGTCCACTAACATCCAATGCTTGTCAGTTAAGATGATAAACGTGTGAGCTTCGGGAACAATGTAATTCGTTTGAGCTGTGAAGTAAATGCCCTTACCTGAAACGAAGTGTTGCTTGTAGGAAGACTCAGAGCCTGAGGTTTAACTCCATTTCTGAAGTGAAAAACACAGCAGAGTTCTCATTTATAGATCACACTCTGCTTTAGAGCAAGAGGCACGCTCTTGCTTTCTAGAATCTCTAGGACAGCAGGAAACATGAGTGTGCTGAGAACAAAAGAACGGTGTTCCTTACACATACGGACCATATCTATTCCAACTCTGCTTCTGAAACTGATACAAAGCACTGGTCCTATAACATCTGATGCTTGTCAGTTAAGATTAGAAACGTGTGAGCTCCGTGAACGATGTAGTTCGTTTGAGCTGTAAAGTAACTGCCCTTACCTGAAACGAAGTGTTGCTTGTAGGAAGACTCAGAGCCTGGGGTTTAACTCCATTTCTGAAGTGAAACACACAGCAGAGTTGTCATATATAGATCATACTCTGCTTTAGAGCAAGAAGCACGCTCTTGCTTTCTAGAGTCTCTAGGACAGCAGGAATCATGAGTGTGCTGAGAACAAAAGAACGGTGTTTCCTACACATACGGACCATATCTAGTCCAACTCTGCTTCTGAAACTGACACAAAGCACTGGTCCTCTAACATCCAATGCTTGTCAATTAAGATGAGAAACGTGTGAGCTTCGTGAACGATATAGTTCGTTTGAGCTGTAAAGTAACTGCCCTTACCTGAAACGAAGTGTTGCTTGTAGGAAGACTCAGAGCCTGGGGTTTAACTCCATTTCTGAAGTGAAACACACAGCAGAGTTCTCATATATAGATCACACTCTGCTTTAGAGCAAGAATCACGCTCTTGCTTTCTAGAGTCTCTAGGACAGCAGGAAACATGAGTGTGCTGAGAACAAAAGAACAGTGTTTCTTACACATACGGACGATATCTATTCCAATTCTGCTTCTGAAACTGATACAAAGCACTGGTCCTATAACATCCGATGCTTGTCAGTTAAGATTAGAAACGTTTGAGCTTCGTGAACGATGTATTCGTTTGAGATGTAAAGTAACTGCCCTTACCTGAAACGAAGTGTTGCTTTTAGGAAGACTCAGAACCTGGGGTTTAACTCCATTTCTGAAGTGAAAAACACAGCAGAGTTCTCATATATAGATCACACTCTACTTTAGAGCAAGAAGCACACTCTTGCTTTCTAGACTCTCTAAGACAGCAGGAATCATGAGTGTGCTGAGAACAAAAGAACGGTGTTTCCTACACATATGGACCATATCTAGTCCAACTCTGCCTCTGAAATTGATACAAAGCACAGGTCCTCTAACATCCAATGCTTGTCATTTAAGATGAGAAACATGTGAGATTCGTGAACGATGTAGTTCATTTGAGCTGTAATGTAACTGCCCTTCCCTGAAACGATGTCTTGCATGATGAAAGACACAGAGCCTGGGATTTAACTCCATTTCTGAAGTGAAAAACACAGCAGAGTTGTCATATATAGATCATATTCTGCTTTAGAGCAAGAAGCACGCTCTTGCTTTCTAGAGTCTCTAGGACAGCAGGAAATATGAGTGTGCTGAGAACAAAAGAACGGTGTTTCCTACACATATGGACCATATCTAGTCCAACTCTGCCTCTGAAATTGATACAAAGCACAGGTCCTCTAACATCCAATGCTTGTCAGTTAAGATGAGAAACGTGTTAGTTTCGTGAACGATGTAGTTCGTTTGAGCTGTAAAGTGACTGCCCTTCCCTGAAACGAAGTCTGGCATGTTGAAAGACACAGAGCCTGGGATTTAACTCCATTTTTGAAGGGAAACACAGAGCATACTTCTCATCCATGGATCACACTCTGCTTCAGAGCAACAAGCACCCTCTTGCTCTGTAGCTTCTCTAGTACAGCAGGAAACGTGAGTGTGCTGAGAACAAAAGAACGGTGTTTCCTACACATATGGACCATATCTATTCCAACTCTGCTTCTGAAACTGACACAAAGCACTGGTCCTATAACATCCAATGCTTGTCAGTTAAGATTAGACACGTGTGAGCTTCGTGAACGATGTAGTTCGTTTGAGCTGTAAAGTAACTGCCCTTACCTGAAACGAAGTGTTGCTTGTAGGAAGAGTCAGAACCTGGGGTTTAACTCCATTTCTGAAGTGAAAAACACAGCAGAGTTCTCATATATAGATCACACTCTACTTTAGAGCAAGAAGCACACTCTTGCTTTCTAGACTCTCTAAGACAGCAGGAATCATGAGTGTGCTGAGAACAAAAGAACGGTGTTTCCTACACATATGGACCATATCTAGTCCAACTCTGCCTCTGAAATTGATACAAAGCACAGGTCCTCTAACATCCAATGCTTGTCATTTAAGATGAGAAACATGTGAGATTCGTGAACGATGTAGTTCATTTGAGCTGTAATGTAACTGCCCTTCCCTGAAACGATGTCTTGCATGATGAAAGACACAGAGCCTGGGATTTAACTCCATTTCTGAAGGGAAACACACAGCATAGTTCTCATCCATGGATCACACTCTGCTTCAGAGCAAGAAGCACGCTCTTGCTTTCTAGAGTCTCTAAGACTGCAGGAAACGTGAGTGTGCTGAGAACAAAAGAACGGTGTTTCCTACACATATGGACCATATCTATTCCAACTCTGCTTCTGAAACTGACACAAAGCACTGGTCCTATAACATCCAATGCTTGTCAGTTAAGATTAGACACGTGTGAGCTTCGTGAACGATGTAGTTCGTTTGAGCTGTAAAGTAACTGCCCTTACCTGAAACGAAGTGTTGCTTGTAGGAAGACTCAGAACCTGGGGTTTAACTCCATTTCTGAAGTGAAAAACACAGCAGAGTTGTCATATATAGATCATATTCTGCTTTAGAGCAAGAAGCACGCTCTTGCTTTCTAGAGTCTCTAGGACAGCAGGAAACATGAGTGTGCTGAGAACAAAAGAACGGTGTTTCCTACACATACATACCATATCGAGTCCAATTCTGCTTCTTAAAATGATACAAAGCACTGGTCCTCTAACATCCAATGCTTGTCAGTTAAGATGAGAAACGTGTGAGCTGCGAGGAACGATGTACTTCCTTTGAGCTGAAAAGAGACTGCGTTTACCTGCAATGAAGACTTGCTTGTGTGAAGACACAGAGCTTGGGATTTAACTCCATTTAAGAACGGAAACACACAGCACAGTTGTCATCCATGAAACACACTCTGCTTTAGAGCAACAGGCACGCTCTTGCTTCATAGAGTCTCTAATACAGCAGGACCCTTGAGTGTTTTCAGAAAAAAGAACGGTGTTTCCTAAAGATACAGACCATATATACTTCAACTCTGCTTCTGAAACTGAAACAAACCATAGGTCCTCTAACATCCAATGCTTGTCCTTTAAGATGAGAAACGTGTGAGCTTCGTGAACGATGTAGTTCGTTTGAGCTGTAAAGGAACTGCCCTTACCTGAAACGAAGTGTTGCCTGTAGGAAGACTCAGAGCCTGGGATTTAACTCCATTTCTGAAGTGAAACACACAGCATAGTTCTCATCCATTGAACACACTCTGCTTTAGAGTGAGAAGCACGCTCTTGCTTTCTAGATTCTCTAAGACAGCAGGAAACATGAGTGTGCTGAGAGCAAAAGAACGGTGTTTCTTACACATTCGGACCATATCTAGTCCAACTCTGCCTCTGAAATTGATACAAAGCTCAGGTCCTCTAACATCCAATGCTTGTCATTTAAGATGAGAAACGTGTGAGCTTCGTGAAGGATGTACTTCATTTGAGCTGAAAAGTGACTGCCCTTACCTGAAACGAAGTCTTTATTGTAGGAAGACACAGAGCCTGGGATTTAACTCCATTTCTGAAGGGAAACACAAAGCATAGTTCTCTTCCATGGATCACACTCTGCTTTAGAGCAAGAAGCACGCTCTTGCTTTCTAGATTCTCTAATACAGTAGGAAACGTGAGTGTGCTAAGAACAAATGAACGGTGTTTCCTAAACATACGGACCATATCTAGTCCAACTCTGACTCTGAAATTGATACAAAGCACAGGTCCTCTGATATCCAATTCTTGTCATTTAAGATGAGAAACGTGTGAGCTTCGTGAATGATGTAGTTCATTTGAGCTGTAATGTAACTACCCTTGCCTGAAATGAAGTATTGTTGTACGAAGACACAGAGCCTGGGATTTAACTCCATTTCTGAAGTGAAACACACAGCAGAGTTCTCATCCATTGATGACACTCTGCTTTAGAGCAAGAAGCATGCTCTAGCTTTCTAGAATCTCTAAGACAGCAGGAAACGTGAGTGTGCTGAGAACAAAAGAACGGTGTTTCCTACACATACGGACCATATCTAGTCCAACTCTGCTTGCGGAACTGGAACAAACCACAGGTCCACTAACATCCAATGCTTGTCAGTTAAGATGAGAAACGTGTGAGCTTCGTGAACGATGTAGTTCGTTTGAGCTGTAAAGTAACTGCCCTTACCTGAAACGAAGTCTTGTTTGTAGGAAGCCTCAGAGCCTGTGATTTAACTCCATTTCTGAAGTGAAACACACAGCAGAGTTCTCATCCATTGATGACACTCTGCTTTAGAGCAAGAAGCACGCTCTTGCTTTCCAGAGTCACTAAGGCAGCAGGAAACCTGAGTGTGATGAGAACAAAAAAACGGTGTTTCCTCCACATACGGACCATATCTAGTCCAACTCTGCTTGTGAAACTGAAACAAACAACAGGTCCACTAACATCCAATGCTTGTCAGTTAAGATGATAAACGTGTGAGCTTCGGGAACAATGTAATTCGTTTGAGCTGTGAAGTAACTGCCCTTACCTGAAACGAAGTGTTGCTTGTAGGAAGACTCAGAGCCTGAGGTTTAACTCCATTTCTGAAGTGAAAAACACAGCAGAGTTCTCATTTATAGATCACACTCTGCTTTAGAGCAAGAGGCACGCTCTTGCTTTCTAGAATCTCTAGGACAGCAGGAAACATGAGTGTGCTGAGAACAAAAGAACGGTGTTGCTTACACATACGGACCATATCTATTCCAACTCTGCTTCTGAAACTGATACAAAGCACTGGTCCTATAACATCTGATGCTTGTCAGTTAAGATTAGAAACGTGTGAGCTCCGTGAACGATGTAGTTCGTTTGAGCTGTAAAGTAACTGCCCTTACCTGAAACGAAGTGTTGCTTGTAGGAAGCCTCAGAGCCTGGGGTTTAACTCCATTTCTGAAGTGAAACACACAGCAGAGTTGTCATATATAGATCATACTATGCTTTAGAGCAAGAAGCACGCTCTTGCTTTCTAGAGTCTCTAGGACAGCAGGAATCATGAGTGTGCTGAGAACAAAAGAACGGTGTTTCTTACTTATTCGGGCCATATCGAGTCCAACTCTGCCTCTGAAATTGATACAAAGCACAGTTCCTCCAGCATCCAATGCTTGTCATTTAAGATGAGAAACGTTTGAGCTTCGTGAACGATGTAGTTCGTTTGAGCTGTAAAGTAACTGCCTTACCTGAAACGAAGTCTTTTTTTTTTTCGAAGACTAAGAGCCAGGGATTTAACTCCATTTCTGAAGTGAAACACACAGCAGAGTTCTCATCCATTGATCACACTCTGCTTTAGAGCAAGAAGCACGCTCTTGCTTTCTAGAATCTCTAAGACGGAAGGAAAAGTGAGGGTGCTGAGAACAAAAGAACGGTGTTTCCTACACATACGGACCATATCTAGTCCAACTCTGCTTCTGAAACTGACACAAAGCACTGGTCCTCTAACATCCAATGCTTGTCAATTAAGATGAGAAACGTGTGAGCTTCGTGAACGATATAGTTCGTTTGAGCTGTAAAGTAACTGCCCTTACCTGAAACGAAGTGTTGCTTGTAGGAAGACTCAGAGCCTGGGGTTTAACTCCATTTCTGAAGTGAAACACACAGCAGAGTTCTCATATATAGATCACACTCTGCTTTAGACCAAGAATCACGCTCTTGCTTTCTAGAGTCTCTAGGACAGCAGGAAACATGAGTGTGCTGAGAACAAAAGAACAGTGTTTCTTACACATACGGACGATATCTATTCCAATTCTGCTTCTGAAACTGATACAAAGCACTGGTCCTATAACATCCGATGCTTGTCAGTTAAGATTATAAACGTTTGAGCTTCGTGAACGATGTATTCGTTTGAGATGTAAAGTAACTGCCCTTACCTGAAACGAAGTGTTGCTTGTAGGAAGACTCAGAGCCTGGGGTTTAACTCCATTTCTGAAGTGAAACACACAGCAGAGTTCTCATATATAGATCACACTCTGCTTTAGAGCAAGAATCACGCTCTTGCTTTCTAGAGTCTCTAGGACAGCAGGAAACATGAGTGTGCTGAGAACAAAAGAACAGTGTTGCTTACACATACGGACGATATCTATTCCAATTCTGCTTCTGAAACTGATACAAAGCACTGGTCCTATAACATCCGATGCTTGTCAGTTAAGATTAGAAACGTTTGAGCTTCGTGAACGATGTATTCGTTTGAGATGTAAAGTAACTGCACTTACCTGAAACGAAGTGTTGCTTTTAGGAAGACTCAGAGCCTGGGGTTTAACTCCATTTCTGAAGTGAAACACACAGCAGAGTTGTCATATATAGATCATACTCTGCTTTAGAGCAAAAAGCACGCTCTTGCTTTCTAGAGTCTCTAAGACAGCAGGAAATATGAGTGTGCTGAGAACAAAAGAACGGTGTTTCCTACACATACGGACCATATCTAGTCCAACTCTGCTTCTGAAACTGATACAAAGCACTGGTCCTCTAACATCCAATGCTTGTCAGTTAAGATGAGAAACGTGTTAGTTTCGTGAACGATGTAGTTCGTTTGAGCTGTAAAGTGACTGCCCTTCCCTGAAACGAAGTCTGGCATGTTGAAAGACACAGAGCCTGGGATTTAACTCCATTTTTGAAGGGAAACACAGAGCATACTTCTCATCCATGGATCACACTCTGCTTCAGAGCAACAAGCACCCTCTTGCTCTGTAGCTTCTCTAGTACAGCAGGAAACGTGAGTGTGCTGAGAACAAAAGAACGGTGTTTCCTACACATATGGACCATATCTATTCCAACTCTGCTTCTGAAACTGACACAAAGCACTGGTCCTATAACATCCAATGCTTGTCAGTTAAGATTAGACACGTGTGAGCTTCGTGAACGATGTAGTTCGTTTGAGCTGTAAAGTAACTGCCCTTACCTGAAACGAAGTGTTGCTTGTAGGAAGAGTCAGAACCTGGGGTTTAACTCCATTTCTGAAGTGAAAAACACAGCAGAGTTCTCATATATAGATCACACTCTACTTTAGAGCAAGAAGCACACTCTTGCTTTCTAGACTCTCTAAGACAGCAGGAATCATGAGTGTGCTGAGAACAAAAGAACGGTGTTTCCTACACATACATACCATATCGAGTCCAATTCTGCTTCTTAAAATGATACAAAGCACTGGTCCTCTAACATCCAATGCTTGTCAGTTAAGATGAGAAACGTGTGAGCTGCGAGGAACGATGTACTTCCTTTGAGCTGAAAAGAGACTGCGTTTACCTGCAATGAAGACTTGCTTGTGTGAAGACACAGAGCTTGGGATTTAACTCCATTTAAGAACGGAAACACACAGCACAGTTGTCATCCATGAAACACACTCTGCTTTAGAGCAACAGGCACGCTCTTGCTTCATAGAGTCTCTAATACAGCAGGACCCTTGAGTGTTTTCAGAAAAAAGAACGGTGTTTCCTAAAGATACAGACCATATATACTTCAACTCTGCTTCTGAAACTGAAACAAACCATAGGTCCTCTAACATCCAATGCTTGTCATTTAAGATGAGAAACGTGTGAGCTTCGTGAACGATGTAGTTCGTTTGAGCTGTAAAGGAACTGCCCTTACCTGAAACGAAGTGTTGCCTGTAGGAAGACTCAGAGCCTGGGATTTAACTCCATTTCTGAAGTGAAACACACAGCATAGTTCTCATCCATTGAACACACTCTGCTTTAGAGTGAGAAGCACGCTCTTGCTTTCTAGATTCTCTAAGACAGCAGGAAACATGAGTGTGCTGAGAGCAAAAGAACGGTGTTTCTTACACATTCGGACCATATCTAGTCCAACTCTGCCTCTGAAATTGATACAAAGCTCAGGTCCTCTAACATCCAATGCTTGTCATTTAAGATGAGAAACGTGTGAGCTTCGTGAAGGATGTACTCCATTTGAGCTGAAAAGTGACTGCCCTTACCTGAAACGAAGTCTTTATTGTAGGAAGACACAGAGCCTGGGATTTAACTCCATTTCTGAAGGGAAACACAAAGCATAGTTCTCTTCCATGGATCACACTCTGCTTTAGAGCAAGAAGCACGCTCTTGCTTTCTAGATTCTCTAATACAGTAGGAAACGTGAGTGTGCTAAGAACAAATGAACGGTGTTTCCTACACATACGGACCATATCTAGTCCAACTCTGACTCTGAAATTGATACAAAGCACAGGTCCTCTGATATCCAATTCTTGTCATTTAAGATGAGAAACGTGTGAGCTTCGTGAATGATGTAGTTCATTTGAGCTGTAATGTAACTACCCTTGCCTGAAATGAAGTCTTGTTGTACGAAGACACAGAGCCTGGGATTTAACTCCATTTCTGAAGTGAAACACACAGCAGAGTTCTCATCCATTGATGACACTCTGCTTTAGAGCAAGAAGCACGCTCTAGCTTTCTAGAATCTCTAAGACAGCAGGAAACGTGAGTGTGCTGAGAACAAAAGAACGGTGTTTCCTACACATACGGACCATATCTAGTCCAACTCTGCTTGTGGAACTGGAACAAACCACAGGTCCACTAACATCCAATGCTTGTCAGTTAAGATGAGAAATGTGTGAGCTTCGTGAACGATGTAGTTCGTTTGAGCTGTAAAGTAACTGCCCTTACCTGAAACGAAGTCTTGTTTGTAGGAAGCCTCAGAGCCTGTGATTTAACTCCATTTCTGAAGTGAAACACACAGCAGAGTTCTCATCAATTGATGACACTCTGCTTTAGAGCAAGAAGCACGCTCTTGCTTTCCTGAGTCACTAAGGCAGCAGGAAACCTGAGTGTGATGAGAACAAAAGAACGGTGTTTCCTCCACATACGGACCATATCTAGTCCTACTCTGCTTGTGAAACTGAAACAAACAACAGGTCCACTAACATCCAATGCTTGTCAGTTAAGATGATAAACGTGTGAGCTTCGGGAACAATGTAATTCGTTTGAGCTGTGAAGTAACTGCCCTTACCTGAAACGAAGTGTTTCTTGTAGGAAGACTCAGAGCCTGAGGTTTAACTCCATTTCTGAAGTGAAAAACACAGCAGAGTTCTCATTTATAGATCACACTCTGCTTTAGAGCAAGAGGCACGCTCTTGCTTTCTAGAATCTCTAGGACAGCAGGAAACATGAGTGTGCTGAGAACAAAAGAACGGTGTTGCTTACACATACGGACCATATCTATTCCAACTCTGCTTCTGAAACTGATACAAAGCACTGGTCCTATAACATCTGATGCTTGTCAGTTAAGATTAGAAACGTGTTAGCTCCGTGAACGATGTAGTTCGTTTGAGCTGTAAAGTAACTGCCCTTACCTGAAACGAAGTGTTGCTTGTAGGAAGACTCAGAGCCTGGGGTTTAACTCCATTTCTGAAGTGAAACACACAGCAGAGTTGTCATATATAGATCATACTCTGCTTTAGAGCAAGAAGCACGCTCTTGCTTTCTAGAGTCTCTAGGACAGCAGGAATCATGAGTGTGCTGAGAACAAAAGAACGGTGTTTCTTACTCATTCGGGCCATATCGAGTCCAACTCTGCCTCTGAAATTGATACAAAGCACAGGTCCTCCAGCATCCAATGCTTGTCCTTTAAGATGAGAAACGTGTGAGCTTCGTGAACGATGTAGTTCGTTTGAGCTGTAAAGGAACTGCCCTTACCTGAAACGAAGTGTTGCCTGTAGGAAGACTCAGAGCCTGGGATTTAACTCCATTTCTGAAGTGAAACACACAGCATAGTTCTCATCCATTGAACACACTCTGCTTTAGAGTGAGAAGCACGCTCTTGCTTTCTAGATTCTCTAAGACAGCAGGAAACATGAGTGTGCTGAGAGCAAAAGAACGGTGTTTCTTACACATTCGGACCATATCTAGTCCAACTCTGCCTCTGAAATTGATACAAAGCTCAGGTCCTCTAACATCCAATGCTTGTCATTTAAGATGAGAAACGTGTGAGCTTCGTGAAGGATGTACTTCATTTGAGCTGAAAAGTGACTGCCCTTACCTGAAACGAAGTCTTTATTGTAGGAAGACACAGAGCCTGGGATTTAACTCCATTTCTGAAGGGAAACACAAAGCATAGTTCTCTTCCATGGATCACACTCTGCTTTAGAGCAAGAAGCACGCTCTTGCTTTCTAGATTCTCTAATACAGTAGGAAACGTGAGTGTGCTAAGAACAAATGAACGGTGTTTCCTACACATACGGACCATATCCAGTCCAACTCTGACTCTGAAATTGATACAAAGCACAGGTCCTCTGATATCCAATTCTTGTCATTTAAGATGAGAAACGTGTGAGCTTCGTGAATGATGTAGTTCATTTGAGCTGTAATGTAACTACCCTTGCCTGAAATGAAGTCTTGTTGTACGAAGACACAGAGCCTGGGATTTAACTCCATTTCTGAAGTGAAACACACAGCAGAGTTCTCATCCATTGATGACACTCTGCTTTAGAGCAAGAAGCATGCTCTAGCTTTCTAGAATCTCTAAGACAGCAGGAAACGTGAGTGTGCTGAGAACAAAAGAACGGTGTTTCCTACACATACGGACCATATCTAGTCCAACTCTGCTTGTGGAACTGGAACAAACCACAGGTCCACTAACATCCAATGCTTGTCAGTTAAGATGAGAAACGTGTGAGCTTCGTGAACGATGTAGTTCGTTTGAGCTGTAAAGTAACTGCCCTTACCTGAAACGAAGTCTTGTTTGTAGGAAGCCTCAGAGCCTGTGATTTAACTCCATTTCTGAAGTCAAACACACAGCAGAGTTCTCATCCATTGATGACACTCTGCTTTAGAGCAAGAAGCACGCTCTTGCTTTCCAGAGTCACTAAGGCAGCAGGAAACCTGAGTGTGATGAGAACAAAAAAACAGTGTTTCCTCCACATACGGACCATATCTAGTCCAACTCTGCTTGTGAAACTGAAACAAACAACAGGTCCACTAACATCCAATGCTTGTTAGTTAAGATGATAAACGTGTGAGCTTCGGGAACAATGTAATTCGTTTGAGCTGTGAAGTAACTGCCCTTACCTGAAACGAAGTGTTGCTTGTAGGAAGACTCAGAGCCTGAGGTTTAACTCCATTTCTGAAGTGAAAAACACAGCAGAGTTCTCATTTATAGATCACACTCTGCTTTAGAGCAAGAGGCACGCTCTTGCTTTCTAGAATCTCTAGGACAGCAGGAAACATGAGTGTGCTGAGAACAAAAGAACGGTGTTGCTTACACATACGGACCATATCTATTCCAACTCTGCTTCTGAAACTGATACAAAGCACTGGTCCTATAACATCTGATGCTTGTCAGTTAAGATTAGAAACGTGTGAGCTCCGTGAACGATGTAGTTCGTTTGAGCTGTAAAGTAACTGCCCTTACCTGAAACGAAGTGTTGCTTGTAGGAAGACTCAGAGCCTGGGGTTTAACTCCATTTCTGAAGTGAAACACACAGCAGAGTTGTCATATATAGATCATACTATGCTTTAGAGCAAGAAGCACGCTCTTGCTTTCTAGAGTCTCTAGGACAGCAGGAATCATGAGTGTGCTGAGAACAAAAGAACGGTGTTTCTTACTTATTCGGGCCATATCGAGTCCAACTCTGCCTCTGAAATTGATACAAAGCACAGTTCCTCCAGCATCCAATGCTTGTCATTTAAGATGAGAAACGTTTGAGCTTCGTGAACGATGTAGTTCGTTTGAGCTGTAAAGTAACTGCCTTACCTGAAACGAAGTCTTTTTTTTTTCGAAGACTAAGAGCCAGGGATTTAACTCCATTTCTGAAGTGAAACACACAGCAGAGTTCTCATCCATTGATCACACTCTGCTTTAGAGCAAGAAGCACGCTCTTGCTTTCTAGAATCTCTAAGACGGAAGGAAAAGTGAGGGTGCTGAGAACAAAAGAACGGTGTTTCCTACACATACGGACCATATCTAGTCCAACTCTGCTTCTGAAACTGACACAAAGCACTGGTCCTCTAACATCCAATGCTTGTCAATTAAGATGAGAAACGTGTGAGCTTCGTGAACGATATAGTTCGTTTGAGCTGTAAAGTAACTGCCCTTACCTGAAACGAAGTGTTGCTTGTAGGAAGACTCAGAGCCTGGGGTTTAACACCATTTCTGAAGTGAAACACACAGCAGAGTTCTCATATATAGATCACACTCTGCTTTAGAGCAAGAATCACGCTCTTGCTTTCTAGAGTCTCTAGGACAGCAGGAAACATGAGTGTGCTGAGAACAAAAGAACAGTGTTTCTTACACATACGGACGATATCTATTCCAATTCTGCTTCTGAAACTGATACAAAGCACTGGTCCTATAACATCCGATGCTTGTCAGTTAAGATTAGAAACGTTTGAGCTTCGTGAACGATGTATTCGTTTGAGATGTAAAGTAACTGCCCTTACCTGAAACGAAGTGTTGCTTTTAGGAAGACTCAGAGCCTGGGGTTTAACTCCATTTCTGAAGTGAAACACACAGCAGAGTTGTCATATATATATCATACTCTGCTTTAGAGCAAAAAGCACGCTCTTGCTTTCTAGAGTCTCTAAGACAGCAGGAAACGTGAGTGTGCTGAGAACAAAAGAACGGTGTTTCCTACACATACGGACCATATCTAGTCCAACTCTGCTTCTGAAACTGATACAAAGCACTGGTCCTCTAACATCCAATGCTTGTCAGTTAAGATGAGAAACGTGTTAGTTTCGTGAACGATGTAGTTCGTTTGAGCTGTAAAGTGACTGCCCTTTCCTGAAACGAAGTCTGGCATGTTGAAAGACACAGAGCCTGGGATTTAACTCCATTTTTGAAGGGAAACACAGAGCATACTTCTCATCCATGGATCACACTCTGCTTCAGAGCAACAAGCACCCTCTTGCTCTGTAGCTTCTCTAGTACAGCAGGAAACGTGAGTGTGCTGAGAACAAAAGAACGGTGTTTCCTACACATATGGACCATATCTATTCCAACTCTGCTTCTGAAACTGACACAAAGCACTGGTCCTATAACATCCAATGCTTGTCAGTTATAATGAGAAACGTGTGAGCTGCGAGGAACGATGTACTTCCTTTGAGCTGAAAAGAGACTGCGTTTACCTGCAATGAAGACTTGCTTGTGTGAAGACACAGAGCTTGGGATTTAACTCCATTTAAGAACGGAAACACACAGCACAGTTGTCATCCATGAAACACACTCTGCTTTAGAGCAACAGGCACGCTCTTGCTTTATAGGGTCTCTAATACAGCAGGACCCTTGAGTGTTTTCAGAAAAAAGAACGGTGTTTCCTACAGATACAGACCATATATACTTCAACTCTGCTTCTGAAACTGAAACAAACCATAGGTCCTCTAACATCCAATGCTTGTCCTTTAAGATGAGAAACGTGTGAGCTTCGTGAACGATGTAGTTCGTTTGAGCTGTAAAGGAACTGCCCTTACCTGAAACGAAGTGTTGCCTGTAGGAAGACTCAGAGCCTGGGATTTAACTCCATTTCTGAAGTGAAACACACAGCATAGTTCTCATCCATTGATCACACTCTGCTTTAGAGTGAGAAGCACGCTCTTGCTTTCTAGATTCTCTAAGACAGCAGGAAACATGAGTGTGCTGAGAGCAAAAGAACGGTGTTTCTTACACATTCGGACCATTTCTAGTCCAACTCTGCCTCTGAAATTGATACAAAGCTCAGGTCCTCTAACATCCAATGCTTGTCATTTAAGATGAGAAACGTGTGAGCTTCGTGAAGGATGTACTTCATTTGAGCTGAAAAGTGACTGCCCTTACCTGAAACGAAGTCTTTATTGTAGGAAGACACAGAGCCTGGGATTTAACTCCATTTCTGAAGGGAAACACAAAGCTTAGTTCTCTTCCATGGATCACACTCTGCTTTAGAGCAAGAAGCACGCTCTTGCTTTCTAGATTCTCTAATACAGTAGGAAACGTGAGTGTGCTAAGAACAAATGAACGGTGTTTCCTACACATACGGACCATATCTAGTCCAACTCTGCTTGTGGCACTGGAACAAACCACAGGTCCACTAACATCCCATGCTTGTCAGTTAAGATGAGAAACGTGTGAGCTTCGTGAAAGATGTAGTTCGTTTGAGCTGTAAAGTATCTGCCCTTACCGGAAACGAAGTCTTGTTTGTAGGAAGCCTCAGAGCCTGTGATTTAACTCCATTTCTGAAGTGAAACACACAGCAGAGTTCTCATCCATTGATGACACTCTGCTTTAGAGCAAGAAGCACGCTCTAGCTTTCTAGAGTCTCTAACACAGCAGGAAACGTGAGTGTGCTGAGAACAAAAGAACGGTGTTTCCTACACATACGGACCATATCTAGTCCAACTCTGCTTCTGAAACTGATACAAAGCATTGGTCCTCTAACATCTAATGCTTGTCAGTTAAGATGAGAAACGTGTGAGCTTCGTGAACGATGTAGTACGTTTGAGCTGTAAAGTAACTGCCCTTACCTGAAACGAAGTCTTGTGTGTAGGAAGAATAAGAAACTGGGATTTAATTGCATTTCTGAAGTGATACACACAGCAGAGTTCTCATATATAGATCACACTCTGCTTTAGAGCAAGAAGCACACTCTTGCTTTCTAGACTCTCTAAGACAGCAGGAATCATGAGTGTGCTGAGAACAAAAGAACGGTGTTTCCTACACATACGGACCATATCTAGTCCAACTCTGCTTCTGAAACTGACACAAAGCACTGGTCCTCTAACATCCAATGCTTGTCAATTAAGATGAGAAACGTGTGAGCTTCGTGAACGATATAGTTCGTTTGAGCTGTAAAGTAACTGACCTTACCTGAAACGAAGTGTTGCTTGTAGGAAGACTCAGAGCCTGGGGTTTAACTCCATTTCTGAAGTGAAACACACAGCAGAGTTCTCATATATAGATCACACTCTGCTTTAGAGCAAGAATAACGCTCTTGCTTTCTAGAGTCTCTAGGACAGCAGGAAACATGAGTGTGCTGAGAACAAAAGAACAGTGTTTCTTACACATACGGACGATATCTATTCCAATTCTGCTTCTGAAACTGATACAAAGCACTGGTCCTATAACATCCGATGCTTGTCAGTTAAGATTAGAAACGTTTGAGCTTCGTGAACGATGTATTCGTTTGAGATGTAAAGTAACTGCACTTACCTGAAACGAAGTGTTGCTTTTAGGAAGATTCAGAGCCTGGGGTTTAACTCCATTTCTGAAGTGAAACACAAAGAAGAGTTGTCATATATAGATCCTACTCTGCTTTAGAGCAAAAAGCACGCTCTTGCTTTCTAGAGTCTCTAAGACAGCAGGAAACGTGAGTGTGCTGAGAACAAAAGAACGGTGTTTCCTACACATACGGACCATATCTAGTCCAACTCTGCTTCTGAAACTGATACAAAGCACTGGTCCTCTAACATCCAATGCTTGTCAGTTAAGATGAGAAACGTGTTAGTTTCGTGAACGATGTAGTTCGTTTGAGCTGTAAAGTGACTGCCCTTCCCTGAAACGAAGTCTGGCATGTTGAAAGACACAGAGCCGGGGATTTAACTCCATTTTTGAAGGGAAACACAGAGCATACTTCTCATCCATGGATCACACTCTGCTTCAGAGCAACAAGCACCCTCTTGCTCTGTAGCTTCTCTAGTACAGCAGGAAACGTGAGTGTGCTGAGAACAAAAGAACGGTGTTTCCTACACATATGGACCATATCTATTCCAACTCTGCTTCTGAAACTGACACAAAGCACTGGTCCTATAACATCCAATGCTTGTCAGTTAAGATTAGACACGTGTGAGCTTCGTGAACGATGTAGTTCGTTTGAGCTGTAAAGTAACTGCCCTTACCTGAAACGAAGTGTTGCTTGTAGGAAGACTCAGAACCTGGGGTTTAACTCCATTTCTGAAGTGAAAAACACAGCAGAGTTCTCATATATAGATCACACTCTACTTTAGAGCAAGAAGCACACTCTTGCTTTCTAGACTCTCTAAGACAGCAGGAATCATGAGTGTGCTGAGAACAAAAGAACGGTGTTTCCTACACATACGGACCATATCTAGTCCAACTCTGCCTCTGAAATTGATACAAAGCACAGGTCCTCTAACATCCAATGCTTGTCATTTAAGATGAGAAACATGTGAGATTCGTGAACGATGTAGTTCATTTGAGCTGTAATGTAACTGCCCTTCCCTGAAACGATGTCTTGCATGATGAAAGACACAGAGCCTGGGATTTAACTCCATTTCTGAAGGGAAACACACAGCATAGTTCTCATCCATGGATCACACTCTGCTTCAGAGCAAGAAGCACGCTCTTGCTTTCTAGAGTCTCTAAGACTGCAGGAAACGTGAGTGTGCTGAGAACAAAAGAACGGTGTTTCCTACACATATGGACCATATCTATTCCAACTCTGCTTCTGAAACTGACACAAAGCACTGGTCCTATAACATCCAATGCTTGTCAGTTAAGATTAGACACGTGTGAGCTTCGTGAACGATGTAGTTCGTTTGAGCTGTAAAGTAACTGCCCTTACCTGAAACGAAGTGTTGCTTGAAGGAAGACTCAGAACCTGGGGTTTAACTCCATTTCTGAAGTGAAAAACACAGCAGAGTTGTCATATATAGATCATATTCTGCTTTAGAGCAAGAAGCACGCTCTTGCTTTCTAGAGTCTCTAGGACAGCAGGAAACATGAGTGTGCTGAGAACAAAAGAACGGTGTTTCCTACACATACGTACCATATCGAGTCCAATTCTGCTTCTTAAAATGATACAAAGCACTGGTCCTCTAACATCCAATGCTTGTCAGTTAAGATGAGAAACGTGTGAGCTGCGAGGAACGATGTACTTCCTTTGAGCTGAAAAGAGACTGCGTTTACCTGCAATGAAGACTTGCTTGTGTGAAGACACAGAGCTTGGGATTTAACTCCATTTAAGAACGGAAACACACAGCACAGTTGTTATCCATAAAACACACTCTGCTTTAGAGCAACAGGCACGCTCTTGCTTCATAGAGTCTCTAATACAGCAGGACCCTTGAGTGTTTTCAGAAAAAAGAACGGTGTTTCCTACAGATACAGACCATATATACTTCAACTCTGCTTCTGAAACTGAAACAAACCATAGGTCCTCTAACATCCAATGCTTGTCATTTAAGATGAGAAACGTGTGAGCTTCGTGAACGATGTAGTTCGTTTGAGCTGTAAAGGAACTGCCCTTACCTGAAACGAAGTTTTGCCTGTAGGAAGACTCAGAGCCTGGGATTTAACTCCATTTCTGAAGTGAAACACACAGCATAGTTCTCATCGATTGAACACACTCTGCTTTAGAGTGAGAAGCACGCTCTTGCTTTCTAGATTCTCTAAGACAGCAGGAAACATGAGTGTGCTGAGAGCAAAAGAACGGTGTTTCTTACACATTCGGACCATATCTAGTCCAACTCTGCCTCTGAAATTGATACAAAGCTCAGGTCCTCTAACATCCAATGCTTGTCATTTAAGATGAGAAACGTGTGAGCTTCGTGAAGGATGTACTTCATTTGAGCTGAAAAGTGACTGCCCTTACCTGAAACGAAGTCTTTATTGTAGGAAGACACAGAGCCTGGGATTTAACTCCATTTCTGAAGGGAAACACAAAGCATAGTTCTCTTCCATGGATCACACTCTGCTTTAGAGCAAGAAGCACGCTCTTGCTTTCTAGATTCTCTAATACAATAGGAAACGTGAGTGTGCTAAGAACAAATGAACGGTGTTTCCTACACATACGGACCATATCTAGTCCAACTCTGACTCTGAAATTGATACAAAGCACAGGTCCTCTGATATCCAATTCTTGTCATTTAAGATGAGAAACGTGTGAGCTTCGTGAATGATGTAGTTCATTTGAGCTGTAATGTAACTACCTTTGCCTGAAATGAAGTCTTGTTGTACGAAGACACAGAGCCTGGGATTTAACTCCATTTCTGAAGTGAAACACACAGCAGAGTTCTCATCCATTGATGACACTCTGCTTTAGAGCAAGAAGCACGCTCTAGCTTTCTAGAATCTCTAAGACAGCAGGAAACGTGAGTGTGCTGAGAACAAAAGAACGGTGTTTCCTACACATACGGACCATATCTAGTCCAACTCTGCTTGTGGAACTGGAACAAACCACAGGTCCACTAACATCCAATGCTTGTCAGTTAAGATGAGAAACGTGTGAGCTTCGTGAACGATGTAGTTCGTTTGAGCTGTAAAGTAACTGCCCTTACCTGAAACGAAGTCTTGTTTGTAGGAAGCCTCAGAGCCTGTGATTTAACTCCATTTCTGAAGTGAAACACACAGCAGAGTTCTCATCCATTGATGACACTCTGCTTTAGAGCAAGAAGCACGCTCTTGCTTTCCAGAGTCACTAAGGCAGCAGGAAACCTGAGTGTGATGAGAACAAAAGAACGGTGTTTCCTCCACATACGGACCATATCTAGTCCTACTCTGCTTGTGAAACTGAAACAAACAACAGGTCCACTAACATCCAATGCTTGTCAGTTAAGATGATAAACGTGTGAGCTTCGGGAACAATGTAATTCGTTTGAGCTGTGAAGTAACTGCCCTTACCTGAAACGAAGTGTTGCTTGTAGGAAGACTCAGAGCCTGAGGTTTAACTCCATTTCTGAAGTGAAAAACACAGCAGAGTTCTCATTTATAGATCACACTCTGCTTTAGAGCAAGAGGCACGCTCTTGCTTTCTAGAATCTCTAGGACAGCAGGAAACATGAGTGTGCTGAGAACAAAAGAACGGTGTTGCTTACACATACGGACCATATCTATTCCAACTCTGCTTCTGAAACTGATACAAAGCACTGGTCCTATAACATCTGATGCTTGTCAGTTAAGATTAGAAACGTGTGAGCTCCGTGAACGATGTAGTTCGTTTGAGCTGTAAAGTAACTGCCCTTACCTGAAACGAAGTGTTGCTTGTAGGAAGACTCAGAGCCTGGGGTTTAACTCCATTTCTGAAGTGAAACACACAGCAGAGTTGTCATATATAGATCATACTCTGCTTTAGAGCAAGAAGCAGGCTCTTGCTTTCTAGAGTCTCTAGGACAGCAGGAATAATGAGTGTGCTGAGAACAAAAGAACGGTGTTTCTTACTCATTCGGGCCATATCGAGTCCAACTCTGCCTCTGAAATTGATACAAAGCACAGGTCCTCCAGCATCCAATGCTTGTCATTTAAGATGAGAAATGTGTGAGCTTCGTGAACGATGTAGTTCGTTTGAGCTGTAAAGGAACTGCCCTTACCTGAAACGAAGTGTTGCCTGTAGGAAGACTCAGAGCCTGGGATTTAACTCCATTTCTGAAGTGAAACACACAGCATAGTTCTCATCCATTGATCACACTCTGCTTTAGAGTGAGAAGCACGCTCTTGCTTTCTAGATTCTCTAAGACAGCAGGAAACATGAGTGTGCTGATAGCAAAAGAACGGTGTTTCTTACACATTCGGACCATATCTAGTCCAACTCTGCCTCTGAAATTGATACAAAGCTCAGGTCCTCTAACATCCAATGCTTGTCATTTAAGATGAGAAACGTGTGAGCTTCGTGAAGGATGTACTTCATTTGAGCTGAAAAGTGACTGCCCTTACCTGAAACGAAGTCTTTATTGTAGGAAGACACAGAGCCTGGGATTTAACTCCATTTCTGAAGGGAAACACAAAGCATAGTTCTCTTCCATGGATCACACTCTGCTTTAGAGCAAGAAGCACGCTCTTGCTTTCTAGATTCTCTAATACAGTAGGAAACGTGAGTGTGCTAAGAACAAATGAACGGTGTTTCCTACACATACGGACCATATCTAGTCCAACTCTGACTCTGAAATTGATACAAAGCACAGGTCCTCTGATATCCAATTCTTGTCATTTAAGATGAGAAACGTGTGAGCTTCGTGAATGATGTAGTTCATTTGAGCTGTAATGTAACTACCCTTGCCTGAAATGAAGTCTTGTTGTACGAAGACACAGAGCCTGGGATTTAACTCCATTTCTGAAGTGAAACCCACAGCAGAGTTGTCATATATAGATCATACTCTGCTTTAGAGCAAGAAGCACGCTCTTGCTTTCTAGAATCTCTAAGACAGAAGGAAACGTGAGTGTGCTGAGAACAAAAGAACGGTGTTTCCTACACATACGGACCATATCTAGTCCAACTCTGCTTCTGAAACTGACACAAAGCACTGGTCCTCTAACATCCAATGCTTGTCAATTAAGATGAGAAATGTGTGAGCTTCGTGAACGATATAGTTCGTTTGAGCTGTAAAGTAACTGCCCTTACCTGAAACGAAGTGTTGCTTGTAGGAAGACTCAGAGCCTGGGGTTTAACTCCATTTCTGAAGTGAAACACACAGCAGAGTTCTCATATATAGATCACACTCTGCTTTAGAGCAAGAATCACGCTCTTGCTTTCTAGAGTCTCTAGGACAGCAGGAAACATGAGTGTGCTGAGAACAAAAGAACAGTGTTTCTTACACATACGGACGATATCTATTCCAATTCTGCTTCTGAAACTGATACAAAGCACTGGTCCTATAACATCTGATGCTTGTCAGTTAAGATTAGAAACGTTTGAGCTTCGTGAACGATGTATTCGTTTGAGATGTAAAGTAACTGCCCTTACCTGAAACGAAGTGTTGCTTTTAGGAAGACTCAGAGCCTGGGGTTTAACTCCATTTCTGAAGTGAAACACACAGCAGAGTTGTCATATATAGATCATACTCTGCTTTAGAGCAAAAAGCACGCTCTTGCTTTCTAGAGTCTCTAAGACAGCAGGAAACGTGAGTGTGCTGAGAACAAAAGAACGGTGTTTCCTACACATACGGACCATATCTAGTCCAACTCTGCTTCTGAAACTGATACAAAGCACTGGTCCTCTAACATCCAATGCTTGTCAGTTAAGATGAGAAACGTGTTAGTTTCGTGAACGATGTAGTTCGTTTGAGCTGTAAAGTGACTGCCCTTCCCTGAAACGAAGTCTGGCATGTTGAAAGACACAGAGCCTGGGATTTAACTCCATTTTTGAAGGGAAACACAGAGCATACTTCTCATCCATGGATCACACTCTGCTTCAGAGCAACAAGCACCCTCTTGCTCTGTAGCTTCTCTAGTAGAGCAGGAAACGTGAGTGTGCTGAGAACAAAAGAACGGTGTTTCCTACACATATGGACCATATCTATTCCAACTCTGCTTCTGAAACTGACACAAAGCACTGGTCCTATAACATCCAATGCTTGTCAGTTAAGATTAGACACGTGTGAGCTTCGTGAACGATGTAGTTCGTTTGAGCTGTAAAGTAACTGCCCTTACCTGAAACGAAGTGTTGCTTGTAGGAAGACTCAGAACCTGGGGTTTAACTCCATTTCTGAAGTGAAAAACACAGCAGAGTTGTCATATATAGATCATATTCTGCTTTAGAGCAAGAAGCACGCTCTTGCTTTCTAGAATCTCTAGGACAGCAGGAAACATGAGTGTGCTGAGAACAAAAGAACGGTGTTTCCTACACATACGTACCATATCGAGTCCAATTCTGCTTCTTAAAATGATACAAAGCACTGGTCCTCTAACATCCAATGCTTGTCAGTTAAGATGAGAAACGTGTGAGCTGCGAGGAATGATGTACTTCCTTTGAGCTGAAAAGAGACTGCGTTTACCTGCAATGAAGACTTGCTTGTGTGAAGACACAGAGCTTGGGATTTAACTCCATTTAAGAACGGAAACACACAGCACAGTTGTCATCCATGAAACACACTCTGCTTTAGAGCAACAGGCACGCTCTTGCTTCATAGAGTCTCTAATACAGCAGGACCCTTGAGTGTATCCTACAGATACAGACCATATATACTTCAACTCTGCTTCTGAAACTGAAACAAACCATAGGTCCTCTAACATCCAATGCTTGTCATTTAAGATGAGAAACGTGTGAGCTTCGTGAACGATGTAGTTCGTTTGAGCTGTAAAGGAACTGCCCTTACCTGAAACGAAGTGTTGCCTGTAGGAAGACTCAGAGCCTGGAATTTAACTCCATTTCTGAAGTGAAACACACAGCATAGTTCTCATCCATTGATCACACTCTGCTTTAGAGTGAGAAGCATGCTCTTGCTTTCTAGATTCTCTAAGACAGCAGGAAACATGAGTGTGCTGAGAGCAAAAGAACGGTGTTTCTTACACATTCGGACCATATCTAGTCCAACTCTGCCTCTGAAATTGATACAAAGCTCAGGTCCTCTAACATCCAATGCTTGTCATTTAAGATGAGAAACGTGTGAGCTTCGTGAAGGATGTACTTCATTTGAGCTGAAAAGTGACTGCCCTTACCTGAAACGAAGTCTTTATTGTAGGAAGACACAGAGCCTGGGATTTAACTCCATTTCTGAAGGGAAACACAAAGCATAGTTCTCTTCCATGGATCACACTCTGCTTTAGAGCAAGAAGCACCCTCTTGCTTTCTAGATTCTCTAATACAGTAGGAAACGTGAGTGTGCTAAGAACAAATGAACGGTGTTTCCTACACATACGGACCATATCTAGTCCAACTCTGACTCTGAAATTGATACAAAGCACAGGTCCTCTGATATCCAATTCTTGTCATTTAAGATGAGAAACGTGTGAGCTTCGTGAATGATGTAGTTCATTTGAGCTGTAATGTAACTACCCTTGCCTGAAATGAAGTCTTGTTGTACGAAGACACAGAGCCTGGGATTTAACTCCATTTCTGAAGTGAAACACACAGCAGATTTCTCATCCATTGATGACACTCTGCTTTAGAGCAAGAAGCACGCTCTAGCTTTCTAGAATCTCTAAGACAGCAGGAAACGTGAGTGTGCTGAGAACAAAAGAACGGTGTTTCCTACACACACGGACCATATCTAGTCCAACTCTGCTTGTGGAACTGGAACAAACCACAGGTCCACTAACATCCAATGCTTGTCAGTTAAGATGAGAAACGTGTGAGCTTCGTGAACGATGTAGTTCGTTTGAGCTGTAAAGTAACTGCCCTTACCTGAAACGAAGTCTTGTTTGTAGGAAGCCTCAGAGTCTGTGATTTAACTCCATTTCTGAAGTGAAACACACAGCAGAGTTCTCATCCATTGATGACACTCTGCTTTAGAGCAAGAAGCACGCTCTTGCTTTCCAGAGTCACTAAGGCAGCAGGAAACCTGAGTGTGATGAGAACAAAAGAACGGTGTTTCCTCCAAATACGGACCATATCTAGTCCAACTCTGCTTGTGAAACTGAAACAAACAACAGGTCCACTAACATCCAATGCTTGTCAGTTGAGATGATAAACGTGTGAGCTTCGGGAACAATGTAATTCGTTTGAGCTGTGAAGTAACTGCCCTTACCTGAAACGAAGTGTTGCTTGTAGGAAGACTCAGAGCCTGAGGTTTAACTCCATTTCTGAAGTGAAAAACACAGCAGAGTTCTCATTTATAGATCAAACTCTGCTTTAGAGCAAGAGGCACGCTCTTGCTTTCTAGAATCTCTAGGACAGCAGGAAACATGAGTGTGCTGAGAACAAAAGAACGGTGTTGCTTACACATACGGACCATATCTATTCCAACTCTGCTTCTGAAACTGATACAAAGCACTGGTCCTATAACATCTGATGCTTGTCAGTTAAGATTAGAAACGTGTCAGCTCCGTGAATGATGTAGTTCGTTTGAGCTGTAAAGTAACTGCCCTTACCTGAAACGAAGTGTTGCTTGTAGGAAGACTCAGAGCCTGGGGTTTAACTCCACTTCTGAAGTGAAACACACAGCAGAGTTGTCATATATAGATCATACTCTGCTTTAGAGCAAGAAGCACGCTCTTGCTTTCTAGAGTCTCTAGGACAGCAGGAATCATGAGTGTGCTGAGAACAAAAGAACGGTGTTTCTTACTCATTCGGGCCATATCGAGTCCAACTCTGCCTCTGAAATTGATACAAAGCACAGGTCCTCCAGCATCCAATGCTTGTCATTTAAGATGAGAAACGTGTGAGCTTCGTGAACGATGTAGTTCGTTTGAGCTGTAAAGTAACTGCCTTACCTGAAACGAAGTCTTTTTTTTTTCGAAGACTAAGAGCCAGGGATTTAACTCCATTTCTGAAGTGAAACACACAGCAGAGTAATCATCCATTGATCACACTCTGCTTTAGAGCAAGAAGCACGCTCTTGCTTTCTAGAATCTCTAAGACAGAAGGAAACGTGAGTGTGCTGAGAACAAAAGAACGGTGTTTCCTACACATACGGACCATATCTAGTCCAACTCTGCTTCTGAAACTGACACAAAGCACTGGTCCTCTAACATCCAATGCTTGTCAATTAAGATGAGAAACGTGTGAGCTTCGTGAACGATATAGTTCGTTTGAGCTGTAAAGTAACTGCCCTTACCTGAAACGAAGTGTTGCTTGTAGGAAGACTCAGAGCCTGGGGTTTAACTCCATTTCTGAAGTGAAACACACAGCAGAGTTCTCATATATAGATCACACTCTGCTTTAGAGCAAGAATCACGCTCTTGCTTTCTAGAGTCTCTAAGACAGCAGGAAACGTGAGTGTGCTGAGAACAAAAGAACGGTGTTTCCTACACATACGGACCATATCTAGTCCAACTCTGCTTCTGAAACTGATACAAAGCACTGGTCCTCTAACATCCAATGCTTGTCAGTTAAGATGAGAAACGTGTTAGTTTCGTGAACGATGTAGTTCGTTTGAGCTGTAAAGTGACTGCCCTTCCCTGAAACGAAGTCTGGCATGTTGAAAGACACAGAGCCTGGGATTTAACTCCATTTTTGAAGGGAAACACAGAGCATACTTCTCATCCATGGATCACACTCTGCTTCAGAGCAACAAGCACCCTCTTGCTCTGTAGCTTCTCTAGTACAGCAGGAAACGTGAGTGTGCTGAGAACAAAAGAACGGTGTTTCCTACACATATGGACCATATCTATTCCAACTCTGCTTCTGAAACTGACACAAAGCACTGGTCCTATAACATCCAATGCTTGTCAGTTAAGATTAGACACGTGTGAGCTTCGTGAACGATGTAGTTCGTTTGAGCTGTAAAGTAACTGCCCTTACCTGAAACGAAGTGTTGCTTGTAGGAAGACTCAGAACCTGGGGTTTAACTCCATTTCTGAAGTGAAAAACACAGCAGAGTTGTCATATATAGATCATATTCTGCTTTAGAGCAAGAAGCACGCTCTTGCTTTCTAGAATCTCTAGGACAGCAGGAAACATGAGTGTGCTGAGAACAAAAGAACGGTGTTTCCTACACATACGTACCATATCGAGTCCAATTCTGCTTCTTAAAATGATACAAAGCACTGGTCCTCTAACATCCAATGCTTGTCAGTTAAGATGAGAAACGTGTGAGCTGCGAGGAACGATGTACTTCCTTTGAGCTGAAAAGAGACTGCGTTTACCTGCAATGAAGACTTGCTTGTGTGAAGACACAGAGCTTGGGATTTAACTCCATTTAAGAACGGAAACACACAGCACAGTTGTCATCCATGAAACACACTCTGCTTTAGAGCAACAGGCACGCTCTTGCTTCATAGAGTCTCTAATACAGCAGGACCCTTGAGTGTTTTCAGAAAAAAGAACGGTGTTTCCTACAGATACAGACCATATATACTTCAACTCTGCTTCTGAAACTGAAACAAACCATAGGTCCTCTAACATCCAATGCTTGTCATTTAAGATGAGAAACGTGTGAGCTTCGTGAACGATGTAGTTCGTTTGAGCTGTAAAGGAACTGCCCTTACCTGAAACGAAGTGTTGCCTGTAGGAAGACTCAGAGCCTGGGATTTAACTCCATTTCTGAAGTGAAACACACAGCATAGTTCTCATCCATTGATCACACTCTGCTTTAGAGTGAGAAGCACGCTCTTGCTTTCTAGATTCTCTAAGACAGCAGGAAACATGAGTGTGCTGAGAGCAAAAGAACGGTGTTTCTTACACATTCGGACCATATCTAGTCCAACTCTGCCTCTGAAATTGATACAAAGCTCAGGTCCCCTAACATCCAATGCTTGTCATTTAAGATGAGAAACGTGTGAGCTTCGTGAAGGATGTACTTCATTTGAGCTGAAAAGTGACTGCCCTTACCTGAAACGAAGTCTTTATTGTAGGAAGACACAGAGCCTGGGATTTAACTCCATTTCTGAAGGGAAACACAAAGCATAGTTCTCTTCCATGGATCACACTCTGCTTTAGAGCAAGAAACACGCTCTTGCTTTCTAGATTCTCTAATACAGTAGGAAATGTGAGTGTGCTAAGAACAAATGAACGGTGTTTCCTACACATACGGACCATATCTAGTCCAACTCTGACTCTGAAATTGATACAAAGCACAGGTCCTCTGATATCCAATTCTTGTCATTTAAGATGAGAAACGTGTGAGCTTCGTGAATGATGTAGTTCATTTGAGCTGTAATGTAACTACCCTTGCCTGAAATGAAGTCTTGTTGTACGAAGACACAGAGCCTGGGATTTAACTCCATTTCTGAAGTGAAACACACAGCAGAGTTCTCATCCATTGATGACACTCTGCTTTAGAGCAAGAAGCACGCTCTAGCTGTCTAGAATCTCTAAGACAGCAGGAAACGTGAGTGTGCTGAGAACAAAAGAACGGTGTTTCCTACACATACGGACCATATCTAGTCCAACTCTGCTTGTGGAACTGGAACAAACCACAGGTCCACTAACATCCAATGCTTGTCAGTTAAGATGAGAAACGTGTGAGCTTCGTGAACGATGTAGTTCGTTTGAGCTGTAAAGTAACTGCCCTTACCTGAAACAAAGTCTTGTTTGTAGGAAGCCTCAGAGCCTGTGATTTAACTCCATTTCTGAAGTGAAACACACAGCAGAGTTCTCATCCATTGATGACACTCTGCTTTAGAGCAAGAAGCACGCTCTTGCTTTCCAGAGTCACTAAGGCAGCAGGAAACCTGAGTGTGATGAGAACAAAAGAACGGTGTTTCCTCCACATACGGACCATATCTAGTCCAACTCTGCTTGTGAAACTGAAACAAACAACAGGTCCACTAACATCCAATGCTTGTCAGTTAAGATGATAAACGTGTGAGCTTCGGGAACAATGTAATTCGTTTGAGCTGTGAAGTAACTGCCCTTACCTGAAACGAAGTGTTGCTTGTAGGAAGACTCAGAGCCTGAGGTTTAACTCCATTTCTGAAGTGAAAAACACAGCAGAGTTCTCATTTATAGATCACACTCTGCTTTAGAGCAAGAGGCACGCTCTTGCTTTCTAGAATCTCTAGGACAGCAGGAAACATGAGTGTGCTGAGAACAAAAGAACGGTGTTGCTTACACATACGGACCATATCTATTCCAACTCTGCCTCTGAAACTGATACAAAGCACTGGTCCTATAACATCTGATGCTTGTCAGTTAAGATTAGAAACGTGTGAGCTCCGTGAACGATGTAGTTCGTTTGAGCTGTAAAGTAACTGCCCTTACCTGAAACGAAGTGTTGCTTGTAGGAAGACTCAGAGCCTGGGGTTTAACTCCATTTCTGAAGTGAAACACACAGCAGAGTTGTCATATATAGATCATACTCTGCTTTATAGCAAGAAGCACGCTCTTGCTTTCTAGAGTCTCTAGGACAGCAGGAAACATGAGTGTGCTGAGATCAAAAGAACGGTGTTGCTTACACATATGGACAATATCTATTCCAACTCTGCTACTGAAACTGATACAAAGCACTGGTCCTATAATATCCGATGCTTGCCAGTTAAGATTAGAAACGTGTGAGCTTCGTGAACGATGTAGTTCCTTTGAGAAATAAAGTAACTGCCCTTACCTGAAACGAAGTGTTGCCTGTAGGAAGACTAAGAGCCTGGGATTTAACTCCATTTCTGAAGTGAAACACACAGCAGAGTTGTCATATATAGATCATACTCTGCTTTAGAGCAAGAAGCACGCTCTTGCTTTCTATAGTCTCTAGGACAGCAGGAAACATGTGTGTGCTAAGAACAAATGAACGGTGTATCCTACACATACAGACCATATCTAGTTCAACTCTGCTTCTGAAACTGATACAAAGCACTGGTCCTCTAACATCCAATGCTTGTCAGTTAAGATGAGAAACGTGTGAGCTTCATGAACGATGTAGTTCGTTTGAGATGAAGAGTGACTGCCCTTACTTGAAAGGAATTCTTGCTTGTAGGAAGATACAGAGCCTGGAATTTAACTCCATTTCTGCATGGAAATACACCACAGAGTTCTGATATATAGATCACACTCTGCTTTAGAGCAAGAAGCACACTCTTGCTTTCTAGACTCTCTAAGACAGCAGGAATCATGAGTGTGCTAAGAACAAAAGAACGGTGTTTCCTACACATACGGACCATATCTAGTCCAACTCTGCCTCTGAAATTGATACAAAGCACAGGTCCTCAAACATCCAATTCTTGTCATTTAAGATGAGAAACGTGTGAGCTTCGTGAATGATGTAGTTCATTTGAGCTGTAATGTAACTGCAATTACCTGAAATGAAGTCTTGTTGTAGGAAGACACACAGCCTGGGATTTAACTCCATTTCTGAAGTGAAACACACAGCAGAGTTCTCATCCATTGATGACACTCTGCTTTAGAGCAAGAAGCACGCTCTTGCTTTCCAGAGTCACTAAGGCAGCAGGAAACCTGAGTGTGATGAGAACAAAAGAAAGGTGTTTCCTCCAATACGGACCATATCTAGTCCAACTCTGCTTGTGAAACTGAAACAAACCACAGGTCCACTAACATCCCATGCTTGTCAGTTAAGATGATAAACGTGTGAGCTTCGTGAATGATGTAGTTCGTTTGAGCTGTAAAGTAACTGCCCTTACCTGAAATGAATTCTTGTTTGTAGGAAGACTCAGAGTCTGGGATTTAACTCCATTTCTGAAGTGAAACACACAGCATAGTTCTCATCCATTGATCACACTCTGCTTTAGAGCAAGAATCACGCTCTAGCATTATAGAGTCTCTAACACAGCAGGAAACATGAGTGTGCTGAGAACAAAAGAACGGTGTTTCCTACACATACGGATCATATCTAGTCCAACTCTGCTTCTGAAACTGATACAAAGCACTGGTCCTCTAACATCCAATGCTTGTCAGTTAAGATGAGAAACGTGTGAGCTTCGTGAACGATGTATTTCGTTTGAGCGGTAAAGTAACTGCCCTTACCTGAAATGAAGTGTTGATTGTAGGAAGACTCAGAGCCTGAGGTTTAACTCCATTTCTGAAGGGAAAAACACAGCAGAGTTCTCATTTATAGATCACACTCTGCTTTAGAGCAAGAAGCACGCTCTTGCTTTCTAGAGTCTCTAGGACAGCAGGAAACATGAGTGTGCTGAGAACAAAAGAACGGTGTTTCTTACACATTCGGGCCATATCGAGTCCAACTCTGCCTCTGAAATTGATACAAAGCACAGGTACTCCAGCATCCAATGCTTGTCATTTAAGATGAGAAACGTGTGAGCGTCGTGAACGATGTTGTTCGTTTGAGCTGTAAAATAACTTCCCTTCCCTGAAACGAAGTCTTGTTTGTAGGAAGAATAAGAAACTGGGATTTAATTGCATTTCTGAAGTGATACACACAGCAGAGTTCTCATATATAGATCACACTCTGCTTTAGAGCAAGAAGCACACTCTTGCTTTCTAGACTCTCTAAGACAGCAGGAAACATGAGTGTGCTGAGAACAAAAGAACGGTGTTTCTTACACATTCGGGCCTTATCGAGGCCAACTCTGCCTCTGAAATTGATACAAAGCTCAGGTCCTCCAGCATCCAATGCTTGTCATTTAAGATGAGAAACGTGTGAGCTTGGTGAACGATGTAGTTCGTTTGAGCTGTAAAATAACTGCCCTTCCCTGAAACGAAGTCTTGTTTTTCGGAAGACTAAGAGCCTGGGATTTAACTCCATTTTTGAAGTGAAACACACAGCAGAGTTCTCATATATAGATCACACTCTGCTTTAGAGCAAGAAGCACACTCTTGCTTTGTAGACTCTCTAAGACAGCAGGAATCATGAGTGTGCTGAGAACAAAAGAACGGTGTTTCCTACAAATACGGACCTTATCTAGTCCAACTCTGCCTCTGAAATTGATACAAAGCACAGGTCCTCTAACATCCAATGCTTGTCATTTAAGATGAGAAACGTGTGAGCTTCGTAAACGATGTAGTTCATTTGAGCTGTAAAGTAACTGCCCTTACCTGAAACGAAGTGTTGCTTGTAGGAAGACTCAGAGCCTGGGGTTTAACTCCATTTCTGAAGTGAAACACACAGCAGAGTTGTCATATATAGATCATACTCTGCTTTAGAGCAAGAAGCACGCTCTTGCTTTCTAGAGTCTCTAGGACAGCAGGAAACAGGAGTGTGCTGAGAACAAAAGAACGGTGTTGCTTACACATATGGACCATATCTATTCCAACTCTGCTTCTGAAACTGATACAAAGCACTGGTCCTATAACAAACGATGCTTGCCAGTTAAGATTAGAAACGTGTGAGCTTCTTGAACGATGCAATTCGTTTGAGCTGTAAAGTAACTGCCCTTACCTGAAACGAAGTGTTGCTTGTAGGAAGACTCAGAGCCTGGGGTTTAACTCCATTTCTGAATTGAAACACACAGCAGAGTTGTCATATATAGATCATACTCTGCTTTAGAGCAAGAAGCACGCTCTTGCTTTCTAGAGTCTCTAGGACAGCAGGAAACGTGAGTGTGCTAAGAACAATTGAACGGTGTATCTTACACATACAGACCATATCTAGTCCAACTCTGCTTCTGAAACTGATACAAAGCACTGGTCCTCTAACATCCAATGCTTGTCATTTAAGATGAGAAACGTGTGAGCTTCGTGAACGATGTAGTTCGTTTTAGCTGTAAAGTAACTGCCCTTACCCGAAACGAAGTGTTGCTTGTAGGAAGACTCAGAGCCTGGGGTTTAACTCCATTTCTGAAGTGAAACACACAGCAGAGTTGTCATATATAGATCATACTATGCTTTAGAGCAAGAAGCACGCTCTTGCTTTCTAGAGTCTCTAGGACAGCAGGAAACATGAGTGTGCTGAGAACAAAAGAACGGTGTTGCTTACACATATGGACCATATCTATTCCAACTCTGCTCCTGAAACTGATACAAAGCACTGGTCCTATAACATCCGATGCTTGCCAGTTAAGATTAGAAACGTGTGAGCTTCGTGAATGATGTAGTTCGTTTGAGCTGTAAAGTAACTGCCCATACCTGAAACGAAGTCTTGAATGTTGGAAGACACAGAGACTGGGATTTAACTCCATTTTTGAAGGGAAACACACAGCATAGTTCTCATCCATGGATCACACTCTGCTTCAGAGCAAGAAGCACCCTCTTGCTCTCTAGATTCTCTAATACAGCAGGAAACGTGAGGGTGCTGAGAACAAAAGAAAGGTGTTTCCTACACATACATAACATATCTATTCCAACTCTGATTCTGAAACTGATACAAAGCACTGGTCCTCTAACATCCGATGCTTGTCAGTTAAGATTAGAAACGTGTGAGCTCCGTGAACGATGTAGTTCGTTTGAGCTGTAAATTAACTGCCCTTATCTGAAACAAAGTGTTGCTTGTAGGAAGACTCAGAGCCTGGGGTTTAACTCCATTTCTGAAGTGAAACACACAGCAGAGTTGTCATATATAGATCATACTCTGCTTTATAGCAAGAAGCACGCTCTTGCTTTCTAGAGTCTCTAGGACAGCAGGAAACATGAGTGTGCTGAGATCAAAAGAACGGTGTTTCTTACACATTCGGGCCTTATCGAGGCCAACTCTGCCTCTGAAATTGATACAAAGCACAGGTCCTCCAGCATCCAATGCTTGTCATTTAAGATGAGAAACGTGTGAGCTTCGTGAACGATGTAGTTCGTTTGAGCTGTAAAATAACTGCCCTTCCCTGAAACGAAGTCTTGTTTTTAGGAAGACTAAGAGCCTGGGATTTAACTCCATTTCTGAACTGAAACACACAGCAGAGTTCTCATATATAGATCACACTCTGCTTTAGAGCAAGAAGCACACTCTTGCTTTCTAGACTCTCTAAGACAGCAGGAATCATGAGTGGGCTGATAACAAAAGAACGGTGTTTCCTACACATACGGACCATATCTAGTCCAACTCTGCTTCTGAAACTGATACAAAACACTGGTCCTCTAACATCCAATGCTTGTCAGTTAAGATGAGAAACGTGTGAGCTTCGTGAACGATGTAGTTCGTTTGAGCGGTAAAGTAACTGCCCTTACCTGAAACGAAGTGTTGCTTGTAGGAAGACTCAGAGACTGGGGTTTAACTCCATTTCTGAAGTGAAACACACAGCAGAGTTGTCATATATAGATCATACTCTGCTTTAGAGCAAGAAGCACGCTCTTGCTTTCTAGAGTCTCTAGGACAGCAGGAAACATGAGTGTGCTGAGAACAAAAGAACGGTGTTGCTTACACATATGGACCATATCTATTCCAACTCTGCTTCTGAAACTGATACAAAGCACTGGTCCTATAACATCCGATGCTTGCCAGTTAAGATTAGAAACGTGTGAGCTTCGTGAACGATGTAGTTCGTTTGAGCTGTAAAGTAACTGCCCTTACCTGAAACGAAGTGTTGCTTGTAGGAAGACTCAGAGCCTGGGGTTTAACTCCATTTCTGAATTGAAACACATAGCAGAGTTGTCATATATAGATCATACTCTGCTTTAGAGCAAGAAGCACGCTCTTGCTTTCTAGAGTCTCTAGGACAGCAGGAAACGTGAGTGTGCTAAGAAAAATTGAACGGTGTATCCTACACATACAGACCATATCTAGTCCAACTCTGCTTCTGAAACTGATACAAAGCACTGGTCCTCTAACATCCAATGCTTGTCAGTTAAGATGAGAAACGTGTGAGCTTCATGAACGATGTAGTTCGTTTGAGATGAAGAGTGACTGCCCTTACTTGAAAGGAATTCTTGCTTGTAGGAAGATACAGAGCCTGGAATTTAACTCCATTTCTGCATGGAAATACACAACAGAGTTCTGATATATAGATCACACTCTGCTTTAGAGCAAGAAGCACACTCTTGCTTTCTAGACTCTCTAAGACAGCAGGAATCATGAGTGTGCTAAGAACAAAAGAACGGTGTTTCCTACACATACGGACCATATCTAGTCCAACTCTGCCTCTGAAATTGATACAAAGCACAGGTCCTCTAACATCCAATGCTTGTCATTTAAGATGAGAAACGTGTGAGCTTCGTGAATGATGTAGTTCATTTGAGCTGTAATGTAACTGCAATTACCTGAAATGAAGTCTTGTTGTAGGAAGACACACAGCCTGGGATTTAACTCCATTTCTGAAGTGAAACACACAGCAGAGTTCTCATCCATTGATGACACTCTGCTTTAGAGGAAGAAGCACGCTCTTCCTTTCCAGTGTCTCTAAGACAGAGGGAAACATGAGTGTGCTGAGAACAAAAGAACGGTGTTTCTTACACATTCGGGCCATGTCGAGTCCAACTCTGCCTCTGAAATTGATACAAAGCACAGGTCCTCCAGCATCCAATGCTTGTCATTTAAGATGAGAAACGTGTGAGCGTCGTGAACGATGTTGTTCGTTTGAGCTGTAAAATAACTGCCCTTCCCTGAAACGAAGTCTTGTTTGTAGGAAGAATAAGAAACTGGGATTTAATTGCATTTCTGAAGTGATACACACAGCAGAGTTCTCATATATAGATAACACTCTGCTTTAGAGCAAGAAGCACACTCTTGCTTTCTAGACTCTCTAAGACACAGGAATCATGAGTGTGCTGAGAACAAAAGAACGGTGTTTCCTTCAAATACGGACCATATCTAGTCCAACTCTGCCTCTGAAATTGATACAAAGCACAGGTCCTCTAACATCCAATGCTTGTCATTTAAGATGAGAAACGTGTGAGCTTCGTGAACGATGTAGTTCGTTTTAGCTGTAAAGTAACTGCCCTTACCTGAAACGAAGTGTTGCTTGTAGGAAGACTCAGAGCCTGGGGTTTAACTCCATTTCTGAATTGAAACACACAGCAGAGTTGTCATATATAGATCATACTCTGCTTTAGAGCAAGAAGCACGCTCTTGCTTTCTAGAGTCTCTAGGACAGCAGGAAACGTGAGTGTGCTAAGAACAATTGAACGGTGTATCTTACACATACAGACCATATCTAGTCCAACTCTGCTTCTGAAACTGATACAAAGCACTGGTCCTCTAACATCCAATGCTTGTCATTTAAGATGAGAAACGTGTGAGCTTCGTGAACGATGTAGTTCGTTTTAGCTGTAAAGTAACTGCCCTTACCTGAAACGAAGTGTTGCTTGTAGGAAGACTCAGAGCCTGGGGTTTAACTCCATTTCTGAAGTGAAACACACAGCAGAGTTGTCATATATAGATCATACTATGCTTTAGAGCAAGAAGCACGCTCTTGCTTTCTAGAGTCTCTAGGACAGCAGGAAACATGAGTGTGCTGAGAACAAAAGAACGGTGTTGCTTACACATATGGACCATATCTATTCCAACTCTGCTCCTGAAACTGATACAAAGCACTGGTCCTATAACATCCGATGCTTGCCAGTTAAGATTAGAAACGTGTGAGCTTCGTGAATGATGTAGTTCGTTTGAGCTGTAAGTAACTGCCCATACCTGAAACGAAGTCTTGAATGTTGGAAGACACAGAGACTGGGATTTAACTCCATTTTTGAAGGGAAACACACAGCATAGTTCTCATCCATGGATCACACTCTGCTTCAGAGCAAGAAGCACCCTCTTGCTCTCTAGATTCTCTAATACAGCAGGAAACGTGAGGGTGCTGAGAACAAAAGAAAGGTGTTTCCTACACATACATAACATATCTATTCCAACTCTGATTCTGAAACTGATACAAAGCACTGGTCCTCTAACATCCGATGCTTGTCAGTTAAGATTAGAAACGTGTGAGCTCCGTGAACGATGTAGTTCGTTTGAGCTGTAAAGTAACTGCCCTTATCTGAAACAAAATGTTGCTTGTAGGAAGACTCAGAGCCTGGGGTTTAACTCCATTTCTGAAGTGAAACACACAGCAGAGTTGTCATATATAGATCATATTCTGCTTTATAGCAAGAAGCACGCTCTTGCTTTCTAGAGTCTCTAGGACAGCAGGAAACATGAGTGTGCTGAGATCAAAAGAACGGTGTTTCTTACACATTCGGGCCTTATCGAGGCCAACTCTGCCTCTGAAATTGATACAAAGCACAGGTCCTCCAGCATCCAATGCTTGTCATTTAATATGAGAAACGTGTGAGCTTCGTGAACGATGTAGTTCGTTTGAGCTGTAAAATAACTGCCCTTCCCTGAAACGAAGTCTTGTTTTTAGGAAGACTAAGAGCCTGGGATTTAACTCCATTTCTGAACTGAAACACACAGCAGAGTTCTCATATATAGATCACACTCTGCTTTAGAGCAAGAAGCACACTCTTGCTTTCTAGACTCTCTAAGACAGCAGGAATCATGAGTGGGCTGATAACAAAAGAACGGTGTTTCCTACACATACGGACCATATCTAGTCCAACTCTGCTTCTGAAACTGATACAAAACACTGGTCCTCTAACATCCAATGCTTGTCAGTTAAGATGAGAAACGTGTGAGCTTCGTGAACGATGTAGTTCGTTTGAGCGGTAAAGTAACTGCCCTTACCTGAAACGAAGTGTTGCTTGTAGGAAGACTCAGAGACTGGGGTTTAACTCCATTTCTGAAGTGAAACACACAGCAGAGTTGTCATATATAGATCATACTCTGCTTTAGAGCAAGAAGCACGCTCTTGCTTTCTAGAGTCTCTAGGACAGCAGGAAACATGAGTGTGCTGAGAACAAAAGAACGGTGTTGCTTACACATATGGACCATATCTATTCCAACTCTGCTTCTGAAACTGATACAAAGCACTGGTCCTATAACATCCGATGCTTGCCAGTTAAGATTAGAAACGTGTGAGCTTCGTGAACGATGTAGTTCGTTTGAGCTGTAAAGTAACTGCCCTTACCTGAAACGAAGTGTTGCTTGTAGGAAGACTCAGAGCCTGGGGTTTAACTCCATTTCTGAATTGAAACACACAGCAGAGTTGTCATATATAGATCATACTCTGCTTTAGAGCAAGAAGCACGCTCTTGCTTTCTAGAGTCTCTAGGACAGCAGGAAACGTGAGTGTGCTAAGAAAAATTGAACGGTGTATCCTACACATACAGACCATATCTAGTCCAACTCTGCTTCTGAAACTGATACAAAGCACTGGTCCTCTAACATCCAATGCTTGTCAGTTAAGATGAGAAACGTGTGAGCTTCATGAACGATGTAGTTCGTTTGAGATGACGAGTGACTGCCCTTACTTGAAAGGAATTCTTGCTTGTAGGAAGATACAGAGCCTGGAATTTAACTCCATTTCTGCATGGAAATACACAACAGAGTTCTGATATATAGATCACACTCTGCTTTAGAGCAAGAAGCACACTCTTGCTTTCTAGACTCTCTAAGACAGCAGGAATCATGAGTGTGCTAAGAACAAAAGAACGGTGTTTCCTACACATACGGACCATATCTAGTCCAACTCTGCCTCTGAAATTGATACAAAGCACAGGTCCTCTAACATCCAATGCTTGTCATTTAAGATGAGAAACGTGTGAGCTTCGTGAATGATGTAGTTCATTTGAGCTGTAATGTAACTGCAATTACCTGAAATGAAGTCTTGTTGTAGGAAGACACACAGCCTGGGATTTAACTCCATTTCTGAAGTGAAACACACAGCAGAGTTCTCATCCATTGATGACACTCTGCTTTAGAGGAAGAAGCACGCTCTTCCTTTCCAGTGTCTCTAAGACAGAGGGAAACATGAGTGTGCTGAGAACAAAAGAACGGTGTTTCTTACACATTCGGGCCATGTCGAGTCCAACTCTGCCTCTGAAATTGATACAAAGCACAGGTCCTCCAGCATCCAATGCTTGTCATTTAAGATGAGAAACGTGTGAGCGTCGTGAACGATGTTGTTCGTTTGAGCTGTAAAATAACTGCCCTTCCCTGAAACGAAGTCTTGTTTGTAGGAAGAATAAGAAACTGGGATTTAATTGCATTTCTGAAGTGATACACACAGCAGAGTTCTCATATATAGATAACACTCTGCTTTAGAGCAAGAAGCACACTCTTGCTTTCTAGACTCTCTAAGACACAGGAATCATGAGTGTGCTGAGAACAAAAGAACGGTGTTTCCTTCAAATACGGACCATATCTAGTCCAACTCTGCCTCTGAAATTGATACAAAGCACAGGTCCTCTAACATCCAATGCTTGTCATTTAAGATGAGAAACGTGTGAGCTTCGTGAACGATGTAGTTCGTTTTAGCTGTAAAGTAACTGCCCTTACCTGAAACGAAGTGTTGCTTGTAGGAAGACTAAGAGCCTGGGGTTTAACTCCATTTCTGAATTGAAACACACAGCAGAGTTGTCATATATAGATCATACTCTGCTTTAGAGCAAGAAGCACGCTCTTGCTTTCTAGAGTCTCTAGGACAGCAGGAAATATGAGTGTGCTCAGAACAAATGAACGGTGTATCCTACACATACAGACCATATCTAGTCCAACTCTGCTTCTTAAACTGATACAAAGCACTGGTCCTCTAACTTCCAATGCTTGTCATTAAGATGAGAAACGTGTGACCTTCATGAAAACAGTAGTTCGTTTGAGATGAAAAGTGACTGCCCTTACTTGAAAGGAATTCTTGCTTGTAGGAAGATACAGAGCCTGGAATTTAACTCCATTTCTGCATGGAAATACACAACAGAGTTCTGATATATAGATCACACTCTTCTTTAGAGCAAGAAGCACACTCTTGCTTTCTAGACTCTCTAAGAAAGCAGGAATCATGAGTGTGCTGAGAACAAAAGAACGGTGTTTCCTACACATACGGACCATATCTAGTCCAACTCTGCCTCTGAAATTGGTACAAAGCACAGGTCCTCTAACATCCAATTCTTGTCATTTAAGATGAGAAACGTGTGAGCTTTGTAAACGATGTAGTTCATTTGAGCTGTAATGTAACTGCCCTTACCTGAAATGAAGTCTTGCTTGTAGGAAGACTCAGAGCCTGTGATTTAACTCCATTTCTGAATTGAAACACACAGCAGAGTTCTCATCCATTGATGACACTCTGCTTTAGAGCAAGAAGCAGGCTCTTGCTTTCCAGAGTCACTAAGGCAGCAGGAACCTGAGTGTGATGAGAACAAAAGAACGGTGTTTCCTCCATATACGGACCATATCTAGTCCAAGTCTGCTTATGAAACAAAACAAACCACAGGTCCACTAACATCCAATGCTTGTCAGTTGAGATGATAAACGTGTGAGCTTCGTGAATGATGTAGTTCGTTTGAGGTGTAAAGTAACTGCCCTTACCTGAAACGAAGTCTTGAATGTTGGAAGACACAGAGACTGGGATTTAACTCAATTTCTGAAGGGAAACACACAGCATAGTTCTCATCCATGGATCACACTCTGCTTCAGAGCAAGAAGCACGCTCTTGCTTTCTAGATTCTCTAATACAGCAGGAAATGTGGTTGTGTTCAGAAAAAAAGAACTGTGTTTCCTACACTTACGGACCATATCTAGTCCAATTCTGTTTGTGGAACTGAAACAAACCACAGGTCCACTAACATCCGATGCTTGTCAGTTAAGATGAGAAACGTGAGAGCTTCATGGACCATGTAGTTCCTTTGAGCTGTAAAGTAACTTCCCTTACCTGAAACGAAGTTTTTCTTTTGGGAAGACTCAGAGCCTGGGGTTTAACTCCATTTCTGAAGTGAAACACACAGCAGGGTTCTCATATATACATCACACTCTGCTTTAAAGCAAGAAGGACGCTCTTGCTTTCTAGAATCTCTAAGACAGCAGGAAACATGTGTGTGCTGAGAGCAAAAGAACGGTGTTTCTTACACATTTGGACCATATCTAGTCCAACTCTGCCTCTGAAATTGATACAAAGCTCAGTTCCTCTAACATCCAATGCTTGTCAGTTAAGATGAGAAACGTGTGAGCTTCGTGAAGGATGTACTTCATTTGAGCTGAAAAGTGACTGCCCTTACCTGAGAAGAAGTCTTTATTGTAGGAAGACACAGAGCCTGGGATTTAACTCCATTTCTGAAGGGAAACACAAAGCATAGTTCTCTTCCATGGATCACACTCTGCTTTAAAGCAAGAAGCATGCTCTTGCTTTCTATATTCTCTAATACAGCAGGAAACCTGAGTGTGCTAAGAACAAAAGAACGGTGTTTCCTACAAATACGGACTATATCTAGTCCAACTCTGCTTCTGAAACTGATACAAAGCACTGGTCCTCTAACATCCAATGCTTGTCAGTTAAGATGAGAAACGTGTTAGATTCGTGAACGATGTAGTTCGTTTGAGCTGTAAAGTGACTGCCCTTCCCTCAAACGAAGTCTTGCATGTTGAAAGACACAGAGCCTGGGATTTAACTCCATTTCTGAAGGGAAACACACAGCAGAGTTCTCATATATAGATCACACTCTACTTTAGAGCAAGAAGCACACTCTTGCTTTCTAGACTCTCTAAGACAGCAGGAATCATGAGTGTGCTGAGAACAAAAGAACGGTGTTTCTTACACATTCGGGCCTTATCGAGGCCAACTCTGCCTCTGAAATTGATACAAAGCACAGGTCCTCCAGCATCCAATGCTTGTCATTTAAGATGAGAAACGTGTGAGCTTCGTGATCGATGTAGTTCGTTTGAGCTGTAAAATAACTGCCCTTCCCTGAAACGAAGTCTTGTTTTTAGGAAGACTAAGAGCCTGGGATTTAACTCCATATCTGAAGTGAAACACACAGCAGAGTTCTCATATATAGATCACACTCTGCTTTAGAGCAAGAAGCACACTCTTGCTTTGTAGACTCTCTAAGACAGCAGGAATCATGAGTGGGCTGAGAACAAAAGAACAGTGTTTCCTACACATACGGACCATATCTACTCCAACACTGCCTCTGAAATTGATACAAAGCACAGGTCCTCTAACATCCAATGCTTGTCATTTAAGATGAGAAACGTGTGAGCTTCGTGAACGATGTAGTTCATTTGAGCTGTAAAGTAACTGCCCTTACCTGAAACGAAGTGTTGCTTGTAGGAAGACTCAGAGCCTGGGGTTTAACTCCATTTCTGAAGTGAAACACACAGCAGAGTTGTCATATATAGATCATAATCTGCTTTAGAGCAAGAAGCACGCTCTTGCTTTCTAGAGTCTCTAGGACAGCAGGAAACATGAGTGTGCTGAGAACAAAAGAACGGTGTTGCTTACACATATGGACCATATCTATTCCAACTCTGCTTCTGAAACTGATACAAAGCACTGGTCCTATAACATCCGATGCTTGCCAGTTAAGATTAGAAACGTGTGAGCTTCGTGAACGATGTAGTTCCTTTGAGCTGTAAAGTAACTGCCCTTACCTGAAATGAAGTTTTTCTTTTGGGAAGTCTCAGAGCCTGGGGTTTAACTCCATTTCTGAAGTGAAACACACAGCAGGGTTCTCATATATACATCACACTCTGCTTTAAAACAAGAAGGACGCTCTTGCTTTCTAGAATCTCTAAGACAGCAGGAAACGTGAGTGTGCTAAGAACAAAAGAACGGTGTTTCCTACACATACGGACTATATCTAGTCCAACTCTGCTTCTGAAACTGATACAAAGCACTGGTCCTCTAAAATCCAATGCTTGTCAGTTAAGATGAGAAACGTGTTAGATTTGTGAACGATGTAGTTCGTTTGAGCTGTAAAGTGACTGCCCTTCCCTGAAACGAAGTCTTGCATGTTGAAAGACACAGAGCCTGGGATTTAACTCCATTTCTGAAGGGAAACACACAGCATAGTTCTCATCCATGGATCACACTCTGCTTCAGAGCAAGAAGCACCCTCTTGCTCTCTAGATTCTCTAATACAGCAGGAAACGTGAGGGTGCTGAGAACAAAAGAACGGTGTTTCCTACACATACGGAACATATCTATTCCAACTCTGATTCTGAAACTGATACAAAGCACTGGTCCTACAACATCCGATGCTTGTCAGTTAAGATTAGAAACGTGTGAGCTCCGTGAATGATGTAGTTGGTTTGATCTGTAAAGTAACTGCCCTTACCTGAAACGAAGTGTTGCTTGTAGGAAGACTCAGAGCCTGGGGTTTAACTCCATATTTGAAGTGAAACACACAGCAGAGTTGTCATATAGAGATCATACTCTGCTTTATAGCAAGAAGCACGCTCTTGCTTTCTAGAGTCTCTAGGACAGCAGGAAACATGAGTGTACTGAGAACAAAAGAACGGTGTTTCTTACACATTCGGGCCTTATCGAGGCCAACTCTGCCTCTGAAATTGATACAAAGCACAGGTCCTCCAGCATCCAATGCTTGTCATTTAAGATGAGAAACGTGTGAGCTTGGTGAACGATGTAGTTCGTTTGAGCTGTAAAATAACTGCCCTTCCCTGAAACGAAGTCTTGTTTTTAGGAAGACTAAGAGCCTGGGATTTAACTCCATTTCTGAAGTGAAACACACAGCAGAGTTCTCATATATAGATCACACTCTGCTTTAGAGCAAGAAGCACACTCTTGCTTTATAGACTCTCTAAGACAGCAGGAATCATGAGTGTGCTGAGAACAAAAGAACGGTGTTTCCTACACATACGGACCATATCTAGTCCAACTCTGCCTCTGAAATTGATACAAAGCACAGGTCCTCTAACATCCAATGCTTGTCATTTAAGATGAGAAACGTGTGAGCTTCGTGAACGATGTAGTTCATTTGAGCTGTAAAGTAACTGCCCTTACCTGAAACGAAGTGTTGCTTGTAGGAAGACTCAGAGCCTGGGGTTTAACTCCATTTCTGAAGTGAAACACACAGCAGAGTTGTCATATATAGATCATAATCTGCTTTAGAGCCAGAAGCACGCTCTTGCTTTCTAGAGTCTCTAGGACAGCAGGAAACATGAGTGTGCTGAGAACAAAAGAACGGTGTTGCTTACACATATGGACCATATCTATTCCAACTCTGCTTATGAAACTGATACAAAGCACTGGTCCTATAACATCCGATGCTTGCCAGTTAAGATTAGAAACGTGTGAGCTTCATGAACAATGTAGTTCGTTTGAGATGAAGAGTGACTGCCCTTACTTGAAAGGAATTCTTGCTTGTAGGAAGATACAGAGCCTGGAATTTAACTCCATTTCTGCATGGAAATACACAACAGAGTTCTGATATATAGATCACACTCTGCTTTAGAGCAAGAAGCACACTCTTGCTTTCTAGACTCTCTAAGACAGCAGGAATCATGAGTGTGCTAAGAACAAAAGAACGGTGTTTCCTACACATACGGACCATATCTAGTCCAACTCTGCCTCTGAAATTGATACAAAGCACAAGTCCTCTAACATCCAATGCTTGTCATTTAAGATGAGAAACGTGTGAGCTTCGTGAATGATGTAGTTCATTTGAGCTGTAATGTAACTGCAATTACCTGAAATGAAGTCTTGTTGTAGGAAGACACACAGCCTGGGATTTAACTCCATTTCTGAAGTGAAACACACAGCAGAGTTCTCATCCATTGATAACACTCTGCTTTAGAGCAAGAAGCACGCTCTTGCTTTCCAGAGTCACTAAGGCAGCAGGAAACCTGAGTGTGATGAGAACAAAAGAACGGTGTTTCCTCAAATACGGACCATATCTAGTCCAACTCTGCTTGTGAAACTGAAACAAACCACAGGTCCACTAACATCCCATGCTTGTCAGTTAAGATGATAAACGTGTGAGCTTCATGAATGATGTAGTTCGTTTGAGCTGTAAAGTAACTGCCCTTACCTGAAATGAATTCTGGTTTGTAGGAAGACTCAGAGTCTGGTATTTAACTCCATTTCTGAAGTGAAACACACAGCATAGTTCTCATCCATTGATCACACTCTGCTTTAGAGCAAGAAGCACGCTCTAGCTTTCTAGAGTCTCTAACACAGCAGGAAACGTGAGTGAGCTGAGAACAAAAGAACAGTGTTTCCTACACATACGGACCATATCTAGTCCAACTCTGCTTCTGAAACTGATACAAAGCACTGGTCCTCTAACATCCAATGCTTGTCAGTTAAGATGAGAAACGTGTGAGCTTCGTGAACGATGTAGTTCGTTTGAGCTGTAAAGTAACTGCCCGTACCTGAAACGAAGTGTTGCTTGTAGGAAGACTCAGAGCCTGAAGTTTAACTCCATTTCTGAAGGGAAAAACACAGCAGAGTTCTCAATTTTAGATCACACTCTGCTTTAGAGCAAGAAGCACGCTCTTGCTTTCTAGAGTATCTAGGACAGCAGGAAACATGAGTGTGCTGAGAACAAAGGAACGGTGTTTCTTACACATTCGGGCCATATCGAGTCCAACTCTGCCTCTGAAATTGATACAAAGCACCGGTCCTCCAGCATCCAATGCTTGTCATTTAAGATGAGAAACGTGTGAGCGTCGTGAACGATGTTGTTCGTTTGAGCTGTAAAATAAATGCCCTTCCCTGAAACGAAGTCTTGTTTGTAGGAAGATTAAGAAACTGGGATTTAATTGCATTTCTGAAGTGATACACACAGCAGAGTTCTCATATATAGATCACACTCTGCTTTAGAGCAAGAAGCACACTCTTGCTTTCTAGACTCTCTAAGACAGCAGGAATCATGAGTGTGCTGAGAACAATAGAACGGTGTTTCCTACACATACGGACCATATCTAGTCCAACTCTGTCTCTGAAATTGATACAAAGCACAGGTCCTCTAACATCCAATGCTTGTCATTTAAGATGAGAAACGTGTGTGCTTCGTGAACGATGTAGTTCGTTTTAGCTGTAAAGTAACTGCCCTTACCTGAAACAAAGTGTTGCTTGTAGGAAGACTCAGAGCCTGGGGTTTAACTCCATTTCTGAAGTGAAACACACAGCAGAGTTGTCATATATAGATCACACTCTACTTTAGAGCAAGAAGCACACTCTTGCTTTCTAGACTCTCTAAGACAGCAGGAATCATGAGTGTGCTGAGAACAAAAGAACGGTGTTTCCTACACATAAGGACCATATCTAGTCCAACTCTGCCTCTGAAATTGATACAAAGCACAGGTCCTCTAACATCCAATGCTTGTCATTTAAGATGAGAAACGTGTGAGCTTCGTGAATGATGTAGTTCATTTGAGCTGTAATGTAAGTGCCCTTCCCTGAAACGAAGTCTTGCATGTTTAAAGACACAGAGCCTGGGATTTAACTCCATTTCTGAAGCGAAACCCACAGCAGAGTTCTCATATATACATCACACTCTGCTTTAAAGCAAGAAGGACGCTCTTGCTTTCTAGAATCTCTAAGACAGCAGGAAACATATGTGTGCTGAGAGCAAAAGAACGGTGTTTCTTACACATTTGGACCATATCTAGTCCAACGCTGCCTCTGAAATTGATACAAAGCTCAGTTCCTCTAACATCCAATGCTTGTCAGTTAAGATGAGAAACGTGTGACCATAGTGAAGGATGTACTTCATTTGAGCTGAAAAGTGACTGCCCATACCTGAAACGAAGTCTTGCATGTTGAAAGACACAGAGCCTGGGATTTAACTCCATTTCTGAAGGGAAACACACAGCATAGTTCTCATCCATGGATCACACTCTGCTTCAGAGCAAGAAGCACCCTCTTGCTCTCTAGATTCTCTAATACAGCCGGAAACGTGAGTGTGCTGAGAACAAAAGAACGGTGTTTCCTACACATACGGACCATATCTATTCCAACTCTGATTCTGAAACTGATACAAGCACTGGTCCTATAACATCCGATGCTTGTCAGTTAAGATTAGAAACGTGTGAGCTCCGTGAATGATGTAGTTCGTTTGAGCTGTAAAGTAACTGCCCTTACCTAAAACAAAGTGTTGCTTGTAGGAGGCTCAGAGCCTGGGGTTTAACTCCATTTCTGAAGTGAAACACACAGCAGAGTTGTCATATATAGATCATATTCTGCTTTATAGCAAGAAGCACGCTCTTGCTTTCTAGAGTCTCTAGGACAGCAGGAAACATGAGTGTGCTGAGATCAAAAGAACGGTGTTTCTTACACATTCGGGCCTTATCGAGGCCAACTCTGCCTCTGAAATTGATACAAAGCACAGGTCCTCCAGCATCCAATGCTTGTCATTTAATATGAGAAACGTGTGAGCTTCGTGAACGATGTAGTTCGTTTGAGATGTAAAATAACTGCCCTTACCTGAAAAGAAGTGTTGCTTGTAGGAAGACTCAGAGCCTGAGGTTTAACTCCATTTCTGAAGTGAAACACACAGCAGAGTTGTCATATATAGATCATACTCTACTTTAGAGCAACAATCACACTCTTGCTTTCTAGACTCTCTAAGACAGCAGGAATCATGAGTGTGCTGAGAACAAAAGAACGGTGTTTCCTACACATCCGGACCATACCTAGTCCAACTCTGCCTCTGAAATTTATACAAAACACAGGTCCTCTAACATCCAATGCTTGTCATTTAAGATGAGAAACGTGTGAGTTTCGTGAACGATGTAGTTCATTTGAGCTGTAATGTAACTGCCCTTCCCTGAAACGAAGTCTTGTTTGTAGGAAGACTAAGAGCCTGGGATTTAACTCCATTTCTGAAGTGAAACACACAGCAGAGTTCTCATATATAGATCACACACTGCTTTAGAGCAAGAAGCACACTCTTGCTTTCTAGACTCTCTAAGACAGCAGGAATCATGAGTGTGCTGAGAACAAAAGAACGGTGTTTCCTACACATACGGACCATATCTAGTCCAACTCTGCCTCTGAAATTGATAAAAAGCACAGGTCCTCTAACATGCAATGCTTGTCATTTAAGATGAGAAATGTGTGAGCCTCGTGAACGATGTAGTTCATTTGAGCTGTAAAGTAACTGCCCTTACCTGAAACGAAGTGTTGCTTGTAGGAAGACTCAGAGCCTGAGGTTTAACTCCATTTCTGAAGTGAAACACACAGCAGAGTTGTCATATATAGATCATACTCTGCTTTAGAGCAAGAAGCACGCTCTTGCTTTCTAGAGTCTCTAGGACAGCAGGAAACATGAGTGTGCTGAGAACAATAGAACGGTGTTTCTTACACATTCTGGCTATATCGAGTCCAACTCTGCCTCTGAAATTGAAACAAACACAGGTCCTCCAGCATCCAATGCTTGTCATTTAAGATGAGAAACGTGTGAGCTTCGTGAACGATGTAGTTCGTTTGAGCTGTAAAGTAACTGCCCTTCCCTGAAACGAAGTCTTGTTTGTAGGAAGACTAAGAGCCTGGGATTTAACTCCATTTCTGAAGTGAAACACACAGCAGAGTTCTCATATATAGATCACACTCTACTTTAGAGCAAGAACCACACTCTTGCTTTCTAGACTCTCTAAGACAGCAGGAATCATGAGTGTGCTGAGAACAAAAGAACGGTGTTTCCTACACATATGGACCATATCTAGTCCAACTCTGCCTCTGAAATTGATACAAAGCACAGGTCCTCTAACATCCAATCCTTGTCTTTTAAGATGAGAAACGTGTGAGCTTCGTGAACGATGTAGTTCATTTGAGCTGTAAAGTAACTGCCCTTACTTGAAAGGAAGTGTTGCTTGTAGGAAGACTCAGAGCCTGAGGTTTAACTCCATTTCTGAATTGAAACACACAGCAGAGTTGTCATATATAGATCACACTCTACTTTAGAGCAAGAAGCACACTTTTGCTTTCTAGACTCTCTAAGACAGCAGGAATCATGAGTGTGCTGAGAACAAAAGAACGGTGTTTCCTACACATATGGACGATATCTATTCCAAATCTGATTCTGAAACTGATACAAAGCACTGGTCCTATAACATCCGATGCTTGTCAGTTAAGAGTAGAAACGTGTGAGCTCCGTGAACGATGTTGTTCATTTGAGCTGTAAAGTAACTGCCCTTACCTAAAACAAAGTGTTGCTTGTAGGAAGACTCAGAGCCTGGGGTTTAACTCCATTTTGAAGTGAAACACACAGCAGAGTTGTCATATATAGATCATATTCTGCTTTATAGCAAGAATCACGCTCTTGCTTTCTAGAGTCTCTAGGACTGCAGGAAACATGAGTGTGCTGAGAACAAAAGAACGGTGTTTCTTACACATTCGGGCCTTATCGAGTCCAACTCTGCCTCTGAAATTGATACAAAACACAGCTCCTCTAACATCCAATGCTTGTCATTTAAGATGAGAGAGGTGTGAGCTTTGTGAACGATGTAGTCCGTTTGAGCTGTAATGTAACTGCCCTTCCCTGAAACGAAGTCTTGCGTGTTGAAAGACACAGAGCCTGGGATTTAACTCCATTTCTGAAGTGAAACACACAGCAGAGTTCTCATATATAGATCACACTCTGCTTCAGAGCAAGCAGCACCCTCTTGCTCTCTAGATTCTCTAATACAGCAGGAAACGTGAGTGTGCTGAGAACAAAAGAACGGTGTTTCCTACACATACGGACCATATCTAGTCCAACTCTGCCTCTGAAATTGATACAAAGCACAGGTCCTCTAACATCCAATGCTTCTCATTTAAGATGAGAAACGTGTGAGCTTCGTGAACGATGTAGTTCATTTGAGCTGTAAAGTAACTGCCCTTACATGAAATGAACTGTTGCTTGTAGGAAGACTCAGAGCCTGAGGTTTAACTCCATTTCTGAAGTGAAACACACAGCAGAGTTGTCATATATAGATCATACTCTGCTTTATAGCAAGAAGCACGCTCTTGCTTTCTAGATTCTCTAATACAGCAGGAAATGTGGTTGTGCTCAGAAAAAAAGAACTGTGTTTCCTACACATACGGACCATATCTAGTCCAACTCTGTTTGTGGAACTGAAACAAACCACAGGTCCACTAACATCCGATGCTTGTCAGTTAAGTTGAGAAACGTGAGAGCTTCATGAACGATGTAGTTCCTTTGAGCTGTAAGTAACTGCCCTTTCCTGAAACGAAGTTTTTCTTTTGGGAAGACTCAGAGCCTGGGGTTTAACTCCATTTCTGAAGTGAAACACACAGCCGGGTTCTCATATATACATCACACTCTGCTTTAAAGCAAGAAGGACGCTCTTGCTTTCTAGAATCTCTAAGACAGCAGGAAACATGTGTGTGCTGAGAGCAAAAGAACGGTGTTTCTTACACATTTGGACCATATCTAGTCCAACTCTGCCTCTGAAATTGATACAAAGCTCAGTTCCTCTAACATCCAATGCTTGTCAGTTAAGATGAGAAACGTGTGACCTTCGTGAAGGATGTACTACATTTGAGCTGAAAAGTGACTGCCCTTACCTGAAAAGAAGTCTTTATTGTAGGAAGACACAGAGCCTGGGATTTAACTCCATTTCTGAAGGGAAACACAAAGCATAGTTCTCTTCCAAGGATCACACTCTGCTTCAGAGCAAGAAGCACGCTCTTGCTTTCTAGATTCTCTAATACAGCAGGAAACTTGAGTGTGCTGGGAACAATGAACGGTGATTCATACACATACTGACCATATCTAGTCCAACTCTACTTCTGATACTGATACAAAGCACTGGTCCTCTAACATCCAATGCTTGTCAGTTAAGATGAGAAACGTGTGAGCTTCGTGAACGATGTAGTTCGTTTGAGCTGTAAAGTGACTGCCCTCCCTGAAACGAAGTCTTGCATGTTGAAAGACACAGAGCCTGGGATTTAACTCCATTTTTGAAGGGAAACACACAGGATAGTTCTCATCCATGGATCACACTCTGCTTCAGAGCAAGAAGCACCCTCTTGCTCTCTAGATTCTCTAATACAGCAGGAAACGTGAGTGTGCTGAGAACAAAAGAACGGTGTTTCCTACACATACGGACCATATCTATTCCAACTCTGATTCTGAAACTGATACAAGCACTGGTCCTATAACATCCGATGCTTGTCAGTTAACATTAGAAACGTGTGAGCTCCGTGAATGATGTAGTTCGTTTGAGCTGTAAAGTAACTGCCCTTACCTAAAACAAAGTGTTGCTTGTAGGAAGACTCAGAGCCTGGGGTTTAACTCCATTTCTGAAGTGAAACACACAGCAGAGTTGGCATATATAGATCATACTCTACTTTAGAGCAAGAATCACACTCTTGCTTTCTAGACTCTCTAAGACAGCAGGAATCATGAGTGTGCTGAGAACAAAAGAACGGTGTTTCCTACACATATGGACCATACCTAGTCCAACTCTGCCTCTGAAATTTATACAAAACACAGGTCCTCTAACATCCAATGCTTGTCATTTAAGATGAGAAACGTGTGAGTTTCGTGAACGATGTAGTTCATTTGAGCTGTAATGTAACTGCCCTTCCCTGAAACGAAGTCTTGTTTGTAGGAAGACTAAGAGCCTGGGATTTAACTCCATTTCTGAAGTGAAACACACAGCAGAGTTCTCATATATAGATCACACTCTGCTTTAGAGCAAGAAGCACACTCTTGCTTTCTAGACTCTCTAAGACAGCAGGAATCATGAGTGTGCTGAGAAGAAAGGAACGGTGTTTCCTACACATACGGACCATATCTAGTCCAACTCTGCCTCTGAAATTTATACAAAGCACTGGTCCTCTAACATCCAATGCTTGCCAGTTAAGATGAGAAACGTGTTAGATTCGTGAAGGATGTAGTTCGTTTGAGCTGTAAAGTGACTGCCCTTACCTGAAACGATGTCTTGCATGTTGAAAGACACAGAGCCTGGGATTTAACTCCATTTCTGAAGGAAAACACACAGCATAGTTCTCATCCATGGATCACACTCTGCTTCAGAGCAAGAAGCACCCTCTTGCTCTGTAGATTCTCTAATACAGCAGGAAACGTGAGTGTGCTGAGAACAAAAGAACGGTGTTTCCTACACATACGGACCATATCTATTCCAACTCTGCTTCTGAAACTGATACAAAGCACTGCTACTATAACATCCGATGCTTGTCAGTTAAGATTAGAAACGTGTTAGCTTTGTGAACGATGTAGTTCGTTTGAGCTGTAAAGTAACTGCCCTTACCTGAAACGAAGTGTTGCTTGTAGGAAGACTCAGAGCCTGAGGTTTAACTCCATTTCTGAAGTGAAACACACAGCAGAGTTGTCATATATAGATCACACTCTACTTTAGAGCAAGAAGCACACTCTTGCTTTCTAGACTCCCTAAGACAGCAGGAATCATGAGTGTGCTGAGAACAAAAGAACGGTGTTTCCTACAAATACGGACCATATCTAGTCCAACTCTGCCTCTGAAATTGATACAAAGCGCAGGTCCTCTAACATCCAATGCTTGTCATTTAAGATGAGAAACGTGTGAGCTTCGTGAACGATTTAGTTCATTTGAGCTGTAAAGTAACTGCCCTTACCTGAAACGAAGTGTTGCTTGTAGGAAGACTCAGAGCCTGAGGTTTAACTCCATTTCTGAAGTGAAACACACAGCAGAGTTGTCATATATAGATCACACTCTACTTTAGAGCAAGAAGCACACTCTTGCTTTCTAGACTCCCTAAGACAGCAGGAATCATGAGTGTGCTGAGAACAAAAGAACGGTGTTTCCTACACATACGGACCATATCTAGTCGAACTCTGCCTCTGAAATTGATACAAAGCACAGGTCCTCCAGCATCCAATGCTTGTCATTTAAGATGAGAAACGTATGAGCTTCGTGAACGATGTAGTTCGTTTGAGCTGTAAAATAACTGCCCTTCCCTGAAACGAAGTCTTGCATGTTGAAAGACACAGAGCCTGGGATTTAACTCCATTTTTGATGGGAAACAAACAGCATAGTTCTCATCCATGGATCACACTCTGCTTCAGAGCAAGAAGCACCCTTTTGCTCTCTAGATTCTCTAATACAGCAGGAAACGTGAGTGTGCTGAGAACAAAAGAACGGTGTTTCCTACACATACGGACCATATCTATTCCAACTCTGCTTCTGAAACTGATACAAAGCACTGCTACTCTAACATCCAATGCATGTCAGTTAAGATTAGAAACGTGTTAGCTTCGTGAACGATGTAGTTCGTTTGAACTGTAAAATAACTGCCCTTACCTGAAACGAAGTGTTACTTGTAGGAAGACTCAGAGCCTGAGGTTTAACTCCATTTCTGAAGTGAAACACACAGCAGAGTTGTCATATATAGATCGTACTCTGCTTTATAGCAAGCAGCACGCTCTTGCTTTCTAGAGTCTCTAGGACAGCAGGAAACATGAGTGTGCTGAGAACAACAGAACGGTGTTTCCTACACATACGGACCATATCTGGTCCAACTCTGCCTCTGAAATTGATACAAAGCACTGGTCCTCTAACATCCAATGCTTGTCAGTTAAGATGAGAAACGTGTTAGATTCGTGAACGATGTAGTTCGTTTGAGCTGTAAAGTGACTGCCCTTACCTGAAACGAAGTCTTGCATGTTGAAAGACACAGAGCCTGGGATTTAACTCCATTTCTGAAGGGAAACACACAGCATAGTTCTCATCCATGGATCACACTCTGCTTCAGAGCAAGAAGCACCCTCTTGCTCTCTAGATTCTCTAATACAGCCGGAAACGTGAGTGTGCTGAGAAGAAAAGAACCGTGTTTCCTACACATACGGACGATATCTATTCCAAATCTGATTCTGAAACTGATACAAAGCACTGGTCCTATAACATCTGATGCTTGTCAGTTAAGATTAGAAACGTGTGAGCTCCGTGAACGATGTTGTTCGTTTGAGCTGTAAAGTAACTGCCCTTACCTAAAACAAAGTGTTGCTTGTAGGAAGACTCAGAGCCTGGGGTTTAACTCCATTTTGAAGTGAAACCCACAGCAGAGTTGTCATATATAGATCATATTCTGCTTTATAGCAAGAAGCACGCTCATGCTTTCTAGAGTCTCTAGGACTGCTGGAAACATGAGTGTGCTGAGAACAAAAGAACGGGGTTTCTTACACATTCGGGCCTTATCGAGTCCAACTCTGCCTCTGAAATTGATACAAAACACAGGTCCTCTAACATCCAATGCTTGTCATTTAAGATGAGAAAGGTGTGAGCTTCGTGAACGATGTAGTTCGTTTGAGCTGTAATGTAACTGCCCTTCCCTGAAACGAAGTCTTGCATGTTGAAAGACACAGAGCCTGGGATTTAACTCCATTTCTGAAGTGAAACACACAGCAGAGTTCTCATATATAGATCACACTCTGCTTCAGAGCAAGAAGCACCCTCTTGCTCTCTAGATTCTCTAATACAGCAGGAAACGTGAGTGTGCTGAGAACAAAAGAACGGTGTTTCCTACACATACGGACCATATCAAGTCCAACTCTGCTTCTGAAACTGATACAAAGCACTGCTACTATAACATCCGATGCTTGTCAGTTAAGATTAGAAACGTGTTAGCTTCGTGAACGATGTAGTTCGTTTGAGCTGTAAAGTAACTGCCCTTACCTGAAACAAGGTTTTGCTTATAGGAAGGCTCAGAGCCTGGGGTTTAACACCATTTCTGTAGTGAAACACACAGCAGAGTTGTCATATATAGATCATACTCTGCTTTATAGCAAGAAGCACGCTCTTGCTTTCTAGAGTCTCTAGGACAGCAGGAAACATGAGTGTGCTGAGAACAAAAGAACGGTGTTTCTTACACATTCGGGCCATATCGAGTCCAACTCTGCTTCTGAAACTGATACAAAGCACTGGTCCTATAACATCCGATGCTTGCCAGTTAAGATTAGAAACGTTTGAGCTTCGTGAACGATGTAGTTCCTTTGAGAAGTAAAGTAACTGCCCTTACCTGAAACGAAGTCTTGCATGTTGAAAGACACAGAGCCTGGGATTTAACTCCATTTCTGAACTGAAACACACAGCAGAGTTCTCATATATAGATCACACTCTGCTTCAGAGCAAGAAGCACCCTCTTGCTCTCTAGATTCTCTAATACAGCAGGAAATGTAGGTGTGCTGAGAACAAAAGAACAGTGTTTCCTACACATACGGACCATATCTATTCCAACTCTGCTTCTGAAACTGATACAAAGCACTGCTACTATAACATTCGATGTCAGTTAAGATTAGAAACGTGTTAGCTTCGTGAACGATGTAGTTCCTTTGAGAAGTAAAGTAACTGCCCTTACCTGAAATGAAGTGTTGCCTGTAGGAAGTCTAAGAGCCTGGGATTTAACTCCATTTCTGAAGTGAAACACACAGCAGAGTTCTCATATATAGATAACACTCTGCTTTAGAGCAAGAAGCACACTCTTGCTTTCTAGACTCTCTAAGACACAGGAATCATGAGTGTGCTGAGAACAAAAGAACGGTGTTTCCTTCAAATACGGACCATATCTAGTCCAACTCTGCCTCTGAAATTGATACAAAGCACAGGTCCTCTAACATCCAATGCTTGTCACTTAAGATGAGAAACGTGTGAGCTTCGTGAACGATTTAGTTCATTTGAGCTGTAAAGTAACTGCCCTTACCTGAAACGAAGTGATGCTTGTAGGAAGACTCAGAGCCTGAGGTTTAACTCCATTTCTGAAGTGAAACACACAGCAGAGTTGTCATATATAGATCACACTCTACTTTAGAGCAAGAAGCACACTCTTGCTTTCTAGACTCTCTAAGACACAGGAATCATGAGTGTGCTGAGAACAAAAGAACGGTGTTTCCTACACATACGGACCATATCTAGTCCAACTCTGCCTCTGAAATTGATACAAAGCACAGGTCCTCTAACATACAATGCTTGTCATTTAAGATGAGAAACGTGTGAGCTTCGTGAACGATGTAGTTCATTTGAGCTGTAAAGTAACTGCCCTTACATGAAATGAAGTGTTGCTTGTAGGAAGACTCAGAGGCTGAAGTTTAACTCCATTTCTGAAGTGAAACACACAGCAGAGTTGTCATATATAGATCATACTCTGCTTTATAGCAAGAAGCACGCTCTTGCTTTCTAGAGTCTCTAGGACAGCAGGAAATATGAGTGTGCTGATAACAATAGAACGGTGTTTCTTACACATTCGGGCCATATCGTGTCCAACTCTGTTTCTGAAATTTATACAAAGGACAGGTCCTCCAGCATCCAATGCTTGTCATTTAAGATGAGAAACCTGTGAGCTTCGTGAACGATGTAGTTCGTTTGAGCTGTAAAGTAACTGCCCTTCCCTGAAACGAAGTCTTGCATGTTGAAAGACACAGAGCCTGGGATTTAACTCCATTTCTGAACTGAAACACACAGCAGAGTTCTCATATATAGATCACACTCTGCTTCAGAGCAAGAAGCACCCTCTTGCTCTCTAGATTCTCTAATACAGCAGGAAATGTAGGTGTGCTGAGAACAAAAGAACAGTGTTTCCTACACATACGGACCATATCTATTCCAACTCTGCTTCTGAAACTGATACAAAGCACTGCTACTATAACATCCGATGTCAGTTAAGATTAGAAACGTGTTAGCTTCGTGAACGATGTAGTTCCTTTGAGAAGTAAAGTAACTGCCCTTACCTGAAATGAAGTGTTGCCTGTAGGAAGTCTAAGAGCCTGGGATTTAACTCCATTTCTGAAGTGAAACACACAGCAGAGTTCTCATATATAGATAACACTCTGCTTTAGAGCAAGAAGCACACTCTTGCTTTCTAGACTCTCTAAGACACAGGAATCATGAGTGTGCTGAGAACAAAAGAACGGTGTTTCCTACACATACGGACCATATCTAGTCCAACTCTGCCTCTGAAATTGATACAAAGCACAGGTCCTCTAACATCCAATGCTTGTCATTTAAGATGAGAAACGTGTGAGCTTCGTGAACGATGTAGTTCATTTGAGCTGTAAAGTAACTGCCCTTACCTGAAACGAAGTGTTGCTTGCAGGAAGACTCAGAGCCTGAGGTTTAACTCCATTTCTGAAGTGAAACACACAGCAGAGTTGTCAGATATAGATCATACTCTGCTTTAGAGCAAGAAAGACGCTCTTGCTTTCTAGAGTCTCTAGGACAGCAGGAAACATGGGTGTGCTGAGAAAAATAGAACGGTGTTTCTTACACATTCGGGCCATATCGAGTCCAACTCTGCCTCTGAAATTGATACAAAGCACAGGTCCTCCAGCATCCAATGCTTGTCATTTAAGATGAGAAACGTGTGAGCTTCGTGAACGATGTAGTTCGTTTGAGCTGTAATGTAACTGCCCTTCCCTGAAACGAAGTCTTGCATGTTGAAAGACACAGAGCCTGGGATTTAACTCCATTTCTGAAGTGAAACACACAGCAGAGTTCTCATATATAGATCACACTCTGCTTCAGAGCAAGAAGCACCCTCTTGCTCTCTAGATTCTCTAATACAGCAGGAAACGTGAGTGTGCTGAGAACAAAAGAACGGTGTTTCCTACACATACGGACCATATCAAGTCCAACTCTGCTTCTGAAACTGATACAAAGCACTGCTACTATAACATCCGATGCTTGTCAGTTAAGATTAGAAACGTGTTAGCTTCGTGAACGATGTAGTTCGTTTGAGCTGTAAAGTAACTGCCCTTACCTGAAACAAGGTTTTGCTTATAGGAAGGCTCAGAGCCTGGGGTTTAACACCATTTCTGTAGTGAAACACACAGCAGAGTTGTCATATATAGATCATACTCTGCTTTATAGCAAGAAGCACGCTCTTGCTTTCTAGAGTCTCTAGGACAGCAGGAAACATGAGTGTGCTGAGAACAAAAGAACGGTGTTTCTTACACATTCGGGCCATATCGAGTCCAACTCTGCTTCTGAAACTGATACAAAGCACTGGTCCTATAACATCCGATGCTTGCCAGTTAAGATTAGAAACGTTTGAGCTTCGTGAACGATGTAGTTCCTTTGAGAAGTAAAGTAACTGCCCTTACCTGAAACGAAGTCTTGCATGTTGAAAGACACAGAGCCTGGGATTTAACTCCATTTCTGAACTGAAACACACAGCAGAGTTCTCATATATAGATCACACTCTGCTTCAGAGCAAGAAGCACCCTCTTGCTCTCTAGATTCTCTAATACAGCAGGAAATGTAGGTGTGCTGAGAACAAAAGAACAGTGTTTCCTACACATACGGACCATATCTATTCCAACTCTGCTTCTGAAACTGATACAAAGCACTGCTACTATAACATTCGATGTCAGTTAAGATTAGAAACGTGTTAGCTTCGTGAACGATGTAGTTCCTTTGAGAAGTAAAGTAACTGCCCTTACCTGAAATGAAGTGTTGCCTGTAGGAAGTCTAAGAGCCTGGGATTTAACTCCATTTCTGAAGTGAAACACACAGCAGAGTTCTCATATATAGATAACACTCTGCTTTAGAGCAAGAAGCACACTCTTGCTTTCTAGACTCTCTAAGACACAGGAATCATGAGTGTGCTGAGAACAAAAGAACGGTGTTTCCTTCAAATACGGACCATATCTAGTCCAACTCTGCCTCTGAAATTGATACAAAGCACAGGTCCTCTAACATCCAATGCTTGTCACTTAAGATGAGAAACGTGTGAGCTTCGTGAACGATTTAGTTCATTTGAGCTGTAAAGTAACTGCCCTTACCTGAAACGAAGTGATGCTTGTAGGAAGACTCAGAGCCTGAGGTTTAACTCCATTTCTGAAGTGAAACACACAGCAGAGTTGTCATATATAGATCACACTCTACTTTAGAGCAAGAAGCACACTCTTGCTTTCTAGACTCTCTAAGACACAGGAATCATGAGTGTGCTGAGAACAAAAGAACGGTGTTTCCTACACATACGGACCATATCTAGTCCAACTCTGCCTCTGAAATTGATACAAAGCACAGGTCCTCTAACATACAATGCTTGTCATTTAAGATGAGAAACGTGTGAGCTTCGTGAACGATGTAGTTCATTTGAGCTGTAAAGTAACTGCCCTTACATGAAATGAAGTGTTGCTTGTAGGAAGACTCAGAGGCTGAAGTTTAACTCCATTTCTGAAGTGAAACACACAGCAGAGTTGTCATATATAGATCATACTCTGCTTTATAGCAAGAAGCACGCTCTTGCTTTCTAGAGTCTCTAGGACAGCAGGAAATATGAGTGTGCTGATAACAATAGAACGGTGTTTCTTACACATTCGGGCCATATCGTGTCCAACTCTGTTTCTGAAATTTATACAAAGGACAGGTCCTCCAGCATCCAATGCTTGTCATTTAAGATGAGAAACCTGTGAGCTTCGTGAACGATGTAGTTCGTTTGAGCTGTAAAGTAACTGCCCTTCCCTGAAACGAAGTCTTGCATGTTGAAAGACACAGAGCCTGGGATTTAACTCCATTTCTGAACTGAAACACACAGCAGAGTTCTCATATATAGATCACACTCTGCTTCAGAGCAAGAAGCACCCTCTTGCTCTCTAGATTCTCTAATACAGCAGGAAATGTAGGTGTGCTGAGAACAAAAGAACAGTGTTTCCTACACATACGGACCATATCTATTCCAACTCTGCTTCTGAAACTGATACAAAGCACTGCTACTATAACATCCGATGTCAGTTAAGATTAGAAACGTGTTAGCTTCGTGAACGATGTAGTTCCTTTGAGAAGTAAAGTAACTGCCCTTACCTGAAATGAAGTGTTGCCTGTAGGAAGTCTAAGAGCCTGGGATTTAACTCCATTTCTGAAGTGAAACACACAGCAGAGTTCTCATATATAGATAACACTCTGCTTTAGAGCAAGAAGCACACTCTTGCTTTCTAGACTCTCTAAGACACAGGAATCATGAGTGTGCTGAGAACAAAAGAACGGTGTTTCCTACACATACGGACCATATCTAGTCCAACTCTGCCTCTGAAATTGATACAAAGCACAGGTCCTCTAACATCCAATGCTTGTCATTTAAGATGAGAAACGTGTGAGCTTCGTGAACGATGTAGTTCATTTGAGCTGTAAAGTAACTGCCCTTACCTGAAACGAAGTGTTGCTTGCAGGAAGACTCAGAGCCTGAGGTTTAACTCCATTTCTGAAGTGAAACACACAGCAGAGTTGTCAGATATAGATCATACTCTGCTTTAGAGCAAGAAAGACGCTCTTGCTTTCTAGAGTCTCTAGGACAGCAGGAAACATGGGTGTGCTGAGAAAAATAGAACGGTGTTTCTTACACATTCGGGCCATATCGAGTCCAACTCTGCCTCTGAAATTGATACAAAGCACAGGTCCTCCAGCATCCAATGCTTGTCATTTAAGATGAGAAACGTGTGAGCTTCGTGAACGATGTAGTTCGTTTGAACTGTAAAGTAACTGCCCTTCCCTGAAACGAAGTCTTGCATGTTGAAAGACACAGAGCCTGGGATTTAACTCCATTTCTGATGGGAAACAAACAGCATAGTTCTCATCCATGGATCACACTCTGCTTCAGAGCAAGAAGCACCCTTTTGCTCTCTAGATTCTCTAATACAGCAGGAAACGTGAGTGTGCTAAGAACAAAAGAACGGTGTTTCCTACACATACGGACCATATCTATTCCAACTCTGCTTCTGAAACTGATACAAAGCACTGCTACTCTAACATCCAATGCATGTCAGTTAAGATTAGAAACGTGTTAGCTTCGTGAACGATGTAGTTCGTTTGAGCTGTAAAGTAACTGCCCTTACCTGAAACGAAGTGTTACTTGTAGGAAGACTCAGAGCCTGAGGTTTAACTCCATTTCAGAAGTGAAACACACAGCAGAGATGTAATATATAGACCATACTCTGCTTTATAGCAAGCAGCACGCTCTTGCTTTCTAGAGTCTCTAGGACAGCAGGAAACATGAGTGTGCTGAGAAAAATAGAACGGTGTTTCCTACACATACGGACCATATCTAGTCCAACTCTGCCTCTGAAATTGATACAAAGCACTGGTCCTCTAAATCCAATGCTTGTCAGTTAAGATGAGAAACGTGTGAGCTACGTGAACGATGTAGTTCATTTGAGCTGTAAAATAACTGCCCTTACCTGAAAGGAAGTGTTGCTTGTAGGAAGCCTCAGAGCCTGAGGTTTAACTCCATTTCTGAAGTGAAACAAACAGCAGAGTTGTCATATATAGATCACACTCTACTTTAGAGCAAGAAGCACACCCTTGCTTTCTAGAGTCTCTAGCACAGCAGGAAATATGAGTGTGCTGATAACAATAGAACGGTGTTTCTTACACATTCGGGCCATATCGTGTCCAACTCTGCTTCTGAAATTTATACAAAGGACAGGTCCTCCAGCATCCAATGCTTGTCATTTAAGATGAGAAACCTGTGAGCTTTGTGAACGATGTAGTTCGTTTGAGCTGTAAAGTAACTGCCCTTCCCTAAAACAAAGTCTTGTTTGTAGGAAGACTAAGAGCCTGGGATTTAACTCCATTTCTGTAGTGAAACACACAGCAGAGTTCTCATATATAGATCACACTCTACTTTAGAGCAAGAAGCACACTCTTGCTTTCTAGACTCTCTAAGACAGCAGGAATCATGAGTGTGCTGAGAACAAAAGAACGGTGTTTCCTACAAATACGGACCATATCTAGTCCAACTCTGCCTCTGAAATTGATACAAAGCGCAGGTCCTCTAACATCCAATGCTTGTCATTTAAGATGAGAAACGTGTGAGCTTCGTGAACGATTTAGTTCATTTGAGCTGTAAAGTAACTGCCCTTACCTGAAACGAAGTGTTGCTTGTAGGAAGACTCAGAGCCTGAGGTTTAACTCCATTTCTGAAGTGAAACACACAGCAGAGTTGTCATATATAGATCACACTCTACTTTAGAGCAAGAAGCACACTCTTGCTTTCTAGACTCCCTAAGACAGCAGGAATCATGAGTGTGCTGAGAACAAAAGAACGGTGTTTCCTACACATACGGACCATATCTAGTCCAACTCTGCCTCTGAAATTGATACAAAGCACAGGTCCTCCAGCATCCAATGCTTGTCATTTAAGATGAGAAACGTATGAGCTTCGTGAACGATGTAGTTCGTTTGAGCTGTAAAATAACTGCCCTTCCCTGAAACGAAGTCTTGCATGTTGAAAGACACAGAGCCTGGGATTTAACTCCATTTGTGATGGGAAACAAACAGCATAGTTCTCATCCATGGATCACACTCTGCTTCAGAGCAAGAAGCACCCTTTTGCTCTCTAGATTCTCTAATACAGCAGGAAACGTGAGTGTGCTGAGAACAAAAGAACGGTGTTTCCTACACATACGGACCATATCTATTCCAACTCTGCTTCTGAAACTGATACAAAGCACTGCTACTCTAACATCCAATGCATGTCAGTTAAGATTAGAAACGTGTTAGCTTCGTGAACGATGTAGTTCGTTTGAACTGTAAAATAACTGCCCTTACCTGAAACGAAGTGTTACTTGTAGGAAGACTCAGAGCCTGAGGTTTAACTCCATTTCAGAAGTGAAACACACAGCAGAGTTGTCATATATAGATCGTACTCTGCTTTATAGCAAGCAGCACGCTCTTGCTTTCTAGAGTCTCTAGGACAGCAGGAAACATGAGTGTGCTGAGAACAACAGAACGGTGTTTCCTACACATACGGACCATATCTAGTCCAACTCTGCCTCTGAAATTGATACAAAGCACTGGTCCTCTAACATCCAATGCTTGTCAGTTAAGATGAGAAACGTGTTAGATTCGTGAACGATGTAGTTCGTTTGAGCTGTAAAGTGACTGCCCTTACCTGAAACGAAGTCTTGCATGTTGAAAGACACAGAGCCTGGGATTTAACTCCATTTCTGAAGGGAAACACACAGCATAGTTCTCCTCCATGGATCACACTCTGCTTCAGAGCAAGAAGCACCCTCTTGCTCTCTAGATTCTCTAATACAGCCGGAAACGTGAGTGTGCTGAGAAGAAAAGAACCGTGTTTCCTACACATACGGACGATATCTATTCCAAATCTGATTCTGAAACTGATACAAAGCACTGGTCCTATAACATCTGATGCTTGTCAGTTAAGATTAGAAACGTGTTAGCTTCTTGAACGATGTAGTTCGTTTGAGCTGTAAAGTAACTGCCCTTACCTGAAACAAAGTGTTGCTTATAGGAAGGCTCAGAGCCTGGGGTTTAACACCATTTCTGAAGTGAAACACACAGCAGAGTTGTCATATATAGATCATACTCTGCTTTATAGCAAGAAGCACGCTCTTGCTTTCTAGAGTCTCTAGGACAGCAGGAAACATGAGTGTGCTGAGAACAAAAGAACGGTGTTTCTTACACATTCGGGCCATATCGAGTCCAACTCTGCTTCTGAAACTGATACAAAGCACTGGTCCTATAACATCCGATGCTTGCCAGTTAAGATTAGAAACGTTTGAGCTTCGTGAACGATGTAGTTCCTTTGAGAAGTAAAGTAACTGCCCTTACCTGAAACGAAGTGTTGCCTGTAGGAAGACTAAGAGCCTGGCATTTAACTCTATTTCTGAAGTGAAACACAGCAGAGTTCTCATATATAGATAACACTCTGCTTTAGAGCAAGAAGCACACTCTTGCTTTCTGGACTCTCTAAGACACAGGAATCATGAGTGTGCTGAGAACAAAAGAACGGTGTTTCCTACACATACGGACCATATCTAGTCCAACTCTGCCTCTGAAATTGATTCAAAGCACAGGTCCTCTAACATCCAATGCTTGTCATTTAAGATGAGAAACGTGTGAGCTTCGTGAACGATGTAGTTCATTTGAGCTGTAAAATAACTGCCCTTACCTGAAACGAAGTGTTGCTTGTAGGAGGCCTCAGAGCCTGAGGTTTAACTCCATTTCTGAAGTGAAACACACAGCAGAGTTGTCTTATATAGATCACACTTTACTTTAGAGCAAGAAGCACACTCTTGCTTTCTAGACTCTCTAAGACAGCAGGAATCATGAGTGTGCTGAGAACAAAAGAACGGTGTTTCCTACACATACGGACCATATCTAGTCCAACTCTGCCTCTGAAATTGATACAAAACACAGGTCCTCCAGCATCCAATGCTTGTCATTTAAGATGAGAAACGTATGAGCTTCGTGAACGATGTAGTTCGTTTGAGCTGTAAAATAACTGCCCTTCCCTGAAACGAAGTCTTGTTTGTATGAAGACTAAGAGCCTGGGATTTAACTCCATTTCTGAAGTGAAACACACAGCAGAGTTCTCATATATAGATCACACTCTGCTTTAGAGCAAGAAGCACACTCTTGCTTTCTAGACTCTCTAAGACAGCAGGAATCATGAGTGTGCTGAGAACAAAAGAACGGTGTTTCCTACACATACGGACCATATCTAGTCCAACTCTGCCTCTGAAATTGATACAAAGCACAGGTCCTCTAACATCCAATGCTTGTCATTTAAGATGAGAAACGTGTGAGCTTCGTGAACGATGTAGTTCATTTGAGCTGTAAAGTAACTGCCCTTACATGAAATGAAGTGTTGCTTGTAGGAAGACTCAGAGGCTGAGGTTTAACTCCATTTCTGAAGTGAAACACACAGCGGAGTTGTCATATATAGATCATACTCTGCTTTATAGCAAGAAGCACGCTCTTGCTTTCTAGAGTCTCTAGGACAGCAGGAAATATGAGTGTGCTGATAACAATAGAATGGTGTTTGTTACACATTCGGGCCATATCGTGTCCAACTCTGCTTCTGAAATTTATACAAAGGACAGGTCCTCCAGCATCCAATGCTTGTCATTTAAGATGAGAAACCTGTGAGCTTCGTGAACGATGTAGTTCGTTTGAGCTGTAAAGTAACTGCCCTTCCCTGAAACGAAGTCTTGCATGTTGAAAGACACAGAGCCTGGGATTTAACTCCATTTCTGAACTGAAACACACAGCAGAGTTCTCATATATAGATCACACTCTGCTTCAGAGCAAGAAGCACCCTCTTGCTCTCTAGATTCTCTAATACAGCAGGAAATGTATGTGTGCTGAGAACAAAAGAACAGTGTTTCATACACATACGGACCATATCTATTCCAACTCTGCTTCTGAAACTGATACAAAGCACTGCTACTATAACATTCGATGTCAGTTAAGATTAGAAACGTGTTAGCTTCGTGAACGATGTAGTTCCTTTGAGAAGTAAAGTAACTGCCCTTACCTGAAATGAAGTGTTGCCTGTAGGAAGTCTAAGAGCCTGGGATTTAACTCCATTTCTGAAGTGAAACACACAGCAGAGTTCTCATATATAGATAACACTCTGCTTTAGAGCAAGAAGCACACTCTTGCTTTCTAGACTCTCTAAGACACAGGAATCATGAGTGTGCTAAGAACAAAAGAACGGTGTTTCCTACAAATACGGACCATATCTAGTCCAACTCTGCCTCTGAAATTGATACAAAGCACAGGTCCTCTAACATCCAATGCTTGTCATTTAAGATGAGAAACGTGTGAGCTTCGTGAACGATTTAGTTCATTTGAGCTGTTAAGTAACTGCCCTTACCTGAAACGAAGTGTTGCTTGTAGGAAGACTCAGAGCCTGAGGTTTAACTCCATTTCTGAAGTGAAACACACAGCAGAGTTGTCATATATAGATCACACTCTACTTTAGAGCAAGAAGCACACTCTTGCTTTCTAGACTCTCTAAGACACAGGAATCATGAGTGTGCTGAGAACAAAAGAACGGTGTTTCCTACACATACGGACCATATCTAGTCCAACTCTGCCTCTGAAATTGATACAAAGCACAGGTCCTCTAACATCCAATGCTTGTCATTTAAGATGAGAAACGTGTGAGCTTCGTGAACGATGTAGTTCATTTGAGCTGTAAAGTAACTGCCCTTACATGAAATGAAGTGTTGCTTGTAGGAAGACTCAGAGGCTGAAGTTTAACTCCATTTCTGAAGTGAAACACACAGCAGAGTTGTCATATATAGATCATACTCTGCTTTATAGCAAGAAGCACGCTCTTGCTTTCTAGAGTCTCTAGGACAGCAGGAAATATGAGTGTGCTGATAACAATAGAACGGTGTTTCTTACACATTCGGGCCATATCGTGTGCAACTCTGCTTCTGAAATTTATACAAAGGACAGGTCCTCCAGCATCCAATGCTTGTCATTTAAGATGAGAAACCTGTGAGCTTCGTGAACGATGTAGTTCGTTTGAGCTGTAAAGTAACTGCCCTTCCCTGAAACGAAGTCTTGCATGTTGAAAGACACAGAGCCTGGGATTTAACTCCATTTCTGAACTGAAACACACAGCAGAGTTCTCATATATAGATCACACTCTGCTTCAGAGCAAGAAGCACCCTCTTGCTCTCTAGATTCTCTAATACAGCAGGAAATGTAGGTGTGCTGAGAACAAAAGAACAGTGTTTCCTACACATACGGACCATATCTATTCCAACTCTGCTTCTGAAACTGATACAAAGCACTGCTACTATAACATCCGATGTCAGTTAAGATTAGAAACGTGTTAGCTTCGTGAACGATGTAGTTCCTTTGAGAAGTAAAGTAACTGCCCTTACCTGAAATGAAGTGTTGCCTGTAGGAAGTCTAAGAGCCTGGGATTTAACTCCATTTCTGAAGTGAAACACACAGCAGAGTTCTCATATATAGATAACACTCTGCTTTAGAGCAAGAAGCACACTCTTGCTTTCTAGACTCTCTAAGACACAGGAATCATGAGTGTGCTGAGAACAAAAGAACGGTGTTTCCTACACATACGGACCATATCTAGTCCAACTCTGCCTCTGAAATTGATACAAAGCACAGGTCCTCTAACATCCAATGCTTGTCATTTAAGATGAGAAACGTGTGAGCTTCGTGAACGATGTAGTTCATTTGAGCTGTAAAGTAACTGCCCTTACCTGAAACGAAGTGTTGCTTGCAGGAAGACTCAGAGCCTGAGGTTTAACTCCATTTCTGAAGTGAAACACACAGCAGAGTTGTCAGATATAGATCATACTCTGCTTTAGAGCAAGAAGCACGCTCTTGCTTTCTAGAGTCTCTAGGACAGCAGGAAACATGGGTGTGCTGAGAAAAATAGAACGGTGTTTCTTACACATTCGGGCCATATCGAGTCCAACTCTGCCTCTGAAATTGATACAAAGCACAGGTCCTCCAGCATCCAATGCTTGTCATTTAAGATGAGAACGTGTGAGCTTCGTGAACGATGTAGTTCGTTTGAACTGTAAAGTAACTGCCCTTCCCTGAAACGAAGTCTTGCATGTTGAAAGACACAGAGCCTGGGATTTAACTCCATTTCTGATGGGAAACAAACAGCATAGTTCTCATCCATGGATCACACTCTGCTTCAGAGCAAGAAGCACCCTTTTGCTCTCTAGATTCTCTAATACAGCAGGAAACGTGAGTGTGCTAAGAACAAAAGAACGGTGTTTCCTACACATACGGACCATATCTATTCCAACTCTGCTTCTGAAACTGATACAAAGCACTGCTACTCTAACATCCAATGCATGTCAGTTAAGATTAGAAACGTGTTAGCTTCGTGAACGATGTAGTTCGTTTGAGCTGTAAAGTAACTGCCCTTACCTGAAACGAAGTGTTACTTGTAGGAAGACTCAGAGCCTGAGGTTTAACTCCATTTCAGAAGTGAAACACACAGCAGAGTTGTAATATATAGACCATACTCTGCTTTATAGCAAGCAGCACGCTCTTGCTTTCTAGAGTCTCTAGGACAGCAGGAAACATGAGTGTGCTGAGAAAAATAGAACGGTGTTTCCTACACATACGGACCATATCTAGTCCAACTCTGCCTCTGAAATTGATACAAAGCACTGGTCCTCTAAATCCAATGCTTGTCAGTTAAGATGAGAAACGTGTGAGCTACGTGAAAGATGTAGTTCATTTGAGCTGTAAAATAACTGCCCTTACCTGAAAGGAAGTGTTGCTTGTAGGAAGCCTCAGAGCCTGAGGTTTAACTCCATTTCTGAAGTGAAACAAACAGCAGAGTTGTCATATATAGATCACACTCTACTTTAGAGCAAGAAGCACGCTCTTGCTTTCTAGAGTCTCTAGCACAGCAGGAAATATGAGTGTGCTGATAACAATAGAACGGTGTTTCTTACACATTCGGGCCATATCGTGTCCAACTCTGCTTCTGAAATTTATACAAAGGACAGGTCCTCCAGCATCCAATGCTTGTCATTTAAGATGAGAAACCTGTGTGCTTTGTGAACGATGTAGTTCGTTTGAGCTGTAAAGTAACTGCCCTTCCCTAAAACAAAGTCTTGTTTGTAGGAAGACTAAGAGCCTGGGATTTAACTCCATTTCTGTAGTGAAACACACAGCAGAGTTCTCATATATAGATCACACTCTACTTTAGAGCAAGAAGCACACTCTTGCTTTCTAGACTCTCTAAGATGGCAGGAATCAGGAGTGTGCTGAGAACAAAAGAACGGTGTTTCCTACACATACGGACCATATCTAGTCCAACTCTGCCTCTGAAATTGATACAAAACACAGGTCCTCTAACATCCAATGCTTGTCATTTAAGATGAGAAAGGTGTGAGCTTCGTGAACGATGTAGTTCGTTTGAGCTGTAATGTAACTGCCCTTCCCTGAAACGAAGTCTTGCATGTTGAAAGACACAGAGCCTGGGATTTAACTCCATTTCTGAAGTGAAACACACAGCACAGTTCTCATATATAGATCACACTCTGCTTCAGAGCAAGAAGCACCCTTTTGCTCTCTAGATTCTCTAATACAGCATGAAACGTAGGTGTGCTGAGAATAAAAGAACGGTGTTTCCTACACATACGGACCATATCTATTCCAACTCTGCTTCTGAAACTGATACAAAGCACTGCTACTATAACATCCAATGTTTGTCAGTTAAGATTAGAAACATGTTATCTTCGTGAACGATGCAGTTCCTTTGAGAAGTAAAGTAACTGCCCTTACCTGAAACGAAGTGTTGCCTGTAGGAAGACTAAGAGCCTGGGATTTAACTCCATTTCTGAAGTGAAACACACAGCAGAGTTCTCATATATAGATAACACTCTGCTTTAGAGCAAGAAGCACACTCTTGCTTTCTAGACTCTCTAAGACACAGGAATCATGAGTGTGCTGAGAACAAAAGAACGGTGTTTCCTACAAATACAGACCATATCTAGTCCAACTCTGCCTCTGAAATTGATACAAAGCGCAGGTCCTCTAACATCCAATGCTTGTCATTTAAGATGAGAAACGTGTGAGCTTTGTGAACGATTTAGTTCATTTGAGCTGTAAAGTAACTGCCCTTACCTGAAACGAAGTGTTGCTTGTAGGAAGACTCAGAGCCTGAGGTTTAACTCCATTTCTGAAGTGAAACACACAGCAGAGTTGTCATATATAGATCACACTCTACTTTAGAGCAAGAAGCACACTCTTGCTTTCTAGACTCTCTAAGACACAGGAATCATGAGTGTGCTGAGAACAAAAGAACGGTGTTTCCTACACATACGGACCATATCTAGTCCAACTCTGCCTCTGAAATTGATACAAAGCACAGGTCCTCTAACATCCAATGCTTGTCATTTAAGATGAGAAACGTGTGAGCTTCGTGAACGATGTAGTTCATTTGAGCTGTAAAGTAACTGCCCTTACCTGAAACGAAGTGTTGCTTGTAGGAAGACTCAGAGCCTGAGGTTTAACTCCATTTCTGAAGTGAAACACACAGCAGAGTTGTCAGATATAGATCATACTCTGCTTTAGAGCAAGAAGCACGCTCTTGCTTTCTAGAGTCTCTAGGACAGCAGGAAACATGGGTGTGCTGAGAAAAATAGAACGGTGTTTCTTACACATTCGGGCCATATCGAGTCCAACTCTGCCTCTGAAATTGATACAAAGCACAGGTCCTCCAGCATCCAATGCTTGTCATTTAAGATGAGAAACGTGTGAGCTTCGTGAACGATGTAGTTCGTTTGAGCTGTAAAGTAACTGCCATTCCCTGAAACGAAGTCTTGCATGTTGAAAGACACAGAGCCTGTGATTTAACTCCATTTCTGATGGGAAACAAACAGCATAGTTCTCATCCATGGATCACACTCTGCTTCAGAGCAAGAAGCACCCTTTTGCTCTCTAGATTCTCTAATACAGCAGGAAACGTGAGTGTGCTGAGAACAAAAGAACCGTGTTTCCTACACATACGGACGATATCTATTCCAAATCTGATTCTGAAACTGATACAAAGCACTGGTCCTATAACATCCGATGCTTGTCAGTTAAGATTAGAAACGTGTCAGCTCCGTGAACGATGTTGTTCGTTTGAGCTGTAAAGTAACTGCCCTTACCTAAAACAAAGTGTTGCTTGTAAGAAGACTCAGAGCCTGGGGTTTAACTCCATTTTGAAGTGAAACACACAGCAGAGTTGTCATATATAGATCATATTCTGCTTTATAGCAAGAAGCACGCTCTTGCTTTCTAGAGTCTCTAGGACTGCAGGAAACATGAGTGTGCTGAGAAAAAAAGAACGGTGTTTCTTACACATTAGGGCCTTATCGAGTCCAACTCTGCCTCTGAAATTGATACAAAACACAGGTCCTCTAACATCCAATGCTTGTCATTTAAGATGAGAAAGGTGTGAGCTTCGTGAACGATGTAGTTCGTTTGAGCTGTAATGTAACTGCCCTTCCCTGAAACGAAGTATTGCATGTTGAAAGACACAGAGCCTGGGATTTAACTCCATTTCTGAAGTGAAACACACAGCAGAGTTCTCATATATAGATCACACTCTGCTTCAGAGCAAGAAGCACCCTCTTGCTCTCTAGATTCTCTAATACAGCAGGAAACGTGAGTGTGCTGAGAACAAAAGAACGGTGTTTCCTACACATACGGACCATATCTATTCCAACTCTGCTTCTGAAACTGATACAAAGCACTGCTACTATAACATCCGATGCTTGTCAGTTAAGATTAGAAACGTGTTAGCTTCGTGAACGATGTAGTTCGTTTGAGCTGTAAAGTAACTGCCCTTACCTGAAACAAAGTGTTGCTTGTAGGAAGGCTCAGAGCCTGGGGTTTAACTCCATTTCTGAAGTGAAACACACAGCAGAGTTGTCATATATATATCATACTCTGCTTTATAGCAAGAAGCACGCTCTTGCTTTCTAGAGTCTCTAAGACGGCAGGAATCATGAGTGTGCTGAGAACAAAAGAACGGGGTTTCCTACACATACGGACCATATCTAGTCCAACTCTGCCTCTGAAATTGATACAAAACACAGGTCCTCTAACATCCAATGCTTGTCATTTAAGATGAGAAAGGTGTGAGCTTCGTGAACGATGTAGTTCGTTTGAGCTGTAATGTAACTGCCCTTCCCTGAAACGAAGTCTTGCATGTTGAAAGACACAGAGCCTGGGATTTAACTCCATTTCTGAAGTGAAACACACAGCACAGTTCTCATATATAGATCACACTCTGCTTCAGAGCAAGAAGCACCCTCTTGGTCTCTAGATTCTCTAATACAGCAGGAAACGTAGGTGTGCTGAGAACAAAAGAACGGTGTTTCCTACACATACGGACCAATCTATTCCAACTCTGCTTCTGAACTGATACAAAGCACTGCTACTATAACATCCGATGTTTGTCAGTTAAGATTAGAAACGTGTTTGCTTCGTGAACGATGTAGTTCCTTTGAGAAGTAAAGTAACTGCCCTTACCTGAAAAGAAGTGTTGCATGTAGGAAGACTAAGAGCCTGGGATTTAACTCCATTTCTGAAGTGAAACACACAGCAGAGTTCTCATATATAGAAAACACTCTGCTTTAGAGCAAGAAGCACACTCTTGCTTTCTAGACTCTCTAAGACACAGGAATCATGAGTGTGCTGAGAACAAAAGAACGGTGTTTCCTACACATACGGACCATATCTAGTCCAACTCTGCCTCTGAAATTGATACAAAGCGCAGGTCCTCTAACATCCAATGCTTGTCATTTAAGATGAGAAACGTGTGAGCTTCGTGAACGATATAGTTCATTTGAGCTGTAAAGTAACTGCCCTTACCTGAAACGAAGTGTTGCTTGTAGGAAGACTCAGAGCCTGAGGTTTAACTCCATTTCTGAAGTGAAACACACAGCAGAGTTGTCATATATAGATCACACTCTACTTTAGAGGAAGAAGCACACTCTTGCTTTCTAGACTCTCTAAGACAGCAGGAATCATGAGTGTGCTGAGAACAAAAGAACGGTGTTTCCTACACATAGGGACCTTATCTAGTCCAACTCTGCCTCTGAAATTGATACAAAGCACAGGTCCTCTAACATCCAATGCTTGTCATTTAAGATGAGAAACGTGTGAGCTTCGTGAATGATGTAGTTCATTTGAGCTGTAAAGTAACTGCCCTTACCTGAAACGAAGTGTTGCTTGTAGGAAGACTCAGAGCCTGAGGTTTAACTCCATTTCTGAAGTGAAACACACAGCAGAGTTGACAGATATAGATCATAGTCTGCTTTAGAGCAAGAAGCACGCTCTTGCTTTCTAGAGTCTCTAGGACAGCAGGAAACATGGGTGTGCTGAGAACAATAGAACGGTGTTTCTTACACATTCGGGCCATATCGAGTCCAACTCTGCCTCTGAAATTGATACAAAGCACAGGTCCTCCAGCATCCAATGCTTGTCATTTAAGATGAGAAACGTGTGAGCTTCGTGAACGATGTAGTTCGTTTGAGTTGTAAAGTGACTGCCCTTACCTGAAACGAAGTCTTGCATGTTGAAAGACACAGAGCCTGGGATTTAACTCCATTTCTGAAGGGAAACACACAGCATAGTTCTCATCCATGGATCACACTCTGCTTCAGAGCAAGAAACAACCTCTTGCTCTCTAGATTCTCTAATACAGCAGGAAACGTGAGTGTGCTGAGAACAAAAGAACGGTGTTTCCTACACATAAGGACCATATCTATTCCAACTCTGCTTCTGAAACTGATACAAAGCACTGCTACTATAACATCCGATGCTTGTCAGTTAAGATTAGAAACGTGTTAGCTTCGTGAACGATGTAGTTCGTTTGAGCTGTAAAGTAACTGCCCTTACCTGAAACAAAGTGTTGCTTGTAGGAAGGCTCAGAGCCTGGGGTTTAACACCATTTCTGAAGTGAAACACACAGCAGAGTTGTCATATATAGATCATACTCTGCTTTATAACAAGAAGCACGCTCTTGCTTTCTAGAGTCTCTAGGACAGCAGGAAACATGAGTGTGCTGAGCACAAAAGAACGGTGTTTCTTACACATTCGGGCCATATCGAGTCCAACTCTGCTTCTGAAACTGATACAAAGCACTGGTCCTATACCATCCGATGCTTGCCAGTTAAGATTAGAAACGTTTGAGCTTTGTGAACGATGTAGTTCCTTTGAGAAGTAAAGTAACTGCCCTTACCTGAAACGAAGTGTTGCCTGTAGGAAGACTAAGAGCCTTGCATTTAACTCTATTTCTGAAGTGAAACACACAGCAGAGTTCTCATATATTGATAACACTCTGCTTTAGAGCAAGAAGCACACTCTTGCTTTCTAGACTCTCTAAGACACAGGAATCATGAGTGTGCTGAGAACAAAAGAACGGTGTTTCCTACACATACGGACCATATCTAGTCCAACTCTGCCTCTGAAATTGATACAAAGCACAGGTCCTCCAGCATCCAATGCTTGTCATTTAAGATGAGAAACGTATGAGCTTCGTGAACGATGTAGATCGTTTGAGCTGTAAAATTACTGCCCTTCCCTGAAACGAAGTCTTGTTTGTATGAAGACTAAGAGCCTGGGATTTAACTCCATTTCTGAAGTGAAACACACAGCAGAGTTCTCATATATAGATCACACTCTGCTTTAGAGCAAGAAGCACACTCTTGCTTTCTAGACTCTCTAAGACAGCAGGAATCATGAGTGTGCTGAGAACAAAAGAACGGTGTTTCCTACACATACAGACGATATCTAGTCCAACTCTGCCTCTGAAATTGATACAAAGCAGAGGTCCTCCAGCATCCAATGCTTGTCATTTAAGATGAGAAACGTGTGAGCTTCGTGAACGATGTAGTTCATTTGAGCTGTAAAGTAACTGCCCTTACCTGAAAGGAAGTGTTGCTTGTAGGAAGACTCAGAGCCTGAGGTTTAACTCCAATTCTGAAGTGAAACACACAGCAGAGTTGTCATATATAGATCATACTCTGCTTTATAGCAAGAAGCTCGCTCTTGCTTTCTAGATTCTCTAGGACAGCAGGAAATATGAGTGTGCTGATAACAATAGAACGGTGTTTCCTACACATTCGGGCCATATCGTGTCCAACTCTGCTTCTGAAATTTATACAAAGGACAGGTCCTCCAGCATCCAATGCTTGTCATTTAAGATGAGAAACCTGTGAGCTTCGTGAACGATGTAGTTCGTTTGAGCTGTAAAGTAACTGCCCTTCCCTAAAACAAAGTCTTGTTTGTAGGAAGACTAAGAGCCTGGGATTTAACTCCATTTCTGAAGTGAAACACACAGCAGAGTTCTCATATATAGATCACACTCTACTTTAGAACAAGAAGCACACTCTTGCTTTCTAGACTCTCTAAGACGGCAGGAATCATGAGTGTGCTGAGAACAAAAGAACAGTGTTTCCTACACATACGGACCATATCTAGTCCAACTCTGCCTCTGAAATTGATACAAAACACAGGTCCTCTAACATCCAATGCTTGTCATTTAAGATGAGAAATGTGTGAGCTTCGTGAACTATGTAGTTCGTTTGAGCTGTAATGTAACTGCCCTTCCCTGAAACGAAGTCATGCATGTTGAAAGACACAGAGCCTGGGATTTAACTCCATTTCTGAAGTGAAACACACAACAGAGTTCTCATATATAGATCACACTCTGCTTCAGAGCAAGAAGCACCCTCTTGCTCTCTAGATTCTCTAATACTGCAGGAAACGTAGGTGTGCTGAGAACAAAAGAACGGTGTTTCCTACACATACGGACCATATCTATTCCAACTCTGCTTCTGAAACTGATACAAAGCACTGCTACTATAACATCCGATGTTTGTCAGTTAAGATTAGAAACGTGTTAGCTTCGTGAACGATGTAGTTCCTTTGAGAAGTAAAGTAACTGCCCTTACCTGAAACGAAGTGTTGCCTGTAGGAAGACTAAGAGCCTGAGGTTTAACTCCATTTCTGAAGTGAAACACACAGCAGAGTTGTCAGATATAGATCATACTCTGCTTTAGAGCAAGAAGCACGCTCTTGCTTTCTAGTGTCTCTAGGACAGCAGGAAACATGGGTGTGCTGAGAACAATAGAACGGTGTTTCTTATACATTCGGGCCATATCGAGTCCAACTCTGCCTCTGAAATTGATACAAAGCACAGGTCCTCCAGCATCCAATGCTTGTCCTTTAAGATGAGAAACGTGTGAGCTTCGTGAACGATGTAGTTCGTTTGAGCTGTAAAGTAACTGCCCTTCCCTGAAACGAAGTCTTGCATGTTGAAAGACACAGAGCCTGGGATTTAACTCCATTTCTGATGGGAAACAAACAGCATAGTTCTCATCCATGGATCACACTCTGCTTCAGAGCAAGAAGCACCCTCTTGCTCTCTAGATTCTCTAATACAGCAGGAAACGTGAGTGTGCTGAGAACAAAAGAACGGTGTTTCCTACACATACGGACCATATCTATTCCAACTCTGCTTCTGAAACTGATACAAAGCACTGCTACTCTAACATCCAATGCTTGTCAGTTAAGATTAGAAACGTGTTAGCTTCGTGAACGATGTAGTTCGTTTGAGCTGTAAAGTAACTGCCCTTACCTGAAACGAAGTGTTGCTTGTAGGAAGACTCAGAGCCTGAGGTTTAACTCCATTTCTGAAGTGAAACACACAGCAGAGTTGTCATATATAGATCATACTCTGCTTTATAGCAAGCAGCACGCTCTTGCTTTCTAGAGTCTCTAGGACAGCAGGAAACATGAGTGTGCTGAGAACAATAGAACGGTGTTTCTTACACATTCGGGCCATATCGAGTCCAACTCTGACTCTGAAATTGATACAAAGCACAGGTCCTCCAACATCCAATCCTTGTCATTTAAGATGAGAAACGTGTGAGCTTCGTGAACGATGTAGTTCATTTGAGTTGTAAAGTAACTGCCCTTACCTGAAACGAAGTGTTGCTTGTAGGAAGACTCAGAGCCTGAGGTTTAACTCCATTTCTGAAGTGAAACACACAGCAGAGTTGTCATATATAGGTCATACTCTGCTTTATAGCAAGCAGCACGCTCTTGCTTTCTAGAGTCTCTAGGACAGCAGGAAACATGAGTGTGCTGAGAACAATAGAACGGTGTTTCTTACACATTCGGGCCATATCGAGTCCAACTCTGCCTCTGAAATTGATACAAAGCAGAGGTCCTCCAGCATCCAATGCTTGTCATTTAAGATGAGAAACGTGTGAGCTTCCTGAAAAATGTAGTTCGTTTGAGCTGTAAAGTAACTGCCCTTCCCTGAAACGAAGTATTGTTTGTAGGAAGACTAAGAGCCTGGGATTTAACTCCATTTCTGAAGTGAAACACACAGCAGAGTTCTCATATATAGATCACACTCTACTTTAGAGCAAGAAGCACACTCTTGCTTTCTAGATTCTCTAAGACAGCAGGAATCATGAGTGTGCTGAGAACAAAAGAACGGTGTTTCCTACACATACAGACGATATCTAGTCCAACTCTGCCTCTGAAATTGATACAAAGCAGAGGTCCTCCAGCATCCATTGCTTGTCATTTAAGATGAGAAACCTGTGAGCTTCGTGAACGATGTAGTTCATTTGAGCTGTGAAGTAACTGCCCTTACCTGAAAGGAAGTGTTGCTTGTAGGAAGACTCGGAGCCTGAGGTTTAACTCCATTTCTGAAGTGAAACACACAGCAGAGTTGTCATATATAGATCATACTCTGCTTTATAGCAAGAAGCTCGCTCTTGCTTTCTAGAGTCTCTAGGACAGCAGGAAATATGAGTGTGCTGATAACAATAGAACGATGTTTCCTACACATTCGGGCCATATCGTGTCCAACTCTGCTTCTGAAATTTATACAAAGGACAGGTCCTCCAGCATCCAATGCTTGTCATTTAAGATGAGAAACCTGTGAGCTTCGTGAACGATGTAGTTCGTTTGAGCTGTAAAGTAACTGCCCTTCCCTAAAACAAAGTCTTGTTTGTAGGAAGACTAAGAGCCTGGGATTTAACTCCATTTCTGAAGTGAAACACACAGCAGAGTTCTCATATATAGATCACACTCTACTTTAGAGCAAGAAGCACACTCTTGCTTTCTAGACTCTCTAAGACAGCAGGAATCATGAGTGTGCTGAGAACAAAAGAACAGTGTTTCCTACACATACGGACCATATCTAGTCCAACTCTGCCTCAGAAATTGATACAAAACACAGGTCCTCTAACATCCAATGCTTGTCATTTAAGATGAGAAAGGTGTGAGCTTCGTGAACTATGTAGTTCGTTTGAGCTGTAATGTAACTGCCCTTCCCTGAAACGAAGTCATGCATGTTGAAAGACACAGAGCCTGGGATTTAACTCCATTTCTGAAGTGAAACACACAACAGAGTTCTCATATATAGATCACACTCTGCTTCAGAGCAAGAAGCACCCTCTTGCTCTCTAGATTCTCTAATACAGCAGGAAACGTAGGTGTGCTGAGAACAAAAGAACGGTGTTTCCTACACATAGGGACCATATCTATTCCAACTCTGCTTCTGAAACTGATACAAAGCACTGCTACTATAACATCCGATGTTTGTCAGTTAAGATTAGAAACGTGTTAGCTTCGTGAACGATGTAGTTCCTTTGAGAAGTAAAGTAACTGCCCTTACCTGAAACGAAGTGTTGCCTGTAGGAAGACTAAGAGCCTGAGGTTTAACTCCATTTCTGAAGTGAAACACACAGCAGAGTTGTCAGATATAGATCATACTCTGCTTTATAGCAAGCAGCACGCTCTTGCTTTCTAGAGTCTCTAGGACAGCAGGAAACATGAGTGTGCTGAGAACAATAGAACGGTGTTTCTTACACATTCGGGCCATATCGAGTCCAACTCTGACTCTGAAATTGATACAAAGCACAGGTCCTCTAACATCCAATCCTTGTCATTTAAGATGAGAAACGTGTGAGCTTCGTGAACGATGTAGTTCATTTGAGGTGTAAAGTAACTGCCCTTACCTGAAACGAAGTGTTGCTTGTAGGAAGACTCAGAGCCTGAGGTTTAACTCCATTTCTGAAGTGAAACACACAGCAGAGTTGTCATATATAGGTCATACTCTGCTTTATAGCAAGCAGCACGCTCTTGCTTTCTAGAGTCTCTAGGACAGCAGGAAACATGAGTGTGCTGAGAACAATAGAACGGTGTTTCTTACACATTCGGGCCATATCGAGTCCAACTCTGCCTCTGAAATTGATACAAAGCAGAGGTCCTCCAGCATCCAATGCTTGTCATTTAAGATGAGAAACGTGTGAGCTTCCTGAAAAATGTAGTTCGTTTGAGCTGTAAAGTAACTGCCCTTCCCTGAAACGAAGTATTGTTTGTAGGAAGACTAAGAGCCTGGGATTTAACTCCATTTCTGAAGTGAAACACACAGCAGAGTTCTCATATATAGATCACACTCTACTTTAGAGCAAGAAGCACACTCTTGCTTTCTAGACTCTCTAAGACAGCAGGAATCATGAGTGTGCTGAGAACAAAAGAACGGTGTTTCCTACACATACAGACGATATCTAGTCCAACTCTGCCTCTGAAATTGATACAAAGCAGAGGTCCTCCAGCATCCAATGCTTGTCATTTAAGATGAGAAACGTGTGAGCTTCGTGAACGATGTAGTTCATTTGAGCTGTGAAGTAACTGCCCTTACCTGAAAGGAAGTGTTGCTTGTAGGAAGACTCAGAGCCTGAGGTTTAACTCCATTTCTGAAGTGAAACACACAGCAGAGTTGTCATATATAGATCATACTCTGCTTTATAGCAAGAAGCTCGCTCTTGCTTTCTAGAGTCTCTAGGACAGCAGGAAATATGAGTGTGCTGATAACAATAGAACGATGTTTCCTACACATTCGGGCCATATCGTGTCCAACTCTGCTTCTGAAATTTATACAAAGGACAGGTCCTCCAGCATCCAATGCTTGTCATTTAAGATGAGAAACCTGTGAGCTTCGTGAACGATGTAGTTCGTTTGAGCTGTAAAGTAACTGCCCTTCCCTAAAACAAAGTCTTGTTTGTAGGAAGACTAAGAGCCTGGGATTTAACTCCATTTCTGAAGTGAAACACACAGCAGAGTTCTCATATATAGATCACACTCTACTTTAGAGCAAGAAGCACACTCTTGCTTTCTAGACTCTCTAAGACAGCAGGAATCATGAGTGTGCTGAGAACAAAAGAACAGTGTTTCCTACACATACGGACCATATCTAGTCCAACTCTGCCTCTGAAATTGATACAAAACACAGGTCCTCTAACATCCAATGCTTGTCATTTAAGATGAGAAAGGTGTGAGCTTCGTGAACTATGTAGTTCGTTTGAGCTGTAATGTAACTGCCCTTCCATGAAACGAAGTCATGCATGTTGAAAGACACAGAGCCTGGGATTTAACTCCATTTCTGAAGTGAAACACACAACAGAGTTCTCATATATAGATCACACTCTGCTTCAGAGCAAGAAGCACCCTCTTGCTCTCTAGATTCTCTAATACAGCAGGAAACGTAGGTGTGCTGAGAACAAAAGAACGGTGTTTCCTACACATACGGACCATATCTATTCCAACTCTGCTTCTGAAACTGATACAAAGCACTGCTACTATAACATCCGATGTTTGTCAGTTAAGATTAGAAACGTGTTAGCTTCGTGAACGATGTAGTTCCTTTGAGAAGTAAAGTAACTGCCCTTACCTGAAACGAAGTGTTGCCTGTAGGAAGACTAAGAGCCTGAGGTTTAACTCCATTTCTGAAGTGAAACACACAGCAGAGTTGTCAGATATAGATCATACTCTGCTTTAGAGCAAGAAGCACGCTCTTGCTTTCTAGAGTCTCTAGGACAGCAGGAAACATGGGTGTGCTGAGAACAATAGAACGGTGTTTCTTATACATTCGGGCCATATCGAGTCCAACTCTGCCTCTGAAATTGATACAAAGCACAGGTCCTCCAGCATCCAATGCTTGTCATTTAAGATGAGAAACGTGTGAGCTTCGTGAACGATGTAGTTCGTTTGAGCTGTAAAGTAACTGCCCTTCCCTGAAACGAAGTCTTGCATGTTGAAAGACACAGAGCCTGGGATTTAACTCCATTTCTGATGGGAAACAAACAGCATACTTCTCATCCATGGATCACACTCTGCTTCAGAGCAAGAAGCACCCTCTTGCTCTCTAGATTCTCTAATACAGCAGGAAACGTGAGTGTGCTGAGAAAAAAAGAACGGTGTTTCCTACACATACGGACCATATCTATTCCAACTCTGCTTCTGAAACTGATACAAAGCACTATTACTCTAACATCCAATGCTTGTCAGTTAAGATTAGAAACGTGTTAGCTTCGTGAACGATGTAGTTCGTTTGAGTTGTAAAGTAACTGCCCTTACCTGAAACGAAGTGTTGCTTGTAGGAAGACTCAGAGGCTGAGGTTTAACTCCATTTCTGAAGTGAAACACACAGCAGAGTTGTCATATATAGATCATACTCTGCTTTATAGCAAGCAGCACGCTCTTGCTTTCTAGAGTCTCTAGGACAGCAGGAAACATGAGTGTGCTGAGAACAATAGAACGGTGTTTCTTACACATTCGGGCCATATCGAGTCCAACTCTCACTCTGAAATTGATACAAAGCAGAGGTCCTCCAGCATCCAATGCTTGTCATTTAAGATGAGAAACGTGTGAGCTTCCTGAAAAATGTAGTTCGTTTGAGCTGTAAAGTAACTGCCCTTCCCTGAAACGAAGTATTGTTTGTAGGAAGACTAAGAGCCTGGGATTTAACTCCATTTCTGAAGTGAAACACACAGCAGAGTTCTCATATATAGATCACACTCTACTTTAGAGCAAGAAGCACACTCTTGCTTTCTAGACTCCCTAAAACAGCAGGAATCATGAGTGTGCTGAGAACAAAAGAACGGTGTTTCCTACACATACAGACGATATCTAGTCCAACTCTGCCTCTGAAATTGATACAAAGCAGAGGTCCTCCAGCATCCAATGCTTGTCATTTAAGATGAGAAACGTGTGAGCTTCGTGAACGATGTAGTTCATTTGAGCTGTAAAGTAACTGCCCTTACCTGAAAGGAAGTGTTGCTTGTAGGAAGACTCAGAGCCTGAGGTTTAACTCCATTTCTGAAGTGAAACACACAGCAGAGTTGTCATATATAGATCACACTCTACTTTAGAGCAAGAAGCACACCCTTGCTTTCTAGACTCTCTAAGACAGCAGGAATCATGAGTGTGCTGAGAACAAAAGAACGGTGTTTCCTACACATACGGACCATATCTAGTCCAACTCTGCCTCAGAAATTTATACAAAGGACAGGTCCTCCAGCATCCAATGCTTGTCATTTAAGATGAGAAACCTGTGAGCTTCGTGAACGATGTAGTTCGTTTGAGCTGTAAAGTAACTGCCCTTCCCTAAAACAAAGTCTTGTTTGTAGGAAGACTAAGAGCCTGGGATTTAACTCCATTTCTGAAGTGAAACACACAGCAGAGTTCTCATATATAGATCACACTCTACTTTAGAGCAAGAAGCACACTCTTGCTTTCTAGACTCTCTAAGACGGCAGGAATCATGAGTGTGCTGAGAACAAAAGAACGGTGTTTCCTACACATACGGACCATATCTAGTCCAACTCTGCCTCTGAAATTGATACAAAACACAGGTCCTCTAACATCCAATGCTTGTCATTTAAGATGAGAATGTTGTGAGCTTCGTGAACGATGTACTTCGTTTGAGCTGTAATGTAACTGCCCTTCCCTGAAACGAAGTCTTGCATGTTGAAAGACAAAGAGCCTGGGATTTAACTCCATTTCTGAAGTGAAACACACAGCAGAGTTCTCATATATAGATCACACTCTGCTTCAGAGCAAGAAGCACCCTCTTGCTCTCTAGTTTCTCTAATACAGCAGGAAACGTAGGTGTGCTGAGAACAAAAGAACGGTGTTTCCTACACATACGGACAATATCTATTCCAACTCTGCTTCTGAAACTGATAAAAAGCACTGCTACTATAACATCCGATGTTTGTCAGTTAAGATTAGAAACGTGTTAGCTTCGTGAACGATGTAGTTCCTTTGAGAAGTAAAGTAACTGCCCTTACCTGAAACGAAGTGTTGCCTGTAGGAAGACTAAGAGCCTGGGATTTAACTCAATTTCTGAAGTGAAACACACAGCAGAGTTCTCATATATAGATAACACTCTGCTTTAGAGCAAGAAGCACACTCTTGCTTTCTAGACTCTCTAAGACACAGGAATCATGAGTGTGCTGAGAACAAAAGAACGGTGTTTCCTACACATACGGACCATATCTAGTCCAACTCTGCCTCTGAAATTGATACAAAGCAGAGGTTCTCTAACATCCAATGCTTGTCATTTAAGATGAGAAAGGTGTGAGCTTCGTGTACGATTTAGTTCATTTGAGCTGTAAAGTAACTGCCCTTACCTGAAAGGAATTGTTGCTTGTAGGAAGACTCAGAGCCTGAGGTTTAACTCCATTTCTGAAGTGAAACACACAGCAGAGTTGTCAGATATAGATCATACTCTGCTTTAGAGCAAGAAGCACGCTCTTGCTTTCTAGAGTCTCTAGGACAGCAGGAAACATGATTGTGCTGAGAACAATAGAACGGTGTTTCTTACACATTCGGGCCATATCGAGTCCAACTCTGCCTCTGAAATTGATACAAAGCACAGGTCCTCCAGCATCCAATGCTTGTCATTTAAGATGAGAAACGTGTGAGCTTTGTGAACCATGTTGTTCGTTTGAGCTGTAAAGTAACTGCCCTTCCCTGAAAGGAAGTCTTGCATGTTGAAAGACACAGAGCCTGGGATTTAACTCCATTTCTGATGGGAAACAAACAGCATACTTCTCATCCATGGATCACACTCTGCTTCAGAGCAAGAAGCACCCTCTTGCTCTCTAGATTCTCTAATACAGCAGGAAACGTGAGTGTGCTGAGAACAAAAGAACGGTGTTTCCTACACATACAGACCATATCTATTCCAACTCTGCTTCTGAAACTGATACAAAGCAATGCTACTCTAACATCCAATGCTTGTCAGTTAAGATTAGAAACGTGTTAGCTTCATGAACGATGTAGTTCGTTTGAGCTGTAAAGTAACTGCCCTTACCTGAAACGAAGTGTTGCTTGTAGGAAGACTCAGAGCCTGAGGTTTAACTCCATTTCTGAAGTGAAACACAAAGCAGAGTTGTCATATATAGATCATACTCTGCTTTATAGCAAGCAGCACGCTCTTGCTTTCTAGAGTCTCTAGGACAGCAGGAAACATGAGTGTGCTGAGAACAATAGAACGGTGTTTCTTACACATTCAGGCCATATCGAGATCAACTCTGACTCTGAAATTGATACAAACACAGGTCCTCCAGCATCCAATGCTTGTCATTTAAGATAAGAAACGTGTGAGCTTCCTGAACAATGTAGTTCGTTTGAGCTGTAAAGTAACTGCCCTTCCCTGAAACGAAGTATTGTTTGTAGGAAGACTAAGAGCCTGGGATTTAACTCCATTTCTGAAGTGAAACACACAGCAGAGTTCTCATATATAGATCACACTCTACTTTAGAGCAAGAAGCACACTCTTGCTTTCTAGACTCTCTAAGACAGCAGGAATCATGAGTGTGCTGAGAACAAAAGAACGGTGTTTCCTACACATACAGACGATATCTAGTCCAACTCTGCCTCTGAAATTGATACAAAGCAGAGGTCCTCCAGTATCCAATGCTTGTCATTTAAGATGAGAAACGTGTGAGCTTCGTGAACGATGTAGTTCATTTGAGCTGTAAAGTAACTGCCCTTACCTGAAAGGAAGTGTTGCTTGTAGGAAGACTCAGAGCCTGAGGTTTAACTCCATTTCTGAAGTGAAACACACAGCAGAGTTGTCATATATAGATCACACTCTACTTTAGAGCAAGAAGCACACCCTTGCTTTCTAGACTCTCTAAGACAGCAGGAATCATGAGTGTGCTGAGAACAAAAGAACGGTGTTTCCTACACATACGGACCATATCTAGTCCAACTCTGCCTCAAAAATTTATACAAAGGACAGGTCCTCCAGCATCCAATGCTTGTCATTTAAGATGAGAAACCTGTGAGCTTCGTGAACGATGTAGTTCGTTTGAGCTGTAATGTAACTGCCCTTCCCTGAAACGAAGTCTTGCATGTTGAAAGACACAGAGCCTGGGATTTAACTCCATTTTTGAAGTGAAACACACAGCAGAGTTCTCATATATAGATCACACTCTGCTTCAGAGCAAGAAGCACCCTCTTGCTCTCTAGATTCTCTAATACAGCAGGAAACGTAGGTGTGTATGAGAACAAAAGAACGGTGTTTCCTACACATACGGACCATATCTATTCCAACTCTGCTTCTGAAACTGATACAAAGCACTGCTACTTTAACATCCAATGTTTGTCAGTTAAGATTAGAAACGTGTTAGCTTCGTGAACGATGTAGTTCGTTTGAGCTGTAAAGTAACTGCCCTTACCTGAAACGAAGTGTTGCTTGTAGGAAGACTCAGAGCCTGGGGTTTAACTCCATTTCTGAAGTGAAACACACAGCAGAGTTGTCATATATAGATCATACTCTGCTTTATAGCAAGCAGCACGCTCTTGCTTTCTAGATTCTCTAGGACAGCAGGAAACATGAGTGTGCTAAGAACAATAGAACGGTGTTTCTTACACATTCGGGCCATATCGAGTCCAACTCTGACTCTGAAATTGATACAAAGCACAGGTCCTCTAACATCCAATCCTTGTCATTTAAGATGAGAAACGTGTGAGCTTCGTGAACGATGTAGTTCATTTGAGTTGTAAAGTGACTGCCCTTAACTGAAACGAAGTCTTGCATGTTGAAAGACACAGAGCCTGGGATTTAACTCCATTTCTGAAGGGAAACACACAGCATAGTTCTCATCCATGGATCACACTCTGCTTCAGAGCAAGAAGCACCCTCTTGCTCTCTAGATTCTCTAATACAGCAGGAAACGTGAGTGTGCTGAGAACAAAAGAACGGTGTTTCCTACACATAAGGACCATATCTATTCCAACTCTGCTTCTGAAACTGATACAAAGCACTGCTACTATAACATCTGATGCTTGTCAGTTAAGATTAGAAACGTGTTAGCTTTGTGAACGATGTAGTTCGTTTGACCTGTAAAGTAACTGCCCTTACCTGAAACAAAGTGTTGCTTGTAGGAAGGCTCAGAGCCTGGGGTTTAACTCCATTTCTGAAGTGAAACACACAGCAGAGTTGTCATATATAGATCATACTCTGCTTTATAGCAAGAAGCACGCTCTTGCTTTCTAGAATCTCTAGGACAGCAGGAAACATGAGTGTGCTGAGAACAAAAGAACGGTGTTTCTTACACATTCGGGCCATATCGAGTCCAACTCTGCTTCTGAAACTGATACAAAGCACTGGTCCTATAACATCCGATGCTTGCCAGTTAAGATTAGAAACGTTTGAGCTTCGTGAACGATGTAGTTCCTTTGAGAAGTAAAGTAACAGCCCTTACCTGAAACGAAGTGTTGCCTGTAGGAAGACTAAGAGCCTGGCATTTAACTCTATTTCTGAAGTGAAACACACAGCAGAGTTCTCATATATAGATAACACTCTGCTTTAGAGCAAGAAGCACACACTTCCTTTCTAGACTCTCTAAGACACAGGAATCATGAGTGTGCTGAGAACAAAAGAACGGTGTTTCCTACACATACGGACCATATCTAGTCCAACTCTGCCTCTGAAAGTGATACAAAACACAGGTCCTCTAACATCCAATGCTTGTCATTTAAGATGAGAAAGGTGTGAGCTTCGTGAACTATGTAGTTCGTTTGAGCTGTAATGTAACTGCCCTTCCCTGAAACGAAGTCTTCCATGTTGAAAGACACAGAGCCTGGGATTTAACTCCATTTCTGAAGTGAAACACACAGCAGAGTTCTCATATATAGATCACACTCTGCTTCAGAGCAAGAAGCACCCTCTTGATCTCTAGATTCTCTAATACAGCAGGAAACGTAGGTGTGCTGAGAACAAAAGAACGGTGTTTCCTACACATACGGACCATATCTATTCCAACTCTGCTTCTGAAACTGATACAAAGCACTGCTACTATAACATCCGATGTTTGTCAGTTAAGATTAGAAACGTGTTAGCTTCGTGAACGATGTAGTTCCTTTGAGAAGTAAAGTAACTGCCCTTACCTGAAACGAAGTGTAGCCTGTAGGAAGACTAAGAGCCTGGGATTTAACTCCATTTCTGAAGTGAAACACACAGCAGAGTTCTCATATATAGATAACACTCTGCTTTAGAGCAAGAAGCACACTCTTGCTTTCTAGACTCTCTAAGACACAGGAATCATGAGTGTGCTGAGAACAAAAGAACGGTGTTTCCTACACATACGGACCATATCTAGTCCAACTCTGCCTCTGAAATTGATACAAAGCACAGGTCCTCCAGCATCCAATGCTTGTCATTTACGATGAGAAACGTGTGAGCTTCGTGAACGATGTAGTTCGTTTGAGCTGTAAAATAACTGCCCTTCCCTTAAACGAAGTCTTGTTTGTATGAAGACTAAGAGCCTGGGATTTAACTCCATTTCTGAAGTGAAAAACAGCAGAGTTCTCATATATAGATCACACTCTGCTTTAGAGCAAGAAGCACACTCTTGCTTTCTAGACTCTCTAAGACAGCAGGAATCATGAGTTTGCTGTGTCCAAAAGAACGGTGTTTCCTACACATACGGACCATATCTAGTAAAACTCTGCCTCTGAAATTGATACAAAGCACAGGTCCTCTAACATCCAATGCTTGTCATTTAAGATGAGAAACGTGTGAGCTTTGTGAACGATGTAGTTCATTTGAGCTGTAAAGTAACTGCCCTTACATGAAACGAAGTGTTGCTTGTAGGAAGACTCAGAGCCTGAGGTTTAACTCCATTTCTGAAGTGAAACACACAGCAGAGTTGTCATATATAGATCATACTCTGCTTTATAGCAAGAAGCACGCTCTTGCTTTCTAGAGTCTCTAGGACAGCAGGAAATATGAGTGTGCTGATAACAATAGAATGGTGTTTCTTACACATTCGGGCCATATCGAGTCCAACTCTGCTTCAGAAACTGATACAAAGCACAGGCCCTCCAGCATCCAATGCTTGTCATTCAAGATGAGAAACCTGTGAGCTTCGTGAACGATGTAGTTCGTTTGAGCTGTAAAGTAACTGCCCTTCCCTAAAACAAAGTCTTGTTTGTAGGAAGACTAAGAGCCTGGGATTTAACTCCATTTCTGAAGTGAAACACACAGGAGAGTTCTCATATATAGATCACACTCTACTTTAGAGCAAGAAGCACACTCTTGCTTTCTAGACTCTCTAAGACAGCAGGAATCATGAGTGTGCTGAGAACAAAAGAACGGTGTTTCCTACACATACGGACCATATCTAGTCCAACTCTGCCTCTGAAATTGATACAAAGCACAGGTCCTCCAGCATCCAATGCTTGTCATTTAAGATGAGAAACATGTGAGCTTCGTGAACGATGTAGTTCATTTGAGCTCTAAAGTAAATACCCTTACCTGAAACGAATTGTTGCTTGTAGGAAGACTCAGAGCCTGGGGTTTAACTCCATTTCTGAAGTGAAACACACAGCAGAGTTGTCATATATAGATCATACTCTGCTTTAGAGCAAGAAGCACGCTCTTGCTTTCTAGAGTCTCTAGGACAGCAGGAAACATGAGTGTGCTGAGAAAAAAAGAACGGTGTTGCTTACTCATACGGACCATATCTATTCCAACTGTGCTTCTGAAACTGATACAAAGCACTGGTCCTATAACATCCCATGCTTGCCAGTTAAGATTAGAAACGTGTGAGCTTCGTGAACGATGTAGTTCATTTGAGCTCTAAAGTAACTGCCCTTACCTGAAACGAATTGTTGCTTGTACGAAGACTCAGAGCCTGGGGTTTAACTCCATTTCTGAAGTGAAACACACAGCAGAGTTGTCATATATAGATCATACTCTGCTTTAGAGCAAGAAGCACGCTCTTGCTTTCTAGAGTCTCTAGGACAGCAGGAAACATGAGTGTGCTGAGAACAAAAGAACGGTGTTGCTTACACATACGGACCATATCTATTCCAAATCTGCTTCTGAAACTGATACAAAGCACTGGTCCTATAACATCCGATGCTTGCCAGTTAAGATTAGAAACGTGTGAGCTTCGTGAACGATGTAGTTCCTTTGAGAAGTAAAGTAACAGCCCTTACCTGAAACGAAATGTTGCCTGTAGGAAGACTCAGAGCCTGGGGTTTAACTCCATTTCTGAAGTGAAACACACAGCAGAGCTGGCATATATAGAACACACTCTGCTTTAGAGCAAGAAGCACGCTCTTGCTTTCTAGAGTCTCTAGGACAGCAGGAAACATGAGTGTGCTGAGAACAAAAGAACGGTGTTTCTTACACATTCGGGCCATATCGAGTCCAACTCTGCCTCTGAAATTGATACAAAGCAGAGGTCCTCCAGCATCCAATGCTTGTCATTTAAGATGAGAAACCTGTGAGCTTTGTGAACGATGTAGATCGTTTGAGCTGTAAAGTAACTGCCCTTCCCTGAAACGATATCTTGTTTGTAGGAAGACTCAGAGCCTGGGATTTAACTCCATTTCTGAAGTGAAACACACAGCAGAGTTCTCATCCATTGATCACACTCTGCTTTAGAGTAAGAAGCACCCTCTAGCTTTCTAGAGTCTCTAAGACAGCAGGAAACGTGAGTGTGCTGAGAACAAAAGAACGGTGTTTCCTACTCATACGGACCCTATCTAGTCCAACCCTGCTTCTGAAATTGATACAAAGCACTGGTCCTCTAACATCCAATGCTTGTCAGTTAAGATGAGAAACGTGTTAGATTCGAGAACGATGTAGTTCGTTTGAGCTGTAAAGTGACTGCCCTTCCCTGAAACGAAGTCTTGCATGTTGAAAGACACAGAGCCTGGGATTTAACTCCATTTCTGAAGGGAAACACACAGCATAGTTCTCATCCATGGATCACACTCTGCTTCAGAGCAAGAAGCACCCTCTTGCTCTCTAGATTCTCTAATACAGCAGGAAACGTGAGTGTGCTGAGAACAAAAGAATGGTGTTTCCTACACATACCGACCATATCTATTCCAACTCTGCTTCTGAAACTGATACAAAGCACTGCTACTATAACATCCGATGCTTGTCAGTTAAGATTAGAAACGTGTTAGCTTCGTGAACGATGTAGTTCGTTTGAGCTGTAAAGTAACTGCCCTTACCTGAAACAAAGTGTTGCTTGTAGGAAGACTCAGAGCCTGGGGTTTAACTCCATTTCTGAAGTGAAACACACAGCAGAGTTGTAATATATAGATCATACTCTGCTTTATAGCAAGAAGCACGCTCTTGCTTTCTAGATTCTCTAGGACAGCAGGAAACATGAGTGTGCTGAGAACAAAAGAACGGTGTTTCTTACACATTCGGGCCATATCGAGTCCAACTCTGCCTCTGAAATTGAAACAAAGCACAGGTCCTCCAGCATCCAATCCTTGTCATTTAAGATGAGAAACATGTGAGCTTCGTGAACGATATAGTTCATTTGAGCTCTAAAGTCAATACCCTTACCTGAAACGAATTGTTGCTTGTAGGAAGACTCAGAGCCTGGGGTTTAACTCCATTTCTGAAGTGAAACACACAGCAGAGTTGTCATATATAGATCATACTCTGCTTTAGAGCAAGAAGCACGCTCTTGCTTTCTAGAGTCTCTAGGACAGCAGGAAACATGAGTGTGCTGAGAAAAAAAGAACGGTGTTGCTTACTCATACGGACCATATCTATTCCAAATCTGCTTCTGAAACTGATACAAAGCACTGGTCCTATAACATCCGATGCTTGCCAGTTAAGATTAGAAACGTGTGAGCTTCGTGAACGATGTAGTTCCTTTGAGAAGTAAAGTAACTGCCCTTACCTGAAACGAAGTGTTGCCTGTAGGAAGACTAAGAGCCTGGGATTTAACTCCATTTCTGAAGTGAAACACACAGCAGAGTTCTCATATATAGATCACACTCTGCTTTAGAGCAAGAAGCACACTCTTGCTTTCTAGACTCTCTAAGACAGCAGGAATCATGAGTGTGCTGAGAACAAAAGAACGGTGTTTCCTACACATACGCACCATATCTAGTCCAACTCTGCCTCTGAAATTGATACAAAGCACAGGTCCTCTAACATCCAATGCTTGTCATTTAAGATGAGAAACGTGTGAGCTTCGTGAACGATGTAGTTCATTTGAGCTCTAAAGTAACTGCCCTTACCTGAAACGAAGTGTTGCTTGTAGGAAGACTCAGAGCCTGAGGTTTAACTCCATTTCTGAAGTGAAAAACACAGCAGAGTTGTCATATATAGATCATACTCTGCTTTAGAGCAAGAAGCACGCTCTTGCTTTCTAGAGTCTCTAGGACAGCAGGAATCATGAGTGTGCTGAGAACAAAAGAACGGTGTTTCCTACACATACGGACCATATCTAGTCCAACTCTGCCTCTGAAATTGATACAAAGAACAGGTCCTCTAACATCCAATGCTTGTCATTTAAGATGAGAAACGTGAGAGCTTCGTGAACGATGTAGTTCATTTGAGCTGTAATGTAACTGCCTTACCTGAAATGAAGTCTTGTTTGTAGGAAGACTCAGAGCCTGGGATTTAACTCCATTTCTGAAGTGAAACACACAGCAGAGTTCACATCCATTGATCACACTCTGCTTTAGAGCAAGAAGCACCCTCTTGCTCTCTATATTCTCTAATACAGCAGGAAACGTGAGTGTGCTGAGAACAAAAGAACGGTGTTTCCTACACATACAGACCATATCTATTCCAAGTCTGCTTCTGAAACTGATACAAAGCACTGGTCCTATAACATCCGATGCTTGTCAGTTAAGATTAGAAATTTGTAGGCTCCGTGAACGATGTAGTTCGTTTGAGCTGTAAAGTAACTGCCCTTACCTGAAACAAAGTGTTGCTTGTAGGAAGACTCAGAACCTGGGGTTTAACTCCATTTCTGAAGTGAAACACACAGCAGAGTTGTCATATATAGATCATACTCTGCTTTAGAGCAAGAAGCAGACTCTTGCTTTCTAGAGTCTCTAGGACAGCAGGAAACATGAGTGTGCTGAGAACAAAAGAACGGTGTTTCTTACACATTTGGGCTATATCAGGTCCAACTCTGCCTCTGAAATTGATACAAAGCACAGGTCCTCCAGCATCCAATGCTTGTCATTTAAGATGAGAAACATGTGAGCTTCGTGAACGATGTAGTTCATTTGAGCTCTAAAGTAAATACCCTTACCTGAAACGAATTGTTGTTTGTAGGAAGACTCAGAGCCTGGGGTTTAACTCCATTTCTGAAGTGAAACACACAGCAGAGTTGTCATATATAGATCATACTCTGCTTTAGAGCAAGAAGCACGCTCTTGCTTTCTAGAGTCTCTAGGACAGCAGGAAACATGAGTGTGCTGAGAAAAAAAGAACGGTGTTGCTTACTCATACGGACCATATCTATTCCAACTGTGCTTCTGAAACTGATACAAAGCACTGGTCCTGTAACATCCCATGCTTGCGAGTTAAGATTAGAAACGTGTGAGCTTCGTGAACGATGTAGTTCATTTGAGCTCTAAAGTAACTGCCCTTACCTGAAACGAATTGTTGCTTGTACGAAGACTCAGAGCCTGGGGTTTAACTCCATTTCTGAAGTGAAACACACAGCAGAGTTGTCATATATAGATCATACTCTGCTTTAGAGCAAGAAGCACGCTCTTGCTTTCTAGAGTCTCTAGGACAGGAGGAAACATGAGTGTGCTGAGAACAAAAGAACGGTGTTTCTTACACATTCGGGCCATATCGAGTCCAACTCTGCCTCTGAAATTGATACAAAGCACAGGTCCTCCAGCATCCAATCCTTGTCATTTAAGATGAGAAACATGTGAGCTTCGTGAACGATGTAGTTCATTTGAGCTCTAAAGTAAATACCCTTACCTGAAACGAATTGTTGCTTGTAGGAAGACTCAGAGCCTGGGGTTTAACTCCATTTCTGAAGTGAAACACACAGCAGAGTTGTCATATATAGATCATACTCTGCTTTAGAGCAAGAAGCATGCTCTTGCTTTCTAGAGTCTCTAGGACAGCAGGAATCATGAGTGTGCTGAGAACAAAAGAACGGTGTTTCCTACACATACGGACCATATCTAGTCCAACTCTGCCTCTGAAATTGATACAAAGCACAGGTCCTCTAACATCCAATGCTTGTCATTTAAGATGAGAAACGTGTGAGCTTCGTGAACGATGTAGTTCATTTGAGCTGTAATGTAACTGCCCTTACCTGAAATGAAGTCTTGTTTGTAGGAAGACTCAGAGCCTGGGATTTAACTCCATTTCTGAAGTGAAACACACAGCAGAGTTCACATCCATTGATCACACTCTGCTTTAGAGCAAGAAGCACCCTCTTGCTCTCTAGATTCTCTAATACAGCAGGAAACATGAGTGTGCTGAGAACAAAAGAACGGTGTTTCCTACACATACGGACCATATCTATTCCAACTCTGCTTCTGAAACTGATACAAAGCACTGGTCCTATAACATCCGATGCTTCTCAGTTAAGATTAGAAATTTGTAGGCTCCGTGAACGATGTAGTTCGTTTGAGCTGTAAAGTAAGTGCCCTTACCTGAAACAAAGTGTTGCTTGTAGGAAGACTCAGAGCCTGGGGTTTAACTCCATTTCTGAAGTGAAACACACAGCAGAGTTGTCATATATAGATCATACCCTGCTTTAGAGCAAGAAGCACACTCTTGCTTTCTAGAGTCTCTAGGACAGCAGGAAACATGAGTGTGCTGAGAACAAAAGAACGGTGTTTCTTACACATTTGGGCTATATCGAGTCCAACTCTGCCTCTGAAATTGATACAAAGCACAGGTCCTCCAGCATCCAATGCTTGTCATTTAAGATGAGAAACATGTGAGCTTCGTGAACGATGTAGTTCATTTGAGCTCTAAAGTAAATACCCTTACCTGAAACGAATTGTTGCTTGTAGGAAGACTTAGAGCCTGGGGTTTAACTCCATTTCTGAAGTGAAACACACAGCAGAGTTGTCATATATAGATCATACTCTGCTTTAGAGCAAGAAGCACGCTCTTGCTTTCTAGAGTCTCTAGGACAGCAGGAAACATGAGTGTGCTGAGAAAAAAAGAACGGTGTTGCTTACTCATACGGACCATATCTATTCCAACTGTGCTTCTGAAACTGATACAAAGCACTGGTCCTGTAACATCCCATGCTTGCCAGTTAAGATTAGAAACGTGTGAGCTTCGTGAACGATGTAGTTCATTTGAGCTCTAAAGTAACTGCCCTTACCTGAAATGGATTGTTGCATGTAGGAAGACTCAGAGCCTGGGGTTTAACTCCATTTCTGAAGTGAAACACACAGCAGAGTTCTCATATATAGATCATACTCTGCTTTAGAGCAAGAAGCACGCTCTTGCTTTCTAGAGTCTCTAGGACAGCAGGAAACATGAGTGTGCTGAGAAAAAAAGAACGGTGTTCCTTACATATACGGACCATATCTATTCCAAATCTGCTTCTGAAACTGATACAAAGCACTGGTCCTATAACATCCCATGCTTGCCAGTTAAGATTAGAAACGTGTGAGCTTCTTGAACGATGTAGTTCCTTTGAGAAGTAAAGTAACAGCCCTTACCTGAAACGAAGTGTTGCCTGTAGGAAGACTCAGAGCCTGGGGTTTAACTCCATTTCTGAAGTGAAACACACAGCAGAGCTGTCATATATAGAACACACTCTGCTTTAGAGCAAGAAGCACGCTCTTGCTTTCTAGAGTCTCTAGGACAGCAGGAAACATGTGTGTGCTGAGAACAAAAGAACAGTGTTTCTTACACATTCGCGCCATATCGAGTCCAACTCTGCCTCTGAAATTGATACAAAGCAGAGGTCCTCAAGCATCCAATGCTTGTCATTTAAGATGAGAAACCTGTGAGCTTCGTGAACAATGTAGATCGTTTGAGCTGTAAAGTAACTGCCCTTCCCTGAAACGATATCTTGTTTGTAGGAAGACTCAGAGCCTGGGATTTAACTCCATTTCTGAAGTGAAACACACAGCAGAGTTCTCATCCATTGATCACACTCTGCTTTAGAGTAAGAAGCACCCTCTAGCTTTCTAGAGTCTCTAAGACAGCAGGAAACGTGAGTGTGCTGAGAACAAAAGAACGGTGTTTCCTACTCATACGGACCCTATCTATTCCAACCCTGCTTCTGAAATTGATACAAAGCACTGGTCCTCTAACATCCAATGCTTGTCAGTTAAGATGAGAAACGTGTTAGATTCGAGAACAATGTAGTTCGTTTGAGCTGTAAAGTGACTGCCCTTCCCTGAAACGAAGTCTTGCCTGTTGAAAGACACAGAGCCTGGGATTTAACTCCATTTCTGAAGGGAAACACACAGCAGAGTTCTCATCCATGGATCACACTCTGCTTCAGAGCAAGAAGCACCCTCTTGCTCTCTAGATTCTCTAATACAGCAGGAAACGTGAGTGTGCTGAGAACAAAAGAACGGTGTTTCCTACACATACGGACCATATCTATTCCAACTCTGCTTCTGAAACTGATACAAAGCACTGCTACTATAACATCCGATGCTTGTCAGTTAAGATTAGAAACGTGTTAGCTTCGTGAACGATGTAGTTCGTTTGAGCTGTAAAGTAACTGCCCTTACCTGAAACGAAGTGTTGCCTGTAGGAAGACTCAGAACCTGGGATTTAACTCCATTTCTGAAGTGAAACACACAGCAGAGTTCTCATCCATTGATCACACTCTGCTTTAGAGTAAGAAGCACCCTCTATCTTTCTAGAGTCTCTAAGACAGCAGGAATCATGAGTGTGCTGAGAACAAAAGAACGGTGTTTCCTAACAAACGGACCATATCAAGTCCAACTCTGCCTCTGAAATTGATACAAAGCACAGGTCCTCTAACATCCAATGCTTGTCATTTAAGATGAGAAACGTGTGAGCTTCGTGAACAATGTAGTTCGTTTGAGCTGTAAAATAACTGTCCTTCCCTGAAACGAGTCTTGTTTGTAGGAAGACTAAGAGCCTGGGATTTAACTCCATTTCTGAAGTGAAACACACAGCAGAGTTCTCATATATAGATCACACTCTGCTTTAGAGCAAGAAGCACACTCTTGCTTTCTAGACTCTCTAAGACAGCAGGAATCATGAGTGTGCTGAGAACAAAAGAATGGTGTTTCCTACACATACGGACCATATCTAGTCCAACTCTGCCTCTGAAATTGATACAAAGCACAGGTCTTCTAACATCCAATGCTTGTCATTTAAGATGAGAAACATGTGAGCTTCGTGAATGATGTAGTTCATTTGAGCTCTAAAATAACTGCCCTTACCTGAAAGGAATTGTTGCTTGTAGGAAGACTCAGAGCCTGGGGTTTAACTCCATTTCTGAAGTGAAACACACAGCAGAGTTGTCATATATAGATCATACTCTGCTTTAGAGCAAGAAGCACGCTCTTGCTTTCTAGAGTATCTAGGACAGCAGGAAACATGAGTGTGCTGAGAAAAAAAGAACGGTGTTGCTTACACATACGTACGATATCTATTCCAACTCTGCTTCTGAAACTGATACAAAGCACTGGTCCTATAACATCCGATGCTTGCCAGTTAAGATTAGAAACGTGTGAGCTTCGTGAACGATGTTGTTCCTTTGAGAAGTAAAGTAACTGCCCTTACCTAAAACGAAGTGTTTTCTGTAGGAAGACTCAGAGCCTGGGGTTTAACTCCATTTCTGAAGTGAAACACACAGCAGTGTTGTCATATATAGATCATCCTCTGCTTTACAGCAAGCAGCACGCTCTTGCTTTCTAGAGTCTCTAGGAAAGCAGGAAACATGAGTGTGCTGAGAAAAAAAGAACAGTGTTTCTTACACATTCGGGCCATATCGAGTCCAACTCTGCCTCTGAAATTGATACAAAGCAGAGGTCCTCCAGCATCGAATGTTTGTCATTTAAGATGAGATACCTGTGAGCTTCGTGAACGATGTAGTTCGTTTGAGCTGTAAAGTAACTGCCCTTCCCTGAAACGATATCTTGTATGTAGGAAGACACAGAGCCTGGGATTTAACTCCATTTCTGAAGTGAAACACACAGCAAAGCTCTCATCCATTGATCACACTCTATTTTAGAGCAAAAAGCACACTCTTGCTTTCTAGACTCTCTAAGACAGCAGGAATCATGAGTGTGCTGAGAACAAAAGAACGGTGTTTCCTAACATACGGACCATATCAAGTCCAACTCTGCCTCTGAAATTGATACAAAGCACAGGTCCTCTAACATCCAATGCTTGTCATTTAAGATGAGAAACGTGTGAGCTTCGTGAACAATGTAGTTCGTTTGAGCTGTAAAATAACTGTCCTTCCCTGAAACGAGTCTTGTTTGTAGGAAGACTAAGAGCCTGGGATTTAACTCCATTTCTGAAGTGAAACACACAGCAGAGTTCTCATATATAGATCACACTCTGCTTTAGAGCAAGAAGCACACTCTTGCTTTCTAGATTCTCTAAGACAGCAGGAATCATGAGTGTGCTGAGAACAAAAGAATGGTGTTTCCTACACATACGGACCATATCTAGTCCAACTCTGCCTCTGAAATTGATACAAAGCACAGGTCTTCTAACATCCAATGCTTGTCATTTAAGATGAGAAACATGTGAGCTTCGTGAACGATGTAGTTCATTTGAGCTCTAAAGTAACTGCCCTTACCTGAAAGGAATTGTTGCTTGTAGGAAGACTCAGAGCCTGGGGTTTAACTCCATTTCTGAAGTGAAACACACAGCAGAGTTGTCATATATAGATCATACTCTGCTTTAGAGCAAGAAGCACGCTCTTGCTTTCTAGAGTATCTAGGACAGCAGGAAACATGAGTGTGCTGAGAAAAAAAGAACGGTGTTGCTTACACATACGTACGATATCTATTCCAACTCTGCTTCTGAAACTGATACAAAGCACTGGTCCTATAACATCCGATGCTTGCCAGTTAAGATTAGAAACGTGTGAGCTTCGTGAACGATGTTGTTCCTTTGAGAAGTAAAGAAACGGCCCTTACCTGAAAGGAAGTGTTGCCTGTAGGAACACTCAGAGCCTGGGGTTTAACTCCATTTCTGAAGTGAAACACACAGCAGAGTTGTCATATATAGATCATCCTCTGCTTTAGAGCAAGCAGCACGCTCTTGCTTTCTAGAGTCTCTAGGACAGCAGGAAACATGAGTGTGCTGAGAACAAAAGAACGGTGTTTCCTACACATATGGACCATATCTAGTCCAAATCTGCCTCTGAAATTGATACAAAGCACAGTTCCTCTAACATCCAATGCTTGTCATTTAAGATGAGAAACGTGTGACCTCGTGAATGATGTAGTTCATTTGAGCTGTAAAGTAACTGCCCTTACCTGAAACGAAGTGTTGCTTGTAGGAAGACTCAGAGCCTGAGGTTTAACTCCATTTCTGAAGGGAAACACACAGCAGAGTTGTCAGATATAGATCATACTCTGCTTTAGAGCAAGAAGCACGCTCTTGCTTTCTAGAGTCTCTAGGACAGCAGGAAACATGAGTGTGCTGAGAAAAAAAGAACGGTGTTGCTTACACATACGTACGATATCTATTCCAACTCTGCTTCTGAAACTGATACAAAGCACTGGTCCTATAACATCCGATGCTTGCCAGTTAAGATTAGAAACGTGTGAGCTTCGTGAATGATGTTGTTCCTTTGAGAAGTAAAGTAACTGCCCTTACCTGAAACGAAGTGTTGCCTGTAGGAAGACTCAGAGCCTGGGGTTTAACTCCATTTCTGAAGTGAAACACACAGCAGAGTTGTCATATATAGATCATACTCTGCTTTAGAGCAAGCAGCACGCTCTTGCTTTCTAGAGTCTCTAGGACAGCAGGAAACATGAGTGTGCTGAGAACAAAAGAACAGTGTTTCTTACACATTCGGGCCATATCGACTCCAACTCTGCCTCTGAAATTGATACAAAGCAGAGGTCCTCCAGCATCCAATGTTTGTCATTTAAGATGAGAAAAGTGTGAGCTTCGTGAACGATGTAGTTCGTTTGAGCTGTAAAGTAACTGCCCTTCCCTGAAACGATATCTTGTATGTAGGAAGACTCAGAGCCTGGGATTTAACTCCATTTCTGAAGTGAAACACACAGCAAAGCTCTCATCCATTGATCACACTCTGCTTTAGAGTAAGAAGCACCCTCTAGCTTTCTAGAGTCTCTCAGACAGCAGGAAACGTGAGTGTGCTGAGAACAAAAGAACGGTGTTTCCTACACATACGGACCATATCTAGTCCAAGCCTGCTTCTGAAACTGATACAAAGCACTGGTCCTCTAACATCCAATGCTTGTCAGTTAAGATTAGAAACGTGTGAGCTTCGTGAACGATGTAGTTCATTTGAGCTCTAAAGTAACTGCCCTTACCTGAAACGAATTGTTGCTTGTAAGAAGACTCAGAGCCTGGGGTTTAACTCCATTTCTGAAGTGAAACACACAGCAGAGTTGTCATATATAGATCATACTCTGCTTTAGAGCAAGAAGCACGCTCTTGCTTTCTAGAGTCTCTAGGACAGCAGGAAACATGAGTGTGCTGAGAAAAAAAGAACGGTGTTGCTTACATATACGGACCATATCTATTCCAAATCTGCTTCTGAAACTGATACAAAGCACTGGTCCTATAACATCCCATGCTTGCCAGTTAAGATTAGAAACGTGTGAGCTTCTTGAACGATGTAGTTCCTTTGAGAAGTAAAGTAACAGCCCTTACCTGAAACGAAGTGTTGCCTGTAGGAAGACTCAGAGCCTGGGGTTTAACTCCATTTCTGAAGTGAAACACACAGCAGAGCTGTCATATATAGAACACACTCTGCTTTAGAGCAAGAAGCACGCTCTTGCTTTCTAGAGTCTCTAGGACAGCAGGAAACATGTGTGTGCTGAGAACAAAAGAACAGTGTTTCTTTCACATTCGCGCCATATCGAGTCCAACTCTGCCTCTGAAATTGATACAAAGCAGAGGTCCTCAAGCATCCAATGCTTGTCATTTAAGATGAGAAACCTGTGAGCTTAGTGAACAATGTAGATCGTTTGAGCTGTAAAGTAACTGCCCTTCCCTGAAACGATATCTTGTTTGTAGGAAGACTCAGAGCCTGGGATTTAACTCCATTTCTGAAGTGAATCACACAGCAGAGTTCTCATCCATTGATCACACTCTGCTTTAGAGTAAGAAGCACCCTCTAGCTTTCTAGAGTCTCTAAGACAGCAGGAAACGTGAGTGTGCTGAGAACAAAAGAACGGTGTTTCCTACTCATACGGACCCTATCTATTCCAACCCTGCTTCTGAAATTGATACAAAGCACTGGTCCTCTAACATCCAATGCTTGTCAGTTAAGATAAGAAACGTGTTAGATTCGAGAACAATGTAGTTCCTTTGAGCTGTAAAGTGACTGCCCTTCCCTGAAACGAAGTCTTGCCTGTTGAAAGACACAGAGCATGGGATTTAACTCCATTTCTGAAGGGAAACACACAGCAGAGTTCTCATCCATGGATCACACTCTGCTTCAGAGCAAGAAGCACCCTCTTGCTCTCTAGATTCTCTAATACAGCAGGAAACGTGAGTGTGCTGAGAACAAAAGAACCTTGTTTCCTACACATACGGACCATATCTATTCCAACTCTGCTTCTGAAACTGATACAAAGCACTGCTACTATAACATCCGATGCTTGTCAGTTAAGATTAGAAACGTGTTAGCTTCGTGAACGATGTAGTTCGTTTGAGCTGTAAAGTAACTGCCCTTACCTGAAACGAAGTGTTGCCTGTAGGAAGACTCAGAGCCTGGGGTTTAACTCCATTTCTGAAGTGAAACACACAGCAGAGTTCTCATATATAGATCACACTCTGCTTTAGAGCAAGAAGCACACTCTTGCTTTCTAGACTCTCTAAGACAGCAGGAATCATGAGTGTGCTGAGAACAAAAGAACGGTGTTTCCTACACATACGCACCATATCTAGTCCAACTCTGCCTCTGAAATTGATACAAAGCACAGGTCCTCTAACATCCAATGCTTGTCATTTAAGATGAGAAACGTGTGAGCTTCGTGAACGATGTAGTTCATTTGAGCTCTAAAGTAACTGCCCTTACCTGAAATGGATTGTTGCATGTAGGAAGACTCAGAGCCTGGGGTTTAACTCCATTTCTGAAGTGAAACACACAGCAGAGTTCTCATATATAGATCATACTCTGCTTTAGAGCAAGAAGCACGCTCTTGCTTTCTAGAGTCTCTAGGACAGCAGGAAACATGAGTGTGCTGAGAAAAAAAGAACGGTGTTCCTTACATATACGGACCATATCTATTCCAAATCTGCTTCTGAAACTGATACAAAGCACTGGTCCTATAACATCCCATGCTTGCCAGTTAAGATTAGAAACGTGTGAGCTTCTTGAACGATGTAGTTCCTTTGAGAAGTAAAGTAACAGCCCTTACCTGAAACGAAGTGTTGCCTGTAGGAAGACTCAGAGCCTGGGGTTTAACTCCATTTCTGAAGTGAAACACACAGCAGAGCTGTCATATATAGAACACACTCTGCTTTAGAGCAAGAAGCACGCTCTTGCTTTCTAGAGTCTCTAGGACAGCAGGAAACATGTGTGTGCTGAGAACAAAAGAACAGTGTTTCTTACACATTCGCGCCATATCGAGTCCAACTCTGCCTCTGAAATTGATACAAAGCAGAGGTCCTCAAGCATCCAATGCTTGTCATTTAAGATGAGAAACCTGTGAGCTTCGTGAACAATGTAGATCGTTTGAGCTGTAAAGTAACTGCCCTTCCCTGAAACGATATCTTGTTTGTAGGAAGACTCAGAGCCTGGGATTTAACTCCATTTCTGAAGTGAAACACACAGCAGAGTTCTCATCCATTGATCACACTCTGCTTTAGAGTAAGAAGCACCCTCTAGCTTTCTAGAGTCTCTAAGACAGCAGGAAACGTGAGTGTGCTGAGAACAAAAGAACGGTGTTTCCTACTCATACGGACCCTATCTATTCCAACCCTGCTTCTGAAATTGATACAAAGCACTGGTCCTCTAACATCCAATGCTTGTCAGTTAAGATGAGAAACGTGTTAGATTCGAGAACAATGTAGTTCGTTTGAGCTGTAAAGTGACTGCCCTTCCCTGAAACGAAGTCTTGCCTGTTGAAAGACACAGAGCCTGGGATTTAACTCCATTTCTGAAGGGAAACACACAGCAGAGTTCTCATCCATGGATCACACTCTGCTTCAGAGCAAGAAGCACCCTCTTGCTCTCTAGATTCTCTAATACAGCAGGAAACGTGAGTGTGCTGAGAACAAAAGAACGGTGTTTCCTACACATACGGACCATATCTATTCCAACTCTGCTTCTGAAACTGATACAAAGCACTGCTACTATAACATCCGATGCTTGTCAGTTAAGATTAGAAACGTGTTAGCTTCGTGAACGATGTAGTTCGTTTGAGCTGTAAAGTAACTGCCCTTACCTGAAACGAAGTGTTGCCTGTAGGAAGACTCAGAACCTGGGATTTAACTCCATTTCTGAAGTGAAACACACAGCAGAGTTCTCATCCATTGATCACACTCTGCTTTAGAGTAAGAAGCACCCTCTATCTTTCTAGAGTCTCTAAGACAGCAGGAATCATGAGTGTGCTGAGAACAAAAGAACGGTGTTTCCTAACAAACGGACCATATCAAGTCCAACTCTGCCTCTGAAATTGATACAAAGCACAGGTCCTCTAACATCCAATGCTTGTCATTTAAGATGAGAAACGTGTGAGCTTCGTGAACAATGTAGTTCGTTTGAGCTGTAAAATAACTGTCCTTCCCTGAAACGAGTCTTGTTTGTAGGAAGACTAAGAGCCTGGGATTTAACTCCATTTCTGAAGTGAAACACACAGCAGAGTTCTCATATATAGATCACACTCTGCTTTAGAGCAAGAAGCACACTCTTGCTTTCTAGACTCTCTAAGACAGCAGGAATCATGAGTGTGCTGAGAACAAAAGAATGGTGTTTCCTACACATACGGACCATATCTAGTCCAACTCTGCCTCTGAAATTGATACAAAGCACAGGTCTTCTAACATCCAATGCTTGTCATTTAAGATGAGAAACATGTGAGCTTCGTGAATGATGTAGTTCATTTGAGCTCTAAAATAACTGCCCTTACCTGAAAGGAATTGTTGCTTGTAGGAAGACTCAGAGCCTGGGGTTTAACTCCATTTCTGAAGTGAAACACACAGCAGAGTTGTCATATATAGATCATACTCTGCTTTAGAGCAAGAAGCACGCTCTTGCTTTCTAGAGTATCTAGGACAGCAGGAAACATGAGTGTGCTGAGAAAAAAAGAACGGTGTTGCTTACACATACGTACGATATCTATTCCAACTCTGCTTCTGAAACTGATACAAAGCACTGGTCCTATAACATCCGATGCTTGCCAGTTAAGATTAGAAACGTGTGAGCTTCGTGAACGATGTTGTTCCTTTGAGAAGTAAAGTAACTGCCCTTACCTAAAACGAAGTGTTTTCTGTAGGAAGACTCAGAGCCTGGGGTTTAACTCCATTTCTGAAGTGAAACACACAGCAGTGTTGTCATATATAGATCATCCTCTGCTTTACAGCAAGCAGCACGCTCTTGCTTTCTAGAGTCTCTAGGAAAGCAGGAAACATGAGTGTGCTGAGAAAAAAAGAACAGTGTTTCTTACACATTCGGGCCATATCGAGTCCAACTCTGCCTCTGAAATTGATACAAAGCAGAGGTCCTCCAGCATCGAATGTTTGTCATTTAAGATGAGATACCTGTGAGCTTCGTGAACGATGTAGTTCGTTTGAGCTGTAAAGTAACTGCCCTTCCCTGAAACGATATCTTGTATGTAGGAAGACACAGAGCCTGGGATTTAACTCCATTTCTGAAGTGAAACACACAGCAAAGCTCTCATCCATTGATCACACTCTATTTTAGAGCAAAAAGCACACTCTTGCTTTCTAGACTCTCTAAGACAGCAGGAATCATGAGTGTGCTGAGAACAAAAGAACGGTGTTTCCTAACATACGGACCATATCAAGTCCAACTCTGCCTCTGAAATTGATACAAAGCACAGGTCCTCTAACATCCAATGCTTGTCATTTAAGATGAGAAACGTGTGAGCTTCGTGAACAATGTAGTTCGTTTGAGCTGTAAAATAACTGTCCTTCCCTGAAACGAGTCTTGTTTGTAGGAAGACTAAGAGCCTGGGATTTAACTCCATTTCTGAAGTGAAACACACAGCAGAGTTCTCATATATAGATCACACTCTGCTTTAGAGCAAGAAGCACACTCTTGCTTTCTAGATTCTCTAAGACAGCAGGAATCATGAGTGTGCTGAGAACAAAAGAATGGTGTTTCCTACACATACGGACCATATCTAGTCCAACTCTGCCTCTGAAATTGATACAAAGCACAGGTCTTCTAACATCCAATGCTTGTCATTTAAGATGAGAAACATGTGAGCTTCGTGAACGATGTAGTTCATTTGAGCTCTAAAGTAACTGCCCTTACCTGAAAGGAATTGTTGCTTGTAGGAAGACTCAGAGCCTGGGGTTTAACTCCATTTCTGAAGTGAAACACACAGCAGAGTTGTCATATATAGATCATACTCTGCTTTAGAGCAAGAAGCACGCTCTTGCTTTCTAGAGTATCTAGGACAGCAGGAAACATGAGTGTGCTGAGAAAAAAAGAACGGTGTTGCTTACACATACGTACGATATCTATTCCAACTCTGCTTCTGAAACTGATACAAAGCACTGGTCCTATAACATCCGATGCTTGCCAGTTAAGATTAGAAACGTGTGAGCTTCGTGAACGATGTTGTTCCTTTGAGAAGTAAAGAAACGGCCCTTACCTGAAAGGAAGTGTTGCCTGTAGGAACACTCAGAGCCTGGGGTTTAACTCCATTTCTGAAGTGAAACACACAGCAGAGTTGTCATATATAGATCATCCTCTGCTTTAGAGCAAGCAGCACGCTCTTGCTTTCTAGAGTCTCTAGGACAGCAGGAAACATGAGTGTGCTGAGAACAAAAGAACGGTGTTTCCTACACATATGGACCATATCTAGTCCAAATCTGCCTCTGAAATTGATACAAAGCACAGTTCCTCTAACATCCAATGCTTGTCATTTAAGATGAGAAACGTGTGACCTCGTGAATGATGTAGTTCATTTGAGCTGTAAAGTAACTGCCCTTACCTGAAACGAAGTGTTGCTTGTAGGAAGACTCAGAGCCTGAGGTTTAACTCCATTTCTGAAGGGAAACACACAGCAGAGTTGTCAGATATAGATCATACTCTGCTTTAGAGCAAGAAGCACGCTCTTGCTTTCTAGAGTCTCTAGGACAGCAGGAAACATGAGTGTGCTGAGAAAAAAAGAACGGTGTTGCTTACACATACGTACGATATCTATTCCAACTCTGCTTCTGAAACTGATACAAAGCACTGGTCCTATAACATCCGATGCTTGCCAGTTAAGATTAGAAACGTGTGAGCTTCGTGAATGATGTTGTTCCTTTGAGAAGTAAAGTAACTGCCCTTACCTGAAACGAAGTGTTGCCTGTAGGAAGACTCAGAGCCTGGGGTTTAACTCCATTTCTGAAGTGAAACACACAGCAGAGTTGTCATATATAGATCATACTCTGCTTTAGAGCAAGCAGCACGCTCTTGCTTTCTAGAGTCTCTAGGACAGCAGGAAACATGAGTGTGCTGAGAACAAAAGAACAGTGTTTCTTACACATTCGGGCCATATCGACTCCAACTCTGCCTCTGAAATTGATACAAAGCAGAGGTCCTCCAGCATCCAATGTTTGTCATTTAAGATGAGAAAAGTGTGAGCTTCGTGAACGATGTAGTTCGTTTGAGCTGTAAAGTAACTGCCCTTCCCTGAAACGATATCTTGTATGTAGGAAGACTCAGAGCCTGGGATTTAACTCCATTTCTGAAGTGAAACACACAGCAAAGCTCTCATCCATTGATCACACTCTGCTTTAGAGTAAGAAGCACCCTCTAGCTTTCTAGAGTCTCTCAGACAGCAGGAAACGTGAGTGTGCTGAGAACAAAAGAACGGTGTTTCCTACACATACGGACCATATCTAGTCCAAGCCTGCTTCTGAAACTGATACAAAGCACTGGTCCTCTAACATCCAATGCTTGTCAGTTAAGATTAGAAACGTGTGAGCTTCGTGAACGATGTAGTTCATTTGAGCTCTAAAGTAACTGCCCTTACCTGAAACGAATTGTTGCTTGTAAGAAGACTCAGAGCCTGGGGTTTAACTCCATTTCTGAAGTGAAACACACAGCAGAGTTGTCATATATAGATCATACTCTGCTTTAGAGCAAGAAGCACGCTCTTGCTTTCTAGAGTCTCTAGGACAGCAGGAAACATGAGTGTGCTGAGAAAAAAAGAACGGTGTTGCTTACATATACGGACCATATCTATTCCAAATCTGCTTCTGAAACTGATACAAAGCACTGGTCCTATAACATCCCATGCTTGCCAGTTAAGATTAGAAACGTGTGAGCTTCTTGAACGATGTAGTTCCTTTGAGAAGTAAAGTAACAGCCCTTACCTGAAACGAAGTGTTGCCTGTAGGAAGACTCAGAGCCTGGGGTTTAACTCCATTTCTGAAGTGAAACACACAGCAGAGCTGTCATATATAGAACACACTCTGCTTTAGAGCAAGAAGCACGCTCTTGCTTTCTAGAGTCTCTAGGACAGCAGGAAACATGTGTGTGCTGAGAACAAAAGAACAGTGTTTCTTTCACATTCGCGCCATATCGAGTCCAACTCTGCCTCTGAAATTGATACAAAGCAGAGGTCCTCAAGCATCCAATGCTTGTCATTTAAGATGAGAAACCTGTGAGCTTAGTGAACAATGTAGATCGTTTGAGCTGTAAAGTAACTGCCCTTCCCTGAAACGATATCTTGTTTGTAGGAAGACTCAGAGCCTGGGATTTAACTCCATTTCTGAAGTGAATCACACAGCAGAGTTCTCATCCATTGATCACACTCTGCTTTAGAGTAAGAAGCACCCTCTAGCTTTCTAGAGTCTCTAAGACAGCAGGAAACGTGAGTGTGCTGAGAACAAAAGAACGGTGTTTCCTACTCATACGGACCCTATCTATTCCAACCCTGCTTCTGAAATTGATACAAAGCACTGGTCCTCTAACATCCAATGCTTGTCAGTTAAGATAAGAAACGTGTTAGATTCGAGAACAATGTAGTTCCTTTGAGCTGTAAAGTGACTGCCCTTCCCTGAAACGAAGTCTTGCCTGTTGAAAGACACAGAGCATGGGATTTAACTCCATTTCTGAAGGGAAACACACAGCAGAGTTCTCATCCATGGATCACACTCTGCTTCAGAGCAAGAAGCACCCTCTTGCTCTCTAGATTCTCTAATACAGCAGGAAACGTGAGTGTGCTGAGAACAAAAGAACCTTGTTTCCTACACATACGGACCATATCTATTCCAACTCTGCTTCTGAAACTGATACAAAGCACTGCTACTATAACATCCGATGCTTGTCAGTTAAGATTAGAAACGTGTTAGCTTCGTGAACGATGTAGTTCGTTTGAGCTGTAAAGTAACTGCCCTTACCTGAAACGAAGTGTTGCCTGTAGGAAGACTCAGAGCCTGGGGTTTAACTCCATTTCTGAAGTGAAACACACAGCAGAGTTCTCATATATAGATCACACTCTGCTTTAGAGCAAGAAGCACACTCTTGCTTTCTAGACTCTCTAAGACAGCAGGAATCATGAGTGTGCTGAGAACAAAAGAACGGTGTTTCCTACACATACGCACCATATCTAGTCCAACTCTGCCTCTGAAATTGATACAAAGCACAGGTCCTCTAACATCCAATGCTTGTCATTTAAGATGAGAAACGTGTGAGCTTCGTGAACGATGTAGTTCATTTGAGCTGTAAAGTAACTGCCCTTACCTGAAACGAAGTGTTGCTTGTAGGAAGACTCAGAGCCTGAGGTTTAACTCCATTTCTGAAGTGAAAAACACAGCAGAGTTGTCATATATAGATCATACTCTGCTTTAGAGCAAGAAGCACGCTCTTGCTTTCTAGAGTCTCTAGGACAGCAGGAATCATGAGTGTGCTGAGAACAAAAGAACGATGTTTCCTACACATACGGACCATATCTAGTCCAACTCTGCCTCTGAAATTGATACAAAGCACAGGTCCTCTAATATCCAATGCTTGTCATTTAAGATGAGAAACGTGTGAGCTTCGTGAACGATGTAGTTCATTTGAGCTGTAATGTAACTGCCCTTACCTGAAATGAATTCTTGTTTGTAGGAAGACTCAGAGCCTGGGATTTAACTCCATTTCTGAAGTGAAACACACAGCAGAGTTCACATCCATTGATCACACTCTGCTTTAGAGCAAGAAGGACCCTCTTGCTCTCTAGATACTCTAATACAGCAGGAAACGTGAGTGTGCTGAGAACAAAAGAACGGTGTTTCCTACACATATGGACCATATCTATTCCAACTCTGCTTCTGAAACTGATACAAAGCACTGGTCATATAACATCCGATGCTTGTCAGTTAAGATTAGAAATTTGTAGGCTCCGTGAACGATGTAGTTCGTTTGAGCTGTAAAGTAACTGCCCTTACCTGAAACAAAGTGTTGCTTGTAGGAAGACTCAGAGCCTGGGGTTTAACTCCATTTCTGAAGTGAAACACACAGCAGAGTTGTCATATATAGATCATACTCTGCTTTAGAGCAAGAAGCACACTCTTGCTTTCTAGAGTCTCTAGGACAGCAGGAAACATGAGTGTGCTGAGAACAAAAGAACGGTGTTTCTTACACATTTGGGCTATATCGAGTCCAACTCTGCCTCTGAAATTGATACAAAGCACAGGTCCTCCAGCATCCAATGCTTGTCATTTAAGATGAGAAACATGTGAGCTTCGTGAACGATGTAGTTCATTTGAGCTCTAAAGTAAATACCCTTACCTGAAACGAATTGTTGCTTGTAGGAAGACTCAGAGCCTGGGGTTTAACTCCATTTCTGAAGTGAAACACACAGCAGAGTTGTCATATATAGATCATACTCTGCTTTAGAGCAAGAAGCATGCTCTTGCTTTCTAGAGTCTCTAGGACAGCAGGAAACATGAGTGTGCTGAGAAAAAAAGAACGGTGTTGCTTACTCATACGGACCATATCTAGTCCAACTCTGCTTCAGAAACTGATACAAAGCACTGGTCCTATAACATCCGATGCTTGCCAGTTAAGATTAGAAACGTGTGAGCTTCGTGAACGATGTAGTTCCTTTGAGAAGTAAAGTAACAGCCCTTACCTGAAACGAAGTGTTGCCTGTAGGAAGACTCAGAGCCTGGGGTTTAACTCCATTTCTGAAGTGAAACACACAGCAGAGCTGTCATATATAGAACACACTCTGCTTTAGAGCAAGAAGCACGCTCTTGCTTTCTAGAGTCTCTAGGACAGCAGGAAACATGAGTGTGCTGAGAACAAAAGAACGGTGTTTCTTACACATTCGGGCCATATCGAGTACAACTCTGCCTCTGAAATTGATACAAAGCAGAGGTCCTCCAGCATCCAATGCTTGTCATTTAAGATGAGAAACCTGTGAGCTTCATGAACGATGTAGATCGTTTGAGATGTAAAGTAACTGCTCTTCCCTGAAACGATATCTTGTTTGTAGGAAGACTCAGAACCTGGGATTTAACTCCATTTCTGAAGTGAAACACACAGCAGAGTTCTCATCCATTGATCACACTCTGCTTTAGAGTAAGAAGCACCCTCTATCTTTCTAGAGTCTCTAAGACAGCAGGAATCATGAGTGTGCTGAGAACAAAAGAACGGTGTTTCCTAACATACGGACCATATCAAGTCCAACTCTGCCTCTGAAATTGATACAAAGCACAGGTCCTCTAACATCCAATGCTTGTCATTTAAGATGAGAAACGTGTGAGCTTCGTGAACAATGTAGTTCGTTTGAGTTGTAAAATAACTGTCCTTCCCTTAAAAGAGTCTTGTTTGTAGGAAGACTAAGAGCCTGGGATTTAACTCCATTTCTGAAGTGAAACACACAGCAGAGTTCTCATATATAGATCACACTCTGCTTTAGAGCAAGAAGCACACTCTTGCTTTCTAGACTCTCTAAGACAGCAGGAATCATGAGTGTGCTGAGAACAAAAGAATGGTGTTTCCTACACATACGGACCATATCTAGTCCAACTCTGCCTCTGAAATTGATACAAAGCACAGGTCTTCTAACATCCAATGCTTGTCATTTAAGATGAGAAACATGTGAGCTTCGTGAACGATGTAGTTCATTTGAGCTCTAAAATAACTGCCCTTACCTGAAAGGAATTGTTGCTTGTAGGAAGACTCAGAGCCTGGGGTTTAACTCCATTTCTGAAGTGAAACACACAGCAGAGTTGTCATATATAGATCATACTCTGCTTTAGAGCAAGAAGCACGCTCTTGCTTTCTAGAGTATCTAGGACAGCAGGAAACATGAGTGTGCTGAGAAAAAAAGAACGGTGTTGCTTACACATATGTACGATATCTATTCCAACTCTGCTTCTGAAACTGATACAAAGCACTGGTCCTATAACATCCGATGCTTGCCAGTTAAGATTAGAAACGTGTGAGCTTCGTGAACGATGTTGTTCCTTTGAGAAGTAAAGTAACTGCCCTTACCTAAAACGAAGTGTTTTCTGTAGGAAGACTCAGAGCCTGGGGTTTAACTCCATTTCTGAAGTGAAACACACAGCAGTGTTGTCATATATAGATCATCCTCTGCTTTAGAGCAAGCAGCACGCTCTTGCTTTCTAGAGTCTCTAGGAAAGCAGGAAACATGAGTGTGCTGAGAAAAAAAGAACAGTGTTTCTTACACATTCGGGCCATATCGAGTCCAACTCTGCCTCTGAAATTGATACAAAGCAGAGGTCCTCCAGCATCCAATGTTTGTCATTTAAGATGAGATACGTGTGAGCTTCGTGAACGATGTACTTCGTTTGAGCTGTAAAGTAACTGCCCTTCCCTGAAACGATATCTTGTATGTAGGAAGACTCAGAGCCTGGGATTTAACTCCATTTCTGAAGTGAAACACACAGCAAAGCTCTCATCCATTGATCACACTCTGCTTTAGAGTAAGAAGCACCCTCTAGCTTTCTAGAGTCTCTCAGACAGCAGGAAACGTGAGTGTGCTGACAACAAAAGAACGGTGTTTCAAACACATACGGACCATATCTAGTCCAAGCCTGCTTCTGAAACTGATACAAAGCACTGGTCCTCTAACATCCAATGCTTGTCAGTTAAGATGAGAAACGTGTTAGATTCGAGAACGATGTAGTTCGTTTGAGCTGTAAAGTGACTGCCCTTACCTGAAATTAAGTCTTTTTGTAGGAAGACACAGAGCCTGGGATTTAACTCCATTTCTGAAGTGAAACACACAGCAGAGTTCTCATCCATTGATCACACTCTGCTTTAGAGCAAGAAGCACGCTCTTGCTTTCTAGAGTCTCTAGGACAGCAGGAAACATGAGTGTGCTGAGAACAAAAGAACGGTGTTTCTTACACATTCGGGCCATGTCGAGTCCAACTCTGCTTCCGAAACTGATACAAAGCACTGGTCCTATAACATCCGATGCTTGCCAGTTAAGATTAGAAACGTGTGAGCTTCGTGAACGATGTAGTTCCTTTGAGAAGTAAAGTAACTGCCCTTACCTGAAACGAAGTGTTGCCTATAGGAAGACTAAGCGCCTGGGATTTAACTGCATTTCTGAAGTGAAACACACAGCAGAGTTCTCATATATAGATCACACTCTGCTTTAGAGCAAGAAGCACACTCTTGCTTTCTAGACTCTCTAAGACAGCAGGAATCATGAGTGTGCTGAGAACAAAAGAACGGTGTTTCCTACACATACGGACCATATCTAGTCCAACTCTGCCTCTGAAATTGATACAAAGCACAGGTCCTCTAACATCCAATGCTTGTCCTTTAAGATGAGAAACGTGTGAGCTTCGCGAACGATGTAGTTCATTTGAACTGTAAAGTAACTGCCCTTACCTGAAACGAAGTGTTGCTTGTAGGAAGACTCAGAGCCTGAGGTTTAACTCCATTTCTGAAGTGAAATGCACAGCAGAGTTGTCATATATAGATCACACTCTACTTTAGAGCAAGAAGCACACTCTTGCTTTCTAGACTCTCTAAGACAGCAGGAATCATGAGTGTGTTGAGAACAAAAGAACGGTGTTTCCTACACATACGGACCATATCTAGTCCAACTCTGCCTCTGAAATTGATACAAAGCACAGGTCCTCTAACATCCAATGCTTGTCATTTAAGATGAGAAACGTGTGAGCTTCGTGAACGATGTAGTTCATTTGAGCTGTAAAGTAACTGCCCTTACCTGAAACGAAGTGTTGCTTGTAGGAAGACTCAGAGCCTGAGGTTTAACTCCATTTCTGAAGTGAAACACACAGCAGAGTTGTCAGATATAGATCATACTCTGCTTTAGAGCAAGAAGCACGCTCTTGCTTTCTAGAGTCTCTAGGACAGCAGGAAACATGAGTGTGCTGAGAACAATAGAACGGTGTTTCTTACACATTCGGGCCATATCGAGTCCAACTCTGCCTCTGAAATTGATACAAAGCACAGGTCCTCCAGCATCCAATGCTTGTCATTTAAGATGAGAAACGTGTGAGCTTCGTGAACAATGTAGTTCGTTTGAGCTGTAAAGTAACTGCCCTTCCCTGAAACGAAGTCTTGTTTGTAGGAAGACTAAGAGCCTGGGATTTAACTCCATTTCTGAAGTGAAACACACAGCAGAGTTGTCATATATAGATCACACTCTATTTTAGAGCAAAAAGCACACTCTTGCTTTCTAGACTCTCTAAGAGAGCAGGAATCATGAGTGTGCTGAGAACAAAAGAACGGTGTTTCCTACACATACGGACCATATCTAGTCCAAATCTGCCTTTGAAATTGATACAAAGCACAGGTCTTCTAACATCCAATGCTTGTCATTTAAGATGAGAAACATGTGAGCTTCGTGAACGATGTAGTTCATTTGAGCTCTAAAGTAACTGCCCTTACCTGAAACGAATTGTTGCTTGTAGGAAGACTCAGAGCCTGGGGTTAAACTCCATTTCTGAAGTGAAACACATAGCAGAGTTGTCATATATAGATCATACTCTGCTTTAGAGCAAGAAGCGCGCTCTTGCTTTCTAGAGTCTCTAGGACAGCAGGAAACATGAGTGTGCTGAGAAAAAAAGAACGGTTTTGCTTACACATACGTACGATATCTATTCCAAATCTGCTTCTGAAACTGATACAAAGCACTGGTCCTATAACATCCGATGCTTGCCAGTTAAGATTAGAAACGTGTGAGCTTCGTGAACGATGTAGTTCCTTTGAGAAGTAAAGTAACTGCCCTTACCTGAAACGAAGTGTTGCCTGTAGGAAGACTCTCAGCCTGGGGTTTAACTCCATTTCTGAAGTGAAACACACAGCAGAGTTGTCATATATAGATCATACTCTGCTTTAGAGCAAGAAGCACGCTCTTGCTTTCTAGAGTCTCTAGGACAGCAGGAAACATGAGTGTGCTGAGAACAAAAGAACGGTGTTTCTTACACATTCGCGCCATATCGAGTCCAACTCTGCCTCTGAAATTGATACAAAGCACAGGTCCTCCAGCATCCAATGCTTGTCATTTAAGATGAGAAACGTGTTAGATTCGAGAACGATGTAGTTCGTTTGAGCTGTAAAGTGACTGCCCTTACCTGAAATTAAGTCTTTTTGTAGGAAGACACAGAGCCTGGGATTTAACTCCATTTCTGAAGTAAAACACACAGCAGAGTTCTCATATATAGATCACACTCTATTTTAGAGCAAAAAGCACACTCTTGCTTTCTAGACTCTCTAAGACAGCAGGAATCATGAGTGTGCTGAGAACAAAAGAACGGTGTTTCCTAACATACGGACCATATCAAGTCCAACTCTGCCTCTGAAATTGATACAAAGCACAGGTCCTCTAACATCCAATGCTTGTCATTTAAGATGAGAAACGTGTGAGCTTCGTGAACAATGTAGTTCGTTTGAGCTGTAAAATAACTGTCCTTCCCTGAAACGAGTCTTGTTTGTAGGAAGACTAAGAGCCTGGGATTTAACTCCATTTCTGAAGTGAAACACACAGCAGAGTTCTCATATATAGATCACACTCTGCTTTAGAGCAAGAAGCACACTCTTGCTTTCTAGATTCTCTAAGACAGCAGGAATCATGAGTGTGCTGAGAACAAAAGAATGGTGTTTCCTACACATACGGACCATATCTAGTCCAACTCTGCCTCTGAAATTGATACAAAGCACAGGTCTTCTAACATCCAATGCTTGTCATTTAAGATGAGAAACATGTGAGCTTCGTGAACGATGTAGTTCATTTGAGCTCTAAAGTAACTGCCCTTACCTGAAAGGAATTGTTGCTTGTAGGAAGACTCAGAGCCTGGGGTTTAACTCCATTTCTGAAGTGAAACACACAGCAGAGTTGTCATATATAGATCATCCTCTGCTTTAGAGCAAGCAGCACGCTCTTGCTTTCTAGAGTCTCTAGGACAGCAGGAAACATGAGTGTGCTGAGAACAAAAGAACGGTGTTTCCTACACATATGGACCATATCTAGTCCAAATCTGCCTCTGAAATTGATACAAAGCACAGTTCCTCTAACATCCAATGCTTGTCATTTAAGATGAGAAACGTGTGACCTCGTGAATGATGTAGTTCATTTGAGCTGTAAAGTAACTGCCCTTACCTGAAACGAAGTGTTGCTTGTAGGAAGACTCAGAGCCTGAGGTTTAACTCCATTTCTGAAGGGAAACACACAGCAGAGTTGTCAGATATAGATCATACTCTGCTTTAGAGCAAGAAGCACGCTCTTGCTTTCTAGAGTCTCTAGGACAGCAGGAAACATGAGTGTGCTGAGAAAAAAAGAACGGTGTTGCTTACACATACGTACGATATCTACTCCAACTCTGCTTCTGAAACTGATACAAAGCACTGGTCCTATAACATCCAATGCTTGCCAGTTAAGATTAGAAACGTGTGAGCTTCGTGAACGATGTTGTTCCTTTGAGAAGTAAAGTAACTGCCCTTACCTGAAACGAAGTGTTGCCTGTAGGAAGACTCAGAGCCTGGGGTTTAACTCCATTTCTGAAGTGAAACACACAGCAGAGTTGTCATATATAGATCATACTCTGCTTTAGAGCAAGCAGCACGCTCTTGCTTTCTAGAGTCTCTAGGACAGCAGGAAACATGAGTGTGCTGAGAACAAAAGAACAGTGTTTCTTACACATTCGGGCCATATCGACTCCAACTCTGCCTCGGAAATTGATACAAAGCAGAGGTCCTCCAGCATCCAATGTTTGTCATTTAAGATGAGAAAAGTGTGAGCTTCGTGAACGATGTAGTTCGTTTGAGCTGTAAAGTAACTGCCCTTCCCTGAAACGATATCTTGTATGTAGGAAGACTCAGAGCCTGGGATTTAACTCCATTTCTGAAGTGAAACACACAGCAAAGCTCTCATCCATTGATCACACTCTGCTTTAGAGTAAGAAGCACCCTCTAGCTTTCTAGAGTCTCTCAGACAGCAGGAAACGTGAGTGTGCTGAGAACAAAAGAACGGTGTTTCCTACACATACGGACCATATCTAGTCCAAGCCTGCTTCTGAAACTGATAGAAAGCACTGGTCCTCTAACATCCAATGCTTGTCAGTTAAGATGAGAAACGTGTTAGATTCGAGAACGATGTAGTTCGTTTGAGCTGTAAAGTGACTGCCCTTACCTGAAATTAAGTCTTTTTGTAGGAAGACACAGAGCATGGGATTTAACTCCATTTCTGAAGTGAAACACACAGCAGAGTTCTCATCCATTGATGACACTCTGCTTTAGAGCAAGAAGCACGCTTTTGCTTTCTAGAGTCTCTAGGACAGCAGGAAACATGAGTGTGCTGAGAACAAAAGAACGGTGTTTCTTACACATTCGGGCCATGTCGAGTCCAACTCTGCTTCCGAAACTGATACAAAGCACTGGTCCTATAACATCCGATGCTTGCCAGTTAAGATTAGAAACGTGTGAGCTTCGTGAACGATGTAGTTCCTTTGAGAAGTAAAGTAACTGCCCTTACCTGAAACGAAGTGTTGCCTATAGGAAGACTAAGCGCCTGGGATTTAACTGCATTTCTGAAGTGAAACACACAGCAGAGTTCTCATATATAGATCACACTCTGCTTTAGAGCAAGAAGCACACTCTTGCTTTCTAGACTCTCTAAGACAGCAGGAATCATGAGTGTGCTGAGAACAAAAGAACGGTGTTTCCTACACATACGGACCATATCTAGTCCAACTCTGCCTCTGAAATTGATACAAAGCACAGGTCCTCTAACATCCAATTCTTGTCCTTTAAGATGAGAAACGTGTGAGCTTCGTGAACGATGTAGTTCATTTGAGCTGTAAAGTAACTGCCCTTACCTGAAACGAAGTGTTGCTTGTAGGAAGACTCAGAGCCTGAGGTTTAACTCCATTTCTGAAGTGAAATACACAGCAGAGTTGTCATATATAGATCACACTCTACTTTAGAGCAAGAAGCACACTCTTGCTTTCTAGACTCTCTAAGACAGCAGGAATCATGAGTGTGTTGAGAACAAAAGAACGGTGTTTCCTACACATACGGACCATATCTAGTCCAACTCTGCCTCTGAAATTGATACAAAGCACAGGTCCTCTGACATCCAATGCTTGTCATTTAAGATGAGAATCGTGTGAGCTTCGTGAACAATGTAGTTCGTTTGAGCTGTAAAGTAACTGCCCTTCCCTGAAACGAAGTCTTGTTTGTAGGAAGACTAAGAGCCTGGGATTTAACTCCATTTCTGAAGTGAAACACACAGCAGAGTTGTCATATATAGATCACACTCTATTTTAGAGCAAAAAGCACACTCTTGCTTTCTAGACTCTCTAAGAGAGCAGGAATCATGAGTGTGCTGAGAACAAAAGAACGGTGTTTCCTACACATACGGACCATATCTAGTCCAACTCTGCCTCTGAAATTGATACAAAGCACAGGTCTTCTAACATCCAATGCTTGTCATTTAAGATGAGAAACATGTGAGCTTCGTGAACGATGTAGTTCATTTGAGCTCTAAAGTAACTGCCCTTACCTGAAACGAATTGTTGCTTGTAGGAAGACTCAGAGCCTGGGGTTAAACTCCATTTCTGAAGTGAAACACACAGCAGAGTTGTCATATATAGATCATACTCTGCTTTAGAGCAAGAAGCACGCTCTTGCTTTCTAGAGTCTCTAGGACAGCAGGAAACATGAGTGTGCTGAGAAAAAAAGAACGGTGTTGCTTACACATACGTACGATATCTATTCCAAATCTGCTTCTGAAACTGATACAAAGCACTGGTCCTATAACATCCGATGCTTGCCAGTTAAGATTAGAAACGTGTGAGCTTCGTGAACGATGTAGTTCCTTTGAGAAGTAAAGTAACTGCCCTTACCTGAAACGAAGTGTTGCCTGTAGGAAGACTCAGAGCCTGGGGTTTAACTCCATTTCTGAAGTGAAACACACAGCAGAGTTGTCATATATAGATCATACTCTGCTTTAGAGCAAGAAGCACGCTCTTGCTTTCTAGAGTCTCTAGGACAGCAGGAAACATGAGTGGGCTGAGAACAAAAGAACGGTGTTTCTTACACATTCGCGCCATATCGAGTCCAACTCTGCCTCTGAAATTGATACAAAGCAGAGGTCCTCCAGCATCCAATGCTTGTCATTTAAGATGAGAAACGTGTTAGATTCGAGAAGGATGTACTTCGTTTGAGCTGTAAAGTGACTGCCCTTACCTGAAATTAGGTCTTTTTGTAGGAAGACACAGAGCCTGGGATTTAACTCCATTTCTGAAGTGAAACACACAGCAGAGTTCTCATATATAGATCACACTCTATTTTAGAGCAAAAAGCACACTCTTGCTTTCTAGACTCTCTAAGACAGCAGGAATCATGAGTGTGCTGAGAACAAAAGAACGGTGTTTCCTAACATACGGACCATATCAAGTCCAACTCTGCCTCTGAAATTGATACAAAGCACAGGTCCTCTAACATCCAATGCTTGTCATTTAAGATGAGAAACGTGTGAGCTTTGTGAACAATGTAGTTCGTTTGAGCTGTAAAATAACTGTCCTTCCCTGGAACGAGTCTTGTTTGTAGGAAGACTAAGAGCCTGGGATTTAACTCCATTTCTGAAGTGAAACACACAGCAGAGTTCTCATATATAGATCACACTCTGCTTTAGAGCAAGAAGCACACTCTTGCTTTCTAGACTCTCTAAGACAGCAGGAATCATGAGTGTGCTGAGAACAAAAGAACGGTGTTTCCTACACATACGGACCATATCTAGTCCAACTCTGCCTCTGAAATTGATACAAAGCACAGGTCTTCTAACATCCAATGCTTGTCATTTAAGATGAGAAACATGTGAGCTTCGTGAACGATGTAGTTCATTTGAGCTCTAAAGTAACTGCCCTTACCTGAAAGGAATTGTTGCTTGTAGGAAGACTCAGAGCCTGGGGTTTAACTCCATTTCTGAAGTGAAACACACAGCAGAGTTGTCATATATAGACCATACTCTGCTTTAGAGCAAGAAGCACGCTCTTGCTTTCTAGAGTATCTAGGACAGCAGGAAACATGAGTGTGCTGAGAAAAAAAGAACGGTGTTGCTTACACATACGTACGATATCTATTCCAACTCTGCTTCTGAAACTGATACAAAGCACTGGTCCTATAACATCCGATGCTTGCCAGTTAAGATTAGAAATGAGTGAGCTTCGTGAACGATGTTGTTCCTTTGAGAAGTAAAGTAACTGCCCTTACCTGAAACGAAGTGTTGCCTGTAGGAAGACTCAGAGCCTGGGGTTTAACTCCATTTCTGAAGTGAAACATACAGCAGAGTTGTCATATATAGATCATCCTCTGCTTTAGAGCAAGCAGCACGCTCTTGCTTTCTAGAGTCTCTAGGACAGCAGGAAACATGAGTGTGCTGAGAAAAAAAGAACGGTGTTGCTTACACATACTTACGATATCTATTCCAACTCTGCTTCTGAAACTGATACAAAGCACTGGTCCTATAACATCCGATGCTTGCCAGTTAAGATTAGAAACGTGTGAGCTTCGTGAACGATGTTGTTCCTTTGAGAAGTAAAGTAACTGCCCTTACCTGAAACGAAGTGTTGCCTGTAGGAAGACTCAGAGCCTAGGGTTTAACTCCATTTCTGAAGTGAAACACACAGCAGAGTTGTCATATATAGATCATCCTCTGCTTTAGAGCAAGCAGCACGCTCTTGCTTTCTAGAGTCTCTAGGACAGCAGGAAACATGAGTGTGCTGAGAACAAAAGAACAGTGTTTCTTACACATTCGGGCCATATCGAGTCCAACTCTGCCTCTGAAATTGATACAAAGCAGAGGTCCTCCAGCATCCAATGTTTGTCATTTAAGATGAGAATAGTGTGAGCTTCGTGAACGATGTAGTTCGTTTGAGCTGTAAAGTAACTGCCCTTCCCTGAAACGATATCTTGTATGTAGGAAGACTCAGAGCCTGGGATTTAACTCCATTTCTGAAGTGAAACACACAGCAAAGCTCTCATCCATTGATCACACTCTGCTTTAGAGTAAGAAGCACCCTCTAGCTTTCTAGAGTCTCTCAGACAGCAGGAAACGTGAGTGTGCTGACAACAAAAGAACGGTGTTTCCTACACATACGGACCATATCTAGTCCAACCCTGCTTCTGAAACTGATACAAAGCACTGGTCCTCTAACATCCAATGCTTGTCAGTTAAGATGAGAAACGTGTTAGATTCGAGAACGATGTAGTTCGTTTGAGCTGTAAAGTGACTGCCCTTACCTGAAATTAAGTCTTTTTGTAGGAAGACACAGAGCCTGGGATTTAACTCCATTTCTGAAGTGAAACACACAGCAGAGTTCTCATCCATTGATGACACTCTGCTTTAGAGCAAGAAGCACGCTCTTGCTTTCTAGAGTCTCTAGGACAGCAGGAAACATGAGTGTGCTGAGAACAAAAGAACGGTGTTTCTTACACATTCGGGCCATGTCGAGTCCAACTCTGCTTCCGAAACTGATACAAAGCACTGGTCCTATAACATCCGATGCTTGCCAGTTAAGATTAGAAACGTGTGAGCTTCGTGAACGATGTAGTTCCTTTGAGAAGTAAAGTAACTGCCCTTACCTGAAACGAAGTGTTGCCTATAGGAAGACTAAGCGCCTGGGATTTAACTGCATTTCTGAAGTGAAACACACAGCAGAGTTCTCATATATAGATCACACTCTACTTTAGAGCAAGAAGCACACTCTTGCTTTCTAGACTCTCTAAGACAGCAGGAATCATGAGTGTGTTGAGAACAAAAGAACGGTGTTTCCTACACATACGGACCATATCTAGTCCAACTCTGCCTCTGAAATTGATAGAAAGCACAGGTCCTCTAACATCCAATGCTTGTCATTTAAGATGAGAAACGTGTGAGCTTCGTGAACGATGTAGTTCATTTGAGCTGTAAAGTAACTGCCCTTACCTGAAACGAAGTGTTGCTTGTAGGAAGACTCAGAGACTGAGGTTTAACTCCATTTCTGAAGTGAAACACACAGCAGAGTTGTCAGATATAGATCATACTCTGCTTTAGAGCAAGAAGCACGCTCTTGCTTTCTAGAGTCTCTAGGACAGCAGGAAACATGAGTGTGCTGAGAACAATAGAACGGTGTTTCTTACACATTCGGTCCATATCGAGTCCAACTCTGCCTCTGAAATTGATACAAAGCACAGGTCCTCCAGCATCCAATGCTTGTCATTTAAGATGAGAAACGTGTGAGCTTCGTGAACAATGTAGTTCGTTTGAGCTGTAAAGTAACTGCCCTTCCCTGAAACGAAGTCTTGTTTGTAGGAAGACTAAGAGCCTGGGATTTAACTCCATTTCTGAAGTGAAACACACAGCAGAGTTGTCATATATAGATCACACTCTATTTTAGAGCAAAAAGCACACTCTTGCTTTCTAGACTCTCTAAGAGAGCAGGAATCATGAGTGTGCTGAGAACAAAAGAACGGTGTTTCCTAAACATACGGACCATATCTACTCCAACTCTGCCTCTGAAATTGATACAAAGCACAGGTCTTCTAACATCCAATGCTTGTCATTTAAGATGAGAAACATGTGAGCTTCGTGAACGATGTAGTTCATTTGAGCTCTAAAGTAACTGCCCTTACCTGAAACGAATTGTTGCTTGTAGGAAGACTCAGAGCCTGGGGTTAAACTCCATTTCTGAAGTGAAACACACAGCAGAGTTGTCAGATATAGATCATACTCTGCTTTAGAGCAAGAAGCACGCTCTTGCTTTCTAGAGTCTCTAGGACACCAGGAAACATGAGTGTGCTGAGAAAAAAAGAACGGTGTTGCTTACACACACGTACGATATCTATTCCAAATCTGCTTCTGAAACTGATACAAAGCACTGGTCCTATAACATCCGATGCTTGCCAGTTAAGATTAGAAACGTGTGAGCTTCGTGAACGATGTAGTTCCTTTGAGAAGTAAAGTAACTGCCCTTACCTGAAACGAAGTGTTGCCTGTAGGAAGACTCACAGCCTGGGGTTTAACTCCATTTCTGAAGTGAAACACACAGCAGAGTTGTCATATATAGATCATACTCTGCTTTAGAGCAAGAAGCACGCTCTTGCTTTCTAGAGTCTCTAGGACAGCAGGAATCATGAGTGTGCTGAGATAAAAAGAACGGTGTTTCCTACACATACGGACCATATCTAGTCCAACTCTGCCTCTGAAATTGATACAAAGCACAGGTCCTCTAACATCCAATGCTTGTCCTTTAAGATGAGAAACGTGTGAGCTTCGTGAATGATGTAGTTCGTTTGAGCTGTAAAGTGACTGCCCTTACCTGAAATTAAGTCTTTTTGTAGGAAGACACAGAGCCTGGGATTTAACTCCATTTCTGAAGTGAAACACACAGCAGAGTTCTCATCCATTGATGACACTCTGCTTTAGAGCAAGAAGCACGCTCTTGCTTTCTAGAGTCTCTAGGACAGCAGGAAACATGAGTGTGCTGAGAACAAAAGAACGGTGTTTTGTACACATTCGGGCCATGTCGAGTCCAACTCTGCTTCCGAAACTGATACAAAGCACTGGTCCTATAACATCCGATGCTTGCCAGTTAAGATTAGAAACGTGTGAGCTTCTTGAACGATGTAGTTCCTTTGAGAAGTAAAGTAACTGCCCTTACCTGAAACGAAGTGTTGCCTATAGGAAGACTAAGCGCCTGGGATTTAACTGCATTTCTGAAGTGAAACACACAGCAGAGTTCTCATATATAGATCACACTCTGCTTTACAGCAAGAAGCACACTCTTCCTTTCTAGACTCTCTAAGACAGCAGGAATCATGAGTGTGCTGAGAACAAAAGAACGGTGTTTCCTACACATACGGACCATATCTAGTCCAACTCTGCCTCTGAAATTGATACAAAGCACAGGTCCTCTAACATCCAATGCTTGTCCTTTAAGATGAGAAACGTGTGAGCTTCGTGAACGATGTAGTTCATTTGAGCTGTAAAGTAACTGCCCTTACCTGAAACGAAGTGTTGCTTGTAGGAAGACTCAGAGCCTGAGGTTTAACTCCATTTCTGAAGTGAAATACACAGCAGAGTTGTCATATATAGATCACACTCTACTTTAGAGCAAGAAGCACACTCTTGCTTTCTAGACTCTCTAAGACAGCAGGAATCATGAGTGTGTTGAGAACAAAAGAACGGTGTTTCCTACACATACGGACCATATCTAGTCCAACTCTGCCTCTGAAATTGATACAAAGCACAGGTCCTCTAACATCCAATGCTTGTCATTTAAGATGAGAAACGTGTGAGCTTCGTGAATGATGTAGTTCATTTGAGCTATAAAGTAACTGCCCTTACCTGAAACGAAGTGTTGCTTGTAGGAAGACTCAGAGCCTGAGGTTTAACTCCATTTCTGAAGTGAAACACACAGCAGAGTTGTCAGATATAGATCATACTCTGCTTTAGAGCAAGAAGCACGCTCTTGCTTTCTAGAGTCTCTAGGACAGCAGGAAACATGAGTGTGCTGAGAACAATAGAACAGTGTTTCTTACACATTCGGGCCATATCGAGTCCAACTCTGCCTCTGAAATTGATACAAAGCACAGGTCCTCCAGCATCCAATGCTTGTCATTTAAGATGAGAAACGTGTGAGCTTCGTGAACAATGTAGTTCGTTTGAGCTGTAAAGTAACTGCCCTTCCCTGAAACGAAGTTTTGTTTGTAGGAAGACTAAGAGCCTGGGATTTTACTCCATTTCTGAAGTGAAACACACAGCAGAGTTGTCATATATAGATCACACTCTATTTTAGAGAAAAAAGCACACTCTTGCTTTCTAGGCTCTCTAAGAGAGCAGGAATCATGAGTGTGCTGAGAACAAAAGAACGGTGTTTCCTACACATACGGACCATATCTAGTCCAACTCTGCCTCTGAAATTGATACAAATCACAGGTCTTCTAACATCCAATGCTTGTCATTTAAGATGAGAAACATGTGAGCTTCGTGAACGATGTAGTTCATTTGAGCTCTAAAGTAACTGCCCTTACCTGAAACGAATTGTTGCTTGTAGGAAGACTCAGAGCCTGGGGTTAAACTCCATTTCTGAAGTGAAACACACAGCAGAGTTGTCATATATAGATCATACTCTGCTTTAGAGCAAGAAGCACGCTCTTGCTTTCTAGAGTCTCTAGGACAGCAGGAAACATGAGTGTGCTGAGAAAAAAAGAACGGTGTTGCTTACACATACGTACGATATCTATTCCAAATCTGCTTCTGAAACTGATACAAAGCACTGGTCCTGTAACATCCGATGCTTGCCAGTTAAGATTAGAAACGTGTGAGCTTCGTGAACGATGTAGTTCCTTTGAGAAGTAAAGTAACTGCCCTTACCTGAAACGAAGTGTTGCCTGTAGGAAGACTCACAGCCTGGGGTTTAACTCCATTTCTGAAGTGAAACACACAGCAGAGTTGTCATATATAGATCATACTCTGCTTTAGAGCAAGAAGCACGCTCTTGCTTTCTATAGTCTCTAGGACAGCAGGAAACATGAGTGTGCTGAGAACAAAAGAACGGTGTTTCTTACACATTCGCGCCATATCGAGTCCAACTCTGCCTCTGAAATTGATACAAACAGAGGTCCTCCAGCATCCAATGCTTGTCATTTAAGATGAGAAACGTGTTAGATTCGAGAACGATGTAGTTCGTTTGAGCTGTAAAGTGACTGCCCTTACCTGAAATTAAGTCTTTTTGTAGGAAGACACAGAGCCTGGGATTTAACTCCATTTCTGAAGTGAAACACACAGCAGAGTTCTCATCCATTGATGACACTCTGCTTTAGAGCAAGAAGCACGCTCTTGCTTTCTAGAGTCTCTAGGACAGCAGGAAACATGAGTGTGCTGAGAACAAAAGAACGGTGTTTCTTACACATTCGGGCCATGTCGAGTCCAACTCTTCTTCCGAAACTGATACAAAGCACTGGTCCTATAACATCCGATGCTTGCCAGTTAAGATTAGAAACGTGTGAACTTCGTGAACGATGTAGTTCCTTTGAGAAGTAAAGTAACTGCCCTTACCTGAAACGAAGTGTTGCCTATAGGAAGACTAAGAGCCAGGGATTTAACTGCATTTCTGAAGTGAAACACACAGCAGAGTTCTCATATATAGATCACACTCTGCTTTAGAGCAAGAAGCACGCTCTTGCTTTCTAGACTCTCTAAGACACCAGGAATCATGACTGTGCTGAGAACAAAAGAACGGTGTTTCCTACACATACGGACCATATCTAGTCCAACTCTGCCTCTGAAATTGATACAAAGCATAGGTCCACTAACATCCAATGCTTGTCATTTAAGATGAGAAACGTGTGAGCTTCGTGAACGATGTAGTTCATTTGAGCTGTAAAGTAACTGCCCTTACCTGAAACGAAGTGTTGCTTGTAGGAAGACTCACAGCCTGAGGTTTAACTCCATTTCTGAAGTGAAACACAGAGCAGAGTTGTCATATATAGATCACACTCTAGTATAGAGCAAGAAGCACACTCTTGCTTTCTAGACTCTCTAAGACAGCAGGAATCATGAGTGTGGTGAGAACAAAAGAATGGTGTTTCCTACACATACGGACCATATCTAGTCCAACTCTGCCTCTGAAATTGATACAAAGCACAGGTCTTCTAACATCCAATGCTTGTCATTTAAGATGAGAAACATGTGAGCTTGGTGAACGATGTAGTTCATTTGAGCTCTAAAGTAACTGCCCTTACCTGAAACGAATTGTTGCTTGTAGGAAGACTCAGAGCCTGGGGTTTAACTCCATTTCTGAATGAAACACACAGCAGAGTTGTCATATATAGATCATACTCTGCTTTAGAGCAAGAAGCACGCTCTTGCTTTCTAGAGTCTCTAGGACAGCAGGAAACATGAGTGTGCTGAGAAAAAAAGAACGGTGTTGCTTACACATACGTACGATATCTATTCCAAATCTGCTTCTGAAACTGATACAAAGCACTGGTCCTATAACATCCGATGCTTGCCAGTTTAGATTAGAAACGTGTGAGCTTCGTGAACGATGTAGTTCCTTTGAGAAGTAAAGTAACTGCCCTTACCTGAAACGAAGTGTTGCCTATAGGAAGACTAAGAGCCTGGGATTTAACTGGACTTCTGAAGTGAAACACACAGCAGAGTTCTCATATATAGATCATACTCTGCTTTAGAGCAAGAAGCACACTCTTGCTTTCTAGACAATCTAAGACAGCAGGAATCATGAGTGTGCTGAGGACAAAAGAACGGTGTTTCCTACACATGCGGACCATATCTAGTCCAACTCTGCCTCTGAAATTGATACAAAGCACAGGTCCTCTAACATCCAATGCTTGTCATTTAAGATGAGAAACCTGTGAGCTTCGTGAACGATGTAGTTCCTTTGAGAAGTAAAGTAACTGCCCTTACCTGAAACGAAGTGTTGCCTGTAGGAAGACTCACAGCCTGGGGTTTAACTCCATTTCTGAAGTGAAACACACAGCAGAGTTGTCATATATAGATCATACTCTGCTTTAGAGCAAGAAGCACGCTCTTGCTTTCTAGAGTCTCTAGGACAGCAGGAATCATGAGTGTGCTGAGATAAAAAGAACGGTGTTTCCTACACATACGGACCATATCTAGTCCAACTCTGCCTCTGAAATTGATACAAAGCACAGGTCCTCTAACATCCAATGCTTGTCCTTTAAGATGAGAAACGTGTGAGCTTCGTGAATGATGTAGTTCGTTTGAGCTGTAAAGTGACTGCCCTTACCTGAAATTAAGTCTTTTTGTAGGAAGACACAGAGCCTGGGATTTAACTCCATTTCTGAAGTGAAACACACAGCAGAGTTCTCATCCATTGATGACACTCTGCTTTAGAGCAAGAAGCACGCTCTTGCTTTCTAGAGTCTCTAGGACAGCAGGAAACATGAGTGTGCTGAGAACAAAAGAACGGTGTTTTGTACACATTCGGGCCATGTCGAGTCCAACTCTGCTTCCGAAACTGATACAAAGCACTGGTCCTATAACATCCGATGCTTGCCAGTTAAGATTAGAAACGTGTGAGCTTCTTGAACGATGTAGTTCCTTTGAGAAGTAAAGTAACTGCCCTTACCTGAAACGAAGTGTTGCCTATAGGAAGACTAAGCGCCTGGGATTTAACTGCATTTCTGAAGTGAAACACACAGCAGAGTTCTCATATATAGATCACACTCTGCTTTACAGCAAGAAGCACACTCTTCCTTTCTAGACTCTCTAAGACAGCAGGAATCATGAGTGTGCTGAGAACAAAAGAACGGTGTTTCCTACACATACGGACCATATCTAGTCCAACTCTGCCTCTGAAATTGATACAAAGCACAGGTCCTCTAACATCCAATGCTTGTCCTTTAAGATGAGAAACGTGTGAGCTTCGTGAACGATGTAGTTCATTTGAGCTGTAAAGTAACTGCCCTTACCTGAAACGAAGTGTTGCTTGTAGGAAGACTCAGAGCCTGAGGTTTAACTCCATTTCTGAAGTGAAATACACAGCAGAGTTGTCATATATAGATCACACTCTACTTTAGAGCAAGAAGCACACTCTTGCTTTCTAGACTCTCTAAGACAGCAGGAATCATGAGTGTGTTGAGAACAAAAGAACGGTGTTTCCTACACATACGGACCATATCTAGTCCAACTCTGCCTCTGAAATTGATACAAAGCACAGGTCCTCTAACATCCAATGCTTGTCATTTAAGATGAGAAACGTGTGAGCTTCGTGAATGATGTAGTTCATTTGAGCTATAAAGTAACTGCCCTTACCTGAAACGAAGTGTTGCTTGTAGGAAGACTCAGAGCCTGAGGTTTAACTCCATTTCTGAAGTGAAACACACAGCAGAGTTGTCAGATATAGATCATACTCTGCTTTAGAGCAAGAAGCACGCTCTTGCTTTCTAGAGTCTCTAGGACAGCAGGAAACATGAGTGTGCTGAGAACAATAGAACAGTGTTTCTTACACATTCGGGCCATATCGAGTCCAACTCTGCCTCTGAAATTGATACAAAGCACAGGTCCTCCAGCATCCAATGCTTGTCATTTAAGATGAGAAACGTGTGAGCTTCGTGAACAATGTAGTTCGTTTGAGCTGTAAAGTAACTGCCCTTCCCTGAAACGAAGTTTTGTTTGTAGGAAGACTAAGAGCCTGGGATTTTACTCCATTTCTGAAGTGAAACACACAGCAGAGTTGTCATATATAGATCACACTCTATTTTAGAGAAAAAAGCACACTCTTGCTTTCTAGGCTCTCTAAGAGAGCAGGAATCATGAGTGTGCTGAGAACAAAAGAACGGTGTTTCCTACACATACGGACCATATCTAGTCCAACTCTGCCTCTGAAATTGATACAAATCACAGGTCTTCTAACATCCAATGCTTGTCATTTAAGATGAGAAACATGTGAGCTTCGTGAACGATGTAGTTCATTTGAGCTCTAAAGTAACTGCCCTTACCTGAAACGAATTGTTGCTTGTAGGAAGACTCAGAGCCTGGGGTTAAACTCCATTTCTGAAGTGAAACACACAGCAGAGTTGTCATATATAGATCATACTCTGCTTTAGAGCAAGAAGCACGCTCTTGCTTTCTAGAGTCTCTAGGACAGCAGGAAACATGAGTGTGCTGAGAAAAAAAGAACGGTGTTGCTTACACATACGTACGATATCTATTCCAAATCTGCTTCTGAAACTGATACAAAGCACTGGTCCTGTAACATCCGATGCTTGCCAGTTAAGATTAGAAACGTGTGAGCTTCGTGAACGATGTAGTTCCTTTGAGAAGTAAAGTAACTGCCCTTACCTGAAACGAAGTGTTGCCTGTAGGAAGACTCACAGCCTGGGGTTTAACTCCATTTCTGAAGTGAAACACACAGCAGAGTTGTCATATATAGATCATACTCTGCTTTAGAGCAAGAAGCACGCTCTTGCTTTCTATAGTCTCTAGGACAGCAGGAAACATGAGTGTGCTGAGAACAAAAGAACGGTGTTTCTTACACATTCGCGCCATATCGAGTCCAACTCTGCCTCTGAAATTGATACAAACAGAGGTCCTCCAGCATCCAATGCTTGTCATTTAAGATGAGAAACGTGTTAGATTCGAGAACGATGTAGTTCGTTTGAGCTGTAAAGTGACTGCCCTTACCTGAAATTAAGTCTTTTTGTAGGAAGACACAGAGCCTGGGATTTAACTCCATTTCTGAAGTGAAACACACAGCAGAGTTCTCATCCATTGATGACACTCTGCTTTAGAGCAAGAAGCACGCTCTTGCTTTCTAGAGTCTCTAGGACAGCAGGAAACATGAGTGTGCTGAGAACAAAAGAACGGTGTTTCTTACACATTCGGGCCATGTCGAGTCCAACTCTTCTTCCGAAACTGATACAAAGCACTGGTCCTATAACATCCGATGCTTGCCAGTTAAGATTAGAAACGTGTGAACTTCGTGAACGATGTAGTTCCTTTGAGAAGTAAAGTAACTGCCCTTACCTGAAACGAAGTGTTGCCTATAGGAAGACTAAGAGCCAGGGATTTAACTGCATTTCTGAAGTGAAACACACAGCAGAGTTCTCATATATAGATCACACTCTGCTTTAGAGCAAGAAGCACGCTCTTGCTTTCTAGACTCTCTAAGACACCAGGAATCATGACTGTGCTGAGAACAAAAGAACGGTGTTTCCTACACATACGGACCATATCTAGTCCAACTCTGCCTCTGAAATTGATACAAAGCATAGGTCCACTAACATCCAATGCTTGTCATTTAAGATGAGAAACGTGTGAGCTTCGTGAACGATGTAGTTCATTTGAGCTGTAAAGTAACTGCCCTTACCTGAAACGAAGTGTTGCTTGTAGGAAGACTCACAGCCTGAGGTTTAACTCCATTTCTGAAGTGAAACACAGAGCAGAGTTGTCATATATAGATCACACTGTAGTATAGAGCAAGAAGCACACTCTTGCTTTCTAGACTCTCTAAGACAGCAGGAATCATGAGTGTGGTGAGAACAAAAGAATGGTGTTTCCTACACATACGGACCATATCTAGTCCAACTCTGCCTCTGAAATTGATACAAAGCACAGGTCTTCTAACATCCAATGCTTGTCATTTAAGATGAGAAACATGTGAGCTTGGTGAACGATGTAGTTCATTTGAGCTCTAAAGTAACTGCCCTTACCTGAAACGAATTGTTGCTTGTAGGAAGACTCAGAGCCTGGGGTTTAACTCCATTTCTGAATGAAACACACAGCAGAGTTGTCATATATAGATCATACTCTGCTTTAGAGCAAGAAGCACGCTCTTGCTTTCTAGAGTCTCTAGGACAGCAGGAAACATGAGTGTGCTGAGAAAAAAAGAACGGTGTTGCTTACACATACGTACGATATCTATTCCAAATCTGCTTCTGAAACTGATACAAAGCACTGGTCCTATAACATCCGATGCTTGCCAGTTTAGATTAGAAACGTGTGAGCTTCGTGAACGATGTAGTTCCTTTGAGAAGTAAAGTAACTGCCGTTACCTGAAACGAAGTGTTGCCTATAGGAAGACTAAGAGCCTGGGATTTAACTGGATTTCTGAAGTGAAACACACAGCAGAGTTCTCATATATAGATCATACTCTGCTTTAGAGCAAGAAGCACACTCTTGCTTTCTAGACAATCTAAGACAGCAGGAATCATGAGTGTGCTGAGGACAAAAGAACGGTGTTTCCTACACATGCGGACCATATCTAGTCCAACTCTGCCTCTGAAATTGATACAAAGCACAGGTCCTCTAACATCCAATGCTTGTCATTTAAGATGAGAAACGTGTGAGCTTCGTGAACGATGTAGTTCATTTGAGCTGTAAGTAACTGCTCTTACCTGAAACGAAGTGTTGCTTGTAGGAAGACTCAGAGCCTGGGGTTTAACTCCATTTCTGAAGTGAAACACACAGCAGAGTTGTCATATATAGATCATACTCTGCTTTAGAGCAAGAAGCACGCTCTTGCTTTCTATAGTCTCTAGGACAGCAGGAAACATGAGTGTGCTGAGAACAAAAGAACGGTGTTTCCTACACATACGGACCATATCTAGTCCAACTCTGCCTCTGAAATTGATACAAAGCACAGGTCCACTAACATCCAATGCTTGTCATTTAAGATGAGAAACGTGTGAGCTTCGTGAACGATGTAGTTCATTTGAGCTGTAAAGTAACTGCCCTTACCTGAAACGAAGTGTTGCTTGTAGGAAGACTCACAGCCTGAGGTTTAACTCCATTTCTGAAGTGAAACACACAGCAGAGTTGTCATATATAGATCACACTCTACTTTAGAGCAAGAAGCACACTCTTGCTTTCTAGACTCTCTAAGACAGCAGGAATCATGAGTGTGCTGAGAACAAAAGAACGGTGTTTCCTACACATACAGACCATATCTAGTCCAACTCTGCCTCTGAAATTGATACAAAGCACAGGTCCTCTAACATCCAATGCTTGTCATTTAAGATGAGAAACGTGTGAGCTTCGTGAACGATGTAGTTCGTTTGAGCTGTAAAGTAACTGCCCTTACCTGAAACGAAGTGTTGCTTGTAGGAAGACTCAGAGCCTGAGGTTTAATTCCATTTCTGAAGTGAAACACACAGCAGAGTTGTCAGATATAGATCATACTCTGCTTTAGAGCAAGAAGCACGCTCTTGCTTTCTAGAGTCTCTAGGACAGCAGGAAACATGTGTGTGCTGAGAACAATAGAACGGTGTTTCTTACACATTCGGGCCATATCGAGTCCAACTCTGCCTCTGAAATTGATACAAAGCACAGGTCCTCCAGCATCCAATGCTTGTCAATTAAGATGAGAAACGTGTGAGCTTCGTGAACGATGTAGTTTGTTTGAGCTGTAAAGTAACTGCCCTTCCCTGAAACGAAGTCTTGTTTGTAGGAAGACTAAGAGCCTGGGATTTAACTCCATTCCTGAAGTGAAACACACAGCAGAGTTGTCATATATAGATCACACTCTATTTTAGAGCAAAAAGCACACTCTTGCTTTCTAGACTCTCTAAGACAGCAGGAATCATTAGTGTGCTGAGAACAAAAGAACGGTGTTTCCTACACATGCGGACCATATCTAGTCCAACTCTGCCTCTGAAATTGATACAAAGCACAGGTCCTCTAACATCCAATGCTTGTCATTTAAGATGAGAAACGTGTGAGCTTCGTGAACGATGTAGTTCATTTGAGCTGTAAAGTAACTGCTCTTACCTGAAACGAAGTGTTGCTTGTAGGAAGACTCACAGCCTGGGGTTTAACTCCATTTCTGAAGTGAAACACACAGCAGAGTTGTCATATATAGATCATACTCTGCTTTAGAGCAAGAAGCACGCTCTTGCTTTCTATAGTCTCTAGGACAGCAGGAAACATGAGTGTGCTGAGAACAAAAGAACGGTGTTTCTTACACATTCACGCCATATCGAGTCCAACTCTGCCTCTGAAATTGATACAAAGCAGAGGTCCTCCAGCATCCAATGCTTGTCATTTAAGATGAGAAACGTGTTAGATTCGAGAACGATGTAGTTCGTTTGAGCTGTAAAGTGACTGCCCTTACCTGAAATTAAGTCTTTTTGTAGGAAGACACAGAGCCTGGGATTTAACTCCATTTCTGAAGTGAAACACACAGCAGAGTTCTCATCCATTGATGACACTCTGCTTTAGAGCAAGAAGCACGCTCTTGCTTTCTAGAGTCTCTAGGACAGCAGGAAACATGAGTGTGCTGAGAACAAAAGAACGGTGTTTCTTACACATTCGGGCCATGTCGAGTCCAACTCTTCTTCCGAAACTGATACAAAGCACTGGTCCTATAACTTCCGATGCTTGCCAGTTAAGATTAGAAACGTGTGAACTTCGTGAACGATGTAGTTCCTTTGAGAAGTAAAGTAACTGCCATTACCTGAAACGAAGTGTTGCCTATAGGAAGACTAAGAGCCAGGGATTTAACTGCATTTCTGAAGTGAAACACACAGCAGAGTTCTCATATATTGATCACACTCTGCTTTATAGCAAGAAGCACACTCTTGCTTTCTAGACTCTCTAAGACAGCAGGAATCATGAGTGTGCTGAGAACAAAAGAATGGTGTTTCCTACACATACGGACCATATCTAGTCCAACTCTGCCTCTGAAATTGATACAAAGCACAGGTCTTCTAACATCCAATGCTTGTCATTTAAGATGAGAAACATGTGAGCTTCGTGAACGATGTAGTTCATTTGAGCTCTAAAGTAACTGCCCTTACCTGAAACGAATTGTTGCTTGTAGGAAGACTCAGAGCCTGGGGTTTAACTCCATTTCTGAAGTGAAACACACAGCAGAGTTGTCATATATAGATCATACTCTGCTTTAGAGCAAGAAGCACGCTCTTGCTTTCTAGAGTCTCTAGGACAGCAGGAAACATGAGTGTGCTGAGAAAAAAAGAACGGTGTTGCTTACACATACGTACGATATCTATTCCAAATCTGCTTCTGAAACTGATACAAAGCACTGGTCCTATAATATCCGATGCTTGCCAGTTAAGATTAGAAACGTGTGAGCTTCGTGAACGATGTAGTTCCTTTGAGAAGTAAAGTAACTGCCCTTACCTGAAACGAAGTGTTGCCTGTTGGAAGACTCAGAGCCTGGGGTTTAACTCCATTTCTGAAGTGAAACACACAGCAGAGTTGTCATATATAGATCATACTCTGCTTTAGAGCAAGAAGCACGCTCTTGCTTTCTAGAGTCTCTAGGACAGCAGGAAACATGAGTGTGCTGAGAACAAAAGAACGGTGTTTCTTACACATTCGCGCCATATCGAGTCCAACTCTGCCTCTGAAATTGATACAAAGCACAGGTCCTCCAGCATCCAATGCTTGTCGTTTAAGATGAGAAACGTGTGAGCTTCGTGAACGATGTAGTTCGTTTGAGCTGTAAAGTAACTGCCCTTCCCAAAAACGATATCTTGTTTGTAGGAAGACTCAGAGCCTGGGATTTAACTCCATTTCTGAAGAGAAACACACAGCAGAGCTCTCATCCATTGATCACACTCTGCTTTAGGGTAAGAAGCACCCTCTAGCTTTCTAGAGTCTCTCAGACAGCAGGAAACGTGAGTGTGCTGAGAACAAAAGAACGGTGTTTCCTACACATAAGGACCATATCTAGTCCAACCCTGCTTCTGAAACTGATACAAAGCACTGGTCCTCTAACATCCAATGCTTGTCAGTTAAGATGAGAAACGTGTTAGATTCGAGAACGATGTAGTTCGTTTGAGCTGTAAAGTGACTGCCCTTACCTGAAATTAAGTCTTTTTGTAGGAAGACACAGAGCCTGGGATTTAACTCCATTTCTGAAGTGAAACACACAGCAGAGTTCTCATCCATTGATGACACTCTGCTTTAGAGCAAGAAGCACGCTCTTGCTTTCTAGAGTCTCTAGGACAGCAGGAAACATGAGTGTGCTGAGAACAAAGGAACGGTGTTTCTTACACATACGGACCATATCTATTCCAACTCTGCTTCTGAACCTGATACAAAGCACTGGTCCTATAACATCCGATGCTTGCCAGTTAAGATTAGAAACGTGTGAGCTTCGTGAACGATGTAGTTCCTTTGAGAAATAAAGTAACTGCCCTTACCTGAAACGAAGTGTTGCCTGTAGGAAGACTCAGAGCCTGGGGTTTAACTCCATTTCTGAAGTGAAACACACAGCAGAGTTCTCATATATAGATCATACTCTGCTTTAGAGCAAGAAGCACACTCTTGCTTTCTAGACTCTCTAAGACAGCAGGAATCATGAGTGTGCTGAGAACAAAAGAACGGTGTTTCCTACACATGCGGACCATATCTAGTCCAACTCTGCCTCTCAAATTGATACAAAGCACAGGTCCTCTAACATCCAATGCTTGTCATTTAAGATGAGAAACGTGTGAGCTTCGTGAACGATGTAGTTCATTTGAGCTATAAAGTAACTGCTCTTACCTGAAACGAAGTGTTGCTTGTAGGAAGACTCACAGCCTGGGGTTTAACTCCATTTCTGAAGTGAAACACACAGCAGAGTTGTCATATATAGATCATACTCTGCTTTAGAGCAAGAAGCACGCTCTTGCTTTCTATATTCTCTAGGACAGCAGGAAACATGAGTGTGCTGAGAACAAAAGAACGGTGTTTCTTACACATTCACGCCATATCGAGTCCAACTCTGCCTCTGAAATTGATACAAAGCAGAGGTCCTCCAGCATCCAATGCTTGTCATTTAAGATGAGAAACGTGTTAGATTCGAGAACGATGTAGTTCGTTTGAGCTGTAAAGTGACTGCCCTTACCTGAAATTAAGTCTTTTTGTAGGAAGACACAGAGCCTGGGATTTAACTCCATTTCTGAAGTGAAACACACAGCAGAGTTCTCATCCATTGATGACACTCTGCTTTAGAGCAAGAAGCACGCTCTTGCTTTCTAGAGTCTCTAGTACAGCAGGAAACATGAGTGTGCTGAGAACAAAAGAACGGTGTTTCTTACACATTCGGGCCATGTCGAGTCCAACTCTTCTTCCGAAACTGATACAAAGCACTGGTCCTATAACATCCGATTCTTGCCAGTTAAGATTAGAAACGTGTGAACTTCGTGAACGATGTAGTTCCTTTGAGAAGTAAAGTAACTGCCCTTACCTGAAACGAAGTGTTGCCTATAGGAAGACTAAGAGCCAGGGATTTAACTGCATTTCTGAAGTGAAACACACAGCAGAGTTCTCATATATAGATCATACTCTGCTTTAGAGCAAGAAGCACGCTCTTGCTTTCTAGAGTCTCTAGGACAGCAGGAAACATGTGTGTGCTGAGAACAATAGAACGGTGTTTCCTACACATACGGACCATATCTAGTCCAACTCTGCCTCTGAAATTGATACAAAGCACAGGTCCTCTAACATCCAATGCTTGTCATTTAAGATGAGAAACGTGTGAGCTTTGTGAACAATGTAGTTCGTTTGAGCTGTAAAATACTGCCCTTCCCTGAAACGAGTCTTGTTTGTAGGAAGACTAAGAGCCTGGGATTTAACTGCATTTCTGAAGTGAAACACACAGCAGAGTTCTCATATATAGATCACACTCTGCTTTAGAGCAAGAAGCACACTCTTGCTTTCTAGACTCTCTAAGACAGCAGGAATCATGAGTGTGCTGAGAACAAAAGAATGGTGTTTCCTACACATACGGACCATATCTAGTCCAACTCTGCCTCTGAAATTGATACAAAGCACAGGTCTTCTAACATCCAATGCTTGTCATTTAAGATGAGAAACATGTGAGCTTGGTGAACGATGTAGTTCATTTGAGCTCTAAAGTAACTGCCCTTACCTGAAACGAATTGTTGCTTGTAGGAAGACTCAGAGCCTGGGGTTTAACTCCATTTCTGAAGTGAAACACACAGCAGAGTTGTCATATATAGATCATACTCTGCTTTCGAGCAAGAATCACGCTCTTGCATTCTAGAGTCTCTAGGACAGCAGGAAACATGAGTGTGCTGAGAAAAAAAGAACGGTGTTGCTTACACATACGTACGATATCTATTCCAAATCTGCTTCTGAAACTGATACAAAGCACTGGTCCTATAACATCCGATGCTTGCCAGTTAAGATTAGAAACGTGTGAGCTTCGTGAATGATGTAGATCCTTTGAGAAGTAAAGTAACTGCCCTTACCTGAAACGAAGTGTTGCCTGTAGGAAGACTCAGAGCCTGGGGTTTAACTCCATTTCTGAAGTGAAACACACAGCAGAGTTGTCATATATAGATCATACTCTGCTTTAGAGCAAGAAGCACGCTCTTGCTTTCTAGAGTCTCTAGGACAGCAGGAAACATGAGTGTGCTGAGAACAAAAGAACGGTGTTTCTTACACATTCGCGCCATATCGAGTCCAACTCTGCCTCTGAAATTGATACAAAGCACAGGTCCTCCAGCATCCAATGCTTGTCGTTTAAGATGAGAAACGTGTGAGCTTCGTGAACGATGTAGTTCGTTTGAGCTGTAAAGTAAGTGCCCTTCCCAAAAACGATATCTTGTTTGTAGGAAGACTCAGAGCCTGGGATTTAACTCCATTTCTGAAGTGAAAGACACAGCAGAGCTCTCATCCATTGATAACACTCTGCTTTAGAGTAAGAAGCACCCTCTAGCTTTCTACAGTCTCTCAGACAGCAGGAAACGTGAGTGTGCTGAGAACAAAGAACGGTGTTTCCTACACATACGGACCATATCTCGTCCAACCCTACTTCTGAAACTGATACAAAGCACTGGTCCTCTAACATCCAATGCTTGTCAGTTAAGATGAGAAACGTGTTAGATTCGAGAACGATGTAGTTCGTTTGAGCTGTAAAGTGACTGCCCTTCCCTGAAACGAAGTCTTGCATGTTGAAAGACACAGACCCTGGGATTTAACTACATTTCTGAAGGGAAACACACAGCATAGTTCTCATCCATGGATCACACTCTGCTTCAGAGCAAGAAGCACCCTCTTGCTCTCTAGATTCTCTAATACAGCAGGAAACGTGAGTGTGCTGAGAACAAAAGAACGGTGTTTCCTACACATACCGACCATATCTATTCCAACTCTGCTTCTGAAACTGATACAAAGCACTGCTACTATAACATCCGATGCTTGTCAGTTAAGAATAGAAACGTGTTAGATTCGTGAACGATGTAGTTCGTTTGAGCTCTAAAGTAACTGCCCTTACCTCAAACGAATTGTTGCTTGTAGGAAGACTCAGAGCCTGGGGTTTAACTCCATTTCTGAAATGAAACACACAGCAGAGTTGTCATATATAGATCATACTCTGCTTTAGAGCAAGAAGCACGCTCTTGCTTTCTAGAGTCTCTAGGACAGCAGGAAACATGAGTGTGGTTTGAAAAAAAGAACGGTGTTGCTTACACATACGGACCATATCTATTCCAACTCTGCTTCTGAACCTGATACAAAGCACTGGTCCTATAACATCCGATGCTTGCCAGTTAAGATGAGAAACGTGTGAGCTTCGTGAACGATGTAGTTCCTTTGAGAAATAAAGTAACTGCCCTTACCTGAAACGAAGTGTTGCCTGTAGGAAGACTCAGAGCCTGGGGTTTAACTCCATTTCTGAAGTGAAACACACAGCAGAATTGTCATATATAGATCATACTCTGCTTTAGAGCAAGAAGCACGCTCTTGCTTTCTAGAGTCTCTAGGACAGCAGGAAACATGAGTGTGCTGAGAACAATAGAACCGTGTTTCTTACAAATTCGGGCCATATCGAGTCCAACTCTGCCTCTGAAATTGATACAAAGCACAGGTCCTCCAGCATCCAATGCTTGTCATTTAAGATGAGAAACATGTGAGCTTCGTGATCGATGTAGTTCATTTGAGCTGTAATGTAACTGCCCTTAACTGAAATGAAGTCTTGTTTGTAGGAAGACTCAGAGCCTGGAATTTAACTCCATTTCTGAAGTGAAACACACAGCAGAGTTCACATCCATTGATCACACTCTGCTTTAGAGCAAGAAGCACCCTCTTGCTCTCTAGATTCTCTAATACAGCAGGAAACGTGAGTGTGCTGAGAACAAAAGAACGGTGTTTCCTACACATAGGGACCATATCTATTCCAACTCTGCCTCTGAAATTGATACAAAGCAGAGTTCCTCCAGCATCCAATGCTTGTCATTTAAGATGAGAAACGTGTGAGCTTCGTGAACGATGTTGTTCGTTTGAGTTGTAAAGTAACTGCCCTTCCCTGAAACGATATCTTGTTTGTAGGAAGGCTCAGAGCCTGTGATTTAACTGCATTTCTGAAGTGAAACACACAGCAGAGTTCTCATATATAGATCACACTCTGCTTTAGAGCAAGAAGCACACTCTTGCTTTCTAGACTCTCTAAGACAGCAGGAATAATGAGTGTGCTGAGAACAAAAGAACGGTGTTTCCTACACATACGGACCATATCTAGTCCAACTCTGCCTCTGAAATTGATACAAAACACAGGTCTTCTAACATCCAATGCTTGTCATTTAAGATGAGAAACATGTGAGCTTGGTGAACGATGTAGTTCATTTGAGCTCTAAAGTAACTGCCCTTACCTGAAACGAATTGTTGCTTGTAGGAAGACTCAGAGCCTGGGGTTTAACTCCATTTCTGAAGTGAAACACACAGCAGAGTTGTCATATATAGATCATACTCTGCTTTCGAGCAAGAAGCACGCTCTTGCTTTCTAGAGTCTCTAGGACAGCAGGAAACATGAGTGTGCTGAGAAAAAAAGAACGGTGTTGCTTACACATACGTACGATATCTATTCCAAATCTGCTTCTGAAACTGATACAAAGCACTGGTCCTATAACATCCGATGCTTGCCAGTTAAGATTAGAAACGTGTGAGCTTCGTGAACGATGTAGTTCCTTTGAGAAGTAAAGTAACTGCCCTTACCTGAAACGAAGTGTTGCCTGTAGGAAGACTCAGAGCCTGGGGTTTAACTCCATTTCTGAAGTGAAACACACAGCAGAGTTGTCATATATAGATCATACTCTGCTTTAGAGCAAGAAGCACGCTCTTGCTTTCTAGAGTCTCTAGGACAGCAGGAAACATGAGTGTGCTGAGAACAAAAGAACGGTGTTTCTTACACATTCGCGCCATATCGAGTCCAACTCTGCCTCTGAAATTGATACAAAGCACAGGTCCTCCAGCATCCAATGCTTGTCATTTAAGATGAGAAACGTGTGAGCTTCGTGAACGATGTAGTTCGTTTGAGCTGTAAAGTAAGTGCCCTTCCCAAAAACGATATCTTGTTTGTAGGAAGACTCAGAGCCTGGGATTTAACTCCATTTCTGAAGTGAAACACACAGCAGAGCTCTCATCCATTGATCACACTCTGCTTTAGGGTAAGAAGCACCCTCTAGCTTTCTAGAGTCTCTCAGACAGCAGGAAACGTGAGTGTGCTGAGAACAAAAGAACGGTGTTTCCTACACATAAGGACCATATCTAGTCCAACCCTGCTTCTGAAACTGATACAAAGCACTGGTCCTCTAACATCCAATGCTTGTCAGTTAAGATGAGAAACGTGTTAGATTCGAGAACGATGTAGTTCGTTTGAGCTGTAAAGTGACTGCCCTTACCTGAAATTAAGTCTTTTTGTAGGAAGACACAGAGCCTGGGATTTAACTCCATTTCTGAAGTGAAACACACAGCAGAGTTCTCATCCATTGATGACACTCTGCTTTAGAGCAAGAAGCACGCTCTTGCTTTCTAGAGTCTCTAGGACAGCAGGAAACATGAGTGTGCTGAGAAAAAAAGAACGGTGTTTCTTACACATTCGGGCCATGTCGAGTCCAACTCTGCTTCCGAAACTGATACAAAGCACTGGTCCTATAACATCCGATGCTTGCCAGTTAAGATTAGAAACATGTGAGCTTCGTGAACGATGTAGTTCCTTTGAGAAGTAAAGTAACTGCCCTTAACTGAAACGAAGTGTTGCCTATAGGAAGACTAAGAGCCTGGGATTTAACTGCATTTCTGAAGTGAAACACACAGCAGAGTTCTCATAAATAGATCATACTCTGCTTTAGAGCAAGAAGCACACTCTTGCTTTCTAGACTCTCTAAGACAGCAGGAATCATGAGTGTGCTGAGAACAAAAGAACGGTGTTTCCTACACATGCAGACCATATCTAGTCCAACTCTGCCTCTGAAATTGATACAAAGCACAGGTCCTCTAACATCCAATGCTTGTCATTTAAGATGAGAAACGTGTGAGCTTCGTGAACGATGTAGTTCATGTGAGCTGTAAAGTAACTGCCCTTACCTGAAACGAAGTGTTGCTTGTAGGAAGACTCAGAGCCTGAGGTTTAACTCCATTTCTGAAGAGAAACACACAGCAGAGTTGTCATATATAGATCACACTCTATTTTAGAGCAAAAAGCACACTCTTGCTTTCTAGACTCTCTAAGAGAGCAGGAATCATGAGTGTGCTGAGAACAAAAGGACGGTGTTTCCTACACATACGGACCATATCTAGTCCAACTCTGTCTCTGAAATTGATACAAAGCACAGGTCCTCTAACATCCAATGCTTGTCATTTAAGATGAAAAACGTGTGAGCTTCGTGAACAATGTAGTTCCTTTGAGCTGTAAAATAACTGCCCTTCCCTGAAACGAGTCTTGTTTGTAGGAAGACTAAGAGCCTGGGATTTAACTCAATTTCTGAAGTGAAACACACAGCAGAGTTCTCATATATAGATCACACTCTGCTTTAGAGCAAGAAGCACACTCTTGCTTTCTAGACTCTCTAAGACAGCAGGAATCATGAGTGTGCTGAGCACAAAAGAACGGTGTTTCTTACACATTCGGGCCATTTCAAGTCCAACTCTGCCTCTGAAATTGATGCAAAGCAGAGGTCCTCCAGCATCCAATGCTTGTCATTTAAGATGAGAAACGTGTGAGATTCGTGAAAGATGTAGTTCGTTTGAGCTGTAATGTAACTGCCCTTCCCTGAAACGATATCGTGTTTGTAGGAAGACTCAGAGCCTGGGATTTAACTCCATTTCTGAAGTGAAAGACACAGCAGAGCTCTCATCCATTGATAACACTCTGCTTTAGAGTAAGAAGCACCCTCTAGCTTTCTACAGTCTCTCAGACAGCAGGAAACGTGAGTGTGCTGAGAACAAAGAACGGTGTTTCCTACACATACGGACCATATCTCGTCCAACCCTGCTTCTGAAACTGATACAAAGCACTGGTCCTCTAACATCCAATGCTTGTCAGTTAAGATGAGAAACGTGTTAGATTCGAGAACGATGTAGTTCGTTTGAGCTGTAAAGTGACTGCCCTTCCCTGAAACGAAGTCTTGCATGTTGAAAGACACTGACCCTGGGATTTAACTACATTTCTGAAGGGAAACACACAGCATAGTTCTCATCCATGGATCACACTCTGCTTCAGAGCAAGAAGCACCCTCTTGCTCTCTAGATTCTCTAATACAGCAGGAAACGTGAGTGTGCTGAGAACAAAAGAACGGTGTTTCCTACACATACCGACCATATCTATTCCAACTCTGCTTCTGAAACTGATACAAAGCACTGCTACTATAACATCCGATGCTTGTCAGTTAAGAATAGAAACGTGTTAGATTCGTGAACGATGTAGTTCGTTTGAGCTCTAAAGTAACTGCCCTTACCTCAAACGAATTGTTGCTTGTAGGAAGACTCAGAGCCTGGGGTTTAACTCCATTTCTGAAATGAAACACACAGCAGAGTTGTCATATATAGATCATACTCTGCTTTAGAGCAAGAAGCACGCTCTTGCTTTCTAGAGTCTCTAGGACAGCAGGAAACATGAGTGTGGTTTGAAAAAAAGAACGGTGTTGCTTACACATACGGACCATATCTATTCCAACTCTGCTTCTGAACCTGATACAAAGCACTGGTCCTATAACATCCGATGCTTGCCAGTTAAGATGAGAAACGTGTGAGCTTCGTGAACGATGTAGTTCCTTTGAGAAATAAAGTAACTGCCCTTACCTGAAACGAAGTGTTGCCTGTAGGAAGACTCAGAGCCTGGGGTTTAACTCCATTTCTGAAGTGAAACACACAGCAGAATTGTCATATATAGATCATACTCTGCTTTAGAGCAAGAAGCACGCTCTTGCTTTCTAGAGTCTCTAGGACAGCAGGAAACATGAGTGTGCTGAGAACAATAGAACCGTGTTTCTTACAAATTCGGGCCATATCGAGTCCAACTCTGCCTCTGAAATTGATACAAAGCACAGGTCCTCCAGCATCCAATGCTTGTCATTTAAGATGAGAAACATGTGAGCTTCGTGATCGATGTAGTTCATTTGAGCTGTAATGTAACTGCCCTTAACTGAAATGAAGTCTTGTTTGTAGGAAGACTCAGAGCCTGGAATTTAACTCCATTTCTGAAGTGAAACACACAGCAGAGTTCACATCCATTGATCACACTCTGCTTTAGAGCAAGAAGCACCCTCTTGCTCTCTAGATTCTCTAATACAGCAGGAAACGTGAGTGTGCTGAGAACAAAAGAACGGTGTTTCCTACACATAGGGACCATATCTATTCCAACTCTGCCTCTGAAATTGATACAAAGCAGAGTTCCTCCAGCATCCAATGCTTGTCATTTAAGATGAGAAACGTGTGAGCTTCGTGAACGATGTTGTTCGTTTGAGTTGTAAAATAACTGCCCTTCCCTGAAACGATATCTTGTTTGTAGGAAGGCTCAGAGCCTGTGATTTAACTGCATTTCTGAAGTGAAACACACAGCAGAGTTCTCATATATAGATCACACTCTGCTTTAGAGCAAGAAGCACACTCTTGCTTTCTAGACTCTCTAAGACAGCAGGAATAATGAGTGTGCTGAGAACAAAAGAACGGTGTTTCCTACACATACGGACCATATCTAGTCCAACTCTGCCTCTGAAATTGATACAAAGCACAGGTCTTCTAACATCCAATGCTTGTCATTTAAGATGAGAAACATGTGAGCTTGGTGAACGATGTAGTTCATTTGAGCTCTAAAGTAACTGCCCTTACCTGAAACGAATTGTTGCTTGTAGGAAGACTCAGAGCCTGGGGTTTAACTCCATTTCTGAAGTGAAACACACAGCAGAGTTGTCATATATAGATCATACTCTGCTTTCGAGCAAGAAGCACGCTCTTGCTTTCTAGAGTCTCTAGGACAGCAGGAAACATGAGTGTGCTGAGAAAAAAAGAACGGTGTTGCTTACACATACGTACGATATCTATTCCAAATCTGCTTCTGAAACTGATACAAAGCACTGGTCCTATAACATCCGATGCTTGCCAGTTAAGATTAGAAACATGTGAGCTTCGTGAACGATGTAGTTCCTTTGAGAAGTAAAGTAACTGCCCTTACCTGAAACGAAGTGTTGCCTGTAGGAAGACTCAGAGCCTGGGGTTTAACTCCATTTCTGAAGTGAAACACACAGCAGAGTTGTCATATATAGATCATACTCTGCTTTAGAGCAAGAAGCACGCTCTTGCTTTCTAGAGTCTCTAGGACAGCAGGAAACATGAGTGTGCTGAGAACAAAAGAACGGTGTTTCCTACACATGCGGACCATATCTAGTCCAACTCTGCCTCTGAAATTGATACAAAGCACAGGTCCTCTAACATCCAATGCTTGTCATTTAAGATGAGAAACGTGTGAGCTTCGTGAACGATGTAGTTCATGTGAGCTGTAAAGTAACTGCCCTTACCTGAAACGAAGTGTTGCTTGTAGGAAGACTCAGAGCCTGAGGTTTAACTCCATTTCTGAAGAGAAACACACAGCAGAGTTGTCATATATAGATCACACTCTATTTTAGAGCAAAAAGCACACTCTTGCTTTCTAGACTCTCTAAGAGAGCAGGAATCATGAGTGTGCTGAGAACAAAAGGACGGTGTTTCCTACACATAGGGACCATATCTAGTCCAACTCTGCCTCTGAAATTGATACAAAGCACAGGTCCTCTAACATCCAATGCTTGTCATTTAAGATGAAAAACGTGTGAGCTTCGTGAACAATGTAGTTCCTTTGAGCTGTAAAATAACTGCCCTTCCCTGAAACGAGTCTTGTTTGTAGGAAGACTAAGAGCCTGGGATTTAACTCAATTTCTGAAGTGAAACACACAGCAGAGTTCTCATATATAGATCACACTCTGCTTTAGAGCAAGAAGCACACTCTTGCTTTCTAGACTCTCTAAGACAGCAGGAATCATGAGTGTGCTGAGCACAAAAGAACGGTGTTTCTTACACATTCGGGCCATTTCAAGTCCAACTCTGCCTCTGAAATTGATGCAAAGCAGAGGTCCTCCAGCATCCAATGCTTGTCATTTAAGATGAGAAACGTGTGAGATTCGTGAAAGATGTAGTTCGTTTGAGCTGTAATGTAACTGCCCTTCCCTGAAACGATATCGTGTTTGTAGGAAGACTCAGAGCCTGGGATTTAACTCCATTTCTGAAGTGAAAGACACAGCAGAGCTCTCATCCATTGATAACACTCTGCTTTAGAGTAAGAAGCACCCTCTAGCTTTCTACAGTCTCTCAGACAGCAGGAAACGTGAGTGTGCTGAGAACAAAGAACGGTGTTTCCTACACATACGGACCATATCTCGTCCAACCCTGCTTCTGAAACTGATACAAAGCACTGGTCCTCTAACATCCAATGCTTGTCAGTTAAGATGAGAAACGTGTTAGATTCGAGAACGATGTAGTTCGTTTGAGCTGTAAAGTGACTGCCCTTCCCTGAAACGAAGTCTTGCATGTTGAAAGACACAGACCCTGGGATTTAACTACATTTCTGAAGGGAAACACACAGCATAGTTCTCATCCATGGATCACACTCTGCTTCAGAGCAAGAAGCACCCTCTTGCTCTCTAGATTCTCTAATACAGCAGGAAACGTGAGTGTGCTGAGAACAAAAGAACGGTGTTTCCTACACATACCGACCATATCTATTCCAACTCTGCTTCTGAAACTGATACAAAGCACTGCTACTATAACATCCGATGCTTGTCAGTTAAGAATAGAAACGTGTTAGATTCGTGAACGATGTAGTTCGTTTGAGCTCTAAAGTAACTGCCCTTACCTCAAACGAATTGTTGCTTGTAGGAAGACTCAGAGCCTGGGGTTTAACTCCATTTCTGAAATGAAACACACAGCAGAGTTGTCATATATAGATCATACTCTGCTTTAGAGCAAGAAGCACGCTCTTGCTTTCTAGAGTCTCTAGGACAGCAGGAAACATGAGTGTGGTTTGAAAAAAAGAACGGTGTTGCTTACACATACGGACCATATCTATTCCAACTCTGCTTCTGAACCTGATACAAAGCACTGGTCCTATAACATCCGATGCTTGCCAGTTAAGATGAGAAACGTGTGAGCTTCGTGAACGATGTAGTTCCTTTGAGAAATAAAGTAACTGCCCTTACCTGAAACGAAGTGTTGCCTGTAGGAAGACTCAGAGCCTGGGGTTTAACTCCATTTCTGAAGTGAAACACACAGCAGAATTGTCATATATAGATCATACTCTGCTTTAGAGCAAGAAGCACGCTCTTGCTTTCTAGAGTCTCTAGGACAGCAGGAAACATGAGTGTGCTGAGAACAATAGAACGGTGTTTCTTACAAATTCGGGCCATATCGAGTCCAACTCTGCCTCTGAAATTGATACAAAGCACAGGTCCTCCAGCATCCAATGCTTGTCATTTAAGATGAGAAACATGTGAGCTTCGTGATCGATGTAGTTCATTTGAGCTGTAATGTAACTGCCCTTAACTGAAATGAAGTCTTGTTTGTAGGAAGACTCAGAGCCTGGAATTTAACTCCATTTCTGAAGTGAAACACACAGCAGAGTTCACATCCATTGATCACACTCTGCTTTAGAGCAAGAAGCACCCTCTTGCTCTGTAGATTCTCTAATACAGCAGGAAACGTGAGTGTGCTGAGAACAAAAGAACGGTGTTTCCTACACATAGGGACCATATCTATTCCAACTCTGCCTCTGAAATTGATACAAAGCAGAGGTCCTCCAGCATCCAATGCTTGTCATTTAAGATGAGAAACATGTGAGCTTCGTGAACGATGTTGTTCGTTTGAGTTGTAAAGTAACTGCCCTTCCCTGAAACTATATCTTGTTTGTAGGAAGGCTCAGAGCCTGTGATTTAACTGCATTTCTGAAGTGAAACACACAGCAGAGTTCTCATATATAGATCACACTCTGCTTTAGAGCAAGAAGCACACTCTTGCTTTCTAGACTCTCTAAGACAGCAGGAATAATGAGTGTGCTGAGAACAAAAGAACGGTGTTTCCTACACATACGGACCATATCTAGTCCAACTCTGCCTCTGAAATTGATACAAAGCAGAGGTCCTCCAGCATCCAATGCTTGTCATTTAAGATGAGAAACGTGTGAGCTTCGTGAACGATGTAGTTCGTTTGAGCTGTAAAGTAACTACCATTCCCTGAAACGATATCTTGTTTGTAGGAAGACTCAGAGCCTGGGATTTAACTCCATTTCTGAAGTGAAACACACAGCAGAGTTCTCATCCATTGATCACACTCTGCTTTAGAGTAAGAAGCACCCTCTAGCTTTCTAGAGTCTCTAAGACAGCAGGAAACATGAGTGTGCTGAGAACAAAAGAATGGTGTTTCTTACACATACGGACCATATCTAGTCCAACTCTGCTTCTGAAACTGATACAAAGCACTGGTCCTCTAACATCCAATGCTTGTCATTTAAGATGAGAAACGTGTTAGATTCATGAATGATGTAGTTCATTTGAGCTGTAATGTAACTGCCCTTACCTGAAATTAATTCTTGTTGTAGGAAGACACAGAGCCTGGGATTTAACTCCATTTCTGAAGTGAAACACACAGCAGAGTTCTCATCCATTGATGACACTCTGCTTTAGAGCAAGAAGCACGCTCTTGCTTTCCAGAGTCACTAAGGCAGCAGGAACCTGAGTGCGCTGAGAACAAAAGAACGGTGTTTCTTACACATTCGGGCCATATTGAGTCCAACTCTGCCTCTGAAATTGATGCAAAGCTCAGGTCCTCCAGCGTCCAATGCTTGTCAGTTAAGATGAGAAACCTGTGAGCTTCGTGAACGATGTAGTTCCTTTGAGCTGTAAAATAACTGCCCTTCCCTGAAACGAAGTCTTGTTTGTAGGAAGACTAAGAGCCTGGGATTTACCTCCATTTCTGAAGTGAAACACACAGCAGAGTTCTCATATATAGATCACACTCTGCTTTAGAGCAAGAAGCAGACTCTTGCTTTCTATACTCTCTAAGACAGCAGGAAACATGAGTGTGCTGAGAACAAAAGAACGGTGTTTCCTACACATACGGACCATATCTAGTCCAACCCTGCTTCTGAAACTGATAAAAAGAGCTGGTCCTCTAACATCCAATGCTTGTCAGTTAAGATGAGAAACGTGTTAGATTCGAGAACGATGTAGTTCGTTTGAGATGGAAAGTGATTGCCCTTCCCTGAAACGAAGTCTTGCATGTTGAAGGACACAGAGCCTGGGGTTTAACTCCATTTCTGAAGTGAAACACACAGCAGATTATTCATATATAGATCATACTCTGCTTTATAGCAAGAAGCACGCTCTTGCATTCTAGAGTCTCTAGGACAGCAGGAAAAATGAGTGTGCTGAGAACAAAAGAACGGTGTTTCTTACACATTCGGGCCATATCGAGTCCAACTCTGCCTCTGAAATTGATACAAAGCACAGGTCCTCCAGCATCCAATGCTTGTCATTTAAGATGAGAAACGTGTGAGCTTCGTGAACGATGTAGTTCGTTTGAGCGGTAAAATAAATGCCATTCCCTGAAACGAAGTCTTGTTTGTAGGAAGACAAAGCGCCTGGGATTTAACTGCATTTCTGAAGTGAAACACACAGCAGAGTTCTCATATATAGATCACACTCTGCTTTAGAGCAAGAAGCACACTCTTGCTTTCTAGACTCTCTAAGACAGCAGGAATCTTGAGTGTGCTGAGAACAAAAGAACGGTGTTTCCTACACATACGGACCATATCTAGTCCAACTCTGCCTCTGAAATTGATACAAAGCACAGGTCCTCTAACATCCAATGCTTGTTATTTAAGATGGGAAACGTGTGAGCTTCGTGAACGATGTAGTTCATTTGAGCTGTAAAGTAACTGCCCTTACCTGAAACAAAGTGTTGCTTGTAGGAAGACTAAGAGCCTGAGGTTTAACTCAGTTTCTGAAGTGAAAAACACAGCAGAGTTGTCATATATAGATCATACTCTGCTTTATAGCAAGAAGCACGCTCTTGCTTTCTAGAGTCTCTAGAACAGCAGGAAACATGAGTGTGCTGAGAAGAAAATAACGGTGTTTCTTACACATACGGACCATATCTAGTCCAACTCTGCCTCTGAAATTGATACAAAGCACTGGTCCTCTAACATCCAATGCTTGTCAGTTAATATGAGAAACGTGTGAGCTTCGTGAATGATGTAGTTCATTTGTGCTGTAATGTAACTGCCCTTACCTGAAATTAAGTCTTGTTGTAGGAAGACACAGAGCCTGGGATTTAACTCCATTTCTGAAGTGAAACACACAGCAGAGTTCTCATCTATAGATCACACTCTGCTTTAGAGCAAGAAGCACACTCTTGCTTTCTAGACTCTCTAAGACAGCAGGAATAATGAGTGTGCTGAGAACAAACGAACGGTGTTTCCTACACATACGGACCATATCTAGTCCAACTCTGCCTCTGAAATTGATACAAACCACAGGTCCTCTAACATCCAATGCTTGTCATTTAAGATGAGAAACGTGTGAGCTTCGTGAACGATGTAGTTCATTTGAGCTCTAATGTAACTGCCCTTACCTGAAAAGAAGTCTTGCTTGTAGGAAGACTCGGAGCCTGGGATTTAACTCCATTTCTGAAATGAAACACACAGCAGACTTCTCATCCATTGATGACACTGCTTTAGAGCAAAAAGCACTCTCTTGCATTCCAGAGTCACTAAGGCAGCAGGAAACCCGAATGTGCTGAGAGCAAAAGAACGGTGTTTCTTACAATACGGACCATATCTAGTCCAAATCTGCTTCTGAAACTGATACAAAGCACTGTCCTCTAACATCCAATGCTTGTCAGTTAAGATGAGAAACGTGTGAGCTTCGTGAAAGATGTAGTTCGTTTGAGCTCTAAAGTAACTGCCCTTACGTAAAATGAAGTGTTGCTTGTAGGAAGATTCAGAGCCTGAGGTTTAACTCCATTTCTGAAGTGAAAAACACAGCAGAGTTCTCATTTATAGATCACACTCTGCTTTAGATCAAGAAGCACACTCTTGCTTTCTAGACTCTCTAGGACAGCAGGAAACATGAGTGTGCTGAGAACAAAAGAATGGTGTTTCTTACACATACGGACCATATCTAGTCCAACTCTGCTTCTGAAACTGATACAAAGCACTGGTCCTCTAACATCCAATGCTTGTCAGTTAAGATGAGAAACGTGTTAGATTCATGAATGATGTAGTTCATTTGAGCTGTAATGTAACTGCCCTTACCTGAAATTAATTCTTGTTGTAGGAAGACACAGAGCCTGGGATTTAACTCCATTTCTGAAGTGAAACACACAGCAGAGTTCTCATCCATTGATGACACTCTGCTTTAGAGCAAGAAGCACGCTCTTGCTTTCCAGAGTCACTAAGGCAGCAGGAACCTGAGTGCGCTGAGAACAAAAGAACGGTGTTTCTTACACATTCGGGCCATATTGAGTCCAACTCTGCCTCTGAAATTGATGCAAAGCTCAGGTCCTCCAGCGTCCAATGCTTGTCAGTTAAGATGAGAAACCTGTGAGCTTCGTGAACGATGTAGTTCCTTTGAGCTGTAAAATAACTGCCCTTCCCTGAAACGAAGTCTTGTTTGTAGGAAGACTAAGAGCCTGGGATTTACCTCCATTTCTGAAGTGAAACACACAGCAGAGTTCTCATATATAGATCACACTCTGCTTTAGAGCAAGAAGCAGACTCTTGCTTTCTATACTCTCTAAGACAGCAGGAAACATGAGTGTGCTGAGAACAAAAGAACGGTGTGTCCTACACATACGGACCATATCTAGTCCAACTCTGCCTCTGAAATTGATACAAACCACAGGTCCTCTAACATCCAATGCTTGTCAGTTAAGATGAGAAACGTGTGAGCTTCGTGAATGATGTAGTTCATTTAAGCTGTAATGTAACTGCCCTTACCTGAAACGAAGTGTTGCTTGTAGGAAGACTCAGAGCCTGGGGTTTAACTCCATTTCTGAAGTGAAACACACAGCAGAGTTGTCCTATATAGATCATACTCTGCTTTAGAGCAAGAAGCACACTCTTGCTTTCTAGAGTCTCTAAGACAGCAGGAAACGTGAGTGTGCTGAGAACAAAAGAACGGTGTTTCCTACACATACGGACCATATCTAGTCCAACCCTGCTTCTGAAACTGATAAAAAGAGCTGGTCCTCTAACATCCAATGCTTGTCAGTTAAGATGAGAAACGTGTTAGATTCGAAAACGATGTAGTTCGTTTGAGCTGGAAAGTGATTGCCCTTCCCTGAAACGAAGTCTTGCATGTTGAAGGACACAGAGCCTGGGGTTTAACTCCATTTCTGAAGTGAAACACACAGCAGATTATTCATATATAGATCATACTCTGCTTTATAGCAAGAAGCAGGCTCTTGCATTCTAGAGTCTCTAGGACAGCAGGAAAAATGAGTGTGCTGAGAACAAAAGAACGGTGTTTCTTACACATTCGGGCCATATCGAGTCCAACTCTGCCTCTGAAATTGATACAAAGCACAGGTCCTCCAGCATCCAATGCTTGTCATTTAAGATGAGAAACGTGTGAGCTTCGTGAACGATGTAGTTCGTTTGAGCGGTAAAATAAATGCCATTCCCTGAAACGAAGTCTTGTTTGTAGGAAGACAAAGCGCCTGGGATTTAACTGCATTTCTGAAGTGAAACACACAGCAGAGTTCTCATATATAGATCACACTCTGCTTTAGAGCAAGAAGCACACTCTTGCTTTCTAGACTCTCTAAGACAGCAGGAATCTTGAGTGTGCTGAGAACAAAAGAACGGTGTTTCCTACACATACGGACCATATCTAGTCCAACTCTGCCTCTGAAATTGATACAAACCACAGGTCCTCTAACATCCAATGCTTGTCATTTAAGATGAGAAACGTGTGAGCTTCGTGAACGATGTAGTTCATTTGAGCTCTAATGTAACTGCCCTTACCTGAAAAGAAGTCTTGCTTGTAGGAAGACTCGGAGCCTGGGATTTAACTCCATTTCTGAAATGAAACACACAGCAGACTTCTCATCCATTGATGACACTGCTTTAGAGCAAGAAGCACTCTCTTGCATTCCAGAGTCACTAAGGCAGCAGGAAACCCGAGTGTGCTGAGAGCAAAAGAACGGTGTTTCTTACAATACGGACCATATCTAGTCCAAATCTGCTTCTGAAACTGATACAAAGCACTGGTCCTCTAACATCCAATGCTTGTCAGTTAAGATGAGAAACGTGTGAGCTTCGTGAAAGATGTAGTTCGTTTGAGCTCTAAAGTAACTGCCCTTACGTAAAATGAAGTGTTGCTTGTAGGAAGATTCAGAGCCTGAGGTTTAACTCCATTTCTGAAGTGAAAAACACAGCAGAGTTCTCATTTATAGATCACACTCTGCTTTAGAGCAAGAAGCACACTCTTGCTTTCTAGACTCTCTAGGACAGCAGGAAACATGAGTGTGCTGAGAACAAAAGAATGGTGTTCCTTACACATACGGACCATATCTAGTCCAACTCTGCTTCTGAAACTGATACAAAGCACTGGTCCTCTAACATCCAATGCTTGTCAGTTAAGATGAGAAACGTGTTAGATTCATGAATGATGTAGTTCATTTGAGCTGTAATGTAACTGCCCTTACCTGAAATTAATTCTTGTTGTAGGAAGACACAGAGCCTGGGATTTAACTCCATTTCTGAAGTGAAACACACAGCAGAGTTCTCATCCATTGATGACACTCTGCTTTAGAGCAAGAAGCACGCTCTTGCTTTCCAGAGTCACTAAGGCAGCAGGAACCTGAGTGCGCTGAGAACAAAAGAACGGTGTTTCTTACACATTCGGGCCATATTGAGTCCAACTCTGCCTCTGAAATTGATACAAAGCTCAGGTCCTCCAGCGTCCAATGCTTGTCAGTTAAGATGAGAAACCTGTGAGCTTCGTGAACGATGTAGTTCCTTTGAGCTGTAAAATAACTGCCCTTCCCTGAAACGAGGTCTTGTTTGTAGGAAGACTAAGAGCCTGGGATTTACCTCCATTTCTGAAGTGAAACACACAGCAGAGTTCTCATATATAGATCACACTCTGCTTTAGAGCAAGAAGCAGACTCTTGCTTTCTATACTCTCTAAGACAGCAGGAAACATGAGTGTGCTGAGAACAAAAGAACGGTGTGTCCTACACATACGGACCATATCTAGTCCAACTCTGCCTCTGAAATTGATACAAACCACAGGTCCTCTAACATCCAATGCTTGTCAGTTAAGATGAGAAACGTGTGAGCTTCGTGAATGATGTAGTTCATTTGAGCTGTAATGTAACTGCCCTTACCTGAAACGAAGTGTTGCTTGTAGGAAGACTCAGAGCCTGGGGTTTAACTCCATTTCTGAAGTGAAACACACAGCAGAGTTGTACTATATAGATCATACTCTGCTTTAGAGCAAGAAGCACACTCTTGCTTTCTAGAGTCTCTAGGACAGCAGGAAACATGAGTGTGCTGAGAACAAAAGAACGGTGTTTCTTACACATTCGGGCCATATCGAGTCCAACTCGGCCTCTGAAATTGATACAAAGCACAGGTCCTCCAGCATCCAATGCTTGTCATTTAAGATGAGAAACGTGTGAGCTTCGTGAACGATGTAGTTCATTTGAGCTGTAAAGTAACTGCCCTTCCCTGAAACGAAGTCTTGTTTGTAGGAAGACTCAGAGCCTGGGATTTAACTCCATTTCTGAAGTGAAACACACAACAGAGTTCTCATCCATTGATCACACTCTGCTTTAGAACAAGAAGCACCCTCTACCTTTCTAGAGTCTCTAAGACAGCAGGAAACGTGAGTGTGCTGAGAAGAAAAGAACGGTGTTTCCTACACATACGGACCATATCTAGTCCAACTCTGCTTCTGAACCTGATACAAAGCACTGGTCCTCTAACATCCAATACTTGTCAGTTAAGATGAGGAACGTGTTAGATTCGTGAACGATGTAGTTCATTTGAGCTCTAATGTAACTGCCCTTACCTGAAAAGAAGTCTTGCTTGTAGGAAGACTCGGAGCCTGGGATTTAACTCCATTTCTGAAATGAAACACACAGCAGAGTTCTCATCCATTGATGACACTGTGCTTTAGAGCAAGAAGCAATCTCTTGCATTCCAGAGTCACTAAGGCAGCAGGAAACCTGAGTGTGCTGAGAGCAAAAGAACGGTGTTTCTTACAATACGGACCATATCTAGTCCAAATCTGCTTCTGAATCTGATACAAAGCACTGGTCCTCTAACATCCAATGCTTGTCAGTTAAGATGAGAAACGTGTGAGCTTCGTGAATGATGTAGTTCGTTTGAGATCTAAAGTAACTGCCCTTACGTAAAATGAAGTGTTGCTTGTAGGAAGATTCAGAGCCTGAGGTTTAACTCCATTTCTGAAGTGAAAAACACAGCAGAGTTCTCATTTATAGATCACACTCTGCTTTAGAGCAAGAAGCACACTCTTGCTTTCTAGACTCTCTAGGACAGCAGGAAACATGAGTTTGCTGAGAACAAAATAATGGTGTTTCTTACACATACGGACCATATCTAGTCCAACTCTGCTTCTGAAACTGATACAAAGCACTGGTCCTCTAACATCCAATGCTTGTCAGTTAAGATGAGAAACGTGTGAGCTTCGTGAATGATGTAGTTCATTTGAGCTATAATGTAACTGCCCTTACCTGAAATTAATTCTTGTTGTAGGAAGACACAGAGCCTGGGATTTAACTCCATTTCTGAAGTGAAACACACAGCAGAGTTCTCATCCATTGATGACACTCTGCTTTAGAGCAAGAAGCACGCTCTTGCTTTCCAGAGTCACTAAGGCAGCAGGAAACCTGAGTGTGCTGAGAACAAAAGAACGGTGTTTCTTACACATTCGGGCCATATTGAGTCCAAATCTGCCTCTGAAATTGATACAAAGCTCAGGTCCTCCAGCATCCAATGCTTGTCAGTTAAGATGAGAAACGTGTGAGCTTCGTGAACGATGTAGTTCCTTTGAGCTGTAAAATAACTGCCCTTCCCTGAAACGAAGTCTTGTTTGTAGGAAGACTCAGAGCCTGGGATTTAACTCCATTTCTGAAGAGAAACACACAACAGAGTTCTCATCCATTGATCACACTCTGCTTTAGAACAAGAAGAACCCTCTACCTTTCTAGAGTCTCTAAGACAGCAGGAAACGTGAGTGTGCTGAGAACAAAAGAACGTAGTTTCCTACACATACGGACCATATCTAGTCCAACTCTGCTTCTGAAACTGATACAAAGCACTGGTCCTCTAACATCCAATACTTGTCAGTTAAGATGAGGAACGTGTTAGATTCGTGAACGTTGTAGTTCGTTTGCGCTGTAAAGTAACTGCCCTTCCCTGAAACGAATTCTTGCATGTTGAAACACACAGAGCCTGGGATTTAACTCCATTTCTGAAGGGAAACACACAGCATAGTTCTCATCCATGGATCACACTCTGCTTCAGAGCAAGAAGCACCCTCTTGCTCTCTAGATTCTCTAATACAGCAGGAAACGTGAGTGTGCTGAGAACAAAAGAACGGTGTTTCCTACACATATGGACCATATCTATTCCAACTCTGCTTCTGAAACTGATACAAAGCACTGGTCTTATAACATCCAATGCTTGTCATTTAAGATGAGAAACGTGTGAGCTTCGTGAACGATGTAGTTCATTTGAGCTGTAAAGTAACTGCCCTTACCTGAAACGAAGTGTTGCTTGTAGGAAGACTAAGAGCCTGAGGTTTAACTCCATTTCTGAAGTGAAAAACACAGCAGAGTTGTCATATATAGATCATACTCTGCTTTATAGCAAGAAGCACGCTCTTGCTTTCTAGAGTCTCTAGAACAGCAGGAAACATGAGTGTGCTGAGAAGAAAATAACGGTGTTTCTTACACATACGGACCATATCCTGTCCAACTCTGCTTCTGAAACTGATACAAAGCACTGGTCCTCTAACATCCAATGCTTGTCAGTTAAGATGAGAAACGTGTGTGCTTCGTGAATGATGTAGTTCATTTGAGCTGTAATGTAACTGCCCTTACCTGAAATTAAGTCTTGTTGTAGGAAGACACAGAGCCTGGGATTTAACTCCATTTCTGAAGTGAAACACACAGCAGAGTTCTCATATATAGATCACACTCTGCTTTAGAGCAAGAAGCACACTCTTGCTTTCTAGACTCTCTAAGACAGCAGGAATCATGAGTGTGCTGAGAACAAAAGAACGGTGTTTCCTACACATATGGACCATATCTAGTCCAACTCTGCCTCTGAAATTGATACAAAGCACAGGTCCTCTAACATCCAATGCTTGTCATTTAAGATGAGAAACGTGTGAGCTTCGTGAACGATGTAGTTCATTTGAGCTCTAATGTAACTGCCCTTACCTGAAAGAAGTCTTGCTTGTAGGAAGACTCGGAGCCTGGGATTTAACTCCATTTCTGAAGTGAAACACACAGCAGAGTTCTCATCCATTGATGACACTCTGCTTTAGAACAAGAAGCACCCTCTACCTTTCTAGAGTCTCTAAGACAGCAGGAAACGTGAGTGTGCTGAGAAGAAAAGAACGGTGTTTCCTACACATACGGACCATATCTAGTCCAACTCTGCTTCTGAACCTGATACAAAGCACTGGTCCTCTAACATCCAATACTTGTCAGTTAAGATGAGGAACGTGTTAGATTCGTGAACGATGTAGTTCATTTGAGCTCTAATGTAACTGCCCTTACCTGAAAAGAAGTCTTGCTTGTAGGAAGACTCGGAGCCTGGGATTTAACTCCATTTCTGAAATGAAACACACAGCAGAGTTCTCATCCATTGATGACACTGTGCTTTAGAGCAAGAAGCAATCTCTTGCATTCCAGAGTCACTAAGGCAGCAGGAAACCTGAGTGTGCTGAGAGCAAAAGAACGGTGTTTCTTACAATACGGACCATATCTAGTCCAAATCTGCTTCTGAATCTGATACAAAGCACTGGTCCTCTAACATCCAATGCTTGTCAGTTAAGATGAGAAACGTGTGAGCTTCGTGAATGATGTAGTTCGTTTGAGATCTAAAGTAACTGCCCTTACGTAAAATGAAGTGTTGCTTGTAGGAAGATTCAGAGCCTGAGGTTTAACTCCATTTCTGAAGTGAAAAACACAGCAGAGTTCTCATTTATAGATCACACTCTGCTTTAGAGCAAGAAGCACACTCTTGCTTTCTAGACTCTCTAGGACAGCAGGAAACATGAGTTTGCTGAGAACAAAATAATGGTGTTTCTTACACATACGGACCATATCTAGTCCAACTCTGCTTCTGAAACTGATACAAAGCACTGGTCCTCTAACATCCAATGCTTGTCAGTTAAGATGAGAAACGTGTGAGCTTCGTGAATGATGTAGTTCATTTGAGCTATAATGTAACTGCCCTTACCTGAAATTAATTCTTGTTGTAGGAAGACACAGAGCCTGGGATTTAACTCCATTTCTGAAGTGAAACACACAGCAGAGTTCTCATCCATTGATGACACTCTGCTTTAGAGCAAGAAGCACGCTCTTGCTTTCCAGAGTCACTAAGGCAGCAGGAAACCTGAGTGTGCTGAGAACAAAAGAACGGTGTTTCTTACACATTCGGGCCATATTGAGTCCAAATCTGCCTCTGAAATTGATACAAAGCTCAGGTCCTCCAGCATCCAATGCTTGTCAGTTAAGATGAGAAACGTGTGAGCTTCGTGAACGATGTAGTTCCTTTGAGCTGTAAAATAACTGCCCTTCCCTGAAACGAAGTCTTGTTTGTAGGAAGACTCAGAGCCTGGGATTTAACTCCATTTCTGAAGAGAAACACACAACAGAGTTCTCATCCATTGATCACACTCTGCTTTAGAACAAGAAGAACCCTCTACCTTTCTAGAGTCTCTAAGACAGCAGGAAACGTGAGTGTGCTGAGAACAAAAGAACGTAGTTTCCTACACATACGGACCATATCTAGTCCAACTCTGCTTCTGAAACTGATACAAAGCACTGGTCCTCTAACATCCAATACTTGTCAGTTAAGATGAGGAACGTGTTAGATTCGTGAACGTTGTAGTTCGTTTGCGCTGTAAAGTAACTGCCCTTCCCTGAAACGAATTCTTGCATGTTGAAACACACAGAGCCTGGGATTTAACTCCATTTCTGAAGGGAAACACACAGCATAGTTCTCATCCATGGATCACACTCTGCTTCAGAGCAAGAAGCACCCTCTTGCTCTCTAGATTCTCTAATACAGCAGGAAACGTGAGTGTGCTGAGAAAAAAAGAACGGTGTTTCCTACACATATGGACCATATCTATTCCAACTCTGCTTCTGAAACTGATACAAAGCACTGGTCTTATAACATCCAATGCTTGTCATTTAAGATGAGAAACGTGTGAGCTTCGTGAACGATGTAGTTCATTTGAGCTGTAAAGTAACTGCCCTTACCTGAAACGAAGTGTTGCTTGGAGGAAGACTAAGAGCCTGAGGTTTAACTCCATTTCTGAAGTGAAAAACACAGCAGAGTTGTCATATATAGATCATACTCTGCTTTATAGCAAGAAGCACGCTCTTGCTTTCTAGAGTCTCTAGAACAGCAGGAAACATGAGTGTGCTGAGAAGAAAATAACGGTGTTTCTTACACATACGGACCATATCCTGTCCAACTCTGCTTCTGAAACTGATACAAAGCACTGGTCCTCTAACATCCAATGCTTGTCAGTTAAGATGAGAAACGTGTGTGCTTCGTGAATGATGTAGTTCATTTGAGCTGTAATGTAACTGCCCTTACCTGAAATTAAGTCTTGTTGTAGGAAGACACAGAGCCTGGGATTTAACTCCATTTCTGAAGTGAAACACACAGCAGAGTTCTCATATATAGATCACACTCTGCTTTAGAGCAAGAAGCACACTCTTGCTTTCTAGACTCTCTAAGACAGCAGGAATCATGAGTGTGCTGAGAACAAAAGAACGGTGTTTCCTACACATATGGACCATATCTAGTCCAACTCTGCCTCTGAAATTGATACAAAGCACAGGTCCTCTAACATCCAATGCTTGTCATTTAAGATGAGAAACGTGTGAGCTTCGTGAACGATGTAGTTCATTTGAGCTCTAATGTAACTGCCCTTACCTGAAAGAAGTCTTGCTTGTAGGAAGACTCGGAGCCTGGGATTTAACTCCATTTCTGAAGTGAAACACACAGCAGAGTTCTCATCCATTGATGACACTCTGCTTTAGAGCAAGAAGCACGCTCTTGCTTTCCAGAGTCACTAAGGCAGCAGAAAACCTGAGTGTGCTGAGAACAAAAGAACGGTGTTTCTTACACATTCGGGCCATATTGAGTCCAACTCTGCCTCTGAAATTGATACAAAGCTCAGGTCCTCCAGCATCCAATGCTTGTCAGTTAAGATGAGAAACGTGTGAGCTTCGTGAACGATGTAGTTCGTTTGAGCTGTAAAATAACTGCCCTTCCCTGAAACGAAGTCTTGTTTGTAGGAAGACTAAGAGCCTGGGATTTAACTCCATTTCTGAAGTGAAACACACAGCAGAGTTCTCATATATAGATCACACTCTGCTTTAGAGCAAGAATTAGACTCTTGCTTTCTATACTCACTAAGACAGCAGGAAACATGAGTGTGCTGAGAACAAAAGAACGGTGTGTCCTAAACATACGGACCATATCTAGTCCAACTCTGCCTCTGAAATTGATACAAAGCACAGGTCCTCTAACATCCAATGCTTGTCATTTAAGATGAGAAACGTGTGAGCTTCGTGAACGATGTAGTTCATTTGAGCTCTAATGTAACTGCCCTTACCTGAAAGAAGTCTTGCTTGTAGGAAGACTCGGAGCCTGGGATTTAACTCCATTTCTGAAGTGAAACACACAGCAGAGTTCTCATCCATTGATGACACTGTGCTTTAGAGCAAGAAGCACTCTCTTGCATTCCAGAGTCACTAAGGCAGCAGGAAACCTGAGTGTGCTGAGAGCAAAAGAACGGTGTTTCTTACAATACGGACCATATCTAGTCCAAATCTGCTTCTGAAACTGATACAAAGCACTGGTCCTCTAACATCCAATGTTTGTCAGTTAAGATGAGAAACGTGTGAGCTTCGTGAATGATGTAGTTCGTTTGAGCTCTAAAGTAACTGCCCTTACGTAAAATGAAGTGTTGCTTGTAGGAAGATTCAGAGCCTGAGGTTTAACTCCATTTCTGAAGTGAAAAACACAGCAGAGTTCTCATTTATAGATCACACTCTGCTTTAGAGCAAGAAGGACACTCTTGCTTTCTAGACTCTCTAGGACAGCAGGAAACATGAGTGTGCTGAGAACAAAAGAACGGTGTTTCTTACACATGCGGACCATATCTAGTCCAACTCTGCTTCTGAAACTGATACAAAGCACTGGTCCTCTAACATCCAATGCTTGTCAGTTAAGATGAGAAACGTGTGAGCTTCGTGAATGATGTAGTTCATTTGAGCTGTAATGTAACTGCCCTTACCTGAAATTAATTCTTGTTGTAGGAAGACACAGAGCCTGGGATTTAACTCCATTTCTGAAGTGAAACACACAGCAGAGTTCTCATCCATTGATGACACTCTGCTTTAGAGCAAGAAGCACGCTCTTGCTTTCCAGAGTCACTAAGGCAGCAGAAAACCTGAGTGTGCTGAGAACAAAAGAACGGTGTTTCTTACACATTCGGGCCATATTGAGTGCAACTCTGCCTCTGAAATTGATACAAAGCTCAGGTCCTCCAGCATCCAATGCTTGTCAGTTAAGATGAGAAACGTGTGAGCTTCGTGAACCATGTAGTTCGTTTGAGCTGTAAAATAACTGCCCTTCCCTGAAACGAAGTCTTGTTTGTAGGAAGACTAAGAGCCTGGGATTTAACTCCATTTCTGAAGTGAAACACACAGCAGAGTTCTCATATATAGATCACACTCTGCTTTAGAGCAAGAATTCGACTCTTGCTTTCTATACTCACTAAGACAGCAGGAAACATGAGTGTGCTGAGAACAAAAGAACGGTGTGTCCTAAACATACGGACCATATCTAGTCCAACTCTGCCTCTGAAATTGGTACAAAGCACAGGACCTCTAACATCCAATGCTTGTCATTTAAGATGAGAAACGTGTGAGCTTCGTGAACGATGTAGTTCATTTGAGCTCTAATGTAACTGCCCTTACCTGAAAGAAGTCTTGCTTGTAGGAAGACTCGGAGCCTGGGATTTAACTCCATTTCTGAAGTGAAACACACAGCAGACTTCTCATCCATTGATGACACTGTGCTTTAGAGCAAGAAGCACTCTCTTGCATTCCAGAGTCACTAAGGCAGCAGGAAACCTGAGTGTGCTGAGAGCAAAAGAACGGTGTTTCTTACAATACGGACCATATCTAGTCCAAATCTGCTTCTGAAACTGATACAAAGCACTGGTCCTCTAACATCCAATGCTTGTCAGTTAAGATGAGAAACGTGTGAGCTTCGTGAATGATGTAGTTCGTTTGAGCTCTAAAGTAACTGCCCTTACGTAAAATGAAGTGTTGCTTGTAGGAAGATTCAGAGCCTGAGGTTTAACTCCATTTCTGAAGTGAAAAACACAGCAGAGTTCTCATTTATAGATCACACTCTGCTTTAGAGCAAGAAGGACACTCTTGCTTTCTAGACTCTCTAGGACAGCAGGAAACATGAGTGTGCTGAGAACAAAAGAACGGTGTTTCTTACACATTCGGGCCATATTGAGTCCAACTCTGCCTCTGAAATTGATACAAAGCTCAGGTCCTCCAGCATCCAATGCTTGTCAGTTAAGATGAGAAACGTGTGAGCTTCGTGAACGATGTAGTTCGTTTGAGCTGTAAAATAACTGCCCTTCCCTGAAACGAAGTCTTGTTTGTAGGAAGACAAAGCGCCTGGGATTTAACTGCATTTCTGAAGTGAAACACACAGCAGAGTTCTCATATATAGATCACACTCTGCTTTAGAGCAAGAATTAGACTCTTGCTTTCTATACTCACTAAGACAGCAGGAAACATGAGTGTGCTGAGAACAAAAGAACGGTGTGTCCTAAACATACGGACCATATCTAGTCCAACTCTGCCTCTGAAATTGATACAAAGCACAGGTCCTCTAACATCCAATGCTTGTCATTTAAGATGAGAAACGTGTGACCTTCGTGAACGATGTAGTTCATTTGAGCTGTAATGTAACTGCCCTTACCTGAAAGGAAGTGTTGCTTGTAGGAAGACTCAGAGCCTGGGGTTTAACTCCATTTCTGAAGTGAAACACACAGCAGAGTTGTCCTATATAGATCATACTCTGCTTTAGAGCAAGAAGCACACTCTTGCTTTCTAGAGTCTCTAGGACAGTAGGAAACATGAGTGTGCTGAGAAAAAAAGAACGGTGTTTCTTACACATTCGGGCCATATCGAGTCCAACTCTGCCTCTGAAATTGATACAAAGCACAGGTCCTCCAGCATCCAATGCTTGTCATTTAAGATGAGAAACGTGTGAGCTTCGTGAACGATGTAGTTCATTTGAGCTGTAAAGTAACTGCCCTTCCCTGAAACGAAGTCTTGTTTGTAGGAAGACTCAGAGCCTGGGATTTAACTCCATTTCTGAAGTGAAACACACAGCAGAGTTCGCATCCATTGATCACACTCTGCTTTAGAACAAGAAGCACCCTCTACCTTTCTAGAGTCTCTAAGACAGCAGGAAACGTGAGTGTGCTGAGAAGAAAAGAACGGTGTTTCCTACACATACGGACCATATCTAGTCCAACTCTGCTTCTGAAACTGATACAAAGCACTGGTCCTCTAACATCCAATACTTGTCAGTCAAGATGAGGAACGTGTTAGATTCGTGAACGATGTAGTTCGTTTGCGCTGTAAAGTGACTGCCCTTCCCTGAAATGAAGTCTTGCATGTTGAAACACTCAGAGCCTGGGATTTAACTCCATTTCTGAAGGGAAACACACAGCATAGTTCTCATCCATGGATCACACTCTGCTTCAGAGCAAGAAGCACCCTCTTGCTCTCTAGATTCTCTAATACAGCAGGAAAGGTGAGTGTGCTGAGAACAAAAGAACGGTGTTTCCTACACATATGGACCATATCTATTCCAACTCTGCTTCTGAAACTGATACAAAGCACTGGTCTTATAACATCCAATGCTTGTCATTTAAGATGAGAAACGTGTGAGCTTCGTGAACGATGTAGTTCATTTGAGCTGTAAAGTAACTGCCCTTACCTGAAACGAAGTGTTGCTTGCAGGAAGACTAAGAGCCTGAGGTTTAACTCCGTTTCTGAAGTGAAAAACACAGCAGAGTTGTCATATATAGATCATACTCTGCTTTATAGCAAGAAGCACGCTCTTGCTTTCTAGAGTCTCTAGAACAGCAGGAAACATGAGTGTGCTGAGAAGAAAATAACGGTGTTTCTTACACATACGGACCATATCTAGTCCAACTCTGCTTCTGAAACTGATACAAAGCACTGGTCCTCTAACATCCAATGCTTGTCAGTTAAGATGAGAAACGTGTGAGCTTCGTGAATGATGTAGTTCATTTGAGCTGTAATGTAACTGCCCTTACCTGAAATTAAGTCTTGTTGTAGGAAGACACAGAGCCTGGGATTTAACTCCATTTCTGAAGTGAAACACACAGCAGAGTTCTCATATATAGATCACACTCTGCTTTAGAGCAAGAAGCACACTCTTGCTTTCTAGACTCTCTAAGACAGCAGGAATCATGAGTGTGCTGAGAAAAAAAGAACGGTGTTTCCTACAAATACGGACCATATCTAGTCCAACTCTGCCTCTGAAATTGATACAAACCACAGGTCCTCTAACATCCAATGCTTGTCATTTAAGATGAGAAACGTGTGAGCTTCGTGAACGATGTAGTTCATTTGAGCTCTAATGTAACTGCCCTTACCTGAAAAGAAGTCTTGCTTGTAGGAAGATTCGGAGCCTGGGATTTAACTCCATTTCTGAAATGAAACACACAGCAGAGATCTCATCCATTGATGACACTGTGCTTTAGAGCAAGAAGCACTCTCTTGCATTCCAGAGTCACTAAGGCAGCAGGAAACCTGAGTGTGCTGAGAGCAAAAGAAAGGTGTTTCTTACAATACGGACCATATCTAGTCCAAATCTGCTTCTGAAACTGATACAAAGCACTGGTCCTCTAACATCCAATGCTTGTCAATTAAGATGAGAAACGTGTGAGCTTCGTGAATGATGTAGTTCGTTTGAGCGGTAAAATAAATGCCATTCCCTGAAACGAAGTCTTGTTTGTAGGAAGACTAAGCGCCTGGGATTTAACTGCATTTCTGAAGTGAAATACACAGCAGAGTTCTCAATATAGATCACACTCTGCTTTAGAGCAAGAAGCACACTCTTGCTTTCTAGACTCTCTAAGACAGCAGGAATCATGAGTGTGCTGAGAACAAAAGAACGGTGTTTCCTACACATACGGACCATATCTAGTCCAACTCTGCCTCTGAAATTGATACAAAGCACAGGTCCTCTAACATCCAATGCTCGTCATTTAAGATGAGAAACGTGTGAGCTTCGTGAACGATGTAGTTCGTTTGAGCTCTAAAGTAACTGCCCTTACGTAAAATGAAGTGTTGCTTGTAGGAAGATTCAGAGCCTGAGGTTTAACTCCATTTCTGAAGTGAAAAACACAGCAGAGTTCTCATTTATAGATCACACTCTGCTTTAGAGCAAGAAGGACACTCTTGCTTTCTAGACTCTCTAGGACAGCAGGAAACATGAGTGTGCTGAGAACAAAAGAACGGTGTTTCTTACACATGCGGACCATATCTAGTCCAACTCTGCTTCTGAAACTGATACAAAGCACTGGTCCTCTAACATCCAATGCTTGTCAGTTAAGATGAGAAACGTGTGAGCTTCGTGAATGATGTAGTTCATTTGAGCTGTAATGTAACTGCCCTTACCTGAAATTAATTCTTGTTGTAGGAAGACACAGAGCCTGGGATTTAACTCCATTTCTGAAGTGAAACACACAGCAGAGTTCTCATCCATTGATGACACTCTGCTTTAGAGCAAGAAGCACGCTCTTGCTTTCCAGAGTCACTAAGGCAGCAGAAAACCTGAGTGTGCTGAGAACAAAAGAACGGTGTTTCTTACACATTCGGGCCATATTGAGTCCAACTCTGCCTCTGAAATTGATACAAAGCTCAGGTCCTCCAGCATCCAATGCTTGTCAGTTAAGATGAGAAACGTGTGAGCTTCGTGAACGATGTAGTTCGTTTGAGCTGTAAAATAACTGCCCTTCCCTGAAACGAAGTCTTGTTTGTAGGAAGACTAAGAGCCTGGGATTTAACTCCATTTCTGAAGTGAAACACACAGCAGAGTTCTCATATATAGATCACACTCTGCTTTAGAGCAAGAATTCGACTCTTGCTTTCTATACTCACTAAGACAGCAGGAAACATGAGTGTGCTGAGAACAAAAGAACGGTGTGTCCTAAACATACGGACCATATCTAGTCCAACTCTGCCTCTGAAATTGATACAAAGCACAGGTCCTCTAACATCCAATGCTTGTCATTTAAGATGAGAAACGTGTGAGCTTCGTGAACGATGTAGTTCATTTGAGCTCTAATGTAACTGCCCTTACCTGAAAGAAGTCTTGCTTGTAGGAAGACTCGGAGCCTGGGATTTAACTCCATTTCTGAAGTGAAACACACAGCAGACTTCTCATCCATTGATGACACTGTGCTTTAGAGCAAGAAGCACTCTCTTGCATTCCAGAGTCACTAAGGCAGCAGGAAACCTGAGTGTGCTGAGAGCAAAAGAACGGTGTTTCTTACAATACGGACCATATCTAGTCCAAATCTGCTTCTGAAACTGATACAAAGCACTGGTCCTCTAACATCCAATGTTTGTCAGTTAAGATGAGAAACGTGTGAGCTTCGTGAATGATGTAGTTCGTTTGAGCTCTAAAGTAACTGCCCTTACGTAAAATGAAGTGTTGCTTGTAGAAAGATTCAGAGCCTGAGGTTTAACTCCATTTCTGAAGTGAAAAACACAGCAGAGTTCTCATTTATAGATCACACTCTGCTTTAGAGCAAGAAGGACACTCTTGCTTTCTAGACTCTCTAGGACAGCAGGAAACATGAGTGTGCTGAGAACAAAAGAACGGTGTTTCTTACACATTCGGGCCATATTGAGTCCAACTCTGCCTCTGAAATTGATACAAAGCTCAGGTCCTCCAGCATCCAATGCTTGTCAGTTAAGATGAGAAACGTGTGAGCTTCGTGAACGATGTAGTTCGTTTGAGCTGTAAAATAACTGCCCTTCCCTGAAACGAAGTCTTGTTTGTAGGAAGACTAAGAGCCTGGGATTTAACTCCATTTCTGAAGTGAAACACACAGCAGAGTTCTCATATATAGATCACACTCTGCTTTAGAGCAAGAATTAGACTCTTGCTTTCTATACTCACTAAGACAGCAGGAAACATGAGTGTGCTGAGAACAAAAGAACGGTGTGTCCTAAACATACGGACCATATCTAGTCCAACTCTGCCTCTGAAATTGATACAAAGCACAGGTCCTCTAACATCCAATGCTTGTCATTTAAGATGAGAAACGTGTGACCTTCGTGAACGATGTAGTTCATTTGAGCTGTAATGTAACTGCCCTTACCTGAAAGGAAGTGTTGCTTGTAGGAAGACTCAGAGCCTGGGGTTTAACTCCATTTCTGAAGTGAAACACACAGCAGAGTTGTCCCATATAGATCATACTCTGCTTTAGAGCAAGAAGCACACTCTTGCTCTCTAGAGTCTCTAGGACAGTAGGAAACATGAGTGTGCTGAGAAAAAAAGAACGGTGTTTCTTACACATTCGGGCCATATCGAGTCCAACTCTGCCTCTGAAATTGATACAAAGCACAGGTCCTCCAGCATCCAATGCTTGTCATTTAAGATGAGAAACGTGTGAGCTTCGTGAACGATGTAGTTCATTTGAGCTGTAAAGTAACTGCCCTTCCCTGAAACGAAGTCTTGTTTGTAGGAAGACTCAGAGCCTGGGATTTAACTCCATTTCTGAAGTGAAACACACAGCAGAGTTCGCATCCATTGATCACACTATGCTTTAGAACAAGAAGCACCCTCTACCTTTCTAGAGTCTCTAAGACAGCAGGAAACGTGAGTGTGCTGAGAAGAAAAGAACGGTGTTTCCTACACATACGGACCATATCTAGTCCAACTCTGCTTCTGAAACTGATACAAAGCACTGGTCCTCTAACATCCAATACTTGTCAGTCAAGATGAGGAACGTGTTAGATTCGTGAACGATGTAGTTCGTTTGCGCTGTAAAGTGACTGCCCTTCCCTGAAATGAAGTCTTGCATGTTGAAACACTCAGAGCCTGGGATTTAACTCCATTTCTGAAGGGAAACACACAGCATAGTTCTCATCCATGGATCACACTCTGCTTCAGAGCAAGAAGCACCCTCTTGCTCTCTAGATTCTCTAATACAGCAGGAAAGGTGAGTGTGCTGAGAACAAAAGAACGGTGTTTCCTACACATATGGACCATATCTATTCCAACTCTGCTTCTGAAACTGATACAAAGCACTGGTCTTATAACATCCAATGCTTGTCATTTAAGATGAGAAACGTGTGAGCTTCGTGAACGATGTAGTTCATTTGAGCTGTAAAGTAACTGCCCTTACCTGAAACGAAGTGTTGCTTGCAGGAAGACTAAGAGCCTGAGGTTTAACTCCGTTTCTGAAGTGAAAAACACAGCAGAGTTGTCATATATAGATCATACTCTGCTTTATAGCAAGAAGCACGCTCTTGCTTTCTAGAGTCTCTAGAACAGCAGGAAACATGAGTGTGCTGAGAAGAAAATAACGGTGTTTCTTACACATACGGACCATATCTAGTCCAACTCTGCTTCTGAAACTGATACAAAGCACTGGTCCTCTAACATCCAATGCTTGTCAGTTAAGATGAGAAACGTGTGAGCTTCGTGAATGATGTAGTTCATTTGAGCTGTAATGTAACTGCCCTTACCTGAAATTAAGTCTTGTTGTAGGAAGACACAGAGCCTGGGATTTAACTCCATTTCTGAAGTGAAACACACAGCAGAGTTCTCATATATAGATCACACTCTGCTTTAGAGCAAGAAGCACACTCTTGCTTTCTAGACTCTCTAAGACAGCAGGAATCATGAGTGTGCTGAGAAAAAAAGAACGGTGTTTCCTACAAATACGGACCATATCTAGTCCAACTCTGCCTCTGAAATTGATACAAACCACAGGTCCTCTAACATCCAATGCTTGTCATTTAAGATGAGAAACGTGTGAGCTTCGTGAACGATGTAGTTCATTTGAGCTCTAATGTAACTGCCCTTACCTGAAAAGAAGTCTTGCTTGTAGGAAGATTCGGAGCCTGGGATTTAACTCCATTTCTGAAATGAAACACACAGCAGAGATCTCATCCATTGATGACACTGTGCTTTAGAGCAAGAAGCACTCTCTTGCATTCCAGAGTCACTAAGGCAGCAGGAAACCTGAGTGTGCTGAGAGCAAAAGAAAGGTGTTTCTTACAATACGGACCATATCTAGTCCAAATCTGCTTCTGAAACTGATACAAAGCACTGGTCCTCTAACATCCAATGCTTGTCAATTAAGATGAGAAACGTGTGAGCTTCGTGAATGATGTAGTTCGTTTGAGCGGTAAAATAAATGCCATTCCCTGAAACGAAGTCTTGTTTGTAGGAAGACTAAGCGCCTGGGATTTAACTGCATTTCTGAAGTGAAATACACAGCAGAGTTCTCAATATAGATCACACTCTGCTTTAGAGCAAGAAGCACACTCATGCTTTCTAGACTCTCTAAGACAGCAGGAATCATGAGTGTGCTGAGAACAAAAGAACGGTGTTTCCTACACATACGGACCATATCTAGTCCAACTCTGCCTCTGAAATTGATACAAAGCACAGGTCCTCTAACATCCAATGCTCGTCATTTAAGATGAGAAACGTGTGAGCTTCGTGAACGATGTAGTTCATTTGAGCTGTAAAGTAACTGCCCTTACCTGAAACGAAGTGTTGCTTGTAGGAAGACTAAGAGCCTGAGGTTTAACTGCATTTCTGAAGTGAAAAACACAGCAGAGTTGTCATATATAGATCATACTCTGCTTTATAGCAAGAAGCACGGTCCTGCTTTCTAGAGTCTCTAGAACAGCAGGAAACATGAGTGTGCTGAGAACAAAAGTACGGTGTTTCCTACACATACGGACCATATCTAGTCCAACTCTGCCTCTGAAATTGATACAAACCACAGGTCCTCTAACATCCAATGCTTGTCATTTAAGATGAGAAACGTGTGAGCTTCGTGAACGATGTAGTTCATTTGAGCTCTAATGTAACTGCCCTTACCTGAAAAGAAGTCTTGCTTGTAGGAAGACTCGGAGCCTGGGATTTAACTCCATTTCTGAAATGAAACACACAGCAGAGTTCTCATCCATTGATGACACTGTGCTTTAGAGCAAGAAGCAATCTCTTGCATTCCAGAGTCACTAAGGCAGCAGGAAACCTGAGTGTGCTGAGAGCAAAAGAACGGTGTTTCTTACAATACGGACCATATCTAGTCCAAATCTGCTTCTGAATCTGATACAAAGCACTGGTCCTCTAACATCCAATGCTTGTCAGTTAAGATGAGAAACGTGTGAGCTTCGTGAATGATGTAGTTCGTTTGAGATCTAAAGTAACTGCCCTTACGTAAAATGAAGTGTTGCTTGTAGGAAGATTCAGAGCCTGAGGTTTAACTCCATTTCTGAAGTGAAAAACACAGCAGAGTTCTCATTTATAGATCACACTCTGCTTTAGAGCAAGAAGCACACTCTTGCTTTCTAGACTCTCTAGGACAGCAGGAAACATGAGTGTGCTGAGAACAAAAGAACGGTGTTTCTTACACATGCGGACCATATCTAGTCCAACTCTGCTTCTGAAACTGATGCAAAGCACTGGTCCTCTAACATCCAATGCTTGTCAGTTAAGATGAGAAACGTGTGAGCTTCGTGAATGATGTAGTTCATTTGAGCTGTAATGTAACTGCCCTTACCTGAAATTAATTCTTGTTGTAGGAAGACACAGAGCCTGGGATTTAACTCCATTTCTGAAGTGAAACACACAGCAGAGTTCTCATCCATTGATGACACTCTGCTTTAGAGCAAGAAACACGCTCTTGCTTTCCAGAGTCACTAAGGCAGCAGGAAACCTGAGTGTGCTGAGAACAAAAGAAAGGTGTTTCTTACACATTTGGGCCATATTGAGTCCAACTCTGCCTCTGAAATTGATACAAAGCTCAGGTCCTCCAGCATCCAATGCTTGTCAGTTAAGATGAGAAACGTGTGAGCTTCGTGAACGATGTAGTTCGTTTGAGCTGTAAAATAACTGCCCTTCCCTGAAACGAAGTCTTGTTTGTAGGAAGACTAAGAGCCTGGTATTTAACTCCATTTCTGAAGTGAAACACACAGCAGAGTTCTCATATATAGATCACACTCTGCTTTAGAGCAAGAAGCAGACTCTTGCTTTCTATACTCACTAAGACAGCAGGAAACATGAGTGTGCTGAGAACAAAAGAACGGTGTGTCCTACACATACGGACCATATCTAGTCCAACTCTGCCTCTGAAATTGATACAAAGCACAGGTCCTCTAACATCCAATGCTTGTCATTTAAGATGAGAAACGTGTGACTTTCATGAACGATGTAGTTCATTTGAGCTGTAATGTAACTGCCCTTACCTGAAACGAAGTGTTGCTTGTAGGAAGACTCAGAGCCTGGGGTTTAACTCCATTTCTGAAATGAAACACACAGCGGAGTTGTCCTATATAGATCATACTCTGCTTTAGAGCAAGAAGCACACTCTTGATTTCTAGAGTCTCTAGGACAGTAGGAAACATGAGTGTGCTGAGAAAAAAAGAACGGTGTTTCTTACACATTCGGGCCATATCGAGTCCAACTCTGCCTCTGAAATTGATACAAAGCACAGGTCCTCCAGCATCCAATGCTTGTCATTTAAGATGAGAAACGTGTGAGCTTCGTTAACGATGTAGTTCATTTGAGCTGTAAAGTAACTGCCCTTCCCTGAAACGAAGTCTTGTTTGTAGGAAGACTCAGAGCCTGGGATTTAACTCCATTTCTGAAGTGAAACACACAGCAGAGTTCTCATCCATTGATCACACTCTGCTTTAGAGCAAGAAGCACGCTCTTGCATTCCAGAGTCACTAAGGCAGCAGGAAACCTGAGTGTGCTGAGAGCAAAAGAAAGGTGTTTCTTACAATACGGACCATATCTAGTCCAAATCTGCTTCTGAAACTGATACAAAGCACTGGTCCTCTAACATCCAATGCTTGTCAATTAAGATGAGAAACGTGTGAGCTTCGTGAATGATGTAGTTCGTTTGAGCGGTAAAATAAATGCCATTCCCTGAAACGAAGTCTTGTTTGTAGGAAGACTAAGCGCCTGGGATTTAACTGCATTTCTGAAGTGAAATACACAGCAGAGTTCTCAATATAGATCACACTCTGCTTTAGAGCAAGAAGCACACTCATGCTTTCTAGACTCTCTAAGACAGCAGGAATCATGAGTGTGCTGAGAACAAAAGAACGGTGTTTCCTACACATACGGACCATATCTAGTCCAACTCTGCCTCTGAAATTGATACAAAGCACAGGTCCTCTAACATCCAATGCTCGTCATTTAAGATGAGAAACGTGTGAGCTTCGTGAACGATGTAGTTCATTTGAGCTGTAAAGTAACTGCCCTTACCTGAAACGAAGTGTTGCTTGTAGGAAGACTAAGAGCCTGAGGTTTAACTGCATTTCTGAAGTGAAAAACACAGCAGAGTTGTCATATATAGATCATACTCTGCTTTATAGCAAGAAGCACGGTCCTGCTTTCTAGAGTCTCTAGAACAGCAGGAAACATGAGTGTGCTGAGAACAAAAGTACGGTGTTTCCTACACATACGGACCATATCTAGTCCAACTCTGCCTCTGAAATTGATACAAACCACAGGTCCTCTAACATCCAATGCTTGTCATTTAAGATGAGAAACGTGTGAGCTTCGTGAACGATGTAGTTCATTTGAGCTCTAATGTAACTGCCCTTACCTGAAAAGAAGTCTTGCTTGTAGGAAGACTCGGAGCCTGGGATTTAACTCCATTTCTGAAATGAAACACACAGCAGAGTTCTCATCCATTGATGACACTGTGCTTTAGAGCAAGAAGCAATCTCTTGCATTCCAGAGTCACTAAGGCAGCAGGAAACCTGAGTGTGCTGAGAGCAAAAGAACGGTGTTTCTTACAATACGGACCATATCTAGTCCAAATCTGCTTCTGAATCTGATACAAAGCACTGGTCCTCTAACATCCAATGCTTGTCAGTTAAGATGAGAAACGTGTGAGCTTCGGGAATGATGTAGTTCGTTTGAGATCTAAAGTAACTGCCCTTATGTAAAATGAAGTGTTGCTTGTAGGAAGATTCAGAGCCTGAGGTTTAACTCCATTTCTGAAGGGAAAAACACAGCAGAGTTCTCATTTATAGATCACACTCTGCTTTAGAGCAAGAAGCACACTCTTGCTTTCTAGACTCTCTAGGACAGCAGGAAACATGAGTTTGCTGAGAACAAAATAACGGTGTTTCTTACACATACGGACCATATCTAGTCCAACTCTGCTTCTGAAACTGATACAAAGCACTGGTCCTCTAACATCCAATGCTTGTCAGTTAAGATGAGAAACGTGTGAGCTTCGTGAATGATGTAGTTCATTTGAGCTGTAATGTAACTGCCCTTACCTGAAATTAATTCTTGTTGTAGGAAGACACAGAGCCTGGGATTTAACTCCATTTCTGAAGTGAAACACACAGCAGAGTTCTCATCCATTGATGACACTCTGCTTTAGAGCAAGAAGCACGCTCTTGCTTTCCAGAGTCACTAAGGCAGCAGGAAACCTGAGTGTGCTGAGAACAAAAGAACGGTGTTTCTTACACATTCGGGCCATACTGAGTCCAAATCTGCCTCTGAAATTGATACAAAGCTCAGGTCCTCCAGCATCCAATGCTTGTCAGTTAAGATGAGAAACGTGTGAGCTTCGTGAACGATGTAGTTCCTTTGAGCTGTAAAATAACTGCCCTTCCCTGAAACGAAGTCTTGTTTGTTGGAAGACTCAGAGCCTGGGATTTAACTCCATTTCTGAAGTGAAACACACAACAGAGTTCTCATCCATTGATCACACTCTGCTTTAGAACAAGAAGCACCCTCTACCTTTCTAGAGTCTCTAAGACAGCAGGAAACGTGAGTGTGCTGAGAAAAAAAGAACGGTGTTTCCTACACATACGGACCATATCTAGTCCAACTCTGCTTCTGAAACTGATACAAAGCACTAGTCCTCTAACATCCAATACTTGTCAGTTAAGATGAGGAACGTGGTAGATTCGTGAACGTTGTAGTTCGTTTGCGCTGTAAAGTAACTGCCCTTCCCTGAAACGAATTCTTGCATGTTGAAACACACAGAGCCTGGGATTTAACTCCATTTCTGAAGGGAAACACACAGCATAGTTCTCATCCATGGATCACACTCTGCTTCAGAGCAAGAAGCACCCTCTTGCTCTCTAGATTCTCTAATACAGCAGGAAACGTGAGTGTGCTGAGAACAAAAGAACGGTGTTTCCTACACATATGGACCATATCTATTCCAACTCTGCTTCTGAAACTGATACAAAGCACTGGTCTTATAACATCCAATGCTTGTCATTTAAGATGAGAAACGTGTGAGCTTCGTGAACGATGTAGTTCATTTGAGCTGTAAAGTAACTGCCCTTACCTGAAACGAAGTGTTGCTTGTAGGAAGACTAAGAGCCTGAGGTTTAACTCCGTTTCTGAAGTGAAAAACACAGCAGAGTTGTCATATATAGATCATACTCTGCTTTATAGCAAGAAGCACGCTCTTGCTTTCTAGAGTCTCTAGAACAGCAGGAAACATGAGTGTGCTGAGAAGAAAATAACGGTGTTTCTTACACATACGGACCATATCTAGTCCAACTCTGCTTCTGAAACTGATACAAAGCACTGGTCCTCTAACATCCAATGCTTGTCAGTTAAGATGAGAAACGTGTGAGCTTCGTGAATGATGTAGTTCATTTGAGCTGTAATGTAACTGCCCTTACCTGAAATTAAGTCTTGTTGTAGGAAGACACAGAGCCTGGGATTTAACTCCATTTCTGAAGTGAAACACACAGCAGAGTTCTCATATATAGATCACACTCTGCTTTAGAGCAAGAAGCACACTCTTGCTTTCTAGACTCTCTAAGACAGCAGGAATCATGAGTGTGCTGAGAACAAAAGAACAGTGTTTCCTACACATACGGACCATATATAGTCCAACTCTGCCTCTGAAATTGATACAAAGCACTGGTCCTCTAACATCCAATGCTTGTCATTTAAGATGAGAAACGTGTGAGCTTCGTGAACGATGTAGTTCATTTGAACTCTAATGTAACTGCCCTTACCTGAAAAGAAGTCTTGCTTGTAGGAAGACTCGGAGCCTGGGATTTAACTCCATTTCTGAAATGAAACACACAGCAGAGTTCTCATCCATTGATGACACTGTGCTTTAGAGCAAGAAGCACTCTCTTGCATTCCAGAGTCACTAAGGCAGCAGGAAACCTGAGTGTGCTGAGAGCAAAAGAACGGTGTTTCTTACAATACGGACCATATCTAGTCCAAATCTGCTTCTGAAACTGATACAAAGCACTGGTCCTCTAACATACAATGCTTGTCAATTAAGATGAGAAACGTGTGAGCTTCGTGAATGATGTAGTTCGTTTGAGCGGTAAAATAAATGCCATTCCCTGAAACGAAGTCTTGTTTGTAGGAAGACTAAGCGCCTGTGATTTAACTGCATTTCTGAAGTGAAATACACAGCAGAGTTCTCAATATAGATCACACTCTGCTTTAGAGCAAGAAGCACACTCTTGCTTTCTAGACTCTCTAAGACAGCAGGAATCATGAGTGTGCTGAGAACAAAAGAACGGTGTTTCCTACACATACAGACCATATCTAGTCCAACTCTGCCTCTGAAATTGATACAAAGCACAGGTCCTCTAACATCCAATGCTCGTCATTTAAGATGAGAAACGTGTGAGCTTCGGAGAACGATGTAGTTCATTTGAGCTGTAAAGTAAATGCCCTTACCTGAAACGAAGTGTTGCTTGTAGGAAGACTAAGAGCCTGAGGTTTAACTCCATTTCTGAAGTGAAAAACACAGCAGAGTTGTCATATATAGATCATACTCTGCTTTATAGCAAGAAGCACGGTCCTGCTTTCTAGAATCTCTAGAACAGCAGGAAACATGAGTGTGCTGAGAACAAAAGAACGGTGTTTCCTACACATACGGACCATATCTAGTCCAACTCTGCCTCTGAAATTGATACAAACCACAGGTCCTCTAACATCCAATGCTTGTCATTTAAGATGAGAAACGTGTGAGCTTCATGAACGATGTAGTTCATTTGAGCTCTAATGTAACTGCCCTTACCTGAAAGAAGTCTTGCTTGTAGGAAGACTCGGAGCCTGGGATTTAACTCCATTTCTGAAGTGAAACACACAGCAGAGTTCTCATCCATTGATGACACTGTGCTTTAGAGCAAGAAGCACTCTCTTGCATTCCAGAGTCACTAAGGCAGCAGGAAACCTGAGTGTGCTGAGAGCAAAAGAACGGTGTTTCTTACAATACGGACCATATCTAGTCCAAATCTGCTTCTGAAACTGATACAAAGCACTGGTCCTCTAACATCCAATGTTTGTCAGTTAAGATGAGAAACGTGTGAGCTTCGTGAATGATGTAGTTCGTTTGAGCTCTAAAGTAACTGCCCTTACGTAAAATGAAGTGTTGCTTGTAGGAAGATTCAGAGCCTGAGGTTTAACTCCATTTCTGAAGTGAAAAACACAGCAGAGTTCTCATTTATAGATCACACTCTGCTTTAGAGCAAGAAGCACACTCTTGCTTTCTAGACTCTCTAGGACAGCAGGAAACATGAGTGTGCTGAGAACAAAAGAACGGTGTTTCTTACACATGCGGACCATATCTAGTCCAACTCTGCTTCTGAAACTGATGCAAAGCACTGGTCCTCTAACATCCAATGCTTGTCAGTTAAGATGAGAAACGTGTGAGCTTCGTGAATGATGTAGTTCATTTGAGCTGTAATGTAACTGCCCTTACCTGAAATTAATTCTTGTTGTAGGAAGACACAGAGCCTGGGATTTAACTCCATTTCTGAAGTGAAACACACAGCAGAGTTCTCATCCATTGATGACACTCTGCTTTAGAGCAAGAAGCACGCTCTTGCTTTCCAGAGTCACTAAGGCAGCAGGAAACCTGAGTGTGCTGAGAACAAAAGAAAGGTGTTTCTTACACATTTGGGCCATATTGAGTCCAACTCTGCCTCTGAAATTGATACAAAGCTCAGGTCCTCCAGCATCCAATGCTTGTCAGTTAAGATGAGAAACGTGTGAGCTTCGTGAACGATGTAGTTCGTTTGAGCTGTAAAATAACTGCCCTTCCCTGAAACGAAGTCTTGTTTGTAGGAAGACTAAGAGCCTGGGATTTAACTCCATTTCTGAAGTGAAACACACAGCAGAGTTCTCATATATAGATCACACTCTGCTTTAGAGCAAGAAGCAGACTCTTGCTTTCTATACTCACTAAGACAGCAGGAAACATGAGTGTGCTGAGAACAAAAGAACGGTGTGTCCTACACATACGGACCATATCTAGTCCAACTCTGCCTCTGAAATTGATACAAAGCACAGGTCCTCTAACATCCAATGCTTGTCATTTAAGATGAGAAACGTGTGACTTTCATGAACGATGTAGTTCATTTGAGCTGTAATGTAACTGCCCTTACCTGAAACGAAGTGTTGCTTGTAGGAAGACTCAGAGCCTGGGGTTTAACTCCATTTCTGAAATGAAACACACAGCGGAGTTGTCCTATATAGATCATACTCTGCTTTAGAGCAAGAAGCACACTCTTGCTTTCTAGAGTCTCTAGGACAGTAGGAAACATGAGTGTGCTGAGAAAAAAAGAACGGTGTTTCTTACACATTCGGGCCATATCGAGTCCAACTCTGCCTCTGAAATTGATACAAAGCACAGGTCCTCCAGCATCCAATGCTTGTCATTTAAGATGAGAAACGTGTGAGCTTCGTTAACGATGTAGTTCATTTGAGCTGTAAAGTAACTGCCCTTCCCTGAAACGAAGTCTTGTTTGTAGGAAGACTCAGAGCCTGGGATTTAACTCCATTTCTGAAGTGAAACACACAGCAGAGTTCGCATCCATTGATCACACTCTGCTTTAGAACAAGAATCACCCTCTACCTTTCTAGAGTCTCTAAGACAGCAGGAAACGTGAGTGTGCTGAGAAGAAAAGAACGGTGTTTCCTACACATACGGACCATATCTAGTCCAACTCTGCTTCTGAAACTGATACAAAGCACTGGTCCTCTAACATCCAATACTTCTCAGTTAAGATGAGGAACGTGTGAGCTTCGTGAACGATGTAGTTCATTTGAGCTGTAAAGTAACTGCCCTTACCTGAAACGAAGTGTTGCTTGTAGGAAGACTAAGAGCCTGAGGTTTAACTCCGTTTCTGAAGTGAAAAACACAGCAGAGTTGTCATATATAGATCATACTCTGCTTTATAGCAAGAAGCACGCTCTTGCTTTCTAGAGTCTCTAGAACAGCAGGAAACATGAGTGTGCTGAGAAGACAATAACGGTGTTTCTTACACATACGGACCATATCTAGTCCAACTCTGCTTCTGAAACTGATACAAAGCACTGGTCCTCTAACATCCAATGCTTGTCAGTTAAGATGAGAAACGTGTGAGCTTCGTGAATGATGTAGTTCATTTGAGCTGTAATGTAACTGCCCTTACCTGAAATTAAGTCTTGTTGTAGGAAGACACAGAGCCTGGGATTTAACTCCATTTCTGAAGTGAAACACACAGCAGAGTTCTCATATATAGATCACACTCTGCTTTAGAGCAAGAAGCACACTCTTGTTTTCTAGACTCTATAAGACAGCAGGAATCATGAGTGTGCTGAGAACAAAAGAACGGTGTTTCCTACACATACGGACCATATCTAGTCCAACTCTGCCTCTGAAATTGATACAAACCACAGGTCCTCTAACATCCAATGCTTGTCATTTAAGATGAGAAACGTGTGAGCTTCGTGAACGATGTAGTTCATTTGAGCTCTAATGTAACTGCCCTTACCTGAAAAGAAGTCTTGCTTGTAGGAAGACTCGGAGCCTGGGATTTAACTCCATTTCTGAAATGAAACACACAGCAGAGTTCTCATCCATTGATGACACTGTGCTTTAGAGCAAGAAGCACTCTCTTGCATTCCAGAGTCACTAAGGCAGCAGGAAACCTGAGTGTGCTGAGAGCAAAAGAACGGTGTTTCTTACAATACGGACCATATCTAGTCCAAATCTGTTTCTGAAACTGATACAAAGCACTGGTCCTCTAACATCCAATGCTTGTCAATTAAGATGAGAAACGTGTGAGCTTCGTGAATGATGTAGTTCGTTTGAGCGGTAAAATAAATGCCATTCCCTGAAACGAAGTCTTGTTTGTAGGAAGACTAAGCGCCTGGGATTTAACTGCATTTCTGAAGTGAAATACACAGCAGAGTTCTCAATATAGATCACACTCTGGTTTAGAGCAAGAAGCACACTCTTGCTTTCTATACTCACTAAGACAGCAGGAATCATGAGTGTGCTGAGAACAAAAGAACGGTGTTTCCTACACATACGGACCATATCTAGTCCAACTCTGCCTCTGAAATTGATACAAAGCACAGGTCCTCTAACATCCAATGCTCGTCATTTAAGATGAGAAACGTGTGAGCTTCGTGAACGATATAGTTCATTTGAGCTGTAAAGTAACTGCCCTTACCTGAAACGAAGTGTTGCTTGTAGGAAGACTAAGAGCCTGAGGTTTAACTCCATTTCTGAAGTGAAAAACACAGCAGAGTTGTCATATATAGATCATACTTTGCTTTATAGCAAGAAGCACGGTCCTGCTTTCTAGAGTCTCTAGAACAGCAGGAAACATGAGTGTGTTGAGACCAAAGAACGGTGTTTCCTACACATACGGACCATATCTAGTCCAACTCTGCCTCTGAAATTGATACAAACCACAGGTCCTCTAACATCCAATGCTTGTCATTTAAGATGAGAAACGTGTGAGCTTCGTGAACGATGTAGTTCATTTGAGCTCTAATGTAACTGCCCTTACCTGAAAGAAGTCTTGCTTGTAGGAAGACTCGGAGCCTGGGATTTAACTCCATTTCTGAAGTGAAACACACAGCAGAGTTCTCATCCATTGATGACACTGTGCTTTAGAGCAAGAAGCACTCTCTTGCATTCCAGAGTCACTAAGGCAGCAGGAAACCTGAGTGTGCTGAGAGCAAAAGAACGGTGTTTCTTACAATACGGACCATATCTAGTCCAAATCTGCTTCTGAAACTGATACAAAGCACTGGTCCTCTAACATCCAATGTTTGTCAGTTAAGATGAGAAACGTGTGAGCTTCGTGAATGATGTAGTTCGTTTGAGCTCTAAAGTAACTGCCCTTACGTAAAATGAAGTGTTGCTTGTAGGAAGATTCAGAGCCTGAGGTTTAACTCCATTTCTGAAGTGAAAAACACAGCAGAGTTCTCATTTATAGATCACTCTCTGCTTTAGAGCAAGAAGCACACTCTTGCTTTCTAGACTCTCTAGGACAGCAGGAAACATGAGTGTGCTGAGAACAAAAGAACGGTGTTTCTTACACATGCGGACCATATCTAGTCCAACTCTGCTTCTGAAACTGATGCAAAGCACTGGTCCTCTAACATCCAATGCTTGTCAGTTAAGATGAGAAACCTGTGAGCTTCGTGAATGATGTAGTTCATTTGAGCTGTAATGTAACTGCCCTTACCTGAAATTAATTCTTGTTGTAGGAAGACACAGAGCCTGGGATTTAACTCCATTTCTGAAGTGAAACACACAGCAGAGTTCTCATTTATAGATCACACTCTGCTTTAGAGCAAGAAGCACACTCTTGCTTTCTAGACTCTCTAGGACAGCAGGAAACATGAGTTTGCTGAGAACAAAAGAACGGTGTTTCTTACACATACGGACCATATCTAGTCCAACTCTGCTTCTGAAACTGATACAAAGCACTGGTCCTCTAACATCCAATGCTTGTCAGTTAAGATGAGAAACGTGTGAGCTTCGTGAATGATGTAGTTCATTTGAGCTGTAATGTAACTGCCCTTATCTGAAATTAATTCTTGTTGTAGGAAGACACAGAGCCTGGGATTTAACTCCATTTCTGAAGTGAAACACACAGCAGAGTTCTCATCCATTGATGACACTGTGCTTTAGAGCAAGAAGCACGCTCTTCCTTTCCAGAGTCACTAAGGCAGCAGGAAACCTGAGTGTGCTGAGAACAAAAGAACGGTGTTTCTTACACATTCGGGCCATATTGAGTCCAAATCTGCCTCTGAAATTGATACAAAGCTCAGGTCCTCCAGCATCCAATGCTTGTCAGTTAAGATGAGAAACGTGTGAGCTTCGTGAACGATGTAGTTCCTTTGAGCTGTAAAATAACTGCCCATCCCTGAAACGAAGTCTTGTTTGTAGGAAGACTAAGAGCCTGGGATTTAACTCCATTTCTGAAGTGAAACACACAGCAGCGTTCTCATATATAGATCACACTCTGCTTTAGAGCAAGAAGCACACTCTTGCTTTCTAGAGTCTCTAGGACAGTAGGAAACATGAGTGTGCTGAGAAAAAAAGAACGGTGTTTCTTACACATTCGGGCCATATCGAGTCCAACTCTGCCTCTGAAATTGATACAAAGCACAGGTCCTCCAGCATCCAATGCTTGTCATTTAAGATGAGAAACGTGTGAGCTTCGTGAACGATGTAGTTCATTTGAGCTGTAAAGTAACTGCCCTTCCCTGAAACGAAGTCTTGTTTGTAGGAAGACTCAGAGCCTGGGATTTAACGCCATTTCTGAAGGGAAACACACAGCATAGTTCTCATCCATGGATCACACTCTGCTTCAGAGCAAGAAGCACCCTATTGCTCTCTAGATTCTCTAATACAGCAGGAAACGTGAGTGTGCTGAGAACAAAAGAACGGTGTTTCCTACACATATGGACCATATCTATTCCAACTCTGCTTCTGAAACTGATACAAAGCACTGGTCTTATAACATCCAATGCTTGTCATTTAAGATGAGAAACGTGTGAGCTTCGTGAACGATGTAGTTCATTTGAGCTGTAAAGTAACTGCCCTTACCTGAAACGAAGTGTTGCTTGTAGGAAGACTAAGAGCCTGAGGTTTAACTCCGTTTCTGAAGTGAAAAACACAGCAGAGTTGTCATATATAGATCATACTCTGCTTTAGAGCAAGAAGCACGCTCTTGCTTTCTAGAATCTCTAGAACAGCAGGAAACATGAGTGTGCTGAGAAGAAAATAACGGTGTTTCTTACACATACGGACCATATCTAGTCCAACTCTGCTTCTGAAACTGATACAAAGCACTGGTCCTCTAACATCCAATGCTTGTCAGTTAAGATGAGAAACGTGTGAGCTTCGTGAATGATGTAGTTCATTTGAGCTGTAATGTAACTGCCCTTACCTGAAATTAAGTCTTGTTGTAGGAAGACACAGAGCCTGGGATTTAACTCCATTTCTGAAGTGAAACACACAGCAGAGTTCTCATATATAGATCACACTCTGCTTTAGAGCAAGAAGCACACTCTTGCTTTCTAACTCTCTAAGACAGCAGGAATCATGAGTGTGCTGAGAACAAAAGAACGGTGTTTCCTACACATACGGACCATATCTAGTCCAACTCTGCCTCTGAAATTGATACAAACCACAGGTCCTCTAACATCCAATGCTTGTCATTTAAGATGAGAAACGTGTGAGCTTCGTGAACGATGTAGTTCATTTGAGCTCTAATGTAACTGCCCTTACCTGAAAAGAAGTCTTGCTTGTAGGAAGACTCGGAGCCTGGGATTTAACTCCATTTCTGAAATGAAACACACAGCAGAGTTCTCATCCATTGATGACACTGTGCTTTAGAGCAAGAAGTAATCTCTTGCATTCCAGAGTCACTAAGGCAGCAGGAAACCTGAGTGTGCTGAGAGCAAAAGAACGGTGTTTCTTACAATACGGACCATATCTAGTCCAAATCTGCTTCTGAATCTGATACAAAGCACTGGTCCTCTAACATCCAATGCTTGTCAGTTAAGATGAGAAACGTGTGAGCTTCGTCAATGATGTAGTTCGTTTGAGCTCTAAAGTAACTGCCCTTATGTAAAATGAAGTGTTGCTTTTAGGAAGATTCAGAGCCTGAGGTTTAACTCCATTTCTGAAGTGAAAAACACAGCAGAGTTCTCATTTATAGATCACACTCTGCTTTAGAGCAAGAAGCACACTCTTGCTTTCTAGACTCTCTAGGACAGCAGGAAACATGAGTTTGCTGAGAACAAAAGAACGGTGTTTCTTACACATACGGACCATATCTAGTCCAACTCTGCTTCTGAAACTGATACAAAGCACTGGTCCTCTAACATCCAATGCTTGTCAGTTAAGATGAGAAACGTGTGAGCTTCGTGAATGATGTAGTTCATTTGAGCTGTAATGTAACTGCCCTTACCTGAAATTAATTCTTGTTGTAGGAAGACACAGAGCCTGGGATTTAACTCCATTTCTGAAGTGAAACACACAGCAGAGTTCTCATCCATTGATGACACTCTGCTTTAGAGCAAGAAGCACGCTCTTGCTTTCCAGAGTCACTAAGGCAGCAGGAAACCTGAGTGTGCTGAGAACAAAAGAACGGTGTTTCTTACACATTCGGGCCATATTGAGTCCAAATCTGCCTCTGAAATTGATACAAAGCTCAGGTCCTCCAGCATCCAATGCTTGTCAGTTAAGATGAGAAACGTGTGAGCTTCGTGAACGATGTAGTTCCTCTGAGCTGTAAAATAACTGCCCTTCCCTGAAACGAAGTCTTGTTTGTAGGAAGACTAAGAGCCTGGGATTTAACTCCATTTCTGAAGTGAAACACACAGCAGAGTTCTCATATATAGATCACACTCTGCTTTAGAGCAAGAAGCAGACTCTTGCTTTCTATACTCTCTAAGACAGCAGGAAACATGAGTGTGCTGAGAACAAAAGAACGGTGTTTCTTACACTTTCGGACCATATCGAGTCCAACTCTGCCTCTGAAATTGATACAAAGCACAGGTCCTCCAGCATCCAATGCTTGTCATTTAAGATGAGAAACGTGTGAGCTTCGTGAACGATGTAGTTCATTTGAGCTGTAAAGTAACTGCCCTTCCCTGAAACGAAGTCTTGTTTGTAGGAAGACTCAGAGCCTGGGATTTAACGCCATTTCTGAAGGGAAACACACAGCATAGTTCTCATCCATGGATCACACTCTGCTTCAGAGCAAGAAGCACCCTATTGCTCTCTAGATTCTCTAATACAGCAGGAAACGTGAGTGTGCTGAGAACAAAAGAACGGTGTTTCCTACACATATGGACCATATCTATTCCAACTCTGCTTCTGAAACTGATACAAAGCACTGGTCTTATAACATCCAATGCTTGTCATTTAAGATGAGAAACGTGTGAGCTTCGTGAACGATGTAGTTCATTTGAGCTGTAAAGTAACTGCCCTTACCTGAAACGAAGTGTTGCTTGTAGGAAGACTAAGAGCCTGAGGTTTAACTCCGTTTCTGAAGTGAAAAACACAGCAGAGTTGTCATATATAGATCATACTCTGCTTTAGAGCAAGAAGCACGCTCTTGCTTTCTAGAGTCTCTAGAACAGCAGGAAACATGAGTGTGCTGAGAAGAAAATAACGGTGTTTCTTACACATACGGACCATATCTAGTCCAACTCTGCTTCTGAAACTGATACAAAGCACTGGTCCTCTAACATCCAATGCTTGTCAGTTAAGATGAGAAACGTGTGAGCTTCGTGAATGATGTAGTTCATTTGAGCTGTAATGTAACTGCCCTTACCTGAAATTAAGTCTTGTTGTAGGAAGACACAGAGCCTGGGATTTAACTCCATTTCTGAAGTGAAACACACAGCAGAGTTCTCATATATAGATCACACTCTGCTTTAGAGCAAGAAGCACACTCTTGCTTTCTAACTCTCTAAGACAGCAGGAATCATGAGTGTGCTGAGAACAAAAGAACGGTGTTTCCTACACATACGGACCATATCTAGTCCAACTCTGCCTCTGAAATTGATACAAACCACAGGTCCTCTAACATCCAATGCTTGTCATTTAAGATGAGAAACGTGTGAGCTTCGTGAACGATGTAGTTCATTTGAGCTCTAATGTAACTGCCCTTACCTGAAAAGAAGTCTTGCTTGTAGGAAGACTCGGAGCCTGGGATTTAACTCCATTTCTGAAATGAAACACACAGCAGAGTTCTCATCCATTGATGACACTGTGCTTTAGAGCAAGAAGTAATCTCTTGCATTCCAGAGTCACTAAGGCAGCAGGAAACCTGAGTGTGCTGAGAGCAAAAGAACGGTGTTTCTTACAATACGGACCATATCTAGTCCAAATCTGCTTCTGAATCTGATACAAAGCACTGGTCCTCTAACATCCAATGCTTGTCAGTTAAGATGAGAAACGTGTGAGCTTCGTCAATGATGTAGTTCGTTTGAGCTCTAAAGTAACTGCCCTTATGTAAAATGAAGTGTTGCTTTTAGGAAGATTCAGAGCCTGAGGTTTAACTCCATTTCTGAAGTGAAAAACACAGCAGAGTTCTCATTTATAGATCACACTCTGCTTTAGAGCAAGAAGCACACTCTTGCTTTCTAGACTCTCTAGGACAGCAGGAAACATGAGTTTGCTGAGAACAAAAGAACGGTGTTTCTTACACATACGGACCATATCTAGTCCAACTCTGCTTCTGAAACTGATACAAAGCACTGGTCCTCTAACATCCAATGCTTGTCAGTTAAGATGAGAAACGTGTGAGCTTCGTGAATGATGTAGTTCATTTGAGCTGTAATGTAACTGCCCTTACCTGAAATTAATTCTTGTTGTAGGAAGACACAGAGCCTGGGATTTAACTCCATTTCTGAAGTGAAACACACAGCAGAGTTCTCATCCATTGATGACACTCTGCTTTAGAGCAAGAAGCACGCTCTTGCTTTCCAGAGTCACTAAGGCAGCAGGAAACCTGAGTGTGCTGAGAACAAAAGAACGGTGTTTCTTACACATTCGGGCCATATTGAGTCCAAATCTGCCTCTGAAATTGATACAAAGCTCAGGTCCTCCAGCATCCAATGCTTGTCAGTTAAGATGAGAAACGTGTGAGCTTCGTGAACGATGTAGTTCCTCTGAGCTGTAAAATAACTGCCCTTCCCTGAAACGAAGTCTTGTTTGTAGGAAGACTAAGAGCCTGGGATTTAACTCCATTTCTGAAGTGAAACACACAGCAGAGTTCTCATATATAGATCACACTCTGCTTTAGAGCAAGAAGCAGACTCTTGCTTTCTATACTCTCTAAGACAGCAGGAAACATGAGTGTGCTGAGAACAAAAGAACGGTGTTTCTTACACTTTCGGACCATATCGAGTCCAACTCTGCCTCTGAAATTGATACAAAGCACAGGTCCTCCAGCATCCAATGCTTGTCATTTAAGATGAGAAACGTGTGAGCTTCGTGAATGATGTAGTTCATTTGAGCTGTAAAGTAACTGCCCTTCCCTGAAACGAAGTCTTGTTTGTAGGAAGACTCAGAGCCTGGGATTTAACTCCATTTCTGAAGTGAAACACACAACAGAGTTCTCATCCATTGATCACACTCTGCTTTAGAACAAGAAGCACCCTCTGCCTTTCTAGAGTCTCTAAGACAGCAGGAAACGTGAGTGTGCTGAGAAGAAAAGAACGGTGTTTCCTACACATACGGACCATATCTAGTCCAACTCTGCTTCTGAAACTGATACAAAGCACTGGTCCTCTAACATCCAATACTTGTCAGTTAAGATGAGGAACGTGTTAGATTCGTGAACGATGTAGTTCGTTTGCGCTGTAAAGTAACTGCCCTTCCCTGAAACGAATTCTTGCATGTTGAAACACACAGAGCCTGGGATTTAACTCCATTTCTGAAGGGAAACACACAGCATAGTTCTCATCCATGGATCACACTCTGCTTCAGAGCAAGAAGCACCCTCTTGCTCTCTAGATTCTCTAATACAGCAGGAAACGTGAGTGTGCTGAGAACAAAAGAACGGTGTTTCCTACACATATGGACCATATCTATTCCAACTCTGCTTCTGAAACTGATACAAAGCACTGGTCTTATAACATCCAATGCTTGTCATTTAAGATGAGAAACGTGTGAGCTTCGTGAACGATGTAGTTCATTTGAGCTGTAAAGTAACTGCCCTTACCTGAAACGAAGTGTTGCTTGTAGGAAGACTAAGAGCCTGAGGTTTAACTCCATTTCTGAAGTGAAAAACACAGCAGAGTTGTCATATATAGATCATACTCTGCTTTATAGCAAGAAGCACGCTCTTGCTTTCTAGAGTCTCTAGAACAGCAGGAAACATGAGTGTGCTGAGAAGAAAATAACGGTGTTTCTTAAACATACGGACCATATCTAGTCCAACTCTGCTTCTGAAACTGATACAAAGCACTGGTCCTCTAACATCCAATGCTTGTCAGTTAAGATGAGAAACGTGTGAGCTTCGTGAATGATGTAGTTCATTTGAGCTGTAATGTAACTGCCCTTACCTGAAATTAATTCTTGTTGTAGGAAGACACAGAGCCTGGGATTTAACTCCATTTCTGAAGTGAAACACACAGCAGAGTTCTCATTTATAGATCACACTCTGCTTTAGAGCAAGAAGCACACTCTTGCTTTCTAGACTCTCTAGGACAGCAGGAAACATGAGTTTGCTGAGAACAAAAGAACGGTGTTTCTTACACATACGGACCATATCTAGTCCAACTCTGCTTCTGAAACTGATACAAAGCACTGGTCCTCTAACATCCAATGCTTGTCAGTTAAGATGAGAAACGTGTGAGCTTCGTGAATGATGTAGTTCATTTGAGCTGTAATGTAACTGCCCTTACCTGAAATTAATTCTTGTTGTAGGAAGACACAGAGCCTGGGATTTAACTCCATTTCTGAAGTGAAACACACAGCAGAGTTCTCATCCATTGATGACACTCTGCTTTAGAGCAAGAAGCACGCTCTTGCTTTCCAGAGTCACTAAGGCAGCAGGAAACCTGAGTGTGCTGAGAACAAAAGAACGGTGTTTCTTACACATTCGGGCCATATTGAGTCCAAATCTGCCTCTGAAATTGATACAAAGCTCAGGTCCACCAGCATCCAATGCTTGTCAGTTAAGATGAGAAACGTGTGAGCTTCGTGAACGATGTAGTTCCTTTGAGCTGTAAAATAACTGCCCATCCCTGAAACGAAGTCTTGTTTGTAGGAAGACTAAGAGCCTGGGATTTAACTCCATTTCTGAAGTGAAACACACAGCAGAGTTCTCATATATAGATCACACTCTGCTTTAGAGCAAGAAGCACACTCTTGCTTTCTAGAGTCTCTAGGACAGTAGGAAACATGAGTGTGCTGAGAAAAAAAGAACGGTGTTTCTTACACATTCGGGCCATATCGAGTCCAACTCTGCCTCTGAAATTGATACAAAGCACAGGTCCTCCAGCATCCAATGCTTGTCATTTAAGATGAGAAACGTGTGAGCTTCGTGAGCGATGTAGTTCATTTGAGCTGTAAAGTAACTGCCCTTCCCTGAAACGAAGTCTTGTTTGTAGGAAGACTCAGAGCCTGGGATTTAACGCCATTTCTGAAGGGAAACACACAGCATAGTTCTCATCCATGGATCACACTCTGCTTCAGAGCAAGAAGCACCCTCTTGCTCTCTAGATTCTCTAATACAGCAGGAAACGTGAGTGTGCTGAGAACAAAAGAACGGTGTTTCCTACACATATGGACCATATCTATTCCAACTCTGCTTCTGAAACTGATACAAAGCACTGGTATTATAACATCCAATGCTTGTCATTTAAGATGAGAAACGTGTGAGCTTCGTGAACGATGTAGTTCATTTGAGCTGTAATGTAACTGCCCTTACCTGAAATTAAGTCTTGTTGTAGGAAGACACAGAGCCTGGGATTTAACTCCATTTCTGAAGTGAAACACACAGCAGAGTTCTCATATATAGATCACACTCTGCTTTAGAGCAAGAAGCACACTCTTGCTTTCTAACTCTCTAAGACAGCAGGAATCATGAGTGTGCTGAGAACAAAAGAACGGTGTTTCCTACACATACGGACCATATCTAGTCCAACTCTGCCTCTGAAATTGATACAAACCACAGGTCCTCTAACATCCAATGCTTGTCATTTAAGATGAGAAACGTGTGAGCTTCGTGAACGATGTAGTTCATTTGAGCTCTAATATAACTGCCCTTACCTGAAAAGAAGTCTTGCTTGTAGGAAGACTCGGAGCCTGGGATTTAACTCCATTTCAGAAATGAAACACACAGCAGAGTTCTCATCCATTGATGACACTGTGCTTTAGAGCAAGAACCACCCTCTTGCATTCCAGAGTCACTAAGGCAGCAGGAAACCTGAGTGTGCTGAGAGCAAAAGAACGGTGTTTCCTACACATACGGACCATATCTAGTCCAACTCTGCCTCTGAAATTGATACAAAGCACAGGTCCTCTAACATCCAATGCTCGTCATTTAAGATGAGAAACGTGTGAGCTTCGTGAACGATGTAGTTCATTTGAGCTGTAAAGTAACTGCCCTTACCTGAAACGAAGTGTTGCTTGTAGGAAGACTAAGAGCCTGAGGTTTAACTCCATTTCTGAAGTGAAAAACACAGCAGAGTTGTCATATATAGATCATACTCTGCTTTATAGCAAGAAGCACGCTCCTGCTTTCTAGAGTCTCTAGAACAGCAGGAAACATGAGTGTGCTGAGAACAAAAGAACGGTGTTTCCTACACATACGGACCATATCTAGTCCAACTCTGCCTCTGAAATTGATACAAACCACAGGTCCTCTAACATCCAATGCTTGTCATTTAAGATGAGAAACGTGTGAGCTTCGTGAACGATGTAGTTCATTTGAGCTCTAATGTAACTGCCCTTACCTGAAAAGAAGTCTTGCTTGTAGGAAGACTCGGAGCCTGGGATTTAACTCCATTTCTGAAATGAAACACACAGCAGAGTTCTCATCCATTGATGACACTGTGCTTTAGAGCAAGAAGTAATCTCTTGCATTCCAGAGTCACTAAGGCAGCAGGAAACCTGAGTGTGCTGAGAGCAAAAGAACGGTGTTTCTTACAATACGGACCATATCTAGTCCAAATCTGCTTCTGAATCTGATACAAAGCACTGGTCCTCTAACATCCAATGCTTGTCAGTTAAGATGAGAAACGTGTGAGCTTCGTGAATGATGTAGTTCGTTTGAGCTCTAAAGTAACTGCCCTTATGTAAAATGAAGTGTTGCTTTTAGGAAGATTCAGAGCCTGAGGTTTAACTCCATTTCTGAAGTGAAAAACACAGCAGAGTTCTCATTTATAGATCACACTCTGCTTTAGAGCAAGAAGCACGCTCTTGCTTTCTAGACTCTCTAGGACAGCAAGAAACATGAGTTTGCTGAGAACAAAAGAACGGTGTTTCTTACACATACGGACCATATCTAGTCCAACTCTGCTTCTGAAACTGATACAAAGCACTGGTCCTCTAACATCCAATGCTTGTCAGTTAAGATGAGAAACGTGTGAGCTTCGTGAATGATGTAGTTCATTTGAGCTGTAATGTAACTGCCCTTACCTGAAATTAATTCTTGTTGTAGGAAGACACAGAGCCTGGGATTTAACTCCATTTCTGAAGTGAAACACACAGCAGAGTTCTCTTCCATTGATGACACTCTGCTTTAGAGCAAGAAGCACGCTCTTGCTTTCCAGAGTCACTAAGGCAGCAGGAAACCTGAGTGTGCTGAGAACAAAAGAACGGTGTTTCTTACACATTCGGGCCATATTGAGTCCAAATCTGCCTCTGAAATTGATACAAAGCTCAGGTCCTCCAGCATCCAATGCTTGTCAGTTAAGATGAGAAACGTGTGAGCTTCGTGAACGATGTAGTTCCTCTGAGCTGTAAAATAACTGCCCTTCCCTGAAACGAAGTCTTGTTTGTAGGAAGACTAAGAGCCTGGGATTTAACTCCATTTCTGAAGTGAAACACACAGCAGAGTTCTCATATATAGATCACACTCTGCTTTAGAGCAAGAAGCACCCTCTTGCTCTCTAGATTCTCTAATACAGCAGGAAACGTGAGTGTGCTGAGAACAAAAGAACGGTGTTTCCTACACATATGGACCATATCTATTCCAACTCTGCTTCTGAAACTGATACAAAGCACTGGTCTTATAACATCCAATGCTTGTCATTTAAGATGAGAAACGTGTGAGCTTCGTGAACGATGTAGTTCATTTGAGCTGTAAAGTAACTGCCCTTACCTGAAATGAAGTGTTGCTTGTAGGAAGACTAAGAGCCTGAGGTTTAACTCCATTTCTGAAGTGAAAAACACAGCAGAGTTGTCATATATAGATCATACTCTGCTTTATAGCAAGAAGCACGCTCTTGCTTTCTAGAGTCTCTAGAACAGCAGGAAACATGAGTGTGCTGAGAAGAAAATAACGGTGTTTCTTATACATACGGACCATATCTAGTCCAACTCTGCTTCTGAAACTGATACAAAGCACTGGTCCTCTAACATCCAATGCTTGTCAGTTAAGATGAGAAACGTGTGAGCTTCGTGAATGATGTAGTTCATTTGAGCTGTAATGTAACTGCCCTTACCTGAAATTAAGTCTTGTTGTAGGAAGACACAGAGCCTGGGATTTAACTCCATTTCTGAAGTGAAACACACAGCAGAGTTCTCATATATAGATCACACTCTGCTTTAGAGCAAGAAGCACACTCTTGCTTTCTAGACTCTCTAAGACAGCAGGAATCATGAGTGTGCTGAGAACAAAAGAACGGTGTTTCCTACACATACGGACCATATCTAGTCCAACTCTGCTTCTGACACTGATACAAAGCACTGGTCCTCTAACATCCAATACTTGTCATTTAAGATGAGGAACGTGTTAGATTCGTGAACGATGTAGTTCGTTTGCGCTGTAAAGTGACTGCCCTTCCCTGAAACGAAGTCTTGCATGTTGAAACACACAGAGCCTGGGATTTAACTCCATTTCTGAAGAGAAACACACAGCATAGTTCTCATCCATGGATCACACTATGCTTCAGAGCAAGAAGCACCCTCTTGCTCTCTAGATTCTCTAATACAGCAGGAAACGTGAGTGTGCTGAGAACAAAAGAACGGTGTTTCCTACACATATGGACCATATCTATTCCAACTCTGCTTCTGAAACTGATACAAAGCACTGGTCTTATAACATCCGATGCTTGTCAGTTAAGATTAGAAACGTGTGAGCTTCGTGAACCATGTAGTTCGTTTGAGCTGTAAGTAACTGCCCTTACGTGAAACAAAGTGTTGCTTGTAGGAAGACTAAGAGCTTGGGATTTAACTCCATTTCTGAAGTGAAACACACAGCAGAGTTCTCATATATAGATCACACTCTGCTTTAGAGCAAGAAGCAGACACTTGCTTTCTATACTCTGTAAGACAGCAGGAAACATGAGTGTGCTGAGAACAAAAGAACGGAGTTTCCTACACATACAGACCATATCTAGTCCAACTCTGCCTCTGAAATAGATACAAAGCACAGGTCCTCTAACATCCAATGCTTGTCATTTAAGATGAGAAACGTGTGAGCTTCGTGAACGATGTAGTTCATTTGAGCTGTAATGTAACTGCCCTTACTGAAATGAAGTCTTGCTTGTAGGAAGACTCAGAGCCTGGGATTTAACCCCATTTCTGAAGTGAAACACACAGCAGAGTTCTCATCCATTGATGACACTCTGCTTTAGAGCAAGAATCACGCTCTTGCTTTCCAGAGTCACTAAGGCAGCAGGAAACCTGAGTGTGCTGAGAGCAAAAGAACGGTGTTTCTTACACATACGGACCTTATCTAGTCCAACTCTGCTTCTGAAACTGATACAAAGCACTGGTCCTCTAACATCCAATGCTTGTCAGTTAAGATGAGAAACGTGTGAGCTTCGTGAACGATGTAGTTCATTTGAGCTGTAAAGTAACTGCCCTTCCCTGAAACGAAGTCTTGTTTGTAGGAAGACTCAGAGCCTGGGATTTAACTCCATTTCAGAAGTGAAACACACAGCAGAGTTCTCATCCATTGATCACACTCTGCTTTAGAACAAGAAGCACCCTCCACCTTTCTAGAGTCTCTAAGACAGCAGGAAACTTGAGTGTGCTGAGAACAAAAGAACGGTGTTTCTTACACATTCTGGCCATATCGAGTCCAACTCTGCCTCTGAAATTGATACAAAGCACAGGTCCTCCAGCATCCAATGCTTGTCTTTTAAGATGAGAAACGTGTGAGCTTTGTGAACGATGTAGTTCTTTTGAGCTGTAAAATAACTGCCCTTCCCTGAAACGAAGCCTTGTTTGTAGGAAGACTAAGAGCCTGGGATTTAACTCCATTTCTGAAGTGCAACACACAGCAGAGTTCTCATATATAGATCACACTCTGATTTAGAGCAAGAAGCACACTCTTGCTTTCTAGACTCTCTAAGACAGCAGGAATCATGAGTGTGCTGAGAACAAAAGAACGGTGTTTCCTACACATACGGACCATATCTAGTCCAACTCTGCCTCTGAAATTGATACAAACCACAGGTCCTCTAACATCCAATGCTTGTCATTTAAGATGAGAAACGTGTGAGCTTCGTGAACGATGTAGTCCGTTTGAGCTGTAAAATAACTGCCCTTCCCTGAAACGAAGTCTTGTTTGTAGGAAGACTAAGAGCCTGGAATTTAACTCCATTTCTGAAGTGAAACACACAGCAGAGTTGTCATATATAGATCACACTCTGCTTTAGAGCAAGAAGCACACTCTTGCTTTCTAGAATCTCTAGACAGCAGGAATCATGAATGTGCTGAGAACAAAATAATGGTGTTTCCTACACATACGGACCATATCTAGTCCAACTCTGCCTCTGAATTTGATACAAAGCACAGGTCTTCTAACATCCAATGCTTGTCATTTAAAATGAGAAACATGTGAGCTTCGTGAACGATGTAGTTCATTTGAGCTCTAAATTAACTGCCCTTACCTGAAACGAATTGTTGCTTGTAGGAAGACTCAGAGCCTGGGGTTTAACTCCATTTCTGAAGTGAAACACACAGCAGAGTTGTCATATATAGATCATACTCTGCTTTATAGCAAGAAGCACGCTCTTGCTTTCTAGAGTCTCTAGGACAGCAGGAAATATGAGTGTGCTGAGAACAAAAGAACGGTGTTTCTTACACATTCGGGCCATATCGAGTCCAACTCTGCCTCTGAAATTGATACAAAGCAGAGGTCCTCCAGCATCCAATGCTTGTCATTTAAGATGAGAACCGGGTGAGCTTCGTGAACGATGTAGTTCGTTTGAGCTGTAAAGTAACTGCCCTTCCCTGAAACGATATCTTGTTTGTAGGAAGACTCAGACCCTGGGATTTAACTCCATTTCTGAAGTGAAACACACAGCAGAGTTCTCATCCATTGATCGCACTCTGCTTTAGAGTAAGAAGTACCCTCTAGCTTTCTAGATTCTCTAAGACAGCAGGAAACGTGAGTGTGCTGAGAACAAAAGAACGGTGTTTCCTACACATACGGACCATATCTAGTCCAACCCTGCTTCTGAAACTGATACAAAGCACTGGTCCTCTAAAATCCAATGCTTGTCAGTTAAGATGAAAAACGTGTTAGATTCGTGAACGATGTAGTTCGTTTGAGCTCTAAAGTGACTGCCCTTCCCTGAAACGAAGTCTTGCATGTTGAAACACACAGAGCCTGGGATTTAACTACATTTCTGAAGGGAAACACACAGCATAGTTCTCATCCATGGATCACACTCTGCTTCAGAGCAAGAAGCAACCTCTTGCTCTCTAGATTCTCTAATACAGCAGGAAACGTGAGTGTGCTGAGAACAAAAGAACGGTGTTTCCTACACATACGGACCATATCTATTCCAACTCTGCTTCTGAAACTGATAAAAAGCACTGCTACTATAACATCCGATGCTTGTCAGTTAAGATTAGAAACGTGTTAGCTTCATGAACGATGTAGTTCATTTGAGCTGTAAAGTAACTGCCCTTACCAGAAACAAAATGTTGCTTGTAGGAAGGCTCAGAGCCTGGGGTTTAACTCCATTTCTGAAGTGAAACACACAGCAGAGTTCTCATATATAGATCACACTCTGCTTTAGAGCAAGAAGCACACTCTTGCTTTCTAGACTCTCTAAGACAGCAGGAATCATGAGTGTGCTGAGAACAAAAGAATGGTGTTTCCTACACATACGGACCATATCTAGTCCAACTCTGCCTCTGAAATTGATACAAACCACAGTTCCTCTAACATCCAATGCTTGTCATTTAAGATGAGAAACGTGTGAGCTTCGTGAACGATGTAGTTCATTTGAGCTGTAATGTAACTGCCCTTACCTGAAATGAAGTCTTGCTTGTAGGAAGACTCGGAGCCTGGGATTTAACTCTATTTCTGAAGTGAAACACACAGCAGAGTTCTCATCCATTGATGACACTGTGCTTTAGAGCAAGAAGCACGCTCTTGCATTCCAGAGTCACTAAGGCAGCAGGAAACCTGAGTGTGCTGAGAGCAAAAGAATGGTGTTTCTTACACATACGGACCATATCTAGTCCAACTCTGCTTCTGAAACTGATACAAAGCACTGGTCCTCTAACATCCAATGCTTGTCAGTTAAGATGAGAAACGTGTGAGCTTCGTGAATGATGTAGTTCATTTGAGCTGTAATGTAACTGCCCTTACCTGAAATTAAGTCTTGTTGTAGGAAGACACAGAGCCTGGGATTTAACTCCATTTCTGAAGTGAAACACACAGCAGAGTTCTCATATATAGATCACTCTCTGCTTTAGAGCAAGAAGCACACTCTTGCTTTCTAGACTCTCTAAGACAGCAGGAATCATGAGTGTGCTGAGAACAAAAGAACGGTGTTTCCTACACATACGGACCATATCTAGTCCAAATCTGCCTCTGAAATTGATACAAACCACAGGTCCTCTAACATCCAATGCTTGTCATTTAAGATGAGAAACGTGTGAGCTTCGTGAACGATGTAGTTCATTTGAGCTCTAATGTAACTGCCCTTACCTGAAAAGAAGTCTTGCTTGCAGGAAGACTCGGAGCCTGGGATTTAACTCCATTTCTGAAGTGAAACACACAGCAGAGTTCTCATCCATTGATGACACTGTGCTTTAGAGCAAGAAGCACTCTCTTGCATTGCAGAGTCACTAAGGCAGCAGGAAACATGAGTGTGCTGAGAGCAAAAGAATGGTGTTTCTTACAATACGGACCATATCTAGTCCAAATCTGCTTCTGAAACTGATACAAAGCACTGGTCCTCTAACATCCAATGCTTGTCAGTTAAGATGAGAAACGTGTGAGCCTCGTGAATGATGTAGTTCATTTGAGCTGTAAAGTAACTGCCCTTACGTAAAATGAAGTGTTGCTTGTAGGAAGATTCAGAGCCTGAGGTTTAACTCCATTTCTGAAGTGAAAAACACAGCAGAGTTCTCATTTATAGATCACACTCTGCTTTAGAGCAAGAAGCACACTCTTGCTTTCTAGACTCTCTAAGAGCGCAGGAATCATGAGTGTGCTGAGAACAAAAGAATGGTGTTTCCTACACATACGGACCATATCTAGTCCAACTCTGCCTCGGAAATTGATACAAAGCTCAGGTCCTCTAACATCCAATGCTTGTCATTTAAGATGAGAAACGTGTGAGCTTCGTGAACAATGTAGTTTGTTTGAGCTGTAAAATAACTGCCCTTCCCTGAAACGAGTCTTGTTTGTAGGAAGACTAAGAGCCTGGGATTTACCTCCATTTCTGAAGTGAAACACACAGCAGAGTTCTCATATATAGATCACACTCTGCTTTAGAGCAAGAAGCACACTCTTGCTTTCTAGACGCTCTAAGACAGCAGGAATCATGAGTGTGGTGAGAACAAAAGAATGGTGTTTCCTACACATACGGACCATATCTAGTCCAACTCTGCCTCTGAAATTGATACAAAGCACAGGTCTTCTAACATCCAATGTTTGTCATTTAAGATGAGAAACATGTGAGCTTGGTGAACGATGTAGTTCATTTGAGCTCTAAAGTAACTGCCCTTACCTGAAACGAATTGTTGCTTGTAGGAAGACTCAGAGCCTGGGGTTTAACTCCATTTCTGAAGTGAAACACACAGCAGAGTTGTCATATATAGATCATACTCTGCTTTCGAGCAAGAAGCACGCTCTTGCTTTCTAGAGTCTCTAGGACAGCTGGAAACATGAGTGTGCTGAGAAAAAAAGAACGGTGTTGCTTACACATACGTACGATATCTATTCCAAATCTGCTTCTGAAACTGATACAAAGCACTGGTCCTATAACATCCAATGCTTGCCAGTTAAGATTAGAAACGTGTGAGCTTCATGAACGATGTAGTTCCTTTGAGAAGTAAAGTAACTGCCCTTAAATGAAACGAAGTGTTGCCTGTAGGAAGACTCAGAGCCTGGGGTTTAACTCCATTTCTGAAGTGAAACACACAGCAGAGTTGTCATATATAGATCATACTCTGCTTTAGAGCAAGAAGCACGCTCTTGCTTTCTAGAGTCTCTAGGACAGCAGGAAACATGAGTGTGCTGAGAACAAAAGAACGGTGTTTCTTACACATTCGGGCCATATCGAGTCCAACTCTGCCTCTGAAATTGATACAAAGCAGAGGTCCTCCAGCATCCAATGCTTGTCATTTAAGATGAGAAACGTGTGATCTTCGTGAACGATGTAGTTCGTTTGAGCTGTAAAGTAACTGCCCTTCCCTGAAACGATATCTTGTTTGTAGGAAGACTCAGAGCCTGGGATTTAACTCCATTTCTTAAGTGAAACACACAGCAGAGCTCTCATCCATTGATCACACTCTGCTTTAGATTAAGAAGCACCCTCTAGCTTTCTAGAGTCTCTCAGACAGCAGGAAACATGAGTGTGTTGAGAACAAAAGAACGGTGTTTCCTACACATAAGGACCATATCTAGTCCAACCCTGCTTCTGAAACTGATACAAAGCACTGGTCCTCTAACATCCAATGCTTGTCAGTTAAGATGAGAAACGTGTTAGATTCGAGAACGATGTAGTTCGTTTGAGCTGTAAAGTGACTGCCCTTACCTGAAACGAATTGTTGCTTGTAGGAAGACTCAGAGCCTGGGGTTAAACTCCATTTCTGAAGTGAAACACACAGCAGAGTTGTCATATATAGATCATACTCTGCTTTAGAGCAAGAAGCACGCTCTTGCTTTCTAGAGTCTCTAGGACAGCAGGAAACATGAGTGTGCTGAGAAAAAAAGAACGGTGTTGCTTAAACATACGTACGATATCTATTCCAAATCTGCTTCTGAAACTGATACAAAGCACTGGTCCTATAACATCCGATGCTTGCCAGTTAAGATTAGAAACGTGTGAGCTTCGTGAACGATGTAGTTCGTTTGAGCTGTAAAGTAACTGCCCTTCCCTGAAACGATATCTTTTTTGTAGGAAGACTCAGAGCCTGGGATTTAACTCCATTTCTGAAGTGAAACACACAGCAGAGCTCTCATCCATTGATCACACTCTGCTTTAGATTAAGAAGCACCCTCTAGCTTTCTAGAGTCTCTCAGACAGCAGGAAACATGAGTGTGTTGAGAACAAAAGAACGGTGTTTCCTACACATAAGGACCATATCTAGTCCAACCCTGCTTCTGAAACTGATACAAAGCACTGGTCCTCTAACATCCAATGCTTGTCAGTTAATATGAGAAACGTGTTAGATTCGAGAACGATGTAGTTCGTTTGAGCTGTAAAGTGACTGCCCTTACCTGAAATTAAGTCTTTTTGTAGGAAGACACAGAGCCTGGGATTTAACTCCATTTCCGAAGTGAAACACACAGCAGAGTTCTCATCCATTGATGACACTCTGCTTTAGAGCAAGAAGCACGCTCTTGCTTTCTAGAGTCTCTAGGACAGCAGGAAACGTGAGTGTGCTAAGAACAAATGAACGGTGTTTCCTACACATACGGACCATATCTAGTCCAACTCTGCCTCTGAAATTGATACAAAGCACAGGTCCTCTAACATCCAATGCTTGTCATTTAAGATGAGAAACGTGTGAGCTTCGTGAACGATGTAGTTCATTTGAGCTGTAAAGTAACTGCCCTTACCTGAAACGAATTGTTGCTTGTAGGAAGACTCAGAGCCTGAGGTTTAACTCCATTTCTGAAGTGAAACACACAGCAGAGTTGTCATATATAGATCACACTCTACTTTAGTGCAAGAAGCACACTCTTGCTTTCTAGACTCTCTAAGACAGCAGGAATCATGAGTGTGCTGAGAACAAAAGAACGGTGTTTCCTACACATTCGGCCATATCGAGTCCAACTCTGCCTCTGAAATTGATACAAAGCACAGGTCCTCCAGCATCCAATGCTTGTCATTTAAGATGAGAAACGTGTGAGCTTCGTGAACGATGTAGTACATGTGAGCTGTAAAGTAACTGCCCTTACCTGAAACGAAGTGTTGCTTGTAGGAAGACTCAGAGCCTGAGGTTTAACTCCATTTCTGAAGTGAAACACACAGCAGAGTTGTCAGATATAGATCATACTCTGCTTTAGAGCAAGAAGCACGCTCTTGATTTCTAGAGTCTCTAGGACAGCAGGAAACATGAGTGTGCTGAGAACAATAGAACGGTGTTTCTTACACATTCGGGCCATATCGAGTCCAACTCTGCCTCTGAAATTGATACAAAGCACAGGTCCTCCAGCATCCAATGCTTGTCATTTAAGATGAGAAACATGTGAGCTTCGTGAACGATGTAGTTCATTTGAGCTCTAAAGTAACTGCCCTTACCTGAAACGAATTGTTGCTTGTAGGAAGACTCAGAGCCTGGGGTTTAACTCCATTTCTGAAGTGAAACACACAGCAGAGTTGTCATATATAGATCATACTCTGCTTTAGAGCAAGAAGCACGCTCTTGCTTTCTAGAGTCTCTAGGACAGCAGGAAACATGAGTGTGCTGAGAAAAAAAGAACGGTGTTGCTTAAACATACGTACGATATCTATTCCAAATCTGCTTCTGAAACTGATACAAAGCACTGGTCCTATAACATCCGATGCTTGCCAGTTAAGATTAGAAACGTGTGAGCTTCGTGAACAATGTAGTTCGTTTGAGCTGTAAAGTAACTGCCCATCCCTGAAACGATATCTTTTTTGTAGGAAGACTCAGAGCCTGGGATTTAACTCCATTTCTTAAGTGAAACACACAGCAGAGCTCTCATCCATTGATCACACTCTGCTTTAGATTAAGAAGCACCCTCTAGCTTTCTAGAGTCTCTCAGACAGCAGGAAACATGAGTGTGTTGAGAACAAAAGAACGGTGTTTCCTACACATAAGGACCATATCTAGTCCAACCCTGCTTCTGAAACTGATACAAAGCACTGGTCCTCTAACATCCAATGCTTGTCAGTTAAGATGAGAAACGTGTTAGATTCGAGAACGATGTAGTTCGTTTGAGCTGTAAAGTGACTGCCCTTACCTGAAATTAAGTCTTTTTGTAGGAAGACACAGAGCCTGGGATTTAACTCCATTTCCAAAGTGAAACACACAGCAGAGTTCTCATCCATTGATGACACTTTGCTTTAGAGCAAGAAGCACGCTCTTGCTTTCTAGAGTCTCTAGGACAGCAGGAAACGTGAGTGTGCTAAGAACAAATGAACGGTGTTTCCTACACATACGGACCATATCTAGTCCAACTCTGCCTCTGAAATTGATACAAAGCACAGGTCCTCTAACATCCAATGCTTGTCATTTAAGATGAGAAACGTGTGAGCTTCGTGAACGATGTAGTTCATTTGAGCTCTAAAGTTACTGCCCTTACCTGAAACGAATTGTTGCTTGTAGGAAGACTAAGAGCCTGAGGTTTAACTCCATTTCTGAAGTGAAACACACAGCAGAGTTGTCATATATAGATCACACTCTACTTTAGTGCAAGAAGCACACTCTTGCTTTCTAGACTCTCTAAGACAGCAGGAAACATGAGTGTGCTGAGAAAAAAAGAACGGTGTTGCTTACACATACGTACGATATCTATTCCAACTCTGTTTCTGAAACTATACAAAGCACTGGTCCTATAACATCCAATTCTTGCCAGTTAAGATTAGAAACGTGTGAGCTTCGTGAACGATGTAGTTCCTTTGAGAAGTAAAGTAACTGCCCTTACCTGAAACGAAGTGTTGCCTGTAGGAAGACTCAGAGCCTGGGGTTTTACTCCATTTCTGAAGTGAAACACACAGCAGAGTTGTCATATATAGATCATACTCTGCTTTAGAGCAGGAAGCACGCTCTTGCTTTCTAGAGTCTCTAGGACAGCAGGAAACATGAGTGTGCTGAGAACAAAAGAACGGTTTTTCTTACATATTCGGGCCATATCGAGTCCAACTCTGCCTCTGAAATTGATACTAAGCAGAGGTCCTCCAGCATCCAATGCTTGTCATTTAAGATGAGAAACGTGTGAGCTTCGTGAACGATGTAGTTCGTTTGAGCTGTAAAGTGATTGCCCTTCCCTGAAACGAAGTCTTGCATGTTGAAAGACACAGAGCCTGGGATTTAACTCCATTTCTGAAGGGAAACACACAGCATAGTTCTCATCCATGGATCACACTCTGCTTCAGAGCAAGAAGCACGCTCTTGCTTTCTAGAGTCTCTAAGACAGCAGGAATAATGAGTGTGATGAGAACAAAAGAACAGTGTTTCCTACACATAAGGACCATATCTATTCCAACTCTGCTTCTGAAACTGATACAAAGCACTGCTACTATAACATCCGATGCTTGTCAGTTAAGATTAGAAACGTGTTAGATTCGTGAACGATGTAGTTCGTTTGAGCTGTAAAGTAACTGCCCTTACCTGAAACAAAGTGTTGCTTGTAGGAAGACTCAGAGCCTGGGGTTTAACTCCATTTCTGAAGTGAAACACACATCAGAGTTGTCATATATAGATCATACTCTGCTTTATAGCAAGAAGCACCCTCTTGCTTTCTAGAGTCTCTAGGACAGCAGGAAACATGAGTGTGCTGAGAACAAAAGAATGGTGTTTCTTACACATTCGGGTCATATCGAGTCCAACTCTGCCTCTGAAATTGATATAAAGCACAGGTCCTCCAGCATCCAATGCTTGTCATTTAAGTTGAGAAACGTGTGAGCTTCGTGAATGATGTAGTTCATTTGACCTGTAATGTAACTGCCCTTACCTGAAATTAAGTCTTGTTGTAGGAAGACACAGAGCCTGGGATTTAACTCCATTTCCGAAGTGAACACACAGCAGAGTTCTCATCCATTGATGACACATTGCTTTAGAGCAAGAAGCACGCTCTTGCTTTCTAGAGTCTCTAGGACAGCAGGAAACGTGAGTGTGCTAAGAACAAATGAACGGTGTTTCCTACACATACGGACCATATCTAGTCCAACTCTGCCTCTGAAATTGATACAAAGCACAGGTCCTCTAACATCCAATGCTTGTCATTTAAGATGAGAAACGTGTGAGCTTCGTGAACGATGTAGTTCATTTGAGCTGTAAAGTAACTGCCCTTACCTGAAACGAATTGTTGCTTGTAGGAAGACTCAGAGCCTGAGGCTTAACTACATTTCTGAAGTGAAACACACAGCAGAGTTGTCATATATAGATCACACTCTACTTTAGTGCAAGAAGCACACTCTTGCTTTATAGACTCTCTAAGACAGCAGGAATCATGAGTGTGCTGAGAACAAAAGAACGGTGTTTCCTACACATACGGACCATATCTAGTCCAACTCTGCCTCTGAAATTGATACAAAGCACAGGTCCTCTAACATCCAATGCTTGTCATTTAAGATGAGAAACGTGTGAGCTTCGTGAACGATGTAGTTCATGTGAGCTGTAAAGTAACTGCCCTGACCTGAAACGAAGTGTTGCTTGTAGGAAGACTCACAGCCTGAGGTTTAACTCCATTTCTGAAGTGAAACACACAGCAGAGTTGTCAGATATAGATCATACTCTGCTTTAGAGCAAGAAGCACGCTCTTGCTTTCTAGAGTCTCTAGGACAGCAGGAAACATGAGTGTGCTGAGAACAATAGAACGGTGTTTCTTACACATTCGGGCCATATCGAGTCCAACTCTGCCTCTGAAATTGATACAAAGCACAGGTCCTCCAGCATCCAATGCTTGTCATTTAAGATGAGAAACGTGTGAGCTTCGTGAACGATGTAGTTCATGTGAGCTGTAAAGTAACTGCCCTTACCTGAAACGAAGTGTTGCTTGTAGGAAGACTCAGAGCCTGAGGTTTAACTCCATTTCTGAAGTGAAACACACAGCAGAGTTGTCAGATATAGATCATACTCTGCTTTAGAGCAAGAAGCACGCTCTTGCTTTCTAGAGTCTCTAGGACAGCAGGAAACATGAGTGTGCTGAGAACAATAGAACGGTGTTTCTTACACATTCGGGCCATATCGAGTCCAACTCTGCCTCTGAAATTGATACAAAGCACAGGTCCTCCAGCATCCAATGCTTGTCATTTAAGATGAGAAACGTGTGAGCTTCGTGAACGATGTAGTTCGTTTGAGCTGTAAAGTAACTGCCCTTCCCTGAAACGAAGTCTTGTTTGTAGGAAGACTAAGAGCCTGGGATTTAACTCCATTTCTGAAGTGAAACACACAGCAGAGTTGTCATATATAGATCACACTCTATTTTAGAGCAAAAAGCACACTCTTGCTTTCTAGACTCTCTAAGACAGCAGGAATCATGAGTGTGCTGAGAACAAAAGAACGGTGTTTCCTACACATACAGACCATATCTAGTCCAACTCTGCCTCTGAAATTGATACAAAGCACAGGTCCCCTAACATCCAATGCTTGTCATTTAAGATGAGAAACATGTGAGCTTCGTGAACGATGTAGTTCATTTGACCTCTAAAGTAACTGCCCTTACCTGAAACGAATTGTTGCTTGTAGGAAGACTCAGAGCCTGGGGTTTAACTCCATTTCTGAAGTGAAACACACAGCAGAGTTGTCATATATAGATCATACTCTGCTTTAGAGCAAGAAGCACGCTCTTGCTTTCTAGAGTCTCTAGGACAGCAGGAAACATGAGTGTGCTGAGAAAAAAAGAACGGTGTTGCTTAAACATACGTACGATATCTATTCCAAATCTGCTTCTGAAACTGATACAAAGCACTGGTCCTATAACATCCGATGCTTGCCAGTTAAGATTAGAAACGTGTGAGCTTCGTGAACGATGTAGTTCGTTTGAGCTGTAAAGTAACTGCCCTTCCCTGAAACGATATCTTTTTTGTAGGAAGACTCAGAGCCTGGGATTTAACTCCATTTCTGAAGTGAAACACACAGCAGAGCTCTCATCCATTGATCACACTCTGCTTTAGATTAAGAAGCACCCTCTAGCTTTCTAGAGTCTCTCAGACAGCAGGAAACATGAGTGTGTTGAGAACAAAAGAACGGTGTTTCCTACACATAAGGACCATATCTAGTCCAACCCTGCTTCTGAAACTGATACAAAGCACTGGTCCTCTAACATCCAATGCTTGTCAGTTAAGATGAGAAACGTGTTAGATTCGAGAACGATGTAGTTCGTTTGAGCTGTAAAGTGACTGCCCTTACCTGAAATTAAGTCTTTTTGTAGGAAGACACAGAGCCTGGGATTTAACTCCATTTCCGAAGTGAAACACACAGCAGAGTTCTCATCCATTGATGACACTCTGCTTTACAGCAAGAAGCACGCTCTTGCTTTCTAGAGTCTCTAGGACAGCAGGAAACGTGAGTGTGCTAAGAACAAATGAACGGTGTTTCCTACACATACGGACCATATCTAGTCCAACTCTGCCTCTGAAATTGATACAAAGCACAGGTCCTCTAACATCCAATGCTTGTCATTTAAGATGAGAAACGTGTGAGCTTCGTGAACGATGTAGTTCATTTGAGCTGTAAAGTAACTGCCCTTACCTGAAACGAATTGTTGCTTGTAGGAAGACTCAGAGCCTGAGGTTTAACTCCATTTCTGAAGTGAAACACACAGCAGAGTTGTCATATATAGATCACACTCTACTTTAGTGCAAGAAGCACACTCTTGCTTTCTAGACTCTCTAAGACAGCAGGAATCATGAGTGTGCTGAGAACAAAAGAACGGTGTTTCCTACACATACGGACCATATCTAGTCCAACTCTGCCTCTGAAATTGATACAAAGCACAGGTCCTCTAACATCCAATGCTTGTCATTTAAGATGAGAAACGTGTGAGCTTCGTGAACGATGTAGTTCATGTGAGCTGTAAAGTAACTGCCCTTACCTGAAACGAAGTGTTGCTTGTAGGAAGACTCAGAGCCTGAGGTTTAACTCCATTTCTGAAGTGAAACACACAGCAGAGTTGTCAGATATAGATCATACTCTGCTTTAGAGCAAGAAGCACGCTCTTGCTTTCTAGAGTCTCTAGGACAGCAGGAAACATGAGTGTGCTGAGAACAATAGAACGGTGTTTCTTACACATTCAGGCCATATCGAGTCCAACTCTGCCTCTGAAATTGATACAAAGCACAGGTCCTCCAGCATCCAATGCTTGTCATTTAAGATGAGAAACGTGTGAGCTTCGTGAACGATGTAGTTCGTTTGAGCTGTAAAGTAACTGCCCTTCCCTGAAACGAATTCTTGTTTGTAGGAAGACTAAGAGCCTGGGATTTAACTCCATTTCTGAAGTGAAACACACAGCAGAGTTGTCATATATAGATCACACTCTATTTTAGAGCAAAAAGCACACTCTTGCTTTCTAGACTCTCTAAGACAGCAGGAATCATGAGTGTGCTGAGAACAAAGAATGGTGTTTTCTACACATACGGACCATATCTAGTCCAACTCTGCCTCTGAAATGATACAAAGCACAGGTCCTCTGACATCCAATGCTTGTCATTTAAGATGAGAAACGTGTGAGCTTCGTGAACAATGTAGTTCGTTTGAGCTGTAAAATAACTGCCCTTCCCTGAAACAAGTCTTGTTTGTAGGAAGACTAAGAGCCTGGGATTTAACTCCATTTCTGAAGTGAAACACACAGCAGAGTTCTCATATACAGATCACACTCTGCTTTAGAGCAAGAAGCACACTCTTGCTTTCTAGACTCTCTAAGACAGCAGGAAACATGAGTGTGCTGAGAAAAAAAGAACGGTGTTGCTTACACATACGTACGATATCTATTCCAACTCTGTTTCTGAAACTGATACAAAGCACTGGTCCTATAACTTCCAATGCTTGCCAGTTAAGATAGAAACGTGTGAGCTTCGTGAACGATGTAGTTCCTTTGAGAAGTAAAGTAACTGCCCTTACCTGAATTGAAGTGTTGCCTGTAGGAAGACTCAGAGCCTGGGGTTTAACTCCATTTCTGAAGTGAAACACACAGCAGAGTTGTCATATATAGATCATACTCTGCTTTAGAGCAAGAAGCACGCTCTTGCTTTCTAGAGTCTCTAGGACAGCAGGAAACATGAGTGTGCTGAGAACAAAAGAACGGTTTTTCTTACACATTCGGGCCCTATCGAGTCCAACTCTGCCTCTGAAATTGATACTAAGCAGAGGTCCTCCAGCATCCAATGCTTGTCATTTAAGATGAGAAACGTGTGAGCTTCGTGAACTATGTAGTTCGTTTGAGCTGTAAAGTGATTGCCCTTCCCTGAAACGAAGTCTTGCATGTTGAAAGACACAGAGCCTGGGATTTAACTCCATTTCTGAAGGGAAACACACAGCATAGTTCTCATCCATGGATCACACTCTGCTTCAGAGCAAGAAGCACGCTCTTGCTTTCTAGAGTCTCTAAGACAGCAGGAATAATGAGTGTGATGAGAACAAAAGAACAGTGTTTCCTACACATACGGACCATATCTATTCCAACTCTGCTTCTGAAACTGATACAAAGCACTGCTACTATAACATCCGATGCTTGTCAGTTAAGATTAGAAACGTGTTAGATTCGTGAACGATGTAGTTCGTTTGAGCTGTAAAGTAACTGCCCTTCCCTGAAACGATATCTTGTTTGTAGGAAGACTCAGAGCCTGTGATTTAACTGCATTTCTGAAGTGAAACACACAGCAGAGTTCTCATATATAGATCACACTCTACTTTAGAGCAAGAAGCACACTCTTGCTTTCTAGACTCTCTAAGACAGCAGGAATCATGAGTGTGCTGAGAACAAAAGAACGGTGTTTCCTACACATACGGACCATATCTATTCCAACTCTGCTTCTGAAACTGATACAAAGCACTGCTACTATAACATCCGATGCTTGTCAGTTAAGATCAGAAACGTGTTAGATTCGTGAACGATGTAGTTCGTTTGAGCTGTAAAGTAACTGCCCTTACCTCAAACAAAGTGTTGCTTGTAGGAAGACTCAGAGCCTGGGGTTTAACTCCATTTCTGAAGTGAAACACACAGCAGAGTTGTCATATATAGATCATACTCTGCTTTATAGCAAGAAGCACCCTCTTGCTTTCTAGAGTCTCTAGGACAGCAGGAAACATGAGTGTGCTGAGAACAAAAGAACGGTGTTTCTTACACATTCGGGCCATATCGAGTCCAACTCTGCCTCTGAAATTGATATAAAGCACAGGTCCTCCAGCATCCAATGCTTGTCATTTAAGATGAGAAACGTGTGAGCTTCGTGAATGATGTAGTTCATTTGACCTGTAATGTAACTGCCCTTACCTGAAATTAAGTCTTGTTGTAGGAAGACACAGAGCCTGGGATTTAACTCAATTCCATGAAGTGAAAACACAGCAGAGTTCTCATCCATTGATGGCACTCTGCTTTAGCGCAAGAAGCACGCTCTTGCTTTCCAGAGTCACTAAGGCAGCAGGAAACCTGAGTGTGCTGAGAACAAAAGAATGGTGTTTCCTACACATACGGACCATATCTAGTCAAATTCTGCCTCTGAAATTGAAACAAAGCACAGGTCTTCTAACATCCAATGCTTGTCATTTAAGATGAGAAACATGTCAGCTTCGTGAACGATGTAGTTCATTTGAGCTCTAAAGTAACTGCCCTTACCTGAAACGAATTGTTGCTTGTAGGAAGACTCAGAGCCTGGGGTTTAACTCCATTTCTGAAATGAAACACACAGCAGAGTTGTCATATATAGATCATACTCTGCTTTAGAGCAACAAGCACGCTCTTGCTTTCTAGAGTCTCTAGGACAGCAGGAAACATGAGTGTGCTTTGAAAAAAAGAACGGTGTTGCTTACACATACGGACCATATCTATTCCAACTCTGCTTCTGAAACTGATACAAAGCACTGGTCCTATAACATCCGATGCTTGCCAGTTAAGATTAGAAACGTGTGAGCTTCGTGAACGATGTAGTTCCTTTGAGAAGTAAAGTAACTGCCCTTACCTGAAACGAAGTGTTGCCTGTAGGAAGACTCAGAGCCTGGGGTATAACTCCAATTCTGAAGTTAAACACACAGCAGAGTTGTCATATATAGATCATACTCTGCTTTAGAGCAAGAAGCACGCTCTTGCTTTCTAGAGTCTCTAGGACAGCAGGAAACATGAGTGTGCTGAGAACAATAGAACGGTGTTTCTTACACATTCGGGCCATATCGAGTCCAACTCTGCCTCTGAAATTGATACAAAGCACAGGTCTTCCAGCATCCAATGCTTGTCATTTAAGATGAGAAACGTGTGAGCTTCGTGAACGCTGTAGTTCGTTTGAGCTGTAAAGTAACTGCCCTTCCCTGAAACGAAGTCTTTTTTGTAGGAAGACTAAGAGCCTGGGATTTAACTCCATTTCTGAAGTGAAACACACAGCAGAGTTCTCATATATAGATCACACTCTACTTTAGAGCAAGAAGCACACTCTTGCTTTCTAGACTCTCTAAGACAGCAGGAATCATGAGTGTGCTGAGAACAAAAGAACGGTGTTTCCTACACATACAGACCATATCTAGTCCAACTCAGCCTCTGAAATTCATACAAAGCACAGGTCCTCTAACATCCAATGCTTGTCATTTAAGATGAGAAACGTGTGAGCTTCGTGATCGATGTAGTTCATTTGAGCTGTAATGTAACTGCCCTTACCTGCAATGAAGTCTTGTTTGTAGGAAGACTCAGAGCCTGGAATTTAACTCCATTTCTGAAGTGAAACACACAGCAGAGTTCACATCCATTGATCACACTCTGCTTTAGAGCAAGAAGCACCCTCTTGCTCTCTAGATTCTCTAATACAGCAGGAAACGTGAGTGTGCTGAGAACAAAAGAACGGTGTTTCCTACACATAGGGACCATATCTATTCCAACTCTGCTTCTGAAACTGATACAAAGCACTGGTCCTATAACATCCAATGCTTGTCAGTTAAGATTAGAAACGTGTGAGGTCCGTGAACGATGTAGTTCGTTTGAGCTGTAAAGTAACTGCCCTACCTGAAACAAAGTGTTGCTTGTAGGAAGACTCAGAGCCTGGGGTTTAACTCCATTTCTGAAGTGAAACACACAGCAGAGTTGTCATATATAGATCATACTCTGCTTTAGAGCAAGAAGCACGCTCTTGCTTTCTAGAGTCTCTAGGACAGCAGGAAACATGAGTGTGCTGAGAACAAAAGAACGGTGTTTCTTACACATTCGGGCCATATCGAGTCCAACTCTGCCTCTGAAATTGATACAAAGCAGAGGTCCTCCAGCATCCAATGCTTGTCATTTAAGATGAGAAACATGTGAGCTTCGTGAACGATGTAGTTCGTTTGAGCTGTAAAGTAACTGTCCTTCCCTGAAACGATATCTTGTTTGTAGGAAGACTCAGAGCCTGTGATTTAACTGCATTTCTGAAGTGAAACACACAGCAGAGTTCTAATATATAGATCACACTCTGCTTTAGAGCAAGAAGCACACTCTTGCTTTCTAGACTCTCTAAGACAGCAGGAATAATGAGTGTGCTGAGAACAAAAGAACGGTGTTTCCTACACATATGGACCATATCTAGTCCAACTCTGCCTCTGAAATTGATACAAAGCAGAGGTCCTCCAGCATCCAGTGCTTGTCATTTAAGATGAGAAACGTGTGAGCTTCGTGAACGATGTAGTTCGTTGGAGCTGTAAAGTAACTGCCCTTCCCTGAAACGATATCTTGTTTGTAGGAAGACTCAGAGCCTGGGATTTAACTCCATTTCTGAAGTGAAACACACAGCAGAGTTCTCATCCATTGATCACACTCTGCTTTATAGCAAGAAGCACGCTCTTGCTTTCTAGAGTCTCTAGGACAGCAGGAAACATGAGTGTGCTGAGAACAAAAGAACGGTGTTTCTTACACTTTCGGGCCATATCGAGTCCAACTCTGCCTCTGAAATTGATACAAAGCACAGGTCCTCTAACATCCAATGCTTGTCATTTAAGATGAGAAACGTGTGAGCTTCGTGAACGATGTAGTTCATTTGAGCTGTAAAGTAACTGCCCTTACCTGAAACGAAGTGTTGCTTGTAGGAAGACTAAGAGCCTGAGGTTTAACTCCATTTCTGAAGTGAAAAACACAGCAGAGTTGTCATATATAGATCATACTCTGCTTTATAGCAAGAAGCACGCTCTTGCTTTCTAGAGTCTCTAGAACAGCAGGAAACATGAGTGTGTCGAGAAGAAAATAACGGTGTTTCTTACACATACGGACCATATCTAGTCCAACTCTGCTTCTGAAACTGATACAAAGCACTGGTCCTCTAACATCCAATGCTTGTCCTTTCAGATGAGAAACGTGTGAGCTTCGTGAATGATGTAGTTCATTTGAGCTGTAATGTAACTGCCCTTACCTGAAATTAATTCTTGTTGTAGGAAGACACAGAGCCTGGGATTTAACTCCATTTCTGAAGTGAAACACACAGCAGAGTTCTCATCCATTGATGACACTCTGCTTTAGAGCAAGAAGCACGCTCTTGCTTTCCAGAGTCACTAAGGCAGCAGGAAACCTGAGTGTGCTGAGAACAAAAGAACGGTGTTTCTTACACATTCGGGCCATATTGAGTCCAACTCTGCCTCTGAAATTGATACAAAGCTCAGGTCCTCCAGCATCCAATGCTTGTCATTTAAGATGAGAAACGTGTGAGCTTCGTGAATGATGTAGTTCGTTTGAGCTGTAAAATAACTGCCCTTCCCTGAAACGAAGTCTTGTTTGTAGGAAGAATAAGAGCCTGGGATTTAACTCCATTTCTGAAGTGAAACACACAGCAGAGTTCTCATATATAGATCACACTCTGCTTTAGAGCAAGAAGCCGACTCTTGCTTTCTATACTCTCTAAGACAGCAGGAAACATGAGTGTGCTGAGAACAAAAGAACGGTGTTTCCTACATATACGGACCATATCTAGTCCAACTCTGCCTCTGAAATTGATACAAAGCACAGGTCCTCTAACATCCAATGCTTGTCATTTAAGATGAGAAACGTGTGACCTTCGTGAACGATGTAGTTCATTTGAGCTGTAATGTAACTGCCCTTACCTGAAACGAAGTGTTGCTTGTAGGAAGACTCAGAGCCTGGGGTTTAACTCCATTTCTGAAGTGAAACACACAGCAGAGTTCTCATATACAGATCACACTCTGCTTTAGAGCAAGAAGCACACTCTTGCTTTCTAGACTCTCTAAGACAGCAGGAAACATGAGTGTGCTGAGAAAAAAAGAACGGTGTTGCTTACACATACGTACGATATCTATTCCAACTCTGTTTCTGAAACTGATACAAAGCACTGGTCCTATAACATCCAATGCTTGCCAGTTAAGATTAGAAACGTGTGAGCTTCGTGAACGATGTAGTTCCTTTGAGAAGTAAAGTAACTGCCCTTACCTGAAACGAAGTGTTGCCTGTAGGAAGACTTAGACCCTGGGGTTTAACTCCATTTCTAAAGTGAAACACACAGCAGAGTTGTCATATATAGATCATACTCTGCTTTAGAGCAAGAAGCATGCTCTTGCTTTCTAGAGTCTCTAGGACAGCAGGAAACATGAGTGTGTCGAGAAGAAAATAACGGTGTTTCTTACACATACGGACCATATCTAGTCCAACTCTGCTTCTGAAACTGATACAAAGCACTGGTCCTCTAACATCCAATGCTTGTCCTTTCAGATGAGAAACGTGTGAGCTTCGTGAATGATGTAGTTCATTTGAGCTGTAATGTAACTGCCCTTACCTGAAATTAATTCTTGTTGTAGGAAGACACAGAGCCTGGGATTTAACTCCATTTCTGAAGTGAAACACACAGCAGAGTTCTCATCCATTGATGACACTCTGCTTTAGAGCAAGAAGCACGCTCTTGCTTTCCAGAGTCACTAAGGCAGCAGGAAACCTGAGTGTGCTGAGAACAAAAGAACGGTGTTTCTTACACATTCGGGCCATATTGAGTCCAACTCTGCCTCTGAAATTGATACAAAGCTCAGGTCCTCCAGCATCCAATGCTTGTCAGTTAAGATGAGAAACGTGTGAGCTTCGTGAATGATGTAGTTCGTTTGAGCTGTAAAATAACTGCCCTTCCCTGAAACGAAGTCTTGTTTGTAGGAAGAATAAGAGCCTGGGATTTAACTCCATTTCTGAAGTGAAACACACAGCAGAGTTCTCATATATAGATCACACTCTGCTTTAGAGCAAGAAGCAGACTCTTGCTTTCTATACTCTCTAAGACAGCAGGAAACATGAGTGTGCTGAGAACAAAAGAACGGTGTTTCCTACATATACTGACCATATCTAGTCCAACTCTGCCTCTGAAATTGATACAAAGCACAGGTCCTCTAACATCCAATGCTTGTCATTTAAGATGAGAAACGTGTGACCTTCGTGAACGATGTAGTTCATTTGAGCTGTAATGTAACTGCCCTTACCTGAAACGAAGTGTTGCTTGTAGGAAGACTCAGAGCCTGGGGTTTAACTCCATTTCTGAAGTGAAACACACAGCAGAGTTCTCATATACAGATCACACTCTGCTTTAGAGCAAGAAGCACACTCTTGCTTTCTAGACTCTCTAAGACAGCAGGAAACATGAGTGTGCTGAGAAAAAAAGAACGGTGTTGCTTACACATACGTACGATATCTATTCCAACTCTGTTTCTGAAACTGATACAAAGCACTGGTCCTATAACATCCAATGCTTGCCAGTTAAGATTAGAAACGTGTGAGCTTCGTGAACGATGTAGTTCCTTTGAGAAGTAAAGTAACTGCCCTTACCTGAAACGAAGTGTTGCCTGTAGGAAGACTTAGAGCCTGGGGTTTAACTCCATTTCTAAAGTGAAACACACAGCAGAGTTGTCATATATAGATCATACTCTGCTTTAGAGCAAGAAGCATGCTCTTGCTTTCTAGAGTCTCTAGGACAGCAGGAAACATGAGTGTGCTGAGAACAAAAGAACGGTTTTTCTTACACATTCGGGCCATATCGAGTCCAACTCTGCCTCTGAAATTGATACTAAGCAGAGGTCCTCCAGCATCCAATGCTTGTCATTTAAGATGAGAAACGTGTGAGCTTCGTGAACGATGTAGTTCGTTTGAGCTGTAAAGTGATTGCCCTTCCCTGAAACGAAGTCTTGCATGTTGAAAGACACAGAGCTTGCGATTTAACTCCATTTCTGAAGGGAAACACACAGCATAGTTCTCATCCATGGATCACACTCTGCTTCAGAGCAAGAAGCACGCTCTTGCTTTCTAGAGTCTCTAAGACAGCAGGAATAATGAGTGTGATGAGAACAAAAGAACGGTGTTTCCTACACATACGGACCATATCTATTCCAACTCTGCTTCTGAAACTGATACAAAGCACTGCTACTATAACATCCGATGCTTGTCAGTTAAGATTAGAAATGTGTTAGATTCGCGAACGATGTAGTTCGTTTGAGCTGTAAAGTAACTGCCCTTACCTGAAACAAATTGTTGCTTGTAGGTAGACTCAGAGCCTGGGGTTTAAATCCATTTCTGAAGTGAAACACACAGCAGAGTTGTCATATATAGATCATACTCTGCTTTATAGCAAGAAGCACCCTCTTGCTTTCTAGAGTCTCTAGGACAGCAGGAAACATGAGTGTGCTGAGAACAAAAGAACGGTGTTTCTTACACATTCCGGCCATATCGAGTCCAACTCTGCCTCTGAAATTGATATAAAGCACAGGTCCTCCAGCATCCAATGCTTGTCATTTAAGATGAGAAACGTGTGAGCTTCGTGAATGATGTAGTTCATTTGACCTGTAATGTAACTGCCCTTACCTGAAATTAAGTCTTGTTGTAGGAAGACACAGAGCCTGGGATTTAACTCAATTCCATGAAGTGAAACACACAGCAGAGTTCTCATCCATTGATGACACTCTGCTTTAGCGCAAGAAGCACGCTCTTGCTTTCCAGAGTCACTAAGGCAGCAGGAAACCTGAGTGTGCTGAGAACAAAAGAATGGTGTTTCCTACACATACGGACCATATCTAGTCCAATTCTGCCTCTGAAATTGAAAGAAAGCACAGGTCTTCTAACATCCAATGCTTGTCATTTAAGATGAGAAACATGTGAGCTTCGTGAACGATGTAGTTCATTTGAGCTCTAAAGTAACTGCCCTTACCTGAAACGAATTGTTGCTTGTAGGAAGACTCAGAGCCTGGGGTTTAACTCCATTTCTGAAATGAAACACACAGCAGAGTTGTCATATATAGATCATACTCTGCTTTAGAGCAAGAAGCACGCTCCTGCTTTCTAGAGTCTCTAGGACAGCAGGAAACATGAGTGTGCTTTGAAAAATAGAACGGTGTTGCTTACACATACGGACCATATCTATTCCAACTCTGCTTCTGAAACTGATACAAAGCACTGGTCCTATAACATCCAATGCTTGCCAGTTAAGATTAGAAACGTGTGAGCTTCGTGAACGATGTAGTTCCTTTGAGAAGTAAAGTAACTGCCCTTACCTGAAACGAAGTGTTGCCTGTAGGAAGACTCAGAGCCTGGGGTTTAACTCCATTTCTGAAGTGAAACACACAGCAGAGTTGTCATATATAGATCATACTCTGCTTTAGAGCAAGAAGCACGCTCTTGCTTTCTAGAGTCTGTAGGACAGCAGGAAACATGAGTGTGCTGAGAACAAAAGAACGGTGTTTCTTACACATTCGGGCCATATCGAGTCCAACTCTGCCTCTGAAATTGATACAAAGCAGAGGTCCTCCAGCATCCAATGCTTGTCATTTAAGATGAGAAACCTGTGAGCTTCGTGAACGATGTAGTTCGTTTGAGCTGTAAAGTAACTGCCCTTCCCTGAAACGATATCTTGTTTGTAGGAAGACTCAGAGCCTGTGATTTAACTGCATTTCTGAAGTGAAACACACAGCAGAGTTCTCATATATAGATCACACTCTACTTTAGAGCAAGAAGCACACTCTTGCTTTCTAGACTCTCTAAGACAGCAGGAATCATGAGTGTGCTGAGAACAAAAGAACGGTGTTTCCTACACATACGGACCATATCTATTCCAACTCTGCTTCTGAAACTGATACAAAGCACTGCTACTATAACATCCGATGCTTGTCAGTTAAGATTAGAAACGTGTTAGATTCGTGAACGATGTAGTTCGTTTGAGCTGTAAAGTAACTGCCCTTACCTCAAACAAAGTGTTGCTTGTAGGAAGACTCAGAGCCTGGGGTTTAACTCCATTTCTGAAGTGAAACACACAGCAGAGTTGTCATATATAGATCATACTCTGCTTTATAGCAAGAAGCACCCTCTTGCTTTCTAGAGTCTCTAGGACAGCAGGAAACATGAGTGTGCTGAGAACAAAAGAACGGTGTTTCTTACACATTCGGGCCATATCGAGTCCAACTCTGCCTCTGAAATTGATATAAAGCACAGGTCCTCCAGCATCCAATGCTTGTCATTTAAGATGAGAAACGTGTGAGCTTCGTGAATGATGTAGTTCATTTGACCTGTAATGTAACTGCCCTTACCTGAAATTAAGTCTTGTTGTAGGAAGACACAGAGCCTGGGATTTAACTCAATTCCATGAAGTGAAAACACAGCAGAGTTCTCATCCATTGATGGCACTCTGCTTTAGCGCAAGAAGCACGCTCTTGCTTTCCAGAGTCACTAAGGCAGCAGGAAACCTGAGTGTGCTGAGAACAAAAGAATGGTGTTTCCTACACATACGGACCATATCTAGTCAAATTCTGCCTCTGAAATTGAAACAAAGCACAGGTCTTCTAACATCCAATGCTTGTCATTTAAGATGAGAAACATGTCAGCTTCGTGAACGATGTAGTTCATTTGAGCTCTAAAGTAACTGCCCTTACCTGAAACGAATTGTTGCTTGTAGGAAGACTCAGAGCCTGGGGTTTAACTCCATTTCTGAAATGAAACACACAGCAGAGTTGTCATATATAGATCATACTCTGCTTTAGAGCAACAAGCACGCTCTTGCTTTCTAGAGTCTCTAGGACAGCAGGAAACATGAGTGTGCTTTGAAAAAAAGAACGGTGTTGCTTACACATACGGACCATATCTATTCCAACTCTGCTTCTGAAACTGATACAAAGCACTGGTCCTATAACATCCGATGCTTGCCAGTTAAGATTAGAAACGTGTGAGCTTCGTGAACGATGTAGTTCCTTTGAGAAGTAAAGTAACTGCCCTTACCTGAAACGAAGTGTTGCCTGTAGGAAGACTCAGAGCCTGGGGTATAACTCCAATTCTGAAGTTAAACACACAGCAGAGTTGTCATATATAGATCATACTCTGCTTTAGAGCAAGAAGCACGCTCTTGCTTTCTAGAGTCTCTAGGACAGCAGGAAACATGAGTGTGCTGAGAACAATAGAACGGTGTTTCTTACACATTCGGGCCATATCGAGTCCAACTCTGCCTCTGAAATTGATACAAAGCACAGGTCTTCCAGCATCCAATGCTTGTCATTTAAGATGAGAAACGTGTGAGCTTCGTGAACGCTGTAGTTCGTTTGAGCTGTAAAGTAACTGCCCTTCCCTGAAACGAAGTCTTTTTTGTAGGAAGACTAAGAGCCTTGGATTTAACTCCATTTCTGAAGTGAAACACACAGCAGAGTTCACATCCATTGATCACACTCTGCTTTAGAGCAAGAAGCACCCTCTTGCTCTCTAGATTCTCTAATACAGCAGGAAACGTGAGTGTGCTGAGAACAAAAGAACGGTGTTTCCTACACATAGGGACCATATCTATTCCAACTCTGCTTCTGAAACTGATACAAAGCACTGGTCCTATAACATCCAATGCTTGTCAGTTAAGATTAGAAACGTGTGAGGTCCGTGAACGATGTAGTTCGTTTGAGCTGTAAAGTAACTGCCCTACCTGAAACAAAGTGTTGCTTGTAGGAAGACTCAGAGCCTGGGGTTTAACTCCATTTCTGAAGTGAAACACACAGCAGAGTTGTCATATATAGATCATACTCTGCTTTAGAGCAAGAAGCACGCTCTTGCTTTCTAGAGTCTCTAGGACAGCAGGAAACATGAGTGTGCTGAGAACAAAAGAACGGTGTTTCTTACACATTCGGGCCATATCGAGTCCAACTCTGCCTCTGAAATTGATACAAAGCAGAGGTCCTCCAGCATCCAATGCTTGTCATTTAAGATGAGAAACATGTGAGCTTCGTGAACGATGTAGTTCGTTTGAGCTGTAAAGTAACTGTCCTTCCCTGAAACGATATCTTGTTTGTAGGAAGACTCAGAGCCTGTGATTTAACTGCATTTCTGAAGTGAAACACACAGCAGAGTTCTAATATATAGATCACACTCTGCTTTAGAGCAAGAAGCACACTCTTGCTTTCTAGACTCTCTAAGACAGCAGGAATAATGAGTGTGCTGAGAACAAAAGAACGGTGTTTCCTACACATATGGACCATATCTAGTCCAACTCTGCCTCTGAAATTGATACAAAGCAGAGGTCCTCCAGCATCCAGTGCTTGTCATTTAAGATGAGAAACGTGTGAGCTTCGTGAACGATGTAGTTCGTTGGAGCTGTAAAGTAACTGCCCTTCCCTGAAACGATATCTTGTTTGTAGGAAGACTCAGAGCCTGGGATTTAACTCCATTTCTGAAGTGAAACACACAGCAGAGTTCTCATCCATTGATCACACTCTGCTTTATAGCAAGAAGCACGCTCTTGCTTTCTAGAGTCTCTAGGACAGCAGGAAACATGAGTGTGCTGAGAACAAAAGAACGGTGTTTCTTACACTTTCGGGCCATATCGAGTCCAACTCTGCCTCTGAAATTGATACAAAGCACAGGTCCTCTAACATCCAATGCTTGTCATTTAAGATGAGAAACGTGTGAGCTTCGTGAACGAAGTAGTTCATTTGAGCTGTAAAGTAACTGCCCTTACCTGAAACGAAGTGTTGCTTGTAGGAAGACTAAGAGCCTGAGGTTTAACTCCATTTCTGAAGTGAAAAACACAGCAGAGTTGTCATATATAGATCATACTCTGCTTTATAGCAAGAAGCACGCTCTTGCTTTCTAGAGTCTCTAGAACAGCAGGAAACATGAGTGTGTCGAGAAGAAAATAACGGTGTTTCTTACACATACGGACCATATCTAGTCCAACTCTGCTTCTGAAACTGATACAAAGCACTGGTCCTCTAACATCCAATGCTTGTCCTTTCAGATGAGAAACGTGTGAGCTTCGTGAATGATGTAGTTCATTTGAGCTGTAATGTAACTGCCCTTACCTGAAATTAATTCTTGTTGTAGGAAGACACAGAGCCTGGGATTTAACTCCATTTCTGAAGTGAAACACACAGCAGAGTTCTCATCCATTGATGACACTCTGCTTTAGAGCAAGAAGCACGCTCTTGCTTTCCAGAGTCACTAAGGCAGCAGGAAACCTGAGTGTGCTGAGAACAAAAGAACGGTGTTTCTTACACATTCGGGCCATATTGAGTCCAACTCTGCCTCTGAAATTGATACAAAGCTCAGGTCCTCCAGCATCCAATGCTTGTCAGTTAAGATGAGAAACGTGTGAGCTTCGTGAATGATGTAGTTCGTTTGAGCTGTAAAATAACTGCCCTTCCCTGAAACGAAGTCTTGTTTGTAGGAAGAATAAGAGCCTGGGATTTAACTCCATTTCTGAAGTGAAACACACAGCAGAGTTCTCATATATAGATCACACTCTGCTTTAGAGCAAGAAGCAGACTCTTGCTTTCTATACTCTCTAAGACAGCAGGAAACATGAGTGTGCTGAGAACAAAAGAACGGTGTTTCCTACATATACGGACCATATCTAGTCCAACTCTGCCTCTGAAATTGATACAAAGCACAGGTCCTCTAACATCCAATGCTTGTCATTTAAGATGAGAAACGTGTGACCTTCGTGAACGATGTAGTTCATTTGAGCTGTAATGTAACTGCCCTTACCTGAAACGAAGTGTTGCTTGTAGGAAGACTCAGAGCCTGGGGTTTAACTCCATTTCTGAAGTGAAACACACAGCAGAGTTCTCATATACAGATCACACTCTGCTTTAGAGCAAGAAGCACACTCTTGCTTTCTAGACTCTCTAAGACAGCAGGAAACATGAGTGTGCTGAGAAAAAAAGAACGGTGTTGCTTACACATACATACGATATCTATTCCAACTCTGTTTCTGAAACTGATACAAAGCACTGGTCCTATAACATCCAATGCTTGCCAGTTAAGATTAGAAACGTGTGAGCTTCGTGAACGATGTAGTTCCTTTGAGAAGTAAAGTAACTGCCCTTACCTGAAACGAAGTGTTGCCTGTAGGAAGACTTAGAGCCTGGGGTTTAACTCCATTTCTAAAGTGAAACACACAGCAGAGTTGTCATATATAGATCATACTCTGCTTTAGAGCAAGAAGCATGCTCTTGCTTTCTAGAGTCTCTAGGACAGCAGGAAACATGAGTGTGCTGAGAACAAAAGAACGGTTTTTCTTACACATTCGGGCCATATCGAGTCCAACTCTGCCTCTGAAATTGATACTAAGCAGAGGTCCTCCAGCATCCAATGCTTGTCATTTAAGATGAGAAACGTGTGAGCTTCGTGAACGATGTAGTTCGTTTGAGCTGTAAAGTGATTGCCCTTCCCTGAAACGAAGTCTTGCATGTTGAAAGACACAGAGCTTGCGATTTAACTCCATTTCTGAAGGGAAACACACAGCATAGTTCTCATCCATGGATCACACTCTGCTTCAGAGCAAGAAGCACGCTCTTGCTTTCTAGAGTCTCTAAGACAGCAGGAATAATGAGTGTGATGAGAACAAAAGAACGGTGTTTCCTACACATACGGACCATATCTATTCCAACTCTGCTTCTGAAACTGATACAAAGCACTGCTACTATAACATCCGATGCTTGTCAGTTAAGATTAGAAATGTGTTAGATTCGTGAACGATGTAGTTCGTTTGAGCTGTAAAGTAACTGCCCTTACCTGAAACAAATTGCTGCTTGTAGGTAGACTCAGAGCCTGGGGTTTAAATCCATTTCTGAAGTGAAACACACAGCAGAGTTGTCATATATAGATCATACTCTGCTTTATAGCAAGAAGCACCCTCTTGCTTTCTAGAGTCTCTAGGACAGCAGGAAACATGAGTGTGCTGAGAACAAAAGAACGGTGTTTCTTACACATTCGGGCCATATCGAGTCCAACTCTGCCTCTGAAATTGATATAAAGCACAGGTCCTCCAGCATCCAATGCTTGTCATTTAAGATGAGAAACGTGTGAGCTTCGTGAATGATGTAGTTCATTTGACCTGTAATGTAACTGCCCTTACCTGAAATTAAGTCTTGTTGTAGGAAGACACAGAGCCTGGGATTTAACTCAATTCCATGAAGTGAAACACACAGCAGAGTTCTCATCCATTGATGACACTCTGCTTTAGCGCAAGAAGCACGCTCTTGCTTTCCAGAGTCACTAAGGCAGCAGGAAACCTGAGTGTGCTGAGAACAAAAGAATGGTGTTTCCTACACATACGGACCATATCTAGTCCAATTCTGCCTCTGAAATTGAAACAAAGCACAGGTCTTCTAACATCCAATGCTTGTCATTTAAGATGAGAAACATGTGAGCTTCGTGAACGATGTAGTTCATTTGAGCTCTAAAGTAACTGCCCTTACCTGAAACGAATTGTTGCTTGTAGGAAGACTCAGAGCCTGGGGTTTAACTCCATTTCTGAAATGAAACACACAGCAGAGTTGTCATATATAGATCATACTCTGCTTTAGAGCAAGAAGCACGCTCCTGCTTTCTAGAGTCTCTAGGACAGCAGGAAACATGAGTGTGCTTTGAAAAATAGAACGGTGTTGCTTACACATACGGACCATATCTATTCCAACTCTGCTTCTGAAACTGATACAAAGCACTGGTCCTATAACATCCAATGCTTGCCAGTTAAGATTAGAAACGTGTGAGCTTCGTGAACGATGTAGTTCCTTTGAGAAGTAAAGTAACTGCCCTTACCTGAAACGAAGTGTTGCCTGTAGGAAGACTCAGAGCCTGGGGTTTAACTCCATTTCTGAAGTGAAACACACAGCAGAGTTGTCATATATAGATCATACTCTGCTTTAGAGCAAGAAGCACGCTCTTGCTTTCTAGAGTCTGTAGGACAGCAGGAAACATGAGTGTGCTGAGAACAAAAGAACGGTGTTTCTTACACATTCGGGCCATATCGAGTCCAACTCTGCCTCTGAAATTGATACAAAGCAGAGGTCCTCCAGCATCCAATGCTTGTCATTTAAGATGAGAAACGGGTGAGCTTCGTGAACGATGTAGTTCGTTTGAGCTGTAAAGTAACTGCCCTTCCCTGAAACGATATCTTGTTTGTAGGAAGACTCAGAGCCTGTGATTTACCTGCATTTCTGAAGTGAAACACACAGCAGAGTTCTCATATATAGATCACACTCTACTTTAGAGCAAGAAGCACACTCTTGCTTTCTAGATTCTCTAAGACAGCAGGAATCATGAGTGTGCTGAGAACAAAAGAACGGTGTTTCCTACACATACGGACCATATCTATTCCAACTCTGCTTCTGAAACTGATACAAAGCACTGCTACTATAACATCCGATACTTGTCAGTTAAGATTAGAAACGTGTTAGATTCGTGAACGATGTAGTTCGTTTGAGCTGTAAAGTAACTGCCCTTACCTCAAACAAAGTGTTGCTTGTAGGAAGACTCAGAGCCTGGGGTTTAACTCCATTTCTGAAGTGAAACACACAGCAGAGTTGTCATATATAGATCATACTCTGCTTTATAGCAAGAAGCACCCTCTTGCTTTCTAGAGTCTCTAGGACAGCAGGAAACATGAGTGTGCTGAGAACAAAAGAACGGTGTTTCTTACACATTCGGGCCATATCGAGTCCAACTCTGCCTCTGAAATTGATATAAAGCACAGGTCCTCCAGCATCCAATGCTTGTCATTTAAGATGAGAAACGTGTGAGCTTCGTGAATGATGTAGTTCATTTGACCTGTAATGTAACTGCCCTTACCTGAAATTAAGTCTTGTTGTAGGAAGACACAGAGCCTGGGATTTAACTCAATTCCATGAAGTGAAACACACAGCAGAGTTCTCATCCATTGATGACACTCTGCTTTAGCGCAAGAAGCACGCTCTTGCTTTCCAGAGTCACTAAGGCAGCAGGAAACCTGAGTGTGCTGAGAACAAAAGAATGGTGTTTCCTACACATACGGACCATATCTAGTCCAATTCTGCCTCTGAAATTGAAACAAAGCACAGGTCTTCTAACATCCAATGCTTGTCATTTAAGATGAGAATCATGTGAGCTTCGTGAACGATGTAGTTCATTTGAGCTCTAAAGTAACTGCCCTTACCTGAAACGAATTGTTGCTTGTAGGTAGACTCAGAGCCTGGGGTTTAACTCCATTCCTGAAATGAAACACACAGCAGAGTTGTCATATATAGATCATACTCTGCTTTAGAGCAACAAGCACGCTCTTGCTTTCTAGAGTCTCTAGGACAGCAGGAAACATGAGTGTGCTTTGAAAAAAAGAACGGTGTTGCTTACACATACGGACCATATCTATTCCAACTCTGCTTCTGAAACTGATACAAAGCACTGGTCCTATAACATCCGATGCTTGCCAGTTAAGATTAGAAACGTGTGAGCTTCGTGAACGATGTAGTTCCTTTGAGAAGTAAAGTAACTGCCCTTACCTGAAACGAAGTGTTGCCTGTAGGAAGACTCAGAGCCTGGGGTATAACTCCAATTCTGAAGTGAAACACACAGCAGAGTTGTCATATATAGATCATACTCTGCTTTAGAGCAAGAAGCACGCTCTTGCTTTCTAGAGTGTCTAGGACAGCAGGAATCATGAGTGTGCTGAGAACAATAGAACGGTGTTTCTTACACATTCGGGCCATATCGAGTCCAACTCTGCCTCTGAAATTGATACAAAGCACAGGTCTTCCAACATCCAATGCTTGTCATTTAAGATGAGAAACGTGTGAGCTTCGTGAACGCTGTAGTTCGTTTGAGCTGTAAAGTAACTGCCCTTCCCTGAAATGAAGTCTTTTTTGTAGGAAGACTAAGAGCCTGGGATTTAACTCCATTTCTGAAGTGAAACACACAGCAGAGTTCTCATATATAGATCACACTCTACTTTAGAGCAAGAAGCACACTCTTGCTTTCTAGACTCTCTAAGACAGCAGGAATCATGAGTGTGCTGAGAACAAAAGAACGGTGTTTCCTACACATATGGACCATATATAGTCCAACTCAGCCTCTGAAATTCATACAAAGCACAGGTCCTCTAACATCCAATGCTTGTCATTTAAGATGAGAAACGTGTGAGCTTCGTGATCGATGTAGTTCATTTGAGCTGTAATGTAACTGCCCTTACCTGAAATGAAGTCTTGTTTGTAGGAAGACTCAGAGCCTGGAATTTAACTCCATTTCTGAAGTGAAACATACAGCAGAGTTCACATCCATTGATCACACTCTGCATTAGAGCAAGAAGCACCCGCTTGCTCTCTAGATTCTCTAATACAGCAGGAAACGTGAGTGTGCTGAGAACAAAAGAACGGTGTTTCCTACACATAGGGACCTTATCTATTCCACCTCTGCTTCTGAAACTGATACAAAGCACTGGTCCTATAACATCCAATGCTTGTCAGTTAAGATTAGAAACGTGTGAGGTCCGTGAACGATGTAGTTCGTTTGAGCTGTAAATTAACTGCCCTTACCTGAAACAAAGTGTTGCTTGTAGGAAGACTCAGAGCCTGGGGTTTAACTCCATTTCTGAAGTGAAACACACAGCAGAGTTGTCATATATAGATCAACTCTGCTTTAGAGCAATAAGCACGCTCTTGCTTTCTAGAGTCTCTAGGACAGCAGGAAACATGAGTGTGCTGAGAACAAAAGAACGGTGTTTCTTACACATTCGGGCAATATCGAGTCCATATCTGCCTCTGAAATTGATACAAAGCACAGGTCCTCCAGCATCCAATGCTTGTCATTTAAGATGAGAAACATGTGAGCTTCGTGAACGATGTAGTTCGTTTGAGCTGTAAAGTAACTGTCCTTCCCTGAAACGATATCTTGTTTGTAGGAAGACTCAGAGCCTGTGATTTAACTGCATTTCTGAAGTGAAACACACAGCAGAGTTCTAATATATAGATCACACTCTGCTTTAGAGCAAGAAGCACACTCTTGCTTTCTAGACTCTCTAAGACAGCAGGAATAATGAGTGTGCTGATAACAAAAGAACGGTGTTTCCTACACATATGGACCATATCTAGTCCAACTCTGCCTCTGAAATTGATACAAAGCAGAGGTCCTCCAGCATCCAGTGCTTGTCATTTAAGATGAGAAACGTGTGAGCTTCGTGAACGATGTAGTTCGTTGGAGCTGTGAAGTAACTGCCCTTCCCTGAAACGATATCTTGTTTGTAGGAAGACTCAGAGCCTGGGATTTAACTCCATTTCTGAAGTGAAACACACAGCAGAGTTCTCATCCATTGATCACACTCTGCTTTAGAGTAAGAAGCACCCTCTAGCTTTCTAGAGTCTCTAAGACAGCAGGAAACGTGAGTGTGCTGAGAACAAAAGAACGGTGTTTCCTACACATACGGACCATATCTAGTCCAACCCTGCTTCTGAAACTGATAAAAAGAGCTGGTCCTCTAACATCCAATGCTTGTCAGTTAAGATGAGAAACGTGTTAGATTCGAGAACGATGTAGTTCGTTTGAGCTGGAAAGTGACTGCCCTTCCCTGAAACGAAGTCTTGCATGTTGAAAGACACAGAGCCTGGGGTTTAACTCCATTTCTGAAGTGAAACACACAGCAGATTATTCATATATAGATCATACTCTGCTTTATAGCAAGAAGCATGCTCTTGCTTTCTAGAGTCTCTAGGACAGCAGGAAACATGAGTGTGCTGAGAACAAAAGAACGGTGTTTCTTACACATTCGGGCCATATTGAGTCCAACTCTGCCTCTGAAATTGATACAAAGCACAGGTCCTCTAACATCCAATGCTTGTCATTTAAGATGAGAAACGTGTGAGCTTCGTGAACGATGTAGTTCATTTGAGCTGTAAAGTAACTGCCCTTACCTGAAACGAAGTGTTGCTTGTAGGAAGACTAAGAGCCTGAGGTTTAACTCCATTTCTGAAGTGAAAAACACAGCAGAGTTGTAATATATAGATCATACTCTGCTTTATAGCAAGAAGCACGCTCTTGCTTTCTAGAGTCTCTAGAACAGCAGGAAACATGACTGTGCCGAGAAGAAAATAACGGTGTTTCTTACACATACGGACCATATCTAGTCCAACTCTGCTTCTGAAACTGATACAAAGCACTGGTCCTCTAACATCCAATGCTTGTCCTTTCAGATGAGAAACGTGTGAGCTTCGTGAATGATGTAGTTCATTTGAGCTGTAATGTAACTGCCCTTACCTGAAATTAATTCTTGTTGTAGGAAGACACAGAGCCTGGGATTTAACTCCATTTCTGAAGTGAAACACACAGCAGAGTTCTCATCCATTGATGACACTCTGCTTTAGAGCAAGAAGCACACTCTTGCTTTCCAGAGTCACTAAGGCAGCAGGAAACCTGAGTGTGGTGAGAACAAAAGAACGGTGTTTCTTACACATTCGGGCCATATTGAGTCCAACTCTGCCTCTGAAATTGATACAAAGCTCAGGTCCTCCTTCATCCAATGCTTGTCAGTTAAGATGAGAAACGTGTGAGCTTCGTGAATGATGTAGTTCGTTTGAGCTGTAAAATAACTGCCCTTCCCTGAAACGAAGTCTTGTTTGTAGGATGACTAAGAGCCTGGGATTTAACTCCATTTCTGAAGTGAAACACACAGCAGAGTTCTCATATATAGATCACACTCTGCTTTAGAGCAAGAAGCAGACTCTTGCTTTCTATACTCTCTAAGACAGCAGGAAACATGAGTGTGCTGAGAACAAAAGAACGGTGTTTCCTACATATACGGACCATATCTAGTCCAACTCTGCCTCTGAAATTGATACAAAGCACAGGTCCTCTAACATCCAATGCTTGTCATTTAAGATGAGAAACGTGTGACCTTCGTGAACGATGTAGTTCTTTTGAGCTGTAATGTAACTGCCCTTACCTGAAACGAAGTGTTGCTTGTAGGAAGACTCAGAGCCTGGGGTTTAACTCCATTTCTGAAGTGAAACACACAGCAGAGTTGTCCTATATAGATCATACTCTGCTTTAGAGCAAGAAGCACACTCTTGCTTTCTAGAGTCTCTAGGACAGCAGGAAACATGAGTGTGCTGAGAACAAAAGAACGGTGTTTCTTACACATTCGGGCCATATCGAGTCCAACTCTGCCTCTGAAATTGATACAAAGCACAGGTCCTCCAGCATCCAATGCTTGTCATTTAAGATGAGAAACGTGTGAGCTTCGTGAACGATGTAGTTCATTTGTGCTGTAAAGTAACTGCCCTTCCCTGAAACGAAGTCTGCTTTGTAGGAAGACTCAGAGCCTGGGATTTAACTCCATTTCTGAAGTGAAACACACAACAGAGTTCTCATCCATTGATCACACTCTGCTTTAGAACAAGAAGCACCCTCTACCTTTCTAGAGTCTCTAAGACAGCAGGAAACGTGAGTGTGCTGAGAAGAAAAGAACGGTGTTTCCTACACATACGGACCATATCTATTCCAACTCTGCTCCTGAAACTGATAAAAAGCACTGCTACTATAACATCCGATGCTTGTCAGTTAAGATTAGAAACGTGTTAGCTTCGTGAACGATGTAGTTCGTTTGAGCTGTAAAGTAACTACCCTTACCTGAAACAAAGTGTTGCTTGTAGGAAGGCTCAGAGCCTGGGGTTTAACTCCATTTCTGAAGTGAAACACACAGCAGAGTTCTCATATATAGATCACACTCTGCTTTAGAGCAAGAAGCACACTCTTGCTTTCTAGACTGTCTAAGACAGCAGGAATCATGAGTGTGCTGAGAACAAAAGAATGGTGTTTCCTACACATACGGACCATATCTAGTCCAACTCTGCCTCTGAAATAGATACAAACCACAGTTCCTCTAACATCCAATGCTTGTCATTTAAGATGAGAAACGTGTGAGCTTCGTGAATGATGTAGTTCATTTGAGCTGTAATGTAACTGCCCTTACCTGAAATGAAGTCTTGCTTGTAGGAAGACTCGGAGCCTGGCATTTAACTCCATTTCTGAAGTGAAACACACAGCAGAGTTCTCATCCATTGATGACACTGTGCTTTAGAGCAAGAAGCACGCTCTTGCATTCCAGAGTCACTAAGGCAGCAGGAAACCTGAGTGTGCTGAGAGCAAAAGAATGGTGTTTCTTACACATACGGACCATGTCTAGTCCAACTCTGCTTCTGAAACTGATACAAAGCACTGGTCCTCTAACATCCAATGCTTGTCAGTTAAGATGAGAAACGTGTGAGCTTCGTGAATAATGTAGTTCATTTGAGCTGTAATGTAACTGCCCTTACCTGAAATTAAGTCCTGTTGTAGGAAGACACAGAGCCTGGGATTTAAATCCATTTCTGAAGTGAAACACACAGCAGAGTTCTCATCCATTGATGACACTCTGCTTTAGAGCAAGAAGCATGCTCTTGCTTTCCAGAGTCACTAAGGCAGCAGGAAACCTGAGTGTGCTGAGAACAAAAGAACGGTTTTTCTTACACATTCGGGCCATATTGAGTCCAACTCTGCCTCTGAAATTGGTACAAAGCACAGGTCCTCCAGCATCCAATGCTTGTCAGTTAAGATGAGAAACGTGTGAGCTTCGTGAACGATGTAGTTCCTTTGAGCTGTAAAATTACTGCCCTTCCCTGAAACGAAGTCTTGTTTGTAGGAAGACTAAGAGCCTGGGATTTAACCCATTTCTGAAGTGAAACACACAGCAGAGTTCTCATATATAGATCACACTATGCTTTAGAGCAAGAAGCAGACTCTTGCTTTCTATACTCTCTAAGACAGCAGGAAACATGTGTGGGCTGAAAACAAAAGAACGGTGTTTCCTTCACATACGGACCATATCTAGTCCAACTCTGCCTCTGAAAATGATACAAAGCTCAGGTCCTCCAGCATCCAATGCTTGTCATTTAAGATGAGAAACGTGTGAGTTTCCTGAACGATGTAGTTCGTTGGAGCTGTAAAGTAACTGCCCTTCCCTGAAACGAAGTCTTGCTTGTAGGAAGACTCAGAGCCTGGGGTTTAACTCCATTTCTGAAGTGAAACACACAGCAGAGTTGCCCTATATAGATCCTACTCTGCTTTAGAGCTAGAAGCACATTCTTGCTTTCTAGAGTCTCTAGGACAGCAGGAAACATGAGTGTGCTGAGAACAAAAGAACGGTGTTTCTTACACATTCGAGCCATATCGAGTCCAACTCTGCCTCTGAAATTGATACAAAGCACAGGTCCTACAGCATCCAATGCTTGTCATTTAAGATGAGAAACGGGTGAGCTTCGGGAATGATGTAGTTCGTTTGAGCTTTAAAGTAACTGCCCTTCCCTGAAACGATATCTTGTTTGTAGGAAGACTCAGAGCCTGGAATTTAACTCCATTTCTGAAGTGAAACACACAGCAGAGTTCTCATCCATTGATGACACTCTGCTTTAGAGCAAGAAGCACACTCTTGCTTTCCAGAGTCACTAAGGCAGCAGGAAACCTGAGTGTGGTGAGAACAAAAGAACGGTGTTTCTTACACATTCGGGCCATATTGAGTCCAACTCTGCCTCTGAAATTGATACAAAGCTCAGGTCCTCCTTCATCCAATGCTTGTCAGTTAAGATGAGAAACGTGTGAGCTTCGTGAATGATGTAGTTCGTTTGAGCTGTAAAATAACTGCCCTTCCCTGAAACGAAGTCTTGTTTGTAGGATGACTAAGAGCCTGGGATTTAACTCCATTTCTGAAGTGAAACACACAGCAGAGTTCTCATATATAGATCACACTCTGCTTTAGAGCAAGAAGCAGACTCTTGCTTTCTATACTCTCTAAGACAGCAGGAAACATGAGTGTGCTGAGAACAAAAGAACGGTGTTTCCTACATATACGGACCATATCTAGTCCAACTCTGCCTCTGAAATTGATACAAAGCACAGGTCCTCTAACATCCAATGCTTGTCATTTAAGATGAGAAACGTGTGACCTTCGTGAACGATGTAGTTCATTTGAGCTGTAATGTAACTGCCCTTACCTGAAACGAAGTGTTGCTTGTAGGAAGACTCAGAGCCTGGGGTTTAACTCCATTTCTGAAGTGAAACACACAGCAGAGTTGTCCTATATAGATCATACTCTGCTTTAGAGCAAGAAGCACACTCTTGCTTTCTAGAGTCTCTAGGACAGCAGGAAACATGAGTGTGCTGAGAACAAAAGAACGGTGTTTCTTACACATTCGGGCCATATCGAGTCCAACTCTGCCTCTGAAATTGATACAAAGCACAGGTCCTCCAGCATCCAATGCTTGTCATTTAAGATGAGAAACGTGTGAGCTTCGTGAACGATGTAGTTCATTTGTGCTGTAAAGTAACTGCCCTTCCCTGAAACGAAGTCTGCTTTGTAGGAAGACTCAGAGCCTGGGATTTAACTCCATTTCTGAAGTGAAACACACAACAGAGTTCTCATCCATTGATCACACTCTGCTTTAGAACAAGAAGCACCCTCTACCTTTCTAGAGTCTCTAAGACAGCAGGAAACGTGAGTGTGCTGAGAAGAAAAGAACGGTGTTTCCTACACATACGGACCATATCTATTCCAACTCTGCTCCTGAAACTGATAAAAAGCACTGCTACTATAACATCCGATGCTTGTCAGTTAAGATTAGAAACGTGTTAGCTTCGTGAACGATGTAGTTCGTTTGAGCTGTAAAGTAACTACCCTTACCTGAAACAAAGTGTTGCTTGTAGGAAGGCTCAGAGCCTGGGGTTTAACTCCATTTCTGAAGTGAAACACACAGCAGAGTTCTCATATATAGATCACACTCTGCTTTAGAGCAAGAAGCACACTCTTGCTTTCTAGACTGTCTAAGACAGCAGGAATCATGAGTGTGCTGAGAACAAAAGAATGGTGTTTCCTACACATACGGACCATATCTAGTCCAACTCTGCCTCTGAAATAGATACAAACCACAGTTCCTCTAACATCCAATGCTTGTCATTTAAGATGAGAAACGTGTGAGCTTCGTGAATGATGTAGTTCATTTGAGCTGTAATGTAACTGCCCTTACCTGAAATGAAGTCTTGCTTGTAGGAAGACTCGGAGCCTGGCATTTAACTCCATTTCTGAAGTGAAACACACAGCAGAGTTCTCATCCATTGATGACACTGTGCTTTAGAGCAAGAAGCACGCTCTTGCATTCCAGAGTCACTAAGGCAGCAGGAAACCTGAGTGTGCTGAGAGCAAAAGAATGGTGTTTCTTACACATACGGACCATGTCTAGTCCAACTCTGCTTCTGAAACTGATACAAAGCACTGGTCCTCTAACATCCAATGCTTGTCAGTTAAGATGAGAAACGTGTGAGCTTCGTGAATAATGTAGTTCATTTGAGCTGTAATGTAACTGCCCTTACCTGAAATTAAGTCCTGTTGTAGGAAGACACAGAGCCTGGGATTTAAATCCATTTCTGAAGTGAAACACACAGCAGAGTTCTCATCCATTGATGACACTCTGCTTTAGAGCAAGAAGCATGCTCTTGCTTTCCAGAGTCACTAAGGCAGCAGGAAACCTGAGTGTGCTGAGAACAAAAGAACGGTTTTTCTTACACATTCGGGCCATATTGAGTCCAACTCTGCCTCTGAAATTGGTACAAAGCACAGGTCCTCCAGCATCCAATGCTTGTCAGTTAAGATGAGAAACGTGTGAGCTTCGTGAACGATGTAGTTCCTTTGAGCTGTAAAATTACTGCCCTTCCCTGAAACGAAGTCTTGTTTGTAGGAAGACTAAGAGCCTGGGATTTAACCCATTTCTGAAGTGAAACACACAGCAGAGTTCTCATATATAGATCACACTATGCTTTAGAGCAAGAAGCAGACTCTTGCTTTCTATACTCTCTAAGACAGCAGGAAACATGTGTGGGCTGAAAACAAAAGAACGGTGTTTCCTTCACATACGGACCATATCTAGTCCAACTCTGCCTCTGAAAATGATACAAAGCTCAGGTCCTCCAGCATCCAATGCTTGTCATTTAAGATGAGAAACGTGTGAGCTTCCTGAACGATGTAGTTCGTTGGAGCTGTAAAGTAACTGCCCTTCCCTGAAACGAAGTCTTGCTTGTAGGAAGACTCAGAGCCTGGGGTTTAACTCCATTTCTGAAGTGAAACACACAGCAGAGTTGCCCTATATAGATCCTACTCTGCTTTAGAGCTAGAAGCACATTCTTGCTTTCTAGAGTCTCTAGGACAGCAGGAAACATGAGTGTGCTGAGAACAAAAGAACGGTGTTTCTTACACATTCGAGCCATATCGAGTCCAACTCTGCCTCTGAAATTGATACAAAGCACAGGTCCTACAGCATCCAATGCTTGTCATTTAAGATGAGAAACGGGTGAGCTTCGGGAATGATGTAGTTCGTTTGAGCTTTAAAGTAACTGCCCTTCCCTGAAACGATATCTTGTTTGTAGGAAGACTCAGAGCCTGGGATTTAACTCCATTTCTGAAGTGAAACACACAGCAGAGTTCTCATCCATTGATGACACTCTGCTTTAGAGCAAGAAGCACACTCTTGCTTTCCAGAGTCACTAAGGCAGCAGGAAACCTGAGTGTTCTGAGAACAAAAGAACGGTGTTTCTTACACATTCGGGCCATATTGAGTCCAACTCTGCCTCTGAAATTGATACAAAGCTCAGGTCCTCCTTCATCCAATGCTTGTCAGTTAAGATGAGAAACGTGTGAGCTTCGTGAATGATGTAGTTCGTTTGAGCTGTAAAATAACTGCCCTTCCCTGAAACGAAGTCTTGTTTGTAGGATGACTAAGAGCCTGGGATTTAACTCCATTTCTGAAGTGAAACACACAGCAGAGTTCTCATCCATTGATGACACTCTGCTTTAGAGCAAGAAGCACACTCTTGCTTTCCAGAGTCACTAAGGCAGCAGGAAACCTGAGTGTGCTGAGAACAAAAGAACGGTGTTTCCTACATATACGGACCATATCTAGTCCAACTCTGCCTCTGAAATTGATACAAAGCACAGGTCCTCTAACATCCAATGCTTGTCATTTAAGATGAGAAACGTGTGACCTTCGTGAACGATGTAGTTCATTTGAGCTGTAATGTAACTGCCCTTACCTGAAACGAAGTGTTGCTTGTAGGAAGACTCAGAGCCTGGGGTTTAACTCCATTTCTGAAGTGAAACACACAGCAGAGTTGTCCTATATAGATCATACTCTGCTTTAGAGCAAGAAGCACACTCTTGCTTTCTAGAGTCTCTAGGACAGCAGGAAACATGAGTGTGCTGAGAACAAAAGAACGGTGTTTCTTACACATTCGGGCCATATCGAGTCCAACTCTGCCTCTGAAATTGATACAAAGCACAGGTCCTCCAGCATCCAATGCTTGTCATTTAAGATGAGAAACGTGTGAGCTTCGTGAACGATGTAGTTCATTTGAGCTGTAAAGTAACTGCCCTTCCCTGAAACGAAGTCTGCTTTGTAGGAAGACTCAGAGCCTGGGATTTAACTCCATTTCTGAAGTGAAACACACAACAGAGTTCTCATCCATTGATCACACTCTGCTTTAGAACAAGAAGCACCCTCTACCTTTCTAGAGTCTCTAAGACAGCAGGAAACGTGAGTGTGCTGAGAAGAAAAGAACGGTGTTTCCTACACATACGGACCATATCTAGTCCAACTCTGCCTCTGAAATTGATACAAAGCACAGGTCTTCTAACATCCAATGCTTGTCATTTAAGACGAGAAACATGTGAGCTTCGTGAACGATGTAGTTCATTTGAGCTCTAAAGTAACTGCCCTTACCTGAAACGAATTGTTGCTTGTAGGAAGACTCAGAGCCTGGTTTTTAACTCCATTTCTGAAGTGAAACACACAGCAGAGTTGTAATATATTGATCATACTCTGCTTTAGAGCAAGAAGCACGCTCTTGCATTCTAGAGTCTCTAGGACAGCAGGAAACATGAGTGTGCTGAAAACAAAAGAACGGTGTTTCCTACACATACGGACCATATCTAGTCCAACCCTGCTTCTGAAACTGATACAAAGCACTGGTCCTCTAAAATCCAATGCTTGTCAGTTAAGATGAGAAACGTGTTAGATTCGTGAACGATGTAGTTCGTTTGAGCTCTAAAGTGACTGCCCTTCCCTGAAACGAAGTCTTGCATGTTGAAACACACAGAGCCTGGGATTTAACTCCATTTCTGAAGGGAAACACACAGCATAGTTCTCATCCATGGATCACACTCTGCTTCAGAGCAAGAAGCACCCTCTTGCTCTCTAGATTCTCTAATACAACAGGAAACGTGAATGTGCTGAGAACAAAAGAACGGTGTTTCCTACACATACGGACCATATCTATTCCAACTCTGCTCCTGAAACTGATAAAAAGCACTGCTACTATAACATCCGATGCTTGTCAGTTAAGATTAGAAACGTGTTAGCTTCGTGAACGATGTAGTTCGTTTGAGCTGTAAAGTAACTACCCTTACCTGAAACAAAGTGTTGCTTGTAGGAAGGCTCAGAGCCTGGGGTTTAACTCCATTTCTGAAGTGAAACACACAGCAGAGTTCTCATATATAGATCACACTCTGCTTTAGAGCAAGAAGCACACTCTTGCTTTCTAGACTGTCTAAGACAGCAGGAATCATGAGTGTGCTGAGAACAAAAGAATGGTGTTTCCTACACATACGGACCATATCTAGTCCAACTCTGCCTCTGAAATAGATACAAACCACAGTTCCTCTAACATCCAATGCTTGTCATTTAAGATGAGAAACGTGTGAGCTTCGTGAATGATGTAGTTCATTTGAGCTGTAATGTAACTGCCCTTACCTGAAATGAGGTTTTGCTTGTAGGAAGACTCGGAGCCTGGCATTTAACTCCATTTCTGAAGTGAAACACACAGCAGAGTTCTCATCCATTGATGACACTGTGCTTTAGAGCAAGAAGCACGCTCTTGCATTCCAGAGTCACTAAGGCAGCAGGAAACCTGAGTGTGCTGAGAGCAAAAGAATGGTGTTTCTTACACATACGGACCATGTCTAGTCCAACTCTGCTTCTGAAACTGATACAAAGCACTGGTCCTCTAACATCCAATGCTTGTCAGTTAAGATGAGAAACGTGTGAGCTTCGTGAATAATGTAGTTCATTTGAGCTGTAATGTAACTGCCCTTACCTGAAATTAAGTCCTGTTGTAGGAAGACACAGAGCCTGGGATTTAAATCCATTTCTGAAGTGAAACACACAGCAGAGTTCTCATCCATTGATGACACTCTGCTTTAGAGCAAGAAGCATGCTCTTGCTTTCCAGAGTCACTAAGGCAGCAGGAAACCTGAGTGTGCTGAGAACAAAAGAACGGTGTTTCTTACACATTCGGGCCATATTGAGTCCAACTCTGCCTCTGAAATTGGTACAAAGCACAGGTCCTCCAGCATCCAATGCTTGTCAGTTAAGATGAGAAACGTGTGAGCTTCGTGAACGATGTAGTTCCTTTGAGCTGTAAAATAACTGCCCTTCCCTGAAACGAAGTCTTGTTTGTAGGAAGACTAAGAGCCTGGGATTTAACCCATTTCTGAAGTGAAACACACAGCAGAGTTCTCATATATAGATCACACTATGCTTTAGAGCAAGAAGCAGACTCTTGCTTTCTATACTCTCTAAGACAGCAGGAAACATGTGTGGGCTGAAAACAAAAGAACGGTGTTTCCTTCACATACGGACCATATCTAGTCCAACTCTGCCTCTGAAAATGATACAAAGCTCAGGTCCTCCAGCATCCAATGCTTGTCATTTAAGATGAGAAACGTGTGAGCTTCCTGAACGATGTAGTTCGTTGGAGCTGTAAAGTAACTGCCCTTCCCTGAAACGAAGTCTTGCTTGTAGGAAGACTCAGAGCCTGGGGTTTAACTCCATTTCTGAAGTGAAACACACAGCAGAGTTGCCCTATATAGATCCTACTCTGCTTTAGAGCTAGAAGCACATTCTTGCTTTCTAGGGTCTCTAGGACAGCAGGAAACATGAGTGTGCTGAGAACAAAAGAACGGTGTTTCTTACACATTCGAGCCATATCGAGTCCAACTCTGCCTCTGAAATTGATACAAAGCACAGGTCCTACAGCATCCAATGCTTGTCATTTAAGATGAGAAACGGGTGAGCTTCGGGAATGATGTAGTTCGTTTGAGCTTTAAAGTAACTGCCCTTCCCTGAAACGATATCTTGTTTGTAGGAAGACTCAGAGCCTGGGATTTAACTCCATTTCTGAAGTGAAACACACAGCAGAGTTCTCATCCATTGATGACACTCTGCTTTAGAGCAAGAAGCACACTCTTGCTTTCCAGAGTCACTAAGGCAGCAGGAAACCTGAGTGTTCTGAGAACAAAAGAACGGTGTTTCTTACACATTCGGGCCATATTGAGTCCAACTCTGCCTCTGAAATTGATACAAAGCTCAGGTCCTCCTTCATCCAATGCTTGTCAGTTAAGATGAGAAACGTGTGAGCTTCGTGAATGATGTAGTTCGTTTGAGCTGTAAAATAACTGCCCTTCCCTGAAACGAAGTCTTGTTTGTAGGATGACTAAGAGCCTGGGATTTAACTCCATTTCTGAAGTGAAACACACAGCAGAGTTCTCATATATAGATCACACTCTGCTTTAGAGCAAGAAGCAGACTCTTGCTTTCTATACTCTCTAAGACAGCAGGAAACATGAGTGTGCTGAGAACAAAAGAACGGTGTTTCCTACATATACGGACCATATCTAGTCCAACTCTGCCTCTGAAATTGATACAAAGCACAGGTCCTCTAACATCCAATGCTTGTCATTTAAGATGAGAAACGTGTGACCTTCGTGAACGATGTAGTTCATTTGAGCTGTAATGTAACTGCCCTTACCTGAAACGAAGTGTTGCTTGTAGGAAGACTCAGAGCCTGGGGTTTAACTCCATTTCTGAAGTGAAACACACAGCAGAGTTGTCCTATATAGATCATACTCTGCTTTAGAGCAAGAAGCACACTCTTGCTTTCTAGAGTCTCTAGGACAGCAGGAAACATGAGTGTGCTGAGAACAAAAGAACGGTGTTTCTTACACATTCGGGCCATATCGAGTCCAACTCTGCCTCTGAAATTGATACAAAGCACAGGTCCTCCAGCATCCAATGCTTGTCATTTAAGATGAGAAACGTGTGAGCTTCGTGAACGATGTAGTTCATTTGTGCTGTAAAGTAACTGCCCTTCCCTGAAACGAAGTCTGCTTTGTAGGAAGACTCAGAGCCTGGGATTTAACTCCATTTCTGAAGTGAAACACACAACAGAGTTCTCATCCATTGATCACACTCTGCTTTAGAACAAGAAGCACCCTCTACCTTTCTAGAGTCTCTAAGACAGCAGGAAACGTGAGTGTGCTGAGAAGAAAAGAACGGTGTTTCCTACACATACGGACCATATCTATTCCAACTCTGCTCCTGAAACTGATAAAAAGCACTGCTACTATAACATCCGATGCTTGTCAGTTAAGATTAGAAACGTGTTAGCTTCGTGAACGATGTAGTTCGTTTGAGCTGTAAAGTAACTACCCTTACCTGAAACAAAGTGTTGCTTGTAGGAAGGCTCAGAGCCTGGGGTTTAACTCCATTTCTGAAGTGAAACACACAGCAGAGTTCTCATATATAGATCACACTCTGCTTTAGAGCAAGAAGCACACTCTTGCTTTCTAGACTGTCTAAGACAGCAGGAATCATGAGTGTGCTGAGAACAAAAGAATGGTGTTTCCTACACATACGGACCATATCTAGTCCAACTCTGCCTCTGAAATAGATACAAACCACAGTTCCTCTAACATCCAATGCTTGTCATTTAAGATGAGAAACGTGTGAGCTTCGTGAATGATGTAGTTCATTTGAGCTGTAATGTAACTGCCCTTACCTGAAATGAAGTCTTGCTTGTAGGAAGACTCGGAGCCTGGCATTTAACTCCATTTCTGAAGTGAAACACACAGCAGAGTTCTCATCCATTGATGACACTGTGCTTTAGAGCAAGAAGCACGCTCTTGCATTCCAGAGTCACTAAGGCAGCAGGAAACCTGAGTGTGCTGAGAGCAAAAGAATGGTGTTTCTTACACATACGGACCATGTCTAGTCCAACTCTGCTTCTGAAACTGATACAAAGCACTGGTCCTCTAACATCCAATGCTTGTCAGTTAAGATGAGAAACGTGTGAGCTTCGTGAATAATGTAGTTCATTTGAGCTGTAATGTAACTGCCCTTACCTGAAATTAAGTCCTGTTGTAGGAAGACACAGAGCCTGGGATTTAAATCCATTTCTGAAGTGAAACACACAGCAGAGTTCTCATCCATTGATGACACTCTGCTTTAGAGCAAGAAGCATGCTCTTGCTTTCCAGAGTCACTAAGGCAGCAGGAAACCTGAGTGTGCTGAGAACAAAAGAACGGTTTTTCTTACACATTCGGGCCATATTGAGTCCAACTCTGCCTCTGAAATTGGTACAAAGCACAGGTCCTCCAGCATCCAATGCTTGTCAGTTAAGATGAGAAACGTGTGAGCTTCGTGAACGATGTAGTTCCTTTGAGCTGTAAAATTACTGCCCTTCCCTGAAACGAAGTCTTGTTTGTAGGAAGACTAAGAGCCTGGGATTTAACCCATTTCTGAAGTGAAACACACAGCAGAGTTCTCATATATAGATCACACTATGCTTTAGAGCAAGAAGCAGACTCTTGCTTTCTATACTCTCTAAGACAGCAGGAAACATGTGTGGGCTGAAAACAAAAGAACGGTGTTTCCTTCACATACGTACCATATCTAGTCCAACTCTGCCTCTGAAAATGATACAAAGCTCAGGTCCTCCAGCATCCAATGCTTGTCATTTAAGATGAGAAACGTGTGAGCTTCCTGAACGATGTAGTTCGTTGGAGCTGTAAAGTAACTGCCCTTCCCTGAAACGAAGTCTTGCTTGTAGGAAGACTCAGAGCCTGGGGTTTAACTCCATTTCTGAAGTGAAACACACAGCAGAGTTGCCCTATATAGATCCTACTCTGCTTTAGAGCTAGAAGCACATTCTTGCTTTCTAGAGTCTCTAGGACAGCAGGAAACATGAGTGTGCTGAGAACAAAAGAACGGTGTTTCTTACACATTCGAGCCATATCGAGTCCAACTCTGCCTCTGAAATTGATACAAAGCACAGGTCCTACAGCATCCAATGCTTGTCATTTAAGATGAGAAACGGGTGAGCTTCGGGAATGATGTAGTTCGTTTGAGCTTTAAAGTAACTGCCCTTCCCTGAAACGATATCTTGTTTGTAGGAAGACTCAGAGCCTGGGATTTAACTCCATTTCTGAAGTGAAACACACAGCAGAGTTCTCATCCATTGATGACACTCTGCTTTAGAGCAAGAAGCACACTCTTGCTTTCCAGAGTCACTAAGGCAGCAGGAAACCTGAGTGTGCTGAGAACAAAAGAACGGTGTTTCCTACATATACGGACCATATCTAGTCCAACTCTGCCTCTGAAATTGATACAAAGCACAGGTCCTCTAACATCCAATGCTTGTCATTTAAGATGAGAAACGTGTGACCTTCGTGAACGATGTAGTTCATTTGAGCTGTAATGTAACTGCCCTTACCTGAAACGAAGTGTTGCTTGTAGGAAGACTCAGAGCCTGGGGTTTAACTCCATTTCTGAAGTGAAACACACAGCAGAGTTGTCCTATATAGATCATACTCTGCTTTAGAGCAAGAAGCACACTCTTGCTTTCTAGAGTCTCTAGGACAGCAGGAAACATGAGTGTGCTGAGAACAAAAGAACGGTGTTTCTTACACATTCGGGCCATATCGAGTCCAACTCTGCCTCTGAAATTGATACAAAGCACAGGCCCTCCAGCATCCAATGCTTGTCATTTAAGATGAGAAACGTGTGAGCTTCGTGAACGATGTAGTTCATTTGAGCTGTAAAGTAACTGCCCTTCCCTGAAACGAAGTCTGCTTTGTAGGAAGACTCATAGCCTGGGATTTAACTCCATTTCTGAAGTGAAACACACAACAGAGTTCTCATCCATTGATCACACTCTGCTTTAGAACAAGAAGCACCCTCTACCTTTCTAGAGTCTCTAAGACAGCAGGAAACGTGAGTGTGCTGAGAAGAAAAGAACGGTGTTTCCTACACATACGGACCATATCTAGTCCAACTCTGCCTCTGAAATTGATACAAAGCACAGGTCTTCTAACATCCAATGCTTGTCATTTAAGACGAGAAACATGTGAGCTTCGTGAACGATGTAGTTCATTTGAGCTCTAAAGTAACTGCCCTTACCTGAAACGAATTGTTGCTTGTAGGAAGACTCAGAGCCTGGTTTTTAACTCCATTTCTGAAGTGAAACACACAGCAGAGTTGTAATATATTGATCATACTCTGCTTTAGAGCAAGAAGCACGCTCTTGCATTCTAGAGTCTCTAGGACAGCAGGAAACATGAGTGTGCTGAAAACAAAAGAACGGTGTTTCCTACACATACGGACCATATCTAGTCCAACCCTGCTTCTGAAACTGATACAAAGCACTGGTCCTCTAAAATCCAATGCTTGTCAGTTAAGATGAGAAACGTGTTAGATTCGTGAACGATGTAGTTCGTTTGAGCTCTAAAGTGACTGCCCTTCCCTGAAACGAAGTCTTGCATGTTGAAACACACAGAGCCTGGGATTTAACTCCATTTCTGAAGGGAAACACACAGCATAGTTCTCATCCATGGATCACACTCTGCTTCAGAGCAAGAAGCACCCTCTTGCTCTCTAGATTCTCTAATACAACAGGAAACGTGAATGTGCTGAGAACAAAAGAACGGTGTTTCCTACACATACGGACCATATCTATTCCAACTCTGCTCCTGAAACTGATAAAAAGCACTGCTACTATAACATCCGATGCTTGTCAGTTAAGATTAGAAACGTGTTAGCTTCGTGAACGATGTAGTTCGTTTGAGATGTAAAGTAACTACCCTTACCTGAAACAAAGTGTTGCTTGTAGGAAGGCTCAGAGCCTGGGGTTTAACTCCATTTCTGAAGTGAAACACACAGCAGAGTTCTCATATATAGATCACACTCTGCTTTAGAGCAAGAAGCACACTCTTGCTTTCTAGACTGTCTAAGACAGCAGGAATCATGAGTGTGCTGAGAACAAAAGAATGGTGTTTCCTACACATACGGACCATATCTAGTCCAACTCTGCCTCTGAAATAGATACAAACCACAGTTCCTCTAACATCCAATGCTTGTCATTTAAGATGAGAAACGTGTGAGCTTCGTGAATGATGTAGTTCATTTGAGCTGTAATGTAACTGCCCTTACCTGAAATGAGGTTTTGCTTGTAGGAAGACTCGGAGCCTGGCATTTAACTCCATTTCTGAAGTGAAACACACAGCAGAGTTCTCATCCATTGATGACACTGTGCTTTAGAGCAAGAAGCACGCTCTTGCATTCCAGAGTCACTAAGGCAGCAGGAAACCTGAGTGTGCTGAGAGCAAAAGAATGGTGTTTCTTACACATACGGACCATGTCTAGTCCAACTCTGCTTCTGAAACTGATACAAAGCACTGGTCCTCTAACATCCAATGCTTGTCAGTTAAGATGAGAAACGTGTGAGCTTCGTGAATAATGTAGTTCATTTGAGCTGTAATGTAACTGCCCTTACCTGAAATTAAGTCCTGTTGTAGGAAGACACAGAGCCTGGGATTTAAATCCATTTCTGAAGTGAAACACACAGCAGAGTTCTCATCCATTGATGACACTCTGCTTTAGAGCAAGAAGCATGCTCTTGCTTTCCAGAGTCACTAAGGCAGCAGGAAACCTGAGTGTGCTGAGAACAAAAGAACGGTGTTTCTTACACATTCGGGCCATATTGAGTCCAACTCTGCCTCTGAAATTGGTACAAAGCACAGGTCCTCCAGCATCCAATGCTTGTCAGTTAAGATGAGAAACGTGTGAGCTTCGTGAACGATGTAGTTCCTTTGAGCTGTAAAATAACTGCCCTTCCCTGAAACGAAGTCTTGTTTGTAGGAAGACTAAGAGCCTGGGATTTAACCCATTTCTGAAGTGAAACACACAGCAGAGTTCTCATATATAGATCACACTATGCTTTAGAGCAAGAAGCAGACTCTTGCTTTCTATACTCTCTAAGACAGCAGGAAACATGTGTGGGCTGAAAACAAAAGAACGGTGTTTCCTTCACATACGGACCATATCTAGTCCAACTCTGCCTCTGAAAATGATACAAAGCTCAGGTCCTCCAGCATCCAATGCTTGTCATTTAAGATGAGAAACGTGTGAGCTTCCTGAACGATGTAGTTCGTTGGAGCTGTAAAGTAACTGCCCTTCCCTGAAACGAAGTCTTGCTTGTAGGAAGACTCAGAGCCTGGGGTTTAACTCCATTTCTGAAGTGAAACACACAGCAGAGTTGCCCTATATAGATCCTACTCTGCTTTAGAGCTAGAAGCACATTCTTGCTTTCTAGGGTCTCTAGGACAGCAGGAAACATGAGTGTGCTGAGAACAAAAGAACGGTGTTTCTTACACATTCGAGCCATATCGAGTCCAACTCTGCCTCTGAAATTGATACAAAGCACAGGTCCTACAGCATCCAATGCTTGTCATTTAAGATGAGAAACGGGTGAGCTTCGGGAATGATGTAGTTCGTTTGAGCTTTAAAGTAACTGCCCTTCCCTGAAACGATATCTTGTTTGTAGGAAGACTCAGAGCCTGGGATTTAACTCCATTTCTGAAGTGAAACACACAGCAGAGTTCTCATCCATTGATGACACTCTGCTTTAGAGCAAGAAGCACACTCTTGCTTTCCAGAGTCACTAAGGCAGCAGGAAACCTGAGTGTGCTGAGAACAAAAGAACGGTGTTTCTTACACATTCGGGCCATATTGAGTCCAACTCTGCCTCTGAAATTGATACAAAGCTCAGGTCCTCCTTCATCCAATGCTTGTCAGTTAAGATGAGAAACGTGTGAGCTTCGTGAATGATGTAGTTCGTTTGAGCTGTAAAATAACTGCCCTTCCCTGAAACGAAGTCTTGTTTGTAGGATGACTAAGAGCCTGGGATTTAACTCCATTTCTGAAGTGAAACACACAGCAGAGTTCTCATATATAGATCACACTCTGCTTTAGAGCAAGAAGCAGACTCTTGCTTTCTATACTCTCTAAGACAGCAGGAAACATGAGTGTGCTGAGAACAAAAGAACGGTGTTTCCTACATATACGGACCATATCTAGTCCAACTCTGCCTCTGAAATTGATACAAAGCACAGGTCCTCTAACATCCAATGCTTGTCATTTAAGATGAGAAACGTGTGACCTTCGTGAACGATGTAGTTCATTTGAGCTGTAATGTAACTGCCCTTACCTGAAACGAAGTGTTGCTTGTAGGAAGACTCAGAGCCTGGGGTTTAACTCCATTTCTGAAGTGAAACACACAGCAGAGTTGTCCTATATAGATCATACTCTGCTTTAGAGCAAGAAGCACACTCTTGCTTTCTAGAGTCTCTAGGACAGCAGGAAACATGAGTGTGCTGAGAACAAAAGAACGGTGTTTCTTACACATTCGGGCCATATCGAGTCCAACTCTGCCTCTGAAATTGATACAAAGCACAGGTCCTCCAGCATCCAATGCTTGTCATTTAAGATGAGAAACGTGTGAGCTTCGTGAACGATGTAGTTCATTTGTGCTGTAAAGTAACTGCCCTTCCCTGAAACGAAGTCTGCTTTGTAGGAAGACTCAGAGCCTGGGATTTAACTCCATTTCTGAAGTGAAACACACAACAGAGTTCTCATCCATTGATCACACTCTGCTTTAGAACAAGAAGCACCCTCTACCTTTCTAGAGTCTCTAAGACAGCAGGAAACGTGAGTGTGCTGAGAAGAAAAGAACGGTGTTTCCTACACATACGGACCATATCTATTCCAACTCTGCTCCTGAAACTGATAAAAAGCACTGCTACTATAACATCCGATGCTTGTCAGTTAAGATTAGAAACGTGTTAGCTTCGTGAACGATGTAGTTCGTTTGAGCTGTAAAGTAACTACCCTTACCTGAAACAAAGTGTTGCTTGTAGGAAGGCTCAGAGCCTGGGGTTTAACTCCATTTCTGAAGTGAAACACACAGCAGAGTTCTCATATATAGATCACACTCTGCTTTAGAGCAAGAAGCACACTCTTGCTTTCTAGACTGTCTAAGACAGCAGGAATCATGAGTGTGCTGAGAACAAAAGAATGGTGTTTCCTACACATACGGACCATATCTAGTCCAACTCTGCCTCTGAAATAGATACAAACCACAGTTCCTCTAACATCCAATGCTTGTCATTTAAGATGAGAAACGTGTGAGCTTCGTGAATGATGTAGTTCATTTGAGCTGTAATGTAACTGCCCTTACCTGAAATGAAGTCTTGCTTGTAGGAAGACTCGGAGCCTGGCATTTAACTCCATTTCTGAAGTGAAACACACAGCAGAGTTCTCATCCATTGATGACACTGTGCTTTAGAGCAAGAAGCACGCTCTTGCATTCCAGAGTCACTAAGGCAGCAGGAAACCTGAGTGTGCTGAGAGCAAAAGAATGGTGTTTCTTACACATACGGACCATGTCTAGTCCAACTCTGCTTCTGAAACTGATACAAAGCACTGGTCCTCTAACATCCAATGCTTGTCAGTTAAGATGAGAAACGTGTGAGCTTCGTGAATAATGTAGTTCATTTGAGCTGTAATGTAACTGCCCTTACCTGAAATTAAGTCCTGTTGTAGGAAGACACAGAGCCTGGGATTTAAATCCATTTCTGAAGTGAAACACACAGCAGAGTTCTCATCCATTGATGACACTCTGCTTTAGAGCAAGAAGCATGCTCTTGCTTTCCAGAGTCACTAAGGCAGCAGGAAACCTGAGTGTGCTGAGAACAAAAGAAAGGTTTTTCTTACACATTCGGGCCATATTGAGTCCAACTCTGCCTCTGAAATTGGTACAAAGCACAGGTCCTCCAGCATCCAATGCTTGTCAGTTAAGATGAGAAACGTGTGAGCTTCGTGAACGATGTAGTTCCTTTGAGCTGTAAAATTACTGCCCTTCCCTGAAACGAAGTCTTGTTTGTAGGAAGACTAAGAGCCTGGGATTTAACCCATTTCTGAAGTGAAACACACAGCAGAGTTCTCATATATAGATCACACTATGCTTTAGAGCAAGAAGCAGACTCTTGCTTTCTATACTCTCTAAGACAGCAGGAAACATGTGTGGGCTGAAAACAAAAGAACGGTGTTTCCTTCACATACGGACCATATCTAGTCCAACTCTGCCTCTGAAAATGATACAAAGCTCAGGTCCTCCAGCATCCAATGCTTGTCATTTAAGATGAGAAACGTGTGAGCTTCCTGAACGATGTAGTTCGTTGGAGCTGTAAAGTAACTGCCCTTCCCTGAAACGAAGTCTTGCTTGTAGGAAGACTCAGAGCCTGGGGTTTAACTCCATTTCTGAAGTGAAACACACAGCAGAGTTGCCCTATATAGATCCTACTCTGCTTTAGAGCTAGAAGCACATTCTTGCTTTCTAGAGTCTCTAGGACAGCAGGAAACATGAGTGTGCTGAGAACAAAAGAACGGTGTTTCTTACACATTCGAGCCATATCGAGTCCAACTCTGCCTCTGAAATTGATACAAAGCACAGGTCCTACAGCATCCAATGCTTGTCATTTAAGATGAGAAACGGGTGAGCTTCGGGAATGATGTAGTTCGTTTGAGCTTTAAAGTAACTGCCCTTCCCTGAAACGATATCTTGTTTGTAGGAAGACTCAGAGCCTGGGATTTAACTCCATTTCTGAAGTGAAACACACAGCAGAGTTCTCATCCATTGATGACACTCTGCTTTAGAGCAAGAAGCACACTCTTGCTTTCCAGAGTCACTAAGGCAGCAGGAAACCTGAGTGTGCTGAGAACAAAAGAACGGTGTTTCTTACACATTCGGGCCATATTGAGTCCAACTCTGCCTCTGAAATTGATACAAAGCTCAGGTCCTCCTTCATCCAATGCTTGTCAGTTAAGATGAGAAACGTGTGAGCTTCGTGAATGATGTAGTTCGTTTGAGCTGTAAAATAACTGCCCTTCCCTGAAACGAATTCTTGTTTGTAGGATGACTAAGAGCCTGGGATTTAACTCCATTTCTGAAGTGAAACACACAGCAGAGTTCTCATATATAGATCACACTCTGCTTTAGAGCAAGAAGCAGACTCTTGCTTTCTATACTCTCTAAGACAGCAGGAAACATGAGTGTGCTGAGAACAAAAGAACGGTGTTTCCTACATATACGGACCATATCTAGTCCAACTCTGCCTCTGAAATTGATACAAAGCACAGGTCCTCTAACATCCAATGCTTGTCATTTAAGATGAGAAACGTGTGACCTTCGTGAACGATGTAGTTCATTTGAGCTGTAATGTAACTGCCCTTACCTGAAACGAAGTGTTGCTTGTAGGAAGACTCAGAGCCTGGGGTTTCACTCCATTTCTGAAGTGAAACACACAGCAGAGTTGTCCTATATAGATCATACTCTGCTTTAGAGCAAGAAGCACACTCTTGCTTTCTAGAGTCTCTAGGACAGCAGGAAACATGAGTGTGCTGAGAACAAAAGAACGGTGTTTCTTACACATTCGGGCCATATCGAGTCCAACTCTGCCTCTGAAATTGATACAAAGCACAGGTCCTCCAGCATCCAATGCTTGTCATTTAAGATGAGAAACGTGTGAGCTTCGTGAACGATGTAGTTCATTTGAGCTGTAAAGTAACTGCCCTTCCCTGAAACGAAGTCTGCTTTGTAGGAAGACTCAGAGCCTGGGATTTAACTCCATTTCTGAAGTGAAACACACAACAGAGTTCTCATCCATTGATCACACTCTGCTTTAGAACAAGAAGCACCCTCTACCTTTCTAGAGTCTCTAAGACAGCAGGAAACGTGAGTGTGCTGAGAAGAAAAGAACGGTGTTTCCTACACATACGGACCATATCTAGTCCAACTCTGCCTCTGAAATTGATACAAAGCACAGGTCTTCTAACATCCAATGCTTGTCATTTAAGACGAGAAACATGTGAGCTTCGTGAACGATGTAGTTCATTTGAGCTCTAAAGTAACTGCCCTTACCTGAAACGAATTGTTGCTTGTAGGAAGACTCAGAGCCTGGTTTTTAACTCCATTTCTGAAGTGAAACACACAGCAGAGTTGTAATATATTGATCATACTCTGCTTTAGAGCAAGAAGCACGCTCTTGCATTCTAGAGTCTCTAGGACAGCAGGAAACATGAGTGTGCTGAAAACAAAAGAACGGTGTTTCCTACACATACGGACCATATCTAGTCCAACCCTGCTTCTGAAACTGATACAAAGCACTGGTCCTCTAAAATCCAATGCTTGTCAGTTAAGATGAGAAACGTGTTAGATTCGTGAACGATGTAGTTCGTTTGAGCTCTAAAGTGACTGCCCTTCCATGAAACGAAGTCTTGCATGTTGAAACACACAGAGCCTGGGATTTAACTCCATTTCTGAAGGGAAACACACAGCATAGTTCTCATCCATGGATCACACTCTGCTTCAGAGCAAGAAGCACCCTCTTGCTCTCTAGATTCTCTAATACAACAGGAAACGTGAATGTGCTGAGAACAAAAGAACGGTGTTTCCTACACATACGGACCATATCTATTCCAACTCTGCTCCTGAAACTGATAAAAAGCACTGCTACTATAACATCCGATGCTTGTCAGTTAAGATTAGAAACGTGTTAGCTTCGTGAACGATGTAGTTCGTTTGAGATGTAAAGTAACTACCCTTACCTGAAACAAAGTGTTGCTTGTAGGAAGGCTCAGAGCCTGGGGTTTAACTCCATTTCTGAAGTGAAACACACAGCAGAGTTCTCATATATAGATCACACTCTGCTTTAGAGCAAGAAGCACACTCTTGCTTTCTAGACTGTCTAAGACAGCAGGAATCATGAGTGTGCTGAGAACAAAAGAATGGTGTTTCCTACACATACGGACCATATCTAGTCCAACTCTGCCTCTGAAATAGATACAAACCACAGTTCCTCTAACATCCAATGCTTGTCATTTAAGATGAGAAACGTGTGAGCTTCGTGAATGATGTAGTTCATTTGAGCTGTAATGTAACTGCCCTTACCTGAAATGAGGTTTTGCTTGTAGGAAGACTCGGAGCCTGGCATTTAACTCCATTTCTGAAGTGAAACACACAGCAGAGTTCTCATCCATTGATGACACTGTGCTTTAGAGCAAGAAGCACGCTCTTGCATTCCAGAGTCACTAAGGCAGCAGGAAACCTGAGTGTGCTGAGAGCAAAAGAATGGTGTTTCTTACACATACGGACCATGTCTAGTCCAACTCTGCTTCTGAAACTGATACAAAGCACTGGTCCTCTAACATCCAATGCTTGTCAGTTAAGATGAGAAACGTGTGAGCTTCGTGAATAATGTAGTTCATTTGAGCTGTAATGTAACTGCCCTTACCTGAAATTAAGTCCTGTTGTAGGAAGACACAGAGCCTGGGATTTAAATCCATTTCTGAAGTGAAACACACAGCAGAGTTCTCATCCATTGATGACACTCTGCTTTAGAGCAAGAAGCATGCTCTTGCTTTCCAGAGTCACTAAGGCAGCAGGAAACCTGAGTGTGCTGAGAACAAAAGAACGGTGTTTCTTACACATTCGGGCCATATTGAGTCCAACTCTGCCTCTGAAATTGGTACAAAGCACAGGTCCTCCAGCATCCAATGCTTGTCAGTTAAGATGAGAAACGTGTGAGCTTCGTGAACGATGTAGTTCCTTTGAGCTGTAAAATAACTGCCCTTCCCTGAAACGAAGTCTTGTTTGTAGGAAGACTAAGAGCCTGGGATTTAACCCATTTCTGAAGTGAAACACACAGCAGAGTTCTCATATATAGATCACACTATGCTTTAGAGCAAGAAGCAGACTCTTGCTTTCTATACTCTCTAAGACAGCAGGAAACATGTGTGGGCTGAAAACAAAAGAACGGTGTTTCCTTCACATACGGACCATATGTAGTCCAACTCTGCCTCTGAAAATGATACAAAGCTCAGGTCCTCCAGCATCCAATGCTTGTCATTTAAGATGAGAAACGTGTGAGCTTCCTGAACGATGTAGTTCGTTGGAGCTGTAAAGTAAATGCCCTTCCCTGAAACGAAGTCTTGCTTGTAGGAAGACTCAGAGCCTGGGGTTTAACTCCATTTCTGAAGTGAAACACACAGCAGAGTTGCCCTATATAGATCCTACTCTGCTTTAGAGCTAGAAGCACATTCTTGCTTTCTAGGGTCTCTAGGACAGCAGGAAACATGAGTGTGCTGAGAACAAAAGAACGGTGTTTCTTACACATTCGAGCCATATCGAGTCCAACTCTGCCTCTGAAATTGATACAAAGCACAGGTCCTACAGCATCCAATGCTTGTCATTTAAGATGAGAAACGGGTGAGCTTCGGGAATGATGTAGTTCGTTTGAGCTTTAAAGTAACTGCCCTTCCCTGAAACGATATCTTGTTTGTAGGAAGACTCAGAGCCTGGGATTTAACTCCATTTCTGAAGTGAAACACACAGCAGAGTTCTCATCCATTGATCACACTCTGCTTTAGAGCAAGAAGCACGCTCTTGCTTTCCAGAGTCACTAAGGCAGCCAGAAACCTGAGTGTGCTGAGAACAAAAGAACGGTGTTTCCTACACATACGGACCATTTCTAGTCCACTCTGCCTCTGAAATTGATACAAAGCACAGGTCCTCTAACATCCAATGCTTGTCTTTTAAGATGAGAAACGTGTGAGCTTCGTGAACGATGTAGTTCATTTGAGCTGTAATGTAACTGCCCTTACCTGAAATGAAGTCTTGCTTGTAGGAAGACTCGGAGCCTGGGATTTAACTCCATTTCTGAAGTGAAACACACAGCATAGTTCTCATCCATTGATGACACTCTGCTTTAGAGGAAGAAGCACACTCTTGCTTTCCAGAGTGGAAGGCAGCAGGAAACCTGAGTGTGCTGAGAGCAAAAGAACGGTGTTTCTTACACATACGGACCATATCCAGTCCAACTCTGCTTCTGAAACTGATACAAAGCACTGGTCCTCTAACATCCAATGCTTGTCAGTTAAGATGAGAAACGTGTGAGCTTCCTGAACGATGTAGTTCGTTTGAGCTGTAAAGTAAATGCCCTTACCTGAAAGGAAGTGTTGCTTGTAGGAAGACTCAGAGCATGGGGTTTAACTCCATTTCTGAAGTGAAACACACAGCCGAGTTCGCATCCATTGATCACACTCTGCTTTAGAACAAGAAGCACCCTCTACCTTTCTAGAGTCTCTAATAGAGCAGGAAACGTGAGTGTGCTGAGAACAAAAGAACGGTGTTTCCTACACATACGGACCATATCTAGTCCAACTCTGCTTCTGAAACTGATACAAAGCACTCGTCCTCTAACATCCAATGCTTGTCATTTAAGATGAGAAACGTGTTAGATTCGTGAACGATGTAGTTCGTTTGAGCTCTAAAGTGACTGCCCTTCCCTGAAACGAAGTATTGCATGTTGAAACACACAGAGCCTGGGATTTAACTCCATTTTTGAAGGGAAACACACAGCATAGTTCACATCCATTGACCACACTCTGCTTCAGAGCAAGAAGCACCCTCTTGCTCTCTAGAATCTCTAATACAGCAGGAAACGTGAGTGTGCTGAGAACAAAAGAACGGTGTTTCCTACACATATGGACCATATCTATTCCAACTCTGCTTCTGAAACTGATACAAAGCACTGGTCCTATAACATCTGATGCTTGCCAGTTAAGATTAGAAACGTGTGAGCTTCGTGAACGATGTAGTTCGTTTGAGCTGTAAGTAACTGCCTTTTCCTGAAACAAAGTGTTGCTTGTAGGAAGACTCAGAGCCTGGGGTTTAACTCCATTTGTGAAGTGAAAAATCCAGCAGAGTTGTCATATATAGATCATACTCTGCTTTATAGCAAGAAGCACGCTCTTGCTTTCTAGAGTCTCTAGGACAGCAGGAATCATTAGTGTGCTGAGAACAAAAGAACGGTTTTTACTACACATACGGACCATATCTAGTCCAACTCTGCCTCTGAAATTGATACAAAGCACAGGTCCTCTAACATCCAATGCTTATCATTTAAGATGAGAAACGTGTGATCTTCGTGAACGATGTAGTTCATTTAAGCTGTAATGTAACTGCCCTTACCTGAAATGAAGTCTTGCTTGTAGGAAGACTCAGAGCCTGGGATTTAACTCCATTTCTGAAGTGAAACACACAGCAGAGTTCTCATCCATTGATGACACACTGCTTTAGAGCAAGTAGCACACTCTTGCTTTCCAGAGTCACTAAGGAAGCAGGAAAACTGAGTGTGCTGAGAGCAAAAGAACGGTGTTTCTTACACATTCGGACCATATCTAGTCCAACTCTGCCTCTGAAATTGATACAAAACTCATTTCCTCTAAAATCCAATGCTTGTCAGTTAAGATGAGAAACGTGTGAGCTTCGTGAAGGATGTACTTCATTTGAGCTGAAAAGTGACTGCCCTTACCTGAAACGAAGTATTTATTGTAGGAAGACACAGAGCCTGGGTTTTAACTCCATTTCTGAACGGAAACACAAAGCATAGTTCTCTTCCATGGATCACACTCTGCTTTAGAGCAAGAAGCACGCTCTTGCTTTCTACATTCTCTAATACAGTAGGAAACGTGAGTGTGCTTAGAACAAATGAACGATGTTTCCTACACATACGGACCATATCTATTCCAACTCTGCCTCTGAAATTGATACAAAGCACAGGTCCTCCAACATCCAATGCTTGTCATTTAAGATGAGAAACGTGTGAGCTTCGTGAACGATGTAGTTCATTTGAGCTGTAATGTAACTGCACTTACCTGAAATGAAGTCTTGCTAGTAGGAAGACTCAGAGCCTGGGATTTAACTCCATTTCTGAAGTGAAACACACAGCAGAGTTCTCATCCATTGATCACACTCTGCTTTAGAACAAGAAGCACCCTCTACCTTTCTAGAGTCTCTAAGACAGCAGGAAACGTGAGTGTGCTGAGAACAAAAGAATGGTGTTTCTTACACATTCGGGCCATATCGAGTCCAAATCTGCCTCTGAAATTGATACAAAGCACAGGTCCTCCAGCATCCAATGCTTGTCTTTTAAGATGAGAAACGTGTGAGCTTCGTGAACGATGTAGTTCTTTTGAGCTGTAAAATAACTGCCCTTCCCTGAAACGAATCCTTGTTTGTAGGAAGACTAAGAGCCTGGGATTTAACTCCATTTCTGAAGTGAAACACACAGCAGAGTTCTCATATATAGATCACACTCTGCTTTAGAGCAAGAAGCACATTCTTGCTTTCTAGAGTCTCTAGGACAGCAGGAAACATGAGTGTGCTGAGAACAAAAGAACGGTGTTTCTTACACATACGCACCATATCTATTCCAACTCTGCTTCTGAAACTGATACAAAGCACTGGTCCTATAACATCCGATGCTTGTCAGTTAAGATTAGAAACGTGTGAGCTTCGTGAACGATGTAGTTCGTTTGAGCTGTAAGTAACTGCCCTTACCTGAAACAAAGTGTTGCTTGTAGGAAGACTAAGAGCCTGGGATTTAACTCCATTTCTGAACGGAAACACAAAGCATAGTTCTCTTCCATGGATCACACTCTGCTTTAGAGCAAGAAGCACGCTCTTGCTTTCTACATTCTCTAATACAGTAGGAAACGTGAGTGTGCTTAGAACAAATGAACGATGTTTCCTACACATACGGACCATATCTATTCCAACTCTTCCTCTGAAATTGATACAAAGCACAGGTCCTCCAACATCCAATGCTTGTCATTTAAGATGAGAAACGGGTGAGCTTCGTTCACGATGTAGTTCATTTGAGCTGTAATGTAACTGCACTTACCTGAAATGAAGTCTTGCTTGTAGGAAGACTCAGAGCCTGGGATTTAACTCCATTTCTGAAGTGAAACACACAGCAGAGTTCTCATCCATTGATCACACTCTGCTTTAGAACAAGAAGCACCCTCTACCTTTCTAGAGTCTCTAAGACAGCAGGAAACGTGAGTGTGCTGAGAACAAAAGAATGGTGTTTCTTACACATTCGGGCCATATCGAGTCCAAATCTCCCTCTGAAATTGATACAAAGCACAGGTCCTCCAGCATCCAATGCTTGTCTTTTAAGATGAGAAACGTGTGAGCTTCGTGAACGATGTAGTTCTTTTGAGCTGTAAAATAACTGCCCTTCCCTGAAACGAAGCCTTGTTTGTAGGAAGACTAAGAGCCTGGGATTTAACCCCATTTCTGAAGTGAAACACACAGCAGAGTTCTCATATATAGATCACACTCTGCTTTAGAGCAAGAAGCACATTCTTGCTTTCTAGAGTCTCTAGGACAGCAGGAAACATGAGTGTGCTGAGAACAAAAGAACGGTGTTTCTTACACATACGCACCATATCTATTCCAACTCTGCTTCTGAAACTGATACAAAGCACTGGTCCTATAACATCCGATGCTTGTCAGTTAAGATTAGAAACGTGTTAGCTTCGTGAACGATGTAGATCGTTTGAGCTGTAAGTAACTGCCCTTACCTGAAACAAAGTGTTGCTTGTAGGAAGACTAAGAGCCTTGGATTTAACTCCATTTCTGAAGTGAAACACACAGCAGAGTTCTCATACATAGATCACACTCTGCTTTAGAGCAAGAAGCACGCTCTTGCTTTCTAGAGTCTCTAGGACAGCAGGAAACATGAGTGTGCTGAGAACAAAAGAACGGTGTTTCTTACACATTCGGGCCATATCGAGTCCAACTCTGCCTCTGAAATTGATACAAAGCAGAGGTCCTCCAGCATCCAATGCTTGTCATTTAAGATGAGAAACGTGTGAGCTTCGTGAACGATGTAGTTCGTTTGAGCTGTAAAGTAACTGCCCTTCCCTGAAACGATATCTTGTTTGTATGAAGACTCAGAGCCTGGGTTTTAACTCCATTTCTGAAGTAAAACACACAGCAGAGTTTTCATCCATTGATGACACTCTGCTTTAGAGCAAGAAGCACGCTCTTGCTTTCCAGAGTCACTAAGGCAGCAGGAAACCTGAGTGTGCTGAGAACAAAAGAACGGTGTTTCTTACACATTCGGGCCATATTGAGTCCAACTCTGCCTCTGAAATTCATACAAAGCACAGTTCCTCCAGCATCCAATGCTTGTCATTTAAGATGAGAAACGTGTGACTTTCGTGAACGATGTAGTTCATTTGAGCTGTAATGTAACTGCCCTTACCTGAAATGAAGTCTTGCTTGTAGGAAGACTCGGAGCCTGGGATTTAACTCCATTTCTGAAGTAAAGCACACAGCAGAGTTGTCATATATAGATCATACTCTGCTTTTGAGCTAGAAGCACGCTCTTGCTTTCTAGAGTGTCTAGGACAGCAGGAAACATGAGTGTGCTGAGAACAAAAGAACGGTGTTTCTTACACATTCGGGCCATATTGAGTCCATCTCTGCCTCTGAAATTGATACAAAGCAGAGGTCCTCCAGCATCCAATGCTTGTCATTTAAGATGAGAAACGTGTGAGCTTCGTGAATGATGTAGTTCGTTGGAGCTGTAAAGTAACTGCCCTTCCCTGAAACGATATCTTGTTTGTAGGAAGACTCAGAGCCTGGGATTTAACTCCATTTCTGAAGTGAAACACACAGCAGAGTTCTCATCTATTGATCACACTCTGCTTTAGAGTAAGAAGCACCCTCTACCTTTCTAGACTCTCTAAGACAGCAGGAAACGTGAGTGTGCTGAGAACAAAAGAACGGTGTTTCCTACACATATGGACCATATCTAGTCCAACCCTGCTTCTGAAACTGATACACAGCACTGGTCCTCTAACATCCAATGCTTGTCAGTTAAGATGAGAAACGTGTGAGCTTCGTGAACGATGTAGTTCATTTGAGCTGTAAAGTAACTGCCCTTCCCTGAAACGAAGTCTTGTTTGTAGGAAGACTCAGAGCCTGGGGTTTAACTCCATTTCTGAAGTGAAACACAGAGCAGAGTTGTCATATATAGATCATACTCTGCTTTAGAGCAAGAAGCACGCTCTTGCTTTCTAGAGTCTCTAGGACAGCAGGAAACATGAGTGTGCTGAGAACAAAAGAACGGTGTTTCTTACACATTCGGGCCATATCGAGTCCAACTCTGCCTCTGAAATTGATACAAAGCAGAGGTCCTCCAGCATCCAATGCTTGTCATTTAAGATGAGAAACGTGTGAGCTTCGTGAACGATGTAGTTCGTTTGAGCTGTAAAGTAACTGCCCTTTCCTGAAACGATATCTTGTTTGTAGGAAGACTCAGAGCCTGGGATATAACTCCATTTCTGAAGTGAAACACACAGCAGAGTTTTCGTCCATTGATCACACTCTGCTTTAGAGTAAGAAGCACCCTCTATCTTTCTAGAGTCTCTAAGACAGCAGGAAACGTGAGTGTGCTGAGAACAAATGAACGGTGTTTCCTACACATACGGACCATATCTAGTCCAACCTTGCTTCTGAAACTGATACAAAGCACTGTTCCTCTAACATCCAATGCTTGTCAGTTAAGATGAGAAACGTGTGAGCTTCGTGAACGATGTAGTTCATTTGAGCGGTAAAGTAACTGCCCTTCCCTGAAACGAAGTCTTGTTTGTAGGAAGACTCAGAGCCTGGGATTTAACTCCATTTCTGAAGTGAAACACACAGCAGAGTTCTCATCCATTGATCACACTCTGCTTTAGAACAAGAAGCACCCTCTACCTTTCTAGAGTCTCTAAGACAGCAGGAAACGTGAGTGTGCTGAGAACAAAAGAACGGTGTTTCTTACACATACGGACCATATCTATTCCAACTCTGCTTCTGAAACTGATACAAAGCACTGGTCCGATAACATCCAATGCTTGTCAGTTAAGATGAGAAAAGTGTGAGCTTCGAGAATGATGTAGTTCATTTGAGCTATAATGTAACTGCCCTTACCTGAAATTAAGTCTTGTTGTAGGAAGACACAGAGCCTTGGATTTAACTCCATTTCTGAAGTGAAACACACAGCAGAGTTTTCATCCATTGATGACACTCTGCTTTAGAGCAAGAAGCACGCTCTTGCTTTCCAGAGTCACTAAGGCAGCAGGAAACCTGAGTGTGCTGAGAACAAAGAACGGTGTTTCTTACACATTCGGGCCATATTGAGTCCAACTCTGCCTCTGAAATTGATAGAAAGCACAGTTCCTCCAGCATCCAATGCTTGTCAGTTAAGATGAGAAACGTGTGAGCTTCGTGAACGATGTAGTTCATTTGAGCTGTAAAATAACTGCCATTCCCTGAAACGAAGTCTTGTTTGTAGGAAGACTAAGAGCCTGGGATTTAACTCCATTTCTGAAGTGAAACACACAGCAGAGTTCTCATATATAGATCACACTCTGCTTTAGAGCAAGAAGCAGACTCTTGCTTTCTAGACTCTCTTAGGCAGCACGAAACATGAGTGTGCTGAGAACAAAAGAACAGTGTTTCCTACACATACGGACCATACCTAGTCCAACTCTGCCTCTGAAATTGATACAAACCACAGGTCCTCTAACATCCAATGCTTGTCATTTAAGATGAGAAACGTGTGACTTTCGTGAACGATGTAGTTCATTTGAGCTGTAATGTAACTGCCCTTACCTGAAATGAAGTCTTGCTTGTAGGAAGACTCGGAGCCTGGGATTTAACTCCATTTCTGAAGTGAAACACACAGCAGAGTTCTCATATATAGATCACACTCTGCTTTAGAGCAAGAAGCACACTCTTGCTTTCTAGACTCTCAAAGACAGCAGGAATCATGAGTGTGCTGAGAACAAAAGAACGGTGTTTCCTACACATACGGACCATATCTAGTCCAACTCTGCCTCTGAAATTGATACAAAGCTCAGAACCTCTAACATCCAATGCTTGTCATTTAAGATGAGAAATGTGTGAGCTTCGTGAACGATGTTGTTCCTTTGAGAAGTAAAGTAACTGCCCTTACCTGAAACGAAGTGTTGCCTGTAGGAAGACTCAGAGCCTGGGGTTTAACTCCATTTCTGAAGTAAAGCAAACAGCAGAGTTGTCATATATAGATCATACTCTGCTTTAGAGCAAGAAGCACGCTCTTGCTTTCTAGAGTGTCTAGGACAGCAGGAAACATGAGTGTGCTGAGAACAAAAGAACGGTGTTTCTTACACATTCGGGCCATATTGAGTCCATCTCTGCCTCTGAAATTGATACAAAGCAGAGGTCCTCCAGCATCCAATGCTTGTCATTTAAGATGAGAAACGTGTGAGCTTCGTGAATGATGTAGTTCGTTGGAGCTGTAAAGTAACTGCCCTTCCCTGAAACGATATCTTGTTTGTAGGAAGACTCAGAGCCTGGGATTTAACTCCATTTCTGAAGTGAAACACACAGCAGAGTTCTCATCCATTGATCACACTCTGCTTTAGAATAAGAAGCACCCTCTACCTTTCTAGAGTCTCTAAGACAGCAGGAAACGTGAGTGTGCTGAGAACAAAAGAACGGTGTTTCTTACACATTCGGGCCATATCGAGTCCAAATCTGCCTCTGAAATTGATACAAAGCACAGGTCCTCTAACATCCAATGCTTGTCATTTAAGATGAGAAACGTGGGAGCTTCGTGAACGATGTTGTTCCTTTGAGAAGTAAAGTAACTGCCCATACCTGAAACGAAGTGTTGCCTGTAGGAAGACTCAGAGCCTGGGGTTAAACTCCATTTCTGAAGTAAAGCACACAGCAGAGTTGTCATATATAGATCATACTCTGCTTTTGAGCAAGAAGCACGCTCTTGCTTTCTAGAGTGTCTGGGACAGCAGGAAACATGAGTGTGCTGAGAACAAAAGAACGGTGTTTCTTACACATTCGGGCCATATTGAGTCCATCTCTGCCTCTGAAATTGATACAAAGCAGAGGTCCTCCAGCATCCAATGCTTGTCATTTAAGATGAGAAACGTGTGAGCTTCGTGAATGATGTAGTTCGTTGGAGCTGTAAAGTAACTGCCCTTCCCTGAAACGATATCTTGTTTGTAGGAAGACTCAGAGCCTGGGATTTAACTCCATTTCTGAAGTGAAACACACAGCAGAGTTCTCATCCATTGATCACACTCTGCTTTAGAGTAAGAAGCACCCTCTACCTTTCTAGACTCTCTAAGACAGCAGGAAACGTGAGTGTGCTGAGAACAAAAGAACGGTGTTTCTTACACATTTGGGCCATATCGAGTCCAAATCTGCCTCTGAAATTGATACAAAGCACAGGTCCTCCAGCATCCAATGCTTGTCATTTAAGATGAGAAACGTGTGAGCTTCGTGAATGATGTAGTTCTTTTGAGCTGTAAAATAACTGCCCTTCCCTGAAACGAAGTCTTGTTTGTAGGAATACTCAGAGCCTGGGATTTAACTCCATTTCTGAAGTGAAACACACAGCAGAGTTCTCATATATAGATCACACTCTGCTTTAGAGCAAGAAGCACACTCTTGCTTTCTATACTCTCTAAGAGAGCAGGAATCATGAGTGTGCTTAGAACAAAAGAACGGTGTTTCTTACACATTCGGGCCATATTGAGTCCAACTCTGCCTCTGAAATTGATACAAAGCAGAGGTCCTCCTGCATCCAATGCTTGTCATTTAAGATGAGAAACGTGTGAGCTTCGTGAACGATGTAGTTCGTTTGAGCTGTAAAGTAACTGCCCTTCCCTGAAACGATATCTTGTTTGTAGGAAGACTCAGAGCCTGGGATTTAACTCCATTTCTGAAGTGAAACACAAAGCAGAGTTTTCATCCATTGATCACACTCTGCTTTAGAGTAAGAAGCACCCTCTATCTTTCTAGAGTCTCTAAGACAGCAGGAAACGTGAGTGTGCTGAGAACAAAAGAACGGTGTTTCCTACACATATGGACCATATCTAGTCCAACCCTGCTTCTGAAACTGATACACAGCACTGGTCCTCTAACATCCAATGCTTGTCAGTTAAGATGAGAAACGTGTGAGCTTCGTGAACGATGTAGTTCATTTGAGCTGTAAAGTAACTGCCCTTCCCTGAAACGAAGTCTTGTTTGTAGGAAGACTCAGAGCCTGGGGTTTAACTCCATTTCTGAAGTGAAACACAGAGCAGAGTTGTCATATATAGATCATACTCTGCTTTAGAGCAAGAAGCACGCTCTTGCTTTCTAGAGTCTCTAGGACAGCAGGAAACATGAGTGTGCTGAGAACAAAAGAACGGTGTTTCTTACACATTCGGGCTATATCGAGTCCAACTCTGCCTCTGAAATTGATACAAAGCAGAGGTCCTCCAGCATCCAATGCTTGTCATTTAAGATGAGAAACGTGTGAGCTTCGTGAACGATGTAGTTCGTTTGAGCTGTAAAGTAACTGCCCATTCCTGAAACGATATCTTGTTTGTAGGAAGACTCAGAGCCTGGGATATAACTCCATTTCTGAAGTGAAACACACAGCAGAGTTTTCATCCATTGATCACACTCTGCTTTAGAGTAAGAAGCACCCTCTATCTTTCTATAGTCTCTAAGACAGCAGGAAACGTGAGTGTGCTGAGAACAAAAGAACGGTGTTTCCTACACATACGGACCATATCTAGTCCAACCTTGCTTCTGAAACTGATACAAAGCACTGGTCCTCTAACATCCAATGCTTGTCAGTTAAGATGAGAAACGTGTGAGCTTCGTGAACGATGTAGTTCATTTGAGCGGTAAAGTAACTGCCCTTCCCTGAAACGAAGTCTTGTTTGTAGGAAGACTAAGAGCCTGGGATTTAACTCCATTTCTGAAGTGAAACACACAGCAGAGTTCTCATATATAGATCACACTCTGCTTTAGAGCAAGAAGCAGACTCTTGCTTTCTAGACTCTCTTAGGCAGCACGAAACATGAGTGTGCTGAGAACAAAAGAACGGTGTTTCCTACACATACGGACCATACCTAGTCCAACTCTGCCTCTGAAATTGATACAAACCACAGGTCCTCTAACATCCAATGCTTGTCATTTAAGATGAGAAACGTGTGACTTTCGTGAACGATGTAGTTCATTTGAGCTGTAATGTAACTGCCCTTACCTGAAATGAAGTCTTGCTTGTAGGAAGACTCGGAGCCTGGGATTTAACTCCATTTCTGAACTGAAACACACAGCAGAGTTCTCATATATAGATCACACTCTGCTTTAGAGCAAGAAGCACACTCTTGCTTTCTAGACTCTCAAAGACAGCAGGAATCATGAGTGTGCTGAGAACAAAAGAACGGTGTTTCCTACACATACGGACCATATCTAGTCCAACTCTGCCTCTGAAATTGATACAAAGCAGAGGTCCTCCAGCATCCAATGCTTGTCATTTAAGATGAGAAACGTGTGAGCTTCGTGAATGATGTAGTTCGTTGGAGCTGTAAAGTAACTGCCCTTCCCTGAAACGATATCTTGTTTGTAGGAAGACTCAGAGCCTGGGATTTAACTCCATTTCTGAAGTGAAACACACAGCAGAGTTCTCATCCATTGATCACACTCTGCTTTAGAGTAAGAAGCACCCTCTACCTTTCTAGAGTCTCTAAGACAGCAGGAAACGTGAGTGTGCTGAGAACAAAAGAACGGTGTTTCTTACACATTCGGGCCATATCGAGTCCAAATCTGCCTCTGAAATTGATACAAAGCACAGGTCCTCTAACATCCAGTGCTTGTCATTTAAGATGAGAAACGTGTGAGCTTCGTGAACGATGTTGTTCCTTTGAGAAGTAAAGTATCTGCCCATACCTGAAACGAAGTGTTGCCTGTAGGAAGACTCAGAGCCTGGGGTTTAACTCCATTTCTGAAGTAAAGCACACAGCAGAGTTGTCATATATAGATCATACTCTGCTTTTGAGCAAGAAGCACGCTCTTGCTTTCTAGAGTGTCTAGGACAGCAGGAAACATGAGTGTGCTGAGAACAAAAGAACGGTGTTTCTTACACATTCGGGCCATATTGAGTCCATCTCTGCCTCTGAAATTGATACAAAGCAGAGGTCCTCCAGCATCCAATGCTTGTCATTTAAGATGAGAAACGTGTGAGCTTCGTGAATGATGTAGTTCGTTGGAGCTGTAAAGTAACTGCCCTTCCCTGAAACGATATCTTGTTTGTAGGAAGACTCAGAGCCTGGGATTTAACTCCATTTCTGAAGTGAAACACACAGCAGAGTTCTCATCCATTGATCACACTCTGCTTTAGAGTAAGAAGCACCCTCTACCTTTCTAGACTCTCTAAGACAGCAGGAAACGTGAGTGTGCTGAGAACAAAAGAACGGTGTTTCTTACACATTTGGGCCATATCGAGTCCAAATCTGCCTCTGAAATTGATACAAAGCACAGGTCCTCCAGCATCCAATGCTTGTCATTTAAGATGAGAAACGTGTGAGCTTCGTGAATGATGTAGTTCTTTTGAGCTGTAAAATAACTGCCCTTCCCTGAAACGAAGTCTTGTTTGTAGGAATACTCAGAGCCTGGGATTTAACTCCATTTCTGAAGTGAAACACACAGCAGAGTTCTCATATATAGATCACACTCTGCTTTAGAGCAAGAAGCACACTCTTGCTTTCTATACTCTCTAAGAGAGCAGGAATCATGAGTGTGCTTAGAACAAAAGAACGGTGTTTCTTACACATTCGGGCCATATTGAGTCCAACTCTGCCTCTGAAATTGATACAAAGCAGAGGTTCTCCAGCATCCAATGCTTGTCATTTAAGATGAGAAACGTGTGAGCTTCGTGAACGATGTAGTTCGTTTGAGCTGTAAAGTAACTGCCCTTCCCTGAAACAATATCTTGTTTGTAGGAAGACTCAGAGCCTGGGATTTAACTCCATTTCTGAAGTGAAACACACAGCAGAGTTCTCATCCATTGATCACACTCTCCTTTAGAGTAAGAAGCACCCTCTATCTTTCTAGAGTCTCTAAGACAGCAGGAAACGTGAGTGTGCTGAGAACAAAAGAACGGTGTTTCCTACACATATGGACCATATCTAGTCCAACCCTGCTTCTGAAACTGATACACAGCACTGGTCCTCTAACATCCAATGCTTGTCAGTTAAGATGAGAAACGTGTGAGCTTCGTGAACGATGTAGTTCATTTGAGCTGTAAAGTAACTGCCCTTACCTGAAATGAAGTCTTGCTTGTAGGAAGACTCGGAGCCTGGGATTTAACTCCATTTCTGAAGTGAAACACACAGCAGAGTTCTCATATATAGATCGCACTCTGCTTTAGAGCAAGAAGCACACTCTTGCTTTCTAGACTCTCAAAGACAGCAGGAATCATGAGTGTGCTGAGAACAAAAGAACGGTGTTTCCTACACATACGGACCATATCTAGTCCAACTCTGCCTCTGAAATTGATACAAAGCACAGGGCCTCCAGCATCCAATGCTTGTCATTTAAGATGAGAAACGTGTGAGCTTCGTGAACGATGTAGTTCATTTGAGCTGTAAAATAACTGCCCTTCCCTGAAACGAAGTCTTGTTTGTAGGAAGACTCAGAGCCTGGGATTTAACTCCATTTCTGAAGTGAAACACACAGCAGAGTTCTCATATATAGATCACACTCTGCTTTAGAGCAAGAAGCACACTCTTGCTTTCTAGACTCTCTAAGAGAGCAGGAATCATGAGTGTGCTGAGAACAAAAGAACGGTGTTTCTTACACATTCGGGCCATATTGAGTCCAACTCTGCCTCTGAAATTGATACAAAGCAGAGGTCCTCCAGCATCCAATGCTTGTCATTTAATATGAGAAACGTGTGAGCTTCGTGAATGATGTAGTTCGTTTGAGATGTAAAGTAACTGCCCTTCCCTGAAACGATATCTTGTTTGTAGGAAGACTCAGAGCCTGGGATTTAACTCCATTTCTGAAGTGAAACACACAGCAGAGTTCTCATCCATTGATCACACTCTGCTTTAGTGTAAGAAGCACCCTCTACCTTTCTAGAGTCTCTAAGACAGCAGGAAACGTGAGTGTGCTGAGAACAAAAGAACGGTGTTTCTTACACATTCGGGCCATATCGAGTCCAAATCTGCCTCTGAAATTGATACAAAGCACAGGTCCTCCAGCATCCAATGCTTGTCATTTAAGATGAGAAACGTGTGAGCTTCGTGAATGATGTAGTTCTTTTGAGCTGTAAAATAACTGCCATTCCCTGAAATGAAGTCTTGTTTGTAGGAATACTCACAGCCTGGGATTTAACTCCATTTCTGAAGTGAAACACACAGCAGAGTTCTCATATATAGATCACACTCTGCTTTAGAGCAAGAAGCACGCTCTTGCTTTCTAGAGTCTCTAGGACACCAGGAAACATGAGTGTGCTGAGAACAAAAGAACGGTGTTTCTTACACATTCGGGCCATATTGAGTCCAACTCTGCCTCTGAAATTGATACAAAGCACAGTTCCTCCAGCATCCAATGCTTGTCAGTTAAGATGAGAAACGTGTGAGCTTCGTGAACGATGTAGTTCATTTGAGCTGTAAAATAACTGCCCTTCCCTGAAACGAAGTCTTGTTTGTAGGAAGACTAAGAGCCTGGGATTTAACTCCATTTCTGAAGTGAAACACACAGCAGAGTTCTCATATATAGATCACACTATGCTTTAGAGCAAGAAGCAGACTCTTGCTTTCTAGACTCTCTTAGGCAGCACGAAACATGAGTGTGCTGAGAACAAAAGAACGGTGTTTCCTACACATACGGACCATACCTAGTCCAACTCTGCCTCTGAAATTGATACAAACCACAGGTCCTCTAACATCCAATGCTTGTCATTTAAGATGAGAAACGTGTGAGCTTCGTGAACGATGTAGTTCATTTGAGCTGTAATGTAACTGCCCTTACCTGAAAGGAAGTCTTGCTTGTAGGAAGACTCGGAGCCTGGGATTTAACTCCATTTCTGAAGTGAAACACACAGCAGAGTTCTCATATATAGATCACACTCTGCTTTAGAGCAAGAAGCACACTCTTGCTTTCTAGACTCTCAAAGACAGCAGGAATCATGAGTGTGCTGAGAACAAAAGAACGGTGTTTCCTACACATACGGACCATATCTAGTCCAACTCTGCCTCTGAAATTGATACAAAGCACAGGTCCTCCAGCATCCAATGCTTGTCATTTAAGATGAGAAACGTGTGAGCTTCGTGAACGATGTAGTTCATTTGAGCTGTAAAATAACTGCCCTTCCCTGAAACGAAGTCTTGTTTGTAGGAAGACTCAGAGCCTGGGATTTAACTCCATTTCTGAAGTGAAACACACAGCAGAGTTCTCATATATAGATCACACTCTGCTTTAGAGCAAGAAGCACACTCTTGCTTTCTAGACTCTCTAAGACAGCAAGAATCATGAGTGTGCTGAGAACAAAAGAACGGTGTTTCCTACACATACGGACCATATCTAGTCCAACTCTGCCTCTGAAATTGATACAAAGCACAGAACCTCTAACATCCAATGCTTGTCATTTAAGATGAGAAACGTGTGAGCTTCGTGAACGATGTTGTTCCTTTGAGAAGTAAAGTAACTGCCCTTACCTGAAACGAAGTGTTGCCTGTAGGAAGACTCAGAGCCTGGGGTTTAACTCCATTTCTGAAGAAAAGCACACAGCAGTGTTGTCATATATAGATCATACTCTGCTTTAGAGCAAGAAGCACGCTCTTGCTTTCTAGAGTGTCTAGGACAGCAGGAAACATGAGTGTGCTGAGAACAAAAGAACGGTGTTTCTTACACATTCGGGCCCTATTGAGTCCATCTCTGCCTATGAAATTGATACAAAGCAGAGGTCCTCCAGCATCCAATGCTTGTCATTTAAGATGAGAAACGTGTGAGCTTCGTGAATGATGTAGTTCGTTGGAGCTGTAAAGTAACTGCCCTTCCCTGAAACGATATCTTGTTTGTAGGAAAACTCAGAGCCTGGGATTTAACTCCATTTCTGAAGTGAAACACACAGCAGAGTTCTCATCCATTGATCACACTCTGCTTTAGAGTAAGAAGCACCCTCTACCTTTCTAGAGTCTCTAAGACAGCAGGAAACGTGAGTGTGATGAGAACAAAAGAACGGTGTTTCTTACACATTCGGGCCATATCGAGTCCAAATCTGCCTCTGAAATTGATACAAAGCACAGGTCCTCCAGCATCCAATGCTTGTCATTTAAGATGAGAAACGTGTGAGCTTCGTGAATGATGTAGTTCTTTTGAGCTGTAAAATAACTGCCCTTCCCTGAAACGAAGTCTTGTTTGTAGGAATACTCAGAGCCTGGGATTTAACTCCATTTCTGAAGTGAAACACACAGCAGAGTTCTCATATATAGATCACACTCTGCTTTAGAGCAAGAAGCACACTCTTGCTTTCTAGACTCTCTAAGAGAGCAGGAATCATGAGTGTGCTGAGAACAAATAACGGTGTTTCTTACACATTCGGGCCATATTGAGTCCAACTCTGCCTCTGAAATTGATACAAAGCAGAGGTCCTCCAGCATCCAATGCTTGTCATTTAAGATGAGAAACGTGTGAGCTTCGTGAATGATGTAGTTCGTTTGAGCTGTAAAGTAACTGCCCTTCCCTGAAACGATATCTTGTTTGTAGGAAGACTCAGAGCCTAGGATTTAACTCCATTTCTGAGGTGAAACACACAGCAGAGTTCTCATCCATTGATCACACTCTGCTTTAGAGTAAGAAGCACCCTCTATCTTTCTAGAGTCTCTAAGACAGCAGGAAACGTGAGTGTGCTGAGAACAAAAGAACGGTGTTTCCTACACATACGGACCATATCTAGTCCAACTCTGCCTCTGAAATTGATACAAACCACAGGTCCTCTAAAATCCAATGCTTGTCATTTAAGATGAGAAACGTGTGACTTCCGTGAACGATGTAGTTCATTTGAGCTGTAATGTAACTGCCCTTACCTGAAAGGAAGTCTTGCTTGTAGGAAGACTCGGAGCCTGGGATTTAACTCCATTTCTGAAGTGAAACACACAGCAGAGTTCTCATATATAGATCACACTCTGCTTTAGAGCAAGAAGCACACTCTTGCTTTCTAGACTCTCAAAGACAGCAGGAATCATGAGTGTGCTGAGAACAAAAGAACGGTGTTTCCTACACATACGGACCATATCTAGTCCAACTCTGCCTCTGAAATTGATACAAAGCAAAGGTCCTACAGCATCCAATGCTTGTCATTTAAGATGAGAAACGTGTGAGCTTCGTGAACGATGTAGTTCATTTGAGCTGTAAAATAACTGCCCTTCCCTGAAACGAAGTCTTGTTTGTAGGAAGACTCAGAGCCTGGGATTTAACTCCATTTCTGAAGTGAAACACACAGCAGAGTTCTCATCCATTGATCACACTCTGCTTTAGAGTAAGAAGCACCCTCTATCTTTCTAGAGTCTCTAAGACAGCAGGAAACGTGAGTGTGCTGAGAACAAAAGAACGGTGTTTCCTACACATACGGACCATATCTAGTCCAACCCTGCTTCTGAAACTGATACACAGCACTGGTCCTCTAACATCCAATGCTTGTCAGTTAAGATGAGAAACGTGTGAGCTTCGTGAACAATGTTGTTCCTTTGAGAAGTAAAGTAACTGCCCTTACCTGAAACGAAGTGTTGCCTGTAGGAAGACTCAGAGCCTGGGGTTTAACTCCATTTCTGAAGTGAAGCACACAGCAGAGTTGTCATATATAGATCATACTCTGCTTTAGAGCAAGAAGCACGCTCTTGCTTTCTAGAGTGTCTAGGACAGCAGGAAACCTGAGTGTGCTGAGAACAAAAGAACGGTGTTTCTTACACATTCGGGCCATATTGAGTCCATCTCTGCCTCTGAAATTGATACAAAGCAGAGGTCCTCCAGCATCCAATGCTTGTCATTTAAGATGAGAAACGTGTGAGCTTCGTGAATGATGTAGTTCATTGGAGCTGTAAAGTAACTGCCCTTCCCTGAAACGATATCTTGTTTGTAGGAAGACTCAGAGCCTGGGATTTAACTCCATTTCTGAAGTGAAACACACAGCAGAGTTCTCATCCATTGATCACACTCTGCTTTAGAGTAAGAAGCACCCTCTACCTTTCTAGAGTCTCTAAGACAGCAGGAAACGTGAGTGTGCTGAGAACAAAAGAACGGTGTTTCTTACACATTCGGGCCATATCGAGTCCAAATCTGCCTCTGAAATTGATACAAAGCACAGGTCCTCCAGCATCCAATACTTGTCATTTAAGATGAGAAACGTGTGAGCTTTGTGAATGATGTAGTTCTTTTGAGCTGTAAAATAACTGCCCTTCCATGAAATGAAGTCTTGTTTGTAGGAATACTCAGAGCCTGGGATTTAACTCCATTTCTGAAGTAAAGCACACAGCAGAGTTGTCATATATAGATCATACTCTGCTTTTGAGCAAGAAGCACGCTCTTGCTTTCTAGAGTGTCTAGGACAGCAGGAAACATGAGTGTGCTGAGAACAAAAGAACGGTGTTTCTTACACATTCGGGCCATATTGAGTCCATCTCTGCCTCTGAAATTGATACAAAGCAGAGGTCCTCCAGCATCCAATGCTTGTCATTTAAGATGAGAAACGTGTGAGCTTCGTGAATGATGTAGTTCGTTGGAGCTGTAAAGTAACTGCCCTTCCCTGAAACGATATCTTGTTTGTAGGAAGACTCAGAGCCTGGGATTTAACTCCATTTCTGAAGTGAAACACACAGCAGAGTTCTCATCCATTGATCACACTCTGCTTTAGAGTAAGAAGCACCCTCTACCTTTCTAGACTCTCTAAGACAGCAGGAAACGTGAGTGTGCTGAGAACAAAAGAACGGTGTTTCTTACACATTTGGGCCATATCGAGTCCAAATCTGCCTCTGAAATTGATACAAAGCACAGGTCCTCCAGCATCCAATGCTTGTCATTTAAGATGAGAAACGTGTGAGCTTCGTGAATGATGTAGTTCTTTTGAGCTGTAAAATAACTGCCCTTCCCTGAAACGAAGTCTTGTTTGTAGGAATACTCAGAGCCTGGGATTTAACTCCATTTCTGAAGTGAAACACACAGCAGAGTTCTCATATATAGATCACACTCTGCTTTAGAGCAAGAAGCACACTCTTGCTTTCTATAATCTCTAAGAGAGCAGGAATCATGAGTGTGCTTAGAACAAAAGAACGGTGTTTCTTACACATTCGGGCCATATTGAGTCCAACTCTGCCTCTGAAATTGATACAAAGCAGAGGTTCTCCAGCATCCAATGGTTGTCATTTAAGATGAGAAACGTGTGAGCTTCGTGAACGATGTAGTTCGTTTGAGCTGTAAAGTAACTGCCTTTCCCTGAAACGATATCTTGTTTGTAGGAAGACTCAGAGCCTGGGATTTAACTCCATTTCTGAAGTGAAACACACAGCAGAGTTCTCATCCATTGATCACACTCTCCTTTAGAGTAAGAAGCACCCTCTATCTTTCTAGAGTCTCTAAGACAGCAGGAAACGTGAGTGTGCTGAGAACAAAAGAACGGTGTTTCCTACACATATGGACCATATCTAGTCCAACCCTGCTTCTGAAACTGATACACAGCACTGGTCCTCTAACATCCAATGCTTGTCAGTTAAGATGAGAAACGTGTGAGCTTCGTGAACGATGTAGTTCATTTGAGCTGTAAAGTAACTGCCCTTACCTGAAATGAAGTCTTGCTTGTAGGAAGACTCGGAGCCTGGGATTTTACTCCATTTCTGAAGTGAAACACACAGCAGAGTTCTCATATATAGATCACACTCTGCTTTAGAGCAAGAAGCACACTCTTGCTTTCTAGACTCTCAAAGACAGCAGGAATCATGAGTGTGCTGAGAACAAAAGAACGGTGTTTCCTACACATACGGACCATATCTAGTCCAACTCTGCCTCTGAAATTGATACAAAGCACAGGTCCTCCAGCATCCAATGCTTGTCATTTAAGATGAGAAACGTGTGAGCTTCGTGAATGATGTAGTTCTTTTGAGCTGTAAAATAACTGCCCTTCCCTGAAACGAAGTCTTGTTTGTAGGAATACTCAGAGCCTGGGATTTAACTCCATTTCTGAAGTGAAACACACAGCAGAGTTCTCATATATAGATCACACTCTGCTTTAGAGCAAGAAGCACACTCTTGCTTTCTAGACTCTCTAAGAGAGCAGGAATCATGAGTGTGCTGAGAACAAATAACGGTGTTTCCTACACATACGGACCATATCTAGTCCAACTCTGCCTCTGAAATTGATACAAAGCACAGGGCCTCCAGCATCCAATGCTTGTCATTTAAGATGAGAAACGTGTGAGCTTCGTGAACGATGTAGTTCATTTGAGCTGTAAAATAACTGCCCTTCCCTGAAACGAAGTCTTGTTTGTAGGAAGACTCAGAGCCTGGGATTTAACTCCATTTCTGAAGTGAAACACACAGCAGAGTTCTCATCCATTGATCACACTCTGCTTTAGAGTAAGAAGCACCCTCTATCTTTCTAGAGTCTCTAAGACAGCAGGAAACGTGAGTGTGCTGAGAACAAAAGAACGGTGTTTCCTACACATACGGACCATATCTAGTCCAACTCTGCCTCTGAAATTGATACAAACCACAGGTCCTCTAAAATCCAATGCTTGTCATTTAAGATGAGAAACGTGTGACTTCCGTGAACGATGTAGTTCATTTGAGCTGTAATGTAACTGCCCTTACCTGAAAGGAAGTCTTGCTTGTAGGAAGACTCGGAGCCTGGGATTTAACTCCATTTCTGAAGTGAAACACACAGCAGAGTTCTCATATATAGATCACACTCTGCTTTAGAGCAAGAAGCACACTCTTGCTTTCTAGACTCTCAAAGACAGCAGGAATCATGAGTGTGCTGAGAACAAAAGAACGGTGTTTCCTACACATACGGACCATATCTAGTCCAACTCTGCCTCTGAAATTGATACAAAGCAAAGGTCCTACAGCATCCAATGCTTGTCATTTAAGATGAGAAACGTGTGAGCTTCGTGAACGATGTAGTTCATTTGAGCTGTAAAATAACTGCCCTTCCCTGAAACGAAGTCTTGTTTGTAGGAAGACTCAGAGCCTGGGATTTAACTCCATTTCTGAAGTGAAACACACAGCAGAGTTCTCATCCATTGATCACACTCTGCTTTAGAGTAAGAAGCACCCTCTATCTTTCTAGAGTCTCTAAGACAGCAGGAAACGTGAGTGTGCTGAGAACAAAAGAACGGTGTTTCCTACACATACGGACCATATCTAGTCCAACCCTGCTTCTGAAACTGATACACAGCACTGGTCCTCTAACATCCAATGCTTGTCAGTTAAGATGAGAAACGTGTGAGCTTCGTGAACAATGTTGTTCCTTTGAGAAGTAAAGTAACTGCCCTTACCTGAAACGAAGTGTTGCCTGTAGGAAGACTCAGAGCCTGGGGTTTAACTCCATTTCTGAAGTGAAGCACACAGCAGAGTTGTCATATATAGATCATACTCTGCTTTAGAGCAAGAAGCACGCTCTTGCTTTCTAGAGTGTCTAGGACAGCAGGAAACCTGAGTGTGCTGAGAACAAAAGAACGGTGTTTCTTACACATTCGGGCCATATTGAGTCCATCTCTGCCTCTGAAATTGATACAAAGCAGAGGTCCTCCAGCATCCAATGCTTGTCATTTAAGATGAGAAACGTGTGAGCTTCGTGAATGATGTAGTTCATTGGAGCTGTAAAGTAACTGCCCTTCCCTGAAACGATATCTTGTTTGTAGGAAGACTCAGAGCCTGGGATTTAACTCCATTTCTGAAGTGAAACACACAGCAGAGTTCTCATCCATTGATCACACTCTGCTTTAGAGTAAGAAGCACCCTCTACCTTTCTAGAGTCTCTAAGACAGCAGGAAACGTGAGTGTGCTGAGAACAAAAGAACGGTGTTTCTTACACATTCGGGCCATATCGAGTCCAAATCTGCCTCTGAAATTGATACAAAGCACAGGTCCTCCAGCATCCAATACTTGTCATTTAAGATGAGAAACGTGTGAGCTTTGTGAATGATGTAGTTCTTTTGAGCTGTAAAATAACTGCCCTTCCATGAAATGAAGTCTTGTTTGTAGGAATACTCAGAGCCTGGGATTTAACTCCATTTCTGAAGTAAAGCACACAGCAGAGTTGTCATATATAGATCATACTCTGCTTTTGAGCAAGAAGCACGCTCTTGCTTTCTAGAGTGTCTAGGACAGCAGGAAACATGAGTGTGCTGAGAACAAAAGAACGGTGTTTCTTACACATTCGGGCCATATTGAGTCCATCTCTGCCTCTGAAATTGATACAAAGCAGAGGTCCTCCAGCATCCAATGCTTGTCATTTAAGATGAGAAACGTGTGAGCTTCGTGAATGATGTAGTTCGTTGGAGCTGTAAAGTAACTGCCCTTCCCTGAAACGATATCTTGTTTGTAGGAAGACTCAGAGCCTGGGATTTAACTCCATTTCTGAAGTGAAACACACAGCAGAGTTCTCATCCATTGATCACACTCTGCTTTAGAGTAAGAAGCACCCTCTACCTTTCTAGACTCTCTAAGACAGCAGGAAACGTGAGTGTGCTGAGAACAAAAGAACGGTGTTTCTTACACATTTGGGCCATATCGAGTCCAAATCTGCCTCTGAAATTGATACAAAGCACAGGTCCTCCAGCATCCAATGCTTGTCATTTAAGATGAGAAACGTGTGAGCTTCGTGAATGATGTAGTTCTTTTGAGCTGTAAAATAACTGCCCTTCCCTGAAACGAAGTCTAGTTTGTAGGAATACTCAGAGCCTGGGATTTAACTCCATTTCTGAAGTGAAACACACAGCAGAGTTCTCATATATAGATCACACTCTGCTTTAGAGCAAGAAGCACACTCTTGCTTTCTATAATCTCTAAGAGAGCAGGAATCATGAGTGTGCTTAGAACAAAAGAACGGTGTTTCTTACACATTCGGGCCATATTGAGTCCAACTCTGCCTCTGAAATTGATACAAAGCAGAGGTTCTCCAGCATCCAATGGTTGTCATTTAAGATGAGAAACGTGTGAGCTTCGTGAACGATGTAGTTCGTTTGAGCTGTAAAGTAACTGCCTTTCCCTGAAACGATATCTTGTTTGTAGGAAGACTCAGAGCCTGGGATTTAACTCCATTTCTGAAGTGAAACACACAGCAGAGTTCTCATCCATTGATCACACTCTCCTTTAGAGTAAGAAGCACCCTCTATCTTTCTAGAGTCTCTAAGACAGCAGGAAACGTGAGTGTGCTGAGAACAAAAGAACGGTGTTTCCTACACATATGGACCATATCTAGTCCAACCCTGCTTCTGAAACTGATACACAGCACTGGTCCTCTAACATCCAATGCTTGTCAGTTAAGATGAGAAACGTGTGAGCTTCGTGAACGATGTAGTTCATTTGAGCTGTAAAGTAACTGCCCTTACCTGAAATGAAGTCTTGCTTGTAGGAAGACTCGGAGCCTGGGATTTTACTCCATTTCTGAAGTGAAACACACAGCAGAGTTCTCATATATAGATCACACTCTGCTTTAGAGCAAGAAGCACACTCTTGCTTTCTAGACTCTCAAAGACAGCAGGAATCATGAGTGTGCTGAGAACAAAAGAACGGTGTTTCCTACACATACGGACCATATCTAGTCCAACTCTGCCTCTGAAATTGATACAAAGCACAGGGCCTCCAGCATCCAATGCTTGTCATTTAAGATGAGAAACGTGTGAGCTTCGTGAACGATGTAGTTCATTTGAGCTGTAAAATAACTGCCCTTCCCTGAAACGAAGTCTTGTTTGTAGGAAGACTCAGAGCCTGGGATTTAACTCCATTTCTGAAGTGAAACACACAGCAGAGTTCTCATATATAGATCACACTCTGCTTTAGAGCAAGAAGCACACTCTTGCTTTCTAGACTCTCTAAGAGAGCAGGAATCATGAGTGTGCTGAGAACAAAAGAACGGTGTTTCTTACACATTCGGGCCATATTGAGTCCAACTCTGCCTCTGAAATTGATACAAAGCAGAGGTCCTCCAGCATCCAATGCTTGTCATTTAATATGAGAAACGTGTGAGCTTCGTGAATGATGTAGTTCGTTTGAGATGTAAAGTAACTGCCCTTCCCTGAAACGATATCTTGTTTGTAGGAAGACTCAGAGCCTGGGATTTAACTCCATTTCTGTAGTGAAACACACAGCAGAGTTCTCATCCATTGATCACACTCTGCTTTAGTGTAAGAAGCACCCTCTACCTTTCTAGAGTCTCTAAGACAGCAGGAAACGTGAGTGTGCTGAGAACAAAAGAACGGTGTTTCTTACACATTCGGGCCATATCGAGTCCAAATCTGCCTCTGAAATTGATACAAAGCACAGGTCCTCCAGCATCCAATGCTTGTCATTTAAGATGAGAAACGTGTGAGCTTCGTGAATGATGTAGTTCTTTTGAGCTGTAAAATAACTGCCCTTCCCTGAAATGAAGTCTTGTTTGTAGGAATACTCAGAGCCTGGGATTTAACTCCATTTCTGAAGTGAAACACACAGCAGAGTTCTCATATATAGATCACACTCTGCTTTAGAGCAAGAAGCACGCTCTTGCTTTCTAGAGTCTCTAGGACACCAGGAAACATGAGTGTGCTGAGAACAAAAGAACGGTGTTTCTTACACATTCGGGCCATATTGAGTCCAACTCTGCCTCTGAAATTGATACAAAGCACAGTTCCTCCAGCATCCAATGCTTGTCAGTTAAGATGAGAAACGTGTGAGCTTCGTGAACGATGTAGTTCATTTGAGCTGTAAAATAACTGCCCTTCCCTGAAACGAAGTCTTGTTTGTAGGAAGACTAAGAGCCTGGGATTTAACTCCATTTCTGAAGTGAAACACACAGCAGAGTTCTCATATATAGATCACACTCTGCTTTAGAGCAAGAAGCAGACTCTTGCTTTCTAGACTCTCTTAGGCAGCACGAAACATGAGTGTGCTGAGAACAAAAGAACGGTGTTTCCTACACATACGGACCATACCTAGTCCAACTCTGCCTCTGAAATTGATACAAACCACAGGTCCTCTAACATCCAATGCTTGTCATTTAAGATGAGAAACGTGTGACTTTCGTGAACGATGTAGTTCATTTGAGCTGTAATGTAACTGCCCTTACCTGAAAGGAAGTCTTGCTTGTAGGAAGACTCGGAGCCTGGGATTTAACTCCATTTCTGAAGTGAAACACACAGCAGAGTTCTCATATATAGATCACACTCTGCTTTAGAGCAAGAAGCACACTCTTGCTTTCTAGACTCTCAAAGACAGCAGGAATCATGAGTGTGCTGAGAACAAAAGAACGGTGTTTCCTACACATACGGACCATATCTAGTCCAACTCTGCCTCTGAAATTGATACAAAGCACAGGTCCTCCAGCATCCAATGCTTGTCATTTAAGATGAGAAACGTGTGAGCTTCGTGAACGATGTAGTTCATTTGAGCTGTAAAATAACTGCCCTTCCCTGAAACGAAGTCTTGTTTGTAGGAAGACTCAGAGCCTGGGATTTAACTCCATTTCTGAAGTGAAACACACAGCAGAGTTCTCATATATAGATCACACTCTGCTTTAGAGCAAGAAGCACACTCTTGCTTTCTAGACTCTCTAAGACAGCAAGAATCATGAGTGTGCTGAGAACAAAAGAACGGTGTTTCCTACACATACGGACCATATCTAGTCCAACTCTGCCTCTGAAATTGATACAAAGCACAGAACCTCTAACATCCAATGCTTGTCATTTAAGATGAGAAACGTGTGAGCTTCGTGAACGATGTTGTTCCTTTGAGAAGTAAAGTAACTGCCCTTACCTGAAACGAAGTGTTGCCTGTAGGAAGACTCAGAGCCTGGGGTTTAACTCCATTTCTGAAGTAAAGCACACAGCAGAGTTGTCATATATAGATCATACTCTGCTTTAGAGCAAGAAGCACGCTCTTGCTTTCTAGAGTGTCTAGGACCGCAGGAAACATGACTGTGCTGAGAACAAAAGAACGGTGTTTCTTACACATTCGGGCCCTATTGAGTCCAACTCTGCCTCAGAAATTGATACAAAGCAGAGGTCCTCCAGCATCCAATGCTTGTCATTTAAGATGAGAAACGTGTGAGCTTCGTGAATGATGTAGTTCGTTGGAGCTGTAAAGTAACTGCCCTTCCCTGAAACGATATCTTGTTTGTAGGAAGACTCAGAGCCTGGGATTTAACTCCATTTCGGAAGTGAAACACACAGCAGAGTTCTCATCCATTGATCACATTCTGCTTTAGAGTAAGAAGCACCCTCTACCTTTCTAGAGTCTCTAAGACAGCAGGAAACGTGAGTGTGCTGAGAACAAAAGAACGGTGTTTCTTACACATTCGGGCCATATCGAGTCCAAATCTGCCTCTGAAATTGATACAAAGCACAGGTCCTCCAGCATCCAATGCTTGTCATTTAAGATGAGAAACGTGTGAGCTTCGTGAATGATGTAGTTCTCTTGAGCTGTAAAATAACTGCCCTTCCCTGAAATGAAGTCTTGTTTGTAGGAATACTCAGAGCCTGGGATTTAACTCCATTTCTGAAGTGAAACACACAGCAGAGTTCTCATATATAGATCACACTCTGCTTTAGAGCAAGAAGCACACTCTTGCTTTCTAGACGCTCTAAGAGAGCAGGAATCATGAGTGTGCTGAGAACAAAAGAACGCTGTTTCTTACACATTCGGGCCATATTGAGTCCAACTCTGCCTCTGAAATTGATACAAAGCAGAGGTCCTCCAGCATCCATTGCTTGTCATTTAAGATGAGAAACGTGTGAGCTTCGTGAATGATGTAGTTCGTTTGAGCTGTAAAGTAACTGCCCTTCCCTGAAACGATATCTTGTTTGTAGGAAGACTCAGAGCCTAGGATTTAACTCCATTTCTGAAGTGAAACACACAGCAGAGTTCTCATCCATAGATCACACTCTGCTTTAGAGTAAGAAGCACCCTCTATCTTTCTAGAGTCTCTAAGACAGCAGGAAACGTGAGTGTGCTGAGAACAAAAGAACGGTGTTTCCTACACATACGGACCATATCTAGTCCAACCCTGCTTCTGAAACTGATACACAGCACTGGTCCTCTAACATCCAATGCTTGTCATTTAAGATGAGAAACGTGTGAGCTTCGTGAACGATGTAGTTCTTTTGAGCTGTAAAATAACTGCCCTTACCTGAAATTACGTCTTGTTGTAGGAAGACACAGAGCCTGGGATTTAACTCCATTTCTGAAGTGAAACACACAGCAGAGTTTTCATCCATTGATGACACTCTGCTTTAGAGCAAGAAGCACGCTCTTGCTTTCCAGAGTCACTAAGGCAGCAGGAAACCTGAGTGTGCTGAGAACAAAAGAAAGGTGTTTCTTACACATTCGGGCCATATTGAGTCCAACTCTGCCTCTGAAATTGATACAAAGCACAGTTCCTCCAGCATCCAATGCTTGTCAGTTAAGATGAGAAACGTGTGAGCTTCGTGAACGATGTAGTTCGTTTGAGCTGTAAAATAACTGCCCTTCCCTGAAACGAAGTCTTGTTTGTAGGAAGACTAAGAGCCTGGGATTTAACTCCATTTCTGATGTGAAACACACAGCAGAGTTCTCATATATAGATCACACTCTGCTTTAGAGCAAGAAGCAGACTCTTGCTTTCTAGACTCTCTTAGGCAGCACGAAACATGAGTGTGCTGAGAACAAAAGAACGGTGTTTCCTACACATACGGACCATATCTAGTCCAACTCTGCCTCTGAAATTGATACAAACCACAGGTCCTCTAACATCCAATGCTTGTCATTTAAGATGAGAAACGTGTGACTTTCGTGAACGATGTAGTTCATTTGAGCTGTAATGTAACTGCCCTTACCTGAAATGAAGTCTTGCTTGTAGGAAGACTCGGAGCCTGGGATTTAACTCCATTTCTGAAGTGAAACACACAGCAGAGTTCTCATATATAGATCACACTCTGCTTTAGAGCAAGAAGCACACTCTTGCTTTCTAGACTCTCAAAGACAGCAGGAATCATGAGTGTGCTGAGAACAAAAGAACGGTGTTTCCTACACATACGGACCATATCTAGTCCAACTCTGCCTCTGAAATTGATACAAAGCACAGGTCCTACAGCATCCAATGCTTGTCATTTAAGATGAGAAACGTGTGAGCTTCGTGAACGATGTAGTTCATTTGAGCTGTAAAATAACTGCCCTTCCCTGAAACGAAGTCTTGTTTGTAGGAAGACTCAGAGCCTGTGATTTAACTCCATTTCTGAAGTGAAACACACAACAGAGTTCTCATATATAGATCACATTCTGCTTTAGAGCAAGAAGCACACTCTTGCTTTCTAGACTCTCTAAGACAGCAAGAATCATGAGTGTGCTGAGAACAAAAGAACGGTGTTTCCTACACATACGGACCATATCTAGTCCAACTCTGCCTCTGAAATTGATACAAAGCACAGGTCCTCTAACATCCAATGCTTGTCATTTAAGATGAGAAACGTGTGAGCTTCGTGAACGATGTTGTTCCTTTGAGAAGTAAAGAAACTGCCCTTACCTGAAACGAAGTGTTGCCTGTAGGAAGACTCAGATCCTGGGGTTTAACTCCATTTCTGAAGTGAAACACACAGCAGAGTTGTCATATATAGATCATACTCTGCTTTAGAGCAAGAAGCACGCTCTTGCTTTCTAGAGTCTCTAGGACAGCAGGAAACATGAGTGTGCTGAGAACAAAAGAACGGTGTTTCTTACACATTCGGGCCATATCGAGTCCAACTCTGCCTCTGAAATTGATACAAAGCAGAGGTCCTCCAGCATCCAATGCTTGTCATTTAAGATGAGAAACGTGTGAGCTTCGTGAACGATGTAGTTCGTTTGAGCTGTAAAGTAACTGCCCTTCCCTGAAACGACATCTTGTTTGTAGGAAGACTCAGAGCCTGGGATTTAACTCCATTTCTGAAGTGAAACACACAGCAGAGTTCTCATCCATTGATGACACTGTGCTTTAGAGCAAGAAGCACGCTCTTGCTTTCCAGAGTCACTAAGGCAGCAGGAAACCTGAGTGTGCTGAGAGCAAAAGAACGGTGTTTCTTACACATACGGACCATATCTAGTCCAACTCTGCTTCTGAAACTGATACAAAGCACTGGTCCTCTCACATCCAATGCTTGTCAGTTAAGATGAGAAACGTGTGAGCTTCGTGAATGATGTAGTTCATTTGAGCTGTAAAGTAACTGCCCTTACCTGAAATGAAGTGTTGCTTGTAGGAAGACTCAGAGCCTGGGGTTTAACTCCATTTCTGAAGTGAAACACACAGCAGAGTTGTCATATATAGATCATACTCTGCTTTAGAGCAAGAAGCACGCCCTTGCTTTCTAGAGTCTCTAGGACAGCAGGAAACATGAGTGTGCTGAGAACAAAAGAACGGTGTTTCTTACACATTCGGGCCATATCGAGTCCATCTCTGCCTCTGAAATTGATACAAAGCAGAGGTCCTCCAGCAACCAATGCTTGTGATTTAAGATGAGAAACATGTGAGCTTCGTGAACGATGTAGTTCGTTTGAGCTGTAAAGTAACTGCCCTTCCCTGAAATGATATCTTGTTTGTAGGAAGACTCAGAGCCTGGGATTTAACTCCATTTCTGAAGTGAAACACACAGCAGAGTTCTCATCCATTGATCACACTCTGCTTTAGAGTAAGAAGCACCCTCTATCTTTCTAGAGTCTCTAAGACAGCAGGAAATGTGAGTGTGCTGAGAACAAAAGAACGGTGTTTCCTACACATACGGACCATATCTAGTCCAACCCTGCTTCTGAAACTGATACACAGCACTGGTCCTCTAACATCCAATGCTTGTCATTTAAGATGAGAAACGTGTGAGCTTCGTGAACGATGTAGTTCTTTTGAGCTGTAAAATAACTGCCCTTACCTGAAATTACGTCTTGTTGTAGGAAGACACAGAGCCTGGGATTTAACTCCATTTCTGAAGTGAAACACACAGCAGAGTTTTCATCCATTGATGACACTCTGCTTTAGAGCAAGAAGCACGCTCTTGCTTTCCAGAGTCACTAAGGCAGCAGGAAACCTGAGTGTGCTGAGAACAAAAGAACGGTGTTTCTTACACATTCGGGCCATATTGAGTCCAACTCTGCCTCTGAAATTGATACAAAGCACAGTTCCTCCAGCATCCAATGCTTGTCAGTTAAGATGAGAAACGTGTGAGCTTCGTGAACGATGTAGTTCATTTGAGCTGTAAAGTAACTGCCCTTCCCTGAAACGAAGTCTTGTTTGTAGGAAGACTCAGAGCCTGGGGTTTAACTCCATTTCTGAAGAAAAACACACAGCAGAGTTCTCATATATAGATCACACTCTGCTTTAGAGCAAGAAGCACACTCTTGCTTTCTAGACTCTCTAAGACAGCAGGAATCATGAGTGTGCTGAGAACAAAGAACGGTGTTTCCTACACATACGGACCATATCTAGTCCAACTCTGCCTCTGAAATGGATACAAAGCACAGGTCCTCTAACATCCAATGCTTGTCATTTAAGATGAGAAACGTGTGAGCTTCGTGAACGATGTAGTTCATTTGAGCTGTAATGTAACTGCCCTTACCTGAAATGAAGTCTTGCTTGTAGGAAGACTCGGAGCCTGGGATTTAACTCCATTTCTGAAGTGAAACACACAGCAGAGTTCTCATCCATTGATGACACTGTGCTTTAGAGCAAGAAGCACGCTCTTGCTTTCCAGAGTCACTAAGGCAGCAGGAAACCTGAGTGTGCTGAGAGCAAAAGAACGGTGTTTCTTACACATACGGACCATATCTAGTCCAACTCTGCTTCTGAAACTGATACAAAGCACTGGTCCTCTAACATCCAATGATTGTCAGTTAAGATGAGAAACGTGTGAGCTTCGTGAATGATGTAGTTCGTTTGAGCTGAAAAGTAACTGCCCTTACCTGAAATGAAGTGTTGCTTGTAGGAAGACTCAGAGCCTGGGGTTTAACTCCATTTCTGAAGTGAAACACACAGCAGAGTTGTCATATATAGATCATACTCTGCTTTAGAGCAAGAAGCACGCCCTTGCCTTCTAGAGTCTCTAGGACAGCAGGAAACATGAGTGTGCTGAGAACAAAAGAACGGTGTTTCTTACACATTCGGGCCATATCGAGTCCATCTCTGCCTCTGAAATTGATACAAAGCAGAGGTCCTCCAGCAACCAATGCTTGTCATTTAAGATGAGAAACATGTGAGCTTCGTGAACGATGTAGTTCGTTTGAGCTGTAAAGTAACTGTCCTTCCCTGAAACGATATCTTGTTTGTAGGAAGACTCAGAGCCTGGGATTTAACTCCATTTCTGAAGTGAAACACACAGCAGAGTTCTCATCCATTGATCACACTCTGCTTTAGAGTAAGAAGCACCCTCTACCTTTCTAGAGTCTCTAAGAAAGCAGGAAACGTGAGTGTGCTGAGAACAAAAGAACGGTGTTTCTTACACATTCGGGCCATATCGAGTCCAAATCTGCCTCTGAAATTGATACAAAGCACAGGTCCTCCAGCATCCAATGCTTGTCATTTAAGATGAGAAACGTGTGAGCTTCGTGAACGATGTAGTTCTTTTGAGCTGTAAAATAACTGTCCTTCCCTGAAAGGAAGTCTTGTTTGTAGGAAGACTAAGAACCTGGGATTTAACTCCATTTCTGAAGTGAAACACACAGCAGAGTTCTCATATATAGATCACACTCTGCTTTAGAGCAAGAAGCACACTCTTGCTTTCTAGACTCTCTAAGAGAGCAGGAATCATGAGTGTGCTGAGAACAAAAGAACGGTGTTTCTTACACATTCAGGGCATATCGAGTCCAACTCTGCCTCTGAAATTGATACAAAGCAGAGGTCCTCCAGCATCCAATGCTTGTCATTTAAGATGAGAAACGTGTGAGCTTCGTGAATGATGTAGTTCGTTTGAGCTGTAAAGTAACTGCCCTTCCCTGAAACGATATCTTGTTAGTAGGAAGACTCAGAGCCTGGGATTTAACTCCATTTCTGAAGTGAAACACACAGCAGAGTTCTCATCCATTGATCACACTCTGCTTTAGAGCAAGAACCATGCTCTTGCTTTCCAGAGTCACTAAGGCAGCAGGAAACCTGAGTGTGCTGAGAACAAAAGAACGGTGTTTCTTACACATTCGGGCCATATTGAGTCCAACTCTGCCTCTGAAATTGATACAAAGCACAGGTCCTCCAGCATCCAATGCTTGTCAGTTAAGATGAGAAAAGTGTGAGCTTCATGAACGATGTAGTTCCTTTGAGCTGTAAAGTAAATGCCCTTACCTGAAACGAAGTGTTGCTTGTAGGAAGACTCAGAGCCTGGGGTTTAACTCCATTTCTGAAGTGAAACACACAGCAGAGTTGTCCTATATAGATCATACTCTGCTTTAGAGCAAGAAGCACACTCTTGCTTTCTAGAGTCTCTTGGAGAGCAGGAAACATGAGTGTGCTGAGAACGAAAGAACGGTGTTTCTTACACATTCGGGCCATATCGAGTCCAACTCTGCCTCTGAACTTGATACAAAGCACAGGTCCTCCAGCATCCAATGCTTGTCATTTAGGATGAGAAACGTGTGAGCTTCGTGAACGATGTACTTCATTTGAGCTGTAAAGTAACTGCCCTTCCCTGAAACGAAGTCTTGTTTGTAGGAAGACTCAAAGCCTGGGGTTTAACTCCATTTCTGAAGTGAAAAACCCAGCAGAGTTGTCATATATAGATCATACTCTGCTTTATAGCAAGAAGCACGCTCTTGCTTTCTAGAGTCTCTTAGACAGCAGGAATCATGAGTGTGCTGAGAACAAAAGAACGGTGTTTCCTACACATACGGACCATATCTGGTCCAACTCTGCCTCTGAAATTGATACAAAGCACAGGTCCTCTAACATCCAATGCTTGTCAGTTAAGATGAGAAACGTGTTAGATTCATGAACGATGTAGTTCCTTTGAGCTTTAAAGTGACTGCCCTTCCCTGAAACGAAGTCTTGCATGTTGAAACACACAGAGCAAGTGATTTAACTCCATTTCTGAACGGAAACACACAGCATAGTTCTCATCCATGGATCACACTCTGCTTCAGAGCAAGAAGCACCCTCTTGCTCTCTAGATTCTCTAATACAGCAGGAAACGTGAGTGTGCTGAGAACAAAAGAACGGTGTTTCCTACACATTCGGACCATATCTAGTCCAACTCTGCCTCTGAAATTGATACAAAGCTCAGGTCCTCTAACATCCAATGCTTGTCAGTTAAGATGAGAAACGTGTGAGCTTTGTGAAGGATGTACTTCATTTGAGCTGAAAAGTGACTGCCCTTACCTGAAACGAAGTCTTTATTGTAGGAAGACACAGAGCCTGGGAATTAACTCCATTTCTGAACGGAAACACAAAGCATAGTTCTCTTCCATGGATCACACTCTGCTTTAGAGCAAGAAGCACGCTCTTGCTTTCGACATTCTCTAATACAGTAGGAAACGTGAGTGTGCTAAGAACAAATGAACGATGTTTCCTACACATACGGACCATATCTAGTCCAACTCTGCCTCTGAAATTGATACAAAGCACAGGTCCTCTAACATCCAATGCTTGTCATTTAAGATGAGAAACGTGTGAGCTTCGTGAACGATGTAGTTCATTTGAGCTGTAATGTAACTGCCCTTACCTGAAATGAAGTCTTGTTTGTAGGAAGACTCAGAGCCTGGGATTTAACTCCATTTCTGAAGTGAAACACACAGCAGAGTTCTCATCCATTGATGACACTCTGCTTTAGAGCAAGAAGCACGCTCTTGCTTTCCAGAGTCACTAAGGCAGCAGGAAACCTGAGTGTGCTGAGAGCAAAAGAACGGTGTTTCTTACACATATGGACCATATCTAGTCCAACTCTGCTTCTGAAACTGATACAAAGCACTGGTCCTCTAACATCCAATGCTTGTCAGTTAAGATGAGAAACGTGTGAGCTTCGTGAATGATGTAGTTCGTTTGAGCTGTAAAGAAACTGCCCTTACCTGAAACGAAGTGTTGCTTGTAGGAAGACTCAGAGCCTGAGGTTTAACTCCATTTCTGAAGTGAAAAACAAAGCAGAGTTCTCATTTATAGATCACACTCTGCTTTAGAGCAAGAAGCACGCTCTTGCTTTCTAGAGTCTCTAGGACAGCAGGAAACATGAGTGTGCTGAGAACAAAAGAACGGTGTTGCTTACACATACGGACCATATCTATTCCAACTCTGCTTCTGAAACTGACACAAAGCACTGGTCCTATAACATCAGATGCTTGTCAGTTAAGATTAGAAACGTGTGAGCTTCGTGAACGATATAGTTTATTTGAGCTGTAATGTAACTGCCCTTCCCTGAAACGAAGTCTTGTTTGTAGGAAGACTCAGAGCCTGGGATTTAACTCCATTTCTGAAGGGAAACATACGGCATAGTTCTCATCCATGGATCATACTCTGCTTCAGAGCAAGAATCAGCATCTTGCTCTCTAGATTCTCTAATACAGCAGGAAACGTTAGTGAGCTGAGAACAAAGAACGGTGTTTCCTACACATACGGACCATATGTAGTCCAACTCTGCTTCTGAAAATGATACAAAGCACTGGTCCTCTAACATCCAATGCTTGTCAGTTAAGATGAGAAACGTGTGAGCTTCGTGAAAGATGTAGTTCGTTTGAGCTGTAAAGTAACTGCCCTTACCTGAAACGAAGTCTTCTTTGTAGGAAGCCTCAGAGCCTGGGATTTAACTCCATTTCTGAAGGGAAACGCACAGCAGAGTTCTCATCCATTGATCACACTCTGCTTTAGAGCAAGAAGCACGCTCTTGCTTTCTAGAGTCTCTAAGACAGCAGGAAACGTGAGTGTGCTGAGAACAAAAGAACGGTGTTTCCTACATATAGGACCATATCTATTCCAACTCGGCTTCTGAAACTGATACAAAGCACTGGTCCTATAACATCTGATGCTTGTCAGTTAAGATGAGAAACGTGAGAGCTTCATGAACGATGTACTTCATTTGAGCTGAAAAGTGACTGCCCTTACCTGAAATGAAGTCTTTATTGTAGGAAGACACAGAGCCTGGGATTTAACTCCATTTCTGAACGGAAACACAAAGCATAGTTCTCTTCCATGGATCACACTCTGCTTTAGAGCAAGAAGCACGCTCTTGTTTCTACATTCTCTAATACAGTAGGAAACGTGAGTGTGCTAAGAACAAATGAACGATGTTTCCTACACATACGGACCATATCTATCCAACTCTGCCTCTGAAATTGATACAAAGCACAGGTCCTCAAACATCCAATGCTTGTCATTTAAGATGAGAAACGTGTGAGCTTCGTGAATGATGTAGTTCATTTGAGCTGTAATGTAACTGCCCTTACCTGAAATTAAGTCTTGCTTGTAGGAAGACTCAGAGCTGGGATTTAACTCCATTTCTGAAGTGAAACACACAGCAGAGTTCTCATCCATTGATGACACTCTGCTTTAGAGCAAGAAGCACGCTCTTGCTTTCCAGAGTCACTAAGGCAGCAGGAAATTTGAGTGTGATGAGAGAAATAGAACGGTGTTTCTTACACATTCGGACCATATCTAGTCCAACTCTGCCTCTGAAATTGATACAAAGCTCAGGTCCTCTAACATCCAATGCTTGTCAGTTAAGATGAGAAACGTGTGAGCTTCGTGAAGGATGTACTTCATTTGAGCTGAAAAGTGACTGCCCTTACCTGAAACGAAGTCTTTATTGTAGTTAGACACAGAACCTGGGATTTAACTCCATTTCTGTACGGAAACACAAAGCATAGTTCTCTTCCATGGATCACACTCTGCTTTAGAGCAAGAAGCACGCTCTTGCTTTCCACATTCTCTAATACAGTAGGAAACGTGAGTGTGCTAAGAACAAATGAACGATGTTTCCTACACATACGGACCATATCTAGTCCAACTCTGCCTCTGAAATTGATACAAAGCACAGGTCCTCTAACATACAATGCTTGTCATTTAAGATGAGAAACGTGTGAGCTTCGTGAACGATGTAGTTCATTTGAGCTGTAATGTAACTGCCCTTACCTGAAATGAAGTCTTGTTTGTAGGAAGACACAGAGCCTGGGATTTAACTCCATTTCTGAAGTGAAACACACAGCAGAGTTCTCATCCATTGATGACACTCTGCTTTAGAGCAAGAAGCACGCTCTTGCTTTCCAGAGTCACTAAGGCAGCAGGAAACCTGAGTGTGCTGAGAGCAAAAGAACGGTGTTTCTTACACATATGGACCATATCTAGTCCAACTCTGCTTCTGAAACTGATACAAAGCACTGGTCCTCTAACATCCAATGCTTGTCAGTTAAGATGAGAAACGTGTGAGCTTCGTTAATGATGTAGTTCGTTTGAGCTATAAAGTAACTGCCCTTACCTGAAACGAAGTGTTGCTTTTAGGAAGACTCAGAGCCTGAGGTTTAACTCCATTTCTGAAGTGAAAAACAAAGCAGAGTTCTCATTTATAGATCACACTCTGCTTTAGAGCAAGAAGCAGGCTCTTGCTTTCTAGAGTCTCTAGGACAGCAGGAAACATGAGTGTGCTGAGAATAAAAGAACGGTTTTTCTTACACATTCGGGCCATATCGAGTCCAACTCTGCCTCTGAAATTGATACAAAGCACAGGTCCTCCAGCATCCAATGCTTGTCATTTAAGATGAGAAACGTGTGAGCTTCGTGAACGATGTAGTTCTTTTGAGCTGTAAAATAACTGTCCTTCCCTGAAACGAAGTCTTGTTTGTAGGAAGACTAAGAACCTGGGATTTAACTCCATTTCTGAAGTGAAACACACAGCAGAGTTCTCATATATAGATCACACTCTGCTTTAGAGCAAGAAGCACACTCTTGCTTTCTAGACTCTCTAAGAGAGCAGGAATCATGAGTGTGCTGAGAACAAAAGAACGGTGTTTCTTACACATTCAGGCCATATCGAGTCCAACTCTGCCTCTGAAATTGATACAAAGCAGAGGTCCTCCAGCATCCAATGCTTGTCATTTAAGATGAGAAACGTGTGAGCTTCGTGAATGATGTAGTTCGTTTGAGCTGTAAAGTAACTGCCCTTCCCTGAAACGATATCTTGTTAGTAGGAAGACTCAGAGCCTGGGATTTAACTCCATTTCTGAAGTGAAACACACAGCAGAGTTCTCATCCATTGATCACACTCTGCTTTAGAGCAAGAACCACGCTCTTGCTTTCCAGAGTCACTAAGGCAGCAGGAAACCTGAGTGTGCTGAGAACAAAAGAACGGTGTTTCTTACACATTCGGGCCATATTGAGTCCAACTCTGCCTCTGAAATTGATACAAAGCACAGGTCCTCCAGCATCCAATGCTTGTCAGTTAAGATGAGAAAAGTGTGAGCTTCATGAACGATGTAGTTCCTTTGAGCTGTAAAGTAAATGCCCTTACCTGAAACGAAGTGTTGCTTGTAGGAAGACTCAGAGCCTGGGGTTTAACTCCATTTCTGAAGTGAAACACACAGCAGAGTTGTCCTATATAGATCATACTCTGCTTTAGAGCAAGAAGCACACTCTTGCTTTCTAGAGTCTCTTGGAGAGCAGGAAACATGAGTGTGCTGAGAACGAAAGAACGGTGTTTCTTACACATTCGGGCCATATCGAGTCCAACTCTGCCTCTGAACTTGATACAAAGCACAGGTCCTCCAGCATCCAATGCTTGTCATTTAGGATGAGAAACGTGTGAGCTTCGTGAACGATGTACTTCATTTGAGCTGTAAAGTAACTGCCCTTCCCTGAAACGAAGTCTTGTTTGTAGGAAGACTCAAAGCCTGGGGTTTAACTCCATTTCTGAAGTGAAAAACCCAGCAGAGTTGTCATATATAGATCATACTCTGCTTTATAGCAAGAAGCACGCTCTTGCTTTCTAGAGTCTCTTAGACAGCAGGAATCATGAGTGTGCTGAGAACAAAAGAACGGTGTTTCCTACACATACGGACCATATCTGGTCCAACTCTGCCTCTGAAATTGATACAAAGCAAGGGTCCTCTAACATCCAATGCTTGTCAGTTAAGATGAGAAACGTGTTAGATTCATGAACGATGTAGTTCGTTTGAGCTTTAAAGTGACTGCCCTTCCCCGAAACGAAGTCTTGCATGTTGAAACACACAGAGCAAGTGATTTAACTCCATTTCTGAAAGGAAACACACAGCATAGTTCTCATCCATGGATCACACTCTGCTTCAGAGCAAGAAGCACCCTCTTGCTCTCTAGATTCTCTAATACAGCAGGAAACGTGAGTGTGCTGAGAACAAAAGAACGGTGTTTCCTACACATTCGGACCATATCTAGTCCAACTCTGCCTCTGAAATTGATACAAAGCTCAGGTCCTCTAACATCCAATGCTTGTCAGTTAAGATGAGAAACGTGTGAGCTTTGTGAAGGATGTACTTCATTTGAGCTGAAAAGTGACTGCCCTTACCTGAAACGAAGTCTTTATTGTAGGAAGACACAGAGCCTGGGAATTAACTCCATTTCTGAAGGGAAACATACGGCATAGTTCTCATCCATGGATCATACTCTGCTTCAGAGCAAGAATCAGCATCTTGCTCTCTAGATTCTCTAATACAGCAGGAAACGTTAGTGAGCTGAGAACAAAGAACGGTGTTTCCTACACATACGGACCATATGTAGTCCAACTCTGCTTCTGAAAATGATACAAAGCACTGGTCCTCTAACATCCAATGCTTGTCAGTTAAGATGAGAAACGTGTGAGCTTCGTGAAAGATGTAGTTCGTTTGAGCTGTAAAGTAACTGCCCTTACCTGAAACGAAGTCTTCTTTGTAGGAAGCCTCAGAGCCTGGGATTTAACTCCATTTCTGAAGGGAAACGCACAGCAAAGTTCTCATCCATTGATCACACTCTGCTTTAGAGCAAGAAGCACGCTCTTGCTTTCTAGAGTCTCTAAGACAGCAGGAAACGTGAGTGTGCTGAGAACAAAAGAACGGTGTTTCCTACACATACGGACCATATCTATCCAACTCTGCCTCTGAAATTGATACAAAGCACAGGTCCTCAAACATCCAATGCTTGTCATTTAAGATGAGAAACGTGTGAGCTTCGTGAATGATGTAGTTCATTTGAGCTGTAATGTAACTGCCCTTACCTGAAATTAAGTCTTGCTTGTAGGAAGACTCAGAGCTGGGATTTAACTCCATTTCTGAAGTGAAACACACAGCAGAGTTCTCATCCATTGATGACACTCTGCTTTAGAGCAAGAAGCACGCTCTTGCTTTCCAGAGTCACTAAGGCAGCAGGAAATTTGAGTGTGCTGAGAGAAATAGAACGGTGTTTCTTACACATTCGGACCATATCTAGTCCAACTCTGCCTCTGAAATTGATACAAAGCTCAGGTCCTCTAACATCCAATGCTTGTCAGTTAAGATGAGAAACGTGTGAGCTTCGTGAAGGATGTACTTCATTTGAGCTGAAAAGTGACTGCCCTTACCTGAAACGAAGTCTTTATTGTAGTTAGACACAGAACCTGGGATTTAACTCCATTTCTGTACGGAAACACAAAGCATAGTTCTCTTCCATGGATCACACTCTGCTTTAGAGCAAGAAGCACGCTCTTGCTTTCCACATTCTCTAATACAGTAGGAAACGTGAGTGTGCTAAGAACAAATGAACGATGTTTCCTACACATACGGACCATATCTAGTCCAACTCTGCCTCTGAAATTGATACAAAGCACAGGTCCTCTAACATACAATGCTTGTCATTTAAGATGAGAAAAGTGTGAGCTTCGTGAACGATGTAGTTCATTTGAGCTGTAATGTAACTGCCCTTACCTGAAATGAAGTCTTGTTTGTAGGAAGACACAGAGCCTGGGATTTAACTCCATTTCTGAAGTGAAACACACAGCAGAGTTCTCATCCATTGATGACACTCTGCTTTAGAGCAAGAAGCACGCTCTTGCTTTCCAGAGTCACTAAGGCAGCAGGAAACCTGAGTGTGCTGAGAGCAAAAGAACGGTGTTTCTTACACATATGGACCATATCTAGTCCAACTCTGCTTCTGAAACTGATACAAAGCACTGGTCCTCTAACATCCAATGCTTGTCAGTTAAGATGAGAAACGTGTGAGCTTCGTTAATGATGTAGTTCGTTTGAGCTGTAAAGTAACTGCCCTTACCTGAAACGAAGTGTTGCTTTTAGGAAGACTCAGAGCCTGAGGTTTAACTCCATTTCTGAAGTGAAAAACAAAGCAGAGTTCTCATTTATAGATCACACTCTGCTTTAGAGCAAGAAGCAGGCTCTTGCTTTCTAGAGTCTCTAGGACAGCAGGAAACATGAGTGTGCTGAGAATAAAAGAACGGTTTTTTTACACATTCGGGCCATATCGAGTCCAACTCTGCCTCTGAAATTGATACAAAGCACAGGTCCTCCAGCATCCAATGCTTGTCATTTAAGATGAGAAACGTGTGAGCTTCGTGAACGATGTAGTTTATTTGAGCTGTAAAATAACTGTCCTTCCCTGAAACGAAGTCTTGTTTGTAGGAAGACTAAGAACCTGGGATTTAACTCCATTTCTGAAGTGAAACACACAGCAGAGTTCTCATATATAGATCACACTCTGCTTTAGAGCAAGAAGCACACTCTTGCTTTCTAGACTCTCTAAGAGAGCAGGAATCATGAGTGTGCTGAGAACAAAAGAACGGTGTTTCTTACACATTCAGGCCATATCGAGTCCAACTCTGCCTCTGAAATTGATACAAAGCAGAGGTCCTCCAGCATCCAATGCTTGTCATTTAAGATGAGAAACGTGTGAGCTTCGTGAATGATGTAGTTCGTTTGAGCTGTAAAGTAACTGCCCTTCCCTGAAACGATATCTTGTTAGTAGGAAGACTCAGAGCCTGGGATTTAACTCCATTTCTGAAGTGAAACACACAGCAGAGTTCTCATCCATTGATCACACTCTGCTTTAGAGCAAGAACCACGCTCTTGCTTTCCAGAGTCACTAAGGCAGCAGGAAACCTGAGTGTGCTGAGAACAAAAGAACGGTGTTTCTTACACATTCGGGCCATATTGAGTCCAACTCTGCCTCTGAAATTGATACAAAGCACAGGTCCTCCAGCATCCAATGCTTGTCAGTTAAGATGAGAAAAGTGTGAGCTTCATGAACGATGTAGTTCCTTTGAGCTGTAAAGTAAATGCCCTTACCTGAAACGAAGTGTTGCTTGTAGGAAGACTCAGAGCCTGGGGTTTAACTCCATTTCTGAAGTGAAACACACAGCAGAGTTGTCCTATATAGATCATACTCTGCTTTAGAGCAAGAAGCACACTCTTGCTTTCTAGAGTCTCTTGGAGAGCAGGAAACATGAGTGTGCTGAGAACGAAAGAACGGTGTTTCTTACACATTCGGGCCATATCGAGTCCAACTCTGCCTCTGAACTTGATACAAAGCACAGGTCCTCCAGCATCCAATGCTTGTCATTTAGGATGAGAAACGTGTGAGCTTCGTGAACGATGTACTTCATTTGAGCTGTAAAGTAACTGCCCTTCCCTGAAACGAAGTCTTGTTTGTAGGAAGACTCAAAGCCTGGGGTTTAACTCCATTTCTGAAGTGAAAAACCCAGCAGAGTTGTCATATATAGATCATACTCTGCTTTATAGCAAGAAGCACGCTCTTGCTTTCTAGAGTCTCTTAGACAGCAGGAATCATGAGTGTGCTGAGAACAAAAGAACGGTGTTTCCTACACATACGGACCATATCTGGTCCAACTCTGCCTCTGAAATTGATACAAAGCAAGGGTCCTCTAACATCCAATGCTTGTCAGTTAAGATGAGAAACGTGTTAGATTCATGAACGATGTAGTTCGTTTGAGCTTTAAAGTGACTGCCCTTCCCCGAAACGAAGTCTTGCATGTTGAAACACACAGAGCAAGTGATTTAACTCCATTTCTGAAAGGAAACACACAGCATAGTTCTCATCCATGGATCACACTCTGCTTCAGAGCAAGAAGCACCCTCTTGCTCTCTAGATTCTCTAATACAGCAGGAAACGTGAGTGTGCTGAGAACAAAAGAACGGTGTTTCCTACACATTCGGACCATATCTAGTCCAACTCTGCCTCTGAAATTGATACAAAGCTCAGGTCCTCTAACATCCAATGCTTGTCAGTTAAGATGAGAAACGTGTGAGCTTTGTGAAGGATGTACTTCATTTGAGCTGAAAAGTGACTGCCCTTACCTGAAACGAAGTCTTTATTGTAGGAAGACACAGAGCCTGGGAATTAACTCCATTTCTGAAGGGAAACATACGGCATAGTTCTCATCCATGGATCATACTCTGCTTCAGAGCAAGAATCAGCATCTTGCTCTCTAGATTCTCTAATACAGCAGGAAACGTTAGTGAGCTGAGAACAAAGAACGGTGTTTCCTACACATACGGACCATATGTAGTCCAACTCTGCTTCTGAAAATGATACAAAGCACTGGTCCTCTAACATCCAATGCTTGTCAGTTAAGATGAGAAACGTGTGAGCTTCGTGAAAGATGTAGTTCGTTTGAGCTGTAAAGTAACTGCCCTTACCTGAAACGAAGTCTTCTTTGTAGGAAGCCTCAGAGCCTGGGATTTAACTCCATTTCTGAAGGGAAACGCACAGCAAAGTTCTCATCCATTGATCACACTCTGCTTTAGAGCAAGAAGCACGCTCTTGCTTTCTAGAGTCTCTAAGACAGCAGGAAACGTGAGTGTGCTGAGAACAAAAGAACGGTGTTTCCTACACATACGGACCATATCTATCCAACTCTGCCTCTGAAATTGATACAAAGCACAGGTCCTCAAACATCCAATGCTTGTCATTTAAGATGAGAAACGTGTGAGCTTCGTGAATGATGTAGTTCATTTGAGCTGTAATGTAACTGCCCTTACCTGAAATTAAGTCTTGCTTGTAGGAAGACTCAGAGCTGGGATTTAACTCCATTTCTGAAGTGAAACACACAGCAGAGTTCTCATCCATTGATGACACTCTGCTTTAGAGCAAGAAGCACGCTCTTGCTTTCCAGAGTCACTAAGGCAGCAGGAAATTTGAGTGTGCTGAGAGAAATAGAACGGTGTTTCTTACACATTCGGACCATATCTAGTCCAACTCTGCCTCTGAAATTGATACAAAGCTCAGGTCCTCTAACATCCAATGCTTGTCAGTTAAGATGAGAAACGTGTGAGCTTCGTGAAGGATGTACTTCATTTGAGCTGAAAAGTGACTGCCCTTACCTGAAACGAAGTCTTTATTGTAGTTAGACACAGAACCTGGGATTTAACTCCATTTCTGTACGGAAACACAAAGCATAGTTCTCTTCCATGGATCACACTCTGCTTTAGAGCAAGAAGCACGCTCTTGCTTTCCACATTCTCTAATACAGTAGGAAACGTGAGTGTGCTAAGAACAAATGAACGATGTTTCCTACACATACGGACCATATCTAGTCCAACTCTGCCTCTGAAATTGATACAAAGCACAGGTCCTCTAACATACAATGCTTGTCATTTAAGATGAGAAAAGTGTGAGCTTCGTGAACGATGTAGTTCATTTGAGCTGTAATGTAACTGCCCTTACCTGAAATGAAGTCTTGTTTGTAGGAAGACACAGAGCCTGGGATTTAACTCCATTTCTGAAGTGAAACACACAGCAGAGTTCTCATCCATTGATGACACTCTGCTTTAGAGCAAGAAGCACGCTCTTGCTTTCCAGAGTCACTAAGGCAGCAGGAAACCTGAGTGTGCTGAGAGCAAAAGAACGGTGTTTCTTACACATATGGACCATATCTAGTCCAACTCTGCTTCTGAAACTGATACAAAGCACTGGTCCTCTAACATCCAATGCTTGTCAGTTAAGATGAGAAACGTGTGAGCTTCGTTAATGATGTAGTTCGTTTGAGCTGTAAAGTAACTGCCCTTACCTGAAACGAAGTGTTGCTTTTAGGAAGACTCAGAGCCTGAGGTTTAACTCCATTTCTGAAGTGAAAAACAAAGCAGAGTTCTCATTTATAGATCACACTCTGCTTTAGAGCAAGAAGCAGGCTCTTGCTTTCTAGAGTCTCTAGGACAGCAGGAAACATGAGTGTGCTGAGAATAAAAGAACGGTTTTTTTACACATTCGGGCCATATCGAGTCCAACTCTGCCTCTGAAATTGATACAAAGCACAGGTCCTCCAGCATCCAATGCTTGTCATTTAAGATGAGAAACGTGTGAGCTTCGTGAACGATGTAGTTTATTTGAGCTGTAAAGTTACTGCCCTTCCCTGAAACAGAGTTTTGTTTGTAGGAAGACTCAGAGCCTGGGATTTAACTCCATTTCTGAAGTGAAACACACAGCAGAGTTCTCATCCATTGATCACACTCTGCTTTAGAACAAGAAGCACCCTCTACCTTTCTAGAGTCTCTAAGACAGCAGGAAACGTGAGTGTGCTGAGAACAAAAGAACGGTGTTTCTTACACATTCGGGCCATATCGAGTCCAACTCTGCCTCTGAAATTGATACAAAGCACAGGTCCTCCAGCATCCAATGCTTGTCATTTAAGATGAGAAACGTGTGATCTTCGTGAACGATGTAGTTCTTTTGAGCTGTAAAATAACTGTCCTTCCCTGAAAGGAAGTCTTGTTTGTAGGAAGACTAAGAGCCTGGGATTTAACTCCATTTCTGAAGTGAAACACACAGCAGAGTTTTCATATATAGATCACACTCTGCTTTAGAGCAAGAAGCACACTCTTGCTTTCTAGACTCTCTAAGACAGCAGGAATCATGAGTGTGCTGAGAACAAAAGAACGGTGTTTCTTACACAATCGGACCATATCTAGTCCAACTCTGCCTCTGAAATTGATACAAAGCTCAGGTCCTCTAACATCCAATGCTTGTCAGTTAGGATGAGAAACGTGTGAGCTTCTTGAATGATGTACTTCATTTGAGCTGAAAAGTGACTGCCGTTACCTGAAACGAAGTCTTTATTGTAGGAAGACACAGAGCCGGGGATTTAACTCCATTTCTGAACGGAAACACAAAGCATAGTTCTCTTCCATGGATCACACTCTGCTTTAGAGCAAGAAGCACGCTCTTGCTTTCGACATTCTCTAATACAGTAGGAAACGTGAGTGTGCTAAGAACAAATGAACGATGTTTCCTACACATACGGACCATATCTAGTCCAACTCTGCCTCTGAAATTGATACAAAGCACAGGTCCTCTAACATCCAATGCTTGTCATTTAAGATGAGAAACAAGTGAGCTTCATGAACGATGTAGTTCATTTGAGCTGTAATGTAACTGCCCTTACCTGAAATGAAGTCTTGCATGTAGGAAGACTCAGAGCCTGGGATTTAACTCCATTTCTGAAGTGAAACACACAGCAGAGTTCTCATCCATTGATGACACTCTGCTTTAGAGCAAGAAGCACGCTCTTGCTTTCCAGAGTCACTAAGGCAGCAGTAAACCTGAGTGTGCTGAGAGCAAAAGAACGGTGTTTCTTACACATTCGGACCATATCTAGTCCAACTCTGCCTCTGAAATTGATACAAAGCTCAGGTCCTCTAACATCCAATGCTTGTCAGTTAAGATGAGAAACGTGTGAGCTTCGTGAAGGATGTACTTCATTTGAGCTGAAAAGTGACTGCCCTTACCTGAAACGAAGTCTTGATTGTAGGAAGACACAGAGACTGGGATTTAACTCCATTTCTGAATGGAAACACAAAGCATAGTTCTCTTCCATGGATCACACTCTGCTTTAGAGCAAGAAGCACGCTCTTGCTTTCTACATTCTCTAATACAGTAGGAAACGTGAGTGTGCTAAGAAAAAATGAACGATGTTTCCTACACATACGGACCATATCTAGTCCAACTCTGCCTCTGAAATTGATACAAAGCACAGGTCCTCTAACATCCAATGCTTGTAATTTAAGATGAGAAACGTGTGAGCTTCGTGAACGATGTAGTTCTTTTGAGCTGTAATGTAACTGCCCTTACCTGACATGAAGTCTTGCTTGTAGGAACACTCAGAGCCTGGGATTTAACTCCATTTCTGAAGGGAAACACACAGCATAGTTCTCATCCATGGATCACACGCTGATTCAGAGCAAGAAGCAGCCTCTTGCTCTCTATATTCTCTAAAAGAGCAGGAAACGTGAGTGTGCTGAGAACAAAAGAACGGTGTTTCCTACACATACGGACCATATGTAGTCCAACTCTGCTTCTGAAGCTGATACAAAGCACTGGTCCTCTAACATCTAATGCTTGTCAGTTAAGATGAGAAACGTGTGAGCTTCGTGAAAGATGTAGTTCGTTTGAGCTGTAAAGTAACTGCCCTTGCCTGAAACGAAGTCTTGTTTGTAGGAAGCCTCAGAGCCTGGGATTTAACTCCATTTCTGAAGGGAAACACAGAGCAGAGTTCTCATCCATTGATCACACTCTGCTTTAGAGCAAGATGCACGCTCTTGCTTTCTAGAGTCTCTAAGACAGCAGGAAACGTGAGTGTGCTGAGAACAAAAGAACGGTGTTTCCTACACATAGGACCATATCTATTCCAACTCTGCTTCTGAAACTGATACAAACCACAGGTCCACTAAGATCCAATGCTTCTCAGTCAAGATGAGAAACGTGTGAGCTTCGTGAAGGATGTACTTCATTTGAGCTGAAAAGTGACTGCCCTTACGTGAAACGAAGTCTTTATTGTAAGAAGACACAGAGCCTGGGATTTAACTCCATTTCTGAAGGGAAACACAAAGCATAGTTCTCTTCCATGGATCACACTCGGCTTAGATTAAGAAGCACGCTCTTGCTTTCTAGATTCTCTAATACAGTAGGAAACGTGAGTGTGCTAAGAACAAATGAACGGTTTTTCCTACACATACGGACCACATCTAGTCCAACTCTGCCTCTGAAATTGATACAAAGCAGAGGTCCTCTAATATCCAATGCTTGTCATTTAAGATGAGAAATGTGTGAGCTTCGTGAATGATGTAGTTCATTTGAGCTGTAATGTAACTGCCCTTACCTGAAATGAAATCTTGTTGTAGGAAGACACAGAGCATGGGATTTAACTCCATTCCTGAAGTGAAACACACAGCAGAGTTCTCATCCATTGATGACACTCTGCTTAAGAGCCAGAAGCACGCTCTAGCTTTCCAGAATCACTAAGGCAGCAGGATACCTGAGTGTGATGGGAACAAAAGAACGGTGTTTCCTCCACATACGGACAATATCTAGTCCAACTCTGCTTGTGAAACTGAAAAAAACCACAGGTCCACTAACATCCAATGCTTGTCAGTTAAGATGATAAACGTGGCAGCTTCATGAATGATGTAGTTCGTTTGAGCTGTAAAGTAACTGCCCTTACCTGAAACGAATTCTTGTTTTTAGGAAGACTCAGAGTCTGGGATTTAACTCCATTTCTGAAGTGAAACACACAGCATAGTTCTCATCCATTGATCACACTCTGCTTTAGAGCAAGAAGCATGCTCTTGCTTTCTAGATTCTCTAATACAGCAGGAAACGTGAGTGTGCTAAGAACAAATGAACGGTGTTTCCTACACATACGGACCATATCTAGTACAACTCTGCTTCTGAAACTGATACAAAGCACTGGTCCTCTAACCTCCAATGCTTGTCAGTTAAGATGAGAAACGTGTGAGCTTCATGAACGATGTAGTTCGTTTGAGATGAACAGTGACTGCCCTTACTTGTAAGGAATTCTTGCTTGTAGGAAGTCACAGAGCCTGGAATATAACTCTATTTCTGCATGGAAACACACAACAGAGTTCTGATATATAGATCACATTCTGCTTTAGAGCAAGAAGCACACTCTTGTTTTCTAGACTCTCTAAGACTACAGGAATCATGAGTGTGCTGAGAACAAAAGAACGGTGTTTCCTACACATACGGACCATATCTAGTCCAACTCTGCCTCTGAAATTGATACAAAGCACAGGTCCTCTAACATCCAATGCTTGTCATTTAAGATGAGAATCGTGTGAGCTTCATGAACGATGTAGTTCATTTGAGGTGTAATGTAACTGCCCTTACCTGAAATGAAGTCTTGTTTGTAGGAAGACTCAGAGCCTGGGATTTAACTCCATTTCTGAAGTGAAACACACAGCAGAGTTCTCAGCCATTGATGATACTCTGCTTTAGAACAAGAAGCACGCACTTGCTTTCCAGAGTCACTAAGGCAGCAGGAAACCTGAGTGTGATGGGAACAAAAGAACGGTGTTTCCTACACATACAGACCATATCTAGTCCAACTCTGCTTGTGAAACTGAAACAAACCACAGGTCCACTAACATCCAATGCTTGTCAGTTAGGATGATAAACGTGTGAGCTTCGTGAATGATGTAGTTCGTTTGAGCTGTAAAGTAACTGCCCTTACCTGAAACGAAATCTTGTTTGTAGGAAGACTCAGAGCCTGGGATTTAACTCCATTTCTGAAGTGAAACACACAGCATAGTTCTCATCCATTGATCACACTCTGCTTTAGAGTGAGAAGCAAGCTCTTGCTTTCTAGAGTCTCTAAGAGAGCAGGAAACATGAGTGTGCTGAGAGCAAAAGAACGGTGTTTCTTACACATTCGGACCATATCTACTCCAACTCTGCCTCTGAAATTGATACAAAGCTCAGGTCCTGTAACATCCAATGCTTGTCAGTTAAGATGAGAAACGTGTGAGCTTCGTGAACGATGTAGTTCGTTTGAGCTGTAAAGTAACTGCCCTTACCTGAAACGAAGTGTTGCTTGTAGGAGGACTCACAACCTGGGGTTTAATTCCATTTCTGAAGTGAAACACACAGCAGAGTTGTCATATATAGATCATACTCTGCTTTAGAGCAACAAGCACGCTCTTGCTTTCTAGAGTCTCTAGGACAGCAGGAAACATGAGTGTGCTGAGAACAAAAGAACTGTTTTTCCTACACATAAGGACCATATCTAGTCCAACTCTGCCCCTCAAATTAATAAAAAGCACAGGTCCTCTAACATCCAATGCTTGTCAGTTAAGATGAGAAACGTGTGAGCTTAGTGAAGGATGTACTTCATATGAGCTGAAAAGTGACTGCCATTACCTGAAACGAAGTCTTTATTGTAGGAAGACACAGAGCCTGGGATTTAACTCCATTTCTGAAGTGGAACACAAAAGCATAATTCTCTTCCATGGATCACACTCTGCTTTAGAGCAAGAAGTATGCTCTTGCTTTGTAGATTCTCTAATACAGCAGGAAACGTGAGTGTGCTAAGAAAAAATGAACGGTGTTTCCTACACATACAGACAATATCTAGTCCAACTCTGCTTCTGAAACTGATACAAAGCCCTGGTCCTCTAACATCCAATGCTTGTCGGTTAAGATGAGAAATGTGTGAGCTTCATGAACGATGTAGTTCGTTTGAGATGAACAGTGACTGCCCTTACTTGAAAGGAATTCTTGCTTGTAGGAAGTCACAGAGCCTGGAATTTACCTCCATTTCTGCATGGAAACACACAACAGAGTTCTGATATATAGATCACACTCTGCTTTAGAGCAAGAAGCACACTCTTGCTTTCTAGACTCTCTAAGACAGCAGGAATCATGAGTGTGCTTAGAACAAAAGAACGGTGTTTCCTACACATACGGACCATATCTAGTCCAACTCTGCCTCTGAAATTGATACAAAGCACAGGTCCTCTAACATCCAATGCTTGTCATTTAAGATGAGAAACGTGTGAGCTTCGTGAACGATGTAGTTCATTTGAGCTCTAATGTAACTGCCCTTACCTGAAAGGAAGTCTTGCTTGTAGGAAGACCCAGAGCCTGGGATTTAACTCCATTTCTGAAGTGAAACACACAGCAGAGTTCTCATCCATTGATGACACTCTGCTTTAGAGCAAGAAGCACACTCTTGCTTTCCAGAGTCACTAAGGCAGCAGGAAACCTGAGTGTGATGAGAACAAAAGAACGGTGTTTCCTACACATGCGGACCATATCTAGTCCAACTCTCCTTGTGAAACTGAAACAAACCACAGGTCCACTAACATCCAATGCTTGTCCGTTAAGATGATAAACGTGTGAGCTTCGTGAATGATGTAGTTCGTTTGAGGTGTAAAGTAACTGCCCTTACCTGAAATGAAGTCTTGCTTGTAGGAAGACTCGGAGCCTGGGATTTAACTCCATTTCTGAAGTGAAACACACAGCATAGTTCTCATCCATTGATCACACTCTGCTTTAGAGTGAGAAGCAAGCTCTTGCTTTCTAGAGTCTCTAAGAGAGCAGGAAACATGAGTGTGCTGAGAGCAAAAGAACGGTGTTTCTTACACATTCGGACCATATCTACTCCAACTCTGCCTCTGAAATTGATACAAAGCTCAGGTCCTGTAACATCCAATGCTTGTCAGTTAAGATGAGAAACGTTTGAGCTTCGTGAAGGATGTACTTCATTTGAGCTGAAAAGTGACCGCCCTTACCTGAAACGAAGTCTTTATTGTAGGAAGACACAGCGCCTGGGATTTAACTCCATTTCTGAAGGGAAACACAAAGCATAGTTCTCTTCCATAGATCACACGCTGCTTTAGAGCAAGAAGCACGCTCTTGCTTTCTAGATTCTCTAATACAGTAGGAAACGTGTGTGTGCTAAGAACAAATGAACGGTGTTTCCTACACCTACCGACCATATCTAGTCCAACTCTGCCTCTGAAATTGATACAAAGCACAGGTCCTCTAACATGCAATGCTTGTCATTTAAGATGAGAAACGTGTGAGCTTTGTGAACGATGTAGTTCATTTGAGCTGTAATGTAACTGCCCTTACCTGAAACGAAGTCTTGTTTGTAGGAAGCCTCAGAGCCTGGGATTTAACTCCATTTCTGAAGGGAAACACACAGCAGAGTTCTCATCCATTGATCACACTCTGCTTTAGAGCAAGAAGCACGCTCTTGCTTTCTAGAGTCTCTAAGACAGTAGGAAACGTGAGTGTGCTGAGAACAAAAGAACGCTGTTTCCTACACATAGGACCATATCTATTCCAACTCTGCTTCTGAAACTCATACAAAGCACTGGTCCTATAACATCCGATGCTTGTCAGTTAAGATGAGAAACGTGAGAGCTTCATGAACGATGTAGTTCGTTTGAGCTGTAAATAACTGCCCTTACCTGAAACGAAGTTTTTCTTGTGGGAAGACTCAGAGCCTGGGGTTTAACTCCATTTCTGAAGTGAAACACACAACAGGGTTCTCATATATACATCACACTCTGCTTTAAAGCAAGAAGGACGCTCTTGCTTTCTAGAATCTCTAAGACAGCAGGAAACATGAGTGTGCTGAGAACAAAAGAACGGTGTTTCTTACACATTTGTACCATATCTAGACCAACTCTGCCTCTGAAATTGATACAAAGCTCAGGCCCTCTAACATCCAATGCTTGTCAGTTAAGAGGAGAAACGTGTGACCTTCGTGAAGGATGTACTTCATTTTAGCTGAAAAGTGACTGCCCTTACCTGAAACGAAGTCTTTATTGTAGGAAGACACAGAGCCTGGGATTTAACTCCATTTCTGAAGGGAAACAGAAAGCATAGTTCTCTTCCATGGATCACACTCTGCTTTAGAGCAAGAAGCACGCTCTTGCTTTCTAGATTCTCTAATACAGCAGAAAACGTGAGTGTGCTAAGAACAAATGAACGTTGTTTCCTACACATACGGAACATATCTAGTCCAACTCTGCTTCTGAAACTGATACAAAGCACTGGTCCTCTAACATCCAATGCTTGTCAGTTAAGATGAGAAACGTGTGAGCTTCATGAATGATGTAGTTCGTTTGAGATGAGGAGGGACTGCCCTTACTTGAAAGGAATTCTTGCTTGTAGGAAGTCACAGAGCCTGGAATTTAACTCCATTTCTGCATGAAAACACACAACAGATTTCTGATATATAGATCACATTCTGCTTTAGAGCAAGAAGCACACTCTTGCTTTCTAGACTCTCTAAGACAGCAGGAATCATGAGTGTGCTGAGAACAAAAGAACGGTGTTTCCTACACATACGGACCATATCTAGTCCAACTCTGCCTCTGAAATTGATACAAAGTACAGGTCCTCTAACATCCAATGCTTGTCATTTAAGATGAGAAACGTGTGAGCTTTGTGAACGATGTAGTTCATTTGAGCTCTAATGTAACTGCCCTTACCTGAAATGAAGTCTTGCTTGTAGGAAGACTCAGAGCCTGGGATTTAACTCCATTTCTGAAGTGAAACACACAGCAGAGTTCTCATCCATTGATGACACTCTGCTTTAGAGCAAGAAGCACGCTCTTGCTTTCCAGAGTCACTAAGGCAGCAGGAAACCTGAGTGTGCTGTGAACAAAAGAACGGTGTTTCCTACACATAGGACCATATCTATTCCAACTCTGCTTCTGAAACTCATACAAAGCACTGGTCCTATAACATCCGATGCTTGTCAGTTAAGATGAGAAACGTGAGAGCTTCACGAATGATGTAGTTCGTTTGAGCTGTAAAGAAACTGCCCTTACCTGAAACGAAGTTTTTCTTGTGGGAAGACTCAGAGCCTGGGGTTTAACTCCATTTCTGAAGTGAAACACACAACAGGGTTCTCATATATACATCACACTCTGCTTTAAAGCAAGAAGGACGCTCTTGCTTTCTAGAATCTCTAAGACAGCAGGAAACATGAGTGTGCTGAGAACAAAAGAACGGTGTTTCTTACACATTTGTACCATATCTAGACCAACTCTGCCTCTGAAATTGATACAAAGCTCAGGCCCTCTAACATCCAATGCTTGTCAGTTAAGAGGAGAAACGTGTGACCTTCGTAAAGGATGTACTTCATTTTACCTGAAAAGTGACTGCCCTTACCTGAAACGAAGTCTTTATTGTAGGAAGACACAGAGCCTGGGATTTAACTCCATTTCTGAAGGGAAACAGAAAGCATAGTTCTCTTCCATGGATCACACTCTGCTTTAGAGCAAGAAGCACGCCCTTGCTTTCTAGATTCTCTAATACAGCAGGAAACGTGAGTGTGCTAAGAACAAATGAACGGTGTTTCCTACACATACGGAACATATCTAGTCCAACTCTGCTTCGGAAACTGATACAAAGCAATGGTCCTCTAACATCCAATGCTTGTCAGTTAAGATGAGAAACGTGTGAGCTTCATGAATGATGTAGTTCGCTTGAGATGAGGAGTGACTGCCCTTACCTGAAACGAATTCTTGTTTGTAGGAAGACTCAGAGCCTAGGATTTAACTCCATTTCTGAAGTGAAACACACAGCATAGTTCTCATCCATTGATCACACTCTGCTTTAGTGTGAGAAGCACGCTCTTGCTTTCTACAGTCTCTAAGACAGCAGGAAACATGAGTGTGCTGAGAGCAAAAGAACGGTGTTTCTTACACATTCGGACCATATCTAGTCCAACTCTGCCTCTGAAATTGATACAAAGCTCAGGTCCTCTAACATCCAATGCTTGTCAGTTAAGATGAGAAACGTGTGAGCTTCGTGAAGGATGTACTTCATTTGAGCTGAAAAGTGACCGCCCTTACCTGAAACGAAGTCTTTATTGTAGGAAGACACAGCGCCTGGGATTTAACTCCATTTCTGAAGGGAAACACAAAGCATAGTTCTCTTCCATAGATGCCACTCTGCTTTAGAGCAAGAACCACGAACTTGCTTTCTAGATTCTCTAATACAGTAGGAAACGTGAGTGTGCTAAGAACAAATGAACGGTGTTTCCTACACATACGGACCATATCTAGTCCAACTCTGCCACAGAAATTGATACAAAGCACAGGTCCTCAAACATGCAATGCTTGTCATTTAAGATGAGAAACGTGAGAGCTTTGTGAACGATGTAGTTCATTTGAGCTGTAATGTAACTGCCCTTACTTGAAATGAAGTCTTGCTTGTAGGAAGACTCAGAGCCTGGGATTTAACTCCATTTCTGAAGTGAAACACACAGCAGAGTTCTCATCCATTGATGACACTCTGCTTTAGAGCAAGAAGCACGCTCTTGCTTTCCAGAGTCACTAAGGCAGCGGGAAACCTGAGTGTGATGAGAACAAAAGAACGGTGTTTCCTACACATGCGGACCATATTAGTCCAACTCTGCTTCTGAAAATGATACAAAGCCCTGGTAATCTAACATCCAACACTTGTTAGTTAAGATGGGAAACGTGTGAGCTCCGTGAAAGATGTAGTTCGTTTGAGCTGTAAAGTAACTGCCCTTACCTGAAACGAAGTCTTGTTTGTAGGAAGCCTCAGAGCCTGGGATTTAACTCCATTTTTGAAGGGAAACACTCAGCAGAGTTCTCATCCATTGATCACACTCTGCTTTAGAGCAAGAAGCACGCTCTTGCTTTCTAGATTCTCTAATACAGCAGGAAACGTGAGTGTGCTGTGAACAAAAGAACGCTGTTTCCCACACATAGGACCATATCTATTCCAACTCTGCTTCTGAAACTCATACAAAGCACTGGTCCTATATCATCCGATGCTTGTCAGTTAAGATGAGAAACGTGAGAGCTTCATGAACGATGTAGTTCGTTTGAGCTGTAAAGTAACTGCCCTTACCTGAAACGAAGTTTTTCTTGTGGGAAGACTCAGAGCCTGGGGTTTAACTCCATTTCTGAAGTGAAACACACAACAGGGTTCTCATATATACATCACACTCTGCTTTAAATCAGGAAGGACGCTCTTGCTTTCTAGAATCTCTAAGACAGCAGGAAACATGAGTGTGCTGAGAACAAAAGAACGGTGTTTCTTACACATTTGGACCATACCTAGACCAACTCTGCCTCTGAAATTGATACAAAGCTCAGGCCCTCTAACATCCAATGCTTGTCAGTTAAGATGAGAAACGTGTGACCTTCGTGAAGGATGTACTTCATTTTAGCTGAAAAGTGACTGCCCTACCTGAAACGAAGTCTTTATTGTAGGAAGACACAGAGCCTGGGATTTAACTCCATTTCTGAAGGGAAACAGAAAGCATAGTTCTCTTCCATGGATCACACTCTGCTTTAGAGCAAGAAGCATGCTCTTGCTTTCTAGATTCTCTAATACAGCAGGAAACGTGAGTGTGCTAAGAACAAATGAACGGTGTTTCCTACACATATGGAACATATCTAGTCCAACTCTGCTTCTGAAACTGATACAAAGCACTGGTCCTCTAACATCCAATGCTTGTCAGTTAAGATGAGAAACGTGTGAGCTTCATGAATGATGTAGTTCGTTTGAGATGAGGAGTGACTGCCCTTACTTGAAAGGAATTCTTGCTTGTAGGAAGTCACAGAGCCTGGATTTTAACTCCATTTCTGCATGGAAACACACAACAGATTTCTGATATATAGATCACACTCTGCTTTAGAGCAAGAAGCACACTCTTGCTTTCTAGACTCTCTAAGACAGCAGGAATCATGAGTGTGCTGAGAACAAAAGAACGGTGTTTCCTACACAAACGGACCATATCTAGTCCAACTCTGCCTCTGAAATTCATACAAAGCACAGGTCCTCTAACATCCAATGCTTGTCATTTAAGAAGAGAAACGTGTGAGCTTCGTGAACGATGTAGTTCATTTGAGCTGTAAAGTAACTGCCCTTACCTGAAATGAAGTCTTGGTTGTAGGAAGACTCAGAGCCTGGGTTTTAACTCCATTTCTGAAGTGAAACACACAGCAGAGTTCTCATCCATTGATGACACTCTGCTTTAGAGCAAGAAGCACGCTCTTGCCTTCCAGAGTCACTAAGGCAGCAGGAAACCTGAGTGTGATAACAACAGAACGGTGTTTCCTCCACATACGGACCATATCTAGTCCAACTCTGCTTGTGAAACTGAAACAAACCACAGGTCCACTAACATCCAATGCTTGTCAGTTAAGATGATAAACGTGTGAGCTTCGTGAATGATGTAGTTCATTTGAGCTGTAAAGTAACTGCCCTTACCTGAAACGAAGTCTTGTTTGTAGGAAGGCTCAGAGTCTGGGATTTAACTCCATTTCTGAAGTGAAACACACAGCATAGTTCTCATCCATTGATCACACTCTGCTTTAGTGCAAGAAACACGCTCTAGCTTTCTAGAGTCTCTAAGACAGCAGGAAACGTGAGTGTGCTGAGAACAAAAGAACGGTGTTTCCTACACATACAGACCATATCTAGTCCAACTCTGCTTCTGAAACTGATACAAAGCACTGGTCCTCTAACCTCCAATGCTTGTCAGTTAAGATGAGAAACGTGAGAGCTTCATGAACGATGTAGTTCGTTTGAGCTGTAAAGTAACTGCCCTTACCTGAAACGAAGTTTTTCTTGTGGGAAGTCTCAGAGCCTGGGGTTTAACTCCATTTCTGAAGTGAAACACACAACAGGATTCTCATATATACATCACACTCTGCTTTAAAGCAAGAAGGACGCTCTTGCTTTCTAGATTCTCTAAGACAGCAGGAAACATGAGTGTGCTGAGAACAAAAGAACGGTGTTTCCTACACATACGGACCATATCTAGTCCAACTCTGCTGCTGAAACTGGTACAAAGCACTGGTCCTCTAACATCCAATGCATGTCAGTGAAGATGAGAAACGTGTGAGCTTCGTGAACGATGTAGTTAGTTTGAGCTGAAAAGTGACTGCCCTTACTTGAAACGAAGTCTTGCTTGTAGGAACACACAGAGCCTAGAATTTAACTCCATTTCTGAAGGGAAACACACAGCATAGTTCTCATCCATGGATCATACTCTGCTTTAGAGCAAGAAGCATGCTCTTGCTTTCTAGAGTCTCTAAGACAGCAGGAAACATGAGTGTGCTGAGAACAATAGAACGGTGTTTCCTACACATACGGACCATATCTAGTCCAACTCTGCCTCTTAAATTGATACAAAACAGGTCCTCTAACATCCAATGCTTGTCAGTTAAGATGAGAAACATGTGAGCTTCGTGAACGATGTAGTTATTTTGAGCTGAAAAGTGAATGCCCTTACTTGAAATGAAGTCTTGCTTGTAGGAAGACACAGAGACTGTGATTTAACTCCACTTCTGAAGGGAAACACACAGCATAGTTCTCATCCATGGATCACACTCTGCTTTAGAGCAAGGAGCACGCTCTTGCTTTCTAGCGTCTCTAAGACAGCAGGAAACATGAGTGTGCTGAGAACAAAAGAACGGTGTTTCCTACACATACGGACCATATCTACTCCAACTCTGCCTCTTAAACTGATACAAAGCACAGGTCCTCTAAAATCCAATGGTTGTCATTTAAGATGAGAAACGTGTGAGCTTCGTGAACGATGTAGTTCGTTTGAGCTGAAAAGTGACTGCCCTTACCTGAAACGAAGTCTTGATTGTAGGAAGACACAGAGACTGGGATTTAACTCCATTTCTGAAGGGAAACACACAGCATAGTTCTCATCCGTGGATCACACTCTGCTTTAGAGCAAGAAGCACGCTCTTGCTTTCTAGAGTCTCTAGGACAGCAGGAAATATGAGTATGCTGAGAACAAAGGAACGGTGTTTCTCACGCATTTGGGCCATATCGAGTCCAACTCTGCCTCTGAAATTGATCCAAAGCACAGGTACCCCAGCATCCAATGCTTGTCATTTAAGATGAGAAACGTGTGAGCTTTGTGAACGATGTAGTTATTTTGAGCTGAAAAGTGACTGCCCTTACTTGAAACGAAGTCTTGCTTGTAGGAAGACACAGAGCCTGGGATTTAACTCCATTTCTAAAGGGAAACACACAGCATAGTTCTCATCCATGGATCACACTCTGCTTTAGAGCAAGAACACGCTCTTGCTTTCTAGATTCTCTAATAAAGCAGGAAACGTGGTTGTGCTCAGAACAAAATAATAGTGTTTCCTACACATACGGACCATATCTAGTCCAACTCTGCTTGTGAAACTGAAACAAACCACAGGTCAACTAACATCCAATGCTTGTCAGTTAAGATGAGAAACGTGAGAGCTTCGTGAACGATGTAGTTCATTTGAGCTGTAAAGTATTGTCCCTTACCTTAAACGAAGTCTTTTATTTTACAAAGACTCAGAGCCTGGGATTTAACTCCATTTCTGAAGTGAAACACACAGTAGAGATCTCATATATAGATCACACTCTGCTTTAGAGCAAGAATCACGCTCGTGCTTTCTAGAGTCTCTAAGACAACAGGAAACATGAGTGTGCTGAGAACAAAATAACGGTGTTTCCTACACATACGGACCATATCTAGTCCAACTCTGCTGCTGAAACTGGTACAAAGCACTGGTCCTCTAACATCCAATGCATGTCAGTGAAGATGAGAAACGTGTGAGCTTCGTGATTGATGTAGTTCGTTTGAGCTGAAAATTGACTGCCCTTAATTGAAAGGAAGTCTTGCTTGTATGAAGACACAGAGCCTGGAATTTAACTCCATTTCTGAAGGAAAACACACAGCAGAGTTCTCATCCATTGATTACACTCTGCTTTAGAGCAAGAAGCACGCTCTTGCTTTCTAGAGTCTCTAGGACAGCAGGAAATATGAGTATGCTGAGAACAAAAGAATGGTGTTTCTCACACATTTGGGCCATATCGAGTCCAACTCTGCCTCTGAAATTGATACAAAGCACAGGTCCTCCAGCATCCAATGCTTGTCATTTAAGATGAGAAACGTGTGAGCTTTGTGAAGGATGTAGTTCGTTTGAGCTGAAAAGTGACGGCCCTTACTTGAAAGGAATTCTGGCTTGTAGGAAGACTCAGAGCCTGGGGTTTAACACTATTTCTGAAGTGAAACATCAGCAGAGTTGTCATATATAGATCATACTCTGCTTTAGAGCAAGAAGCACGCCCTTGCTTTCTAGAGTCTCTAGGACAGCAAGAAACATGAGTGTGCTGAGAACAAAAGAACGATGTTTCTTACACATTCGGGCCATATCGAGTCCAACTCTGCCTCTGAAATTGATACAAAGCACAGGTCCTCCAGCATCCAATGCTTGTCATTTAAGATGAGAATCGTGTGAGCTTTGTGAACGATGTAGTTCGTTTGAGCTGTAAAGTAACTGCCCTTACCTGAAACGAAGTCTTGTTTGTAGGAAGACTAAGAGCCTGGGATTTAACTCCATTTCTGAAGTGAAACACACAGCAGAGTTCTCATCCATTGATCACACTCTGCTTTAGAGCAAGAAGCACGCTCTAGCTTTCTAGAATCTCTAAGACAGCAGGAAACGTGAGTGTGCTGAGAACAAAAGAACGGAGTTTCCTACACATACGGACCATATCTAGTCCAACTCTGCTTCTGAAACTGATACAAAGCACTGGTCCTCTAACATCCAATGCTTGTCAGTTAAGATGAGAAACGTGTGAGATTCCTGAACGATGTAGTTCGTTTGAGCTGTAAAGTAACTGCCCTTACCTGAAACGAAGTGTTGCTTGTAGGAAGACTCAGAGCCTGGGGTTTAACACTATTTCTGAAGTGAAACACACAGCAGAGTTCTCATCCATGGATCACACTCTGCTTTAGAGCAAGAAGCACGCTCTTGCTTTCTAGAGTCTCTAGGACAGCAGGAAATATGAGTATGCTGAGAACAAAAGAACGGTGTTTCTCACACATTTGGGCCATATCGAGTCCAACTCTGCCTCTGAAATTGATACAAAGCACAGGTCCTCCAGCATCCAATGCTTGTCATTTAAGATGAGAAACGTGTGAGCTTCGTGAATGATGTAGTTCGTTTGAGCTGTAAAGTAACTTCCTTATCTGAAACGAATTCTTGTTTGTAGGAAGACTCAGAGCCTGGGATTTAACTCCATTTCTGAAGTGAAACACACTGCATAGTTCTCATCCATTGAACACACTCTGCTTTAGAGCAAGAAGCACGCTCTACCTTTCTATAGTCTCTAAGACAGGAGGAAACGTGAGTGTGCTGAGAACAAAAGAACGGTATTTCCTACACATATGGACCATATCTAGTCCAACTCTGCCTCTGAAACTGATACAAACCACAGGCCCTCTAACATCCAATGCTTGTCATTTAAAATGAGAAACGAGTGAGCTTCGTGAACGATGTAATTCGTTTGAGTTGTAAAGTAACTGCCCTTACCTGAAACGAAGTCTTGTTTGTAGGAAGACTCAGAGCCTGGGATTTAACTCCATTTCTGAATTGAAACACACAGCAGAGTTCTCATCCATTGATGACACTCTGCTTTAGAGCAAGAAGAACGCTCTTGCTTTCCAGATTCACTAAGACAGCAGGAAACCTGAGTGTGATGAGAACAAAAGAACGGTGTTTCCTACACATACGGACCTTATCTATTCCAAATCTGCTTCTGAAACTGATACAAAGCACTGGTCCTCTAACATCCAATGCTTGTCAGTTAAGATGAGAAACGTGTTAGCTTCCTGAACGATGTAATTCGTTTGAGCTGTAATGTGACTGCCCTTACATGAAACGAAGTCTTGTTTGTAGGAAGACTCAGAGCCTGGGATTTAACCCCATTTCTGAATTGAAACACACAGCAGAGTTCTCATCCATTGATGAAACTCTGCTTTAGAGCAAGAAGAACGCTCTTGCTTTCCAGATTCTCTAAGACAGCAGGAAACCTGAGTGTGATGAGAACAAAAGAACGGTGTCTCCTACACATACGGACCTCATCTATTCCAAATCTGCTTCTGAAACTGACACAAGGCACTGGTCCTCTAACATCCAATGCTTGTCAGTTAAGATGAGAAACGTGTTAGCTTCCTGAACGATGTAATTCGTTTGAGCTGTAATGTGACTGCCCTTACCTGAAACGAAGTCTTGCATGTTGGAAGACACAGAGCCTGGGATTTAACTCCATTTCTGAAGGGAAACACACAGCATAGTTCTCATCCATGGATCACACTCTGCTTCAGAGCAAGAAGCACGCTCTTGCTTTCTAGATTCTCTAATAAAGCAGGAAACGTGGTTGTGCTCAGAACAAAAGAACTGTGTTTCCTACACATACGGACCATATCTAGTCCAACTCTGCTTGTGAAATTGAAACAAACCACAGGTCAACTAACATCCAATGTTTGTCAGTTAAGATGAGAAACGTGAGAGCTTCGTGAACGATGTAGTTCGTTTGAGCTGTAAAGTAATGGCCCTTACCTTAAACGAAGTCTTGTATTTTTGGAAGACTCAGAGCCTGGGATTTAACTCCATTTCTGAAGTGAAACACACAGCAGAGTTCTCATATATAGATCACACTCTGCTTTAGAGCAAGAATCACGCTCTTGCTTTCTAGAGTCTCTAAGACAGCAGGAAACATGAGTTTGCTGAGAACAAAATAATGGTGTTTCCTACACATATACGGACAATATCTATTCCAACACTGCTTCTGAAACTGATACAAAGCACTTGTCCTCTAACATCCAATGCTTGTCATTTAAGATGAGAAACGTGTGAGCTTTGTGAACGATGTAGTTCATTTGAGCTGAAAAGTGACTGCCCTTACCTGAAACGAAGTAGTGCTTGTAGGAAGACACAGAGCCTGTGATTTAACTCCATTTCAGAAGGTAAACACACAGCATTGTTCTGATCCATGGATCACATTCTGCTTTAGAGCAAGAAGAACGCTCTTGCTTTCTAGAATCTCTAATACAGCAGGAAAGTTGAGTGTGCTCAGAACAAAAGAACGGTGTTTCCTACACATACAAACCATATCTAGTTCAACTTTGCTTCTGAAACTGAAACAAACCACAGGTCCTCTAACATCCAATGCTTCTCAGTTAAGATGAGAAACGTGTGAGCTTCGTGAACGATGTAGTTAGTTTGAGCTGAAAAGTGACTGCCCTTACTTGAAACGAAGTCTTGCTTGTAGGAAGACACAGAGCCTAGAATTTAACTCCATTTCTGAAGGGAAACACACAGCATAGTTCTCATCCATGGATCATACTCTGCTTTAGAGCAAGAAGCATGCTCTTGCTTTCTAGAGTCTCTAAGACAGCAGGAAACATGAGTGTGCTGAGAACAATAGAACGGTGTTTCCTACACATACGGACCATATCTAGTCCAACTCTGCCTCTTAAATTGATACAAAACAGGTCCTCTAACATCCAATGCTTGTCAGTTAAGATGAGAAACATGTGAGCTTCGTGAACGATGTAGTTATTTTGAGCTGAAAAGTGACTGCCCTTACTTGAAATGAAGTCTTGCTTGTAGGAAGACACAGAGACTGTGATTTAACTCCACTTCTGAAGGGAAACACACAGCATAGTTCTCATCCATGGATCACACTCTGCTTTAGAGCAAGGAGCACGCTCTTGCTTTCTAGCGTCTCTAAGACAGCAGGAAACATGAGTGTGCTGAGAACAAAAGAACGGTGTTTCCTACACATACGGACCATATCTACTCCAACTCTGTCTCTTAAACTGATACAAAGCACAGGTCCTCTAAAATCCAATGGTTGTCATTTAAGATGAGAAACGTGTGAGCTTCGTGAACGATGTAGTTCGTTTGAGCTGAAAAGTGACTGCCCTTACCTGAAACGAAGTCTTGATTGTAGGAAGACACAGAGACTGGGATTTAACTCCATTTCTGAAGGGAAAAACACAGCATAGTTCTCATCCGTGGATCACACTCTGCTTTAGAGCAAGAAGCACGCTCTTGCTTTCTAGAGTCTCTAGGACAGCAGGAAATATGAGTATGCTGAGAACAAAGGAACGGTGTTTCTCACGCATTTGGGCCATATCGAGTCCAACTCTGCCTCTGAAATTGATCCAAAGCACAGGTACCCCAGCATCCAATGCTTGTCATTTAAGATGAGAAACGTGTGAGCTTTGTGAACGATGTAGTTATTTTGAGCTGAAAAGTGACTGCCCTTACTTGAAACGAAGTCTTGCTTGTAGGAAGACACAGAGCCTGGGATTTAACTCCATTTCTAAAGGGAAACACACAGCATAGTTCTCATCCATGGATCACACTCTGCTTTAGAGCAAGAACACGCTCTTGCTTTCCAGATTCTCTAATAAAGCAGGAAACGTGGTTGTGCTCAGAACAAAATAATAGTGTTTCCTACACATACGGACCATATCTAGTCCAACTCTGCTTGTGAAACTGAAACAAACCACAGGTCAACTAACATCCAATGCTTGTCAGTTAAGATGAGAAACGTGAGAGCTTCGTGAACGATGTAGTTCGTTTGAGCTGTAAAGTATTGTCCCTTACCTTAAACGAAGTCTTTTATTTTACAAAGACTCAGAGCCTGGGATTTAACTCCATTTCTGAAGTGAAACACACAGTAGAGATCTCATATATAGATCACACTCTGCTTTAGAGCAAGAATCACGCTCGTGCTTTCTAGAGTCTCTAAGACAACAGGAAACATGAGTGTGCTGAGAACAAAATAACGGTGTTTCCTACACATACGGACCATATCTAGTCCAACTCTGCTGCTGAAACTGGTACAAAGCACTGGTCCTCTAACATCCAATGCATGTCAGTGAAGATGAGAAACGTGTGAGCTTCGTGATTGATGTAGTTCGTTTGAGCTGAAAATTGACTGCCCTTAATTGAAAGGAAGTCTTGCTTGTATGAAGACACAGAGCCTGGAATTTAACTCCATTTCTGAAGGAAAACACACAGCAGAGTTCTCATCCATTGATTACACTCTGCTTTAGAGCAAGAAGCACGCTCTTGCTTTCCAGAGTCACTAAGACAGCAGGAAACATTAGTGTGATTAGAACAAAAGAATGGTGTTTACTACACATACGGACCATATCTAGTCCAACTCTGCTGCTAAAACTGATACAAAGCACTGGTCATCTAACATCCTATGCTTGTCAGTTAAGATGAGAAACGTGTGAGCTTCATGAACGATGTAGTTCATTTGAGCTGAAAAGTGACTGCCCTTAATTGAAAGGAAGTCTTGCTTGTATGAAGACACAGAGCCTGGAATTTAACTCCATTTCTGAAGAAACTCACAGCAGAGTTCTCATCCATTGATTACACTCTGCTTTAGAGCAAGAAGCACGCTCTTGCTTTCTAGAGTCTCTAGGACAGCAGGAAATATGAGTATGCTGAGAACAAAAGAATGGTGTTTCTCACACATTTGGGCCATATCAAGTCCAACTCTGCCTCTGAAATTGATACAAAGCACAGGTCCCCCAGCATCCAATGCTTGTCATTTAAGATGAGAAACGTGTGAGCTTTGTGAAGGATGTAGTTCGTTTGAGCTGAAAAGTGACGGCCCTTACTTGAAAGGAATTCTGGCTTGTAGGAAGACTCAGAGCCTGGGGTTTAACACTATTTCTGAAGTGAAACACACAGCAGAGTTGTCATATATAGATCATACTCTGCTTTAGAGCAAGAAGCACGCCCTTGCTTTCTAGAGTCTCTAGGACAGCAAGAAACATGAGTGTGCTGAGAACAAAAGAACGATGTTTCTTACACATTCGGGCCATATCGAGTCCAACTCTGCCTCTGAAATTGATACAAAGCACAGGTCCTCCAGCATCCAATGCTTGTCAGTTAAGATGAGAAACGTGTGAGCTTTGTGAACGATGTAGTTCGTTTGAGCTGTAAAGTAACTGCCCTTACCTGAAACGAACTGTTGCTTGTAGGAAGACTCAGAGCCTGGGGTTTAACACTATTTCTGAAGTGAAACACACAGCAGAGTTCTCATCCATTGATCACACTCTGCTTTAGAGCAAGAAGCACGCTCTTGCTTTCTAGAGTCTCTAGGACAGCAGGAAATATGAGTATGCTGAGAACAAAAGAACGGTGTTTCTCACACATTTGGGCCATATCGAGTCCAACTCTGCCTCTGAAATTCATACAAAGCACAGTTCCTCCAGCATCCAATGCTTGTCATTTAAGATGAGAAACGTGTGAGCTTCGTGAATGATGTAGTTCGTTTGAGCTGTAAAGTAACTTCCTTATCTGAAACGAATTCTTGTTTGTAGGAAGACTCAGAGCCTGGGATTTAACTCCAATTCTGAAGTGAAACACACTGCATAGTTCTCATCCATTGAACACACTCTGCTTTAGAGCAAGAAGCACGCTCTACCTTTCTATAGTCTCTAAGACAGGAGGAAACGTGAGTGTGCTGAGAACAAAAGAACGGTATTTCCTACACATATGGACCATATCTAGTCCAACTCTGCCTCTGAAACTGATACAAACCACAGGCCCTCTAACATCCAATGCTTGTCATTTAAAATGAGAAACGAGTGAGCTTCGTGAACGATGTAATTCCTTTGAGTTGTAAAGTAACTGCCCTTACCTGAAACGAAGTCTTGTTTGTAGGAAGACTCAGAACCTGGGATTTAACTCCATTTCTGAATTGAAACACACAGCAGAGTTCTCATCCATTGATGACACTCTGCTTTAGAGCAAGAAGAACGCTCTTGCTTTCCAGATTCACTAAGACAGCAGGAAACCTGAGTGTGATGAGAACAAAAGAACGGTGTTTCCTACACATACGGACCTTATCTATTCCAAATCTGCTTCTGAAACTGATACAAAGCACTGGTCCTCTAACATCCAATGCTTGTCAGTTAAGATGTGAAACGTGTTAGCTTCCTGAACGATGTAATTCGTTTGAGCTGTAATGTGACTGCCCTTACATGAAACGAAGTCTTGTTTGTAGGAAGACTCAGAGCCTGGGATTTAACCCCATTTCTGAATTGAAACACACAGCAGAGTTCTCATCCATTGATGAAACTCTGCTTTAGAGCAAGAAGAACGCTCTTGCTTTCCAGATTCTCTAAGACAGCAGGAAACCTGAGTGTGATGAGAACAAAAGAACGGTGTCTCCTACACATACGGACCTCATCTATTCCAAATCTGCTTCTGAAACTGACACAAGGCACTGGTCCTCTAACATCCAATGCTTGTCAGTTAAGATGAGAAACGTGTTAGCTTCCTGAACGATGTAATTCGTTTGAGCTGTAATGTGACTGCCCTTACCTGAAACGAAGTCTTGCATGTTGGAAGACACAGAGCCTGGGATTTAACTCCATTTCTGAAGGGAAACACACAGCATAGTTCTCATCCATGGATCACACTCTGCTTCAGAGCAAGAAGCACGCTCTTGCTTTCTAGATTCTCTAATAAAGCAGGAAACGTGGTTGTGCTCAGAACAAATGAACTGTGTTTCCTACACATACGGACCATATCTAGTCCAACTCTGCTTGTGAAATTGAAACAAACCACAGGTCAACTAACATCCAATGTTTGTCAGTTAAGATGAGAAACGTGAGAGCTTCGTGAACGATGTAGTTCGTTTGAGCTGTAAAGTAATGGCCCTTACCTTAAACGAAGTCTTGTATTTTTGGAAGACTCAGAGCCTGGGATTTAACTCCATTTCTGAAGTGAAACACACAGCAGAGTTCTCATATATAGATCACACTCTGCTTTAGAGCAAGAATCACGCTCTTGCTTTCTAGAGTCTCTAAGACAGCAGGAAACATGAGTGTGCTGAGAACAAAATAATGGTGTTTCCTACACATATACGGACAATATCTATTCCAACACTGCTTCTGAAACTGATACAAAGCACTTGTCCTCTAACATCCAATGCTTGTCATTTAAGATGAGAAACGTGTGAGCTTTGTGAACGATGTAGTTCATTTGAGCTGAAAAGTGACTGCCCTTACCTGAAACGAAGTAGTGCTTGTAGGAAGACACAGAGCCTGGGATTTAACTACATTTCAGAAGGTAAACACACAGCATTGTTCTGATCCATGGATCACATTCTGCTTTAGAGCAAGAAGAACGCTCTTGCTTTCTAGAATCTCTAATACAGCAGGAAAGTTGAGTGTGCTCAGAACAAAAGAACGGTGTTTCCTACACATACAAACCATATCTAGTTCAACTCTGCTTGTGAAATTGAAACAAACCACAGGTCAACTAACATCCAATGTTTGTCAGTTAAGATGAGAAACGTGAGAGCTTCGTGAACGATGTAGTCGTTTGAGCTGTAAAGTAATGGCCCTTACCTTAAACGAAGTCTTGTATTTTTGGAAGACTCAGAGCCTGGGATTTAACTCCATTTCTGAAGTGAAACACACAGCAGAGTTCTCATATATAGATCACACTCTGCTTTAGAGCAAGAATCACGCTCTTGCTTTCTAGAGTCTCTAAGACAGCAGGAAACATGAGTGTGCTGAGAACAAAATAATGGTGTTTCCTACACATATACGGACAATATCTATTCCAACACTGCTTCTGAAACTGATACAAAGCACTTGTCCTCTAACATCCAATGCTTGTCATTTAAGATGAGAAACGTGTGAGCTTTGTGAACGATGTAGTTCATTTGAGCTGAAAAGTGACTGCCCTTACCTGAAACGAAGTAGTGCTTGTAGGAAGACACAGAGCCTGTGATTTAACTCCATTTCAGAAGGTAAACACACAGCATTGTTCTGATCCATGGATCACATTCTGCTTTAGAGCAAGAAGAACGCTCTTGCTTTCTAGAATCTCTAATATAGCAGGAAAGTTGAGTGTGCTCAGAACAAAAGAACGGTGTTTCCAACACATACAAACCATATCTAGTTCAACTTTGCTTCTGAAACTGAAACAAACCACAGGTCCTCTAACATCCAATGCTTCTCAGTTAAGATGAGAAACGTGTGAGCTTCGTGAACGATGTAGTTAGTTTGAGCTGAAAAGTGACTGCCCTTACTTGAAACGAAGTCTTGCTTGTAGGAAGACACAGAGCCTAGAATTTAACTCCATTTCTGAAGGGAAACACACAGCATAGTTCTCATCCATGGATCATACTCTGCTTTAGAGCAAGAAGCATGCTCTTGCTTTCTAGAGTCTCTAAGACAGCAGGAAACATGAGTGTGCTGAGAACAATAGAACGGTGTTTCCTACACATACGGACCATATCTAGTCCAACTCTGCCTCTTAAATTGATACAAAACAGGTCCTCTAACATCCAATGCTTGTCAGTTAAGATGAGAAACATGTGAGCTTCGTGAACGATGTAGTTATTTTGAGCTGAAAAGTGACTGCCCTTACTTGAAATGAAGTCTTGCTTGTAGGAAGACACAGAGACTGTGATTTAACTCCACTTCTGAAGGGAAACACACAGCATAGTTCTCATCCATGGATCACACTCTGCTTTAGAGCAAGGAGCACGCTCTTGCTTTCTAGCGTCTCTAAGACAGCAGGAAACATGAGTGTGCTGAGAACAAAAACGGTGTTTCCTACACATACGGACCATATCTACTCCAACTCTGTCTCTTAAACTGATACAAAGCACAGGTCCTCTAAAATCCAATGGTTGTCATTTAAGATGAGAAACGTGTGAGCTTCGTGAACGATGTAGTTCGTTTGAGCTGAAAAGTGACTGCCCTTACCTGAAACGAAGTCTTGATTGTAGGAAGACACAGAGACTGGGATTTAACTCCATTTCTGAAGGGAAACACACAGCATAGTTCTCATCCGTGGATCACACTCTGCTTTAGAGCAAGAAGCACGCTCTTGCTTTCTAGAGTCTCTAGGACAGCAGGAAATATGAGTATGCTGAGAACAAAGGAACGGTGTTTCTCACGCATTTGGGCCATATCGAGTCCAACTCTGCCTCTGAAATTGATCCAAAGCACAGGTACCCCAGCATCCAATGCTTGTCATTTAAGATTAGAAACGTGTGAGCTTTGTGAACGATGTAGTTATTTTGAGCTGAAAAGTGACTGCCCTTACTTGAAACGAAGTCTTGCTTGTAGGAAGACACAGAGCCTGGGATTTAACTCCATTTCTAAAGGGAAACACACAGCATAGTTCTCATCCATGGATCACACTCTGCTTTAGAGCAAGAAGCACGCTCTTGCTTTCTAGATTCTCTAATAATGCAGGAAACGTGGTTGTGCTCAGAACAAAATAATAGTGTTTCCTACACATACGGACCATATCTAGTCCAACTCTGCTTGTGAAACTGAAACAAACCACAGGTCAACTAACATCCAATGCTTGTCAGTTAAGATGAGAAACGTGAGAGCTTCGTGAACGATGTAGTTCGTTTGAGCTGTAAAGTATTGTCCCTTACCTTAAACGAAGTCTTTTATTTTAGAAAGACTCAGAGCCTGGGATTTAACTCCATTTCTGAAGTGAAACACACAGTAGAGATCTCATATATAGATCACACTCTGCTTTAGAGCAAGAATCACGCTCGTGCTTTCTAGAGTCTCTAAGACAACAGGAAACATGAGTGTGCTGAGAACAAAATAACGGTGTTTCCTACACATACGGACCATATCTAGTCCAACTCTGCTGCTGAAACTGGTACAAAGCACTGGTCCTCTAACATCCAATGCATGTCAGTGAAGATGAGAAACGTGTGAGCTTCGTGATTGATGTAGTTCGTTTGAGCTGAAAATTGACTGCCCTTAATTGAAAGGAAGTCTTGCTTGTATGAAGACACAGAGCCTGGAATTTAACTCCATTTCTGAAGGAAAACACACAGCAGAGTTCTCATCCATTGATTACACTCTGCTTTAGAGCAAGAAGCACGCTCTTGCTTTCCAGAGTCACTAAGACAGCAGGAAACATTAGTGTGATTAGAACAAAAGAATGGTGTTTACTACACATACGGACCATATCTAGTCCAACTCTGCTGCTAAAACTGATACAAAGCACTGGTCATCTAACATCCTATGCTTGTCAGTTAAGATGAGAAACGTGTGAGCTTCATGAACGATGTAGTTCATTTGAGCTGAAAAGTGACTGCCCTTAATTGAAAGGAAGTCTTGCTTGTATGAAGACACAGAGCCTGGAATTTAACTCCATTTCTGAAGAAACTCACAGCAGAGTTCTCATCCATTGATTACACTCTGCTTTAGAGCAAGAAGCACGCTCTTGCTTTCTAGAGTCTCTAGGACAGCAGGAAATATGAGTATGCTGAGAACAAAAGAATGGTGTTTCTCACACATTTGGGCCATATCGAGTCCAACTCTGCCTCTGAAATTGATACAAAGCACAGGTCCCCCAGCATCCAATGCTTGTCATTTAAGATGAGAAACGTGTGAGCTTTGTGAAGGATGTAGTTCGTTTGAGCTGAAAAGTGATGGCCCTTACTTGAAAGGAATTCTTGCTTGTAGGAAGACTCAGAGCCTGGGGTTTAACACTATTTCTGAAGTGAAACACACAGCAGAGTTGTCATATATAGATCATACTCTGCTTTAGAGCAAGAAGCACGCCCTTGCTTTCTAGAGTCTCTAGGACAGCAAGAAACATGAGTGTGCTGAGAACAAAAGAACGATGTTTCTTACACATTCGGGCCATATCGAGTCCAACTCTGCCTCTGAAATTGATACAAAGCACAGGTCCTCCAGCATCCAATGCTTGTCATTTAAGATGAGAATCGTGTGAGCTTTGTGAACGATGTAGTTCGTTTGAGCTGTAAAGTAACTGCCCTTACCTGAAACGAAGTCTTGTTTGTAGGAAGACTAAGAGCCTGGGATTTAACTCCATTTCTGAAGTGAAACACACAGCAGAGTTCTCATCCATTGATCACACTCTGCTTTAGAGCAAGAAGCACGCTCTAGCTTTCTAGAATCTCTAAGACAGCAGGAAACGTGAGTGTGCTGAGAACAAAAGAACGGAGTTTCCTACACATACGGACCATATCTAGTCCAACTCTGCTTCTGAAACTGATACAAAGCACTGGTCCTCTAACATCCAATGCTTGTCAGTTAAGATGAGAAACGTGTGAGCTTCCTGAACGATGTAGTTCGTTTGAGCTGTAAAGTAACTGCCCTTACCTGAAACGAACTGTTGCTTGTAGGAAGACTCAGAGCCTGGGGTTTAACACTATTTCTGAAGTGAAACACACAGCAGAGTTCTCATCCATTGATCACACTCTGCTTTAGAGCAAGAAGCACGCTCTTGCTTTCTAGAGTCTCTAGGACAGCAGGAAATATGAGTATGCTGAGAACAAAAGAACGGTGTTTCTCACACATTTGGGCCATATCGAGTCCAACTCTGCCTCTGAAATTCATACAAAGCACAGTTCCTCCAGCATCCAATGCTTGTCATTTAAGATGAGAAACGTGTGAGCTTCGTGAATGATGTAGTTCGTTTGAGCTGTAAAGTAACTTCCTTATCTGAAACGAATTCTTGTTTGTAGGAAGACTCAGAGCCTGGGATTTAACTCCATTTCTGAAGTGAAACACACTGCATAGTTCTCATCCATTGAACACATTCTGCTTTAGAGCAAGAAGCACGCTCTACCTTTCTATAGTCTCTAAGACAGGAGGAAACGTGAGTGTGCTGAGAACAAAAGAACGGTATTTCCTACACATATGGACCATATCTAGTCCAACTCTGCCTCTGAAACTGATACAAACCACAGGCCCTCTAACATCCAATGCTTGTCATTTAAAATGAGAAACGAGTGAGCTTCGTGAACGATGTAATTCGTTTGAGTTGTAAAGTAACTGCCCTTACCTGAAACGAAGTCATGTTTGTAGGAAGACTCAGAACCTGGGATTTAACTCCATTTCTGAATTGAAACACACAGCAGAGTTCTTATCCATTGATGCCACTCTGCTTTAGAGCAAGAAGAACGCTCTTGCTTTCCAGATTCACTAAGACAGCAGGAAACCTGAGTGTGATGAGAACAAAAGAACGGTGTTTCCTACACATACGGACCTTATCTATTCCAAATCTGCTTCTGAAACTGATACAAAGCACTGGTCCTCTAACATCCAATGCTTGTCCGTTAAGATGAGAAACGTGTTTGCTTCCTGAACGATGTAATTCGTTTGAGCTGTAATGTGACTGCCCTTACATGAAACGAAGTCTTGTTTGTAGGAAGACTCAGAGCCTGGGATTTAACCCCATTTCTGAATTGAAACACACAGCAGAGTTCTCATCCATTGATGAAACTCTGCTTTAGAGCAAGAAGAACCCTCTTGCTTTACAGATTCTCTAAGACAGCAGGAAACCTGAGTGTGATGAGAACAAAAGAACGGTGTCTCCTACACATACGGACCTCATCTATTCCAAATCTGCTTCTGAAACTGACACAAGGCACTGGTCCTCTAACATCCAATGCTTGTCAGTTAAGATGAGAAACGTGTTAGCTTCCTGAACGATGTAATTCGTTTGAGCTGTAATGTGACTGCCCTTACCTGAAACGAAGTCTTGCATGTTGGAAGACACAGAGCCTGGGATTTAACTCCATTTCTGAAGGGAAACACACAGCATAGTTCTCATCCATGGATCACACTCTGCTTCAGAGCAAGAAGCACGCTCTTGCTTTCTAGATTCTCTAATAAAGCAGGAAACGTGGTTGTGCTCAGAACAAAAGAACTGTGTTTCCTACACATACGGACCATATCTAGTCCAACTCTGCTTGTGAAATTGAAACAAACCACAGGTCAACTAACATCCAATGTTTGTCAGTTAAGATGAGAAACGTGAGAGCTTCTTGAACGATGTAGTTCGTTTGAGCTGTAAAGTAATGGCCCTTACCTTAAACGAAGTCTTGTATTTTTGGAAGACTCAGAGCCTGGGATTTAACTCCATTTCTGAAGTGAAACACACAGCAGAGTTCTCATATATAGATCACACTCTGCTTTAGAGCAAGAATCACGCTCTTGCTTTCTAGAGTCTCTAAGACAGCAGGAAACATGAGTGTGCTGAGAACAAAATAATGGTGTTTCCTACACATATACGGACAATATCTATTCCAACACTGCTTCTGAAACTGATACAAAGCACTTGTCCTCTAACATCCAATGCTTGTCATTTAAGATGAGAAACGTGTGAGCTTTGTGAACGATGTAGTTCATTTGAGCTGAAAAGTGACTGCCCTTACCTGAAACGAAGTAGTGCTTGTAGGAAGACACAGAGCCTGGGATTTAACTCCATTTCAGAAGGTAAACACACAGCATTGTTCTGATCCATGGATCACATTCTGCTTTAGAGCAAGAAGAACGCTCTTGCTTTCTAGAATCTCTAATACAGCAGGAAAGTTGAGTGTGCTCAGAACAAAAGAACGGTGTTTCCTACACATACAAACCATATCTAGTTCAACTTTGCTTCTGAAACTGAAACAAACCACAGGTCCTCTAACATCCAATGCTTCTCAGTTAAGATGAGAAACGTGTGAGCTTCGTGAACGATGTAGTTCGTTTGAGCTGTAAAGTAACGGCCCTTACTTGAAACGAAGCCTTGTGTTTAGGAAGACTCAGAGCCTGGGATTTAACTCCATTTCCTAAGAAAAACACACAACAGTGTTCTCATATATAGATCACACTCTGCTTTAGAGCAAGAATCACACTCTTGCTTTCTAGAGTCTCTAAGACAGCAGGAAACATGAGTGTGCTGAGAACAAAATAACGGTGTTTCCGACACATATACGGACAATATCTAGTCCAACTCTGCCTCTGAAATTGATACAAAGCACTGTTCTTCTAACATCCAATGCTTGTCATTTAAGATGAGAAACGTGTGAGCTTTGTGAACGATGTAGTTCGTTTGAGCTAAAAAGTGAATGCCCTTACTTGAAACGAAGTAGTGCTTGTAGGAAGACACAGAGCCTAGGATTTACCTCCATTTCAGAAGGGAAACACACAGCATAGTTCTCATCCATGGTTCACACTCTGCTTTAGAGCAAGAACAACGTTCTTGCTTTCTAGAATCTCTAATACAGCAGGAAACTTGAGTGTGCTCAGAACAAAATAACGGTGTTTTCTACACATATACGGAACATATCGTTTCCAACTCTGCTTCTGAAATTGATACAAAGCACAGGTCCTCTAACATCCAACGCTTGTCAGTTAAGATGAGAAACTTGTGAGCTTCGTGAACGATGTAATTCATTTGAGCTGAAAAGTGACAGCCCTTACCTGAAACGAATTCTTGATTGTAGGAAGACAGAGAGACTGGCATTTAATTACACTTCTGAAGGGAAACACACAGCATAGTTCTCATCCATGGATCACACTCTGCTTTAGAGCAAGAAGCACGCTCTTGCTTTCTAGAGTCTCTAAGACAGCAGGAAACATGAGTGTGCTGAGAACAAAAGAACGGTGTTTCCTACACATACGGACCATATCTAGTCCAACTCTGCTTGTGAAATTGAAACAAACCACAGGTCAAATAACATCCAATGCTTGTCAGTTAAAATGAGAAACGTGAGAGCTTCGTGAACGATGTAGTTTGTTTGAGCTGTAAAGTAATGGCCCTTACCTTAAACGAAGTCTTGTATTTTAGGAAGACTCAGAGCCTGGGATGTAATTCCATTTCTGAAGTGAAACACACAGCAGAGTTCTCATATATAGATCACACTCTGCTTTAGAGCAAGAATCACGCTCTTGCTTTCTAGAGTCTCTAAGACAGCAGGAAACATGAGTGTGCTGAGAACAAAAAAATGGTGTTTCCTACACATATACGGACAATATCTCTTCCAACACTGCTTCTGAAACTGATACAAAGCACTGGTCATCTAATATCCGATGCTTGTCAGTTAAGATGAGAAACGTGTGAGCTTCGTGAACGATGTAGTTCGTTTGAGCTGAAAAGTGACTGCCCTTACATGAAACGAAGTCTTGATTGTAGGAAGACACAGAGACTGGGATTTAACTCCATTTCTGAAGGGAAACACACAGCATAGTTCTCATCCATACATCACACTCTGCTTTTGAGCAAGAAGCACGCTCTTGCTTTCCAGAGTCACTAAGACAGCAGGAAACATTAGTGTGATTAGAACAAAATAATGGTGTTTACTACACATACGGACCATATCTAGTCCAACTCTGCTGCTAAAACTGATACAAAGCACTGGTCATCTAACATCCATTGCTTGTCAGTTAAGATGAGAAACGTGTGAGCTTCATGAACGATGTAGTTCGTTTGAGCTGAAAAGTGACTGCCCTTAATTGAAAGGAATTCTTGCTTGTATGAAGACACAGAGCCTGGAATTTAACTCCATTTCTGAAGAAACTCACAGCAGAGTTCTCATCCATTGATTACACTCTGCTTTAGAGCAAGAAGCATGCTCTAGCCTTCAGAGTCTCTAAGACAGCAGGAAACATGAGTGTGCTGAGAACAAAGGAATGGTGGTTCCTACACATACGTACCATATGTATTCCAACTCTGCTACTTAAACTGATACAAGCACTGGTCCTCTAACATCCGATGCTTGTCAGTTAAGATGAGAAACGTGTGAGCTTCGTGAACGATGTAGTTGCTTTGAGCTGTAAAGTAACTGCCCTTACCTGAACCAAATCTTGCTTGTAGGAAGACTCAGAGCCTGGGATTTAACTCCATTTCTGAAGAGAAACACACAGCAGAGTTCTCATATATAGATCACACTCTGCTTTAGAGCAAGAAGCACGCTCTTGCTTTCCAGAGTCACTAAGACAGCAGGAAATGTGAGTGTGATGAGAACAAAAGAACGGTGTTTCCTACACATAGTAACCATATCTATTCCAACTCTGCTTCTGAAACTGATACAAAGCACTGGTCCTATAACATCCAATGCTTGTCAGGTAAGATGAGAAACGTGTGAGCTTTGTGAACGATGTAGTTCCTTTGTGCAGAAAAGTGACTGCCCTTACCTGAAATGAAGTAGTGCTTGTAGGAAGACACAGAGTCTGGGATTTAACACCTTTTCAGAAGGGAAACACACAGCATAGTTCTCATCCATGGATCACACTCTGCTTTAGAGCAAGAAGCACGCTCTTGCTTTCTAGAATCTCTAATACAGCAGTAACTTGATTGTGCTCAGAACAAAAGAACAGTGGTTCCTACACATACAGACCATATCTATTCCAACTCTGCCTCTTAAACTGATACAAAGCACAGGTCCTCTAACATCCAATGGTTGTCATTTAAGATGAGAAACGTTTGAGCTTCGTGAACGATGTAGTTCGTTTGAGCTGAAAAGTGACTCCCCTTACCTGAAACGAAGTCTTGATTGTAGGAAGACACAGAGACTGGGATTTAACTCCATTTCTGAAGGGTAACACACAGCATTGTTCCAATCCATGGATCACACTCTGCTTTAGAGCAAGAAGCACGCTCTTGCTTTCTAGATTCTCTAATACAGCAGGAAACGTGAGTGTGCTAAGAACAAATGAACGGTGTTTCCTACACATACGGACCATATCTAGTCCAACTCTGCTGCTGAAACTGGTACAAAGCACTGGTCCTCTAACATCCAATGCTTCTCAGTGAAGATGAGAAACGTGTGAGCTTCGTGATCGATGTAGTTCCTTTGAGCTGAAAATTGACTGCCCTTAATTGAAAGGAAGTCTTGCTTGTATGAAGACACAGAGCCTGGAATTTAACTCCATTTCTGAAGGAAAACACACAGCAGAGTTCTCATCCATTGATTACACTCTGCTTTAGAGCAAGAAGCACGCTCTTGCTTTCCAGAGTCACTAAGACAGCAGGAAACATTAGTGTGATTAGAACAAAATAATGGTGTTTACTACACATACGGACCATATCTAGTCCAACTCTGCTGCTAAAACTGATACAAAGCACTGGTCATCTAACATCCGATGCTTGTCAGTTAAGATGAGAAACGTGTGAGCTTCATGAACGATGTAGTTCGTTTGAGCTGAAAAGTGACTGCCCTTAATTGAAAGGAATTCTTGCTTGTAGGAAGACACAGAGCCTGGGATTTAACTCCATTTCAGAAGGGAAACACACAGCATAGTTCTGATCCATGGATCACACTCTGCTTTAGAGCAAGAAGAACGCTCTTGCTTTCTAGAATCTCTAATACAGCAGGAAAGTTGAGTGTGCTCAGAACAAAAGAACGGTGTTTCCTACACATACAGACCATATCTAGTTCAACTCTGCCTCTGAAACTGAAATAAACCACAGGTCCTCTAACATCCAATGCTTGTCAGTTAAGATGAGAAACGTGTGAGCTTCGTGAATGATGTAATTAGTTTGAGCTGAAAAGTGACTGCCCTTACTTGAAACGAAGTCTTGCTTACAGGAAGACACAGAGCCTAGAATTTAACTCCATTTCTAAAGGGAAACACACAGCATAGTTCTCATCCATGGATAACACTCTGCTTTAGAGCAAGAAGCACGCTCTTGCTTTCTAGAATCTCTAATACAGCAGTAACTTGATTGTGCTCAGAACAAAAGAACAGTGTTTCCTACACATACAGACCATATCTTGTTCAACTCTGATTCTGAAACTGAAACAAACCCCAGGTCCTCTAATATCCAATGCTTCTCAGTTAAGATGAGAAACGTGTGAGCTTCGTGAACGATGTAGTTCGTTTGAGCTTTAAAGTAACGGCCCTTACCTGAAACAAAGTCTTGTTTTTTAGGAAGACTCAGAGCCTGAGATTTAACTCCATTTCTGAAGTTAAACACACAGCAGAGTTCTCATTCATTGATCACACTCTGCTTTAGAGCAAGAAGCACGCTCTAGCTTTCTAGAGTCTCTAAGACAGCAGGAAAAGTGAGTGTGCTGAGAACAAAAGAACGGTGTTTCCTACACATAGGAACCATATCTATTCCAACTCTGCTTCTGAAACTGATACAAAGCACTGGTCCTATAACATCCAATGCTTGTCAGTTAAGATGAGAAACGTGTGAGCTTTGTGAACGATGTAGTTCCTTTGTGCAGAAAAGTGACTGCCCTTACCTGAAATGAAGTAGTGCTTGTAGGAAGACACAGAGCCTGGGATTTAACACCTTTTCAGAAGGGAAACACACAGCATAGTTCTCATCCATGGATCACACTCTGCTTTAGAGCAAGAAGCACGCTCTTGCTTTCTAGAATCTCTAATACAGCAGTAACTTGATTGTGCTCAGAACAAAAGAATAGTGTTTCCTACACATACAGACCATATCTTCTTCAACTCTGATTCTGAAACTGAAACAAACCCCAGGTCCTCTAATATCCAATGCTTCTCAGTTCAGATGAGAAACGTGTGAGCTTCGTGAACGATGTAGTTCGTTTGAGCTGTAAAGTAACGGCCCTTACCTGAAACGAAGTGTTGTTTTTTAGGAAGACTCAGAGCCTGAGATTTAACTCCATTTCTGAAGAGAAACACACAGCAGAGTTCTCATCCATGGTTCACACTCTGCTTTAGAGCAAGAAGAACGTTCTTGCTTTCTAGATTCTCTAATACAGCAGGAAACTTGAGTGTGCTCAGAACAAAAGAACGGTGTTTCCTACACATACGGACCATATCTATTCCAACTCTGCTGCTAAAACTGATACAAAGCACTGGTCATCTAACATCCGATGCTTGTCAGTTAAGATGAGAAACGTGTGAGCTTCATGAACGATGTAGTTCGTTTGAGCTGAAAAGTGACTGCCCTTAATTGAAAGGAAGTCTTGCTTGTATGAAGACACAGAGCCTGGAATTTAACTCCATTTCTGAAGAAACTCACAGCAGAGTTCTCATCCATTGATTACACTCTGCTTTAGAGCAAGAAGCACGCTCTTGCTTTCTAGAGTCTCTATGACAGCAGGAAATATGAGTATGCTAAGAACAAAAGAACAGTGTTTCTCACACATTGGGCCATATCGAGTCCAACTCTGCCTCTGAAATTGATACAAAGCACAGGTCCTCCAGCATCCAATGCTTGTCATTTAAGATGAGAAACGTGTGAGCTTTGTGAAGGATGTAGTTCGTTTGAGCTGAAAAGTGACGGCCCTTACTTGAAAGGAATTCTTGCTTGTAGGAAGACTCACAGCCTGTGGTTTAACACTATTTCTGAAGTGAAACACACAGCAGAGTTGTCATATATAGATCATACTCTGCTTTAGAGCAAGAAGCACGCTCTACCTTTCTATAGTCTCTAAGACAGGAGGAAACGTGAGTGTGCTGAGAACAAAAGAATGGTATTTCCTACACATATGGACCATATCTAGTCCAACTCTGCCTCTGAAACTGATACAAACCACAGGCCCTCTAACATCCAATGCTTGTCATTTAAAATGAGAAACGAGTGAGCTTCGTGAACGATGTAATTCGTTTGAGTTGTAAAGTAACTGCCCTTACCTGAAACGAAGTCTTGTTTGTAGGAAGACTCAGAGCCTGGGATTTAACTCCATTTCTGAATTGAAACACACAGCAGAGTTCTCATCCATTGATGACACTCTGCTTTAGAGCAAGAAGAACGCTCTTGCTTTCCAGATTCACTAAGACAGCAGGAAACGTGAGTGTGATGAGTACAAAAGAACGGTGTTTCCTACACATACGGACCTTATCTATTCCAAATCTGCTTCTGAAACTGATACAAAGCACTGGTCCTCTAACATCCAGTGCTTGTCAGTTAAGATGAGAAACGTGTAAGCTTCCTGAACGATGTAATTCGTTTGAGCTGTAATGTGACTGCCCTTACCTGAAATGAAGTCTTGCATGTTGGAAGACACAGAGCCTGGGATTTAACTCCATTTCTGAAGGGAAACACACAGCATAGGTCTCATCCATGGATCACACTCTGCTTCAGAGCAAGAAGCACGCTCTTGCTTTCTAGATTCTCTAATAAAGCAGGAAACGTGGTTGTGCTCAGAACAAAAGAACTGTGTTTCCTACACATACGGACCATATCTAGTCCAACTCTGCTTGTGAAATTGAAACAAACCACAGGTCAACTAACATCCAATGCTTGTCAGTTAAGATGAGAAACGTGAGAGCTTCGTGAACGATGTAGTTCGTTTGAGCTGTAAAGTAATGGCCCTTACCTTAAACGAAGTCTTGTATTTTAGGAAGACTCAGAGCCTGGGATTTAACTCCATTTCTGAAGTGAAACACACAGCAGAGTTCTCATATATAGATCACACTCTGCTTTAGAGCAAGAATCACGCTCTTGCTTTCTAGAGTCTCTAAGACAGCAGGAAACATGAGTGTGCTGAGAACAAAATAATGGTGTTTCCTACACATATACGGACAATATCTCTTCCAACACTGCTTCTGAAACTGATACAAAGCACTTGTCCTCTAACATCCAATGCTTGTCATTTAAGATGAGAAACGTGTGAGCTTTGTGAACGATGTAGTTCATTTGAGCTGAAAAGTGACTGCCCTTACCTGAAACGAAGTAGTGCTTGTAGGAAGACACAGAGCCTGGGATTTAACTCCATTTCAGAAGGGAAACACACAGCATTGTTCTGATCCATGGATCACATTCTGCTTTAGAGCAAGAAGAACGCTCTTGCTTTCTAGAATCTCTAATACAGCAGGAAAGTTGAGTGTGCTCAGAACAAAAGAACGGTGTTTCCTACACATACAGACCATATCTAGTTCAACTTTGCTTCTGAAACTGAAACAAACCACAGGTCCTCTAACATCCAATGCTTCTCAGTTAAGATGAGAAACGTGTGAGCTTCGTGAACGATGTAGTTCGTTTGAGCTGTAAAGTAACGGCCCTTACTTGAAACGAAGCCTTGTGTTTAGGAAGACTCAGAGCCTGGGATTTAACTCCATTTCCTAAGAGAAACACACAACAGAGTTCTCATATATACATCACACTCTGCTTTAGAGCAAGAATCACACTCTTGCTTTCTAGAGTCTCTAAGACAGCAGGAAACATGAGTGTGCTGAGAACAAAATAACGGTGTTTCCGACACATATACGGACAATATCTAGTCCAACTCTGCTTCTGAAATTGATACAAAGCACAGTTCTTCTAACATCCAATGCTTGTCATTTAAGATGAGAAACGTGTGAGCTTTGTGAACGATGTAGTTCGTTTGAGCTAAAAAGTGAATGCCCTTACTTGAAACGAAGTAGTGGTTGTAGGAAGACACAGAGCCTAGGATTTACCTCCATTTCAGAAGGGAAACACACAGCATAGTTCTCATCCATGGTTCACACTCTGCTTTAGAGCAAGAACAACGTTCTTGCTTTCTAGAATCTCTAATACAGCAGGAAACTTGAGTGTGCTCAGAACAAAATAACGGTGTTTTCTACACATATACGGAACATATCTATTCCAACTCTGCTTCTGAAATTGATACAAAGCACAGGTCCTCCAGCATCCAATGCTTGTCATTTAAGATGAGAAACGTGTGAGCTTTGTGAAGGATGTAGTTCGTTTGAGCTGAAAAGTGACGGCCCTTACTTGAAAGGAATTCTTGCTTGTAGGAAGACTCAGAGCCTGGGGTTTAACACTATTTCTGAAGTGAAACACACAGCAGAGTTGTCATATATAGATCATACTCTGCTTTAGAGCAAGAAGCACGCTCTACCTTTCTATAGTCTCTAAGACAGGAGGAAACGTGAGTGTGCTGAGAACAAAAGAACGATATTTCCTACACATATGGATCATATCTAGTCCAACTCTGCCTCTGAAACTGATACAAACCACAGGCTCTCTAACATCCAATGCTTGTCATTTAAAATGAGAAACGAGTGAGCTTCGTGAACGATGTAATTCGTTTGAGTTGTAAAGTAACTGCCCTTACCTGAAACGAAGTCTTGTTTGTAGGAAGACTCAGAGCCTGGAATTTAACTCCATTTCTGAAGGAAAACACACAGCAGAGTTCTCATCCATTGATTACACTCTGCTTTAGAGCAAGAAGCACGCTCTTGCTTTCCAGAGTCACTAAGACAGCAGGAAACATTAGTGTGATTAGAACAAAATAATGGTGTTTACGACACATACGGACCATATCTAGTCCAACTCTGCTGCTAAAACTGATACAAAGCACTGGTCATCTAACATCCGATGCTTGTCAGTTAAGGTGAGAAACGTGTGAGCTTCATGAACGATGTAGTTCGTTTGAGCTGAAAAGTGACTGCCCTTAATTGAAAGGAATTCTTGCTTGTAGGAAGACACAGAGCATGGGATTTAACTCCATTTCAGAAGGGAAACACACAGCATAGTTCTGATCCATGGATCACACTCTGCTTTAGAGCAAGAAGAACGCTCTTGCTTTCTAGAATCTCTAATACAGCAGGAAAGTTGAGTGTGCTCAGAACAAAAGAACGGTGTTTCCTACACATACAGACCATATCTAGTTCAACTCTGCCTCTGAAACTGAAATAAACCACAGGTCCTCTAACATCCAATGCTTGTCAGTTAAGATGAGAAACATGTGAGCTTCGTGAATGATGTAATTAGTTTGAGCTGAAAAGTGATTGCCCTTACTTGGAACGAAGTCTTGCTTACAGGAAGACACAGAGCCTAGAATTTAACTCCATTTCTAAAGGGAAACACACAGCATAGTTCTCATCCATGGATAACACTCTGCTTTAGAGCAAGAAGCACGCTCTTGCTTTCTAGAATCTCTAATACAGCAGTAACTTGATTGTGCTCAGAACAAAAGAACAGTGTTTCCTACACATACAGACCATATCTTGTTCAACTCTGATTCTGAAACTGAAACAAACCCCAGGTCCTCTAATATCCAATGCTTCTCAGTTAAGATGAGAAACGTGTGAGCTTCGTGAACGATGTAGTTCGTTTGAGCTTTAAAGTAACGGCCCTTACCTGAAACAAAGTCTTGTTTTTTAGGAAGACTCAGAGCCTGAGATTTAACTCCATTTCTGAAGTTAAACACACAGCAGAGTTCTCATTCATTGATCACACTCTGCTTTAGAGCAAGAAGCACGCTCTAGCTTTCTAGAGTCTCTAAGACAGCAGGAAAAGTGAGTGTGCTGAGAACAAAAGAACGGTGTTTCCTACACATAGGAACCATATCTATTCCAACTCTGCTGCTAAAACTGATACAAAGCACTGGTCATCTAACATCCATTGCTTGTCAGTTAAGATGAGAAACGTGTGAGCTTCATGAACGATGTAGTTCGTTTGAGCTGAAAAGTGACTGCCCTTAATTGAAAGGAATTCTTGCTTGTATGAAGACACAGAGCCTGGAATTTAACTCCATTTCTGAGGAAACTCACAGCAGAGTTCTCATCCATTGATTACACTCTGCTTTAGAGCAAGAAGCATGCTCTAGCCTTCAGAGTCTCTAAGACAGCAGGAAACATGAGTGTGCTGAGAACAAAGGAATGGTGGTTCCTACACATACGTACCATATGTATTCCAACTCTGCTACTTAAACTGATACAAGCACTGGTCCTCTAACATCCGATGCTTGTCAGTTAAGATGAGAAACGTGTGAGCTTCGTGAACGATGTAGTTGCTTTGAGCTGTAAAGTAACTGCCCTTACCTGAACCAAATCTTGCTTGTAGGAAGACTCAGAGCCTGGGATTTAACTCCATTTCTGAAGAGAAACACACAGCAGAGTTCTCATATATAGATCACACTCTGCTTTAGAGCAAGAAGCACGCTCTTGCTTTCCAGAGTCACTAAGACAGCAGGAAATGTGAGTGTGATGAGAACAAAAGAACGGTGTTTCCTACACATAGGAACCATATCTATTCCAACTCTGCTTCTGAAACTGATACAAAGCACTGGTCCTATAACATCCAATGCTTGTCAGTTAAGATGAGAAACGTGTGAGCTTTGTGAACGATGTAGTTCCTTTGTGCAGAAAAGTGACTGCCCTTACCTGAAATGAAGTAGTGCTTGTAGGAAGACACAGAGTCTGGGATTTAACACCTTTTCAGAAGGGAAACACACAGCATAGTTCTCATCCATGGATCACACTCTGCTTTAGAGCAAGAAGCACGCTCTTGCTTTCTAGAATCTCTAATACAGCAGTAACTTGATTGTGCTCAGAACAAAAGAACAGTGGTTCCTACACATACAGACCATATCTATTCCAACTCTGCCTCTTAAACTGATACAAAGCACAGGTCCTCTAAGATCCAATGGTTGTCATTTAAGATGAGAAACGTTTGAGCTTCGTGAACGATGTAGTTCGTTTGAGCTGAAAAGTGACTCCCCTTACCTGAAACGAAGTCTTGATTGTAGGAAGACACAGAGACTGGGATTTAACTCCATTTCTGAAGGGTAACACACAGCATTGTTCCAATCCATGGATCACACTCTGCTTTAGAGCAAGAAGCACGCTCTTGCTTTCTAGATTCTCTAATACAGCAGGAAACGTGAGTGTGCTAAGAACAAATGAACGGTGTTTCCTACACATACGGACCATATCTAGTCCAACTCTGCTGCTGAAACTGGTACAAAGCACTGGTCCTCTAACATCCAATGCTTCTCAGTGAAGATGAGAAACGTGTGAGCTTCGTGATCGATGTAGTTCCTTTGAGCTGAAAATTGACTGCCCTTAATTGAAAGGAAGTCTTGCTTGTATGAAGACACAGAGCCTGGAATTTAACTCCATTTCTGAAGGAAAACACACAGCAGAGTTCTCATCCATTGATTACACTCTGCTTTAGAGCAAGAAGCACGCTCTTGCTTTCCAGAGTCACTAAGACAGCAGGAAACATTAGTGTGATTAGAACAAAATAATGGTGTTTACGACACATACGGACCATATCTAGTCCAACTCTGCTGCTAAAACTGATACAAAGCACTGGTCATCTAACATCCGATGCTTGTCAGTTAAGGTGAGAAACGTGTGAGCTTCATGAACGATGTAGTTCGTTTGAGCTGAAAAGTGACTGCCCTTAATTGAAAGGAATTCTTGCTTGTAGGAAGACACAGAGCCTGGGATTTAACTCCATTTCAGAAGGGAAACACACAGCATAGTTCTGATCCATGGATCACACTCTGCTTTAGAGCAAGAAGAACGCTCTTGCTTTCTAGAATCTCTAATACAGCAGGAAAGTTGAGTGTGCTCAGAACAAAAGAACGGTGTTTCCTGCACATACAGACCATATCTAGTTCAACTCTGCCTCTGAAACTGAAATAAACCACAGGTCCTCTAACATCCAATGCTTGTCAGTTAAGATGAGAAACGTGTGAGCTTCGTGAATGATGTAATTAGTTTGAGCTGAAAAGTGACTGCCCTTACTTGGAACGAAGTCTTGCTTACAGGAAGACACAGAGCCTAGAATTTAACTCCATTTCTAAAGGGAAACACACAGCATAGTTCTCATCCATGGATAACACTCTGCTTTAGAGCAAGAAGCACGCTCTTGCTTTCTAGAATCTCTAATACAGCAGTAACTTGATTGTGCTCAGAACAAAAGAACAGTGTTTCCTACACATACAGACCATATCTTGTTCAACTCTGATTCTGAAACTGAAACAAACCCCAGGTCCTCTAATATCCAATGCTTCTCAGTTAAGATGAGAAACGTGTGAGCTTCGTGAACGATGTAGTTCGTTTGAGCTTTAAAGTAACGGCCCTTACCTGAAACAAAGTCTTGTTTTTTAGGAAGACTCAGAGCCTGAGATTTAACTCCATTTCTGAAGTTAAACACACAGCAGAGTTCTCATTCATTGATCACACTCTGCTTTAGAGCAAGAAGCACGCTCTAGCTTTCTAGAGTCTCTAAGACAGCAGGAAAAGTGAGTGTGCTGAGAACAAAAGAACGGTGTTTCCTACACATAGGAACCATATCTATTCCAACTCTGCTGCTAAAACTGATACAAAGCACTGGTCATCTAACATCCATTGCTTGTCAGTTAAGATGAGAAACGTGTGAGCTTCATGAACGATGTAGTTCGTTTGAGCTGAAAAGTGACTGCCCTTAATTGAAAGGAATTCTTGCTTGTATGAAGACACAGAGCCTGGAATTTAACTCCATTTCTGAAGAAACTCACAGCAGAGTTCTCATCCATTGATTACACTCTGCTTTAGAGCAAGAAGCATGCTCTAGCCTTCAGAGTCTCTAAGACAGCAGGAAACATGAGTGTGCTGAGAACAAAGGAATGGTGGTTCCTACACATACGTACCATATGTATTCCAACTCTGCTACTTAAACTGATACAAGCACTGGTCCTCTAACATCCGATGCTTGTCAGTTAAGATGAGAAACGTGTGAGCTTCGTGAACGATGTAGTTGCTTTGAGCTGTAAAGTAACTGCCCTTACCTGAACCAAATCTTGCTTGTAGGAAGACTCAGAGCCTGGGATTTAACTCCATTTCTGAAGAGAAACACACAGCAGAGTTCTCATATATAGATCACACTCTGCTTTAGAGCAAGAAGCACGCTCTTGCTTTCCAGAGTCACTAAGACAGCAGGAAATGTGAGTGTGATGAGAACAAAAGAACGGTGTTTCCTACACATAGGAACCATATCTATTCCAACTCTGCTTCTGAAACTGATACAAAGCACTGGTCCTATAACATCCAATGCTTGTCAGTTAAGATGAGAAACGTGTGAGCTTTGTGAACGATGTAGTTCCTTTGTGCAGAAAAGTGACTGCCCTTACCTGAAATGAAGTAGTGCTTGTAGGAAGACACAGAGTCTGGGATTTAACACCTTTTCAGAAGGGAAACACACAGCATAGTTCTCATCCATGGATCACACTCTGCTTTAGAGCAAGAAGCACGCTCTTGCTTTCTAGAATCTCTAATACAGCAGTAACTTGATTGTGCTCAGAACAAAAGAACAGTGGTTCCTACACATACAGACCATATCTATTCCAACTCTGCCTCTTAAACTGATACAAAGCACAGGTCCTCTAAGATCCAATGGTTGTCATTTAAGATGAGAAACGTTTGAGCTTCGTGAACGATGTAGTTCGTTTGAGCTGAAAAGTGACTCCCCTTACCTGAAACGAAGTCTTGATTGTAGGAAGACACAGAGACTGGGATTTAACTCCATTTCTGAAGGGTAACACACAGCATTGTTCCAATCCATGGATCACACTCTGCTTTAGAGCAAGAAGCACGCTCTTGCTTTCTAGATTCTCTAATACAGCAGGAAACGTGAGTGTGCTAAGAACAAATGAACGGTGTTTCCTACACATACGGACCATATCTAGTCCAACTCTGCTGCTGAAACTGGTACAAAGCACTGGTCCTCTAACATCCAATGCTTCTCAGTGAAGATGAGAAACGTGTGAGCTTCGTGATCGATGTAGTTCCTTTGAGCTGAAAATTGACTGCCCTTAATTGAAAGGAAGTCTTGCTTGTATGAAGACACAGAGCCTGGAATTTAACTCCATTTCTGAAGGAAAACACACAGCAGAGTTCTCATCCATTGATTACACTCTGCTTTAGAGCAAGAAGCACGCTCTTGCTTTCCAGAGTCACTAAGACAGCAGGAAACATTAGTGTGATTAGAACAAAATAATGGTGTTTACTACACATACGGACCATATCTAGTCCAACTCTGCTGCTAAAACTGATACAAAGCACTGGTCATCTAACATCCGATGCTTGTCAGTTAAGATGAGAAACGTGTGAGCTTCATGAACGATGTAGTTCGTTTGAGCTGAAAAGTGACTGCCCTTAATTGAAAGGAATTCTTGCTTGTAGGAAGACACAGAGCCTGGGATTTAACTCCATTTCAGAAGGGAAACACACAGCATAGTTCTGATCCATGGATCACACTCTGCTTTAGAGCAAGAAGAACGCTCTTGCTTTCTAGAATCTCTAATACAGCAGGAAAGTTGAGTGTGCTCAGAACAAAAGAACGGTGTTTCCTACACATACAGACCATATCTAGTTCAACTCTGCCTCTGAAACTGAAATAAACCACAGGTCCTCTAACATCCAATGCTTGTCAGTTAAGATGAGAAACGTGTGAGCTTCGTGAATGATGTAATTAGTTTGAGCTGAAAAGTGACTGCCCTTACTTGAAACGAAGTCTTGCTTACAGGAAGACACAGAGCCTAGAATTTAACTCCATTTCTAAAGGGAAACACACAGCATAGTTCTCATCCATGGATAACACTCTGCTTTAGAGCAAGAAGCACGCTCTTGCTTTCTAGAATCTCTAATACAGCAGTAACTTGATTGTGCTCAGAACAAAAGAACAGTGTTTCCTACACATACAGACCATATCTTGTTCAACTCTGATTCTGAAACTGAAACAAACCCCAGGTCCTCTAATATCCAATGCTTCTCAGTTAAGATGAGAAACGTGTGAGCTTCGTGAACGATGTAGTTCGTTTGAGCTTTAAAGTAACGGCCCTTACCTGAAACAAAGTCTTGTTTTTTAGGAAGACTCAGAGCCTGAGATTTAACTCCATTTCTGAAGTTAAACACACAGCAGAGTTCTCATTCATTGATCACACTCTGCTTTAGAGCAAGAAGCACGCTCTAGCTTTCTAGAGTCTCTAAGACAGCAGGAAAATGAGTGTGCTGAGAACAAAAGAACGGTGTTTCCTACACATAGGAACCATATCTATTCCAACTCTGCTTCTGAAACTGATACAAAGCACTGGTCCTATAACATCCAATGCTTGTCAGTTAAGATGAGAAACGTGTGAGCTTTGTGAACGATGTAGTTCCTTTGTGCAGAAAAGTGACTGCCCTTACCTGAAATGAAGTAGTGCTTGTAGGAAGACACAGAGCCTGGGATTTAACACCTTTTCAGAAGGGAAACACACAGCATAGTTCTCATCCATGGATCACACTCTGCTTTAGAGCAAGAAGCACGCTCTTGCTTTCTAGAATCTCTAATACAGCAGTAACTTGATTGTGCTCATAACAAAAGAATAGTGTTTCCTACACATACAGACCATATCTTCTTCAACTCTGATTCTGAAACTGAAACAAACCCCAGGTCCTCTAATATCCAATGCTTCTCAGTTCAGATGAGAAACGTGTGAGCTTCGTGAACGATGTAGTTCGTTTGAGCTGTAAAGTAACGGCCCTTACCTGAAACGAAGTGTTGTTTTTTAGGAAGACTCAGAGCCTGAGATTTAACTCCATTTATGAAGTTAAACACACAGCAGAGTTCTCATTCATTGATCACACTCTGCTTTAGAGCAAGAAGCACGCTCTAGCTTTCTAGAGTCTCTAATACAGCAGGAAAAGTGAGTGTGCTGAGAACAAAAGAACGGTGTTTCCTACACATACGGACCATATCTATTCCAACTCTGCTTCTGAAACTGATACAAAGCACTTGTCCTCTAACATCCGATGCTTGTCTGTTAAGATGAGAAACGTGTGAGTTCGTGAATGATGTAGTTCGTTTGAGCTGTAAAGTAACTGCCCTTACCTGATTCGAAGTCTTGTTTTTTAGGAAGACTCAGACCCTGGGATTTAACTCCATTTCTGAAGTGAAACACACAGCAGAGTTCTCATCCATTGATGACACTCTGCTTTAGAGCAGGAAGCACGCTTTTGCTTTCCAGAGTCACTAAGACAGCAGGAAACCTGAGTGTGATGAGAAGAAAAGAATGGTGTTTACTACACATACCGACCATATCTAGTCCAACTCTGCTTCTGAAACTGATACAAAGCACTGGTCATCTAATATCCGATGCTTGTCAGTTAAGATGAGAAACGTGTGAGCTTCGTGAACGATGTAGTTCGTTTGAGCTGAAAAGTGACTCCCCTTACCTGAAACGAAGTCTTGATTGTAGGAAGACACAGAGACTGGGATTTAACTCCATTTCTGAAGGGTAACACACAGCATTGTTCTCATCCATGGATCACACTCTGCTTTAGAGCAAGAAGCACGCTCTTGCTTTCTAGATTCTCTAATACAGCGGGAAACGTGAGTGTGCTAAGAACAAATGAACGGTGTTTCCTACACATACGGACCATATCTAGTCCAACTCTGCTGCTGAAACTGGTACAAAGCACTGGTCCTCTAACATCCAATGCTTCTCAGTGAAGATGAGAAACGTGTGAGCTTCGTGATCGATGTAGTTCCTTTGAGCTGAAAATTGACTGCCCTTAATTGAAAGGAAGTCTTGCTTGTATGAAGACACAGAGCCTGGAATTTAACTCCATTTCTGAAGGAAAACACACAGCAGAGTTCTCATCCATTGATTACACTCTGCTTTAGAGCAAGAAGCACGCTCTTGCTTTCCAGAGTCACTAAGACAGCAGGAAACATTAGTGTGATTAGAACAAAATAATGGTGTTTACTACACATACGGACCATATCTAGTCCAACTCTGCTGCTAAAACTGATACAAAGCACTGGTCATCTAACATCCGATGCTTGTCAGTTAAGGTGAGAAACGTGTGAGCTTCATGAACGATGTAGTTCGTTTGAGCTGAAAAGTGACTGCCCTTAATTGAAAGGAATTCTTGCTTGTAGGAAGACACACAGCCTGGGATTTAACTCCATTTCAGAAGGGAAACACACAGCATAGTTCTGATCCATGGATCACACTCTGCTTTAGAGCAAGAAGAACGCTCTTGCTTTCTAGAATCTCTAATACAGCAGGAAAGTTGAGTGTGCTCAGAACAAAAGAACGGTGTTTCCTACACATACAGACCATATCTAGTTCAACTCTGCCTCTGAAACTGAAATAAACCACAGGTCCTCTAACATCCAATGCTTGTCAGTTAAGATGAGAAACATGTGAGCTTTGTGAATGATGTAATTAGTTTGAGCTGAAAAGTGACTGCCCTTACTTGGAACGAAGTCTTGCTTACAGGAAGACACAGAGCCTAGAATTTAACTCCATTTCTAAAGGGAAACACACAGCATAGTTCTCATCCATGGATAACACTCTGCTTTAGAGCAAGAAGCACGCTCTTGCTTTCTAGAATCTCTAATACAGCAGTAACTTGATTGTGCTCAGAACAAAAGAACAGTGTTTCCTACACATACAGACCATATCTTGTTCAACTCTGATTCTGAAACTGAAACAAACCCCAGGTCCTCTAATATCCAATGCTTCTCAGTTAAGATGAGAAACGTGTGAGCTTCGTGAACGATGTAGTTCGTTTGAGCTTTAAAGTAACGGCCCTTACCTGAAACAAAGTCTTGTTTTTTAGGAAGACTCAGAGCCTGAGATTTAACTCCATTTCTGAAGTTAAACACACAGCAGAGTTCTCATTCATTGATCACACTCTGCTTTAGAGCAAGAAGCACGCTCTAGCTTTCTAGAGTCTCTAAGACAGCAGGAAAAGTGAGTGTGCTGAGAACAAAAGAACGGTGTTTCCTACACATAGGAACCATATCTATTCCAACTCTGCTTCTGAAACTGATACAAAGCACTGGTCCTATAACATCCAATGCTTGTCAGTTAAGATGAGAAACGTGTGAGCTTTGTGAACGATGTAGTTCCTTTGTGCAGAAAAGTGACTGCCCTTACCTGAAATGAAGTAGTGCTTGTAGGAAGACACAGAGCCTGGGATTTAACACCTTTTCAGAAGGGAAACACACAGCATAGTTCTCATCCATGGATCACACTCTGCTTTAGAGCAAGAAGCACGCTCTTGCTTTCTAGAATCTCTAATACAGCAGTAACTTGATTGTGCTCAGAACAAAAGAATAGTGTTTCCTACACATACAGACCATATCTTCTTCAACTCTGATTGTGAAACTGAAACAAACCCCAGGTCCTCTAATATCCAATGCTTCTCAGTTAAGATGAGAAACGTGTGAGCTTCGTGAACGATGTAGTTCGTTTGAGCTGTAAAGTAACGGCCATTACCTGAAACGAAGTGTTGTTTTTTAGGAAGACTCAGAGCCTGAGATTTAACTCCATTTATGAAGTTAAACACACAGCAGAGTTCTCATCCATGGTTCACACTATGCTTTAGAGCAAGAAGAACGTTCTTGCTTTCTAGAATCTCTAATACAGCAGGAAACTTGAGTGTGCTCAGAACAAAAGAACGGTGTTTCCTACACATACGGACCATATCTATTCCAACTCTGCTGCTAAAACTGATACAAAGCACTGGTCATCTAACATCCGATGCTTGTCAGTTAAGATGAGAAACGTGTGAGCTTCATGAACGATGTAGTTCGTTTGAGCTGAAAAGTGACTGCCCTTAATTGAAAGGAAGTCTTGCTTGTATGAAGACACAGAGCCTGGAATTTAACTCCATTTCTGAAGAAACTCACAGCAGAGTTCTCATCCATTGATTACACTCTGCTTTAGAGCAAGAAGCACGCTCTTGCTTTCTAGAGTCTCTATGACAGCAGGAAATATGAGTATGCTAAGAACAAAAGAACAGTGTTCCTCACACATTGGGCCATATCGAGTCCAACTCTGCCTCTGAAATTGATACAAAGCACAGGTCCTCCAGCATCCAATGCTTGTCATTTAAGATGAGAAACGTGTGAGCTTTGTGAAGGATGTAGTTCGTTTGAGCTGAAAAGTGACGGCCCTTACTTGAAAGGAATTCTTGCTTGTAGGAAGACTCACAGCCTGTGGTTTAACACTATTTCTGAAGTGAAACACACAGCAGAGTTGTCATATATAGATCATACTCTGCTTTAGAGCAAGAAGCACGCTCTACCTTTCTATAGTCTCTAAGACAGGAGGAAACGTGAGTGTGCTGAGAACAAAAGAATGGTATTTCCTACACATATGGACCATATCTAGTCCAACTCTGCCTCTGAAACTGATACAAACCACAGGCCCTCTAACATCCAATGCTTGTCATTTAAAATGAGAAACGAGTGAGCTTCGTGAACGATGTAATTCGTTTGAGTTGTAAAGTAACTGCCCTTACCTGAAACGAAGTCTTGTTTGTAGGAAGACTCAGAGCCTGGGATTTAACTCCATTTCTGAATTGAAACACACAGCAGAGTTCTCATCCATTGATGACACTCTGCTTTAGAGCAAGAAGAACGCTCTTGCTTTCCAGATTCACTAAGACAGCAGGAAACGTGAGTGTGATGAGTACAAAAGAACGGTGTTTCCTACACATACGGACCTTATCTATTCCAAATCTGCTTCTGAAACTGATACAAAGCACTGGTCCTCTAACATCCAATGCTTGTCAGTTAAGATGAGAAACGTGTAAGCTTCCTGAACGATGTAATTCGTTTGAGCTGTAATGTGACTGCCCTTACCTGAAATGAAGTCTTGCATGTTGGAAGACACAGAGCCTGGGATTTAACTCCATTTCTGAAGGGAAACACACAGCATAGGTCTCATCCATGGATCACACTCTGCTTCAGAGCAAGAAGCACGCTCTTGCTTTCTAGATTCTCTAATAAAGCAGGAAACGTGGTTGTGCTCAGAACAAAAGAACTGTGTTTCCTACACATACGGACCATATCTAGTCCAACTCTGCTTGTGAAATTGAAACAAACCACAGGTCAACTAACATCCAATGCTTGTCAGTTAAGATGAGAAACGTGAGAGCTTCGTGAACGATGTAGTTCGTTTGAGCTGTAAAGTAATGGCCCTTACCTTAAACGAAGTCTTGTATTTTAGGAAGACTCAGAGCCTGGGATTTAACTCCATTTCTGAAGTGAAACACACAGCAGAGTTCTCATATATAGATCACACTCTGCTTTAGAGCAAGAATCACGCTCTTGCTTTCTAGAGTCTCTAAGACAGCAGGAAACATGAGTGTGCTGAGAACAAAATAATGGTGTTTCCTACACATATACGGACAATATCTCTTCCAACACTGCTTCTGAAACTGATACAAAGCACTTGTCCTCTAACATCCAATGCTTGTCATTTAAGATGAGAAACGTGTGAGCTTTGTGAACGATGTAGTTCATTTGAGCTGAAAAGTGACTGCCCTTACCTGAAACGAAGTAGTGCTTGTAGGAAGACACAGAGCCTGGGATTTAACTCCATTTCAGAAGGGAAACACACAGCATTGTTCTGATCCATGGATCACATTCTGCTTTAGAGCAAGAAGAACGCTCTTGCTTTCTAGAATCTCTAATACAGCAGGAAAGTTGAGTGTGCTCAGAACAAAAGAACGGTGTTTCCTACACATACAAACCATATCTAGTTCAACTTTGCTTCTGAAACTGAAACAAACCACAGGTCCTCTAACATCCAATGCTTCTCAGTTAAGATGAGAAACGTGTGAGCTTCGTGAACGATGTAGTTCGTTTGAGCTGTAAAGTAACGGCCCTTACTTGAAACGAAGCCTTGTGTTTAGGAAGAATCAGAGCCTGGGATTTAACTCCATTTCCTAAGAGAAACACACAACAGAGTTCTCATATATACATCACACTCTGCTTTAGAGCAAGAATCACACTCTTGCTTTCTAGAGTCTCTAAGACAGCAGGAAACATGAGTGTGCTGAGAACAAAATAACGGTGTTTCCGACACATATACGGACAATATCTATTCCAACTCTGCCTCTGAAATTGATACAAAGCACAGTTCTTCTAACATCCAATGCTTGTCATTTAAGATGAGAAACGTGTGAGCTTTGTGAACGATGTAGTTCGTTTGAGCTAAAAAGTGAATGCCCTTACTTGAAACGAAGTAGTGCTTGTAGGAAGACACAGAGCCTAGGATTTACCTCCATTTCAGAAGGGAAACACACAGCATAGTTCTCATCCATGGTTCACACTCTGCTTTAGAGCAAGAACAACGTTCTTGCTTTCTAGAATCTCTAATACAGCAGGAAACTTGAGTGTGCTCAGAACAAAATAACGGTGTTTTCTACACATATACGGAACATATCTATTCCAACTCTGCTTCTGAAATTGATACAAAGCACAGGTCCTCCAGCATCCAATGTTTGTCATTTAAGATGAGAAACGTGTGAGCTTGTGAAGGATGTAGTTCGTTTGAGCTGAAAAGTGACGGCCCTTACTTGAAAGGAATTCTTGCTTGTAGGAAGACTCAGAGCCTGGGGTTTAACACTATTTCTGAAGTGAAACACACAGCAGAGTTGTCATATATAGATCATACTCTGCTTTAGAGCAAGAAGCACGCTCTACCTTTCTATAGTCTCTAAGACAGGAGGAAACGTGAGTGTGCTGAGAACAAAAGAACGGTATTTCCTACACATATGGATCATATCTAGTCCAACTCTGCCTCTGAAACTGATACAAACCACAGGCCCTCTAACATCCAATGCTTGTCATTTAAAATGAGAAACGAGTGAGCTTCGTGAACGATGTAATTCGTTTGAGTTGTAAAGGAACTGCCCTTACCTGAAACGAAGTCTTGTTTGTAGGAAGACTCAGAGCCTGGGATTTAACTCCATTTCTGAATTGAAACACACAGCAGAGTTCTCATCCATTGATGACACTCTGCTTCAGAGCAAGAAGAACGCTCTTGCTTTCCAGATTCACTAAGACAGCAGGAAACCTGAGTGTGATGAGAACAAAAGAACGGTGTTTCCTACACATACGGACCATATCTAGTCCAACTCTGCTTGTGAAATTGAAACAAACCACAGGTCAAATAACATCCAATGCTTGTCAGTTAAAATGAGAAACGTGAGAGCTTCGTGAACGATGTAGTTTGTTTGAGCTGTAAAGTAATGGCCCTTACCTTAAACGAAGTCTTGTATTTTAGGAAGACTCAGAGCCTGGGATTTAATTCCATTTCTGAAGTGAAACACACAGCAGAGTTCTCATATATAGATCACACTCTGCTTTAGAGCAAGAATCACGCTCTTGCTTTCTAGAGTCTCTAAGACAGCAGGAAACATGAGTGTGCTGAGAACAAAATAATGGTGTTTCCTACACATATACGGACAATATCTCTTCCAACACTGCTTCTGAAACTGATACAAAGCACTGGTCATCTAATATCCGATGCTTGTCAGTTAAGATGAGAAACGTGTGAGCTTCGTGAACGATGTAGTTCGTTTGAGCTGAAAAGTGACTGCCCTTACCTGAAACGAAGTCTTGATTGTAGGAAGACACAGAGACTGGGATTTAACTCCATTTCTGAAGGGAAACACACAGCATAGTTCTCATCCATACATCACACTCTGCTTTTGAGCAAGAAGCACGCTCTTGCTTTCCAGAGTCACTAAGACAGCAGGAAACATTAGTGTGATTAGAACAAAATAATGGTGTTTACTACACATACGGACCATATCTAGTCCAACTCTGCTGCTAAAACTGATACAAAGCACTGGTCATCTAACATCCATTGCTTGTCAGTTAAGATGAGAAACGTGTGAGCTTCATGAACGATGTAGTTCGTTTGAGCTGAAAAGTGACTGCCCTTAATTGAAAGGAATTCTTGCTTGTATGAAGACACAGAGCCTGGAATTTAACTCCATTTCTGAAGAAACTCACAGCAGAGTTCTCATCCATTGATTACACTCTGCTTTAGAGCAAGAAGCATGCTCTAGCCTTCAGAGTCTCTAAGACAGCAGGAAACATGAGTGTGCTGAGAACAAAGGAATGGTGGTTCCTACACATACGTACCATATGTATTCCAACTCTGCTACTTAAACTGATACAAGCACTGGTCCTCTAACATCCGATGCTTGTCAGTTAAGATGAGAAACGTGTGAGCTTCGTGAACGATGTAGTTCCTTTGAGCTGTAAAGTAACTGCCCTTACCTGAACCAAATCTTGCTTGTAGGAAGACTCAGAGCCTGGGATTTAACTCCATTTCTGAAGAGAAACACACAGCAGAGTTCTCATATATAGATCACACTCTGCTTTAGAGCAAGAAGCACGCTCTTGCTTTCCAGAGTCACTAAGACAGCAGGAAATGTGAGTGTGATGAGAACAAAAGAACGGTGTTTCCTACACATAGGAACCATATCTATTCCAACTCTGCTTCTGAAACTGATACAAAGCACTGGTCCTATAACATCCAATGCTTGTCAGTTAAGATGAGAAACGTGTGAGCTTTGTGAACGATGTAGTTCCTTTGTGCAGAAAAGTGACTGCCCTTACCTGAAATGAAGTAGTGCTTGTAGGAAGACACAGAGTCTGGGATTTAACACCTTTTCAGAAGGGAAACACACAGCATAGTTCTCATCCATGGATCACACTCTGCTTTAGAGCAAGAAGCACGCTCTTGCTTTCTAGAATCTCTAATACAGCAGTAACTTGATTGTGCTCAGAACAAAAGAACAGTGTTTCCTACACATACAGACCATATCTATTCCAACTCTGCCTCTTAAACTGATACAAAGCACAGGTCCTCTAAGATCCAATGGTTGTCATTTAAGATGAGAAACGTTTGAGCTTCGTGAACGATGTAGTTCGTTTGAGCTGAAAAGTGACTCCCCTTACCTGAAACGAAGTCTTGATTGTAGGAAGACACAGAGACTGGGATTTAACTCCATTTCTGAAGGGTAACACACAGCATTGTTCCAATCCATGGATCACACTCTGCTTTAGAGCAAGAAGCACGCTCTTGCTTTCTAGATTCTCTAATACAGCAGGAAACGTGAGTGTGCTAAGAACAAATGAACGGTGTTTCCTACACATACGGACCATATCTAGTCCAACTCTGCTGCTGAAACTGGTACAAAGCACTGGTCATCTAACATCCAATGCTTCTCAGTGAAGATGAGAAACGTGTGAGCTTCGTGATCGATGTAGTTCCTTTGAGCTGAAAATTGACTGCCCTTAATTGAAAGGAAGTCTTGCTTGTATGAAGACACAGAGCCTGGAATTTAACTCCATTTCTGAAGGAAAACACACAGCAGAGTTCTCATCCATTGATTACACTCTGCTTTAGAGCAAGAAGCACGCTCTTGCTTTCCAGAGTCACTAAGACAGCAGGAAACATTAGTGTGATTAGAACAAAATAATGGTGTTTACTACACATACGGACCATATCTAGTCCAACTCTGCTGCTAAAACTGATACAAAGCACTGGTCATCTAGCATCCGATGCTTGTCAGTTAAGATGAGAAACGTGTGAGCTTCATGAACGATGTAGTTCGTTTGAGCTGAAAAGTGACTGCCCTTAATTGAAAGGAATTCTTGCTTGTAGGAAGACACAGAGCCTGGGATTTAACTCCATTTCAGAAGGGAAACACACAGCATAGTTCTGATCCATGGATCACACTCTGCTTTAGAGCAAGAAGAACGCTCTTGCTTTCTAGAATCTCTAATACAGCAGGAAAGTTGAGTGTGCTCAGAACAAAAGAACGGTGTTTCCTACACATACAGACCATATCTAGTTCAACTCTGCCTCTGAAACTGAAATAAACCACAGGTCCTCTAACATCCAATGCTTGTCAGTTAAGATGAGAAACGTGTGAGCTTCGTGAATGATGTAATTAGTTTGAGCTGAAAAGTGACTGCCCTTACTTGAAACGAAATCTTGCTTACAGGAAGACACAGAGCCTAGAATTTAACTCCATTTCTAAAGGGAAACACACAGCATAGTTCTCATCCATGGATAACACTCTGCTTTAGAGCAAGAAGCACGCTCTTGCTTTCTAGAATCTCTAATACAGCAGTAACTTGATTGTGCTCAGAACAAAAGAACAGTGTTTCCTACACATACAGACCATATCTTGTTCAACTCTGATTCTGAAACTGAAACAAACCCCAGGTCCTCTAATATCCAATGCTTCTCAGTTAAGATGAGAAACGTGTGAGCTTCGTGAACGATGTAGTTCGTTTGAGCTTTAAAGTAACGGCCCTTACCTGAAACAAAGTCTTGTTTTTTAGGAAGACTCAGAGCCTGAGATTTAACTCCATTTCTGAAGTTAAACACACAGCAGAGTTCTCATTCATTGATCACACTCTGCTTTAGAGCAAGAAGCACGCTCTAGCTTTCTAGAGTCTCTAAGACAGCAGGAAAAGTGAGTGTGCTGAGAACAAAAGAACGGTGTTTCCTACACATAGGAACCATATCTATTCCAACTCTGCTTCTGAAACTGATACAAAGCACTGGTCCTATAACATCCAATGCTTGTCAGTTAAGATGAGAAACGTGTGAGCTTTGTGAACGATGTAGTTCCTTTGTGCAGAAAAGTGACTGCCCTTACCTGAAATGAAGTAGTGCTTGTAGGAAGACACAGAGCCTGGGATTTAACACCTTTTCAGAAGGGAAACACACAGCATAGTTCTCATCCATGGATCACACTCTGCTTTAGAGCAAGAAGCACGCTCTTGCTTTCTAGATTCTCTAATACAGCGGGAAACGTGAGTGTGCTAAGAACAAATGAACGGTGTTTCCTACACATACGGACCATATATAGTCCAACTCTGCTGCTGAAACTGGTACAAAGCACAGGTCCTCTAACATCCAATGCTTCTCAGTGAAGATGAGAAACGTGTGAGCTTCGTGATCGATGTAGTTCCTTTGAGCTGAAAATTGACTGCCCTTAATTGAAAGGAAGTCTTGCTTGTATGAAGACACAGAGCCTGGAATTTAACTCCATTTCTGAAGGAAAACACACAGCAGAGTTCTCATCCATTGATTACACTCTGCTTTAGAGCAAGAAGCACGCTCTTCCTTTCCAGAGTCACTAAGACAGCAGGAAACATTAGTGTGATTAGAACAAAATAATGGTGTTTACTACACATACGGACCATATCTAGTCCAACTCTGCTGCTAAAACTGATACAAAGCACTGGTCATCTAACATCCGATGCTTGTCAGTTAAGATGAGAAACGTGTGAGCTTCATGAACGATGTAGTTCGTTTGAGCTGAAAAGTGACTGCCCTTAATTGAAAGGAATTCTTGCTTGTAGGAAGACACAGAGCCTGGGATTTAACTCCATTTCAGAAGGGAAACACACAGCATAGTTCTGATCCATGGATCACACTCTGCTTTAGAGCAAGAAGAACGCTCTTGCTTTCTAGAATCTCTAATACAGCAGGAAAGTTGAGTGTGCTCAGAACAAAATAACGGTGTTTCCTACACATACAGACCATATCTAGTTCAACTCTGCCTCTGAAACTGAAATAAACCACAGGTCCTCTAACATCCAATGCTTGTCAGTTAAGATGAGAAACGTGTGAGCTTCGTGAATGATGTAATTAGTTTGAGCTGAAAAGTGACTGCCCTTACTTGAAACGAAGTCTTGCTTACAGGAAGACACAGAGCCTAGAATTTAACTCCATTTCTAAAGTGAAACACAAAGCATAGTTCTCATCCATGGATAACACTCTGCTTTAGAGCAAGAAGCACGCTCTTGCTTTCTAGAGTCTCTAAGACAGCAGGAAACATGAGTGTGCTGAGAACAAAAGAACGGTGTTTCCTACACATACGGACCATATCTAGTCCAACTCTGCCTTCGAAATTGATACAAAACACAGGTCCTCTAACATCCAATGCTTGTCAGTTAAGATGAGAAACATGTGAGCTTCGTGAACGATGTAGTTAGTTTGAGCTGAAAAGTGACTGCCCTTACTTGAAATGAAGTCTTGCTTGTAGGAAGACACAGAGACTGGGATTTAACTCCACTTCTGAAGGGAAACACACAGCATAGTTCTCATCCATGGATCACACTCCGCTTTAGAGCAAGAAGCACGCTCTTGCTTTCTAGCGTCTCTAAGACAGCAGGAAACATGAGTGTGCTGAGAACAAAAGAACGGTGTTTCCTACACATAAGGACCATATCTATTCCAACTCTGCCTCTTAAACTGATACAAAGTACAGGTCCTCTAACATCCAATGGTTGTCATTTAAGATTAGAAACGTGTGAGCTTCGTGAACGATGTAGTTCGTTTGAGCTGAAAAGTGACTCCCCTTACCTGAAACGAAGTCTTGATTGTAGGAAGACACAGTGACTGGGATTTAACTCCATTTCTGAAGGGAAACACACAGCATAGTTCTCATCCATGGATCACACTCTGCTTTAGAGCAAGAAGCACGCTCTTGCTTTCTAGATTGTCTAATACAGCAGGAAACGTGAGTGTGCTAAGAACAAATGAACGGTGTTTCCTACACATACGGACCATATCTAGTCCAACTCTGCTGCTGAAACTGGTACAAAGCACTGGTCCTCTAACATCCAATGCATATCAGTGAAGATGAGAAACATGTGAGCTTCATGAACGATGTACTTCGTTTGAGCTGAAAAGTGACTGCCCTTAATTGAAAGGAAGTCTTGCTTGTATGAAGACACAGAGCCTGGAATTTAACTCCATTTCTGAAGAAACTCACACCAGAGTTCTCATTCATTGATTACACTCTGCTTTAGCGCAAGAAGCATGCTCTAGCGTTCAGAGTCTCTAAGACAGCAGGAAACATGAGTGTGCTGAGAACAAAGGAATGGTGGTTCCTACACATACGGACCATATGTATTCCAACTCTGCTTCTTAAACTGATACAAAGCACTGGTCCTCTAACATCCGATGCTTGTCATTTAAGATGAGAAACGTGTGAGCTTCGTGAAAGATGTAGTTCCTTTGAGCTGTAAAGTAACTGCCCTTACCTGAACCAAATCTTGCTTGTAGGAAGACTCAGAGCCTGGTAATTAACTCCATTTCTGAAGAGAAACACACAGCAGAGTTCTCATATATAGATCACACTCTGCTTTAGAGCAAGAAGCACGCTCTTGCTTTCCAGAGTCACTAAGACAGCAGGAAACGTGAGTGTGATGAGAACTAAAGAACGGTGTTTCCTACACATAGGAACCATATCTATTCCAACTCTGCTTCTGAAACTGATACAAAGCACTGGTCCTCTAACATCCAATGCTTGTCAGTTAAGATGAGAAACGTGTGAGCTTTGTGAACGATGTAGTTCCTTTGTGCAGTAAAGTGACTGCCCTTACCTGAAATGAAGTACTGCTTGTAGGAAGACACAGAGCCTGGGATTTAACACATTTTCAGAAGGGAAACACACAGCATAGTTCCCATCAATGGATCACACTCTGCTTTAGAGCAAGAAGCATGCTCTTGCTTTCTAGAATCTCTAATACAGCAGTAACTTGATGGTGCTCAGAACAAAAGAACAGTGTTTCCTACACATACAGACCATATCTTGTTCAACTCTGATTCTGAAACTGAATCAAACCCCAGGTCCTCTAATAACCAATGCTTCTCAGTTAAGATGAGAAACATGTGAGCTTCGTGAACGATGTAGTTCGTTTGAGCTTTAAAGTAACGGCCCTTACCTGAAACGAAGTCTTGTTTTTTAGGAAGACTCAGAGCCTGAGATTTAACTCCATTTCTGAAGTTAAACACACAGGAGAGTTCTCATTCATTGATCACACTCTGCTTTAGAGCAAGAAGCACGCTCTAGCTTTCTAGAGTCTCTAAGACAGCAGGAAAAGTGAGTGTGCTGAGAACAAAAGAACGGTGTTTCCGACACATAGGAACCATATCTATTCCAACTCTGCTTCTGAAACTGATACAAAGCACTGGTCCTATAACATCCAATGCTTGTCAGTTAAGATGAGAAACGTGTGAGCTTTGTGAACGATGTAGTTCCTTTGTGCAGAAAAGTGACTGCCCTTACCTGAAATGAAGTAGTGCTTGTAGGAAGACACAGAGCCTGGGATTTAACACCTTTTCAGAAGGGAAACACACAGCATAGTTCTCATCCATGGATCACACTCTGCTTTAGAGCAAGAAGCACGCTCTTGCTTTCCAGAGTCACTAAGACAGCAGGAAACCTGAGTGTGATGAGAAGAAAAGAATGGTGTTTACTACACATATGGACCATATCTAGTCCAACTCTGCTGCTGAAACTGATACAAAGCACTGGTCATCTAATAACCAATGCTTCTCAGTTAAGATGAGAAACATGTGAGCTTCGTGAACGATGTAGTTAGTTTGAGCTGAAAAGTGACTGCCCTTACTGGAAATGAAGTCTTGCTTGTAGGAAGACACAGAGACTGGGATTTAACTCCACTTCTGAAGGGAAACACACAGCATAGTTCTCATCCATGGATCGCACTCTGCTTTAGAGCAAGAAACACGCTCTTGCTTTCTAGCGTCTTAAGACAGCAGGAAACATGAGTGTGCTGAGAACAAAAGAACGGTGTTTCCTACACATACAGACCATATCTATTCCAACTCTGCCTCTTAAACTGATACAAAGCACAGGTCCTCTAACATCCAATGGTTGTCATTTAAGATGAGAAACGTGTGAGCTTCGTGAACGATGTAGTTCCTTTGTGCAGAAAAGTGACTGCCCTTACCTGAAATGAAGTAGTGCTTGTAGGAAGACACAGAGCCTGGGATTTAACACCTTTTCAGAAGGGAAACACACAGCATAGTTCTCATCCATGGATCACACTCTGCTTTAGAGCAAGAAGCACGCTCTTGCTTTCTAGAATCTCTAATACAGCAGTAACTTGATTGTGCTCAGAACAAAAGAACAGTGTTTCCTACACATACAGACCATATCTTCTTCAACTATGATTCTGAAACTGAAACAAACCCCAGGACCTCTAATATCCAATGCTTCTCAGTTAAGATGAGAAACGTGTGAGCTTCGTGAACGATGTAGTTCGTTTGAGCTGTAAAGTAACGGCCCTTACCTGAAACGAAGTCTTGTTTTTTAGGAAGACTCAGAGCCTGAGATTTAACTCCATTTCTGAAGAGAAACACACAGCAGAGTTCTCATTCATTGATCACACTCTGCTTTAGAGCAAGAAGCATGCTCTAGCTTTCTAGAGTCTCTAAGACAGCAGGAAAAGTGAGTGTGCTTAGAACAAAAGAACGGTGTTTCCTACACATACGGACCATATCTATTCCAACTCTGCTTCTGAAACTGATACAAAGCACTGGTCATCTAATATCCGATGCTTGTCAGTTAAGATGAGAAACGTGTGAGCTTCGTGAACGATGTAGTTCGTTTGAGCTGAAAAGTGACTGCCCTTACCTGAAACGAAGTCTTGATTGTAGGAAGACACAGAGACTGGGATTTAACTCCATTTCTGAAGGGAAACACACAGCATAGTTCTCATCCATACATCACACTCTGCTTTTGAGCAAGAAGCACGCTCTTGCTTTCCAGAGTCACTAAGACAGCAGGAAACATTAGTGTGATTAGAACAAAATAATGGTGTTTACTACACATACGGACCATATCTAGTCCAACTCTGCTGCTAAAACTGATACAAAGCACTGGTCATCTAACATCCATTGCTTGTCAGTTAAGATGAGAAACGTGTGAGCTTCATGAACGATGTAGTTCGTTTGTGCTGAAAAGTAACTGCCCTTAATTGAAAGGAATTCTTGCTTGTATGAAGACACAGAGCCTGGGATTTAACTCCATTTCTGAAGAGAAACACACAGCAGAGTTCTCATATATAGATCACACTCTGCTTTAGAGCAAGAAGCGCGCTCTTGCTTTCCAGAGTCACTAAGACAGCAGGAAACGTGAGTGTGATGAGAACAAAAGAACGGTGTTTCCTACACATAGGAACCATATCTATTCCAACTCTGCTTCTGAAACTGATAAAAAGCACTGGTCCTATAACATCCAATGCTTGTCAGTTAAGATGAGAAACGTGTGAGCTTTGTGAACGATGTAGTTCCTTTGTGCAGAAAAGAGACTGCCCTTACCTGAAATGAAGTAGTGCTTGTAGGAAGACACAGAGTCTGGGATTTAACACCTTTTCAGAAGGGAAACACACAGCATAGTTCTCATCCATGGATCACACTCTGCTTTAGAGCAAGAAGCACGCTCTTGCTTTCTAGAATCTCTAATACAGCAGTAACTTGATTGTGCTCAGAACAAAAGAACAGTGGTTCCTACACATACAGACCATATCTATTCCAACTCTGCCTCTTAAACTGATACAAAGCACAGGTCCTCTAACATCCAATGGTTGTCCTTTAAGATGAGAAACGTGTGAGGTTCGTGAACGATGTAGTTCGTTTGAGCTGAAAAGTGACTACCCTTACCTGAAACGAAGTCTTGATTGTAGGAAGACACAGAGACTGGGATTTAACTCCATTTCTGAAGGGTAACACACAGCATTGTTCTCATCCATGGATCACACTCTGCTTTAGAGCAAGAAGCACGGTCTTGCTTTCTAGATTCTCTAATACAGCAGGAAACGTGAGTGTGCTAAGAACAAATGAACGGTGTTTCCTACACATAGGAACCATATCTATTCCAACTCTGCTTCTGAAACTGGTACAAAGCACTGGTCCTCTAACATCCAATGCTTCTCAGTGAAGATGAGAAACGTGTGAGCTTCGTGATCGATGTAGTTTCTTTGAGCTGAAAATGACTGCCCTTAATTGAAAGGAAGTCTTGCTTGTATGAAGACACAGAGCCTGGAATTTAACTCCATTTCTGAAGGAAAACACACAGCAGAGTTCTCATCCATTGATTACACTCTGCTTTAGAGCAAGAAGCACGCTCTTGCTTTCCAGAGTCACTAAGACAGCAGGAAACATTAGTGTGATTAGAACAAAATAATGGTGTTTACTACACATACGGACCATATCTAGTCCAACTCTGCTGCTAAAACTGATACAAAGCACTGGTCATCTAACATCCGATGCTTGTCAGTTAAGATGAGAAACGTGTGAGCTTCATGAACGATGTAGTTCGTTTGAGCTGAAAAGTGACTGCCCTTAATTGAAAGGAATTCTTGCTTGTAGGAAGACACAGAGCCTGGGATTTAACTCCATTTCAGAAGGGAAACACACAGCATAGTTCTGATCCATGGATCACACTCTGCTTTAGAGCAAGAAGAACGCTCTTGCTTTCTAGAATCTCTAATACAGCAGGAAAGTTGAGTGTGCTCAGAACAAAAGAACGGTGTTTCCTACACATACAGACCATATCTAGTTCAACTCTGCCTCTGAAACTGAAACAAACCACAGGTCCTCTAACATCCAATGCTTGTCAGTTAAGATGAGAAACGTGTGAGCTTCGTGAACGATGTAATTAGTTTGAGCTGAAAAGTGACTGCCCTTACTTGAAACGAAGTCTTGCTTACAGGAAGACACAGAGCCTAGAATTTAACTCCATTTCTAAAGGGAAACACAAAGCATAGTTCTCATCCATGGATAACACTCTGCTTTAGAGCAAGAAGCACGCTCTTGCTTTCTAGAGTCTCTAAGACAGCAGGAAACATGAGTGTGCTGAGAACAAAAGAACGGAGTTTCCTACACATACGGACCATATCTAGTCCAACTCTGCCTCTGAAATTGATACAAAACACAGGTCCTCTAACATCCAATGCTTGTCAGTTAAGATGAGAATCATGTGAGCTTCGTGAACGATGTAGTTAGTTTGAGCTGAAAAGTGACTGCCCTTACTTGAAATGAAGTCTTGCTTGTAGGAAGACACAGAGACTGGGATTTAACTCCACTTCTGAAGGGAAACACACAGCATAGTTCTCATCCATGGATCACACTCCGCTTTAGAGCAAGAAGCACGCTCTTGCTTTCTAGCGTCTCTAAGACAGCAGGAAACATGAGTGTGCTGAGAACAAAAGAACGGTGTTTCCTACACATACGGACCATATCTAGTCCAACTCTGCCTCTTAAACTGATACAAAGCACAGGTCCTCTAACATCCAATGGTTGTCATTTAAGATTAGAAACGTGTGAGCTTCGTGAACGATGTAGTTCGTTTGAGCTGAAAAGTGACTGCCCTTACATGAAACGAAGTCTTGATTGTAGGAAGACACAGAGACTGGGATTTAACTCCATTTCTGAAGAAACTCACACCAGAGTTCTCATTCATTGATTACACTCTGTTTTAGCGCAAGAAGCATGCTCTAGCGTTCAGAGTCTCTAAGACAGCAGGAAACATGAGTGTGCTGAGAACAAAGGAATGGTTGTTCCTACACATACGGACCATATGTATTCCAACTCTGCTTCTTAAACTGATACAAAGCACTGGTCCTCTAACATCCGATGCTTGTCATTTAAGATGAGAAACGTGTGAGCTTCGTGAAAGATGTAGTTCCTTTGAGCTGTAAAGTAACTGCCCTTACCTGAACCAAATCTTGCTTGTAGGAAGACTCAGAGCCTGGTAATTAACTCCATTTCTGAAGAGAAACACACAGCAGAGTTCTCATATATAGATCACACTCTGCTTTAGAGCAAGAAGCACGCTCTTGCTTTCCAGAGTCACTAAGACAGCAGGAAACGTGAGTGTGATGAGAACTAAAGAACGGTGTTTCCTACACATAGGAACCATATCTATTCCAACTCTGCTTCTGAAACTGATACAAAGCACTGGTCCTCTAACATCCAATGCTTGTCAGTTAAGATGAGAAACGTGTGAGCTTTGTGAACGATGTAGTTCCTTTGTGCAGAAAAGTGACTGCCCTTACCTGAAATGAAGTACTGCTTGTAGGAAGATACAGAGCCTGGGATTTAACACATTTTCAGAAGGGAAACACACAGCATAGTTCCCATCAATGGATCACACTCTGCTTTAGAGCAAGAAGCATGCTCTTGCTTTCTAGAATCTCTAATACAGCAGTAACTTGATTGTGCTCAGAACAAAAGAACAGTGTTTCCTACACATACAGACCATATCTTGTTCAACTCTGATTCTGAAACTGAATCAAACCCCAGGTCCTCTAATATCCAATGCTTCTCAGTTAAGATGAGAAACGTGTGAGCTTCGTGAACGATGTAGTTCGTTTGAGCTTTAAAGTAACGGCCCTTACCTGAAACGAAGTCTTGTTTTTTAGGAAGACTCAGAGCCTGAGATTTAACTCCATTTCTGAAGTTAAACACACAGCAGAGTTCTCATTCATTGATCACACTCTGCTTTAGAGCAAGAAGCACGCTCTAGCTTTCTAGAGTCTCTAAGACAGCAGGAAAAGTGAGTGTGCTGAGAACAAAAGAACGGTGTTTCCGACACATAGGAACCATATCTATTCCAACTCTGCTTCTGAAACTGATACAAAGCACTGGTCCTATAACATCCAATGCTTGTCAGTTAAGATGAGAAACGTGTGAGCTTTGTGAACGATGTAGTTCCTTTGTGCAGAAATGTGACTGCCCTTACCTGAAATGAAGTAGTGCTTGTAGGAAGACACAGAGCCTGGGATTTAACACCTTTTCAGAAGGGAAACACACAGCATAGTTCTCATCCATGGATCACACTCTGCTTTAGAGCAAGAAGCACGCTCTTGCTTTCCAGAGTCACTAAGACAGCAGGAAACCTGAGTGTGATGAGAAGAAAAGAATGGTGTTTACTACACATACGGACCATATCTAGTCCAACTCTGCTGCTGAAACTGATACAAAGCACTGGTCTTCTAATATCCGATGCTTGTCAGTTAAGATGAGAAACGTGTGAGCTTCTTGAACGATGTAGTTAGTTTGAGCTGAAAAGTGACTGCCCTTACCTGAAATGAAGTAGTGCTTGTAGGAAGACACAGAGCCTGGGATTTAACTCCATTTCAGAAGGGAAACACACAGCATAGTTCTGATCCATGGATCACACTCTGCTTTAGAGCAAGAATAACGCTCTTGCTTTCTAGAATCTCTAATACAGCAGGAAAGTTGAGTGTGCTCAGAACAAAAGAACGGTGTTTCCTACACATACAGACCATATCTAGTTCAACTCTGCTTCTGAAACTGAAACAAACCACAGGTCCTCTAACATCCAATACTTGTCAGTTAAGATGAGAAACGTGTGAGCTTCGTGAACGATGTAGTTAGTTTGAGCTGAAAAGTGACTGTCCTTACTTGAAACGAAGTCTTGCTTGTAGGAAGACACAGAGCCTAGAATTTAACTCCATTTCTAAAGGGAAACACACAGCATAGTTCTCATCCATGGATCACACTCTGCTTTAGAGCAAGAAGCACGCTCTTGCTTTCTAGAGTCTCTAAGAGAGCAGGAAACATGAGTGTGCTGAGAACAGAAGAACAGTGTTTCCTACACATACGGACCATATCTAGTCCAACTCTGCCTCTTAAATTGATACAAAACACAGGTCCTCTAACATCCAATGCTTGTCAGTTAAGATGAGAAACATGTGAGCTTCGTGAACGATGTAGTTAGTTTGAGCTGAAAAGTGACTGCCCTTACTGGAAATGAAGTCTTGCTTGTAGGAAGACACAGAGACTGGGATTTAACTCCACTTCTGAAGGGAAACACACAGCATAGTTCTGATCCATGGATCACACTCTGCTTTAGAGCAAGAAACACGCTCTTGCTTTCTAGCGTCTTAAGACAGCAGGAAACATGAGTGTGCTGAGAACAAAAGAACGGTGTTTCCTACACATACAGACCATATCTATTCCAACTCTGCCTCTTAAACTGATACAAAGCACAGGTCCTCTAACATCCAATGGTTGTCATTTAAGATGAGAAACGTGTGAGCTTCGTGAACGATGTAGTTCCTTTGTGCAGAAAAGTGACTGCCCTTACCTGAAATGAAGTAGTGCTTGTAGGAAGACACAGAGCCTGGGATTTAACACCTTTTCAGAAGGGAAACACACAGCATAGTTCTCATCCATGGATCACACTCTGCTTTAGAGCAAGAAGCACGCTCTTGCTTTCTAGAATCTCTAATACAGCAGTAACTTGATTGTGCTCAGAACAAAAGAACAGTGTTTCCTACACATACAGACCATATCTTCTTCAACTATGATTCTGAAACTGAAACAAACCCCAGGACCTCTAATATCCAATGCTTCTCAGTTAAGATGAGAAACGTGTGAGCTTCGTGAACGATGTAGTTCGTTTGAGCTGAAAAGTGACTGCCCTTACCTGAAACGAAGTCTTGATTGTAGGAAGACACAGAGACTGGGATTTAACTCCATTTCTGAAGAAACTCACACCAGAGTTCTCATTCATTGATTACACTCTGTTTTAGCGCAAGAAGCATGCTCTAGCGTTCAGAGTCTCTAAGACAGCAGGAAACATGAGTGTGCTGAGAACAAAGGAATGGTTGTTCCTACACATACGGACCATATGTATTCCAACTCTGCTTCTTAAACTGATACAAAGCACTGGTCCTCTAACATCCGATGCTTGTCATTTAAGATGAGAAACGTGTGAGCTTCGTGAAAGATGTAGTTCCTTTGAGCTGTAAAGTAACTGCCCTTACCTGAACCAAATCTTGCTTGTAGGAAGACTCAGAGCCTGGTAATTAACTCCATTTCTGAAGAGAAACACACAGCAGAGTTCTCATATATAGATCACACTCTGCTTTAGAGCAAGAAGCACGCTCTTGCTTTCCAGAGTCACTAAGACAGCAGGAAACGTGAGTGTGATGAGAACTAAAGAACGGTGTTTCCTACACATAGGAACCATATCTATTCCAACTCTGCTTCTGAAACTGATACAAAGCACTGGTCCTCTAACATCCAATGCTTGTCAGTTAAGATGAGAAACGTGTGAGCTTTGTGAACGATGTAGTTCCTTTGTGCAGAAAAGTGACTGCCCTTACCTGAAATGAAGTACTGCTTGTAGGAAGATACAGAGCCTGGGATTTAACACATTTTCAGAAGGGAAACACACAGCATAGTTCCCATCAATGGATCACACTCTGCTTTAGAGCAAGAAGCATGCTCTTGCTTTCTAGAATCTCTAATACAGCAGTAACTTGATTGTGCTCAGAACAAAAGAACAGTGTTTCCTACACATACAGACCATATCTTGTTCAACTCTGATTCTGAAACTGAATCAAACCCCAGGTCCTCTAATATCCAATGCTTCTCAGTTAAGATGAGAAACGTGTGAGCTTCGTGAACGATGTAGTTCGTTTGAGCTTTAAAGTAACGGCCCTTACCTGAAACGAAGTCTTGTTTTTTAGGAAGACTCAGAGCCTGAGATTTAACTCCATTTCTGAAGTTAAACACACAGCAGAGTTCTCATTCATTGATCACACTCTGCTTTAGAGCAAGAAGCACGCTCTAGCTTTCTAGAGTCTCTAAGACAGCAGGAAAAGTGAGTGTGCTGAGAACAAAAGAACGGTGTTTCCGACACATAGGAACCATATCTATTCCAACTCTGCTTCTGAAACTGATACAAAGCACTGGTCCTATAACATCCAATGCTTGTCAGTTAAGATGAGAAACGTGTGAGCTTTGTGAACGATGTAGTTCCTTTGTGCAGAAATGTGACTGCCCTTACCTGAAATGAAGTAGTGCTTGTAGGAAGACACAGAGCCTGGGATTTAACACCTTTTCAGAAGGGAAACACACAGCATAGTTCTCATCCATGGATCACACTCTGCTTTAGAGCAAGAAGCACGCTCTTGCTTTCCAGAGTCACTAAGACAGCAGGAAACCTGAGTGTGATGAGAAGAAAAGAATGGTGTTTACTACACATACGGACCATATCTAGTCCAACTCTGCTGCTGAAACTGATACAAAGCACTGGTCTTCTAATATCCGATGCTTGTCAGTTAAGATGAGAAACGTGTGAGCTTCTTGAACGATGTAGTTAGTTTGAGCTGAAAAGTGACTGCCCTTACCTGAAATGAAGTAGTGCTTGTAGGAAGACACAGAGCCTGGGATTTAACTCCATTTCAGAAGGGAAACACACAGCATAGTTCTGATCCATGGATCACACTCTGCTTTAGAGCAAGAATAACGCTCTTGCTTTCTAGAATCTCTAATACAGCAGGAAAGTTGAGTGTGCTCAGAACAAAAGAACGGTGTTTCCTACACATACAGACCATATCTAGTTCAACTCTGCTTCTGAAACTGAAACAAACCACAGGTCCTCTAACATCCAATACTTGTCAGTTAAGATGAGAAACGTGTGAGCTTCGTGAACGATGTAGTTAGTTTGAGCTGAAAAGTGACTGTCCTTACTTGAAACGAAGTCTTGCTTGTAGGAAGACACAGAGCCTAGAATTTAACTCCATTTCTAAAGGGAAACACACAGCATAGTTCTCATCCATGGATCACACTCTGCTTTAGAGCAAGAAGCACGCTCTTGCTTTCTAGAGTCTCTAAGAGAGCAGGAAACATGAGTGTGCTGAGAACAGAAGAACAGTGTTTCCTACACATACGGACCATATCTAGTCCAACTCTGCCTCTTAAATTGATACAAAACACAGGTCCTCTAACATCCAATGCTTGTCAGTTAAGATGAGAAACATGTGAGCTTCGTGAACGATGTAGTTAGTTTGAGCTGAAAAGTGACTGCCCTTACTGGAAATGAAGTCTTGCTTGTAGGAAGACACAGAGACTGGGATTTAACTCCACTTCTGAAGGGAAACACACAGCATAGTTCTCATCCAAGGATCACACTCTGCTTTAGAGCAAGAAACACGCTCTTGCTTTCTAGCGTCTTAAGACAGCAGGAAACATGAGTGTGCTGAGAACAAAAGAACGGTGTTTCCTACACATACAGACCATATCTATTCCAACTCTGCCTCTTAAACTGATACAAAGCACAGGTCCTCTAACATCCAATGGTTGTCATTTAAGATGAGAAACGTGTGAGCTTCGTGAACGATGTAGTTCCTTTGTGCAGAAAAGTGACTGCCCTTACCTGAAATGAAGTAGTGCTTGTAGGAAGACACAGAGCCTGGGATTTAACACCTTTTCAGAAGGGAAACACACAGCATAGTTCTCATCCATGGATCACACTCTGCTTTAGAGCAAGAAGCACGCTCTTGCTTTCTAGAATCTCTAATACAGCAGTAACTTGATTGTGCTCAGAACAAAAGAACAGTGTTTCCTACACATACAGACCATATCTTCTTCAACTATGATTCTGAAACTGAAACAAACCCCAGGACCTCTAATATCCAATGCTTCTCAGTTAAGATGAGAAACGTGTGAGCTTCGTGAACGATGTAGTTCGTTTGAGCTGTAAAGTAAAGGCCCTTACCTGAAACGAAGTCTTGTTTTTTAGGAAGACTCAGAGCCTGAGATTTAACTCCATTTCTGAAGAGAAACACACAGCAGAGTTCTCATTCATTGATCACACTCTGCTTTAGAGCATGAAGCATGCTCTAGCTTTCTAGAGTCTCTAAGACAGCAGGAAAAGTGAGTGTGCTTAGAACAAAAGAACGGTGTTTCCTACACATACGGACCATATCTATTCCAACTCTGCTTCTGAAACTGATACAAAGCACTGGTCATCTAATATCCGATGCTTGTCAGTTAAGATGAGAAACGTGTGAGCTTCGTGAACGACGTAGTTCGTTTGAGCTGAAAAGTGACTGCCCTTACCTGAAACGAAGTCTTGATTGTAGGAAGACACAGAGACTGGGATTTAACTCCATTTCTGAAGGGAAACACACAGCATAGTTCTCATCCATACATCACACTCTGCTTTTGAGCAAGAAGCACGCTCTTGCTTTCCAGAGTCACTAAGACAGCAGGAAACATTAGTGTGATTAGAACAAAATAATGGTGTTTACTACACATACGGACCATATCTAGTCCAACTCTGCTGCTAAAACTGATACAAAGCACTGGTCATCTAACATCCATTGCTTGTCAGTTAAGATGAGAAACGTGTGAGCTTCATGAACGATGTAGTTCGTTTGTGCTGAAAAGTAACTGCCCTTAATTGAAAGGAATTCTTGCTTGTATGAAGACACAGAGCCTGGAATTTAACTCCATTTCTGAAGAAACTCACAGCAGAGTTCTCATCCATTGATTACACTCTGCTTTAGAGCAAGAAGCATGCTCTAGCGTTCAGAGTCTCTAAGACAGCAGGAAACATGAGTGTGCTGAGAACAAAGGAATGGTGGTTCCTACACATACGGACCATATGTATTCCAACTCTGCTACTTAAACTGATACAAAGCACTGGCCCTCTAACATCCGATGCTTGTCAGTTAAGATGAGAAACGTGTGAGCTTCGTGAACGATGTAGTTCCTTTAAGCTGTAAAGTAACTGCCCTTACCTGAACCAAATCTTGCTTGTAGGAAGACTCAGAGCCTGGGATTTAACTCCATTTCTGAAGAGAAACACACAGCAGAGTTCTCATATATAGATCACACTCTGCTTTAGAGCAAGAAGCACGCTCTTGCTTTCCAGAGTCACTAAGACAGCAGGAAACGTGAGTGTGATGAGAACAAAAGAACGGTGTTTCCTACACATAGGAACCATATCTATTCCAACTCTGCTTCTGAAACTGATACAAAGCACTGGTCCTATAACATCCAATGCTTGTCAGTTAAGATGAGAAACGTGTGAGCTTTGTGAACGATGTAGTTCCTTTGTGCAGAAAAGAGACTGCCCTTACCTGAAATGAAGTAGTGCTTGTAGGAAGACACAGAGTCTGGGATTTAACACCTTTTCAGAAGGGAAACACACAGCATAGTTCTCATCCATGGATCACACTCTGCTTTAGAGCAAGAAGCACGCTCTTGCTTTCTAGAATCTCTAATACAGCAGTAACTTGATTGTGCTCAGAACAAAAGAACAGTGTTTCCTACACATACAGACCATATCTATTCCAACTCTGCCTCTTAAACTGATACAAAGCACAGGTCCTCTAACATCCAATGATTGTCCTTTAAGATGAGAAACGTGTGAGGTTCGTGAACGATGTAGTTCGTTTGAGCTGAAAAGTGACTCCCCTTACCTGAAACGAAGTCTTGATTGTAGGAAGACACAGAGACTGGGATTTAACTCCATTTCTGAAGGGTAACACACAGCATTGTTCTCATCCATGGATCACACTCTGCTTTAGAGCAAGAAGCACGCTCTTGCTTTCTAGATTCTCTAATACAGCAGGAAACGTGAGTGTGCTAAGAACAAATGAACGGTGTTTCCTACACATACGGACCATATATAGTCCAACTCTGCTGCTGAAACTGGTACAAAGCACTGGTCCTCTAACATCCAATGCTTCTCAGTGAAGATGAGAAACGTGTGAGCTTCGTGATCGATGTAGTTCCTTTGAGCTGAAAATTGACTGCCCTTAATTGAAAGGAAGTCTTGCTTGTATGAAGACACAGAGCCTGGAATTTAACTCCATTTCTGAAGGAAAACACACAGCAGAGTTCTCATCCATTGATTACACTCTGCTTTAGAGCAAGAAGCACGCTCTTGCTTTCCAGAGTCACTAAGACAGCAGGAAACATTAGTGTGATTAGAACAAAATAATGGTGTTTACTACACATACGGACCATATCTAGTCCAACTCTGCTGCTAAAACTGATACAAAGCACTGGTCATCTAACATCCGATGCTTGTCAGTTAAGATGAGAAACGTGTGAGCTTCATGAACGATGTAGTTCATTTGAGCTGAAAAGTGACTGCCCTTAATTGAAAGGAATTCTTGCTTGTAGGAAGACACAGAGCCTGGGATTTAACTCCATTTCAGAAGGGAAACACACAGCATAGTTCTGATCCATGGATCACACTCTGCTTTAGAGCAAGAAGAACGCTCTTGCTTTCTAGAATCTCTAATACAGCAGGAAAGTTGAGTGTGCTCAGAACAAAAGAACGGTGTTTCCTACACATACAGACCATATCTAGTTCAACTCTGCCTCTGAAACTGAAATAAACCACAGGTCCTCTAACATCCAATGCTTGTCAGTTAAGATGAGAAACGTGTGAGCTTCGTGAACGATGTAATTAGTTTGAGCTGAAAAGTGACTGCCCTTACTTGAAACGAAGTCTTGCTTACAGGAAGACACAGAGCCTAGAATTTAACTCCATTTCTAAAGGGAAACACACAGCATAGTTCTCATCCATGGATAACACTCTGCTTTAGAGCAAGAAGCCCGCTCTTGCTTTCTAGAGTCTCTAAGACAGCAGGAAACATGAGTGTGCTGAGAACAAAAGAACGGTGTTTCCTACACATACGGACCATATCTAGTCCAACTCTGCCTCTGAAATTGATACAAAACACAGGTCCTCTAACATCCAATGCTTGTCAGTTAAGATGAGAATCATGTGAGCTTCGTGAACGATGTAGTTAGTTTGAGCTGAAAAGTGACTGCCCTTACCTGAAACGAAGTCTTGATTGTAGGAAGACACAGAGACTGGGATTTAACTCCATTTCTGAAGAAACTCACACCAGAGTTCTCATTCATTGATTACACTCTGCTTTAGCGCAAGAAGCATGCTCTAGCGTTCAGAGTCTCTAAGACAGCAGGAAACATGAGTGTGCTGAGAACAAAGGAATGGTTGTTCCTACACATACGGACCATATGTATTCCAACTCTGCTTCTTAAACTGATACAAAGCACTGGTCCTCTAACATCCGATGCTTGTCATTTAAGATGAGAAACGTGTGAGCTTCGTGAAAGATGTAGTTCCTTTGAGCTGTAAAGTAACTGCCCTTACCTGAACCAAATCTTGCTTGTAGGAAGACTCAGAGCCTGGTAATTAACTCCATTTCTGAAGAGAAACACACAGCAGAGTTCTCATATATAGATCACACTCTGCTTTAGAGCAAGAAGCACGCTCTTGCTTTCCAGAGTCACTAAGACAGCAGGAAACGTGAGTGTGATGAGAACTAAAGAACGATGTTTCCTACACATAGGAACCATATCTATTCCAACTCTGCTTCTGAAACTGATACAAAGCACTGGTCCTCTAACATCCAATGCTTGTCAGTTAAGATGAGAAACGTGTGAGCTTTGTGAACGATGTAGTTCCTTTGTGCAGAAAAGTGACTGCCCTTACCTGAAATGAAGTACTGCTTGTAGGAAGACACAGAGCCTGGGATTTAACACATTTTCAGAAGGGAAACACACGGCATTGTTCCCATCCATGGATCACACTCTGCTTTAGAGCAAGAAGCATGCTCTTGCTTTCTAGAATCTCTAATACAGCAGTAACTTGATTGTGCTTAGAACAAAAGAACAGTGTTTCCTACACATACAGACCATATCTTGTTCAACTCTGATTCTGAAACTGAAACAAACCCCAGGTCCTCTAATATCCAATGCTTCTCAGTTAAGATGAGAAACGTGTGAGCTTCGTGAACGATGTAGTTCGTTTGAGCTTTAAAGTAACGGCCCTTACCTGAAACGAAGTCTTGTTTTTTAGGAAGACTCAGAGCCTGAGATTTAACTCCATTTCTGAAGTTAAACACACAGCAGAGTTCTCATTCATTGATCACACTCTGCTTTAGAGCAAGAAGCATGCTCTAGCTTTCTAGAGTCTCTAAGACAGCAGGAAAAGTGAGTGTGCTGAGAACAAAAGAACGGTGTTTCCTACACATAGGAACCATATCTATTCCAACTCTGCTTCTGAAACTGATACAAAGCACTGGTCCTATAACATCCAATGCTTGTCAGTTAAGATGAGAAACGTGTGAGCTTTGTGAACGATGTAGTTCCTTTGTGCAGAAAAGTGACTGCCCTTACCTGAAATGAAGTAGTGCTTGTAGGAAGACACAGAGCCTGGGATTTAACACCTTTTCAGAAGGGAAACACACAGCATATTTCTCATCCATGGATCACACTCTGCTTTAGAGCAAGAAGCACGCTCTTGCTTTCTAGAATCTCTAATACAGCAGTAACTTGATTGTGCTCAGAACAAAATAACAGTGTTTCCTACACATACAGACCATATCTTCTTCAACTCTGATTGTGAAACTGAAACAAACCCCAGGTCCTCTAATATCCAATGCTTCTCAGTTAAGATGAGAAACGTGTGAGCTTCGTGAACGATGTAGTTCGTTTGAGCTGTAAAGTAACGGCCCTTACCTGAAACGAAGTCTTGTTTTTTAGGAAGACTCAGAGCCTGAGATTTAACTCCATTTATGAAGTTAAACACACAGCAGAGTTCTCATTCATTGATCACACTCTGCTTTAGAGCAAGAAGCACGCTCTAGCTTTCTAGAGTCTCTAATACAGCAGGAAAAGTGAGTGTGCTGAGAACAAAAGAACGGTGTTTCCTACACATACGGACCATATCTATTCCAACTCTGCTTCTGAAACTGATACAAAGCACTTGTCCTCTAACATCCGGTGCTTTTCTGTTAAGATGAGAAACGTGTGAGTTCGTGAATGATGTAGTTCGTTTGAGCTGTAAAGTAACTGCCCTTACCTGATTCGAAGTCTTGCTTGTAGGAAGACGCAGAGCCTGGGATTTAACTCCATTTCTGAAGTGAAACACACAGCAGAGTTCTCATCCATTGATGACACTCTGCTTTAGAGCAAGAAGCACGCTCTTGCTTTCCAGAGTCACTAAGACAGCAGGAAACCTGAGTGTGATGAGAAGAAAAGAATGGTGTTTACTACACATACGGTCCATATCTAGTCCAACTCTGCTGCTGAAACTGATACAAAGCACTGGTCATCTAATATCCGATGCTTGTCAGTTAAGATGAGAAACGTGTGAGCTTCTTGAACGATGTAGTTAGTTTGAGCTGAAAAGTGACTGCCCTTACCTGAAACGAAGTAGTGCTTGTAGGAAGACACAGAGCCTGGGATTTAACTCCATTTCAGAAGGGAAACACACAGCATAGTTCTGATCCATGGATCACACTCTGCTTTAGAGCAAGAAGAACGCTCTTGCTTTCTAGAATCTCTAATACAGCAGGAAAGTTGAGTGTGCTCAGAACAAAAGAACGGTGTTTCCTACACATACAGACCATATCTAGTTCAACTCTGCTTCTGAAACTGAAACAAACCACAGGTCCTCTAACATCCAATGCTTGTCAGTTAAGATGAGAAACGTGTGAGCTTCGTGAACGATGTAGTTAATTTGAGCTGAAAAGTGACTGTCCTTACTTGAAACGAAGTCTTGCTTGTAGGAAGACACAGAGCCTAGAATTTAACTCCATTTCTAAAGGGAAACACACAGCATAGTTCTCATCCATGGATCACACTCTGCTTTAGAGCAAGAAACACGCTCTTGCTTTCTAGCGTCTCTAAGACAGCAGGAAACATATGTGTCCTGAGAACAAAAGAACGGTGTTTCCTACAGATACAGACCATATCTATTCCAACTCTGCCTCTTAAACTGATAAAAAAGCACAGGTCCTCTAACATCCAATGGTTGTCATTTAAGATGAGAAACGTGTGAGCTTCGTGAACGATGTAGTTCCTTTGTGCAGAAAAGTGACTGCCCTTACCTGAAATGAAGGAGTGCTTGTAGGAAGACACAGAGCCTGGGATTTAACAACTTTTCAGAAGGGAAACACACAGCATAGTTCTCATCCATGGATCACACTCTGCTTTAGAGCAAGAAGCCCGCTCTTGCTTTCTAGAATCTCTAATACAGCAGTAACTTGATTGTGCTCAGAACAAAAGAACAGTGTTTCCTACACATACAGACCATATCTTCTTCAACTCTGATTCTGAAACTGAAACAAACCCCAGGTCCTCTAATATCCAATGCTTCTCAGTTAAGATGAGAAACGTGTGAGCTTCGTGAACGATGTAGTTCGTTTGAGCTGTAAAGTAACGGCCCTTACCTGAAACGAAGTCTTGTTTTTTAGGAAGACTCAGAGCCTGAGATTTATCTCCATTTATGAAGTTAAACACACAGCAGAGTTCTCATTCATTGATCACACTCTGCTTTACAGCAAGAAGCACGCTCTAGCTTTCTAGAGCCTCTAATACAGCAGGAAAAGTGAGTGTGCTGAGAACAAAAGAACGGTGTTTCCTACACATACGGACCATATCTATTCCAACTCTGCTTCTGAAACTGATACAAAGCACTTGTCCTCTAACATGCGATTCTTGTCTGTTAAGATGAGAAACGTGTGAGTTCGTGAATGATGTAGTTCGTTTGAGCTGTAAAGTAACTGCCCTTACCTCATTCGAAGTCTTGCTTGTAGGAAGACGCAGAGCCTGGGATTTAACTCCATTTCTGAAGTGAAACACACAGCAGAGTTCTCATCCATTGATGACACTCTGCTTTAGAGCAAGAAGCACGCTCTTGCTTTCCAGAGTCACTAAGACAGCAGGAAACCTGAGTGTGATGAGAAGAAAAGAATGGTGTTTACTACACATACGGACCATATCTAGTCCAACTCTGCTGCTGAAACTGATACAAAGCACTGGTCATCTAATATCCGATGCTTGTCAGTTAAGATGAGAAACGTGTGAGCTTCTTGAACGATGTAGTTAGTTTGAGCTGAAAAGTGACTGCCCTTACATGAAACGAAGTAGTGCTTGTAGGAAGACACAGAGCCTGGGATTTAACTCCATTTCAGAAGGGAAACACACAGCATAGTTCTGATCCATGGATCACACTCTGCTTTAGAGCAAGAAGCACGCTCTTGCTTTCTAGAATCTCTAATACAGCAGGAAAGTTGAGTGTGCTCAGAACAAAAGAACGGTGTTTCCTACACATACAGACCATATCTAGTTCAACTCTGCTTCTGAAACTGAAATAAACCACAGGTCCTCTAACATCCAATGCTTGTCAGTTAAGATGAGAAACGTGTGAGCTTCTTGAACGATGTAGTTAGTTTGCGCTGAAAAGTGACTGCCCTTAATTGAAAGGAAGTCTTGCTTGTATGAAGACACAGAGCCTGGAATTTAACTCCATTTCTGAAGAAACTCACACCAGAGTTCTCATTCATTGATTACACTCTGCTTTAGCGCAAGAAGCATGCTCTAGCGTTCAGAGTCTCTAAGACAGCAGGAAACATGAGTGTGCTGAGAACAAAGGAATGGTGGTTCCTACACATACGGACCATATGTATTCCAACTCTGCTTCTTAAACTGATACAAAGAACTGGTCCTCTATCATCTGATGCTTGTCATTTAAGATGAGAAACGTGTGAGCTTCGTGAAAGATGTAGTTCCTTTGAGCTGTAAAGTAACTGCCCTTACCTGAACCAAATCTTGCTTGTAGGAAGACTCAGAGCCTGGTAATTAACTCCATTTCTGAAGAGAAACACACAGCAGAGTTCTCATATATAGATCACACTCTGCTTTAGAGCAAGAAGCACGCTCTTGCTTTCCAGAGTCACTAAGACAGCAGGAAACGTGAGTGTGATGAGAACTAAAGAACGGTGTTTCCTACACATAGGAACCATATCTATTCCAACTCTGCTTCTGAAACTGATACAAAGCACTGGTCCTCTAACATCCAATGCTTGTCAGTTAAGATGAGAAACGTGTGAGCTTTGTGAATGATGTAGTTCCTTTGTGCAGAAAAGTGACTACCCTTACCTGAAATGAAGTACTGCTTGTAGGAAGACACAGAGCCTGGGATTTAACACATTTTCAGAAGGGAAACACAAGGCATAGTTCCCATCCATGGATCACACTCTGCTTTAGAGCAAGAAGCATGCTCTTGCTTTCTAGAATCTCTAATACAGCAGTAACTTGATTGTGCTCAGAACAAAAGAACAGTGTTTCCTACACATACAGACCATATCTTGTTCAACTCTGATTCTGAAACTGAAACAAACCCCAGGTCCTCTAATATCCAATGCTTCTCAGTTAAGATGAGAAACGTGTGAGCTTCGTGAACGATGTAGTTCGTTTGAGCTTTAAAGTAACGGCCCTTACCTGAAACGAAGTCTTGTTTTTTAGGAAGACTCAGAGCCTGAGATTTATCTCCATTTATGAAGTTAAACACACAGCAGAGTTCTCATTCATTGATCACACTCTGCTTTACAGCAAGAAGCACGCTCTAGCTTTCTAGAGCCTCTAATACAGCAGGAAAAGTGAGTGTGCTGAGAACAAAAGAACGGTGTTTCCTACACATACGGACCATATCTATTCCAACTCTGCTTCTGAAACTGATACAAAGCACTTGTCCTCTAACATGCGATGCTTGTCTGTTAAGATGAGAAACGTGTGAGTTCGTGAATGATGTAGTTCGTTTGAGCTGTAAAGTAACTGCCCTTACCTGATTCGAAGTCTTGCTTGTAGGAAGACGCAGAGCCTGGGATTTAACTCCATTTCTGAAGTGAAACACACAGCAGAGTTCTCATCCATTGATGACACTCTGCTTTAGAGCAAGAAGCACGCTCTTGCTTTCCAGAGTCACTAAGACAGCAGGAAACCTGAGTGTGATGAGAAGAAAAGAATGGTGTTTACTACACATACGGACCATATCTAGTCCAACTCTGCTGCTGAAACTGATACAAAGCACTGGTCATCTAATATCCGCTGCTTGTCAGTTAAGATGAGAAACGTGTGAGCTTCTTGAACGATGTAGTTAGTTTGAGCTGAAAAGTGACTGCCCTTACATGAAACGAAGTAGTGCTTGTAGGAAGACACAGAGCCTGGGATTTAACTCCATTTCAGAAGGGAAACACACAGCATAGTTCTGATCCATGGATCACACTCTGCTTTAGAGCAAAAAGCACGCTCTTGCTTTCTAGAATCTCTAATACAGCAGGAAAGTTGAGTGTGCTCAGAACAAAAGAACGGTGTTTCCTACACATACAGACCATATCTAGTTCAACTCTGCTTCTGAAACTGAAATAAACCACAGGTCCTCTAACATCCAATGCTTGTCAGTTAAGATGAGAAACGTGTGAGCTTCTTGAACGATGTAGTTAGTTTGCGCTGAAAAGTGACTGCCCTTAATTGAAAGGAAGTCTTGCTTGTATGAAGACACAGAGCCTGGAATTTAACTCCATTTCTGAAGAAACTCACACCAGAGTTCTCATTCATTGATTACACTCTGCTTTAGCGCAAGAAGCATGCTCTAGCGTTCAGAGTCTCTAAGACAGCAGGAAACATGAGTGTGCTGAGAACAAAGGAATGGTGGTTCCTACACATACGGACCATATGTATTCCAACTCTGCTTCTTAAACTGATACAAAGAACTGGTCCTCTATCATCTGATGCTTGTCATTTAAGATGAGAAACGTGTGAGCTTCGTGAAAGATGTAGTTCCTTTGAGCTGTAAAGTAACTGCCCTTACCTGAACCAAATCTTGCTTGTAGGAAGACTCAGAGCCTGGTAATTAACTCCATTTCTGAAGAGAAACACACAGCAGAGTTCTCATATATAGATCACACTCTGCTTTAGAGCAAGAAGCACGCTCTTGCTTTCCAGAGTCACTAAGACAGCAGGAAACGTGAGTGTGATGAGAACTAAAGAACGGTGTTTCCTACACATAGGAACCATATCTATTCCAACTCTGCTTCTGAAACTGATACAAAGCACTGGTCCTCTAACATCCAATGCTTGTCAGTTAAGATGAGAAACGTGTGAGCTTTGTGAATGATGTAGTTCCTTTGTGCAGAAAAGTGACTGCCCTTACCTGAAATGAAGTACTGCTTGTAGGAAGACACAGAGCCTGGGATTTAACACATTTTCAGAAGGGAAACACAAGGCATAGTTCCCATCCATGGATCACACTCTGCTTTAGAGCAAGAAGCATGCTCTTGCTTTCTAGAATCTCTAATACAGCAGTAACTTGATTGTGCTCAGAACAAAAGAACAGTGTTTCCTACACATACAGACCATATCTTGTTCAACTCTGATTCTGAAACTGAAACAAACCCCAGGTCCTCTAATATCCAATGCTTCTCAGTTAAGATGAGAAACGTGTGAGCTTCGTGAACGATGTAGTTCGTTTGAGCTTTAAAGTAACGGCCCTTACCTGAAACGAAGTCTTGTTTTTTAGGAAGACTCAGAGCCTGAGATTTAACTCCATTTCTGAAGTTAAACACATAGCAGAGTTCTCATTCATTGATCACACTCTGCTTTAGAGCAAGAAGCACGCCCTAGCTTTCTAGAGTCTCTAAGACAGCAGGAAAAGTGAGTGTGCTGAGAACAAAAAAACGGTGTTTCCTACACATACGGACCATATCTATTCCAACTCTGCTTCTGAAACTGATACAAAGCACTGGTCCTCTAACATCCAATGCTTGTCAGTTAAGATGAGAAACGTGTGAGCTTCGTGAACGATGTAGTTCGTTTGAGCTGTAAAGTAACTGCCCTTACCTGATTCGAAGTCTTGCTTGTAGGAAGACGCAGAGCCTGGGTTTTAACTCCATTTCTGAAGTGAAACACACAGCAGAGTTCTCATCCATTGATAACACTCTGCTTTAGAGCAAGAAGCACGCTCTTGCTTTCCAGATTCACTAAGACAGCAGGAAACCTGAGTGTGATGAGAAGAAAAGAATGGTGTTTACTACACATACGGACCATATCTAGTCCAACTCTGCCTCTTAAATTGATACAAAACACAGGTCCTCTAACATCCAATGCTTGTCAGTTAAGATGAGAAACATGTGAGCTTCGTGAACGATGTAGTTAGTTTGAGCTGAAAAGTGACTGCCCTTACTTGAAATGAAGTCTTGCTTGTAGGAAGACACAGAGACTGGGATTTAACTCCACTTCTGAAGGGAAACACACAGCATAGTTCTCATCCATGGATCACACTCCGCTTTAGAGCAAGAAGCACGCTCTTGCTTTCTAGCGTCTCTAAGACAGCAGGAAACATGAGTGTGCTGAGAACAAAAGAATGGTGTTTCCTACACATACGGACCATATCTATTCCAACTCTGCCTCTTAAACTGATACAAAGCACAGGTCCTCTAACATCCAATGGTTGTCATTTAAGATTAGAAACGTGTGAGCTTCGTGAACGATGTAGTTCGTTTGACCTGAAAAGTGACTGCCCTTACCTGAAACGAAGTCTTGATTGTAGGAAGACACAGAGACTGGGATTTAACTCCATTTCTGAAGGGAAACACACAGCATAGTTCTCATCCATGGATCACACTCTGCTTTAGAGCAAGAAGCACGCACTTGCTTTCTAGATTCTCTAATACAGCAGGAAACGTGAGTGTGCTAAGAGCAAATGAACGGTGTTTCCTACACATACGGACCATATCTAGTCCAACTCTGCTGCTGAAACTGGTACAAAGCACTGGTCCTCTAACATCCAATGCATGTCAGTGAAGATGAGAAACGTGTGAGCTTCATGAACGATGTAGTTCGTTTGAGCTGAAAAGTGGCTGCCCTTAATTGAAAGGAAGTCTTGCTTGTATGAAGACACAGAGCCTGGAATTTAACTCCATTTCTGAAGAAACTCACAGCAGAGTTCTCATTCATTGATTACACTCTGCTTTAGCGCAAGAAGCATGCTCTAGCGTTCAGAGTCTCTAAGACAGCAGGAAACATGAGTGTGCTGAGAACAAAGGAATGGTGGTTCCTACACATACGGACCATATGTATTCCAACTCTGCTTCTTAAACTGATACAAAGAACTGGTCCTCTAACATCCGATGCTTGTCATTTAAGATGAGAAACGTGTGAGCTTCGTGAAAGATGTAGTTCCTTTGTGCAGAAAAGTTACTGTCCTTACCTGAAATGAAGTACTGCTTGTAGGAAGACACAGAGCCTGGGATTTAACACATTTTCAGAATGGAAACACACGGCATAGTTCCCATCCATGGATCACACTCTGCTTTAGAGCAAGAAGCATGCTCTTGCTTTCTAGAATCTCTAATACAGCAGTAACATGATTGTGCTCAGAACAAAAGAACAGTGTTTCCTACACATACAGACCATATCTTGTTCAACTCTGATTCTGAAACTGAAACAAACCCCAGGTCCTCTAATATCCAATGCTTCTCAGTTAAGATGAGAAACGTGTGAGCTTCGTGAACGATGTAGTTCGTTTGAGCTTTAAAGTAACGGCCCTTACCTGAAACGAAGTCTTGTTTTTTAGGAAGACTCAGAGCCTGAGATTTAACTCCATTTCTGAAGTTAAACACACAGCAGAGTTCTCATTCATTGATCACACTCTGCTTTAGAGCAAGAAGCACGCTCTAGCTTTCTAGAGTCTCTAAGACAGCAGGAAAAGTGAGTGTGCTGAGAACAAAAAAACGGTGTTTCCTACACATACGGACCATATCTATTCCAACTCTGCTTCTGAAACTGATACAAAGCACTTGTTCTCTAACATCTGATGCTTGTCTGTTAAGATGAGAAACGTGTGAGTTCGTGAACGATGTAGTTCGTTTGAGCTGTAAAGTAACTGCCCTTACCTGATTCGAAGTCTTGCTTGTAGGAAGACGCAGAGCCTGGGTTTTAACTCCATTTCTGAAGTGAAACACACAGCAGAGTTCTCATCCATTGATAACACTCTGCTTTAGAGCAAGAAGCACGCTCTTGCTTTCCAGATTCACTAAGACAGCAGGAAACCTGAGTGTGATGAGAAGAAAAGAATGGTATTTACTACACATACAGACCATATCTAGTCCAACTCTGCTGCTGAAACTGATACAAAGCACTGGTCATCTAACATCCGATGCTTGTCAGTTAAGATAAGAAACGTGTGAGCTTCTTGAACGATGTTGTTAGTTTGAGCTGAAAAGTGACTGCCCTTAATTGAAAGGAAGTCTTGTTGTAGGAACACTCAGAGCCTGGGATTTAACTCCATTTCTGAAGTGAAACACACAGCAGATTTCTCATATATAGATCCCACTGTGCTTTAGAGCGAGAAGCACGCTCTTGCTTTCTAGAGTCTCTAAGACATCAGGAAACATGAGTGTGCTGAGAACAAAATAACGGTGTTTCCTACACATATATGGACCATATCTAGTCCAACTCTGCCTCTTAAACTGATACAAAGCACAGGTCCTCTAACATCCAATGGTTGTCATTTAAGATGAGAAACGTGTGAGCTTCGTGAACGATGTAGTTCGTTTGAGCTAAAAAGTGACTGCCTTTACCTGAAACGAATTCTTGATTGTAGGAAGACACACAGACTGGGATTTAACTCCATTTCTGAAGGGAAACACACAGCATAGTTCTCATCGATGGATCACACTCTGCTTTAGAGCAAGAAGCACCCTCTTGTTTTCTAGATTCTCTAATACAGCAGGAAACGTGAGTGTGCTGAGAACAAAAGAACGGTGTTTCCTACACATACCCACCATATCTAGTCCAACTCTGCCTCTTAAATTGATACAAAGCACAGGTCCTCTAACATCCAATGGTTGTCATTTAAGATGAGAAACGTGTGAGCTTCTTGAACGATGTAGTTCGTTTGAGCTGTAAAGTAACGGCCTTTACCTGAAACAAAGTCTTGTTTTTTAGGAAGACTCAGAGCCTGAGATTTAACTCCATTTCTGAAGTGAAACACACAGCAGAGTTCTCATCCATGGACCACACTCTGCTTTAGAGCAAGAAGCACCCTCTTGCTTTCTAGAGTCTCTAAGACAGCAGGAAACATGAGAGTGCTGAGAACAAAAGAACGGTGTTTCCTACACATACGGACCATAACTAGTCCAACTCTGCCTCTTAAATTGATACAAAGCACAGGTCCTCTAACATCCAATGCTTGTCAGTTAAGAAGAGAAATATGTGAGCTTCGTGAACGATGTAGTTAGTTTGAGCTGAAAAGTGACTGCCCTTACTTGAAACGACGTCTTGCTTGTAGGAAGATACAGAGCTTGGAATTTAACTCCATTTCAGAAAGGAAACACAGAGCATAGTTCTCATCAATGGATCACACTCTGCTTTCGAGCAAGAAGCATGCTCTTGCTTTCTAGAGTCTCTAAGACAGCAGGAAACATGAGTGTTCTGAGAACAAAAGTACGGTGTTTCCTACACATACGGACCATATCTAGTCCAACTCTGCCTCTTAAATTGATACAAAGCACAGGTCCTCTAACATCCAATGGTTGTCATTTAAGATGAGAAACGTGTGAGCTTCGTGAACGATGTAGTTCATTTGAGCTGAAAAGTGACAGCCCTTACCTGAAACGAATTCTTGATTGTAGGAAGACACAGAGACTGGGATTTAACTCCATTTCTGAAAGGAAACACACAGCATAGTTCTCATCCATGGATCACACTCTGCTTTAGAGCAAGAAGCATGCTCTTGCTTTCTAGATTCTCTAATACAGCAGGAAACATGAGTGTGCTAAGAACAAATGAAGTGTTTCCTACACATACGGACCATATCTAGTCCAACTCTGCTGCTGAAACTGATACAAAGCACTGGTCCTCTAACATCCAATGCTTGTCATTTAAGATGAGAAACGTGTGAGCTTCGTGATCGATGTAGTTCGTTTAAGCTGAAAAGTGACTGCCCTTAATTGAAAGGAAGTCTTTCTTGTATGAAGACACAGAGCCTGGAATTTAACTGAATTTCTGAAGAAACTCACAGCAGAGTTCTCATCCATTGATTACACTCTGCTTTAGAGCAAGAAGCACCCTCTTGCTTTCTAGAGTCTCTAAGACAGCAGGAAACATGAGTGTGCTGAGAACAAAAGAACGGTGTTTCCTACACATATGGACCATAACTAGTCCAACTCTGCCTCTTAAATTGATACAAAGCACAGGTCCTCTAACATCCAATGCTTGTCAGTTAAGAAGAGAAACATGTGAGCTTCGTGAACGATGTAGTTAGTTTGAGCTGAAAAGTGACTGCCCTTACTTGAAACGACGTCTTGCTTGTAGGAAGATACAGAGCCTGGAATTTAACTCCATTTCAGAAAGGAAACACAGAGCATAGTTCTCCTCAATGGATCACACTCTGCTTTCGAGCAAGAAGCACGCTCTTGCTTTCTAGAGTCTCTAAGACAGCAGGAAACATGAGTGTTCTGAGAACAAAAGTACGGTGTTTCCTACACATACGGACCATATCTAGTCCAACTCTGCCTCTTAAATTGATACAAAGCACAGGTCCTCTAACATCCAATGGTTGTCATTTAAGATGAGAAACGTGTGAGCTTCGTGAACGATGTAGTTCATTTGAGCTGAAAAGTGACAGCCCTTACCTGAAACGAATTCTTGATTGTAGGAAGACACAGAGACTGGGATTTAACTCCATTTCTGAAAGGAAACACACAGCATAGTTCTCATCCATGGATCACACTCTGCTTTAGAGCAAGAAGCATGCTCTTGCTTTCTAGATTCTCTAATACAGCAGGAAACGTGAGTGTGCTAAGAACAAATGAACAGTGTTTCCTACACATACGGACCATATCTAGTCCAACTCTGCTGCTGAAACTGATACAAAGCACTGGTCCTCTAACATCCAATGCTTGTCATTTAAGATGAGAAACGTGTGAGCTTCGTGATCGATGTAGTTAGTTTGAGCTGAAAAGTGCCTGCCCTTACTTGAAACGACGTCTTGCTTGTAGGAAGATACAGAGCCTGGAATTTAACTCCATTTCAGAAAGGAAACACAGAGCATAGTTCTCCTCAATGGATCACACTCTGCTTTCGAGCAAGAAGCACGCTCTTGCTTTCTAGAGTCTCTAAGACAGCAGGAAACGTGAGTGTTCTGAGAACAAAAGTACGGTGTTTCCTACACATACGGACCATATCTAGTCCAACTCTGCCTCTTAAATTGATACAAAGCACAGGTCCTCTAACATCCAATGGTTGTCATTTAAGATGAGAAACGTGTGAGCTTCGTGAACGATGTAGTTCATTTGAGCTGAAAAGTGACAGCCCTTACCTGAAACGAATTCTTGATTGTAGGAAGACACAGAGACTGGGATTTAACTCCATTTCTGAAAGGAAACACACAGCATAGTTCTCATCCATGGATCACACTCTGCTTTAGAGCAAGAAGCATGCTCTTGCTTTCTAGATTCTCTAATACAGCAGGAAACGTGAGTGTGCTAAGAACAAATGAACAGTGTTTCCTACACATACGGACCATATCTAGTCCAACTCTGCTGCTGAAACTGATACAAAGCACTGGTCCTCTAACATCCAATGCTTGTCATTTAAGATGAGAAACGTGTGAGCTTCGTGATCGATGTAGTTCGTTTAAGCTGAAAAGTGACTGCCCTTACCTGAACCAAATCTTGCTTGTAGGAAGACTCAGAGCCTGGGATTTAACTCCATTTCTGAAGAGAAACACACAGCAGAGTTCTCATATATAGATCACAGTCTGCTTTAGAGCAAGAAGCACGCTCTTGCTTTCCAGAGTCACTAAGACAGCAGGAAACGTGAGTGTGATGAGAACAAAAGAACGGTGTTTCCTACACATAGGGACCATATCTATTCCAACTCTGCTTCTGAAACTGATACAAAGCACTGGTCCTCTAACATCCAATGCTTGTCAGTTAAGATGAGAATCGTGTGAGCTTTGTGAACGATGTAGTTCGTTTGAGCAGAAAAGTGACTGCCCTTACCTGAAACAAAGTAGTGCTTGTAGGAAGACACAGAGCCTGGGATTTAACTCCTTTTCAGAAGGGAAACACACAGCATAGTTCTCATCCATGGATCACACTCTGCTTTAGAGCAAGAAGCACGCCCTTGCTTTCTAGAATCTCTAATACAGCAGTAACTTGAGTGTGCTCAGAACAAAAGAACAGTGTTTCCTACACATACAGACCATATCTTGTTCAACTCTGATTCTGAAACTGAAACAAACCCCAGTTCCTCTAATATCAAATGCTTCTCATTTAAGATGAGAAACGTGTGAGCTTCGTGAACGATGTAGTTTGTTTGAGCTATAAAGTAACAGCCCTTACCTGAAACGAATTCTTGTTTTTTAGGAAGACTCAGAGCCTGGGATTTAACTCCATTTCTGAGGAGAAACACACAGCAGAGTTCTCATTCATTGATCACACTCTGCTTTAGAGCAAGAAGCATGCTCTAGCTTTCTAGAGTCTCTAAGACAGCAGGAAAAGTGAGTGTGCTGAGAACAAAAGAACGGTGTTTCCTACACATACGGACCATATCTAGTCCAACTCTGCTTCTGAAACTGATACAAAGCACTTTTCCTCTAACATCCGATGCTTGTCATTTAAGATGAGAAGCGTGTGAGTTTGTGAACGATGTAGTTCGTTTGAGCTGTAAAGTAACTGCCCTTACCTGATTCGAAGTCTTGCTTGTAGGAAGACTCAGAGCCTGGGATTTAACTCCATTTCTTAAGAGAAACACACAGCAGAGTTCTCATATATAGATCACACTCTGCTTTAGAGCGAGAAGCACGCTCTTGCTTTCTAGCGTCTCTAAGACAGCAGGAAACATGAGTGTGCTGAGAACAAAAGAACGGTGTTTCCTACACATACGTACCATAACTAGTCCAACTCTGCCTCTTCAACTGATACAAAGCACAGGTCCTCTAACATCCAATGGTTGTCATTTAAGATGAGAAAAGTGTGAGCTTCGTGAACGATGTAGTTCGTTTGAGCTGAAAAGTGACTGCCTTTACCTGAAACGAATTCTTGATTGTAGGAAGACACACAGACTGGGTTTTAACTCCATTTCTGAAGGGAAACACACAGAATAGTTCTCATGGATGGATCACACTCTGCTTTAGAGCAAGAAGCACGCTCTTGTTTTCTAGATTCTCTAATACAGCAGGAAACGTGAGTGTGCTGAGAACAAAAGAACGGTGTTTCCTACACATACCCACCATATCTAGTCCAACTCTGCCTCTTAAATTGATACAAAGCACAGGTCCTCTAACATCCAATGGTTGTCATTTAAGATGAGAAACGTGTGAGCTTCGTGAACGATGTAGTTCGTTTGAGCTGTAAAGTAACGGCCCTTACCTGAAACAAAGTCTTGTATTTTAGGAAGACTCAGAGCCTGAGATTTAACTCCATTTCTGAAGTGAAACACACAGCAGAGTTCTCATCCATTGATCACACTCTGCTTTAGAGCAAGAAGCACGCTCTAGCTTTCTAGAGTCTCTAAGACAGCAGGCACGTGAGTGTGCTGAGAACAAAAGAACGGTGTTTCCTACACATATGGACCATATCTATTGCAACTCTGTTTCTGAAATTGATACAAAGCACAGGTCCTCTAACATCCAAGCTTGTCAGTTAAGATGAGAAACATGTGAGCTTCGTGAACGATGTAGTTATTTTGAGCTGAAAAGTGACTGCCCTTACTTGAAACAAAATCTTGCTTGTAGGAAGACACAGAGCCTGGGTTTTAACTCCATTTCAGAAGGGAAACACACAGCATTGTTCTCATCCATGGATCACACTCTGCTTTAGAGCAAGAAGCACGCTCTTCCTTTCTAGATTCTCTAATACAGCAGGAAACGTGAGTGTGCTAAGAACAAATGAACGGTGTTTCCTACACATACGGACCATATCTAGTCCAACTCTGCTGCTGAAACTGGTACAAAGCACTGTTCCTCTAACATCCAATGCATGTCAGTGAAGATGAGAAACGTGTGAGCTTCGTGATCGATGTAGTTCCTTTGAGCTGAAAAGTGACTGCCCTTAATTGAAAGGAATTCTTGCTTGTAGGAAGACACAGAGCCTGGGATTTAACTCCATTTCAGAAGGGAAACACACAGCATAGTTCTGATCCATGGATGACACTCTGCTTTAGAGCAAGAAGAACGCTCTTGCTTTCTAGAATCTCTAATACAGCAGGAAAGTTGAGTGTGCTCAGAACAAAAGAACGGTGTTTCTACACATACAGACCATATCTAGTTCAACTCTGCTTCTGAAACTGAAATAAACCACAGGTCCTCTAACATCCAATGCTTGTCAGTTAAGATGAGAAACGTGTGAGCTTCGTGAACGATGTAGTTAGTTTGAGCTGAAAAGTGACTTCCCTTACTTGAAACGAAGTCTTGCTTGTAGGAAGACTCAGAGCCTAGAATTTAAATCCATTTCTAAAGGGAAACACACAGCATAGTTCTCATCCATGGATAACACTCTGCTTTAGAGCAAGAAGCACGCTCTTGCTTTCTAGAGTCTCTAAGACAGCAGGAAACATGAGTGTGCTGAGAACAAAAGAACATTGTTTCCTACACATACGGACCATATCTAGTCCAACTCTGCCTCTTAAATTGATACAAAACACAGGTCCTCTAACATCCAATGCTTGTCAGTTAAGATGAGAAACATGTGAGCTTCGTGAACGATGTAGTTAGTTTGAGCTGAAAAGTGACTGCCCTTACTTGAAATGAAGTCTTGCTTGTAGGAAGACACAGAGACTGGGATTTAACTCCACTTCTGAAGGGAATCACACAGCATAGTTCTCATCCATGGATCACACTCCGCTTTAGAGCAAGAAGCACGCTCTTGCTTTCTAGCGTCTCTAAGACAGCAGGAAACATGAATGTGCTGAGAACAAAAGAACGGTGTTTCCTACACATACGGACCATATCTAGTCCAACTCTGCCTCTTAAATTGATACAAAGCACAGGTCCTCTAACATCCAATGGTTGTCATTTAAGATGAGAAACGTGTGAGCTTCGTGAACGATGTAGTTCGTTTGACCTGAAAAGTGACTGCCCTTACCTGAAACGAAGTCTTGATTGTAGGAAGACACAGAGACTGGGATTTTACTCCATTTCTGAAGGGAAACACACAGCATAGTTCTCTTCCATGGATCACACTCTGCTTTAGAGCAAGAAGCACGCTCTTGCTTTCTAGATTCTCTAATACAGCAGGAAACGTGAGTGTGCTAAGAACAAATGAACGGTGTTTCCTACACATACGGACCATATCTAGTCCAACTCTGCTGCTGAAACTGGTACAAAGCACTGGTCCTCTAACATCCAATGCATGTCAGTGAAGATGAGAAACGTGTGAGCTTCATGAACGATGTAGTTCATTTGAGCTGAAAAGTGACTGCCCTTAATTGAAAGGAAGTCTTGCTTGTATGAAGACACAGAGCCTGGAATTTAACTCCATTTCTGAAGAAACTCACAGCAGAGTTATCATTCATTGATTATACTCTGCTTTAGCGCAAGAAGCATGCTCTAGCGTTCAGAGTCTCTAAGACAGCAGGAAACATGAGTGTGCTGAGAAGAAAGGAATGGTGGTTCCTACACATACGGACCATATGTATTCCAACTCTGCTTCTTAAACTGATACAAAGAACTGGTCCTCTAACATCCGATGCTTGTCATTTAAGATGAGAAACGTGTGAGCTTCGTGAAAGATGTACTTCCTTTGAGCTGTAAAGTAACTGCCCTTACCTGAACCAAATCTTGCTTGTAGGAAGACTCAGAGCCTGGTAATTAACTCCATTTCTGAAGAGAAGCACACAGCAGAGTTCTCATATATAGATCACACTCTGCTTTAGAGCAAGAAGCACGCTCTTGCTTTCCAGAGTCACTAAGACAGCAGGAAACGTGAGTGTGATGAGAACTAAAGAACGGTGTTTCCTACACATAGGAACCATATCTATTCCAACTCTGCTTCTGAAACTGATACAAAGCACTGGTCCTCTAACATCCAATGCTTGTCAGTTAAGATGAGAAACGTGTGAGATTTGTGAACGATGTAGTTCCTTTGTGCAGAAAAGTGACTGCCCTTACCTGAAATGAATTACTGCTTGTAGGAAGACACAGAGCCTGGGATTTAACACATTTTCAGAAGGGAAACACATGGCATAGTTCCCATCCATGGATCACACTCTGCTTTAGAGCAAGAAGCATGCTCTTGCTTTCTAGAATCTCTAATACAGCAGTAACATGATTGTGCTCAGAACAAAAGAACAGTGTTTCCTACACATACAGACCATATCTTGTTCAACTCTGATTCTGAAACTGAAACAAACCCCAGGTCCTCTAATATCCAATGCTTCTCAGTTAAGATGAGAAACGTGTGAGCTTCGTGAACGATGTAGTTCGTTTGAGCTTTAAAGTAACGGCCCTTACCTGAAACGAAGTCTTGTTTTTTAGGAAGACTCAGAGCCTGAGATTTAACTCCATTTCTGAAGTTAAACACACAGCAGAGTTCTCATTCATTGATCACACTCTGCTTTAGAGCAAGAAGCACGCTCTAGCTTTCTAGAGTCTCTAAGACAGCAGGAAAAGTGAGTGTGCTGAGAACAAAAAAACGGTGTTTCCTACACATACGGACCATATCTATTCCAACTCTGCTTCTGAAACTGATACAAAGCACTTGTTCTCTAACATCTGATGCTTGTCTGTTAAGATGAGAAACGTGTGAGTTCGTGAACGATGTAGTTCGTTTGAGCTGTAAAGTAACTGCCCTTACCTGATTCGAAGTCTTGCTTGTAGGAAGACGCAGAGCCTGGGTTTTAACTCCATTTCTGAAGTGAAACACACAGCAGAGTTCTCATCCATTGATAACACTCTGCTTTAGAGCAAGAAGCACGCTCTTGCTTTCCAGATTCACTAAGACAGCAGGAAACCTGAGTGTGATGAGAAGAAAAGAATGGTGTTTACTACACATACAGACCATATCTAGTCCAACTCTGCTGCTGAAACTGATACAAAGCACTGGTCATCTAACATCCGATGCTTGTCAGTTAAGATAAGAAACGTGTGAGCTTCTTGAACGATGTTGTTAGTTTGAGCTGAAAAGTGACTGCCCTTAATTGAAAGGAAGTCTTGTTGTAGGAACACTCAGAGCCTGGGATTTAACTCCATTTCTGAAGTGAAACACACAGCAGATTTCTCATATATAGATCCCACTGTGCTTTAGAGCGAGAAGCACGCTCTTGCTTTCTAGAGTCTCTAAGACATCAGGAAACATGAGTGTGCTGAGAACAAAAGAACGGTGTTTCCTACACATACCCACCATATCTAGTCCAACTCTGCCTCTTAAATTGATACAAAGCACAGGTCCTCTAACATCCAATGGTTGTCATTTAAGATGAGAAACGTGTGAGCTTCGTGAACGATGTAGTTCGTTTGAGCTGTAATGTAACTGCCCTTACTTGAAACGGAGTCTTGTGTGTGGGAAGACACAGAGCCGGGATTTAACTCCATTTCAGAAGGGAAACACACAGCATAGTTCGCATCCATGGTTCACACTCTGCTTTAGAGTAAGAAGAACGTTCTTGCCTTCTAGAATCTCTAATACGGCAGGAAACATGAGTGTGCTGAGAACAAAAGAACGGTGTTTCCTACACATACGGACCATATCTAGTCCAACTCTGCCTCTTAAATTGATACAAAACACAGGTCCTCTAACATCCAATGCTTGTCAGTTAAGATGAGAAACATGTGAGCTTCGTGAACGATGTAGTTAGTTTGAGCTGAAAAGTGACTGCCCTTACTTGAAATGAAGTCTTGCTTGTAGGAAGACACAGAGACTGGGATTTAACTCCACTTCTGAAGGGAAACACACAGCATAGTTCTCATCCATGGATCACACTCCGCTTTAGAGCAAGAAGCACGCTCTTGCTTTCTAGCGTCTCTAAGACAGCAGGAAACATGAATGTGCTGAGAACAAAAGAACGGTGTTTCCTACACATACGGACCATATCTAGTCCAACTCTGCCTCTTAAATTGATACAAAGCACAGGTCCTCTAACATCCAATGGTTGTCATTTAAGATGAGAAACGTGTGAGCTTCGTGAACGATGTAGTTCGTTTGACCTGAAAAGTGACTGCCCTTACCTGAAACGAAGTCTTGATTGTAGGAAGACACAGAGCCTGGGATTTAACACATTTTCAGAAGGGAAACACACGGCATAGTTCCCATCCATGGATCACACTCTGCTTTAGAGCAAGAAGCATGCTCTTGCTTTCTAGAATCTCTAATACAGCAGTAACATGATTGTGCTCAGAACAAAAGAACAGTGTTTCCTACACATACAGACCATATCTTGTTCAACTCTGATTCTGAAACTGAAACAAACCCCAGGTCCTCTAATATCCAATGCTTCTCAGTTAAGATGAGAAATGTGTGAGCTTCGTGAACGATGTAGTTCGTTTGAGCTTTAAAGTAACGGCCCTTACCTGAAACGAAGTCTTGTTTTTTAGGAAGACTCAGAGCCTGAGATTTAACTCCATTTCTGAAGTTAAACACACAGCAGAGTTCTCATTCATTGATCACACTCTGCTTTAGAGCAAGAAGCACGCTCTAGCTTTCTAGAGTCTCTAAGACAGCAGGAAAAGTGAGTGTGCTGAGAACAAAAAAACGGTGTTTCCTACACATACGGACCATATCTATTCCAAATCTGCTTCTGAAACTGATACAAAGCACTTGTTCTCTAACATCTGATGCTTGTCTGTTAAGATGAGAAACGTGTGAGTTCGTGAACGATGTAGTTCGTTTGAGCTGTAAAGTAACTGCCCTTACCTGATTCGAAGTCTTGCTTGTAGGAAGACGCAGAGCCTGGGTTTTAACTCCATTTCTGAAGTGAAACACACAGCAGAGTTCTCATCCATTGATAACACTCTGCTTTAGAGCAAGAAGCACGCTCTTGCTTTCCAGATTCACTAAGACAGCAGGAAACCTGAGTGTGATGAGAAGAAAAGAATGGTGTTTACTACACATACAGACCATATCTAGTCCAACTCTGCTGCTGAAACTGATACAAAGCACTGGTCATCTAACATCCGATGCTTGTCAGTTAAGATAAGAAACGTGTGAGCTTCTTGAACGATGTTGTTAGTTTGAGCTGAAAAGTGAATGCCCTTAATTGAAAGGAAGTCTTGTTGTAGGAACACTCAGAGCCTGGGATTTAACTCCATTTCTGAAGTGAAACACACAGCAGATTTCTCATATATAGATCCCACTGTGCTTTAGAGCGAGAAGCACGCTCTTGCTTTCTAGATTCTCTAAGACATCAGGAAACATGAGTGTGCTGAGAACAAAAGAACGGTGTTTCCTACACATACCCACCATATCTAGTCCAACTCTGCCTCTTAAATTGATACAAAGCACAGGTCCTCTAACATCCAATGGTTGTCATTTAAGATGAGAAACGTGTGAGCTTCGTGAACGATGTAGTTCCTTTGAGCTGTAATGTAACTGCCCTTACTTGAAACGGAGTCTTGTGTGTGGGAAGACACAGAGCCGGGATTTAACTCCATTTCAGAAGGGAAACACACAGCATAGTTCTCATCCATGGTTCACACTCTGCTTTAGAGTAAGAAGAACGTTCTTGCCTTCTAGAATCTCTAATACGGCAGGAAACATGAGTGTGCTGAGAACAAAAGAACGGTGTTTCCTACACATACGGACCATATCTAGTCCAACTCTGCCTCTTAAATTGATACAAAACACAGGTCCTCTAACATCCAATGCTTGTCAGTTAAGATGAGAAACATGTGAGCTTCGTGAACGATGTAGTTAGTTTGAGCTGAAAAGTGACTGCCCTTACTTGAAATGAAGTCTTGCTTGTAGGAAGACACAGAGACTGGGATTTAACTCCACTTCTGAAGGGAAACACACAGCATAGTTCTCATCCATGGATCACACTCCGCTTTAGAGCAAGAAGCACGCTCTTGCTTTCTAGCGTCTCTAAGACAGCAGGAAACATGAATGTGCTGAGAACAAAAGAACGGTGTTTCCTACACATACGGACCATATCTAGTCCAACTCTGCCTCTTAAATTGATACAAAGCACAGGTCCTCTAACATCCAATGGTTGTCATTTAAGATGAGAAACGTGTGAGCTTCGTGAACGATGTAGTTCGTTTGACCTGAAAAGTGACTGCCCTTACCTGAAACGAAGTCTTGATTGTAGGAAGACACAGAGACTGGGATTTAACTCCATTTCTGAAGGGAAACACACAGCATAGTTCTCATCCATGGATCACACTCTGCTTTAGAGCAAGAAGCACGCTCTTGCTTTCTAGATTCTCTAATACAGCAGGAAACGTGAGTGTGCTAAGAACAAATGAACGGTGTTTCCTACACATACGGACCATATCTAGTCCAACTCTGCTGCTGAAACTGGTACAAAGCACTGGTCCTCTAACATCCAATGCATGTCAGTGAAGATGAGAAACGTGTGAGCTTCATGAACGATGTAGTTCATTTGAGCTGAAAAGTGACTGCCCTTAATTGAAAGGAAGTCTTGCTTGTATGAAGACACAGAGCCTGGAATTTAACTCCATTTCTGAAGAAACTCACAGCAGAGTTCTCATTCATTGATTACACTCTGCTTTAGCGCAAGAAGCATGCTCTAGCGTTCAGAGTCTCTAAGACAGCAGGAAACATGAGTGTGCTGAGAACAAAGGAATGGTGGTTCCTACACATACGGACCATATGTATTCCAACTCTGCTTCTTAAACTGATACAAAGAACTGGTCCTCTAACATCCGATGCTTGTCATTTAAGATGAGAAACGTGTGAGCTTCGTGAAAGATGTACTTCCTTTGAGCTGTAAAGTAACTGCCCTTACCTGAAACAAATCTTGCTTGTAGGAAGACTCAGAGCCTGGTAATTAACTCCATTTCTGAAGAGAAGCACACAGCAGAGTTCTCATATATAGATCACACTCTGCTTTAGAGCAAGAAGCACGCTCTTGTTTTCCAGAGTCACTAAGACAGCAGGAAACGTGAGTGTGATGAGAACTAAAGAACGGTGTTTCCTACACATAGGAACCATATCTATTCCAACTCTGCTTCTGAAACTGATACAAAGCACTGGTCCTCTAACATCCAATGCTTGTCAGTTAAGATGAGAAACGTGTGAGATTTGTGAACGATGTAGTTCCTTTGTGCAGAAAAGTTACTGCCCTTACCTGAAATGAAGTACTGCTTGTAGGAAGACACAGAGCCTGGGATTTAACACATTTTCAGAAGGGAAACACACGGCATAGTTCCCATCCATGGATCACACTCTGCTTTAGAGCAAGAAGCATGCTCTTGCTTTCTAGAATCTCTAATACAGCAGTAACATGATTGTGCTCAGAACAAAAGAACAGTGTTTCCTACACATACAGACCATATCTTGTTCAACTCTGATTCTGAAACTGAAACAAACCCCAGGTCCTCTAATATCCAATGCTTCTCAGTTAAGATGAGAAACGTGTGAGCTTCGTGAACGATGTAGTTCGTTTGAGCTTTAAAGTAACGGCCCTTACCTGAAACGAAGTCTTGTTTTTTAGGAAGACTCAGAGCCTGAGATTTAACTCCATTTCTGAAGTTAAACACACAGCAGAGTTCTCATTCATTGATCACACTCTGCTTTAGAGCAAGAAGCACGCTCTAGCTTTCTAGAGTCTCTAAGACAGCAGGAAAAGTGAGTGTGCTGAGAACAAAAAAACGGTGTTTCCTACACATACGGACCATATCTATTCCAACTCTGCTTCTGAAACTGATACAAAGCACTTGTTCTCTAACATCTGATGCTTGTCTGTTAAGATGAGAAACGTGTGAGTTCGTGAACGATGTAGTTCGTTTGAGCTGTAAAGTAACTGCCCTTACCTGATTCGAAGTCTTGCTTGTAGGAAGACGCAGAGCCTGGGTTTTAACTCCATTTCTGAAGTGAAACACACAGCAGAGTTCTCATCCATTGATAACACTCTGCTTTAGAGCAAGAAGCACGCTCTTGCTTTCCAGATTCACTAAGACAGCAGGAAACCTGAGTGTGATGAGAAGAAAAGAATGGTGTTTACTACACATACAGACCATATCTAGTCCAACTCTGCTGCTGAAACTGATACAAAGCACTGGTCATCTAACATCCGATGCTTGTCAGTTAAGATAAGAAACGTGTGAGCTTCTTAAACGATGTTGTTAGTTTGAGCTGAAAAGTGACTGCCCTTAATTGAAAGGAAGTCTTGTTGTAGGAACACTCAGAGCCTGGGATTTAACTCCATTTCTGAAGTGAAACACACAGCAGATTTCTCATATATAGATCCCACTGTGCTTTAGAGCGAGAAGCACGCTCTTGCTTTCTAGAGTCTCTAAGACATCAGGAAACATGAGTGTGCTGAGAACAAAAGAACGGTGTTTCCTACACATACCCACCATATCTAGTCCAACTCTGCCTCTTAAATTGATACAAAGCACAGGTCCTCTAACATCCAATGGTTGTCATTTAAGATGAGAAACGTGTGAGCTTCGTGAACGATGTAGTTCGTTTGAGCTGTAAAGTAACGGCCCTTACCTGAAACAAAGTCTTGTTTTTTAGGAAGACTCAGAGCCTGAGATTTAACTCCATTTCTGAAGTGAAACACACAGCAGAGTTCTCATCCATTGATCACACTCTGCTTTAGAGCAAGAAGCACGCTCTAGCTTTCTAGAGTCTCTAAGACAGCAGGCACGTGAGTGTGCTGAGAACAAAAGAACGGTGTTTCCTACACATATGGACCATATCTATTGCAACTCTGTTTCTGAAATTGATACAAAGCACAGGTCCTCTAACATACAAGCTTGTCAGTTAAGATGAGAAACATGTGAGCTTCGTGAACGATGTAGTTAGTTTGAGCTGAAAAGTGACTGCCCTTACTTGAAACAAAATCTTGCTTGTAGGAAGACACAGAGCCTGGGTTTTAACTCCATTTCAGAAGGGAAACACACAGCATAGTTCTGATCCATGGATCACACTCTGCTTTAGAGCAAGAAGAACGCTCTTGCTTTCTAGAATCTCTAATACAGCAGGAAAGTTGAGTGTGCTCAGAACAAAAGAACGGTGTTTCTACACATTCAGACCATATCTAGTTCAACTCTGCTTCTGAAACTGAAACAAACCACAGGTCCTCTAACATCCAATGCTTGTCAGTTAAGATGAGAAACGTGTGAGCTTCGTGAACGATGTAGTTCGTTTGAGCTGTAATGTAACTGCCCTTACTTGAAACGGAGTCTTGTGTGTGGGAAGACACAGAGCCGGGATTTAACTCCATTTCAGAAGGGAAACACACAGCATAGTTCTCATCCATGGTTCACACTCTGCTTTAGAGTAAGAAGAACGTTCTTGCCTTCTAGAATCTCTAATACAGCAGGAAACTTGATTGTGCTCAGAACAAAATAACGATGTTTTCTACACATATACGGAACATATCTAGTCCAACTCTGCTTCTGAAATTGATACAAAGCACAGGTCCTCTAACATCCAATGCTTGTCAGTTAAGATGAGAAACATGTGAGCTTAGTGAACGATGTAGTTAGTTTGAGCTGAAAAGTGACTGCCCTTACTTGAAACGAATTCTTGCTTGTAGGAAGACATAGAGCCTAGAATGTAACTCCATTTCTGAAAAGAAACACACAGCATAGTTCTCACCCATGGATCACACTCTGCTTTAGAGCAAGAAGCACCCTCTTGCTTTCTAGAGTCTCTAAGACAGCAGGAAACATGAGTGTGCTGAGAACAAAAGAACGGTGTTTCCTACACATACCCACCATATCTAGTCCAACTCTGCCTCTTAAATTGATACAAAGCACAGGTCCTCTAACATCCAATGGTTGTCATTTAAGATGAGAAACGTGTGAGCTTCGTGAACGATGTAGTTCGTTTGAGCTGTAAAGTAACGGCCTTTACCTGAAACAAAGTCTTGTTTTTTAGGAAGACTCAGAGCCTGAGATTTAACTCCATTTCTGAAGTGAAACACACAGCAGAGTTCTCATCCATGGACCACACTCTGCTTTAGAGCAAGAAGCACCCTCTTGCTTTCTAGAGTCTCTAAGACAGCAGGAAACATGAGTGTGCTGAGAACAAAAGAACGGTGTTTCCTACACATACGGACCATAACTAGTCCAACTCTGCCTCTTAAATTGATACAAAGCACAGGTCCTCTAACATCCAATGCTTGTCAGTTAAGAAGAGAAATATGTGAGCTTCGTGAACGATGTAGTTAGTTTGAGCTGAAAAGTGACTGCCCTTACTTGAAACGACGTCTTGCTTGTAGGAAGATACAGAGCCTGGAATTTAACTCCATTTCAGAAAGGAAACACAGAGCATAGTTCTCATCAATGGATCACACTCTGCTTTCCAGCAAGAAGCATGCTCTTGCTTTCTAGAGTCTCTAAGACAGCAGGAAACATGAGTGTTCTGAGAACAAAAGTATGGTGTTTCCTACACATACGGACCATATCTAGTCCAACTCTGCCTCTTAAATTGATACAAAGCACAGGTCCTCTAACATCCAATGGTTGTCATTTAAGATGAGAAACGTGTGAGCTTCGTGAATGATGTAGTTCATTTGAGCTGAAAAGTGACAGCCCTTACCTGAAACGAAGTCTTGATTGTAGGAAGACACAGAGACTGGGATTTAACTCCATTTCTGAAGGGAAACACACAGCATAGTTCTCATCCATGGATCACACTCTGCTTTAGAGCAAGAAGCACGCTCTTGCTTTCTAGATTCTCTAATACAGCAGGAAACGTGAGTGTGCTAAGAACAAATGAACGGTGTTTCCTACACATACGGACCATATCTAGTCCAACTCTGCTGCTGAAACTGGTACAAAGCACTGGTCCTCTAACATCCAATGCATGTCAGTGAAGATGAGAAACGTGTGAGCTTCATGAACGATGTAGTTCATTTGAGCTGAAAAGTGACTGCCCTTAATTGAAAGGAAGTCTTGCTTGTATGAAGACACAGAGCCTGGATTTTAACTCCATTTCTGAAGAAACTCACAGCAGAGTTCTCATTCATTGATTACACTCTGCTTTAGCGCAAGAAGCATGCTCTAGCGTTCAGAGTCTCTAAGACAGCAGGAAACATGAGTGTGCTGAGAACAAAGAATGGTGGTTCCTACACATACGGACCATATGTATTCCAACTCTGCTTCTTAAACTGATACAAAGAACTGGTCCTCTAACATCCGATGCTTGTCATTTAAGATGAGAAACGTGTGAGCTTCGTGAAAGATGTACTTCCTTTGAGCTGTAAAGTAACTGCCCTTACCTGAACCAAATCTTGCTTGTAGGAAGACTCAGAGCCTGGTAATTAACTCCATTTCTGAAGAGAAGCACAAAGCAGAGTTCTCATATATAGATCACACTCTGCTTTAGAGCAAGAAGCACGCTCTTGCTTTCCAGAGTCACTAAGACAGCAGGAAACGTGAGTGTGATGAGAACTAAAGAACGGTGTTTCCTACACATAGGAACCATATCTATTCCAACTCTGCTTCTGAAACTGATACAAAGCACTGGTCCTCTAACATCCAATGCTTGTCAGTTAAGATGAGAAACGTGTGAGATTTGTGAACGATGTAGTTCCTTTGTGCAGAAAAGTGACTGCCCTTACCTGAAATGAATTACTGCTTGTAGGAAGACACAGAGCCTGGGATTTAACATATTTTCAGAAGGGAAACACACGGCATAGTTCCCATCCATGGATCACACTCTGCTTTAGAGCAAGAAGCATGCTCTTGCTTTCTAGAATCTCTAATACAGCAGTAACATGATTGTGCTCAGAACAAAAGAACAGTGTTTCCTACACATACAGACCATATCTTGTTCAACTCTGATTCTGAAACTGAAACAAACCCCAGGTCCTCTAATATCCAATGCTTCTCAGTTAAGATGAGAAACGTGTGAGCTTCGTGAACGATGTAGTTCGTTTGAGCTTTAAAGTAACGGCCCTTACCTGAAACGAAGTCTTGTTTTTTAGGAAGACTCAGAGCCTGAGATTTAACTCCATTTCTGAAGTTAAACACACAGCAGAGTTCTCATTCATTGATCACACTCTGCTTTAGAGCAAGAAGCACGCTCTAGCTTTCTAGAGTCTCTAAGACAGCAGGAAACATGAGTGTGCTGAGAACAAAAAAACGGTGTTTCCTACACATACGGACCATATCTATTCCAACTCTGCTTCTGAAACTGATACAAAGCACTTGTTCTCTAACATCTGATGCTTGTCTGTTAAGATGAGAAACGTGTGAGTTCGTGAACGATGTAGTTCGTTTGAGCTGTAAAGTAACTGCCCTTACCTGATTCGAAGTCTTGCTTGTAGGAAGACGCAGAGCCTGGGTTTTAACTCCATTTCTGAAGTGAAACACACAGCAGAGTTCTCATCCATTGATAACACTCTGCTTTAGAGCAAGAAGCACGCTCTTGCTTTCCAGAGTCACTAAGACAGCAGGAAACCTGAGTGTGATGAGAAGAAAAGAATGGTGTTTACTACACATACAGACCATATCTAGTCCAACTCTGCTGCTGAAACTGATACAAAGCACTGGTCATCTAACATCCGATGCTTGTCAGTTAAGATAAGAAACGTGTGAGCTTCTTGAACGATGTTGTTAGTTTGAGCTGAAAAGTGAATGCCCTTAATTGAAAGGAAGTCTTGTTGTAGGAACACTCAGAGCCTGGGATTTAACTCCATTTCTGAAGTGAAACACACAGCATATTTCTCATATATAGATCCCTCTGTGCTTTAGAGCGAGAAGCACGCTCTTGCTTTCTAGAGTCTCTAAGACATCAGGAAACATGAGTGTGCTGAGAACAAAATAACGGTGTTTCCTACACATATATGGACCATATCTAGTCCAACTCTGCCTCTTAAACTGATACAAAGCACAGGTCCTCTAACATCCAATGGTTGTCATTTAAGATGAGAAACGTGTGAGCTTCGTGAACGATGTAGTTCGTTTGAGCTAAAAAGTGACTGCCTTTACCTGAAACGAATTCTTGATTGTAGGAAGACACACAGACTGAGTTTTAACTCCATTTCTGAAGGGAAACACACAGCATAGTTCTCATCGATGGATCACACTCTGCTTTAGAGCAAGAAGCACGCTCTTGTTTTCCCGATTCTCTAATACAGCAGGAAACGTGAGTGTGCTGAGAACAAAAGAACGGTGTTTCCTACACATACCCACCATATCTAGTCCAACTCTGCCTCTTAAATTGATACAAAGCACAGGTCCTCTAACATCCAATGGTTGTCATTTAAGATGAGAAACGTGTGAGCTTCGTGAACGATGTAGTTCGTTTGAGCTGTAAAGTAACGGCCTTTACCTGAAACAAAGTCTTGTTTTTTAGGAAGACTCAGAGCCTGAGATTTAACTCCATTTCTGAAGTGAAACACACAGCAGAGTTCTCATCCATGGACCACACTCTGCTTTAGAGCAAGAAGCACCCTCTTGCTTTCTAGAGTCTCTAAGACAGCAGGAAACATGAGTGTGCTGAGAACAAAAGAACGGTGTTTCCTACACATACGGACCATAACTAGTCCAACTCTGCCTCTTAAATTGATACAAAGCATAGGTCCTCTAACATCCAATGCTTGTCAGATAAGAAGAGAAATATGTGAGCTTCGTGAACGATGTAGTTAGTTTGAGCTGAAAAGTGACTGCCCTTACTTGAAACGACGTCTTGCTTGTAGGAAGATACAGAGCCTGGAATTTAACTCCATTTCAGAAAGGAAACACAGAGCATAGTTCTCATCAATGGATCACACTCTGCTTTCCAGCAAGAAGCATGCTCTTGCTTTCTAGAGTCTCTAAGACAGCAGGAAACATGAGTGTTCTGAGAACAAAAGTATGGTGTTTCCTACACATACGGACCATATCTAGTCCAACTCTGCCTCTTAAATTGATACAAAGCACAGGTCCTCTAACATCCAATGGTTGTCATTTAAGATGAGAAACGTGTGAGCTTCGTGAATGATGTAGTTCATTTGAGCTGAAAAGTGACAGCCCTTACCTGAAACGAAGTCTTGATTGTAGGAAGACACAGAGACTGGGATTTAACTCCATTTCTGAAGGGAAACACACAGCATAGTTCTCATCCATGGATCACACTCTGCTTTAGAGCAAGAAGCACGCTCTTGCTTTCTAGATTCTCTAATACAGCAGGAAACGTGAGTGTGCTAAGAACAAATGAACGGTGTTTCCTACACATACGGACCATATCTAGTCCAACTCTGCTGCTGAAACTGGTACAAAGCACTGGTCCTCTAACATCCAATGCATGTCAGTGAAGATGAGAAACGTGTGAGCTTCATGAACGATGTAGTTCATTTGAGCTGAAAAGTGACTGCCCTTAATTGAAAGGAAGTCTTGCTTGTATGAAGACACAGAGCCTGGAATTTAACTCCATTTCTGAAGAAACTCACAGCAGAGTTCTCATTCATTGATTACACTCTGCTTTAGCGCAAGAAGCATGCTCTAGCGTTCAGAGTCTCTAAGACAGCAGGAAACATGAGTGTGCTGAGAACAAAGGAATGGTGGTTCCTACACATACGGACCATATGTATTCCAACTCTGCTTCTTAAACTGATACAAAGAACTGGTCCTCTAACATCCGATGCTTGTCATTTAAGATGAGAAACGTGTGAGCTTCGTGAAAGATGTACTTCCTTTGAGCTGTAAAGTAACTGCCCTTACCTGAACCAAATCTTGCTTGTAGGAAGACTCAGAGCCTGGTAATTAACTCCATTTCTGAAGAGAAGCACACAGCAGAGTTCTCATATATAGATCACACTCTGCTTTAGAGCAAGAAGCACGCTCTTGCTTTCCAGAGTCACTAAGACAGCAGGAAACGTGAGTGTGATGAGAACTAAAGAACGGTGTTTCCTACACATAGGAACCATATCTATTCCAACTCTGCTTCTGAAACTGATACAAAGCACTGGTCCTCTAACATCCAATGCTTGTCAGTTAAGATGAGAAACGTGTGAGATTTGTGAACGATGTAGTTCCTTTGTGCAGAAAAGTGACTGCCCTTACCTGAAATGAATTACTGCTTGTAGGAAGACACAGAGCCTGGGATTTAACATATTTTCAGAAGGGAAACACACGGCATAGTTCCCATCCATGGATCACACTCTGCTTTAGAGCAAGAAGCATGCTCTTGCTTTCTAGAATCTCTAATACAGCAGTAACATGATTGTGCTCAGAACAAAAGAACAGTGTTTCCTACACATACAGACCATATCTTGTTCAACTCTGATTCTGAAACTGAAACAAACCCCAGGTCCTCTAATATCCAATGCTTCTCAGTTAAGATGAGAAACGTGTGAGCTTCGTGAATGATGTAGTTCGTTTGAGCTTTAAAGTAACGGCCCTTACCTGAAACGAAGTCTTGTTTTTTAGGAAGACTCAGAGCCTGAGATTTAACTCCATTTCTGAAGTTAAACACACAGCAGAGTTCTCATTCATTGATCACACTCTGCTTTAGAGCAAGAAGCACGCTCTAGCTTTCTAGAGTCTCTAAGACAGCAGGAAAAGTGAGTGTGCTGAGAACAAAAAAACGGTGTTTCCTACACATACGGACCATATCTATTCCAACTCTGCTTCTGAAACTGATACAAAGCACTTGTTCTCTAACATCTGATGCTTGTCTGTTAAGATGAGAAACGTGTGAGTTCGTGAACGATGTAGTTCGTTTGAGCTGTAAAGTAACTGCCCTTACCTGATTCGAAGTCTTGCTTGTAGGAAGACGCAGAGCCTGGGTTTTAACTCCATTTCTGAAGTGAAACACACAGCAGAGTTCTCATCCATTGATAACACTCTGCTTTAGAGCAAGAAGCACGCTCTTGCTTTCCAGATTCACTAAGACAGCAGGAAACCTGAGTGTGATGAGAAGAAAAGAATGGTGTTTACTACACATACAGACCATATCTAGTCCAACTCTGCTGCTGAAACTGATACAAAGCACTGGTCATCTAACATCCGATGCTTGTCAGTTAAGATAAGAAACGTGTGAGCTTCTTGAACGATGTTGTTAGTTTGAGCTGAAAAGTGAATGCCCTTAATTGAAAGGAAGTCTTGTTGTAGGAACACTCAGAGCCTGGGATTTAACTCCATTTCTGAAGTGAAACACACAGCAGATTTCTCATATATAGATCACACTCTGCTTTAGAGCGAGAAGCACGCTCTTGCTTTCTAGAGTCTCTAAGACATCAGGAAACATGAGTGTGCTGAGAACAAAATAACGGTGTTTCCTACACATATATGGACCATATCTAGTCCAACTCTGCCTCTTAAACTGATACAAAGCACAGGTCCTCTAACATCCAATGGTTGTCATTTAAGATGAGAAACGTGTGAGCTTCGTGAACGATGTAGTTCGTTTGAGCTAAAAAGTGACTGCCTTTATCTGAAACGAATTCTTGATTGTAGGAAGACACACAGACTGGGTTTTAACTCCATTTCTGAAGGGAAACACACAGCATAGTTCTCATCGATGGATCACACTCTGCTTTAGAGCAAGAAGCACGCTCTTGTTTTCTAGATTCTCTAATACAGCAGGAAACGTGAGTGTGCTGAGAACAAAAGAACGGTGTTTCCTACACATACCCACCATATCTAGTCCAACTCTGCCTCTTAAATTGATACAAAGCACAGGTCCTCTAACATCCAATGTTTGTCATTTAAGATGAGAAACGTGTGAGCTTCGTGAACGATGTAGTTCGTTTGAGCTGTAAAGTAACGGCCTTTACCTGAAACAAAGTCTTGTTTTTTAGGAAGACTCAGAGCCTGAGATTTAACTCCATTTCTGAAGTGAAACACACAGCAGAGTTCTCATCCATGGACCACACTCTGCTTTAGAGCAAGATGCACCCTCTTGCTTTCTAGAGTCTCTAAGACAGCAGGAAACATGAGTGTGCTGAGAACAAAAGAACGGTGTTTCCTACACATACGGACCATAACTAGTCCAACTCTGCCTCTTAAATTGATACAAAGCACAGGTCCTCTAACATCCAATGCTTGTCAGTTAAGAAGAGAAATATGTGAGCTTCGTGAACGATGTAGTTAGTTTGAGCTGAAAAGTGACTGCCCTTACTTGAAACGACGTCTTGCTTGTAGGAAGATACAGAGCCTGGAATTTAACTCCATTTCAGAAAGGAAACACAGAGCATAGTTCTCATCAATGGATCACACTCTGCTTTCGAGCAAGAAGCATGCTCTTGCTTTCTAGAGTCTCTAAGACAGCAGGAAACATGAGTGTTCTGAGAACAAAAGTATGGTGTTTCCTACACATACGGACCATATCTAGTCCAACTCTGCCTCTTAAATTGATACAAAGCACAGGTCCTCTAACATCCAATGGTTGTCATTTAAGATGAGAAACGTGTGAGCTTCGTGAATGATGTAGTTCATTTGAGCTGAAAAGTGACAGCCCTTACCTGAAACGAAATCTTGATTGTAGGAAGACACAGAGACTGGGATTTAACTCCATTTCTGAAAGGAAACACACAGCATAGTTCTCATCCATGGATCACACTCTGCTTTAGAGCAAGAAGCATGCTCTTGCTTTCTAGATTCTCTAATACAGCAGGAAACATGAGTGTGCTAAGAACAAATGAACAGTGTTTCCTACACATACGGACCATATCTAGTCCAACTCTGCTGCTGAAACTGATACAAAGCACTGGTCCTCTAACATCCAATGCTTGTCATTTAAGATGAGAAACATGTGAGCTTCGTGATCGATGTAGTTCGTTTAAGCTGAAAAGTGACTGCCCTTAATTGAAAGGAAGTCTTTCTTGTATGAAGACACAGAGCCTGGAATTTAACTCCATTAATGAAGAAACTCACAGCAGAGTTCTCATCCATTGATTACACTCTGCTTTAGAGCAAGAAGCACGCTCTAGCGTTCTAGAGTCTCTAAGACAGCAGGAAACATGAGTGTGCTGAGAACAAAGGAACGGTGTTTCCTACACATACAGACCATATGTATTCCAATTCTGCTTCTTAAACTGATACAAAGCACTGGTCCTCTAACATCCGATGCTTGTCAGTTAAGATGAGAAACATGTGAGCTTCGTGAACGATGTAGTTCCTTTGAGCTGTGAAGTAACTGCCCTTACCTGAACAAAATCTTGCTTGTAGGAAGACTCAGAGCCTGGGATTTAACTCCATTTCTGAAGAGAAACACACAGCAGAGTTCTCATATATAGATCACACTCTGCTTTAGAGCAAGAAGCACGCTCTTGCTTTCCAGAGTCACTAAGACAGCAGGAAACGTGAGTGTGATGAGAACTAAAGAACGGTGTTTCCTACACATACGGACCATATCTATTCCAACTCTGCTTCTGAAACTGATACAAAGCACTGGTCCTCTAACATCCAATGCTTGTCAGTTAAGATGAGAAACGTGTGAGCTTTGTGAACGATGTAGTTCGTTTGAGCTGTAATGTAACTGCCCTTACTTGAAACGAAGTCTTGTGTGTAGGAAGACACAGAGCCGGGATTTAACTCCATTTCAGAAGGGAAACACACAGCATAGTTCTCATCCATGGATCACACTCTGCTTTAGAGCAAGAAGCACCCTCTTGCTTTCTAGAGTCTCTAAGACAGCAGGAAACATGAGTGTGCTGAGAACAAAAGAACGGTGTTTCCTACACATACGGACCATATCTAGTCCAACTCTGCTTCTTAAATTGATACAAAGCACAGGTCCTCTAACATCCAATGCTTGTCATTTAAGATGAGAAACATGTGAGCTTCATGAACGATGTAGTTAGTTTGAGCTGAAAAGTGACTGCCCTTACTTGAAACGAAGTCTTGCTTGTAGGAAGACACAGAGTATGGAATTTAACTCCATTCTGAAAGGAAACACACAGCATAGTTCTCATCAATGGATCACACTCTGCTTTTGAGCAAGAAGCATGCTCTTGCTTTCTAGAGTCTCTAAGACAGCAGGAAACATACGTGTTCTGAGAACAAAAGTACGGTGTTTCCTACACATACGGACCATATCTAGTCCAACTCTACCTCTTAAATTGATACAAAGCACAGGTCCTCTAGCATCCAATGGTTGTCATTTAAGATGAGAAACGTGTGAGCTTCGTGAAGAGATGTAGTTCCTTTGAGCTGTAAAGTAACGGCCCTTACCTGAAACGAAATCTTGTTTTTTAGGAAGACTCAGAGCCTGAGATTTAACTCCATTTCAGAAGTGAAACACACAGCAGAGTTCTCATCCATTGATCACACTCTGCTTTAGAGCAAGAAGCACGCTCTTGCTTTCCAGTGTCTCTAAGACAGCAGGAAACCTGAGTGTGCTGAGAACAAAAGAACGGTGTTTCCTACACATACGGACCATATCTAATTCAACTCTGCTTCTGAAACTGATACAAAGCACTGGTCCTCTAACATCCAATGCTTGTCAGTTAAGATGAGAAACGTGTGAGCTTTGTGAACGATGTAGTTCGTTTGAGCAGAAAAGTGACTGCCCTTACCTGAAACAAAGTAGTGCTTGTAGGAAGACACAGAGCCTGGGATTTAACTCCTTTTCAGAAGGGAAACACACAGCATAGTTCTCATCCATGGATCACACTCTGCTTTAGAGAAAGAAGAACGCTCTCGCTTTCTAGAATCTCTAATACAGCAGGAAAGTTGAGTGTGCTCAGAACAAAAGAACGGTGTTTCCTACACATACAGGCCATATCTAGTTCAACTCTGCTTCTGAAACTGAAACAAACCACAGGTCCTCTAACATCCAATGCTTGTCAGTTAAGATGAGAAACGTGTGAGCTTCGTGAAGAGATGTAGTTCGTTTGAGCTATAAAGTAACGGCCCTTACCTGAAACGAAATCTTGTTTTTTAGGAAGACTCAGAGCCTGAGATTTAACTCCATTTCTGAAGTGAAACACACAGCATAGTTCTCATCCATGGATCACACTCTGCTTTAGAGCAAGAAGCACGCTCTAGCTTTCTACAGTCTCTAAGACAGCAGGAAAAGTGAGGGTGCTGAGAATAAAAGAACGGTGTTTCCTACACATACGGACCATATCTAGTCCAACTCTGCCTCTTAAACTGATACAAAGCACAGGTCCTCTAACATCCAATGCTTGTCATTTAAGATGAGAAACGTGTGATCTTGTGAATGATGTAGTTTGTTTGAGCTGAAGAGTGACTGCCCTTACCTGTAACGAAGTAGTGATTGTAGGAAGACACAGAGCCTGGGATTTAACTCCATTTCAGAAGGGAAACACACAGCATAGTTCTCATCCATGGATCACACTCTGCTTTAGAGCAAGAAGCACGCTCTTGCTTTCTAGAGTCTCTAAGACAGCAGGAAACATGAGTGTGCTGAGAACAAAAGAACGGTGTTTCCTACACATACGGACCATATCTAGTCCAACTCTGCCTCTTAAACTGATACAAAGCACAGGTCCTCTAACACCCAATGGTTGTCATTTCAGATGAGAAACGTATGAGCTTCGTGAACGATGTTGTTCGTTTGAGCTGAAAAGTGACTGCCCTTACCTAAAACGAATTCTTGATTGTAGGAAGACACAGAGACTGGGTTTTAACTCCATTTCTGAAGGGAAACACACAGAATAGTTCTCATCCATGGATCACACTCTGCTTTAGAGCAAGAAACATGCTCTTGATTTCTAGATTCTCTAATACAGCAGGAAACGTGAGTGTGCTAAGAACAAATGAACGGTGTTTCCTACACATACGGACCATATCTAGTCCAACTCTGCCTCTGAAATTGATACAAAGCACAGTTCCTCTAACATCCAATGCTTGTCAGTTAAGATGAGAAACATGTGAGCTTCGTGAACGATGTAGTTCGTTTGAGCTGTAAAGTGACTGCCCTTACCTGAAACGAAGTAGTGCTTGTAGGAAGACACAGAGCCTGGGATTTAACTCCATTTCAGAAGGGAAACACACAGCATAGTTCCCATCCATGGATCACACTCTGCTTTAGCGCAAGAAGAACACTCTTCCTTTCTAGAGTCTCTAATACAGCAGGAAACATGAGTGTGCTCAGAACAAAAGAACGGTGTTTCCTACACAAACAGACCATATCTAGTTCAAATCTGCTTCTGAAACTGAATCAAACCAAAGGTCCTCTAACATCCAATGCTTGTCAGTTAAGATGAGAAACGTGTGAGCTTCGTGATCGATGTAGTTCGTTTAAGCTGAAAAGTGACTGCCCTTAATTGAAAGGAAGTCTTTCTTGTATGAAGACACAGAGCCTGGAATTTAACTCCATTTCTGAAGAAACTCACAGCAGAGTTCTCATCCATTGATTACACTCTGCTTTAGAGCAAGAACCACGCTCTAGCGTTCTAGAGTCTCTAAGACAGCAGGAAACATGAGTGTGCTGAGAACAAAGGAACGGTGTTTCCTACACATACAGACCATATGTATTCCAATTCTGCTTCTTAAACTGATACAAAGCACTGGTCCTCTAACATCCGATGCTTGTCAGTTAAGATGAGAAACATGTGAACTTCGTGAACGATGTAGCTCCTTTGAGCTGTGAAGTAACTGCCCTTACCTGAACCAAATCTTGCTTGTAGGAAGACTCAGAGCCTGGGATTTAACTCCATTTCTGAAGAGAAACACACAGCAGAGTTCTCATATATAGATCACACTCTGCTTTAGAGCAAGAAGCACGCTCTTGCTTTCCAGAGTCACTAAGACAGCAGGAAACGTGAGTGTGATGAGAACAAAAGAACGGTGTTTCCTACACATAGGGACCATATCTATTCCAACTCTGCTTCTGAAACTGATACAAAGCACTGGTCCTCTAACATCCAATGCTTGTCAGTTAAGATGAGAATCGTGTGAGCTTTGTGAACGATGTAGTTCGTTTGAGCAGAAAAGTGACTGCCCTTACCTGAAACAAAGTAGTGCTTGTAGGAAGACACAGAGCCTGGGATTTAACTCCTTTTCAGAAGGGAAACACACAGCATAGTTCTCATCCATGGATCACACTCTGCTTTAGAGCAAGAAGCACGCCCTTGCTTTCTAGAATCTCTAATACAGCAGTAACTTGAGTGTGCTCAGAACAAAAGAACAGTGTTTCCTACACATACAGACCATATCTTATTCAACTCTGATTCTGAAACTGAAACAAACACCAGTTCCTCTAATATCAAATGCTTCTCATTTAAGATGAGAAACGTGTGAGCTTCGTGAACGATGTAGTTCGTTTGAGCTGTAAAGTAACAGCCCTTACCTGAAACGAAGTCTTGTTTTTTAGGAAGACTCAGAGCCTGGGATTTAACTCCATTTCTGAAGAGAAACACACAGCAGAGTTCTCATTCATTGATCACACTCTGCTTTAGAGCAAGAAGCACGCTCTAGCTTTCTAGAGTCTCTAAGACAGCAGGAAACGTGAGTGTGCTGAGAACAAAAGAACGGTGTTTCCTACACATACGAACCATATCTATTCCAACTCTGCCTCTGAAACTGATACAAAGCACTTTTCCTCTAACATCCGATACTTGTCATTTAAGATGAGAAGCGTGTGAGTTCGTGAACAATGTAGTTCGTTTGAGCTGTAAAGTAACTGCCCTTACCTGATGCGAAGTCTTGCTTGTAGGAAGACTCAGAGCCTGGGATTTAACTCCATTTCTTAAGAGAAACACACAGCAGAGTTCTCATATGTAGATCACACTCTGCTTTAGAGCGAGAAGCACGCTCTTGCTTTCTAGCGTCTCTAAGGCAGCAGGAAACATGAGTGTGCTGAGAACAAAAGAACGGTGTTTCCTACACATACGGACCATATCTAGTCCAACTCTGCCTCTTAAACTGATACAAAGCACAGGTCCTCTAACATCCAATGGTTGTCATTTAAGATGAGAAACGTGTGAGCTTCGTGAACGATGTAGTTCTTTTGACCTGAAAAGTGACTGCCTTTACCTGAAACGAATTCTTGATTATAGGAAGACACACAGACTGGGTTTTAACTCCATTTCAGAAGGGAAACACACAGAATAGTTCTCATGGATGGATCACACTCTGCTTTAGAGCAAAAAGCACGCTCTTGTTTTCTAGATTATCTAATACAGCAGGAAACGTGAGTGTGCTGAGAACAAAAGAACGGTGTTTCCTACACATACCCACCATATCTAGTCCAACTCTGCCTCTTAAATTGATACAAAGCACAGGTCCTCTAACATCCAATGGTTGTCATTTAAGATGAGAAACGTGTGAGCTTCGTGAACGATGTAGTTCGTTTGAGCTGTAAAGTAACGGCCCTTACCTGAAACAAAGTCTTGTTTTTTAGGAAGACTCAGAGCCTGAGATTTAACTCCATTTCTGAAGTGAAACACACAGCAGAGTTCTCATCCATTGATCACACTCTGCTTTAGAGCAAGAAGCACGCTCTAGCTTTCTAGAGTCTCTAAGACAGCAGACACGTGAGTGTGCTCAGAACAAAAGAACGGTGTTTCTACACATTCAGACCATATCTAGTTCAACTCTGCTTCTGAAACTGAAACAAACCAGAGGTCCTCTAACATCCAATGCTTGTCAGTTAAGATGAGAAACGTGTGAGCTTCGTGAACGATGTAGTTCGTTTGAGCTGTAATGTAACTGCCCTTACTTGAAACGAAGTCTTGTGTGTAGGAAGACACAGAGCCGGGATTTAACTCCATTTCAGAAGGGAAACACACAGCATAGTTCTCATCCATGGTTCACACTCTGCTTTAGAGTAAGAAGAACGTTCTTGCCTTCTAGAATCTCTAATACAGCAGGAAACTTGATTGTGCTCAGAACAAAATAACGGTGTTTTCTACACATATACGGAACATATCTAGTCCAACTCTGCCTCTTAAATTGATACAAAGCACAGGTCCTCTAACATCCAATGCTTGTCATTTAAGATGAGAAACATGTGAGCTTCGTGAACGATGTAGTTAGTTTGAGCTGAAAAGTGACTGCCCTTACTTGAAACAAAGTCTTGCTTGTAGGAAGACACAGAGTACGGAATTTAACTCCATTTCTGAAAGGAAACACACAGCATAGTTCTCATCAATGGATCACACTCTGCTTTAGAGCAAGAAGCATGCTCTTGCTTTCTAGAGACTCTAAGACAGCAGGAAACATGAGTGTTCTGAGAACAAAAGTACGGTGTTTCCTACACATGCGGACCATATCTAGTCCAACTCTGCCTCTTAAATTGATACAAAGCACAGGTCCTCTAACATCCAATGGTTGTCATTTAAGATGAGAAACGTGTGAGCTTCGTGAACGATGTATTTCATTTGAGCTGAAAAGTGACAGCCCTTACCTGAAACGAAATCTTGATTGTAGGAAGACACAGAGACTGGGATTTAACTCCATTTCTGAAAGGAAACACACAGCATAGTTCACATCCATGGATCACACTCTGCTTTAGAGACAGAAGCACGCTCTTGCTTTCTAGATTCTCTAATACAGCAGGAAACATGAGTGTGCTAAGAACAAATGAACGGTGTTTCCTACACATACGGTCCATATCTAGTCCAACTCTGATGCTGAAACTGATACAAAGCACTGGTCCTCTAACATCCAATGCTTGTCAGTGAAGATGAGAAACGTGTGAGCTTCGTGATCGATGTAGTTCGTTTAAGCTGAAAAGTGACTGCCTTTAATTGAAAGGAAGTCTTTCTTGTATGAAGACACAGAGCCTGGAATTTAACTCCATTTCTGAAGAAACTCACAGCAGAGTTCTTATCCATTGATTACACTCTGCTTTAGAGCAAGAAGCACGCTCTAGCGTTCTAGAGTCTCTAAGACAGCAGGAAACTGAGTGTGCTGAGAACAAAGGAACGGTGTTTCCTACACATATGGACCATATGTATTCCAATTCTGCTTCTTAAACTGATACAAAGCACTGGTCCTCTAACATCCGATGCTTGTCAGTTAAGATGAGAAACGTGTGATATCGTGAACGATGTAGTTCCTTTGAGCTATAAAGTAACTGCCCTTACCTGAACCAAATCTTGCTTGTAGGAAGACTCACAGCCTGGGATTCAACTCCATTTCTGAAGGGAAACACACAGCAGTGTTCTCATATATAGATCACACTGTGCTTTAGAGCAAGAAGCACACTCTTGCTTTCCAGAGTCACTAAGACAGCAGGAAACTTGAGTGTGATGAGAACCAAAGAACGGTGTTTCCTACACATAGGGACCATATCTATTCCAACTCTGCTTCTGAAACTGATACAAAGCACTGGTCCTCTAACATCCAATGCTTGTCAGTTAAGATGAGAAACGTGTGAGCTTTGTGAACGATGTAGTTCGTTTGAGCAGAAAAGTGACTGCCCTTACCTGAAACAAAGTAGTGCTTGTAGGAAGACACAGAGCCTGGGATTTAACTCCTTTTCAGAAGGGAAACACACAGCATAGTTCTCATCCATGGATCACACTCTGCTTTAGAGAAAGAAGAACGCTCTCGCTTTCTAGAATCTCTAATACAGCAGGAAAGTTGAGTGTGCTCAGAACAAAAGAACGGTGTTTCCTACACATACAGACCATATCTAGTTCAACTCTGCTTCTGAAACTGAAACAAACCACAGGTCCTCTAACATCCAATGCTTGTCAGTTAAGATGAGAAACGTGTGAGCTTCGTGAAGAGATGTAGTTCGTTTGAGCTATAAAATAACGGCCCTTACCTGAAACGAAATCTTGTTTTTTAGGAAGACTCAGAGCCTGAGATTTAACTCCATTTCTGAAGTGAAACACACAGCAGAGTTCTCATCCATTGATCACACTCTGCTTTAGAGCAAGAAGCACGCTCTAACTTTCTAGAGTCTCTAAGACAGCAGGAAACATGAGTGTGCTGAGAACAAAAGAACGGTGTTTCGTACACATATGGACCATATCTATTGCAACTCAGTTTCTGAAATTGATACAAAGCACTGGTCCTCTAACATCCAAGCTTGTCAGTTAAGATGAGAAACATGTGAGCTTTGTGAACGATGTAGTTAGTTTGAGCTGAAAAGTGACTGCCCTTACTTGAAACTAACTCTTGCTTGTAGGAAGACACAGTGCCTGGGTTTTAACTCCACTTCTGAAGGGAAACACACAGCATAGTTCTCATCCATGGATCACACTCTGCTTTAGAGCAAGAAGCACGCTCTAGCTTTCTACAGTCTCTAAGACAGCTGGAAAAGTGAGGGTGCTGAGAACAAAAGAACGGTGTTTCCTACACATACGGACCATATCTAGTCCAACTCTGCCTCTTAAACTGATACAAAGCACAGGTCCTCTAACATCCAATGCTTGTCATTTAAGATGAGAAACGTGTGAGCTTCGTGAACGATGTAGTTCATTTGAGCTGAAAAGTGACAGCCCTTACCTGAAACGAAATCTTGATTGTAGGAAGACACAGAGACTGGGATTTAACTCCATTTCTGAAAGGAAACACACAGCATAGTTCACATCCATGGATCACACTCTGCTTTAGAGACAGAAGCACGCTCTTGCTTTCTAGATTCTCTAATACAGCAGGAAATATGAGTGTGCTAAGAACAAATGAACGGTGTTTCCTACACATACGGTCCATATCTAGTCCAACTCTGCTGCTGAAACTGATACAAAGCACTGGTCCTCTAACATCCAATGCTTGTCAGTGAAGATGAGAAACGTGTGAGCTTCGTGATCGATGTAGTTCGTTTAAGCTGAAAAGTGACTGCCCTTAATTGAAAGGAAGTCTTTCTTGTATGAAGACACAGAGCCTGGAATTTAACTCCATTTCTGAAGAAACTCACAGCAGAATTCTTATCCATTGATTACACTCTGCTTTAGAGCAAGAAGCACGCTCTAGCGTTCTAGAGTCTCTAAGACAGCAGGAAACATGAGTGTGCTGAGAACAAAGGAACGGTGTTTCCTACACATATGGACCATATGTATTCCAATTCTGCTTCTTAAACTGATACAAAGCACTGGTCCTCTAGCATCCGATGTTTGTCAGTTAAGATGAGAAACGTGTGATATCGTGAACGATGTAGTTCCTTTGAGCTATAAAGTAACTGCCCTTACCTGAACCAAATCTTGCTTGTAGGAAGACTCAGAGCCTGGGATTCAACTCCATTTCTGAAGAGAAACACACAGCAGTGTTCTCATATATAGATCACACTGTGCTTTAGAGCAAGAAGCACGCTCTTACTTTCCAGAGTCACTAAGACAGCAGGAAACGTGAGTGTGATGAGAACAAAAGAACGGTGTTTCCTACACATAGGGACCATATCTATTCCAACTCTGCTTCTGAAACTGATACAAAGCACTGGTCCTCTAACATCCAATGCTTGTCAGTTAAGATGAGAAACGTGTGAGCTTTGTGAACGATGTAGTTCGTTTGAGCAGAAAAGTGACTGCCCTTACCTGCAACAAAGTAGTGCTTGTAGGACGACACAGAGCCTGGGATTTAACTCCTTTTCAGAAGGGAAACACACAGCATAGTTCTCATCCATGGATCACACTCTGCTTTAGAGAAAGAAGAACGCTCTCGCTTTCTAGAATCTCTAATACAGCAGGAAAGTTGAGTGTGCTCAGAACAAAAGAACGGTATTTCCTACACATACAGACCATATCTAGTTCAACTCTGCTTCTGAAACTGAAACAAACCACAGGTCCTCTAACATCCAATGCTTGTCAGTTAAGATGAGAAACGTGTGAGCTTCGTGAAGAGATGTAGTTCGTTTGAGCTATAAAATAACGGCCCTTACCTGAAACGAAATCTTGTTTTTTAGGAAGACTCAGAGCCTGAGATTTAACTCCATTTCTGAAGTGAAACACACAGCAGAGTTCTCATCCATTGATCACACTCTGCTTTAGAGCAAGAAGCACGCTCTAACTTTCTAGAGTCTCTAAGACAGCAGGAAACATGAGTGTGCTGAGAACAAAAGAACGGTGTTTCGTACACATATGGACCATATCTATTGCAACTCAGTTTCTGAAATTGATACAAAGCACTGGTCCTCTAACATCCAAGCTTGTCAGTTAAGATGAGAAACATGTGAGCTTCGTGAACGATGTAGTTAGTTTGACCTGAAAAGTGACTGCCCTTACTTGAAACAAAGTCTTGCTTGTAGGAAGACACAGTGCCTGGGTTTTAACTCCACTTCTGAAGGGAAACACACAGCATAGTTCTCATCCATGGATCACACTCTGCTTTAGAGCAAGAAGCACGCTCTAGCTTTCTACAGTCTCTAAGACAGCTGGAAAAGTGAGGGTGCTGAGAACAAAAGAACGGTGTTTCCTACACATATGGACCATATCTAGTCCAACTCTGCCTCTTAAACTGATACAAAGCACAGGTCCTCTAACATCCAATGCTTGTCATTTAAGATGAGAAACGTGTGATCTTTGTGAATGATGTAGTTTGTTTGAGCTGAAGAGTGACTGCCCTTACCTGTAACGAAGTAGTGCTTGTAGGAAGACACAGTGCCTGGGTTTTAACTCCACTTGTGAAGGGAAACACACAGCATAGTTCTCATCCATGGATCACACTCTGCTTTAGAACAAGAAGCACGCCCTTGCTTTCTAGAATCTCTAATACAGCAGTAACTTGAGTGTGCTCAGAACAAAAGAACAGTGTTTCCTACACATACAGACCATATCTTGTTCAACTCTGATTCTGAAACTGTAACAAACCCCAGTTCCTCTAATATCAAATGCTTCTCATTTAAGATGAGAAACGTGTGAGCTTTGTGAACGATGTAGTTCGTTTGAGCTGTAAAGTAACAGCCCTTACCTGAAACGAAGTCTTGTTTTTTAGGAAGACTCAGAGCCTGGGATTTAACTCCATTTCTGAAGAGAAACACACAGCAGAGTTCTCATTCATTGATCACACTCTGCTTTAGAGCAAGAAGCACGCTCTAGCTTTCTAGATTCTCTAAGACAGCAGGAAAAGTGAGTGTGCTGAGAACAAAAGAACGGTGTTTCCTACACATACGGACCATATCTATTCCAACTCTGCTTCTGAAACTGATACAAAGCACTTTTCCTCTAACATCCGATGCTTGTCGTTTAAGATGAGAAGCTTGTGAGTTCGTGAACGATGTAGTTCGTTTGAGCTGTAAAGTAACTGCCCTTACCTGATTTGAAGTCTTGCTTGTAGGAAGACTCAGAGCCTGGGATTTAACTCCATTTCTTAAGAGAAACACACAGCAGAGTTCTCATATATAGATCACACTCTGCTTTAGAGCGAGAAGCACGCTCTTGCTTTCTAGCGTCTCTAAGACAGCAGGAAACATGAGTGTGCTGAGAACAAAAGAACGGTGTTTCCTACACATACGGACCATATCTAGTCCAACTCTGCCTCTTAAACTGATACAAAGCACAGGTCCTCTAACATCCAATGGTTGTCATTTAAGATGAGAAACGTGTGAGCTTCGTGAACGATGTAGTTCGTTTGAGCTGAAAAGTGACTGCCTTTAGCTGAAACGAATTCTTGATTGTAGGACGACACACACACTGGGTTTTAACTCCATTTCTGAAGGGAAACACACAGCATAGTTCTCATCGATGGATCACACTCTGCTTTAGAGCAAGAAGCACGCTCTTGTTTTCTAGATTCTCTAATACAGCAGGAAACGTGAGTGTGCTGAGAACAAAAGAACGGTGTTTCCTACACATACCCACCATATCTAGTCCAACTCTGCCTCTTAAATTGATACAAAGCACAGGTCCTCTAACATCCAATGGTTGTCATTTAAGATGAGAAACGTGTGAGCTTCGTGAACGATGTAGTTCGTTTGAGCTGTAAAGTAACAGCCTTTACCTGAAACAAAGTCTTGTTTTTTAGGAAGACTCAGAGCCTGAGATTTAACTCCATTTCTGAAGTGAAACACACAGCAGAGTTCTCATCCATTGATCACACTCTGCTTTAGAGCAAGAAGCACGCTCTAGCTTTCTAGAGTCTCTAAGACAGCAGGCACGTGAGTGTGCTGATAACAAAAGAACGGTGTTTCCTACACATATGGACCATATCTATTGCAACTCTGTTTCTGAAATTGATACAAAGCACAGGTCCTCTAACATCCAAGCTTGTCAGTTAAGATGAGAAACATGTGAGCTTAGTGAACAATGTAGTTAGTTTGAGCTGAAAATTGACTGCCCTTACTTGAAACGAATTCTTGCTTGTAGGAAGACACAGAGCCTAGAATTTAACTCCATTTCTGAAAGGAAACACACAGCATAGTTCTCTTCCATGGACCACACTCTGCTTTAGAGCAAGAAGCACCCTCTTGCTTTCTAGAGTCTCTAAGACAGCAGGAAACATGAGTGTGCTGAGAACAAAAGAACGGTGTTTCCTACACATACGGACCATAACTAGTCCAACTCTGCCTCTTAAATTGATACAAAGCACAGGTCCTCTAACATCCAATGCTTGTCAGTTAAGAAGAGAAACATGTGAGCTTCGTGAACGATGTAGTTAGTTTGAGCTGAAAAGTGACTGCCCTTACTTGAAACGACGTCTTGCTTGTAGGAAGATACAGAGCCTGGAATTTAACTCCATTTCAGAAAGGAAACACAGAGCATAGTTCTCATCAATGGATCACACTCTGCTTTCGAGAAAGAAGCATGCTCTTGCTTTCTAGAGTCTCTAAGACAGCAGGAAACATGAGTGTTCTGAGAACAAAAGTACGGTGTTTCCTACACATACGGACCATATCTAGTCCAACTCTGCCTCTTAAATTGATACAAAGCACAGGTCCTCTAACATCCAATATTTGTCATTTAAGATGAGAAACGTGTGAGCTTCGTGAACGATGTAGTTCATTTGAGCTGAAAAGTGACAGCCCTTACCTGAAATGAATTCTTGATTGTAGGAAGACACAGAGACTGGGATTTAACTCCATTTCTGAAAGGAAACACACAGCATAGTTCTCATCCATGGATCACACTCTGCTTTAGAGCAAGAAGCATGCTCTTGCTTTCTAGATGCTCTAATACAGCAGGAAACATGAGTGTGCTAAGAACAAATGAACAGTGTTTCCTACACATACGGACCATATCTAGTCCAACTCTGCTGCTGAAACTGATACAAAGCACTGGTCCTCTAACATCCAATGCTTGTCATTTAAGATGAGAAACGTGTGAGCTTCGTGATCGATGTAGTTTGTTTAAGCTGAAAAGTGACTGCCCTTAACTGAAAGGAAGTCTTTCTTGTATGAAGACACAGAGCCTGGAATTTAACTCCATTTCTGAAGAAACTCACAGCAGAGTTCTCATCCATTGATTACACTCTGCTTTAGAGCAAGAAGCACGCTCTAGCGTTCTAGAGTCTCTAAGACAGCAGGAAACATGAGTGTGCTGAGAACAAAGGAACGGTGTTTCCTACACATACGGACCATATCTAGTCCAACTCTGCCTCTTAAACTGATACAAAGCACAGGTCCTCTAACATCCAATGCTTGTCATTTAAGATGAGAAACGTGTGAGCTTCGTGAACGATGTAGTTCATTTGAGCTGAAAAGTGACAGCCCTTACCTGAAACGAAATCTTGATTGTAGGAAGACACAGAGACTGGGATTTAACTCCATTTCTGAAAGGAAACACACAGCATAGTTCACATCCATGGATCACACTCTGCTTTAGAGACAGAAGCACGCTCTTGCTTTCTAGATTCTCTAATACAGCAGGAAATATGAGTGTGCTAAGAACAAATGAACGGTGTTTCCTACACATACGGTCCATATCTAGTCCAACTCTGCTGCTGAAACTGATACAAAGCACTGGTCCTCTAACATCCAATGCTTGTCAGTGAAGATGAGAAACGTGTGAGCTTCGTGATCGATGTAGTTCGTTTAAGCTGAAAAGTGACTGCCCTTAATTGAAAGGAAGTCTTTCTTGTATGAAGACACAGAGCCTGGAATTTAACTCCATTTCTGAAGAAACTCACAGCAGAATTCTTATCCATTGATTACACTCTGCTTTAGAGCAAGAAGCACGCTCTAGCGTTCTAGAGTCTCTAAGACAGCAGGAAACATGAGTGTGCTGAGAACAAAGGAACGGTGTTTCCTACACATATGGACCATATGTATTCCAATTCTGCTTCTTAAACTGATACAAAGCACTGGTCCTCTAGCATCCGATGTTTGTCAGTTAAGATGAGAAACGTGTGATATCGTGAACGATGTAGTTCCTTTGAGCTATAAAGTAACTGCCCTTACCTGAACCAAATCTTGCTTGTAGGAAGACTCAGAGCCTGGGATTCAACTCCATTTCTGAAGAGAAACACACAGCAGTGTTCTCATATATAGATCACACTGTGCTTTAGAGCAAGAAGCACGCTCTTACTTTCCAGAGTCACTAAGACAGCAGGAAACGTGAGTGTGATGAGAACAAAAGAACGGTGTTTCCTACACATAGGGACCATATCTATTCCAACTCTGCTTCTGAAACTGATACAAAGCACTGGTCCTCTAACATCCAATGCTTGTCAGTTAAGATGAGAAACGTGTGAGCTTTGTGAACGATGTAGTTCGTTTGAGCAGAAAAGTGACTGCCCTTACCTGCAACAAAGTAGTGCTTGTAGGACGACACAGAGCCTGGGATTTAACTCCTTTTCAGAAGGGAAACACACAGCATAGTTCTCATCCATGGATCACACTCTGCTTTAGAGAAAGAAGAACGCTCTCGCTTTCTAGAATCTCTAATACAGCAGGAAAGTTGAGTGTGCTCAGAACAAAAGAACGGTATTTCCTACACATACAGACCATATCTAGTTCAACTCTGCTTCTGAAACTGAAACAAACCACAGGTCCTCTAACATCCAATGCTTGTCAGTTAAGATGAGAAACGTGTGAGCTTCGTGAAGAGATGTAGTTCGTTTGAGCTATAAAATAACGGCCCTTACCTGAAACGAAATCTTGTTTTTTAGGAAGACTCAGAGCCTGAGATTTAACTCCATTTCTGAAGTGAAACACACAGCAGAGTTCTCATCCATTGATCACACTCTGCTTTAGAGCAAGAAGCACGCTCTAACTTTCTAGAGTCTCTAAGACAGCAGGAAACATGAGTGTGCTGAGAACAAAAGAACGGTGTTTCGTACACATATGGACCATATCTATTGCAACTCAGTTTCTGAAATTGATACAAAGCACTGGTCCTCTAACATCCAAGCTTGTCAGTTAAGATGAGAAACATGTGAGCTTCGTGAACGATGTAGTTAGTTTGACCTGAAAAGTGACTGCCCTTACTTGAAACAAAGTCTTGCTTGTAGGAAGACACAGTGCCTGGGTTTTAACTCCACTTCTGAAGGGAAACACACAGCATAGTTCTCATCCATGGATCACACTCTGCTTTAGAGCAAGAAGCACGCTCTAGCTTTCTACAGTCTCTAAGACAGCTGGAAAAGTGAGGGTGCTGAGAACAAAAGAACGGTGTTTCCTACACATATGGACCATATCTAGTCCAACTCTGCCTCTTAAACTGATACAAAGCACAGGTCCTCTAACATCCAATGCTTGTCATTTAAGATGAGAAACGTGTGATCTTTGTGAATGATGTAGTTTGTTTGAGCTGAAGAGTGCCTGCCCTTACCTGTAACGAAGTAGTGCTTGTAGGAAGACACAGTGCCTGGGTTTTAACTCCACTTGTGAAGGGAAACACACAGCATAGTTCTCATCCATGGATCACACTCTGCTTTAGAACAAGAAGCACGCCCTTGCTTTCTAGAATCTCTAATACAGCAGTAACTTGAGTGTGCTCAGAACAAAAGAACAGTGTTTCCTACACATACAGACCATATCTTGTTCAACTCTGATTCTGAAACTGTAACAAACCCCAGTTCCTCTAATATCAAATGCTTCTCATTTAAGATGAGAAACGTGTGAGCTTTGTGAACGATGTAGTTCGTTTGAGCTGTAAAGTAACAGCCCTTACCTGAAACGAAGTCTTGTTTTTTAGGAAGACTCAGAGCCTGGGATTTAACTCCATTTCTGAAGAGAAACACACAGCAGAGTTCTCATTCATTGATCACACTCTGCTTTAGAGCAAGAAGCACGCTCTAGCTTTCTAGATTCTCTAAGACAGCAGGAAAAGTGAGTGTGCTGAGAACAAAAGAACGGTGTTTCCTACACATACGGACCATATCTATTCCAACTCTGCTTCTGAAACTGATACAAAGCACTTTTCCTCTAACATCCGATGCTTGTCGTTTAAGATGAGAAGCTTGTGAGTTCGTGAACGATGTAGTTCGTTTGAGCTGTAAAGTAACTGCCCTTACCTGATTTGAAGTCTTGCTTGTAGGAAGACTCAGAGCCTGGGATTTAACTCCATTTCTTAAGAGAAACACACAGCAGAGTTCTCATATATAGATCACACTCTGCTTTAGAGCGAGAAGCACGCTCTTGCTTTCTAGCGTCTCTAAGACAGCAGGAAACATGAGTGTGCTGAGAACAAAAGAACGGTGTTTCCTACACATACGGACCATATCTAGTCCAACTCTGCCTCTTAAACTGATACAAAGCACAGGTCCTCTAACATCCAATGGTTGTCATTTAAGATGAGAAACGTGTGAGCTTCGTGAACGATGTAGTTCGTTTGAGCTGAAAAGTGACTGCCTTTAGCTGAAACGAATTCTTGATTGTAGGACGACACACACACTGGGTTTTAACTCCATTTCTGAAGGGAAACACACAGCATAGTTCTCATCGATGGATCACACTCTGCTTTAGAGCAAGAAGCACGCTCTTGTTTTCTAGATTCTCTAATACAGCAGGAAACGTGAGTGTGCTGAGAACAAAAGAACGGTGTTTCCTACACATACCCACCATATCTAGTCCAACTCTGCCTCTTAAATTGATACAAAGCACAGGTCCTCTAACATCCAATGGTTGTCATTTAAGATGAGAAACGTGTGAGCTTCGTGAACGATGTAGTTCGTTTGAGCTGTAAAGTAACAGCCTTTACCTGAAACAAAGTCTTGTTTTTTAGGAAGACTCAGAGCCTGAGATTTAACTCCATTTCTGAAGTGAAACACACAGCAGAGTTCTCATCCATTGATCACACTCTGCTTTAGAGCAAGAAGCACGCTCTAGCTTTCTAGAGTCTCTAAGACAGCAGGCACGTGAGTGTGCTGATAACAAAAGAACGGTGTTTCCTACACATATGGACCATATCTATTGCAACTCTGTTTCTGAAATTGATACAAAGCACAGGTCCTCTAACATCCAAGCTTGTCAGTTAAGATGAGAAACATGTGAGCTTAGTGAACAATGTAGTTAGTTTGAGCTGAAAATTGACTGCCCTTACTTGAAACGAATTCTTGCTTGTAGGAAGACACAGAGCCTAGAATTTAACTCCATTTCTGAAAGGAAACACACAGCATAGTTCTCTTCCATGGACCACACTCTGCTTTAGAGCAAGAAGCACCCTCTTGCTTTCTAGAGTCTCTAAGACAGCAGGAAACATGAGTGTGCTGAGAACAAAAGAACGGTGTTTCCTACACATACGGACCATAACTAGTCCAACTCTGCCTCTTAAATTGATACAAAGCACAGGTCCTCTAACATCCAATGCTTGTCAGTTAAGAAGAGAAACATGTGAGCTTCGTGAACGATGTAGTTAGTTTGAGCTGAAAAGTGACTGCCCTTACTTGAAACGACGTCTTGCTTGTAGGAAGATACAGAGCCTGGAATTTAACTCCATTTCAGAAAGGAAACACAGAGCATAGTTCTCATCAATGGATCACACTCTGCTTTCGAGAAAGAAGCATGCTCTTGCTTTCTAGAGTCTCTAAGAGAGCAGGAAACATGAGTGTTCTGAGAACAAAAGTACGGTGTTTCCTACACATACGGACCATATCTAGTCCAACTCTGCCTCTTAAATTGATACAAAGCACAGGTCCTCTAACATCCAATATTTGTCATTTAAGATGAGAAACGTGTGAGCTTCGTGAACGATGTAGTTCATTTGAGCTGAAAAGTGACAGCCCTTACCTGAAATGAATTCTTGATTGTAGGAAGACACAGAGACTGGGATTTAACTCCATTTCTGAAAGGAAACACACAGCATAGTTCTCATCCATGGATCACACTCTGCTTTAGAGCAAGAAGCATGCTCTTGCTTTCTAGATGCTCTAATACAGCAGGAAACATGAGTGTGCTAAGAACAAATGAACAGTGTTTCCTACACATACGGACCATATCTAGTCCAACTCTGCTGCTGAAACTGATACAAAGCACTGGTCCTCTAACATCCAATGCTTGTCATTTAAGATGAGAAACGTGTGAGCTTCGTGATCGATGTAGTTTGTTTAAGCTGAAAAGTGACTGCCCTTAACTGAAAGGAAGTCTTTCTTGTATGAAGACACAGAGCCTGGAATTTAACTCCATTTCTGAAGAAACTCACAGCAGAGTTCTCATCCATTGATTACACTCTGCTTTAGAGCAAGAAGCACGCTCTAGCGTTCTAGAGTCTCTAAGACAGCAGGAAACATGAGTGTGCTGAGAACAAAGGAACGGTGTTTCCTACACATACAGACCATATGTATTCCAATTCTGCTTCTTAAACTGATACAAAGCACTGGTCCTCTAGCATCCGATGTTTGTCAGTTAAGATGAGAAACGTGTGATATCGTGAACGATGTAGTTCCTTTGAGCTATAAAGTAACTGCCCTTACCTGAACCAAATCTTGCTTGTAGGAAGACTCAGAGCCTGGGATTCAACTCCATTTCTGAAGAGAAACACACAGCAGTGTTCTCATATATAGATCACACTCTGCTTTAGAGCAAGAAGCACGCTCTTGCTTTCCAGAGTCACTAAGACAGCAGGAAACGTGAGTGTGATGAGAACAAAAGAACGGTGTTTCCTACACATAGGGACCATATCTATTCCAACTCTGCTTCTGAAACTGATACAAAGCACTGGTCCTCTAACATCCAATGCTTGTCAGTTAAGATGAGAAACGTGTGAGCTTTGTGAACGATGTAGTTCGTTTGAGCAGAAAAGTGACTGCCCTTACCTGCAACAAAGTAGTGCTTGTAGGACGACACAGAGCCTGGGATTTAACTCCTTTTCAGAAGGGAAACACACAGCATAGTTCTCATCCATGGATCACACTCTGCTTTAGAGAAAGAAGAACGCTCTCGCTTTCTAGAATCTCTAATACAGCAGGAAAGTTGAGTGTGCTCAGAACAAAAGAACGGTATTTCCTACACATACAGACCATATCTAGTTCAACTCTGCTTCTGAAACTGAAACAAACCACAGGTCCTCTAACATCCAATGCTTGTCAGTTAAGATGAGAAACGTGTGAGCTTCGTGAAGAGATGTAGTTCGTTTGAGCTATAAAATAACGGCCCTTACCTGAAACGAAATCTTGTTTTTTAGGAAGACTCAGAGCCTGAGATTTAACTCCATTTCTGAAGTGAAACACACAGCAGAGTTCTCATCCATTGATCACACTCTGCTTTAGAGCAAGAAGCACGCTCTAACTTTCTAGAGTCTCTAAGACAGCAGGAAACATGAGTGTGCTGAGAACAAAAGAACGGTGTTTCGTACACATATGGACCATATCTATTGCAACTCAGTTTCTGAAATTGATACAAAGCACTGGTCCTCTAACATCCAAGCTTGTCAGTTAAGATGAGAAACATGTGAGCTTCGTGAACGATGTAGTTAGTTTGACCTGAAAAGTGACTGCCCTTACTTGAAACAAAGTCTTGCTTGTAGGAAGACACAGTGCCTGGGTTTTAACTCCACTTCTGAAGGGAAACACACAGCATAGTTCTCATCCATGGATCACACTCTGCTTTAGAGCAAGAAGCACGCTCTAGCTTTCTACAGTCTCTAAGACAGCTGGAAAAGTGAGGGTGCTGAGAACAAAAGAACGGTGTTTCCTACACATATGGACCATATCTAGTCCAACTCTGCCTCTTAAACTGATACAAAGCACAGGTCCTCTAACATCCAATGCTTGTCATTTAAGATGAGAAACGTGTGATCTTTGTGAATGATGTAGTTTGTTTGAGCTGAAGAGTGCCTGCCCTTACCTGTAACGAAGTAGTGCTTGTAGGAAGACACAGTGCCTGGGTTTTAACTCCACTTGTGAAGGGAAACACACAGCATAGTTCTCATCCATGGATCACACTCTGCTTTAGAACAAGAAGCACGCCCTTGCTTTCTAGAATCTCTAATACAGCAGTAACTTGAGTGTGCTCAGAACAAAAGAACAGTGTTTCCTACACATACAGACCATATCTTGTTCAACTCTGATTCTGAAACTGTAACAAACCCCAGTTCCTCTAATATCAAATGCTTCTCATTTAAGATGAGAAACGTGTGAGCTTTGTGAACGATGTAGTTCGTTTGAGCTGTAAAGTAACAGCCCTTACCTGAAACGAAGTCTTGTTTTTTAGGAAGACTCAGAGCCTGGGATTTAACTCCATTTCTGAAGAGAAACACACAGCAGAGTTCTCATTCATTGATCACACTCTGCTTTAGAGCAAGAAGCACGCTCTAGCTTTCTAGATTCTCTAAGACAGCAGGAAAAGTGAGTGTGCTGAGAACAAAAGAACGGTGTTTCCTACACATACGGACCATATCTATTCCAACTCTGCTTCTGAAACTGATACAAAGCACTTTTCCTCTAACATCCGATGCTTGTCGTTTAAGATGAGAAGCGTGTGAGTTCGTGAACGATGTAGTTCGTTTGAGCTGTAAAGTAACTGCCCTTACCTGATTCGAAGTCTTGCTTGTAGGAAGACTCAGAGCCTGGGATTTAACTCCATTTCTTAAGAGAAACACACAGCAGAGTTCTCATATATAGATCACACTCTGCTTTAGAGCGAGAAGCACGCTCTTGCTTTCTAGCGTCTCTAAGACAGCAGGAAACATGAGTGTGCTGAGAACAAAAGAACGGTGTTTCCTACACATACGGACCATATCTAGTCCAACTCTGCCTCTTAAACTGATACAAAGCACAGGTCCTCTAACATCCAATGGTTGTCATTTAAGATGAGAAACGTGTGAGCTTCGTGAACGATGTAGTTCGTTTGAGCTGAAAAGTGACTGCCTTTAGCTGAAACGAATTCTTGATTGTAGGACGACACACACACTGGGTTTTAACTCCATTTCTGAAGGGAAACACACAGCATAGTTCTCATCGATGGATCACACTCTGCTTTAGAGCAAGAAGCACGCTCTTGTTTTCTAGATTCTCTAATACAGCAGGAAACGTGAGTGTGCTGAGAACAAAAGAACGGTGTTTCCTACACATACCCACCATATCTAGTCCAACTCTGCCTCTTAAATTGATACAAAGCACAGGTCCTCTAACATCCAATGGTTGTCATTTAAGATGAGAAACGTGTGAGCTTCGTGAACGATGTAGTTCGTTTGAGCTGTAAAGTAACAGCCTTTACCTGAAACAAAGTCTTGTTTTTTAGGAAGACTCAGAGCCTGAGATTTAACTCCATTTCTGAAGTGAAACACACAGCAGAGTTCTCATCCATTGATCACACTCTGCTTTAGAGCAAGAAGCACGCTCTAGCTTTCTAGAGTCTCTAAGACAGCAGGCACGTGAGTGTGCTGATAACAAAAGAACGGTGTTTCCTACACATATGGACCATATCTATTGCAACTCTGTTTCTGAAATTGATACAAAGCACAGGTCCTCTAACATCCAAGCTTGTCAGTTAAGATGAGAAACATGTGAGCTTAGTGAACAATGTAGTTAGTTTGAGCTGAAAATTGACTGCCCTTACTTGAAACGAATTCTTGCTTGTAGGAAGACACAGAGCCTAGAATTTAACTCCATTTCTGAAAGGAAACACACAGCATAGTTCTCTTCCATGGACCACACTCTGCTTTAGAGCAAGAAGCACCCTCTTGCTTTCTAGAGTCTCTAAGACAGCAGGAAACATGAGTGTGCTGAGAACAAAAGAACGGTGTTTCCTACACATACGGACCATAACTAGTCCAACTCTGCCTCTTAAATTGATACAAAGCACAGGTCCTCTAACATCCAATGCTTGTCAGTTAAGAAGAGAAACATGTGAGCTTCGTGAACGATGTAGTTAGTTTGAGCTGAAAAGTGACTGCCCTTACTTGAAACGACGTCTTGCTTGTAGGAAGATACAGAGCCTGGAATTTAACTCCATTTCAGAAAGGAAACACAGAGCATAGTTCTCATCAATGGATCACACTCTGCTTTCGAGAAAGAAGCATGCTCTTGCTTTCTAGAGTCTCTAAGACAGCAGGAAACATGAGTGTTCTGAGAACAAAAGTACGGTGTTTCCTACACATACGGACCATATCTAGTCCAACTCTGCCTCTTAAATTGATACAAAGCACAGGTCCTCTAACATCCAATATTTGTCATTTAAGATGAGAAACGTGTGAGCTTCGTGAACGATGTAGTTCATTTGAGCTGAAAAGTGACAGCCCTTACCTGAAATGAATTCTTGATTGTAGGAAGACACAGAGACTGGAATTTAACTCCATTTCTGAAAGGAAACACACAGCATAGTTCTCATCCATGGATCACACTCTGCTTTAGAGCAAGAAGCATGCTCTTGCTTTCTAGATGCTCTAATACAGCAGGAAACATGAGTGTGCTAAGAACAAATGAACAGTGTTTCCTACACATACGGACCATATCTAGTCCAACTCTGCTGCTGAAACTGATACAAAGCACTGGTCCTCTAACATCCAATGCTTGTCATTTAAGATGAGAAACGTGTGAGCTTCGTGATCGATGTAGTTCGTTTAAGCTGAAAAGTGACTGCCCTTAACTGAAAGGAAGTCTTTCTTGTATGAAGACACAGAGCCTGGAATTTAACTCCATTTCTGAAGAAACTCACAGCAGAGTTCTCATCCATTGATTACACTCTGCTTTAGAGCAAGAAGCACGCTCTAGCGTTCTAGAGTCTCTAAGACAGCAGGAAACATGAGTGTGCTGAGAACAAAGGAACGGTGTTTCCTACGCATACAGACCATATGTATTCCAATTCTGCTTCTTAAACTGATACAAAGCACTGGTCCTCTAACATCCGATGCTTGTCAGTTAAGATGAGAAACATGTGAGCTTCGTGAACGATGTAGTTCCTTTGAGCTGTGAAGTAACTGCCCTTACCTGAACCAAATCTTGCTTGTAGGAAGACTCAGAGCCTGGGATTTAACTCCATTTCTGAAGAGAAACACACAGCAGAGTTCTCATATATAGATCACACTCTGCTTTAGAGCAAGAAGCACGCTCTTGCTTTCCAGAGTCACTAAGACAGCAGGAAACGTGAGTGTGATGAGAACAAAAGAACGGTGTTTCCTACACATAGGGACCATATCTATTCCAACTCTGCTTCTGAAACTGATACAAAGCACTGGTCCTCTAACATCCAATGCTTGTCAGTTAAGATGAGAATCGTGTGAGCTTTGTGAACGATGTAGTTCGTTTGAGCAGAAAAGTGACTGCCCTTACCTGAAACAAAGTAGTGCTTGTAGGAAGACACAGAGCCTGGGATTTAACTCCTTTTCAGAAGGGAAACACACAGCATAGTTCTCATCCATGGATCACACTCTGCTTTAGAGCAAGAAGCATGCCCTTGCTTTCTAGAATCTCTAATACAGCAGTAACTTGAGTGTGCTCAGAAAAAAAGAACAGTGTTTCCTACACATACAGACCATATCTTGTTCAACTCTGATTCTGAAACTGAAACAAACCCCAGTTCCTCTAATATCAAATGCTTCTCATTTAAGATGAGAAACGTGTGAGCTTTGTGAACGATGTAGTTCGTTTGAGCTGTAAAGTAACAGCCCTTACCTGAAACGAAGTCTTGTTTTTTAGGAAGACTCAGAGCCTGGGATTTAACTCCATTTCTGAAGAGAAACACACAGCAGAGTTCTCATTCATTGATCACACTCTGCTTTAGAGCAAGAAGCACGCTCTAGCTGTCTAGAGTCTCTAAGACAGCAGGAAAAGTGAGTGTGCTGAGAACAAAAGAACGGTGTTTCCTACACATACGGACCATATCTATTCCAACTCTGCTTCTGAAACTGATACAAAGCACTTCTCCTCTAACATCCGATGCTTGTCGTTTAAGATGAGAAGCGTGTGAGTTCGTGAACGATGTAGTTCGTTGGAGCTGTAAAGTAACTGCCCTTACCTGATTCGAAGTCTTGCTTGTAGGAAGACTCAGAGCCTGGGATTTAACTCCATTTCTTAAGAGAAACACACAGCAGAGTTCTCATATATAGATCACACTCTGCTTTAGAGCGAGAAGCACGCTCTTGCTTTCTAGCGTCTCTAAGACAGCAGGAAACATGAGTGTGCTGAGAACAAAAGAACGGTGTTTCCTACACATACGGACCATATCTAGTCCAACTCTGCCTCTTAAACTTATACAAAGCACAGGTCCTCTAACATCCAATGGTTGTCATTTAAGATGAGAAATGTATGAGGTTCGTGAACGATGTAGTTCGTTTGAGGTGAAAAGTGACTGCCCTTACCTAAAACGAATTATTGATTGTAGGAAGACACAGAGACTGGGTTTTAACTCCATTTCTGAAGGGAAACACACAGCATAGTTCTCATCGATGGATCACACTCTGCTTTAGAGCAAGAAGCACGCTCTTGTTTTCTAGATTCTCTAATACAGCAGGAAACGTGAGTGTGCTGAGAACAAAAGAACGGTGTTTCCTACACATACCCACCATATCTAGTCCAACTCTGCCTCTTAAATTGATACAAAGCACAGGTCCTCTAAAATCCAATGGTTGTCATTTAAGATGAGAAACGTGTGAGCTTCGTGAACGATGTAGTTCGTTTGAGCTGTAAAGTAACGGCCCTTACCTGAAACAAAGTCTTGTTTTTTAGGAAGACTCAGAGCCTGAGTTTTAACTCCATTTCTGAAGTGAAACACACAGCAGAGTTCTCATCCATTGATCACACTCTGCTTTAGAGCAAGAAGCACGCTATAGCTTTCTAGAGTCTCTAAGACAGCAGGCACGTGAGTGTGCTGATAACAAAAGAACGGTGTTTCCTACACATATGGACCATATCTATTGCAACTCTGTTTCTGAAATTGATACAAAGCACAGGTCCTCTAACATCCAAGCTTGTCAGTTAAGATGAGAAACATGTGAGCTTAGTGAACAATGTAGTTAGTTTGAGCTGAAAATTGACTGCCCTTACTTGAAACGAATTCTTGCTTGTAGGAAGACACAGAGCCTAGAATTTAACTCCATTTCTGAAAGGAAACACACAGCATAGTTCTCTTCCATGGACCACACTCTGCTTTAGAGCAAGAAGCACCCTCTTGCTTTCTAGAGTCTCTAAGACAGCAGGAAACATGAGTGTGCTGAGAACAAAAGAACGGTGTTTCCTACACATACGGACCATAACTAGTCCAACTCTGCCTCTTAAATTGATACAAAGCACAGGTCCTCTAACATCCAATGCTTGTCATTTAAGATGAGAAACGTGTGAGCTTCGTGAACGATGTAGTTCATTTGAGCTGAAAAGTGACAGCCCTAACCTGAAATGAATTCTTGATTGTAGGAAGACACAGAGACTGGGATTTAACTCCATTTCTGAAAGGAAACACACAGCATAGTTCTCATCCATGGATCACACTCTGCTTTAGAGCAAGAAGCATGCTCTTGCTTTCTAGATTCTCTAATACAGCAGGAAACATGAGTGTGCTAAGAACAAATGAACAGTGTTTCCTACACATACGGACCATATCTAGTCCAACTCTGCTGCTGAAACTGATACAAAGCACTGGTCCTCTAACATCCAATGCTTGTCATTTAAGATGAGAAACGTGTGAGCTTCGTGATCGATGTAGTTCGTTTAAGCTGAAAAGTGACTGCCCTTAACTGAAAGGAAGTCTTTCTTGTATGAAGACACAGAGCCTGGAATTTAACTCCATTTCTGAAGAAACTCACAGCAGAGTTCTCATCCATTGATTACACTCTGCTTTAGAGCAAGAAGCACACTCTAGCGTTCTAGAGTCTCTAAGACAGCAGGAAACATGAGTGTGCTGAGAACAAAGGAACGGTGTTTCCTACACATACAGACCATATGTATTCCAATTCTGCTTCTTAAACTGATACAAAGCACTGGTCCTCTAACATCCAATGCTTGTCAGTTAAGATGAGAATCGTGTGAGCTTTGTGAACGATGTAGTTCGTTTGAGCAGAAAAGTGACTGCCCTTACCTGAAACAAAGTAGTGCTTGTAGGAAGACACAGAGCCTGGGATTTAACTCCTTTTCAGAAGGGAAACACACAGCATAGTTCTCATCCATGGATCACACTCTGCTTTAGAGCAAGAAGCATGCCCTTGCTTTCTAGAATCTCTAATACAGCAGTAACTTGAGTGTGCTCAGAACAAAAGAACAGTGTTTCCTACACATACAGACCATATGTTGTTCAACTCTGATTCTGAAACTGAAACAAACCCCAGTTCCTCTAATATCAAATGCTTCTCATTTAAGATGAGAAACGTGTGAGCTTTGTGAACGATGTAGTTCGTTTGAGCTGTAAAGTAACAGCCCTTACCTGAAACGAAGTCTTGTTTTTTAGGAAGACTCAGAGCCTGGGATTTAACTCCATTTCTGAAGAGAAACACACAGCAGAGTTCTCATTCATTGATCACACTCTGCTTTAGAGCAAGAAGCACGCTCTAGCTTTCTAGAGTCTCTAAGACAGCAGGAAAAGTGAGTGTGCTGAGAACAAAAGAACGGTGTTTCCTACACATACGGACCATATCTATTCCAACTCTGCTTCTGAAACTGATACAAAGCACTTTTCCTCTAACATCCGATGCTTGTCATTTAAGATGAGAAGCGTGGGAGTTCGTGAACAATGTAGTTCGTTTGAGCTGTAAAGTAACTGCCCTTACCTGATTCGAAGTCTTGCTTGTAGGAAGACTCAGAGCCTGGGATTTAACTCCATTTCTTAAGAGAAACATACAGCAGAGTTCTCATATATAGATCACACTCTGCTTTAGAGCGAGAAGCACGCTCTTGCTTTCTAGCGTCTCTAAGACAGCAGGAAACATGAGTGTGCTGAGAACAAAAGAACGGTGTTTCCTACACATACGGACCATATCTAGTCCAACTCTGCCTCTTAAACTGATACAAAGCACAGGTCCTCTAACATCCAAAGGTTGTCATTTAAGATGAGAAACGTGTGAGCTTCGTGAACGATGTAGTTCCTTTGAGCTGAAAAGTGACTGCCTTTACCTGAAACGAATTCTTGATTGTAGGAAGACACACAGACTGGGTTTTAACTCCATTTCTGAAGGGAAACACACAGCATAGTTCTCATCGATGGATCACACTCTGCTTTAGAGCAAGAAGCACGCTCTTGTTTTCTAGATTCTCTAATACAGCAGGAAACATGAGTGTGCTGAGAACAAAAGAACGGTGTTTCCTACACATACCCACCATATCTAGTCCAACTCTGCCTCTTAAATTGATACAAAGCACAGGTCCTCTAAAATCCAATGGTTGTCATTTAAGATGAGAAACGTGTGAGCTTCGTGAACGATGTAGTTCGTTTGAGCTGTAAAGTAACGGCCCTTACCTGAAACAAAGTCTTGTTTTTTAGGAAGACTCAGAGCCTGAGATTTAACTCCATTTCTGAAGTGAAACACACAGCAGAGTTCTCATCCATTGATCACACTCTGCTTTAGAGCAAGAAGCACGCTCTAGCTTTCTAGAGTCTCTAAGACAGCAGGCACGTGAGTGTGCAGAGAACAAAAGAACGGTGTTTCCTACACATATGGACCATATCTATTGCAACTCTGTTTCTGAAATTGATACAAAGCACAGGTCCTCTAACATCCAAGCTTGTCAGTTAAGATGAGAAACATGTGAGCTTAGTGAACGATGTAGTTAGTTTGAGCTGAAAATTGACTGCCCTTACTTGAAACGAATTCTTGCTTGTAGGAAGACACAGAGCCTAGAATTTAACTCCATTTCTGAAAGGAAACACACAGCATAGTTCTCATCCATGGACCACACTCTACTTTAGAGCAAGAAGCACCCTCTTGCTTTCTAGAGTCTCTAAGACAGCAGGAAACATGAGTGTGCTGAGAACAAAAGAACGGTGTTTCCTACACATACGGACCATAACTAGTCCAACTCTGCCTCTTAAATTGATACAAAGCACAGGTCCTCTAACATCCAATGCTTGTCAGTTAAGAAGAGAAACATGTGAGCTTCGTGAACGATGTAGTTAGTTTGAGCTGAAAAGTGACTGCCCTTACTTGAAACGACGTCTTGCTTGTAGGAAGATACAGAGCCTGGAATTTAACTCCATTTCAGAAAGGAAACACAGAGCATAGTTCTCATCAATGGATCACACTCTGCTTTCGAGAAAGAAGCATGCTCTTGCTTTCTAGAGTCTCTAAGACAGCAGGAAACATGAGTGTTCTGAGAACAAAAGTACGGTGTTTCCTACACATACGGACCATATCTAGTCCAACTCTGCCTCTTAAATTGATACAAAGCACAGGTCCTCTAACATCCAATATTTGTCATTTAAGATGAGAAACGTGTGAGCTTCGTGAACGATGTAGTTCATTTGAGCTGAAAAGTGACAGCCCTTACCTGAAACGAATTCTTGATTGTAGGAAGACACAGAGACTGGGATTTAACTCCATTTCTGAAAGGAAACACACAGCATAGTTCTCATCCATGGATCACACTCTGCTTTAGAGCAAGAAGCATGCTCTTGCTTTCTAGATTCTCTAATACAGCAGGAAACATGAGTGTGCTAAGAACAAATGAACAGTGTTTCCTACACATACGGACCATATCTAGTCCAACTCTGCTGCTGAAACTGATACAAAGCACTGGTCCTCTAACATCCAATGCTTGTCATTTAAGATGAGAAACGTGTGAGCTTCGTGATCGATGTAGTTCGTTTAAGCTGAAAAGTGACTGCCCTTAACTGAAAGGAAGTCTTTCTTGTATAAAGACACAGAGCCTGGAATTTAACTCCATTTCTGAAGAAACTCACAGCAGAGTTCTTATCCATTGATTACACTCTGCTTTAGAGCAAGAAGCACGCTCTTGCTTTCCAGAGTCACTAAGACAGCAGGAAACGTGAGTGTGATGAGAACAAAAGAACGGTGTTTCCTACACATAGGGACCATATCTATTCCAACTCTGCTTCTGAAACTGATACAAAGCACTGGTCCTCTAACATCCAATGCTTGTCAGTTAAGATGAGAATCGTGTGAGCTTTGTGAACGATGTAGTTCGTTTGAGCAGAAAAGTGACTGCCCTTACCTGAAACAAAGTAGTGCTTGTAGGAAGACACAGAGCCTGGGATTTAACTCCTTTTCAGAAGGGAAACACACAGCTTAGTTCTCATCCATGGATCACACTCTGCTTTAGAGCAAGAAGCACGCCCTTGCTTTCTAGAATCTCTAATACAGCAGTAACTTGAGTGTGCTCAGAACAAAAGAACAGGGTTTCCTACACATACAGACCATATCTTGTTCAACTCTGATTCTGAAACTGAAACAAACCCCAGTTCCTCTAATATCAAATGCTTCTCATTTAAGATGAGAAACGTGTGAGCTTTGTGAACGATGTAGTTCGTTTGAGCTGTAAAGTAACAGCCCTTACCTAAAACGAAGTCTTGTTTTTTAGGAAGACTCAGAGCCTGGGATTTAACTCCATTTCTGAAGAGAAACACACAGCAGAGTTCTCATTCATTGATCACACTCTGCTTTAGAGCAAGAAGCACGCTCTAGCTTTCTAGAGTCTCTAAGACAGCAGGAAAAGTGAGTGTGCTGAGAACAAAAGAACGGTGTTTCCTACACATACGGACCATATCTATTCCAACTCTGCTTCTGAAACTGATACAAAGCACTTTTCCTGTAACATCCGATGCTTGTCATTTAAGATGAGAAGCGTGGGAGTTCATGAACAATGTAGTTCGTTTGAGCTGTAAAGTAACTGCCCTTACCTGATTCGAAGTCTTGCTTGTAGGAAGACCCGCCTGGGATTTAACTCCATTTCTTAAGAGAAACACACAGCAGAGTTCTCATATATAGATCACACTCTGCTTTAGAGCGAGAAGCACGCTCTTGCTTTCTAGCGTCTCTAAGACAGCAGGAAACATGAGTGTGCTGAGAACAAAAGAACGGTGTTTCCTACACATACCCACCATATCTAGTCCAACTCTGCCTCTTAAACTGATACAAAGCACAGGTCCTCTAACATCCAAAGGTTGTCATTTAAGATGAGAAACGTGTGAGCTTCGTGAACGATGTAGTTCGTTTGAGCTGAAAAGTGACTGCCTTTACCTGAAACGAATTCTTGATTGTAGGAAGACACACAGACTGGGTTTTAACTCCATTTCTGAAGGGAAACACACAGCATAGTTCTCATCGATGGATCACACTCTGCTTTAGAGCAAGAAGCACGCTCTTGTTTTCTAGATTCTCTAATACAGCAAGAAACGTGAGTGTGCTGAGAACAAAAGAACGGTGTTTCCTACACATACCCACCATATCTAGTCCAACTCTGCCTCTTAAATTGATACAAAGCACAGGTCCTCTAAAATCCAATGGTTGTCATTTAAGATGAGAAACGTGTGAGCTTCGTGAACGATGTAGTTCGTTTGAGCTGTAAAGTAACGGCCCTTACCTGAAACAAAGTCTTGTTTTTTAGGAAGACTCAGAGCCTGAGATTTAACTCCATTTCTGAAGTGAAACACACAGCAGAGTTCTCATCCATTGATCACACTCTGCTTTAGAGCAAGAAGCACGCTCTAGCTTTCTAGAGTCTCTAAGACAGCAGGCACGTGAGTGTGCTGAGAACAAAAGAACGGTGTTTCCTACACATATGGACCATATCTATTGCAACTCTGTTTCTGAAATTGATACAAAGCACAGGTCCTCTAACATCCAAGCTTGTCAGTTAAGATGAGAAACATGTGAGCTTCGTGAATGATGTAGTTAGTTTGAGCTGAAAAGTGACTGCCCTTACTTGAAACAAAATCTTGCTTGTAGGAAGACACAGAGCCTGGGTTTTAACTCCATTTCAGAAGGGAAACACACAGCATAGTTCTGATCCATGGATCACACTCTGCTTTAGAGCAAGAAGAACGCTCTTGCTTTCTAGAATCTCTAATACAGCAGGAAAGTTGAGTGTGCTCAGAACAAAAGAACGGTGTTTCTACACATTCAGACCATATCTAGTTCAACTCTGCTTCTGAAACTGAAACAAACCATAGGTCCTCTAACATCCAATGCTTGTCAGTTAAGATGAGAAACGTGTGAGCTTCGTGAACGATGTAGTTCGTTTGAGCTGTAATGTAACTGCCCTTACTTGAAACGAAGTCTTGTGTGTAGGAAGACACAGAGCCGGGATTTAACTCCATTTCAGAAGGGAAACACACAGCATAGTTCTCATCCATGGTTCACACTCTGCTTTAGAGTAAGAAGAACGTTCTTGCCTTCTAGAATCTCTAATACAGCAGGAAACTTGATTGTGCTCAGAACAAAATAACGGTGTTTTCTACACATATACGGAACATATCTAGTCCAACTCTGCTTCTGGAATTGATACAAAGCACAGGTCCTCTAACATCCAATGCTTGTCAGTTAAGATGAGAAACATGTGAGCTTAGTGAACGATGTAGTTAGTTTGAGCTGAAAAGTGACTGCCCTTACTTGAAACGAATTCTTGCTTGTAGGAAGACACAGAGCCTAGAATGTAACTCCATTTCTGAAAAGAAACACACAGCATAGTTCTCACCCATGGATCACACTCTGCTTTAGAGCAAGAAGCACCCTCTTGCTTTCTAGAGTCTCTAAGACAGCAGGAAACATGAGTGTGCTGAGAACAAAAGAACGGTGTTTCCTACACATACGGACCATATCTAGTCCAACTCTGCCTCTTAAATTGATACAAAGCACAGGTGCTCTAACATCCAATGCTTGTCATTTAAGATGAGAAACATGTGAGCTTCGTGAACGATGTAGTTAGTTTGAGCTGAAAAGTGACTGCCCTTACTTGAAACGAAGTCTTGCTTGTAGGAAGACACAGAGTATGGAATTTAACTCCTTTTCTGAAAGGAAACACACAGCATAGTTCTCATAAATGGATCACACTCTGCTTTCGAGCAAGAAGCATGCTCTTGCTTTCTAGAGTCTCTAAGACAGCAGGAAACATGAGTGTTCTGAGAACAAAGTACGGTGTTTCCTACACATACGGACCATATCTAGTCCAACTCTGCCTCTTAAATTGATACAAAGCACAGGTCCTCTAACATCCAATATTTGTCATTTAAGATGAGAAACGTGTGAGCTTCGTGAACGATGTAGTTCATTTGAGCTGAAAAGTGACAGCCCTTACCTGAAACGAAATCTTGATTGTAGGAAGACACAGAGACTGGGATTTAACTCCATTTCTGAAAGGAAACACACAGCATAGTTCTCATCCATGGATCACACCCTGCTTTAGAGCAAGAACCACGCTCTTGCTTTCTAGATTCTCTAATACAGCAGGAAACATGAGTGTGCTAAGAACAAATGAACGGTGTTTCCTACACATACGGACCATATCTAGTCCAACTCTGCTGCTGAAACTGATACAAAGCACTGGTCCTCTAACATCCAATGCTTGTCAGTGAAGATGAGAAACGTGTGAGCTTCGTGATCGATGTAGTTCGTTTAAGCTGAAAAGTGACTGCCCTTAATTGAAAGGAAGTCTTTCTTGTATGAAGACACAGAGCCTGGAATTTAACTCCATTTCTGAAGAAACTCACAGCAGAGTTCTCATCCATTGATTACACTCTGCTTTAGAGCAAGAAGCATGCTCTAGCGTTCTAGAGTCTCTAAGACAGCAGGAAACATGAGTGTGCTGAGAACAAAGGAACGGTGCTTCCTACACATGTGGACCATATGTATTCCAATTCTGCTTCTTAAACTGATTCAAAGCACTGGTCCTCTAACATCCGATGCTTGTCACTTAAGATGAGAAACATGTGAGCTTCGTGAACGATGTAGTTCCTTTGAGCTGTGAAGTAACTGCCCTTACCTGAACCAAATCTTGCTTGTAGGAAGACTTAGAGCCTGGGATTTAACTCCATTTCTGAAGAGAAACACACAGCAGAGTTATCATATATAGATCACACTCTGCTTTAGAGCAAGAAGCACGCTCTTGCTTTCCAGAGTCACTAAGACAGCAGGAAACACGAGTGTGATGAGAACAAAAGAACGGTGTTTCCTACACATAGGGACCATATCTATTCCAACTCTGCTTCTGAAACTGATACAAAGCACTGGTCCTCTAACATCCAATGCTTGTCAGTTAAGATGAGAATCGTGTGAGCTTTGTGAACGATGTAGTTCGTTTGAGCAGAAAAGTGACTGCCCTTACCTGAAACAAAGTAGTGCTTGGAGGAAGACACAGAGCCTGGGATTTAACTCCTTTTCAGAAGGGAAACACACAGCATAGTTCTCATCCATGGATCACACTCTGCTTTAGAGCAAGAAGCACGCCCTTGCTTTCTAGAATCTCTAATACAGCAGTAACTTGAGTGTGCTCAGAACAAAAGAACAGGGTTTCCTACACATACAGACCATATCTTGTTCAACTCTGATTCTGAAACTGAAACAAACCCCAGTTCCTCTAATATCAAATGCTTCTCATTTAAGATGAGAAACGTGTGAGCTTTGTGAACGATGTAGTTCGTTTGAGCTGTAAAGTAACAGCCCTTACCTAAAACGAAGTCTTGTTTTTTAGGAAGACTCAGAGCCTGGGATTTAACTCCATTTCTGAAGAGAAACACACAGCAGAGTTCTCATTCATTGATCACACTCTGCTTTAGAGCAAGAAGCACGCTCTAGCTTTCTAGAGTCTCTAAGACAGCAGGAAAAGTGAGTGTGCTGAGAACAAAAGAACGGTGTTTCCTACACATACGGACCATATCTATTCCAACTCTGCTTCTGAAACTGATACAAAGCACTTTTCCTGTAACATCCGATGCTTGTCATTTAAGATGAGAAGCGTGGGAGTTCATGAACAATGTAGTTCGTTTGAGCTGTAAAGTAACTGCCCTTACCTGATTCGAAGTCTTGCTTGTAGGAAGACCCGCCTGGGATTTAACTCCATTTCTTAAGAGAAACACACAGCAGAGTTCTCATATATAGATCACACTCTGCTTTAGAGCGAGAAGCACGCTCTTGCTTTCTAGCGTCTCTAAGACAGCAGGAAACATGAGTGTGCTGAGAACAAAAGAACGGTGTTTCCTACACATACGGACCATATCTAGTCCAACTCTGCCTCTTAAACTGATACAAAGCACAGGTCCTCTAACATCCAAAGGTTGTCATTTAAGATGAGAAACGTGTGAGCTTCGTGAACGATGTAGTTCGTTTGAGCTGAAAAGTGACTGCCTTTACCTGAAACGAATTCTTGATTGTAGGAAGACACACAGACTGGGTTTTAACTCCATTTCTGAAGGGAAACACACAGCATAGTTCTCATCGATGGATCACACTCTGCTTTAGAGCAAGAAGCACGCTCTTGTTTTCTAGATTCTCTAATACAGCAAGAAACGTGAGTGTGCTGAGAACAAAAGAACGGTGTTTCCTACACATACCCACCATATCTAGTCCAACTCTGCCTCTTAAATTGATACAAAGCACAGGTCCTCTAAAATCCAATGGTTGTCATTTAAGATGAGAAACGTGTGAGCTTCGTGAACGATGTAGTTCGTTTGAGCTGTAAAGTAACGGCCCTTACCTGAAACAAAGTCTTGTTTTTTAGGAAGACTCAGAGCCTGAGATTTAACTCCATTTCTGAAGTGAAACACACAGCAGAGTTCTCATCCATTGATCACACTCTGCTTTAGAGCAAGAAGCACGCTCTAGCTTTCTAGAGTCTCTAAGACAGCAGGCACGTGAGTGTGCTGAGAACAAAAGAACGGTGTTTCCTACACATATGGACCATATCTATTGCAACTCTGTTTCTGAAATTGATACAAAGCACAGGTCCTCTAACATCCAAGCTTGTCAGTTAAGATGAGAAACATGTGAGCTTCGTGAATGATGTAGTTAGTTTGAGCTGAAAAGTGACTGCCCTTACTTGAAACAAAATCTTGCTTGTAGGAAGACACAGAGCCTGGGTTTTAACTCCATTTCAGAAGGAAAACACACAGCATAGTTCTGATCCATGGATCACACTCTGCTTTAGAGCAAGAAGAACGCTCTTGCTTTCTAGAATCTCTAATACAGCAGGAAAGTTGAGTGTGCTCAGAACAAAAGAACGGTGTTTCTACACATTCAGACCATATCTAGTTCAACTCTGCTTCTGAAACTGAAACAAACCATAGGTCCTCTAACATCCAATGCTTGTCAGTTAAGATGAGAAACGTGTGAGCTTCGTGAACGATGTAGTTCGTTTGAGCTGTAATGTAACTGCCCTTACTTGAAACGAAGTCTTGTGTGTAGGAAGACACAGAGCCGGGATTTAACTCCATTTCAGAAGGGAAACACACAGCATAGTTCTCATCCATGGTTCACACTCTGCTTTAGAGTAAGAAGAACGTTCTTGCCTTCTAGAATCTCTAATACAGCAGGAAACTTGATTGTGCTCAGAACAAAATAACGGTGTTTTCTACACATATACGGAACATATCTAGTCCAACTCTGCTTCTGGAATTGATACAAAGCACAGGTCCTCTAACATCCAATGCTTGTCAGTTAAGATGAGAAACATGTGAGCTTAGTGAACGATGTAGTTAGTTTGAGCTGAAAAGTGACTGCCCTTACTTGAAACGAATTCTTGCTTGTAGGAAGACACAGAGCCTAGAATGTAACTCCATTTCTGAAAAGAAACACACAGCATAGTTCTCACCCATGGATCACACTCTGCTTTAGAGCAAGAAGCACCCTCTTGCTTTCTAGAGTCTCTAAGACAGCAGGAAACATGAGTGTGCTGAGAACAAAAGAACGGTGTTTCCTACACATACGGACCATATCTAGTCCAACTCTGCCTCTTAAATTGATACAAAGCACAGGTGCTCTAACATCCAATGCTTGTCATTTAAGATGAGAAACATGTGAGCTTCGTGAACGATGTAGTTAGTTTGAGCTGAAAAGTGACTGCCCTTACTTGAAACGAAGTCTTGCTTGTAGGAAGACACAGAGTATGGAATTTAACTCCTTTTCTGAAAGGAAACACACAGCATAGTTCTCATAAATGGATCACACTCTGCTTTCGAGCAAGAAGCATGCTCTTGCTTTCTAGAGTCTCTAAGACAGCAGGAAACATGAGTGTTCTGAGAACAAAGTACGGTGTTTCCTACACATACGGAACATATCTAGTCCAACTCTGCCTCTTAAATTGATACAAAGCACAGGTCCTCTAACATCCAATGGTTGTCATTTAAGATGAGAAACGTGTGAGCTTCGTGAACGATGTAGTTCATTTGAGCTGAAAAGTGACAGCCCTTACCTGAAACGAAATCTTGATTGTAGGAAGACACAGAGACTGGGATTTAACTCCATTTCTGAAAGGAAACACACAGCATAGTTCTCATCCATGGATCACACCCTGCTTTAGAGCAAGAACCACGCTCTTGCTTTCTAGATTCTCTAATACAGCAGGAAACATGAGTGTGCTAAGAACAAATGAACGGTGTTTCCTACACATACGGACCATATCTAGTCCAACTCTGCTGCTGAAACTGATACAAAGCACTGGTCCTCTAACATCCAATGCTTGTCAATGAAGATGAGAAACGTGTGAGCTTCGTGATCGATGTAGTTCGTTTAAGCTGAAAAGTGACTGCCCTTAATTGAAAGGAAGTCTTTCTTGTATGAAGACACAGAGCCTGGAATTTAACTCCATTTCTGAAAAAACTCACAGCAGAGTTCTCATCCATTGATTACACTCTGCTTTAGAGCAAGAAGCATGCTCTAGCGTTCTAGAGTCTCTAAGACAGCAGGAAACATGAGTGTGCTGAGAACAAAGGAACGGTGCTTCCTACACATGTGGACCATATGTATTCCAATTCTGCTTCTTAAACTGATTCAAAGCACTGGTCCTCTAACATCCGATGCTTGTCACTTAAGATGAGAAACATGTGAGCTTCGTGAACGATGTAGTTCCTTTGAGCTGTGAAGTAACTGCCCTTACCTGAACCAAATCTTGCTTGTAGGAAGACTCAGAGCCTGGGATTTAACTCCATTTCTGAAGAGAAACACACAGCAGAGTTATCATATATAGATCACACTCTGCTTTAGAGCAAGAAGCACGCTCTTGCTTTCCAGAGTCACTAAGACAGCAGGAAACGTGAGTGTGATGAGAACAAAAGAACGGTGTTTCCTACACATAGGGACCATATCTATTCCAACTCTGCTTCTGAAACTGATACAAAGCACTGGTCCTCTAACATCCAATGCTTGTCAGTTAAGATGAGAATCGTGTGAGCTTTGTGAACGATGTAGTTCGTTTGAGCAGAAAAGTGACTGCCCTTACCTGAAACAAAGTAGTGCTTGGAGGAAGACACAGAGCCTGGGATTTAACTCCTTTTCAGAAGGGAAACACACAGCATAGTTCTCATCCATGGATCACACTCTGCTTTTGAGCAAGAAGCACGCCCTTGCTTTCTAGAATCTCTAATACAGCAGTAACTTGAGTGTGCTCAGAACAAAAGAACAGTGTTTCCTACACATACAGACCATATCTTGTTCAACTCTGATTCTGAAACTGAAACAAACACCAGTTCCTCTAATATCAAATGCTTCTCATTTAAGATGAGAAACGTGTGAGCTTTGTGAACGATTTAGTTCGTTTGAGCTGTAAAGTAACAGCCCTTACCTGAAACGAAGTCTTGTTTTTTAGGAAGACTCAGAGCCTGGGATTTAACTCCATTTCTGAAGAGAAACACACAGCACAGTTCTCATTCATTGATCACACTCTGCTTTAGAGCAAGAAGCACGCTCTAGCTTTCTAGAGTCTCTAAGACAGCAGGAAAAGTGAGTGTGCTGAGAACAAAAGAACGGTGTTTCCTACACATACGGACCATATCTATTCCAACTCTGCCTCTGAAACTGATACAAAGCACTTTTCCTCTAACATCCGATGCTTGTCATTTAAGATGAGAAGCGTGGGAGTTCGTGAACAATGTAGTTCGTTTGAGCTGTAAAGTAACTGCCCTTACATGATTCGAAGTCTTGCTTGTAGGAAGACTCAGAGCCTGGGATTTAACTCCATTTCTTAAGAGAAACACACAGCAGAGTTCTCATATATAGATCACACTCTGCTTTAGAGCGAGAAGCACGCTCTTGCTTTCTAGCGTCTCTAAGACAGCAGGAAACATGAGTGTGCTGAGAACAAAAGAACGGTGTTTCCTACACATACGGACCATATCTAGTCCAACTCTGCCTCTTAAACTGATACAAAGCACAGGTCCTCTAACATCCAAAGGTTGTCATTTAAGATGAGAAACGTGTGAGCTTCGTGAACGATGTAGTTTGTTTGAGCTGAAAAGTGACTGCCTTTACCTGAAACGAATTCTTGATTGTAGGAAGACACACAGACTGGGTTTTAACTCCATTTCTGAAGGGAAACACACAGCATAGTTCTCATCGATGGATCACACTCTGCCTTAGAGCAAGAAGCACGCTCTTGTTTTCTAGATTCTCTAATAGAGCAGGAAACGTGAGTGTGCTGAGAACAAAAGAACGGTGTTTCCTACACATACCCACCATACCTAGTCCAACTCTGCCTCTTAAATTGATACAAAGCACAGGTCCTCTAAAATCCAATGGTTGTCATTTAAGATGAGAAACGTGTGAGCTTCGTGAACAATGTAGTTCTTTTGAGCTGAAAAGTAACGACCCTTACCTGATACAAAGTCTTGTTTTTTAGGAAGACTCAGAGCCTGAGATTTAACTCCATTTCTGAAGTGAAACACACAGCAGAGTTCTCATCCATTGATCACACTCTGCTTTAGAGCAAGAAGCACGCTCTAGCTTTCTAGAGTCTCTAAGACAGCAGGCACGTGAGTGTGCTGAGAACAAAAGAACGGTGTTTCCTACACATATGGACCATATCTATTGCAACTCTGTTTCTGAAATTGATACAAAGCACAGGTCCTCTAACATCCAAGCTTGTCAGTTAAGATGAGAAACATGTGAGCTTCGTGAACGATGTAGTTAGTTTGAGCTGAAAAGTGACTGCCCTTACTTGAAACGAAGTCTTGCTTGTAGGAAGACACAGAGTATGGAATTTAACTCCTTTTCTGAAAGGAAACACACAGCATAGTTCTCATAAATGGATCACACTCTGCTTTCGAGCAAGAAGCATGCTCTTGCTTTCTAGATTCTCTAATACAGCAGGAAACATGAGTGTGCTAAGAACAAATGAACGGTGTTTCTACACATTCAGACCATATCTAGTTCAACTCTGCTTCTGAAACTGAAACAAACCACAGGTCCTCTAACATCCAATGCTTGTCAGTTAAGATGAGAAACGTGTGAGCTTCGTGAACGATGTAGTTCGTTTGAGCTGTAATGTAACTGCCCTTACTTGAAACGAAGTCTTGTGTGTAGGAAGACACAGAGCCGGGATTTAACTCCATTTCAGAAGGGAAACACACAGCATAGTTCTCATCCATGGTTCACACTCTGCTTTAGAGTAAGAAGAACGTTCTTGCCTTCTAGAATCTCTAATACAGCAGGAAACTTGATTGTGCTCAGAACAAAATAACGGTGTTTTCTACACATATACGGAACATATCTAGTCCAACTCTGCTTCTGAAATTGATACAAAGCACAGGTCCTCTAACATCCAATGCTTGTCAGTTAAGATGAGAAACATGTGAGCTTAGTGAACGATGTAGTTAGTTTGAGCTGAAAAGTGAATGCCCTTACTTGAAACGAATTCTTGCTTGTAGGAAGACACAGAACCTAGAATGTAACTCCATTTCTGAAAAGAAACACACAGCATAGTTCTCACCCATGGATCACACTCTGCTTTAGAGCAAGAAGCACCCTCTTGCTTTCTAGAGTCTCTAAGACAGCAGGAAACATGAGTGTGCTGAGAACAAAAGAACGGTGTTTCCTACACATACGGACCATATCTAGTCCAACTCTGCCTCTTAAATTGATACAAAGCACAGGTGCTCTAACATCCAATGCTTGTCATTTAAGATGAGAAACATGTGAGCTTCGTGAACGATGTAGTTAGTTTGAGCTGAAAAGTGACTGCCCTAACTTGAAACGAAGTCTTGCTTGTAGGAAGACACAGAGTATGGAATTTAACTCCTTTTCTGAAAGGAAACACACAGCATAGTTCTCATAAATGGATCACACTCTGCTTTCGAGCAAGAAGCATGCTCTTGCTTTCTAGATTCTCTAATACAGCAGGAAACATGAGTGTGCTAAGAACAAATGAACGGTGTTTCCTACACATACGGACCATATCTAGTCCAACTCTGCTGCTGAAACTGATACAAAGCACTGGTCCTCTAACATCCAATTCTTGTCAGTGAAGATGAGAAACGTGTGAGCTTCGTGATCGATGTAGTTCGTTTAAGCTGAAAAGTGACTGCCCTTAATTGAAAGGAAGTCTTTCTTGTATGAAGACACAGAGCCTGGAATTTAACTCCATTTCTGAAGAAACTCACAGCAGAGTTCTCATCCATTGATTACACTCTGCTTTAGAGCAAGAAGCACGCTCTAGCGTTCTAGAGTCTCTAAGACAGCAGGAAACATGAGTGTGCTGAGAACAAAGGAACGGTGCTTCCTACATATGTGGACCATATGTATTCCAATTCTGCTTCTTAAACTGATACAAAGCACTGGTCCTCTAACATCCGATGCTTGTCAGTTAAGATGAGAAACATGTGATTTCGTGAACGATGTAGTTCCTTTGAGCTATAAAGTAACTGCCCTTACCTGAACCAAATCTTGCTTGTAGGAAGACTCAGAGCCTGGGATTCAACTCCATTTCTGAAGAGAAACACACAGCAGAGTTCTCATATATAGATCACACTCTGCTTTAGAGCAAGAAGCACGCTCTCGCTTTCCAGAGTCACTAAGACAGCAGGAAACGTGAGTGTGATGAGAACAAAAGAACGGTGTTTCCTACACATAGGGACGATATCTATTCCAACTCTGCTTCTGAAACTGATACAAAGCACTGGTACTCTAACATCCAATGCTTGTCAGTTAAGATGAGAATCGTGTGAGCTTTGTGAACGATGTAGTTCTTTTGAGCAGAAAAGTGACTGCCCTTACCTGAAACAAAGTAGTGCTTGGAGGAAGACACAGAGCCTGGGATTTAACTCCTTTTCAGAAGGGAAACACACAGCATAGTTCTCATCCATGGATCACACTCTGCTTTAGAGCAAGAAGCACGCCCTTGCTTTCTAGAATCTCTAATACAGCAGTAACTTGAGTGTGCTCAGAACAAAAGAACAGTGTTTCCTACACATACAGACCATGTCTAGTTCAACTCTGATTCTGAATCTGAAACAAACCCCAGTTCCTCTAATATCAAATGCTTCTCATTTAAGATGAGAAACGTGTGAGCTTTGTGAACGATGTAGTTCGTTTGAGCTGTAAAGTAACAGCCCTTACCTGATTCGAAGTCTTGCTTGTAGGAAGAGTCAGAGCCTGGGATTTAACTCCATTTCTGAAGAGAAACACACAGCAGAGTTCTCATACATAGATCACACTCTGCTTTAGAGCGAGAAGCACGCTCTTGCTTTCTAGCGTCTCTAAGACAGCAGGAAACATGAGTGTGCTGAGAACAAAAGAACGGTGTTTCCTACACATTCGGACCATATCTAGTCCAACTCTGCCTCTTAAACTGATACAAAGCACAGGTCCTCTAACAAACAATGGTTGTCATTTAAGATGAGAAACGTGTGAGCTTCGTGAACGATGTAGTTCGTTTGAGCTGTAAAGTAACGGCCCTTACCTGAAACAAAGTCTTGTTTTTTAGGAAGACTCAGAGCCTGAGATTTAACTCCTTTTCTGAAGTGAAACACACAGCAGCGTTCTCATCCATTGATCACACTCTGCTTTAGAGCAAGAAGCACGCTCTAGCTTTCTAGAGTCTCTAAGACAGCAGGCACGTGAGTGTGCTGAGAACAAAAGAACGGTGTTTCCTACACATATGGACCATATCTATTGCAACTCTGTTTCTGAAATTGATACAAAGCACAGGTGCTCTAACATCCAAGCTTGTCAGTTAAGATGAGAAACATGTGAGCTTCGTGAACGATGTAGTTAGTTTGAGCTGAAAAGTGACTGCCCTTAGTTGAAACAAAATCTTGCTTGTAGGAAGACACAGAGCCTGAGTTTTAACTCCATTTCTGAGGGGAAACACACAGCATAGTTCTCATCCATTGACCACACTCTGCTTTATAGCAAGAAGCACGCTCTAGCTTTCTAGAGTCTCTAAGACAGCAGGAAAAGTGAGTGTGCTGAGAAGAAAAGAACGGTGTTTCCTACACATACGGACCATATCCATTCCAACTCTGCTTCTGAAACTGATACAAAGCACTTGTCCTCTAACATCCAATGCTTGTCATTTAAGATGAGAAACATGTGAGCTTTGTGAACGATGTTGTTCGTTTGAGCTGAAAAGTGACTGCCCTTACCTGAAACGAAGTAGTGCTTGTAGGAAGACACAGAGCCTGGGATTTAACTCCATTTCAGAAGGGAAACACACAGCATAGTTCTGATCCATGGATCACACTCTGCTTTAGAGCAAGAAGAACGCTCTTGCTTTCTAGAATCTCTAATACAGCAGGAAATTTGATTGTGCTCAGAACAAAAGAACGGTGTTTCTACACATACAGACCATATCTATTTCAACTCTGCTTCTGAAACTGAAACAAACCACAGGTCCTCTAACATCCAATGCTTGTCAGTTAGGATGAGAAAGGTGTGAGCTTCGTGAACGATGTAGTTCGTTTGAGCTGTAATGTAACTGCCCTTACTTGAAACGAAGTCTTGTGTGTAGGAAGACACAGAGCCGGGATTTAACTCCATTTCTGAAAGGAAACACACAGCATAGTTCTCATCAATGGATCACACTCTGCTTTAGAGCAAGAAGCATGCTCTTGCTTTCTAGAGTCTCTAAGACAGCAGGAAACATGAGTGTTCTGAAAACAAAAGTACGGTGTTTCCTACACATACGGACCATATCTAGTCCAACTCTGCCTATTAAATTGATACAAAGCACAGGTCCTCTAACATCCAATGGTTGTCATTTAAGATGAGAAACGTGTGAGCTTCGTGAACGATGTAGTTCATTTGAGCTGAAAAGTGACAGCCCTTACCTGAAATGAAATCTTGATTGTAGGAAGACACAGAGACTGGGATTTAACTCCATTTCTGAAAGGAAACACACAGCATAGTTCTCATCCATGGATCACACTCTGCTTTAGAGCCAGAAGCACGCTCTTGCTTTCTAGATTCTCTAATACAGCAGGAAACATGAGTGTGCTAAGAACAAATGAATGGTGTTTCCTACAAATACGGTCCATATCTAGTCCAACTCTGCTGCTGAAACTGATACAAAGCACTGGTCCTCTAACATCCAATGCTTGTCAGTGAAGATGAGAAACGTATGAGCTTCGTGATCGATGTAGTTCGTTTAAGCTGAAAAGTGACTGCCCTTAATTGAAAGGAAGTCTTTCTTGTATGAAGACACAGAGCCTGGAATTTAACTCCATTTCTGAAGAAACTCACAGCAGAGTTCTCATCCATTGATTACATTCTGCTTTAGAGCAAGAAGCACGCTCTAGCGTTCTAGAGTCTCTAAGACAGCAGGAAACATGAGTGTGCTGAGAACAAAGGAACGGTGTTTCCTACACATATGGACCATATGTATTCCAATTCTGCTTCTTAAACTGATACAAAGCACTGGTCCTCTAACATCCGATGCTTGTTTGTTAAGATGAGAAACGTGTGATATCGTGAACGATGTAGTTCCTTTGAGCTATAAAGTAACTGCCCTTACCTGAACCAAATCTTGCTTGTAGGAAGACTCAGAGCCTGGGATTCAACTCCATTTCTGAAGAGAAACACACAGCAGAGTTCTCATATATAGATCACACTCTGCTTTAGAGCAAGAAGCACGCTCTTGCTTTCCAGAGTCACTAAGACAGCAGGAAACATGAGTGTGATGAGAACAATAGAACGGTGTTTCCTACACATAGGGACCATATCTATTCCAACTCTGCTTCTGAAACTGATACAAAGCACTGGTCCTCTAACATCCAATGCTTGTCAGTTAAGATGAGAAACGTGTGAGCTTTGTGAACGATGTAGTTCGTTTGAGCAGAAAAGTGACTGCTCTTACCTGAAACAAAGTAGTGCTTGTAGGAAGACACAGAGCCTGGGATTTAACTCCTTTTCAGAAGGGAAACACACAACATAGTTCTCATCCATGGATCACACTCTGCTTTAGAGAAAGAAGAACGCTCTCGCTTTCTAGAATCTCTAATACAGCAGGAAAGATGAGTGTGCTCAGAACAAAAGAACGGTGTTTCCTACACATACGGACCATATCTAGTCCAACTCTGCCTCTTAAATTGATACAAAGCACAGGTGCTCTAACATCCAATGCTTGTCATTTAAGATGAGAAACATGTGAGCTTCGTGAACGATGTAGTTAGTTTGAGCTGAAAAGTGACTGCCCTTACTTGAAACGAAGTCTTGCTTGTAGGAAGACACAGAGTATGGAATTTAACTCCTTTTCTGAAAGGAAACACACAGCATAGTTCTCATAAATGGATCACACTCTGCTTTCGAGCAAGAAGCATGCTCTTGCTTTCTAGAGTCTCTAAGACAGCAGGAAACATGAGTGTTCTGAGAACAAAGTACGGTGTTTCCTACACATACGGACCATATCTAGTCCAACTCTGCCTCTTAAATTGATACAAAGCACAGGTCCTCTAACATCCAATGGTTGTCATTTAAGATGAGAAACGTGTGAGCTTCGTGAACGATGTAGTTAGTTTGAGCTGAAAAGTGACTGCCCTTAGTTGAAACAAAATCTTGCTTGTAGGAAGACACAGAGCCTGGGTTTTAACTCCATTTCTGAGGGGAAACACACAGCATAGTTCTCATCCATTGACCACACTCTGCTTTATAGCAAGAAGCACGCTCTAGCTTTCTAGAGTCTCTAAGACAGCAGGAAAAGTGAGTGTGCTGAGAAGAAAAGAACGGTGTTTCCTACACATACGGACCATATCCATTCCAACTCTGCTTCTGAAACTGATACAAAGCACTTGTCCTCTAACATCCAATGCTTGTCATTTAAGATGAGAAACATGTGAGCTTTGTGAACGATGTTGTTCGTTTGAGCTGAAAAGTGACTGCCCTTACCTGAAACGAAGTAGTGCTTGTAGGAAGACACAGAGCCTGGGATTTAACTCCATTTCAGAAGGGAAACACACAGCATAGTTCTGATCCATGGATCACACTCTGCTTTAGAGCAAGAAGAACGCTCTTGCTTTCTAGAATCTCTAATACAGCAGGAAATTTGATTGTGCTCAGAACAAAAGAACGGTGTTTCTACACATACAGACCATATCTAGTTCAACTCTGCTTCTGAAACTGAAACAAACCACAGGTCCTCTAACATCCAATGCTTGTCAGTTAGGATGAGAAAGGTGTGAGCTTCGTGAACGATGTAGTTCGTTTGAGCTGTAATGTAACTGCCCTTACTTGAAACGAAGTCTTGTGTTTAGGAAGACACAGAGCCGGGATTTAACTCCATTTCTGAAAGGAAACACACAGCATAGTTCTCATCAATGGATCACACTCTGCTTTAGAGCAAGAAGCATGCTCTTGCTTTCTAGAGTCTCTAAGACAGCAGGAAACATGAGTGTTCTGAAAACAAAAGTACGGTGTTTCCTACACATACGGACCATATCTAGTCCAACTCTGCCTCTTAAATTGATACAAAGCACAGGTCCTCTAACATCCAATGGTTGTCATTTAAGATGAGAAACGTGTGAGCTTCGTGAACGATGTAGTTCATTTGAGCTGAAAAGTGACAGCCCTTACCTGAAACGAAATCTTGATTGTAGGAAGACACAGAGACTGGGATTTAACTCCATTTCTGAAAGGAAACACACAGCATAGTTCTCATCCATGGATCACACTCTGCTTTAGAGCCAGAAGCACGCTCTTGCTTTCTAGATTCTCTAATACAGCAGGAAACATGAGTGTGCTAAGAACAAATGAATGGTGTTTCCTACAAATACGGTCCATATCTAGTCCAACTCTGCTGCTGAAACTGATACAAAGCACTGGTCCTCTAACATCCAATGCTTGTCATTTAAGATGAGAAACGTGTGAGCTTCGTGATCGATGTAGTTCGTTTAAGCTGAAAAGTGACTGCCCTTAATTGAAAGGAAGTCTTTCTTGTATGAAGACACAGAGCCTGGAATTTAACTCCATTTCTGAAGAAACTCACAGCAGAGTTCTCATCCATTGATTACATTCTGCTTTAGAGCAAGAAGCACGCTCTAGCGTTCTAGAGTCTCTAAGACAGCAGGAAACATGAGTGTGCTGAGAACAAAGGAACGGTGTTTCCTACACATATGGACCATATGTATTCCAATTCTGCTTCTTAAACTGATACAAAGCACTGGTCCTCTAACATCCGATGCTTGTCTGTTAAGATGAGAAACGTGTGATATCGTGAACGATGTAGTTCCTTTGAGCTATAAAGTAACTGCCCTTACCTGAACCAAATCTTGCTTGTAGGAAGACTCAGAGCCTGGGATTCAACTCCATTTCTGAAGAGAAACACAGAGCAGAGTTCTCATATATAGATCACACTCTGCTTTAGAGCAAGAAGCACGCTCTTGCTTTCCAGAGTCACTAAGACAGCAGGAAACATGAGTGTGATGAGAACAATAGAACGGTGTTTCCTACACATAGGGACCATATCTATTCCAACTCTGCTTCTGAAACTGATACAAAGCACTGGTCCTCTAACATCCAATGCTTGTCAGTTAAGATGAGAAACGTGTGAGCTTTGTGAACGATGTAGTTCGTTTGAGCAGAAAAGTGACTGCTCTTACCTGAAACAAAGTAGTGCTTGTAGGAAGACACAGAGCCTGGGATTTAACTCCTTTTCAGAAGGGAAACACACAACATAGTTCTCATCCATGGATCACACTCTGCTTTAGAGAAAGAAGAACGCTCTCGCTTTCTAGAATCTCTAATACAGCAGGAAAGATGAGTGTGCTCAGAACAAAAGAACGGTGTTTCCTACACATACGGACCATATCTAGTCCAACTCTGCCTCTTAAATTGATACAAAGCACAGGTGCTCTAACATCCAATGCTTGTCATTTAAGATGAGAAACATGTGAGCTTCGTGAACGATGTAGTTAGTTTGAGCTGAAAAGTGACTGCCCTTACTTGAAACGAAGTCTTGCTTGTAGGAAGACACAGAGTATGGAATTTAACTCCTTTTCTGAAAGGAAACACACAGCATAGTTCTCATAAATGGATCACACTCTGCTTTCGAGCAAGAAGCATGCTCTTGCTTTCTAGAGTCTCTAAGACAGCAGGAAACATGAGTGTTCTGAGAACAAAGTACGGTGTTTCCTACACATACGGACCATATCTAGTCCAACTCTGCCTCTTAAATTGATACAAAGCACAGGTGCTCTAACATCCAATGCTTGTCATTTAAGATGAGAAACATGTGAGCTTCGTGAACGATGTAGTTAGTTTGAGCTGAAAAGTGACTGCCCTTACTTGAAACGAAGTCTTGCTTGTAGGAAGACACAGAGTATGGAATTTAACTCCTTTTCTGAAAGGAAACACACAGCATAGTTCTCATAAATGGATCACACTCTGCTTTCGAGCAAGAAGCATGCTCTTGCTTTCTAGAGTCTCTAAGACAGCAGGAAACATGAGTGTTCTGAGAACAAAGTACGGTGTTTCCTACACATACGGACCATATCTAGTCCAACTCTGCCTCTTAAATTGATACAAAGCACAGGTCCTCTAACATCCAATGGTTGTCATTTAAGATGAGAAACGTGTGAGCTTCGTGAACGATGTAGTTCATTTGAGCTGAAAAGTGACAGCCCTTACCTGAAACGAAATCTTGATTGTAGGAAGACACAGAGACTGGGATTTAACTCCATTTCTGAAAGGAAACACACAGCATAGTTCTCATCCATGGATCACACCCTGCTTTAGAGCAAGAACCACGCTCTTGCTTTCTAGATTCTCTAATACAGCAGGAAACGTGAGTGTGCTGAGAACAAAAGAACGGTGTTTCCTACACATAGGAACCATATCTATTCCAACTCTGCTGCTGAAACTGATACAAAGCACTGTTCCTCTAACATCCAATGCTTGTCAGTGAAGATGAGAAACGTGTGAGCTTCGTGATCGATGTAGTTCGTTTAAGCTGAAAAGTGACTGCCCTTAATTGAAAGGAAGTCTTTCTTGTATGAAGACACAGAGCCTGGAATTTAACTCCATTTCTGAAGAAACTCACAGCAGAGTTCTCATCCATTGATTACACTCTGCTTTAGAGCAAGAAGCACGCTCTAGCGTTCTAGAGTCTCTAAGACAGCAGGAAACATGAGTGTGCTGAGAACAAAGGAACGGTGCTTCCTACACATGTGGACCATATGTATTCCAATTCTGCTTCTTAAACTGATACAAAGCACTGGTCCTCTAACATCCGATGCTTGTCACTTAAGATGAGAAACATGTGAGCTTCGTGAACGATGTAGTTCCCTTGAGCTGTGAAGTAACTGCCCTAACCTGAACCAAATCTTGCTTGTAGGAAGACTCAGAGCCTGGGATTTAACTCCATTTTTGAAGAGAAACACACAGCAGAGGTCTCATATATAGATCACACTCTGCTTTAGAGCAAGAAGCACGCTCTTGCTTTCCAGAGTCACTAAGACAGCAGGAAACGTGAGTGTGATGAGAACAAAAGAACGGTGTTTCCTACACATAAGGACCATATCTATTCCAACTCTGCTTCTGAAACTGATACAAAGCACTGGTCCTCTAACATCCAATGCTTGTCAGTTAAGATGAGAATCGTGTGAGCTTTGTGAACGATGTAGTTCGTTTGAGCAGAAAAGTGACTGCCCTTACCTGAAACAAAGTAGTGCTTGTAGGAAGACACAGAGCCTGGGATTTAACTCCTTTTCAGAAGGGAAACACACAGCATAGTTCTCATCCATGGATCACACTCTGCTTTAGAGCAAGAAGCACGCCCTTGCTTTCTAGAATCTCTAATACAGCAGTAACTTGAGTGTGCTCAGAACAAAAGAACAGTGTTTCCTACACATACAGACCATATCTTGTTCAACTCTGATTCTGAAACTGAAACAAACACCAGTTCCTCTAATATCAAATGCTTCTCATTTAAGATGAGAAACGTGTGAGCTTTGTGAACGATGTAGTTCGTTTGAGCTGTAAAGTAACAGCCCTTACCTGAAACGAAGTCTTGTTTTTTAGGAAGACTCAGAGCCTGGGATTTAACTCCATTTCTGAAGAGAATCACACAGCAGAGTTCTCATTCATTGATCACACTCTGCTTTAGAGCAAGAAGCACGCTCTAGCTTTCTAGAGTCTCTAAGACAGCAGGAAAAGTGAGAGTGCTGAGAACAAAAGAACGGTGTTTCCTACACATACGGACCATATCTATTCCAACTCTGCCTCTGAAACTGATACAAAGCACTTTTCCGCTAACATCCGATGCTTGTCATTTAAGATGAGAAGCGTGTGAGTTCGTGAACAATGTAGTTCGTTTGAGCTGTAAAGTAACTGCCCTTACATGATTCGAAGTCTTGCTTGTAGGAAGACTCAGAGCCTGGGATTTAACTCCATTTCTTAAGACAAACACACAGCAGAGTTCTCATATATAGATCACACTCTGCTTTAGAGCGAGAAGCACGCTCTTGCTTTCTAGCGTCTCTAAGACAGCAGGAAACATGAGTGTGCTGAGAACAAAAGAATGGTGTTTCCTACACATACGGACCATATCTAGTCCAACTCTGCCTCTTAAACTGATACAAAGCACAGGTCCTCTAACATCCAAAGGTTGTCATTTAAGATGAGAAACGTGTGAGCTTCGTGAACGATGTAGTTTGTTTGAGCTGAAAAGTGACTGCCTTTACCTGAAACGAATTCTTGATTGTAGGAAGACACACAGACTGGGTTTTAACTCCATTTCTGAAGGGAAACACACAGCATAGTTCTCATCGATGGATCACACTCTGCCTTAGAGCAAGAAGCACGCTCTTGTTTTCTAGATTCTCTAATACAGCAGGAAACGTGAGTGTGCTGAGAACAAAAGAACTGTGTTTCCTACACATACCCACCATACCTAGTCCAACTCTGCCTCTTAAATTGATACAAAGCACAGGTCCTCTAAAATCCAATGGTTGTCATTTAAGATGAGAAACGTGTGAGCTTCGTGAACGATGTAGTTCGTTTGAGCTGTAAAGTAACGGCCCTTACCTGAAACAAAGTCTTGTTTTTTAGGAAGACTCAGAGCCTGAGATTTAACTCCATTTCTGAAGTGAAACACACAGCAGAGTTCTCATCCATTGATCACACTCTGCTTTAGAGCAAGAAGCACGCTCTAGCTTTCTAGAGTCTCTAAGACAGCAGGCACGTGAGTGTGCTGAGAACAAAAGAACGGTGTTTCCTACACATATGGACCATATCTATTGCAACTCTGTTTCTGAAATTGATACAAAGCACAGGTCCTCTAACATCCAAGCTTGTCAGTTAAGATGAGAAACATGTGAGCTTCGTGAACGATGTAGTTAGTTTGAGCTGAAAAGTGACTGCCCTTACTTGAAACAAAATCTTGCTTGTAGGAAGACACAGAGCCTGGGTTTTAACTCCATTTCAGAAGGGAAACACACAGCATAGTTCTGATCCATGGATCACACTCTGCTTTAGAGCAAGAAGAACGCTCTTGCTTTCTAGAATCTCTAATACAGCAGGAAATTTGAGTGTGCTCAGAACAAAAGAACGGTGTTTCTACACATTCAGACCATATCTAGTTCAACTCTGCTTCTGAAACTGAAACAAACCACAGGTCCTCCAACATCCAATGCTTGTCAGTTAAGATGAGAAACGTGTGAGCTTCGTGAACGATGTAGTTCGTTTGAGCTGTAATGTAACTGCCCTTACTTGAAACGAAGTCTTGTGTGTAGGAAGACACAGAGCCGGGATTTAACTCCATTTCAGAAGGGAAACACACAGCATAGTTCTCATCCATGGTTCACACTCTGCTTTAGAGTAAGAAGAACGTTCTTGCCTTCTAGAATCTCTAATACAGCAGGAAACTTGATTGTGCTCAGAACAAAATAACGGTGTTTTCTACACATATACGGAACATATCTAGTCCAACTCTGCTTCTGAAATTGATACAAAGCACAGGTCCTCTAACATCCAATGCTTGTCAGTTAAGATGAGAAACATGTGAGCTTAGTGAACGATGTAGTTAGTTTGAGCTGAAAAGTGAATGCCCTTACTTGAAACGAATTCTTGCTTGTAGGAAGACTCAGAGCCTAGAATGTAACTCCATTTCTGAAAAGAAACACACAGCATAGTTCTCACCCATGGATCACACTCTGCTTTAGAGCAAGAAGCACCCTCTTGCTTTCTAGAGTCTCTAAGACAGCAGGAAACATGAGTGTGCTGAGAACAAAAGAACGGTGTTTCCTACACATACGGACCATATCTAGTCCAACTCTGCCTCTTAAATTGATACAAAGCACAGGTGCTCTAACATCCAATGCTTGTCATTTAAGATGAGAAACATGTGAGCTTCGTGAACGATGTAGTTAGTTTGAGCTGAAAAGTGACTGCCCTTACTTGAAACGAAGTCTTGCTTGTAGGAAGACACAGAGTATGGAATTTAACTCCTTTTCTGAAAGGAAACACACAGCATAGTTCTCATAAATGGATCACACTCTGCTTTCGAGCAAGAAGCATGCTCTTGCTTTCTAGAGTCTCTAAGACAGCAGGAAACATGAGTGTTCTGAGAACAAAGTACGGTGTTTCCTACACATACGGACCATATCTAGTCCAACTCTGCCTCTTAAATTGATACAAAGCACAGGTCCTCTAACATCCAATGGTTGTCATTTAAGATGAGAAACGTGTGAGCTTCGTGAACGATGTAGTTCATTTGAGCTGAAAAGTGACAGCCCTTACCTGAAACGAAATCTTGATTGTAGGAAGACACAGAGACTGGGATTTAACTCCATTTCTGAAAGGAAACACACAGCATAGTTCTCATCCATGGATCACACTCTGCTTTAGAGCAAGAAGCATGCTCTTGCTTTCTAGATTCTCTAATACAGCAGGAAACATGAGTGTGCTAAGAACAAATGAACGGTGTTTCCTACACATACGGACCATATCTAGTCCAACTCTGCTGCTGAAACTGATACAAAGCACTGGTCCTCTAACATCCAATGCTTGTCAGTGAAGATGAGAAACGTGTGAGCTTCGTGATCGATGTAGTTCGTTTAAGCTGAAAAGTGACTGCCCTTAATTGAAAGGAAGTCTTTCTTGTATGAAGACACAGAGCCTGGAATTTAACTCCATTTCTGAAGAAACTCACAGCAGAGTTCTCATCCATTGATTACACTCTGCTTTAGAGCAAGAAGCACGCTCTACCGTTCTAGAGTCTCTAAGACAGCAGGAAACATGAGTGTGCTGAGAACAAAGGAACGGTGCTTCCTACACATGTGGACCATATGTATTCCAATTCTGCTTCATAAAACTGATACAAAGCACTGGTCCTCTAACATCCGATGCTTGTCAGTTAAGATGAGAAACATGTGATTTCGTGAACGATGTAGTTCCTTTGAGCTATAAAGTAACTGCCCTTACCTGAACCAAATCTTGCTTGTAGGAAGACTCAGAGCCTGGGATTCAACTCCATTTCTGAAGAGAAACACACAGCAGAGTTCTCATATATAGATCACACTCTGCTTTAGAGCAAGAAGCACGCTCTCGCTTTCCAGAGTCACTAAGACAGCAGGAAACGTGAGTGTGATGAGAACAAAAGAACGGTGTTTCCTACACATAGGGACGATATCTATTCCAACTCTGCTTCTGAAACTGATACAAAGCACTGGTCCTCTAACATCCAATGCTTGTCAGTTAAGATGAGAATCGTGTGAGCTTTGTGAACGATGTAGTTCTTTTGAGCAGAAAAGTGACTGCCCTTACCTGAAACAAAGTAGTGCTTGGAGGAAGACACAGAGCCTGGGATTTAACTCCTTTTCAGAAGGGAAACACACAGCATAGTTCTCATCCATGGATCACACTCTGCTTTAGAGCAAGAAGCACGCCCTTGCTTTCTAGAATCTCTAATACAGCAGTAACTTGAGTGTGCTCAGAACAAAAGAACAGTGTTTCCTACACATACAGACCATATCTTGTTCAACTCTGATTCTGAAACTGAAACAAACCCCAGTTCCTCTAATATCAAATGCTTCTCATTTAAGATGAGAAACGTGTGAGCTTTGTGAACGATGTAGTTCGTTTGAGCTGTAAAGTAACAGCCCTTACCTGATTCGAAGTCTTGCTTGTAGGAAGTCTCAGAGCCTGGGATTTAACTCCATTTCTGAAGAGAAACACACAGCAGAGTTCTCATACATAGATCACACTCTGCTTTAGAGCGAGAAGCACGCTCTTGCTTTCTAGCGTCTCTAAGACAGCAGGAAACATGAGTGTGCTGAGAACAAAAGAACGGTGTTTCCTAAACATTCGGACCATATCTAGTCCAACTCTGCCTCTTAAACTGATACAAAGCACAGGTCCTCTAACATCCAATGGTTGTCATTTAAGATGAGAAACGTGTGAGCTTCGTGAACGATGTAGTTCGTTTGAGCTGTAAAGTAACGGCCCTTACCTGAAACAAAGTCTTGTTTTTTAGGAAGACTCAGAGCCTGAGATTTAACTCCATTTCTGAAGTGAAACACACAGCAGCGTTCTCATCCATTGATCACACTCTGCTTTAGAGCAAGAAGCACGCTCTAGCTTTCTAGAGTCTCTAAGACAGCAGGCACGTGAGTGTGCTGAGAACAAAAGAACGGTGTTTCCTACACATATGGACCATATCTATTGCAACTCTGTTTCTGAAATTGATACAAAGCACAGGTGCTCTAACATCCAAGCTTGTCAGTTAAGATGAGAAACATGTGAGCTTCGTGAACGATGTAGTTAGTTTGAGCTGAAAAGTGACTGCCCTTAGTTGAAACAAAACCTTGCTTGTAGGAAGACACAGAGCCTGGGTATTAACTCCATTTCTGAGGGGAAACACACAGCATAGTTCTCATCCATTGACCACACTCTGCTTTAGAGCAAGAAGCACGCTCTAGCTTTCTAGAGTCTCTAAGACAGCAGGAAAAGTGAGTGTGCTGAGAAGAAAAGAACGGTGTTTCCTACACATACGGACCATATCCATTCCAACTCTGCTTCTGAAACTGATACAAAGCACTTGTCCTCTAACATCCAATGCTTGTCATTTAAGATGAGAAACATGTGAGCTTTGTGAACGATGTTGTTCGTTTGAGCTGAAAAGTGACTGCCCTTACCTGAAACGAAGTAGTGCTTGTAGGAAGACACAGAGCCTGGGATTTAACTCCATTTCAGAAGGGAAACACACAGCATAGTTCTGATCCATGGATCACACTCTGCTTTAGAGCAAGAAGAACGCTCTTGCTTTCTAGAATCTCTAATACAGCAGGAAAGTTGATTGTGCTCAGAACAAAAGAACGGTGTTTCTACACATACAGACCATATCTAGTTCAACTCTGCTTCTGAAACTGAAACAAACCACAGGTCCTCTAACATCCAATGCTTGTCAGTTAAGATGAGAAAGGTGTGAGCTTCGTGAACGATGTAGTTCGTTTGAGCTGTAATGTAACTGCCCTTACTTGAAACGAAGTCTTGTGTGTAGGAAGACACAGAGCCGGGATTTAACTCCATTTCTGAAAGGAAACACACAGCATAGTTCTCATCAATGGATCACACTCTGCTTTAGAGCAAGAAGCATGCTCTTGCTTTCTAGAGTCTCTAAGACAGCAGGAAACATGAGTGTTCTGAAAACAAAAGTACGGTGTTTCCTACACATACGGACCATATCTAGTCCAACTCTGCCTCTTAAATTGATACAAAGCACAGGTCCTCTAACATCCAATGGTTGTCATTTAAGATGAGAAACGTGTGAGCTTCGTGAACGATGTAGTTCATTTGAGCTGAAAAGTGACAGCCCTTACCTGAAACGAAATCTTGATTGTAGGAAGACACAGAGACTGGGATTTAACTCCATTTCTGAAAGGAAACACACAGCATAGTTCTCATCCATGGATCACACTCTGCTTTAGAGCCAGAAGCACGCTCTTGCTTTCTAGATTCTCTAATACAGCAGGAAACATGAGTGTGCTAAGAACAAATGAACGGTGTTTCCTACACATACGGTCCATATCTAGTCCAACTCTGCTGCTGAAACTGATACAAAGCACTGGTCCTCTAACATCCAATGCTTGTCAGTGAAGATGAGAAACGTGTGAGCTTCGTGATCGATGTAGTTCGTTTAAGCTGAAAAGTGACTGCCCTTAATTGAAAGGAAGTCTTTCTTGTATGAAGACACAGAGCCTGGAATTTAACTCCATTTCTGAAGAAACTCACAGCAGAGTTCTCATCCATTGATTACATTCTGCTTTAGAGCAAGAAGCACGCTCTAGCGTTCTAGAGTCTCTAAGACAGCAGGAAACATGAGTGTGCTGAGAACAAAGGAACGGTGTTTCCTACACAAATGGACCATATGTATTCCAATTCTGCTTCTTAAACTGATACAAAGCACTGGTCCTCTAACATCCGATGCTTGTCTGTTAAGATGAGAAACGTGTGATATCGTGAACGATGTAGTTCCTTTGAGCTATAAAGTAACTGCCCTTACCTGAACCAAATCTTGCTTGTAGGAAGACTCAGAGCCTGGGATTCAACTCCATTTCTGAAGAGAAACACACAGCAGAGTTCTCATATTTAGATCACACTCTGCTTTAGAGCAAGAAGCACGCTCTTGCTTTCCAGAGTCACTAAGACAGCAGGAAACATGAGTGTGATGAGAACAAAAGAACGGTGTTTCCTACACATAGGGACCATATCTATTCCAACTCTGCTTCTGAAACTGATACAAAGCACTGGTCCTCTAACATCCAATGCTTGTCAGTTAAGATGAGAAACGTGTGAGCTTTGTGAACGATGTAGTTCGTTTGAGCAGAAAAGTGACTGCTCTTACCTGAAACAAAGTAGTGCTTGTAGGAAGACACAGAGCCTGGGATTTAACTCCTTTTCAGAAGGGAAACACACAGCAGAGTTCTCATCCATGGATCACACTCTGCTTTAGAGAAAGAAGAACGCTCTCGCTTTCTAGAATCTCTTATACAGCAGGAAAGTTGAGTGTGCTCAGAACAAAAGAACGGTGTTTCCTACACATACAGACCATATCTAGTTCAACTCTGCTTCTGAAACTGAAACAAACCACAGGTCCTCTAACATCCAATGCTTGTCAGTTAAGATGAGAAACGTGTGAGCTTCGTGAAGACATGTAGTTCGTTTGAGCTATAAAGTAACGGCCCTTACCTGAAACGAAATCTTGTTTTTTAGGAAGACTCAGAGCCTGAGATTTAACTCCATTTCTGAAGTGAAACACACAGCAGAGTTCTCATCCATTGATCACACTCTGCTTTAGAGCAAGAAGCACGCTCTAACTTTCTAGAGTCTCTAAGACAGCAGGAAACATGAGTGTGCTGAGAACAAAAGAACGGTGTTTCGTACACATATGGACCATATCTATTGCAACTCAGTTTCTGAAATTGATACAAAGCACTGGTCCTCTAACATCCAAGCTTGTCAGTTAAGATGAGAAACAGGTGAGCTTCGTGAACGATGTAGTTAGTTTGAGCTGAAAAGTGACTGCCCTTACTTGAAACAAAGTCTTGCTTGTAGGAAGACACAGTGCCTGGGTTTTAACTCCACTTCTGAAGGGAAACACACAGCATAGTTCTCATCCATGGATCACACTCTGCTTTAGAGCAAGAAGCACGCTCTAGCTTTCTACAGTCTCTAAGACAGCAGGAAAAGTGAGGGTGCTGAGAACAAAAGAACGGTGTTTCCTACACATACGGACCATATCTAGTACAACTCTGCCTCTTAAACTGATACAAAGCACATGTCCTCTAACATCCAATGCTTGTCATTTAAGATGAGAAACGTGTGATCTTGTGAATGATGTAGTTTGTTTGAGCTGAAGAGTGACTGCCCTTACCTGTAACGAAGTAGTGCTTGTAGGAAGACACAGAGCCTGGGATTTAACTCCATTTCAGAAGGGAAACACACAGCATAGTTCTCATCCATGGATCACACTCTGCTTTAGAACATGAAGCACGCTCTTGCTTTCTAGAGTCTCTAAGACAGCAGGAAACATGAGTGTGCTGAGAACAAAAGAACGGTGTTTCCTACACATACGGACCATATCTAGTCCAACTCTGCCTCTTAAACTGATACAAAGCACAGGTCCTCTAACACCCAATGGTTGTCATTTCAGATGAGAAACGTATGAGCTTCGTGAACGATGTTGTTCGTTTGAGCTGAAAAGTGACTGCCCTTACCTAAAACGAATTCTTGATTGTAGGAAGACACAGAGACTGGGTTTTAACTCCATTTCTGAAGGGAAACACACAGAATAGTTCTCATCCATGGATCACACTCTGCTTTAGAGCAAGAAACACGCTCTTGATTTCTAGATTCTCTAATACAGCAGGAAACGTGAGTGTGCTAAGAACAAATGAACGGTGTTTCCTACACATACGGACCATATCTAGTCCAACTCTGCCTCTGAAATTGATACAAAGCACAGTTCCTCTAACATCCAATGCTTGTCAGTTAAGATGAGAAACATGTGAGCTTCGTGAACGATGTAGTTCGTTTGAGCTGTAAAGTGACTGCCCTTACCTGAAACGAAGTAGTGCTTGTAGGAAGACACAGAGCATGGGATTTAACTCCATTTCAGAAGGGAAACACACAGCATAGTTCCCATCCATGGATCACACTCTGCTTTAGCGCAAGAAGAACACTCTTCCTTTCTAGAGTCTCTAATACAGCAGGAAACATGAGTGTGCTCAGAACAAAAGAACGGTGTTTCCTACACAAACAGACCATATCTAGTTCAAATCTGCTTCTGAAACTGAATCAAACCACAGGTCCTCTAACATCCAATGCTTGTCAGTTAAGATGAGAAACGTGTGAGCTTCGTGATCGATGTAGTTCGTTTAAGCTGAAAAGTGACTGCCCTTAATTGAAAGGAAGTCTTTCTTGTATGAAGACACAGAGCCTGGAATTTAACTCCATTTCTGAAGAAACTGACAGCAGAGTTCTCATCCATTGATTACACTCTGCTTTAGAGCAAGAAGCACGCTCTAGCGTTCTAGAGTCTCTAAGACAGCAGGAAACATGAGTGTGCTGAGATCAAAGGAACGGTGTTTCCTACACATACAGACCATATGTATTCCAATTCTGCTTCTTAAACTGATACAAAGCACTGGTCCTCTAACATCCGATGCTTGTCAGTTAAGATGAGAAACATGTGAGCTTCGTGAACGATGTAGTTCCTTTGAGCTGTGAAGTAACTGCCCTTACCTGAACCAAATCTTGCTTGTAGGAAGACTCAGAGCCTGGGATTTAACTCCATTTCTGAAGAGAAACACACAGCAGAGTTCTCATATATAGATCACACTCTGCTTTAGAGCAAGAAGCACGCTCTTGCTTTCCAGAGTCACTAAGACAGCAGGAAACGGGAGTGTGATGAGAACAAAAGAACGGTGTTTCCTACACATAGGAACCATATCTATTCCAACTCTGCTTCTGAAACTGATACAAAGCACTGGTCCTCTAACATCCAATGCTTGTCAGTTAAGATGAGAATCGTGTGAGCTTTGTGAACGATGTAGTTCGTTTGATCAGAAAAGTGACTGCCCTTACCTGAAACAAAGTAGTGCTTGTAGGAAGACTCAGAGCCTGGGATTTAACTCCTTTTCAGAAGGGAAACACACAGCATAGTTCTCATCCATGGATCACACTCTGCTTTAGAGCAAGAAGCACGCCCTTGCTTTCTAGAATCTCTAATACAGCAGTAACTTGAGTGTGCTCAGAACAAAAGAACAGTGTTTCCTACACATACAGACCATATCTTGTTCAACTCTGATTCTGAAACTGAAACAAACACCAGTTCCTCTAATATCAAATGCTTCTCATTTAAGATGAGAAACGTGTGAGCTTCGTGAACGATGTAGTTCGTTTGAGCTGTAAAGTAACAGCCCTTACCTGAAACGAAGTCTTGTTTTTTAGGAAGACTCAGAGCCTGGGATTTAACTCCATTTCTGAAGAGAAACACACAGCAGAGTTCTCATTCATTGATCACACTCTGCTTTAGAGCAAGAAGCACGCTCTAGCTTTCTAGAGTCTCTAAGACAGCAGGAAAAGTGAGTGTGCTGAGAACAAAAGAACGGTGTTTCCTACACATACGGACCATATCTATTCCAACTCTGCTTCTGAAACTGATACAAAGCACTTTTCCTCTAACATCCGATGCTTGTCATTTAAGATGAGAAGCGTGTGAGTTCGTGAACAATGTAGTTCGTTTGAGCTGTAAAGTAACTGCCCTTACCTGATGCGAAGTCTTGCTTGTAGGAAGACTCAGAGCCTGGGATTTAACTCCTTTTCAGAAGGGAAACACACAGCATAGTTCTCATCCATGGATCACACTCTGCTTTAGAGCAAGAAGCACGCTCTAACTTTCTAGAGTCTCTAAGACAGCAGGAAACATGAGTGTGCTGAGAACAAAAGAACGGTGTTTCGTACACATATGGACCATATCTATTGCAACTCAGTTTCTGAAATTGATACAAAGCACTGGTCCTCTAACATCCAAGCTTGTCAGTGAAGATGAGAAACATGTGAGCTTCGTGAACGATGTAGTTAGTTTGAGCTGAAAAGTGACTGCCCTTACTTGAAACAAAGTCTTGCTTGTAGGAAGACACAGTGCCTGGGTTTTAACTCCACTTCTGAAGGGAAACACACAGCATAGTTCTCATCCATGGATCACACTCTGCTTTAGAGCAAGAAGCACGCTCTAGCTTTCTACAGTCTCTAAGACAGCAGGAAAAGTGAGGGTGCTGAGAACAAAAGAACGGTGTTTCCTACACATACGGACCATATCTAGTCCAACTCTGCCTCTTAAACTGATACAAAGCACAGGTCCTCTAACATCCAATGCTTGTCATTGAAGATGAGAAACGTGTGATCTTGTGAATGATGTAGTTTGTTTGAGCTGAAGAGTGACTGCCCTTACCTGTAACGAAGTAGTGCTTGTAGGAAGACACAGAGCCTGGGATTTAACTCCATTTCAGAAGGGAAACACACAGCATAGTTCTCATCCATGGATCACACTCTGCTTTAGAACAAGAAGCACGCTCTTGCTTTCTAGAGTCTCTAAGACAGCAGGAAACATGAGTGTGCTGAGAACAAAAGAACGGTGTTTCCTACACATACGGACCATATCTAGTCCAACTCTGCCTCTTAAACTGATACAAAGCACAGGTCCTCTAACACCCAATGGTTGTCATTTCAGATGAGAAACGTATGAGCTCCGTGAACGATGTTGTTCGTTTGAGCTGAAAAGTGACTGCCCTTACCTAAAACGAATTCTTGATTGTAGGAAGACACAGAGACTGGGTTTTAACTCCATTTCTGAAGGGAAACACACAGAATAGTTCTCATCCATGGATCACACTCTGCTTTAGAGCAAGAAACACGCTCTTGATTTCTAGATTCACTAATACAGCAGGAAACGTGAGTGTGCTAAGAACAAATGAACGGTGTTTCCTACACATACGGACCATATCTAGTCCAACTCTGCCTCTGAAATTGATACAAAGCACAGTTCCTCTAACATCCAATGCTTGTCAGTTAAGATGAGAAACATGTGAGCTTCGTGAACGATGTAGTTCGTTTGAGCTGTAAAGTGACTGCCCTTACCTGAAACGAAGTAGTGCTTGTAGGAAGACACAGAGCCTGGGATTTAACTCCATTTCAGAAGGGAAACACACAGCAAAGTTCCCATCCATGGATCACACTCTGCTTTACCGCAAGAAGAACACTCTTCCTTTCTAGAGTCTCTAATACAGCAGGAAACATGAGTGTGCTCAGAACAAAAGAACGGTGTTTCCTACACAAACAGACCATATCTAGTTCAAATCTGCTTCTGAAACTGAATCAAACCACAGGTCCTCTAACATCCAATGCTTGTCAGTTAAGATGAGAAACGTGTGAGCTTCGTGATCGATGTAGTTCGTTTAAGCTGAAAAGTGACTGCCCTTAATTGAAAGGAAGTCTTTCTTGTATGAAGACACAGAGCCTGGAATTTAACTCCATTTCTGAAGAAACTGACAGCAGAGTTCTCATCCATTGATTACACTCTGCTTTAGAGCAAGAAGCACGCTCTAGCGTTCTAGAGTCTCTAAGACAGCAGGAAACATGAGTGTGCTGAGATCAAAGGAACGGTGTTTCCTACACATACAGACCATATGTATTCCAATTCTGCTTCTTAAACTGATACAAAGCACTGGTCCTCTAACATCCGATGCTTGTCAGTTAAGATGAGAAACATGTGAGCTTCGTGAACGATGTAGTTCCTTTTAGCTGTGAAGTAACTGCCCTTACCTGAACCAAATCTTGCTTGTAGGAAGACTCAGAGCCTGGGATTTAACTCCATTTCTGAAGAGAAACACACAGCAGAGTTCTCATATATAGATCACACTCTGCTTTAGAGCAAGAAGCACGCTCTTGCTTTCCAGAGTCACTAAGACAGCAGGAAACGTGAGTGTGATGAGAACAAAAGAACGGTGTTTCCTACACATAGGAACCATATCTATTCCAACTCTGCTTCTGAAACTGATACAAAGCACTGGTCCTCTAACATCCAATGCTTGTCAGTTAAGATGAGAATCGTGTGAGCTTTGTGAACGATGTAGTATGTTTGATCAGAAAAGTGACTGCCCTTACCTGAAACAAAGTAGTGCTTGTAGGAAGACACAGAGCCTGGGATTTAACTCCTTTTCAGAAGGGAAACACACAGCATAGTTCTCATCCATGGATCACACTCTGCTTTAGAGCAAGAAGCACGCCCTTGCTTTCTAGAATCTCTAATACAGCAGTAACTTGAGTGTGCTCAGAACAAAAGAACAGTGTTTCCTACACATACAGACCATATCTTGTTCAACTCTGATTCTGAAACTGAAACAAACACCAGTTCCTCTAATATCAAATGCTTCTCATTTAAGATGAGAAACGTGTGAGCTTCGTGAACGATGTAGTTCGTTTGAGCTGTAAAGTAACAGCCCTTACCTGAAACGAAGTCTTGTTTTTTAGGAAGACTCAGAGCCTGGGATTTAACTCCATTTCTGAAGAGAAACACACAGCAGAGTTCTCATTCATTGATCACACTCTGCTTTAGAGCAAGAAGCACGCTCTAGCTTTCTAGAGTCTCTAAGACAGCAGGAAAAGTGAGTGTGCTGAGAACAAAAGAACGGTGTTTCCTACACATACGGACCATATCTATTCCAACTCTGCTTCTGAAACTGATACAAAGCACTTTTCCTCTAACATCCGATGCTTGTCATTTAAGATGAGAAGCGTGTGAGTTCGTGAACAATGTAGTTCGTTTGAGCTGTAAAGTAACTGCCCTTACCTGATGCGAAGTCTTGCTTGTAGGAAGACTCAGAGCCTGGGATTTAACTGCATTTCTTAAGAGAAACACACAGCAGAGTTCTCATATATAGATCACACTCTGCTTTAGAGCGAGAAGCACGCTCTTGCTTTCTAGCGTCTCTAAGACAGCAGGAAACATGAGTGTGCTGAGAACAAAAGAACGGTGTTTCCTACACATACGGACCATATCTAGTCCAACTCTGCCTCTTAAACTGATACAAAGCACAGGTCCTCTAACATCCAATGGTTGTCATTTAAGATGAGAAACGTGTGAGCTTCGTGAACGATGTAGTTCGTTTGAGCTGAAAAGTGACTGCCTTTACCTGAAACGAATTCTTGATTGTAGGAAGACACACAGACTGGGTTTTAACTCCATTTCTGAAGGGAAACACACAGAATAGTTCTCATGGATGGATCACACTCTGCTTTAGAGCAAGAAGCACGCTCTTGTTTTCTAGATTCTCTAATACAGCAGGAAACGTGAGTGTGCTGAGAACAAAAGAACGGTGTTTCCTACACATACCCACCATATCTAGTCCAACTCTGCCTCTTAAATTGATACAAAGCACAGGTCCTCTAACATCCAATGGTTGTCATTTAAGATGAGAAACGTGTGAGCTTTGTGAAGGATGTAGTTCGTTTGAGCTGTAAAGTAACGGCCCTTACCTGAAACAAAGTCTTGTTTTTTAGGAAGACTCAGAGCCTGAGATTTAACTCCATTTCTGAAGTGAAACACACAGCAGAGTTCTCATCCATTGATCACACTCTGCTTTAGAGCAAGAAGCACGCTCTAGCGTTCTAGAGTCTCTAAGACAGAAGGAAACATGAGTGTGCTGAGAACAAAGGAACGGTGTTTCCTACACATACAGACCTTATGTATTCCAATTCTGCTTCTTAAACTGATACAAAGCACTGGTCCTCTAACATCCGATGCTTGTCAGTTAAGATGAGAAACATGTGAGCTTCGTGAACGATGTAGTTCCTTTGAGCTGTGAAGTAACTGCCCTTACCTGAACCAAATCTTGCTTGTAGGAAGACTCAGAGCCTGGGATTTAACTCCATTTCTGAAGAGAAACACACAGCAGAGTTCTCATATATAGATCACACTCTGCTTTAGAGCAAGAAGCACGCTCTTGCTTTCCAGAGTCACTAAGACAGCAGGAAAAGTGAGTGTGCTGAGAACAAAAGAACGGTGTTTCCTACACATACGGACCATATCTATTCCAACTCTGCTTCTGAAACTGATACAAAGCACTTTTCCTCTAACATCCGATGCTTGTCATTTAAGATGAGAAGCGTGTGAGTTCGTGAACAATGTAGTTCGTTTGAGCTGTAAAGTAACTGCCCTTACCTGATGCGAAGTCTTGCTTGTAGGAAGACTCAGAGCCTGGGATTTAACTCCATTTCTTAAGAGAAACACACAGCAGAGTTCTCATATATAGATCACACTCTGCTTTAGAGCGAGAAGCACGCTCTTGCTTTCTAGCGTCTCTAAGACAGCAGGAAACATGAGTGTGCTGAGAACAAAAGAACGGTGTTTCCTACACATACGGACCATATCTAGTCCAACTCTGCCTCTTAAACTGATACAAAGCACAGGTCCTCTAACATCCAATGGTTATCATTTAAGATGAGAAACGTGTGAGCTTCGTGAACGATGTAGTTCGTTTGAGCTGAAAAGTGACTGCCTTTACCTGAAACGAATTCTTGATTGTAGGAAGACACACAGACTGGGTTTTAACTCCATTTCTGAAGGGAAACACACAGAATAGTTCTCATGGATGCATCACACTCTGCTTTAGAGCAAGAAGCAAGCTCTTCTTTTCTAGATTCTCTAATACAGCAGGAAACGTGAGTGTGCTGAGAACAAAAGAACGGTGTTTCCTACACATACCCTCCATATCTAGTCCAACTCCTCATCTTAAATTGATACAAAGCACAGGTCCTCTAACATCCAATGGTTGTCATTTAAGATGAGAAACGTGTGAGCTTCGTGAACGATGTAGTTCGTTTGAGCTGTAAAGTAACGGCCCTTACATGAAACGAAGTCTGGTTTTTTAGGAAGACTCAGAGCCTGAGATTTAACTCCATTTCTGAAGTGAAACACACAGCAGAGTTCTCATCCATTGATCACACTCTGCTTTAGAGCAAGAAGCACGCTCTAGCTTTCTAGAGTCTCTAAGACAGCAGGCACGTGAGTGTGCTCAGAACAAAAGAACGGTGTTTCTACACATTCAGACCATATCTAGTTCAACTCTGCTTCTGAAACTGAAACAAACCACAGGTCCTCTAACATCCAATGCTTGTCAGTTAAGATGAGAAACGTGTGAGCTTCGTGAACGATGTAGTTCGTTTGAGCTGTAATGTAACTGCCCTTACTTGAAACGAAGTCTTTTGTGTAGGAAGACACAGAGCCGGGATTTAACTCCATTTCAGAAGGGAAACACACAGCATAGTTCTCATCCATGGTTCACACTCTGCTTTAGAGTAAGAAGAACGTTCTTGCCTTCTAGAATCTCTAATACAGCAGGAAACTTGATTGTGCTCAGAACTAAATAACGGTGTTTTGTACACATATACGGAACATATCTAGTCCAACTCTGCCTCTTAAATTGATACAAAGCACAGGTCCTCTAACATCCAATGGTTGTCATTTAAGATGAGAAACATGTGAGCTTCGTGAACGATGTAGTTAGTTTGAGCTGAAAAGTGACTGCCCTTACTTGAAACAAAGTCTTGCTTGTAGGAAGACACAGAGTATGGAATTTAACTCCATTTCTGAAAGGAAACACACAGCATAGTTCTCATCAATGGATCACACTCTGCTTTAGAGCAAGAAGCATGCTCTTGCTTTCTAGAGTCTCTAAGACAGCAGGAAACATGAGTGTTCTGAGAACAAAAGTACGGTGTTTCCTACACATACGGACCATATCTAGTCCAACTCTGCCTCTTAAATTGATACAAAGCACAGGTCCTCTAACATCCAATGGTTGTCATTTAAGATGAGAAACGTGTGAGCTTCGTGATCGATGTAGTTCGTTTGAGCTGAAAAGTGACTGCCCTTACTTGAAACGAAGTCTTGCTTGTAGGAAGACACAGAGTATGGAATTTAACTCCATTTCTGAAAGGAAACACACAGCATAGTTCTCATCAATGGATCACACTCTGCTTTAGAGCAAGAAGCATGCTCTTGCTTTCTAGAGTCTCTAAGACAGCAGGAAACATGAGTGTTCTGAGAACAAAAGTACGGTGTTTCCTACACATACGGACCATATCTAGTCCAACTCTGCCTCTTAAATTGATACAAAGCACAGGTCCTCTAACATCCAATGGTTGTCATTTAAGATGAGAAACGTGTGAGCTTCGTGATCGATGTAGTTCGTTTAAGCTGAAAAGTGACTGCCCTTAATTGAAAGGAAGTCTTTCTTGTATGAAGACACAGAGCCTGGAATTTAACTCCATTTCTGAAGAAACTCACAGCAGAGTTCTCATCCATTGATTACACTCTGCTTTAGAGCAAGAAGCACGCTCTAGCGTTCTAGAGTCTCTAAGACAGCAAGAAACATGAGTGTGCTGAGAACAAAGGAACGGTGTTTCCTACATATATGGACCATATGTATTCCAATTCTGCTTCTTAAACTGATACAAAGCACTGGTCCTCTAACATCCGATGCTTGTCAGTTAAGATGAGAAACGTGTGATATCGTGAACGATGTAGTTCCTTTGAGCTATAAAGTAACTGCCCTTACCTGAACCAAATCTTGCTTGTAGGAAGACTCAGAGCCTGGGATTCAACTCCATTTCTGAAGAGAAACACACAGCATAGTTCTCATCCATGGATCACACTCTGCTTTAGAGAAAGAAGAACGCTCTCGCTTTCTAGAATCACTAATACAGCAGGAAAGTTGAGTGTGCTCAGAACAAAAGAACGGTGTTTCCTACACATACAGACCATATCTAGTTCAACTCTGCTTCTGAAACTGAAACAAACCACAGGTCCTCTAACATCCAATGCTTGTCAGTTAAGATGAGAAACGTGTGAGCTTCGTGAAGAGATGTAGTTCGTTTGAGCTATAAAGTAACGGCCCTTACCTGAAACGAAATCTTGTTTTTTAGGAAGACTCAGAGCCTGAGATTTAACTCCATTTCTTAAGTGAAACACACAGCAGAGTTCTCATCCATTGATCACACTCTGCTTTAGAGCAAGAAGCACGCTCTAACTTTCTAGAGTCTCTAAGACAGCAGGAAACATGAGTGTGCTGAGAACAAAAGAACGGTGTTTCGTACACATATGGACGATATCTATTGCAACTCAGTTTCTGAAATTGATACAAAGCACTGGTCCTCTAACATCCAAGCTTGTCAGTTAAGATGAGAAACATGTGAGCTTCGTGAACGATGTAGTTAGTTTGAGCTGAAAAGTGACTGCCCTTACTTGAAACAAAGTCTTGCTTGTAGGAAGACACAGTGCCTGGGTTTTAACTCCACTTCTGAAGGGAAACACACAGCATAGTTCTCATCCATGGATCACACTCTGCTTTAGAGCAAGAAGCACGCTCTAGCTTTCTATAGTCTCTAAGACAGCAGGAAAAGTGAGGGTGCTGAGAACAAAAGAACGGTGTTTCCTACACATACGGACCATATCTAGTCCAACTCTGCCTCTTAAACTGTTACAAAGCACAGGTCCTCTAACATCCAATGCTTGTCATTTAAGATGAGAAACGTGTGATCTTTGGGAATGATGTAGTTTGTTTGAGCTGAAGAGTGACTGCCCTTACCTGTAACGAAGTAGTGCTTGTAGGAAGACACAGAGCCTGGGATTTAACTCCATTTCAGAAGGGAAACACACAGCATAGTTCTCATCCATGGATCACACTCTGCTTTAGAACAAGAAGCACGCTCTTTCTTTCTAGAGTCTCTAAGACAGCAGGAAACATGAGTGTGCTGAGAACAAAAGAACGGTGTTTCCTACACATACCCACCATATCTAGTCCAACTCTGCCTCTTAAACTGATACAAAGCACAGGTCCTCTAACACCCAATGGTTGTCATTTCAGATGAGAAACGTATGAGCTTCGTGAACGATGTTGTTCGTTTGAGCTGAAAAGTGACTGCCCTTACCTAAAACGAATTCTTGATTGTAGGAAGACACAGAGACTGGGTTTTAACTCCATTTCTGAAGAAACTCACAGCAGAGTTCTCATCCATTGATTACACTCTGCTTTAGAGCAAGAAGCACGCTCTAGCGTTCTAGAGTCTCTAAGACAGCAGGAAACATGAGTGTGCTGAGAACAAAGGAACAGTGTTTCCTACACATACAGACCATATGTATTCCAATTCTGCTTCTTAAACTGATACAAAGCACTGGTCCTCTAACATCCGATGCTTGTCAGTTAAGATGATAAACATGTGAGCTTCGTGAACGATGTAGTTCCTTTGAGCTGTGAAGTAACTGCCCTTTCCTGAACCAAATCTTGGTTGTAGGAAGACTCAGAGCCTGGGGTTTAACTCCATTTCTGAAGAGAAACACACAGCAGAGTTCTCATATATAGATCACACTCTGCTTTAGAGCAAGAAGCACGCTCTTGCTTTCCAGAGTCACTAAGACAGCAGGAAACGTGAGTGTGATGAGAACAAAAGAACGGTGTTTCCTACACATAGGGACCATATCTATTCCAACTCTGCTTCTGAAACTGATACAAAGCACTGGTCCTCTAACATCCGATGCTTGTCAGTTAAGATGAGAAACGTGTGATATCGTGAACGATGTAGTTCCTTTGAGCTATAAAGTAACTGCCCTTACCTGAACCAAATCTTGCTTGTAGGAAGACTCAGAGCCTGGGATTCAACTCCATTTCTGAAGAGAAACACACAGCATTGTTCTCATCCATGGATCACACTCTGCTTTAGAGAAAGAAGAACGCTCTCGCTTTCTAGAATCACTAATACAGCAGGAAAGTTGAGTGTGCTCAGAACAAAAGAACGGTGTTTCCTACACATACAGACCATATCTAGTTCAACTCTGCTTCTGAAACTGAAACAAACCACAGGTCCTCTAACATCCAATGCTTGTCAGTTAAGATGAGAAACGTGTGAGCTTCGTGAAGAGATGTAATTCGTTTGAGCTATAAAGTAACGGCCCTTACCTGAAACGAAATCTTGTTTTTTAGGAAGACTCAGAGCCTGAGATTTAACTCCATTTCTTAAGTGAAACACACAGCAGAGTTCTCATCCATTGATCACACTCTGCTTTAGAGCAAGAAGCACGCTCTAACTTTCTAGAGTCTCTAAGACAGCAGGAAACATGAGTGTGCTGAGAACAAAAGAACGGTGTTTCGTACACATATGGACGATATCTATTGCAACTCAGTTTCTGAAATTGATACAAAGCACTGGTCCTCTAACATCCAAGCTTGTCAGTTAAGATGAGAAACATGTGAGCTTCGTGAACGATGTAGTTAGTTTGAGCTGAAAAGTGACTGCCCTTACTTGAAACAAAGTCTTGCTTGTAGGAAGACACAGTGCCTGGGTTTTAACTCCACTTCTGAAGGGAAACACACAGCATAGTTCTCATCCATGGATCACACTCTGCTTTAGAGCAAGAAGCACGCTCTAGCTTTCTATAGTCTCTAAGACAGCAGGAAAAGTGAGGGTGCTGAGAACAAAAGAACGGTGTTTCCTACACATACGGACCATATCTAGTCCAACTCTGCCTCTTAAACTGTTACAAAGCACAGGTCCTCTAACATCCAATGCTTGTCATTTAAGATGAGAAACGTGTGATCTTTGGGAATGATGTAGTTTGTTTGAGCTGAAGAGTGACTGCCCTTACCTGTAACGAAGTAGTGCTTGTAGGAAGACACAGAGCCTGGGATTTAACTCCATTTCAGAAGGGAAACACACAGCATAGTTCTCATCCATGGATCACACTCTGCTTTAGAACAAGAAGCACGCTCTTTCTTTCTAGAGTCTCTAAGACAGCAGGAAACATGAGTGTGCTGAGAACAAAAGAACGGTGTTTCCTACACATACCCACCATATCTAGTCCAACTCTGCCTCTTAAACTGATACAAAGCACAGGTCCTCTAACACCCAATGGTTGTCATTTCAGATGAGAAACGTATGAGCTTCGTGAACGATGTTGTTCGTTTGAGCTGAAAAGTGACTGCCCTTACCTAAAACGAATTCTTGATTGTAGGAAGACACAGAGACTGGGTTTTAACTCCATTTCTGAAGAAACTCACAGCAGAGTTCTCATCCATTGATTACACTCTGCTTTAGAGCAAGAAGCACGCTCTAGCGTTCTAGAGTCTCTAAGACAGCAGGAAACATGAGTGTGCTGAGAACAAAGGAACAGTGTTTCCTACACATACAGACCATATGTATTCCAATTCTGCTTCTTAAACTGATACAAAGCACTGGTCCTCTAACATCCGATGCTTGTCAGTTAAGATGATAAACATGTGAGCTTCGTGAACGATGTAGTTCCTTTGAGCTGTGAAGTAACTGCCCTTTCCTGAACCAAATCTTGGTTGTAGGAAGACTCAGAGCCTGGGATTTAACTCCATTTCTGAAGAGAAACACACAGCAGAGTTCTCATATATAGATCACACTCTGCTTTAGAGCAAGAAGCACGCTCTTGCTTTCCAGAGTCACTAAGACAGCAGGAAACGTGAGTGTGATGAGAACAAAAGAACGGTGTTTCCTACACATAGGGACCATATCTATTCCAACTCTGCTTCTGAAACTGATACAAAGCACTGGTCCTCTAACATCCGATGCTTGTCAGTTAAGATGAGAAACGTGTGATATCGTGAACGATGTAGTTCCTTTGAGCTATAAAGTAACTGCCCTTACCTGAACCAAATCTTGCTTGTAGGAAGACTCAGAGCCTGGGATTCAACTCCATTTCTGAAGAGAAACACACAGCATAGTTCTCATCCATGGATCACACTCTGCTTTAGAGAAAGAAGAACGCTCTCGCTTTCTAGAATCACTAATACAGCAGGAAAGTTGAGTGTGCTCAGAACAAAAGAACGGTGTTTCCTACACATACAGACCATATCTAGTTCAACTCTGCTTCTGAAACTGAAACAAACCACAGGTCCTCTAACATCCAATGCTTGTCAGTTAAGATGAGAAACGTGTGAGCTTCGTGAAGAGATGTAATTCGTTTGAGCTATAAAGTAACGGCCCTTACCTGAAACGAAATCTTGTTTTTTAGGAAGACTCAGAGCCTGAGATTTAACTCCATTTCTTAAGTGAAACACACAGCAGAGTTCTCATCCATTGATCACACTCTGCTTTAGAGCAAGAAGCACGCTCTAACTTTCTAGAGTCTCTAAGACAGCAGGAAACATGAGTGTGCTGAGAACAAAAGAACGGTGTTTCGTACACATATGGACGATATCTATTGCAACTCAGTTTCTGAAATTGATACAAAGCACTGGTCCTCTAACATCCAAGCTTGTCAGTTAAGATGAGAAACATGTGAGCTTCGTGAACGATGTAGTTAGTTTGAGCTGAAAAGTGACTGCCCTTACTTGAAACAAAGTCTTGCTTGTAGGAAGACACAGTGCCTGGGTTTTAACTCCACTTCTGAAGGGAAACACACAGCATAGTTCTCATCCATGGATCACACTCTGCTTTAGAGCAAGAAGCACGCTCTAGCTTTCTATAGTCTCTAAGACAGCAGGAAAAGTGAGGGTGCTGAGAACAAAAGAACGGTGTTTCCTACACATACGGACCATATCTAGTCCAACTCTGCCTCTTAAACTGTTACAAAGCACAGGTCCTCTAACATCCAATGCTTGTCATTTAAGATGAGAAACGTGTGATCTTTGGGAATGATGTAGTTTGTTTGAGCTGAAGAGTGACTGCCCTTACCTGTAACGAAGTAGTGCTTGTAGGAAGACACAGAGCCTGGGATTTAACTCCATTTCAGAAGGGAAACACACAGCATAGTTCTCATCCATGGATCACACTCTGCTTTAGAACAAGAAGCACGCTCTTTCTTTCTAGAGTCTCTAAGACAGCAGGAAACATGAGTGTGCTGAGAACAAAAGAACGGTGTTTCCTACACATACCCACCATATCTAGTCCAACTCTGCCTCTTAAACTGATACAAAGCACAGGTCCTCTAACACCCAATGGTTGTCATTTCAGATGAGAAACGTATGAGCTTCGTGAACGATGTTGTTCGTTTGAGCTGAAAAGTGACTGCCCTTACCTAAAACGAATTCTTGATTGTAGGAAGACACAGAGACTGGGTTTTAACTCCATTTCTGAAGAAACTCACAGCAGAGTTCTCATCCATTGATTACACTCTGCTTTAGAGCAAGAAGCACGCTCTAGCGTTCTAGAGTCTCTAAGACAGCAGGAAACATGAGTGTGCTGAGAACAAAGGAACAGTGTTTCCTACACATACAGACCATATGTATTCCAATTCTGCTTCTTAAACTGATACAAAGCACTGGTCCTCTAACATCCGATGCTTGTCAGTTAAGATGATAAACATGTGAGCTTCGTGAACGATGTAGTTCCTTTGAGCTGTGAAGTAACTGCCCTTTCCTGAACCAAATCTTGGTTGTAGGAAGACTCAGAGCCTGGGATTTAACTCCATTTCTGAAGAGAAACACACAGCAGAGTTCTCATATATAGATCACACTCTGCTTTAGAGCAAGAAGCACGCTCTTGCTTTCCAGAGTCACTAAGACAGCAGGAAACGTGAGTGTGATGAGAACAAAAGAACGGTGTTTCCTACACATAGGGACCATATCTATTCCAACTCTGCTTCTGAAACTGATACAAAGCACTGGTCCTCTAACATCCGATGCTTGTCAGTTAAGATGAGAAACGTGTGATATCGTGAACGATGTAGTTCCTTTGAGCTATAAAGTAACTGCCCTTACCTGAACCAAATCTTGCTTGTAGGAAGACTCAGAGCCTGGGATTCAACTCCATTTCTGAAGAGAAACACACAGCATAGTTCTCATCCATGGATCACACTCTGCTTTAGAGAAAGAAGAACGCTCTCGCTTTCTAGAATCACTAATACAGCAGGAAAGTTGAGTGTGCTCAGAACAAAAGAACGGTGTTTCCTACACATACAGACCATATCTAGTTCAACTCTGCTTCTGAAACTGAAACAAACCACAGGTCCTCTAACATCCAATGCTTGTCAGTTAAGATGAGAAACGTGTGAGCTTCGTGAAGAGATGTAGTTCGTTTGAGCTATAAAGTAACGGCCCTTACCTGAAACGAAATCTTGTTTTTTAGGAAGACTCAGAGCCTGAGATTTAACTCCATTTCTGAAGTGAAACACACAGCAGAGTTCTCATCCATTGATCACACTCTGCTTTAGAGCAAGAAGCACGCTCTAACTTTCTAGAGTCTCTAAGACAGCAGGAAACATGAGTGTGCTGAGAACAAAAGAACGGTGTTTCGTACACATATGGACGATATCTATTGCAACTCAGTTTCTGAAATTGATACAAAGCACTGGTCCTCTAACATCCAAGCTTGTCAGTTAAGATGAGAAACATGTGAGCTTCGTGAACGATGTAGTTAGTTTGAGCTGAAAAGTGACTGCCCTTACTTGAAACAAAGTCTTGCTTGTAGGAAGACACAGTGCCTGGGTTTTAACTCCACTTCTGAAGGGAAACACACAGCATAGTTCTCATCCATGGATCACACTCTGCTTTAGAGCAAGAAGCACGCTCTAGCTTTCTATAGTCTCTAAGACAGCAGGAAAAGTGAGGGTGCTGAGAACAAAAGAACGGTGTTTCCTACACATACGGACCATATCTAGTCCAACTCTGCCTCTTAAACTGTTACAAAGCACAGGTCCTCTAACATCCAATGCTTGTCATTTAAGATGAGAAACGTGTGATCTTTGTGAATGATGTAGTTTGTTTGAGCTGAAGAGTGACTGCCCTTACCTGTAACGAAGTAGTGCTTGTAGGAAGACACAGAGCCTGGGATTTAACTCCATTTCAGAAGGGAAACACACAGCATAGTTCTCATCCATGGATCACACTCTGCTTTAGAACAAGAAGCACGCTCTTTCTTTCTAGAGTCTCTAAGACAGCAGGAAACATGAGTGTGCTGAGAACAAAAGAACGGTGTTTCCTACACATACCCACCATATCTAGTCCAACTCTGCCTCTTAAACTGATACAAAGCACAGGTCCTCTAACACCCAATGGTTGTCATTTCAGATGAGAAACGTATGAGCTTCGTGAACGATGTTGTTCGTTTGAGCTGAAAAGTGACTGCCCTTACCTAAAACGAATTCTTGATTGTAGGAAGACACAGAGACTGGGTTTTAACTCCATTTCTGAAGAAACTCACAGCAGAGTTCTCATCCATTGATTACACTCTGCTTTAGAGCAAGAAGCACGCTCTAGCGTTCTAGAGTCTCTAAGACAGCAGGAAACATGAGTGTGCTGAGAACAAAGGAACAGTGTTTCCTACACATACAGACCATATGTATTCCAATTCTGCTTCTTAAACTGATACAAAGCACTGGTCCTCTAACATCCGATGCTTGTCAGTTAAGATGATAAACATGTGAGCTTCGTGAACGATGTAGTTCCTTTGAGCTGTGAAGTAACTGCCCTTTCCTGAACCAAATCTTGGTTGTAGGAAGACTCAGAGCCTGGGATTTAACTCCATTTCTGAAGAGAAACACACAGCAGAGTTCTCATATATAGATCACACTCTGCTTTAGAGCAAGAAGCACGCTCTTGCTTTCCAGAGTCACTAAGACAGCAGGAAACGTGAGTGTGATGAGAACAAAAGAACGGTGTTTCCTACACATAGGGACCATATCTATTCCAACTCTGCTTCTGAAACTGATACAAAGCACTGGTCCTCTAACATCCAATGCTTGTCAGTTAAGATGAGAATCGTGTGAGCTTTGTGAACGATGTAGTTCGTTTGAGCAGAAAAGTGACTGCCCTTACCTGAAACAAAGTAGTGCTTGTAGGAAGACACAGAGCCTGGGATTTAACTCCTTTTCAGAAGGGAAACACACAGCAGAGTTCTCATCCATGGATCACACTCTGCTTTAGAGAAAGAAGAACGCTCTCGCTTTCTAGAATCTCTAATACAGCAGGAAAGTTGAGTGTGCTCAGAACAAAAGAACGGTGTTTCCTACACATACAGACCATATCTAGTTCAACTCTGCTTCTGAAACTGAAACAAACCACAGGTCCTCTAACATCCAATGCTTGTCAGTTAAGATGAGAAACGTGTGAGCTTCGTGAAGACATGTAGTTCGTTTGAGCTATAAAGTAACGGCCCTTACCTGAAACGAAATCTTGTTTTTTAGGAAGACTCAGAGCCTGAGATTTAACTCCATTTCTGAAGTGAAACACACAGCAGAGTTCTCATCCATTGATCACACTCTGCTTTAGAGCAAGAAGCACGCTCTAACTTTCTAGAGTCTCTAAGACAGCAGGAAACATGAGTGTGCTGAGAACAAAAGAACGGTGTTTCGTACACATATGGACCATATCTATTGCAACTCAGTTTCTGAAATTGATACAAAGCACTGGTCCTCTAACATCCAAGCTTGTCAGTTAAGATGAGAAACAGGTGAGCTTCGTGAACGATGTAGTTAGTTTGAGCTGAAAAGTGACTGCCCTTACTTGAAACAAAGTCTTGCTTGTAGGAAGACACAGTGCCTGGGTTTTAACTCCACTTCTGAAGGGAAACACACAGCATAGTTCTCATCCATGGATCACACTCTGCTTTAGAGCAAGAAGCACGCTCTAGCTTTCTACAGTCTCTAAGACAGCAGGAAAAGTGAGGGTGCTGAGAACAAAAGAACGGTGTTTCCTACACATACAGACCATATCTAGTACAACTCTGCCTCTTAAACTGATACAAAGCACAGGTCCTCTAACATCCAATGCTTGTCATTTAAGATGAGAAACGTGTGATCTTGTGAATGATGTAGTTTGTTTGAGCTGAAGAGTGACTGCCCTTACCTGTAACGAAGTAGTGCTTGTAGGAAGACACAGAGCCTGGGATTTAACTCCATTTCAGAAGGGAAACACACAGCATAGTTCTCATCCATGGATCACACTCTGCTTTAGAACATGAAGCACGCTCTTGCTTTCTAGAGTCTCTAAGACAGCAGGAAACATGAGTGTGCTGAGAACAAAAGAACGGTGTTTCCTACACATACCCACCATATCTAGTCCAACTCTGCCTCTTAAACTGATACAAAGCACAGGTCCTCTAACACCCAATGGTTGTCATTTCAGATGAGAAACGTATGAGCTTCGTGAACGATGTTGTTCGTTTGAGCTGAAAAGTGACTGCCCTTACCTAAAACGAATTCTTGATTGTAGGAAGACACAGAGACTGGGTTTTAACTCCATTTCTGAAGAAACTCACAGCAGAGTTCTCATCCATTGATTACACTCTGCTTTAGAGCAAGAAGCACGCTCTAGCGTTCTAGAGTCTCTAAGACAGCAGGAAACATGAGTGTGCTGAGAACAAAGGAACAGTGTTTCCTACACATACAGACCATATGTATTCCAATTCTGCTTCTTAAACTGATACAAAGCACTGGTCCTCTAACATCCGATGCTTGTCAGTTAAGATGATAAACATGTGAGCTTCGTGAACGATGTAGTTCCTTTGAGCTGTGAAGTAACTGCCCTTTCCTGAACCAAATCTTGGTTGTAGGAAGACTCAGAGCCTGGGATTTAACTCCATTTCTGAAGAGAAACACACAGCAGAGTTCTCATATATAGATCACACTCTGCTTTAGAGCAAGAAGCACGCTCTTGCTTTCCAGAGTCACTAAGACAGCAGGAAACGTGAGTGTGATGAGAACAAAAGAACGGTGTTTCCTACACATAGGGACCATATCTATTCCAACTCTGCTTCTGAAACTGATACAAAGCACTGGTCCTCTAACATCCGATGCTTGTCAGTTAAGATGAGAAACGTGTGATATCGTGAACGATGTAGTTCCTTTGAGCTATAAAGTAACTGCCCTTACCTGAACCAAATCTTGCTTGTAGGAAGACTCAGAGCCTGGGATTCAACTCCATTTCTGAAGAGAAACACACAGCATAGTTCTCATCCATGGATCACACTCTGCTTTAGAGAAAGAAGAACGCTCTCGCTTTCTAGAATCACTAATACAGCAGGAAAGTTGAGTGTGCTCAGAACAAAAGAACGGTGTTTCCTACACATACAGACCATATCTAGTTCAACTCTGCTTCTGAAACTGAAACAAACCACAGGTCCTCTAACATCCAATGCTTGTCAGTTAAGATGAGAAACGTGTGAGCTTCGTGAAGAGATGTAGTTCGTTTGAGCTATAAAGTAACGGCCCTTACCTGAAACGAAATCTTGTTTTTTAGGAAGACTCAGAGCCTGAGATTTAACTCCATTTCTTAAGTGAAACACACAGCAGAGTTCTCATCCATTGATCACACTCTGCTTTAGAGCAAGAAGCACGCTCTAACTTTCTAGAGTCTCTAAGACAGCAGGAAACATGAGTGTGCTGAGAACAAAAGAACGGTGTTTCGTACACATATGGACCATATCTATTGCAACTCAGTTTCTGAAATTGATACAAAGCACTGGTCCTCTAACATCCAAGCTTGTCAGTTAAGATGAGAAACATGTGAGCTTCGTGAACGATGTAGTTAGTTTGAGCTGAAAAGTGACTGCCCTTACTTGAAACAAAGTCTTGCTTGTAGGAAGACACAGTGCCTGGGTTTTAACTCCACTTCTGAAGGGAAACACACAGCATAGTTCTCATCCATGGATCACACTCTGCTTTAGAGCAAGAAGCACGCTCTAGCTTTCTATAGTCTCTAAGACAGCAGGAAAAGTGAGGGTGCTGAGAACAAAAGAACGGTGTTTCCTACACATACGGACCATATCTAGTCCAACTCTGCCTCTTAAACTGTTACAAAGCACAGGTCCTCTAACATCCAATGCTTGTCATTTAAGATGAGAAACGTGTGATCTTTGTGAATGATGTAGTTTGTTTGAGCTGAAGAGTGACTGCCCTTACCTGTAACGAAGTAGTGCTTGTAGGAAGACACAGAGCCTGGGATTTAACTCCATTTCAGAAGGGAAACACACAGCATAGTTCTCATCCATGGATCACACTCTGCTTTAGAACAAGAAGCACGCTCTTTCTTTCTAGAGTCTCTAAGACAGCAGGAAACATGAGTGTGCTGAGAACAAAAGAACGGTGTTTCCTACACATACCCACCATATCTAGTCCAACTCTGCCTCTTAAACTGATACAAAGCACAGGTCACCTAACACCCAATGGTTGTCATTTCAGATGAGAAACGTATGAGCTTCGTGAACGATGTTGTTCGTTTGAGCTGAAAAGTGACTGCCCTTACCTAAAATGAATTCTTGATTGTAGGAAGACACAGAGACTGGGTTTTAACTCCATTTCTGAAGAAACTCACAGCAGAGTTCTCATCCATTGATTACACTCTGCTTTAGAGCAAGAAGCACGCTCTAGCGTTCTAGAGTCTCTAAGACAGCAGGAAACATGAGTGTGCTGAGAACAAAGGAACAGTGTTTCCTACACATACAGACCATATGTATTCCAATTCTGCTTCTTAAACTGATACAAAGCACTGGTCCTCTAACATCCGATGCTTGTCAGTTAAGATGATAAACATGTGAGCTTCGTGAACGATGTAGTTCCTTTGAGCTGTGAAGTAACTGCCCTTTCCTGAACCAAATCTTGGTTGTAGGAAGACTCAGAGCCTGGGATTTAACTCCATTTCTGAAGAGAAACACACAGCAGAGTTCTCATATATAGATCACACTCTGCTTTAGAGCAAGAAGCACGCTCTTGCTTTCCAGAGTCACTAAGACAGCAGGAAACGTGAGTGTGATGAGAACAAAAGAACGGTGTTTCCTACACATAGGGACCATATCTATTCCAACTCTGCTTCTGAAACTGATACAAAGCACTGGTCCTCTAACATCCAATGCTTGTCAGTTAAGATGAGAATCGTGTGAGCTTTGTGAACGATGTAGTTCGTTTGAGCAGAAAAGTGACTGCCCTTACCTGAAACAAAGTAGTGCTTGTAGGAAGACACAGAGCCTGGGATTTAACTCCTTTTCAGAAGGGAAACACACAGCAGAGTTCTCATCCATGGATCACACTCTGCTTTAGAGAAAGAAGAACGCTCTCGCTTTCTAGAATCTCTAATACAGCAGGAAAGTTGAGTGTGCTCAGAACAAAAGAACGGTGTTTCCTACACATACAGACCATATCTAGTTCAACTCTGCTTCTGAAACTGAAACAAACCACAGGTCCTCTAACATCCAATGCTTGTCAGTTAAGATGAGAAACGTGTGAGCTTCGTGAAGACATGTAGTTCGTTTGAGCTATAAAGTAACGGCCCTTACCTGAAACGAAATCTTGTTTTTTAGGAAGACTCAGAGCCTGAGATTTAACTCCATTTCTGAAGTGAAACACACAGCAGAGTTCTCATCCATTGATCACACTCTGCTTTAGAGCAAGAAGCACGCTCTAACTTTCTAGAGTCTCTAAGACAGCAGGAAACATGAGTGTGCTGAGAACAAAAGAACGGTGTTTCGTACACATATGGACCATATCTATTGCAACTCAGTTTCTGAAATTGATACAAAGCACTGGTCCTCTAACATCCAAGCTTGTCAGTTAAGATGAGAAACAGGTGAGCTTCGTGAACGATGTAGTTAGTTTGAGCTGAAAAGTGACTGCCCTTACTTGAAACAAAGTCTTGCTTGTAGGAAGACACAGTGCCTGGGTTTTAACTCCACTTCTGAAGGGAAACACACAGCATAGTTCTCATCCATGGATCACACTCTGCTTTAGAGCAAGAAGCACGCTCTAGCTTTCTACAGTCTCTAAGACAGCAGGAAAAGTGAGGGTGCTGAGAACAAAAGAACGGTGTTTCCTACACATACGGACCATATCTAGTACAACTCTGCCTCTTAAACTGATACAAAGCACAGGTCCTCTAACATCCAATGCTTGTCATTTAAGATGAGAAACGTGTGATCTTGTGAATGATGTAGTTTGTTTGAGCTGAAGAGTGACTGCCCTTACCTGTAACGAAGTAGTGCTTGTAGGAAGACACAGAGCCTGGGATTTAACTCCATTTCAGAAGGGAAACACACAGCATAGTTCTCACCCATGGATCACACTCTGCTTTAGAACATGAAGCACGCTCTTGCTTTCTAGAGTCTCTAAGACAGCAGGAAACATGAGTGTGCTGAGAACAAAAGAACGGTGTTTCCTACACATACGGACCATATCTAGTCCAACTCTGCCTCTTAAACTGATACAAAGCACAGGTCCTCTAACACCCAATGGTTGTCATTTCAGATGAGAAACGTATGAGCTCCGTGAACGATGTTGTTCGTTTGAGCTGAAAAGTGACTGCCCTTAATTGAAAGGAAGTCTTTCTTGTATGAAGACACAGAGCCTGGAATTTAACTCCATTTCTGAAGAAACTGACAGCAGAGTTCTCATCCATTGATTACACTCTGCTTTAGAGCAAGAAGCACGCTCTAGCGTTCTAGAGTCTCTAAGACAGCAGGAAACATGAGTGTGCTGAGATCAAAGGAACGGTGTTTCCTACACATACAGACCATATGTATTCCAATTCTGCTTCTTAAACTGATACAAAGCACTGGTCCTCTAACATCCGATGCTTGTCAGTTAAGATGAGAAACATGTGAGCTTCGTGAACGATGTAGTTCCTTTGAGCTGTGAAGTAACTGCCCTTACCTGAACCAAATCTTGCTTGTAGGACGACTCAGAGCCTGGGATTTAACTCCATTTCTGAAGAGAAACACACAGCAGAGTTCTCATATATAGATCACACTCTGCTTTAGAGCAAGAAGCACGCTCTTGCTTTCCAGAGTCACTAAGACAGCAGGAAACGGGAGTGTGCTGAGAACAAAAGAACGGTGTTTCCTACACATACGGACCATATCTATTCCAACTCTGCTTCTGAAACTGATACAAAGCACTTTTCCTCTAACATCCGATGCTTGTCATTTAAGATGAGAAGCGTGTGAGTTCGTGAACAATGTAGTTCGTTTGAGCTGTAAAGTAACTGCCCTTACCTGATGCGAAGTCTTGCTTGTAGGAAGACTCAGAGCCTGGGATTTAACTCCATTTCTTAAGAGAAACACACAGCAGAGTTCTCATATATAGATCACACTCTGCTTTAGAGCGAGAAGCACGCTCTTGCTTTCTAGCGTCTCTAAGACAGCAGGAAACATGAGTGTGCTGAGAACAAAAGAACGGTGTTTCCTACACATACGGACCATATCTAGTCCAACTCTGCCTCTTAAACTGATACAAAGCACAGGTCCTCTAACATCCAATGGTTATCATTTAAGATGAGAAACGTGTGAGCTTCGTGAACGATGTAGTTCGTTTGAGCTGAAAAGTGACTGCCTTTACCTGAAACGAATTCTTGATTGTAGGAAGACACACAGACTGGGTTTTAACTCCATTTCTGAAGGGAAACACACAGAATAGTTCTCATGGATGCATCACACTCTGCTTTAGAGCAAGAAGCAAGCTCTTGTTTTCTAGATTCTCTAATACAGCAGGAAACGTGAGTGTGCTGAGAACAAAAGAACGGTGTTTCCTACACATACCCACCATATCTAGTCCAACTCTGCCTCTTAAATTGATACAAAGCACAGGACCTCTAACATCCAATGGTTGTCATTTAAGATGAGAAACGTGTGAGCTTCGTGAACGATGTAGTTCGTTTGAGCTGTAAAGTAACGGCCCTTACCTGAAACGAAGTCTTGTTTTTTAGGAAGACTCAGAGCCTGAGATTTAACTCCATTTCTGAAGTGAAACACACAGCAGAGTTCTCATCCATTGATCACACTCTGCTTTAGAGCAAGAAGCACGCTCTAGCTTTCTAGAGTCTCTAAGACAGCAGGCAAGTGAGTGTGCTCAGAACAAAAGAACGGTGTTTCTACACATTCAGACCATATCTAGTTCAACTCTGCTTCTGAAACTGAAACAAACCACAGGTCCTCTAACATCCAATGCTTGTCAGTTAAGATGAGAAACGTGTGAGCTTCGTGAACGATGTAGTTCGTTTGAGCTGTAATGTAACTGCCCTTACTTGAAACGAAGTCTTTTTTGTAGGAAGACACAGAGCCGGGATTTAACTCCATTTCAGAAGGGAAACACACAGCATAGTTCTCATCCATGGTTCACACTCTGCTTTAGAGTAAGAAGAACGTTCTTGCCTTCTAGAATCTCTAATACAGCAGGAAACTTGATTGTGCTCAGAACTAAATAACGGTGTTTTCTACACATATACGGAACATATCTAGTCCAACTCTTCCTCTTAAATTGATACAAAGCACAGGTCCTCTAACATCCAATGCTTGTCATTTAAGATGAGAAACATGTGAGCTTCGTGAACGATGTAGTTCGTTTGAGCTGAAAAGTGACTGCCCTTACTTGAAACGAAGTCTTGCTTGTAGGAAGACACAGAGTATGGAATTTAACTCCATTTCTGAAAGGAAACACACAGCATAGTTCTCATCAATGGATCACACTCTGCTTTAGAGCAAGAAGCATGCTCTTGCTTTCTAGAGTCTCTAAGACAGCAGGAAACATGAGTGTTCTGAGAACAAAAGTACGGTGTTTCCTACACATACGGACCATATCTAGTCCAACTCTGCCTCTTAAATTGATACAAAGCACAGGTCCTCTAACATCCAATGGTTGTCATTTAAGATGAGAAACGTGTGAGCTTCGTGATCGATGTAGTTCGTTTGAGCTGAAAAGTGACTGCCCTTACTTGAAACGAAGTCTTGCTTGTAGGAAGACACAGAGTATGGAATTTAACTCCATTTCTGAAAGGAAACACACAGCATAGTTCTCATCAATGGATCACACTCTGCTTTAGAGCAAGAAGCATGCTCTTGCTTTCTAGAGTCTCTAAGACAGCAGGAAACATGAGTGTTCTGAGAACAAAAGTACGGTGTTTCCTACACATACGGACCATATCTAGTCCAACTCTGCCTCTTAAATTGATACAAAGCACAGGTCCTCTAACATCCAATGGTTGTCATTTAAGATGAGAAACGTGTGACCCTCGTGATCGATGTAGTTCGTTTAAGCTGAAAAGTGACTGCCCTTAATTGAAAGGAAGTCTTTCTTGTATGAAGACACAGAGCCTGGAATTTAACTCCATTTCTGAAGAAACTCACAGCAGAGTTCTCATCCATTGATTACACTCTGCTTTAGAGCAAGAAGCACGCTCTAGCGTTCTAGAGTCTCTAAGACAGCAGGAAACATGAGTGTGCTGAGAACAAAGGAACGGTGTTTCCTACATATATGGACCATATGTATTCCAATTCTGCTTCTTAAACTGATACAAAGCACTGGTCCTCTAACATCCGATGCTTGTCAGTTAAGATGAGAAACGTGTGATATCGTGAACGATGTAGTTCCTTTGAGCTATAAAGTAACTGCCCTTACCTGAACCAAATCTTGCTTGTAGGAAGACTCAGAGCCTGGGATTCAACTCCATTTCTGAAGAGAAACACACAGCATAGTTCTCATCCATGGATCACACTCTGCTTTAGAGAAAGAAGAACGCTCTCGCTTTCTAGAATCACTAATACAGCAGGAAAGTTGAGTGTGCTCAGAACAAAAGAACGGTGTTTCCTACACATACAGACCATATCTAGTTCAACTCTGCTTCTGAAACTGAAACAAACCACAGGTCCTCTAACATCCAATGCTTGTCAGTTAAGATGAGAAACGTGTGAGCTTCGTGAAGAGATGTAGTTCGTTTGAGCTATAAAGTAACGGCCCTTACCTGAAACGAAATCTTGTTTTTTAGGAAGACTCAGAGCCTGAGATTTAACTCCATTTCTGAAGTGAAACACACAGCAGAGTTCTCATCCATTGATCACACTCTGCTTTAGAGCAAGAAGCACGCTCTAACTTTCTAGAGTCTCTAAGACAGCAGGAAACATGAGTGTGCTGAGAACAAAAGAACGGTGTTTCGTACACATATGGACCATATCTATTGCAACTCAGTTTCTGAAATTGATACAAAGCACTGGTCCTCTAACATCCAAGCTTGTCAGTTAAGATGAGAAACATGTGAGCTTCGTGAACGATGTAGTTAGTTTGAGCTGAAAAGTGACTGCCCTTACTTGAAACAAAGTCTTGCTTGTAGGAAGACACAGTGCCTGGGTTTTAACTCCACTTCTGAAGGGAAACACACAGCATAGTTCTCATCCATGGATCACACTCTGCTTTAGAGCAAGAAGCACGCTCTAGCTTTCTATAGTCTCTAAGACAGCAGGAAAAGTGAGGGTGCTGAGAACAAAAGAACGGTGTTTCCTACACATACGGACCATATCTAGTCCAACTCTGCCTCTTAAACTGTTACAAAGCACAGGTCCTCTAACATCCAATGCTTGTCATTTAAGATGAGAAACGTGTGATCCTTGTGAATGATGTAGTTTGTTTGAGCTGAAGAGTGACTGCCCTTACCTGTAACGAAGTAGTGCTTGTAGGAAGACACAGAGCCTGGGATTTAACTCCATTTCAGAAGGGAAACACACAGCATAGTTCTCATCCATGGATCACACTCTGCTTTAGAACAAGAAGCACGCTCTTTCTTTCTAGAGTCTCTAAGACAGCAGGAAACATGAGTGTGCTGAGAACAAAAGAACGGTGTTTCCTACACATACCCACCATATCTAGTCCAACTCTGCCTCTTAAACTGATACAAAGCACAGGTCCTCTAACACCCAATGGTTGTCATTTCAGATGAGAAACGTATGAGCTTCGTGAACGATGTTGTTCGTTTGAGCTGAAAAGTGACTGCCCTTACCTAAAACGAATTCTTGATTGTAGGAAGACACAGAGACTGGGTTTTAACTCCATTTCTGAAGAAACTCACAGCAGAGTTCTCATCCATTGATTACACTCTGCTTTAGAGCAAGAAGCACGCTCTAGCGTTCTAGAGTCTCTAAGACAGCAGGAAACATGAGTGTGCTGAGAACAAAGGAACAGTGTTTCCTACACATACAGACCATATGTATTCCAATTCTGCTTCTTAAACTGATACAAAGCACTGGTCCTCTAACATCCGATGCTTGTCAGTTAAGATGATAAACATGTGAGCTTCGTGAACGATGTAGTTCCTTTGAGCTGTGAAGTAACTGCCCTTTCCTGAACCAAATCTTGGTTGTAGGAAGACTCAGAGCCTGGGATTTAACTCCATTTCTGAAGAGAAACACACAGCAGAGTTCTCATATATAGATCACACTCTGCTTTAGAGCAAGAAGCACGCTCTTGCTTTCCAGAGTCACTAAGACAGCAGGAAACGTGAGTGTGATGAGAACAAAAGAACGGTGTTTCCTACACATAGGGACCATATCTATTCCAACTCTGCTTCTGAAACTGATACAAAGCACTGGTCCTCTAACATCCAATGCTTGTCAGTTAAGATGAGAATCGTGTGAGCTTTGTGAACGATGTAGTTCGTTTGAGCAGAAAAGTGACTGCCCTTACCTGAAACAAAGTAGTGCTTGTAGGAAGACACAGAGCCTGGGATTTAACTCCTTTTCAGAAGGGAAACACGCAGCAGAGTTCTCATCCATGGATCACACTCTGCTTTAGAGAAAGAAGAACGCTCTCGCTTTCTAGAATCTCTAATACAGCAGGAAAGTTGAGTGTGCTCAGAACAAAAGAACGGTGTTTCCTACACATACAGACCATATCTAGTTCAACTCTGCTTCTGAAACTGAAACAAACCACAGGTCCTCTAACATCCAATGCTTGTCAGTTAAGATGAGAAACGTGTGAGCTTCATGAAGACATGTAGTTCGTTTGAGCTATAAAGTAACGGCCCTTACCTGAAACGAAATCTTGTTTTTTAGGAAGACTCAGAGCCTGAGATTTAACTCAATTTCTGAAGTGAAACACACAGCAGAGTTCTCATCCATTGATCACACTCTGCTTTAGAGCAAGAAGCACGCTCTAACTTTCTAGAGTCTCTAAGACAGCAGGAAACATGAGTGTGCTGAGAACAAAAGAACGGTGTTTCGTACACATATGGACCATATCTATTGCAACTCAGTTTCTGAAATTGATACAAAACACTGGTCCTCTAACATCCAAGCTTGTCAGTTAAGATGAGAAACAGGTGAGCTTCGTGAACAATGTAGTTAGTTTGAGCTGAAAAGTGACTGCCCTTACTTGAAACAAAGTCTTGCTTGTAGGAAGACACAGTGCCTGGGTTTTAACTCCACTTCTGAAGGGAAACACACAGCATAGTTCTCATCCATGGATCACACTCTGCTTTAGAGCAAGAAGCACGCTCTAGCTTTCTACAGTCTCTAAGACAGCAGGAAAAGTGAGGGTGCTGAGAACAAAAGAACGGTGTTTCCTACACATACGGACCATATCTAGTACAACTCTGCCTCTTAAACTGATACAAAGCACATGTCCTCTAACATCCAATGCTTGTCATTTAAGATGAGAAACGTGTGATCTTGTGAATGATGTAGTTTGTTTGAGCTGAAGAGTGGCTGCCCTTACCTGTAACGAAGTAGTGCTTGTAGGAAGACACAGAGCCTGGGATTTAACTCCATTTCAGAAGGGAAACACACAGCATAGTTCCCATCCATGGATCACACTCTGCTTTAGCGCAAGAAGAACACTCTTCCTTTCTAGAGTCTCTAATACAGCAGGAAACATGAGTGTGCTCAGAACAAAAGAACGGTGTTTCCTACACAAACAGACCATATCTAGTTCAAATCTGCTTCTGAAACTGAATCAAACCACAGGTCCTCTAACATCCAATGCTTGTCAGTTAAGATGAGAAACGTGTGAGCTTCGTGATCGATGTAGTTCGTTTAAGCTGAAAAGTGACTGCCCTTAATTGAAAGGAAGTCTTTCTTGTATGAAGACACAGAGCCTGGAATTTAACTCCATTTCTGAAGAAACTGACAGCAGAGTTCTCATCCATTGATTACACTCTGCTTTAGAGCAAGAAGCACGCTCTAGCGTTCTAGAGTCTCTAAGACAGCAGGAAACATGAGTGTGCTGAGATCAAAGGAACGGTGTTTCCTACACATACAGACCATATGTATTCCAATTCTGCTTCTTAAACTGATACAAAGCACTGGTCCTCTAACATCCGATGCTTGTCAGTTAAGATGAGAAACATGTGAGCTTCGTGAACGATGTAGTTCCTTTGAGCTGTGAAGTAACTGCCCTTACCTGAACCAAATCTTGCTTGTAGGAAGACTCAGAGCCTGGGATTTAACTCCATTTCTGAAGAGAAACACACAGCAGAGTTCTCATATATAGATCACACTCTGCTTTAGAGCAAGAAGCACGCTCTTGCTTTCCAGAGTCACTAAGACAGCAGGAAACGGGAGTGTGATGAGAACAAAAGAACGGTGTTTCCTACACATAGGAACCATATCTATTCCAACTCTGCTTCTGAAACTGATACAAAGCACTGGTCCTCTAACATCCAATGCTTGTCAGTTAAGATGAGAATCGTGTGAGCTTTGTGAACGATGTAGTTCGTTTGATCAGAAAAGTGACTGCCCTTACCTGAAACAAAGTAGTGCTTGTAGGAAGACTCAGAGCCTGGGATTTAACTCCTTTTCAGAAGGGAAACACACAGCATAGTTCTCATCCATGGATCACACTCTGCTTTAGAGCAAGAAGCACGCCCTTGCTTTCTAGAATCTCTAATACAGCAGTAACTTGAGTGTGCTCAGAACAAAAGAACAGTGTTTCCTACACATACAGACCATATCTTGTTCAACTCTGATTCTGAAACTGAAACAAACACCAGTTCCTCTAATATCAAATGCTTCTCATTTAAGATGAGAAACGTGTGAGCTTCGTGAACGATGTAGTTCGTTTGAGCTGTAAAGTAACAGCCCTTACCTGAAACGAAGTCTTGTTTTTTAGGAAGACTCAGAGCCTGGGATTTAACTCCATTTCTGAAGAGAAACACACAGCAGAGTTCTCATTCATTGATCACACTCTGCTTTAGAGCAAGAAGCACGCTCTAGCTTTCTAGAGTCTCTAAGACAGCAGGAAAAGTGAGTGTGCTGAGAACAAAAGAACGGTGTTTCCTACACATACGGACCATATCTATTCCAACTCTGCTTCTGAAACTGATACAAAGCACTTTTCCTCTAACATCCGATGCTTGTCATTTAAGATGAGAAGCGTGTGAGTTCGTGAACAATGTAGTTCGTTTGAGCTGTAAAGTAACTGCCCTTACCTGATGCGAAGTCTTGCTTGTAGGAAGACTCAGAGCCTGGGATTTAACTCCTTTTCAGAACGGAAACACACAGCATAGTTCTCATCCATGGATCACACTCTGCTTTAGAGCAAGAAGCACGCTCTAACTTTCTAGAGTCTCTAAGACAGCAGGAAACATGAGTGTGCTGAGAACAAAAGAACGGTGTTTCGTACACATATGGACCATATATATTGCAACTCAGTTTCTGAAATTGATACAAAGCACTGGTCCTCTAACATCCAAGCTTGTCAGTTAAGATGAGAAACATGTGAGCTTCGTGAACGATGTAGTTAGTTTGAGCTGAAAAGTGACTGCCCTTACTTGAAACAAAGTCTTGCTTGTAGGAAGACACAGTGCCTGGGTTTTAACTCCACTTCTGAAGGGAAACACACAGCATAGTTCTCATCCATGGATCACACTCTGCTTTAGAGCAAGAAGCACGCTCTAGTTTTCTACAGTCTCTAAGACAGCAGGAAAAGTGAGGGTGCTGAGAACAAAAGAACGGTGTTTCCTACACATACGGACCATATCTAGTCCAACTCTGCCTCTTAAACTGATACAAACCACAGGTCCTCTAACATCCAATGCTTGTCATTTAAGATGAGAAACGTGTGATCTTGTGAATGATGTAGTTTGTTTGAGCTGAAGAGTGACTGCCCTTACCTGTAACGAAGTAGTGCTTGTAGGAAGACACAGAGCCTGGGATTTAACTCCATTTCAGAAGTGAAACACACAGCATAGTTCTCATCCATGGATCACACTCTACTTTAGAACATGAAGCACGCTCTTGCTTTCTAGAGTCTCTAAGACAGCAGGAAACATGAGTGTGCTGAGAACAAAAGAACGGTGTTTCCTACACATACGGACCATATCTAGTCCAACTCTGCCTCTTAAACTGATACAAAGCACAGGTCCTCTAACACCCAATGGTTGTCATTTCAGATGAGAAACGTATGAGCTCCGTGAACGATGTTGTTCGTTTGAGCTGAAAAGTGACTGCCCTTACCTAAAACGAATTCTTGATTGTAGGAAGACACAGAGACTGGGTTTTAACTCCATTTCTGAAGGGAAACACACAGAATAGTTCTCATCCATGGATCACACTCTGCTTTAGAGCAAGAAACACGCTCTTGATTTCTAGATTCACTAATACAGCAGGAAACGTGAGTGTGCTAAGAACAAATGAACGGTGTTTCCTACACATACGGACCATATCTAGTCCAACTCTGCCTCTGAAATTGATACAAAGCACAGTTCCTCTAACATCCAATGCTTGTCAGTTAAGATGAGAAACATGTGAGCTTCGTGAACGATGTAGTTCGTTTGAGCTGTAAAGTGACTGCCCTTACCTGAAACGAAGTAGTGCTTGTAGGAAGACACAGAGCCTGGGATTTAACTCCATTTCAGAAGGGAAACACACAGCAAAGTTCCCATCCATGGATCACACTCTGCTTTACCGCAAGAAGAACACTCTTCCTTTCTAGAGTCTCTAATACAGCAGGAAACATGAGTGTGCTCAGAACAAAAGAACGGTGTTTCCTACACAAACAGACCATATCTAGTTCAAATCTGCTTCTGAAACTGAATCAAACCACAGGTCCTCTAACATCCAATGCTTGTCAGTTAAGATGAGAAACGTGTGAGCTTCGTGATCGATGTAGTTCGTTTAAGCTGAAAAGTGACTGCCCTTAATTGAAAGGAAGTCTTTCTTGTATGAAGACACAGAGCCTGGAATTTAACTCCATTTCTGAAGAAACTGACAGCAGAGTTCTCATCCATTGATTACACTCTGCTTTAGAGCAAGAAGCACGCTCTAGCGTTCTAGAGTCTCTAAGACAGCAGGAAACATGAGTGTGCTGAGATCAAAGGAACGGTGTTTCCTACACATACAGACCATATGTATTCCAATTCTGCTTCTTAAACTGATACAAAGCACTGGTCCTCTAACATCCGATGCTTGTCAGTTAAGATGAGAAACATGTGAGCTTCGTGAACGATGTAGTTCCTTTGAGCTGTGAAGTAACTGCCCTTACCTGAACCAAACCTTGCTTGTAGGAAGACTCAGAGCCTGGGATTTAACTCCATTTCTGAAGAGAAACACACAGCAGAGTTCTCATATATAGATCACACTCTGCTTTAGAGCAAGAAGCACGCTCTTGCTTTCCAGAGTCACTAAGACAGCAGGAAACGGGAGTGTGATGAGAACCAAAGAACGGTGTTTCCTACACATAGGAACCATATCTATTCCAACTCTGCTTCTGAAACTGATACAAAGCACTGGTCCTCTAACATCCAATGCTTGTCAGTTAAGATGAGAATCGTGTGAGCTTTGTGAACGATGTAGTTCGTTTGATCAGAAAAGTGACTGCCCTTACCTGAAACAAAGTAGTGCTTGTAGGAAGACTCAGAGCCTGGGATTTAACTCCTTTTCAGAAGGGAAACACACAGCATAGTTCTCATCCATGGATCACACTCTGCTTTAGAGCAAGAAGCACGCCCTTGCTTTCTAGAATCTCTAATACAGCAGTAACTTGAGTGTGCTCAGAACAAAAGAACAGTGTTTCCTACACATACAGACCATATCTTGTTCAACTCTGATTCTGAAACTGAAACAAACACCAGTTCCTCTAATATCAAATGCTTCTCATTTAAGATGAGAAACGTGTGAGCTTCGTGAACGATGTAGTTCGTTTGAGCTGTAAAGTAACAGCCCTTACCTGAAACGAAGTCTTGTTTTTTAGGAAGACTCAGAGCCTGGGATTTAACTCCATTTCTGAAGAGAAACACACAGCAGAGTTCTCATTCATTGATCACACTCTGCTTTAGAGCAAGAAGCACGCTCTAGCTTTCTAGAGTCTCTAAGACAGCAGGAAAAGTGAGTGTGCTGAGAACAAAAGAACGGTGTTTCCTACACATACGGACCATATCTATTCCAACTCTGCTTCTGAAACTGATACAAAGCACTTTTCCTCTAACATCCGATGCTTGTCATTTAAGATGAGAAGCGTGTGAGTTCGTGAACAATGTAGTTCGTTTGAGCTGTAAAGTAACTGCCCTTACCTGATGCGAAGTCTTGCTTGTAGGAAGACTCAGAGCCTGGGATTTAACTCCATTTCTTAAGAGAAACACACAGCAGAGTTCTCATATATAGATCACACTCTGCTTTAGAGCGAGAAGCACGCTCTTGCTTTCTAGCGTCTCTAAGACAGCAGGAAACATGAGTGTGCTGAGAACAAAAGAACGGTGTTTCCTACACATACGGACCATATCTAGTCCAACTCTGCCTCTTAAACTGATACAAAGCACAGGTCCTCTAACATCCAATGGTTATCATTTAAGATGAGAAACGTGTGAGCTTCGTGAACGATGTAGTTCGTTTGAGCTGAAAAGTGACTGCCTTTACCTGAAACGAATTCTTGATTGTAGGAAGACACACAGACTGGGTTTTAACTCCATTTCTGAAGGGAAACACACAGAATAGTTCTCATGGATGCATCACACTCTGCTTTAGAGCAAGAAGCAAGCTCTTGTTTTCTAGATTCTCTAATACAGCAGGAAACGTGAGTGTGCTGAGAACAAAAGAACGGTGTTTCCTACACATACCCACCATATCTAGTCCAACTCTGCCTCTTAAATTGATACAAAGCACAGGACCTCTAACATCCAATGGTTGTCATTTAAGATGAGAAACGTGTGAGCTTCGTGAACGATGTTGTTCGTTTGAGCTGAAAAGTGACTGCCCTTACTTGAAACGAAGTCTTGCTTGCAGGAAGACACAGAGTATGGAATTTAACTCCATTTCTGAAAGGAAACACACAGCATAGTTCTCATCAATGGATCACACTCTGCTTTAGAGCAAGAAGCATGCTCTTGCTTTCTAGAGTCTCTAAGACAGCAGGAAACATGAGTGTTCTGAGAACAAAAGTACGGTGTTTCCTACACATACGGACCATATCTAGTCCAACTCTGCCTCTTAAATTGATACAAAGCACAGGTCCTCTAACATCCAATGGTTGTCATTTAAGATGAGAAACGTGTGAGCTTCGTGATCGATGTAGTTCGTTTGAGCTGAAAAGTGACTGCCCTTACTTGAAACGAAGTCTTGCTTGTAGGAAGACACAGAGTATGGAATTTAACTCCATTTCTGAAAGGAAACACATAGCATAGTTCTCATCAATGGATCACACTCTGCTTTAGAGCAAGAAGCATGCTCTTGCTTTCTAGAGTCTCTAAGACAGCAGGAAACATGAGTGTTCTGAGAACAAAAGTACGGTGTTTCCTACACATACGGACCATATCTAGTCCAACTCTGCCTCTTAAATTGATACAAAGCACAGGTCCTCTAACATCCAATGGTTGTCATTTAAGATGAGAAACGTGTGAGCTTCGTGATCGATGTAGTTCGTTTAAGCTGAAAAGTGACTGCCCTTAATTGAAAGGAAGTCTTTCTTGTATGAAGACACAGAGCCTGGAATTTAACTCCATTTCTGAAGAAACTCACAGCAGAGTTCTCATCCATTGATTACACTCTGCTTTAGAGCAAGAAGCACGCTCTAGCGTTCTAGAGTCTCTAAGACAGCAGGAAACATGAGTGTGCTGAGAACAAAGGAACGGTGTTTCCTACATATATGGACCATATGTATTCCAATTCTGCTTCTTAAACTGATACAAAGCACTGGTCCTCTAACATCCGATGCTTGTCAGTTAAGATGAGAAACGTGTGATATCGTGAACGATGTAGTTCCTTTGAGCTATAAAGTAACTGCCCTTACCTGAACCAAATCTTGCTTGTAGGAAGACTCAGAGCCTGGGATTCAACTCCATTTCTGAAGAGAAACACACAGCATAGTTCTCATCCATGGATCACACTCTGCTTTAGAGAAAGAAGAACGCTCTCGCTTTCTAGAATCACTAATACAGCAGGAAAGTTGAGTGTGCTCAGAACAAAAGAACGGTGTTTCCTACACATACAGACCATATCTAGTTCAACTCTGCTTCTGAAACTGAAACAAACCACAGGTCCTCTAACATCCAATGCTTGTCAGTTAAGATGAGAAACGTGTGAGCTTCGTGAAGAGATGTAGTTCGTTTGAGCTATAAAGTAACGGCCCTTACCTGAAACGAAATCTTGTTTTTTAGGAAGACTCAGAGCCTGAGATTTAACTCCATTTCTGAAGTGAAACACACAGCAGAGTTCTCATCCATTGATCACACTCTGCTTTAGAGCAAGAAGCACGCTCTAACTTTCTAGAGTCTCTAAGACAGCAGGAAACATGAGTGTGCTGAGAACAAAAGAACGGTGTTTCGTACACATATGGACCATATCTATTGCAACTCAGTTTCTGAAATTGATACAAAGCACTGGTCCTCTAACATCCAAGCTTGTCAGTTAAGATGAGAAACATGTGAGCTTCGTGAACGATGTAGTTAGTTTGAGCTGAAAAGTGACTGCCCTTACTTGAAACAAAGTCTTGCTTGTAGGAAGACACAGTGCCTGGGTTTTAACTCCACTTCTGAAGGGAAACACACAGCATAGTTCTCATCCATGGATCACACTCTGCTTTAGAGCAAGAAGCACGCTCTAGCTTTCTATAGTCTCTAAGACAGCAGGAAAAGTGAGGGTGCTGAGAACAAAAGAACGGTGTTTCCTACACATACGGACCATATCTAGTCCAACTCTGCCTCTTAACTGTTACAAAGCACAGGTCCTCTAACATCCAATGCTTGTCATTTAAGATGAGAAACGTGTGATCTTTGTGAATGATGTAGTTTGTTTGAGCTGAAGAGTGACTGCCCTTACCTGTAACGAAGTAGTGCTTGTAGGAAGACACAGAGCCTGGGATTTAACTCCATTTCAGAAGGGAAACACACAGCATAGTTCTCATCCATGGATCACACTCTGCTTTAGAACAAGAAGCACGCTCTTTCTTTCTAGAGTCTCTAAGACAGCAGGAAACATGAGTGTGCTGAGAACAAAAGAACGGTGTTTCCTACACATACCCACCATATCTAGTCCAACTCTGCCTCTTAAACTGATACAAAGCACAGGTCCTCTAACACCCAATGGTTGTCATTTCAGATGAGAAACGTATGAGCTTCGTGAACGATGTTGTTCGTTTGAGCTGAAAAGTGACTGCCCTTACCTAAAACGAATTCTTGATTGTAGGAAGACACAGAGACTGGGTTTTAACTCCATTTCTGAAGAAACTCACAGCAGAGTTCTCATCCATTGATTACACTCTGCTTTAGAGCAAGAAGCACGCTCTAGCGTTCTAGAGTCTCTAAGACAGCAGGAAACATGAGTGTGCTGAGAACAAAGGAACAGTGTTTCCTACACATACAGACCATATGTATTCCAATTCTGCTTCTTAAACTGATACAAAGCACTGGTCCTCTAACATCCGATGCTTGTCAGTTAAGATGATAAACATGTGAGCTTCGTGAACGATGTAGTTCCTTTGAGCTGTGAAGTAACTGCCCTTTCCTGAACCAAATCTTGGTTGTAGGAAGACTCAGAGCCTGGGATTTAACTCCATTTCTGAAGAGAAACACACAGCAGAGTTCTCATATATAGATCACACTCTGCTTTAGAGCAAGAAGCACGCTCTTGCTTTCCAGAGTCACTAAGACAGCAGGAAACGTGAGTGTGATGAGAACAAAAGAACGGTGTTTCCTACACATAGGGACCATATCTATTCCAACTCTGCTTCTGAAACTGATACAAAGCACTGGTCCTCTAACATCCAATGCTTGTCAGTTAAGATGAGAATCGTGGGAGCTTTGTGAACGATGTAGTTCGTTTGAGCAGAAAAGTGACTGCCCTTACCTGAAACAAAGTAGTGCTTGTAGGAAGACACAGAGCCTGGGATTTAACTCCTTTTCAGAAGGGAAACACACAGCAGAGTTCTCATCCATGGATCACACTCTGCTTTAGAGCAAGAAGCACGCCCTTGCTTTCTAGAATCTCTAATACAGCAGTAAATTGAGTGTGCTCAGAACAAAAGAACAGTGTTTCCTACATATACAGACCATATCTTGTTCAACTCTGATTCTGAAACTGAAACAAACACCAGTTCCTCTAATATCAAATGCTTCTCATTTAAGATGAGAAACGTGTGAGCTTCGTGAACGATGTAGTTCGTTTGAGCTGTAAAGTAACAGCCCTTACCTGAAACGAAGTCTTGTTTTTTAGGAAGACTCAGAGCCTGGGATTTAACTCCATTTCTGAAGAGAAACACACAGCAGAGTTCTCATTCATTGATCACACTCTGCTTTAGAGCAAGAAGCACGCTCTAGCTTTCTAGAGTCTCTAAGACAGCAGGAAAAGTGAGTGTGCTGAGAACAAAAGAACGGTGTTTCCTACACATACGGACCATATCTATTCCAATTCTGCTTCTGAAACTGATACAAAGCACTTTTCCTCTAACATCCGATGCTTGTCATTTAAGATGAGAAGCGTGTGAGTTCGTGAACAATGTAGTTCGTTTGAGCTGTAAAGTAACTGCCCTTACCTGATTCGAAGTCTTGCTTGTAGGAAGACTCAGAGCCTGGGATTTAACTCCATTTCTTAAGAGAAACACACAGCAGAGTTCTCATATACAGATCACACTCTGCTTTAGAGCGAGAAGCACGCTCTTGCTTTCTAGCGTCTCTAAGACAGCAGGAAACATGAGTGTGCTGAGAACAAAAGAACGGTGTTTCCTACACATACGGACCATATCTAGTCCAACTCTGCCTCTTAAACTGATACAAAGCACAGGTCCTCTAACATCCAATGGTTGTCATTTAAGATGAGAAACGTGTGAGCTTCGTGAACGATGTAGTTCGTTTGAGCTGAAAAGTGACTGCCTTTACATTAAACGAATTTTTGATTGTAGGAAGACACACAGACTGGGTTTTAACTCCATTTCTAAAGGGAAACACACAGAATAGTTCTCATGGATGGATCACACTCTGCTTTAGAGCAAGAAGCACGCTCTTGTTTTCTAGATTCTCTAATACAGCAGGAAACGTGAGTGTGCTGAGAACAAAAGAACGGTGTTTCCTACACATACCCACCATATCTAGTCCAACTCTGCCTCTTAAATTGATACAAAGCACAGGTCCTCTAACATCCAATGGTTGTCATTTAAGATGAGAAACGTGTGAGCTTCGTGAACGATGTATTTCGTTTGAGCTGTAAAGTAACGGTCCTTACCTGAAACAAAGTCTTGTTTTTTAGGAAGACTCAGAGCCTGAGATTTAACTTCATTTCTGAAGTGAAACACACAGCAGAGTTCTCATCCATTGATCACACTCTGCTTTAGAGCAAGAAGCACGCTCTAGCTTTCTATAGTCTCTAAGACAGCAGGCACGTGAGTGTGCTGAGAACAAAAGAACGGAGTTTCCTACACATATGGACCATATCTATTGCAACTCTGTTTCTGAAATTGATACAAAGCACAGGTCCTCTAACATCCAAGCTTGTCAGTTAAGATGAGAAACATGTGAGCTTCGTGAACGATGTAGTTAGTTTGAGCTGAAAAGTGACTGCCCTTACTTGAAACAAAATCTTGCTTGTAGGAAGACACAGAGCCTGGGTTTTAACTCCATTTCAGAAGGGAAACACACAGCATAGTTCTGATCCATGGATCACACTCTGCTTTAGAGCAAGAAGAACGCTCTTGCTTTCTAGAATCTCTAATACAGCAGGAAAGTTGAGTGTGCTCAGAACAAAAGAACGGTGTTTCTACACATTCAGACCATATCTAGTTCAACTCTGCTTCTGAAACTGAAACAAACCACAGGTCCTCTAACATCCAATGCTTGTCAGTTAAGATGAGAAACGTGTGAGCTTCGTGAACGATGTAGATCTTTTGAGCTGTAATGTAACTGCCCTTACTTGAAACGAAGTCTTGTGTGTAGGAAGACACAGAGACGGGATTTAACTCCATTTCAGAAGGGAAACACACAGCATAGTTCTCATCCATGGTTCACACTCTGCTTTAGAGTAAGAAGAACGTTCTTGCCTTCTAGAATCTCTAATACAGCAGGAAACTTGATTGTGCTCAGAACAAAATAACGGTGTTTTCTACACATATACGGAACATATCTAGTCCAAATCTGCTTCTGAAATTGATACAAAGCACAGGTCCTCTAACATCCAATGCTCTCAGTTAAGATGAGAAACATGTGAGCTTAGTGAACGATGTAGTTAGTTTGAGCTGAAAAGTGACTGCCCATACTTGAAACGAATTCTTGCTTGTAGGAAGACACAGAGCCTAGAATGTAACTCCATTTCTGAAAAGAAACACACAGCATAGTTCTCACCCATGGATCACACTCTGCTTTAGAGCAAGAAGCACCCTCTTGCTTTCTAGAGTCTCTAAGACAGCAGGAGACATGAGTGTGCTGAGAACAAAAGAACGGTGTTTCCTACACATACGGACCATATCTAGTCCAACTCTGCCTCTTAAATTGATACAAAGCACAGGTCCTCTAACATCCAATGCTTGTCATTTAAGATGAGAAACATGTGAGCTTCGTGAACGATGTAGTTAGTTTGAGCTGAAAAGTGACTGCCCTTACTTGAAACGAATTCTTGCTTGTAGGAAGACACAGAGTATGGAATTTAACTCCTTTTCTGAAAGGAAACACACAGCATAGTTCTAATAAATGGATCACACTCTGCTTTCGAGCAAGAAGCATGCTCTTGCTTTCTAGAGTCTCTAAGACAGCAGGAAACATGAGTGTTCTGAGAACAAAAGTACGGTGTTTCCTACACATACGGACCATATCTAGTCCAACTCTGCCTCTTAAATTAATACAAAGCACAGGTCCTCTAACATCCAATGGTTGTCATTTAAGATGAGAAATGTGTGAGCTTAGTGAACGATGTAGTTCATTTGAGCTGAAAAGTGACAGCCCTTACCTGAAACGAAATCTTGATTGTAGGAAGACACAGAGACTGGGATTTAACTCCATTTCTGAAAGGAAACACACAGCATAGTTCTCATCCATGGATCACACTCTGCTTTAGAGCAAGAAGTACGCTCTTGCTTTCTAGATTCTCTAATACAGCATGAAACATGAGTGTGCTAAGAACAAATGAACGGTGTTTCCTACACATACGGACCATATCTAGTCCAACTCTGCCTCTGAAATTGATACAAAGCACAGTTCCTCTAACATCCAATGCTTGTCAGTTAAGATGAGAAACATGTGAGCTTCGTGAATGATGTAGTTCGTTTGAGCTGTAAAGTGACTGCCCTTACCTGAAACGAAGTAGTGCTTGTAGGAAGACACAGAGCCTGGGATTTAACTCCATTTCAGAAGGGAAACACACAGCATAGTTCCCATCCATGGATCACACTCTGCTTTAGCGCAAGAAGAACACACTTCCTTTCTAGAGTCTCTAATACAGCAGGAAACATGAGTGTGCTCAGAACAAAAGAACGGTGTTTCCTACACAAACAGACCATATCTAGTTCAAATCTGCTTCTGAAACTGAATCAAACCACAGGTCCTCTAACATCCAATGCTTGTCATTTAAGATGAGAAACGTGTGAGCTTCGTGAACGATGTAGTTCGTTTGAGCTGTAAAGTGACTGCCCTTACATGAAACGAAGTCTTGTTTTTTAGGAAGACTCAGAGCCTGAGATTTAACTCCATTTCTGAAGTAAAACACACAGCAGAGTTCTCATCCATTGATCACACTCTGCTTTAGAGCAAGAAGCACGCTCTAGCTTTCTAGAGTCTCTAAGACAGCAGGAAAACTGAGTGTGCTGAGAACAAAAGAACGGTGTTTCCTACACATACGGACCATATCTATTCCAACTCTGCTTCTGAAACTGATACAAAGCACTTTTCCTCTAACCTCCGATGCTTGTCATTTAAGATGAGAAGCGTGTGAGTTCGTGAACAATGTAGTTCGTTTGAGCTGTAAAGTAACTGCCCTTACCTGATTCGAAGTCTTGCTTGTAGGAAGACTCAGAGCCTGGGATTTAACTCCATTTCTTAAGAGAAACACACAGCAGAGTTCTCATATATAGATCACACTCTCCTTTAGAGCGAGAAGCACGCTCTTGCTTTCTAGCGTCTCTAAGACAGCAGTAAACATGAGTGTGCTGAGAACAAAAGAACGGTGTTTCCTACACATACCCACCATATCTAGTCCAACTCTGCCTCTTAAACTGATACAAAGCACAGGTCCTCTAACATCCAATGGTTGTCATTTAAGATGAGAAACGTGTGAGCTTCGTGAACGATGTAGTTCGTTTGAGCTATAAAGTAACGGCCCTTACCTGAAACAAAGTCTTGTTTTTTAGGAAGACTCAGAGCCTGAGATTTAACTCCATTTCTGAAGTGAAACACACAGCAGAGTTCTCATCCATTGATCACACTCTGCTTTAGAGCAAGAAGCACGCTCTAGCTTTCTAGAGTCTCTAAGACAGCAGGCACGTGAGTGTGCTGAGAACAAAAGAACGGTGTTTCCTACACATATGGACCATATCTATTGCAACTCTGTTTCTGAAATTGATACAAAGCACAGGTGCTCTAACATCCAAGCTTGTCAGTTAAGATGAGAAACATGTGAGCTTCGTGAACGATGTAGTTCATTTGAGCTGAAAAGTGACAACCCTTACCTGAAACGAAATCTTGATTGTAGGAAGACACAGAGACTGGGATTTAACTCCATTTCTGAATGGAAACACACAGCATAGTTCTCATCCATGGATCACACTCTGCTTTAGAGCCAGAAGCACGCTCTTGCTTTCTAGATTCTCTAATTCAGCAGGAAACATGAGTGTGCTAAGAACAAATGAACGGTGTTTCCTACACATACGGACCATATCTAGTCCAACTCTGCTGCTGAAACTGATACAAAGCACTGGTCCTCTAACATCCAATGCTTGTCAGTGAAGATGAGAAACGTGTGAGCTTCGTGATCGATGTAGTTCGTTTAAGCTGAAAAGTGACTGCCCTTAATTGAAAGGAAGTCTTTCTTGTATGAAGACACAGAGCCTGGAATTTAACTCCATTTCTGAAGAAACTCACAGCAGAGTTCTCATCCATTGATTACACTCTGCTTTAGAGCAAGAAGCACGCTCTAGCGTTCTAGAGTCTCTAAGACAGCAGGAAACATGAATGTGCTGAGAACAAAGGAACGGTGTTTCCTACACTTATGGACCATATGTATTCCAATTCTGCTTCTTAAACTGATACAAAGCACTGGTCCTCTAACATTCGATGCTTGTCAGTTAAGATGAGAAACGTGTGATATCGTGAACGATGTAGTTCCTTTGAGCTATAAAGTAACTGCCCTTACCTGAACCAAATCTTGCTTGTAGGAAGACTCAGAGCCTGGGATTCAACTCCATTTCTGAAGAGAAACACACAGCAGAGTTCTCATATATAGATCACACTCTGCTTTAGAGCAAGAAGCACGCTCTTGCTTTACAGAGTCACTAAGACAGCAGGAAACGTGAGTGTGATGAGAACAAAAGAACGGTGTTTCCTACACATAGGGACCATATCTATTCCAACTCTGCTTCTGAAACTGATACAAAGCACTGGTCCTCTGACATCCAATGCTTATCAGTTAAGATGAGAAACGTGTGAGCTTTGTGAACGATGTAGTTCGTTTGAGCAGAAAAGTGACTGCCCTTACCTGAAACAAAGTAGTGCTTGTAGGAAGACACAGAGCCTGGGATTTAACTCCTTTTCAGAAGGGAAACACACAGCATAGTTCTCATCCATGGATCACACTCTGCTTTAGAGAAAGAAGAACGCTCTCGCTTTCTAGAATCTCTAATACAGCAGGAAAGTTGAGTGTGCTCAGAACAAAAGAACGGTGTTTCCTACACATACAGACCATATCTAGTTCAACTCTGCTTCTGAAACTGAAACAAACCACAGGTCCTCTAACATCCAATGCTTGTCAGTTAAGATGAGAAACGTGTGAGCTTCGTGAATGATGTAGTTCGTTTGACCTGTAAAGTAACGGCCCTTACCTGAAACGAAGTCTTGTTTTTTAGGAAGACTCAGAGCCTGAGATTTAACTCCATTTCTGAAGTGAAACACACAGCAGAGTTCTCATCCATTGATCACACTCTGCTTTAGAGCAAGAAGCACGCTCTAACTTTCTAGAGTCTCTAAGACAGCAGGAAACATGAGTGTGCTGAGAACAAAAGAACGGTGTTTCGTACACATATGGACCATATCTATTGCAACTCAGTTTCTGAAATTGATACAAAGCACTGGTCCTCTAACATCCAAGCTTGTCAGTTAAGATGAGAAACATGTGAGCTTCGTGAACGATGTAGTTCGTTTGGGCTGAAAAGTGACTGCCCTTACTTGAAACAAAGTCTTGCTTGTAGGAAGACACAGAGCCTGGGTTTTAACTCCACTTCTGAAGGGAAACACACAGCATAGTTCTCATCCATGGATCACACTCTGCTTTAGAGCAAGAAGCACGCTCTAGCTTTCTACAGTTTCTAAGACAGCAGGAAAAGTGAGGGTGCTGAGAACAAAAGAACGGTGTTTCCTACATGTACGGACCATATCTAGTCCAACTCTGCCTCTTAAACTGATACAAAGCACAGGTCCTCTAACATCCAATGCTTGTCATTTAAGATGAGAAACGTGTGATCTTTGTGAATGATGTAGTTCGTTTGAGCTGAAGAGTGCCTGCCCTTACCTGTAACGAAGTAGTGCTTGTAGGAAGACACCGAGCCTGGGATTTAACTCCATTTCAGAAGGGAAACACACAGCATAGTTCTCATCCATGGATCACACTCTTCTTTAGAACAAGAAGCACGCTCTTGCTTTCTAGAGTCTCTAAGACAGCAGGAAACATGAGTGTGCTGAGAACAAAAGAACGGTGTTTCCTACACATACGGACCATATCTAGTCCAACTCTGCCTCTTAAACTGATACAAAGCACAGGTCCTCTAACATCCAATGGTTGTCATTTCAGATGAGAAACGTATGAGCTTCGTGAACGATGTTGTTCGTTTGAGCTGATAAGTGACTGCCCTTACCTAAAACGAATTATTGATTGTAGGAAGACACAGAGACTGGGTTTTAACTCCATTTCTGAAGGGAAACACACAGAATAGTTCTAATCCATGGATCACACTCTGCTTTAGAGCAAGAAACACGCTCTTGATTTCTAGATTCTCTAATACAGCAGGAAACGTGAGTGTGCTAAGAACAAATGAACGGTGTTTCCTACACATACGGACCATATCTAGTCCAACTCTGCCTCTGAAATTGATACAAAGCACAGTTCCTCTAACATCCAATGCTTGTCAGTTAAGATGAGAAACATGTGAGCTTCGTGAACGATGTAGTTCCTTTGAGCTGTAAAGTGACTGCCCTTACCTGAAACGAAGTAGTGCTTGTAGGAAGACACAGAGCCTGGGATTTAACTCCATTTCAGAAGGGAAACACACAGCATAGTTCCCATCCATGGATCACACTCTGCTTTAGCGCAAGAAGAACACACGTCCTTTCTAGAGTCTCTAATACAGCAGGAAACATGAGTGTGCTCAGAACAAAAGAACGGTGTTTCCTACACAAACAGACCATATCTAGTTCAAATCTGCTTCTGAAACTGAATCAAACCACAGGTCCTCTAACATCCAATGCTTGTCATTTAAGATGAGAAACGTGGGAGCTTCGTGAACGATGTAGTTCGTTTGAGCTGTAAAGTGACTGCCCTTACATGAAACGAAGTCTTGTTTTTTAGGAAGACTCAGAGCCTGAGATTTAACTCCATTTCTGAAGTGAAACACACAGCAGAGTTCTCATCCATTGATCACACTCTGCTTTAGAGCAAGAAGCACGCTCTAGCTTTCTAGAGTCTCTAAGACAGCAGGAAAACTGAGTGTGCTGAGAACAAAAGAACGGTGTTTCCTACACATACGGACCATATCTATTCCAACTCTGCTTCTGAAACTGATACAAAGCACTTGTCCTCTAACATCTGATGCTTGTCATTTAAGATGAGAAACGTGTGAGTTCGTGAAGGATGTAGTTCGTTTGAGCTGTAAAGTGACTGCCCTTACCTGAAACGAAGTAGTGCTTGTAAGAAGACACAGAGCCTGGGATTTAACTGCATTTCAGAAGGGAAACACACAGCATAGTTCTCATCCATGGATCACACTCTGCTTTAGAGCAAGAAGAACGGTCTTGCTTTCTAGAATCTCTAATACAGCAGGAAACATGAGTGTGCTCAGAACAAAAGAAAGGTGTTTCCTACACATACAGACCATATCTAGTTCAACTCTGCTTCTGAAACTGAAACAAACCACAGGTCCTCTGACATCCAATGCTTGTCAGTTAAGATGAGAAACGTGTGAGCTTCGTGAACGATGTAGTTCGTTTGAGCTGTAAAGTGACTGCCCTTACATGAAACGAAGTCTTGTTTTTTAGGAAGACTCAGAGCCTGAGATTTAACTCCATTTCTGAAGTAAAACACACAGCAGAGTTCTCATCCATTGATCACACTCTGCTTTAGAGCAAGAAGCACGCTCTAGCTTTCTAGAGTCTCTAAGACAGCAGGAAAACTGAGTGTGCTGAGAACAAAAGAACGGTGTTTCCTACACATACGGACCATATCTATTCCAACTCTGCTTCTGAAACTGATACAAAGCACTTTTCCTCTAACCTCCGATGCTTGTCATTTAAGATGAGAAGCGTGTGAGTTCGTGAACAATGTAGTTCGTTTGAGCTGTAAAGTAACTGCCCTTACCTGATTCGAAGTCTTGCTTGTAGGAAGACTCAGAGCCTGGGATTTAACTCCATTTCTTAAGAGAAACACACAGCAGAGTTCTCATATATAGATCACACTCTCCTTTAGAGCGAGAAGCACGCTCTTGCTTTCTAGCGTCTCTAAGACAGCAGTAAACATGAGTGTGCTGAGAACAAAAGAACGGTGTTTCCTACACATACCCACCATATCTAGTCCAACTCTGCCTCTTAAACTGATACAAAGCACAGGTCCTCTAACATCCAATGGTTGTCATTTAAGATGAGAAACGTGTGAGCTTCGTGAACGATGTAGTTCGTTTGAGCTGTAAAGTAACGGCCCTTACCTGAAACAAAGTCTTGTTTTTTAGGAAGACTCAGAGCCTGAGATTTAACTCCATTTCTGAAGTGAAACACACAGCAGAGTTCTCATCCATTGATCACACTCTGCTTTAGAGCAAGAAGCACGCTCTAGCTTTCTAGAGTCTCTAAGACAGCAGGCACGTGAGTGTGCTGAGAACAAAAGAACGGTGTTTCCTACACATATGGACCATATCTATTGCAACTCTGTTTCTGAAATTGATACAAAGCACAGGTCCTCTAACATCCAAGCTTGTCAGTTAAGATGAGAAACATGTGAGCTTCGTGAACGATGTAGTTAGTTTGAGCTGAAAAGTGACTGCCCTTACCTGAAACGAAGTAGTGCTTGTAGGAAGACACAGAGCCTGGGATTTAACTCCATTTCAGAAGGGAAACACACAGCATAGTTCTGATCCATGGATCACACTCTGCTTTAGAGCAAGAAGAAAGCTCTTGCTTTCTAGAATCTCTAATACAGCAGGAAAGTTGATTGTGCTCAGAACAAAAGAACGGTGTTTCTACACATACAGACCATATCTAGTTCAACTCTGCTTCTGAAACTGAAACAAACCACAGGTCCTCTAACATCCAATGCTTGTCAGTTAAGATGAGAAAGGTGTGAGCTTCGTGAACGATGTAGTTCGCTTGAGCTGTAATGTAACTGCCCTTACTTGAAACGAAGTCTTGTGTGTAGGAAGACACAGAGCCGGGATTTAACTCCATTTCAGAAGGGAAACACACAGCATAGTTCTCATCCATGGATAACACTCTGCTTTAGAGCAAGAAGCACCCTCTTGCTTTCTAGAGTCTCTAAGACAGCAGGAAACATGAGTGTACTGAGAACAAAAGAACGGTGTTTCCTACACATACGGACCATATCTAGTCCAACTCTGCCTCTTAAATTGATACAAAGCACAGGTCCTCTAACATCCAATGGTTGTCATTTAAGATGAGAAACGTGTGAGCTTCGTGAACGATGTAGTTCATTTGAGCTGAAAAGTGACAACCCTTACCTGAAACGAAATCTTGATTGTAGGAAGACACAGAGACTGGGATTTAACTCCATTTCTGAATGGAAACACACAGCATAGTTCTCATCCATGGATCACACTCTGCTTTAGAGCCAGAAGCACGCTCTTGCTTTCTAGATTCTCTAATTCAGCAGGAAACATGAGTGTGCTAAGAACAAATGAACGGTGTTTCCTACACATACGGACCATATCTAGTCCAACTCTGCTGCTGAAACTGATACAAAGCACTGGTCCTCTAACATCCAATGCTTGTCAGTGAAGATGAGAAACGTGTGAGCTTCGTGATCGATGTAGTTCGTTTAAGCTGAAAAGTGACTGCCCTTAATTGAAAGGAAGTCTTTCTTGTATGAAGACACAGAGCCTGGAATTTAACTCCATTTCTGAAGAAACTCACAGCAGAGTTCTCATCCATTGATTACACTCTGCTTTAGAGCAAGAAGCACGCTCTAGCGTTCTAGAGTCTCTAAGACAGCAGGAAACATGAATGTGCTGAGAACAAAGGAACGGTGTTTCCTACACTTATGGACCATATGTATTCCAATTCTGCTTCTTAAACTGATACAAAGCACTGGTCCTCTAACATTCGATGCTTGTCAGTTAAGATGAGAAACGTGTGATATCGTGAACGATGTAGTTCCTTTGAGCTATAAAGTAACTGCCCTTACCTGAACCAAATCTTGCTTGTAGGAAGACTCAGAGCCTGGGATTCAACTCCATTTCTGAAGAGAAACACACAGCAGAGTTCTCATATATAGATCACACTCTGCTTTAGAGCAAGAAGCACGCTCTTGCTTTACAGAGTCACTAAGACAGCAGGAAACGTGAGTGTGATGAGAACAAAAGAACGGTGTTTCCTACACATAGGGACCATATCTATTCCAACTCTGCTTCTGAAACTGATACAAAGCACTGGTCCTCTGACATCCAATGCTTATCAGTTAAGATGAGAAACGTGTGAGCTTTGTGAACGATGTAGTTCGTTTGAGCAGAAAAGTGACTGCCCTTACCTGAAACAAAGTAGTGCTTGTAGGAAGACACAGAGCCTGGGATTTAACTCCTTTTCAGAAGGGAAACACACAGCATAGTTCTCATCCATGGATCACACTCTGCTTTAGAGAAAGAAGAACGCTCTCGCTTTCTAGAACCTCTAATACAGCAGGAAAGTTGAGTGTGCTCAGAACAAAAGAACGGTGTTTCCTACACATACAGACCATATCTAGTTCAACTCTGCTTCTGAAACTGAAACAAACCACAGGTCCTCTAACATCCAATGCTTGTCAGTTAAGATGAGAAACGTGTGAGCTTCGTGAATGATGTAGTTCGTTTGAGCTGTAAAGTAACGGCCCTTACCTGAAACGAAGTCTTGTTTTTTAGGAAGACTCAGAGCCTGAGATTTAACTCCATTTCTGAAGTGAAACACACAGCAGAGTTCTCATCCATTGATCACACTCTGCTTTAGAGCAAGAAGCACGCTCTAACTTTCTAGAGTCTCTAAGACAGCAGGAAACATGAGTGTGCTGAGAACAAAAGAACGGTGTTTTGTACACATATGGACCATATCTATTGCAACTCAGTTTCTGAAATTGATACAAAGCACTGGTCCTCTAACATCCAAGCTTGTCAGTTAAGATGAGAAACATGTGAGCTTCGTGAACGATGTAGTTCGTTTGGGCTGAAAAGTGACTGCCCTTACTTGAAACAAAGTCTTGCTTGTAGGAAGACACAGAGCCTGGGTTTTAACTCCACTTCTGAAGGGAAACACACAGCATAGTTCTCATCCATGGATCACACTCTGCTTTAGAGCAAGAAGCACGCTCTAGCTTTCTACAGTTTCTAAGACAGCAGGAAAAGTGAGGGTGCTGAGAACAAGAGAACGGTGTTTCCTACACGTACGGACCATATCTAGTCCAACTCTGCCTCTTAAACTGATACAAAGCACAGGTCCTCTAACATCCAATGCTTGTCATTTAAGATGAGAAACGTGTGATCTTTGTGAATGATGTAGTTCGTTTGAGCTGAAGAGTGCCTGCCCTTACCTGTAACGAAGTAGTGCTTGTAGGAAGACACCGAGCCTGGGATTTAACTCCATTTCAGAAGGGAAACACACAGCATAGTTCTCATCCATGGATCACACTCTTCTTTAGAACAAGAAGCAGGCTCTTGCTTTCTAGAGTCTCTAAGACAGCAGGAAACATGAGTGTGCTGAGAACAAAAGAACGGTGTTTCCTACACATACGGACCATATCTAGTCCAACTCTGCCTCTTAAACTGATACAAAGCACAGGTCCTCTAACACCCAATGGTTGTCATTTCAGATGAGAAACGTATGAGCTTCGTGAACGATGTTGTTCGTTTGAGCTGATAAGTGACTGCCCTTACCTAAAACGAATTATTGATTGTAGGAAGACACAGAGACTGGGTTTTAACTCCATTTCTGAAGGGAAACACACAGAATAGTTCTAATCCATGGATCACACTCTGCTTTAGAGCAAGAAACACGCTCTTGATTTCTAGATTCTCTAATACAGCAGGAAACGTGAGTGTGCTAAGAACAAATGAACGGTGTTTCCTACACATACGGACCATATCTAGTCCAACTCTGCCTCTGAAATTGATACAAAGCACAGTTCCTCTAACATCCAATGCTTGTCAGTTAAGATGAGAAACATGTGAGCTTCGTGAACGATGTAGTTCGTTTGAGCTGTAAAGTGACTGCCCTTACCTGAAACGAAGTAGTGCTTGTAGGAAGACACAGAGCCTGGGATTTAACTCCATTTCAGAAGGGAAACACACAGCATAGTTCCCATCCATGGATCACACTCTGCTTTAGCGCAAGAAGAACACACGTCCTTTCTAGAGTCTCTAATACAGCAGGAAACATGAGTGTGCTCAGAACAAAAGAACGGTGTTTCCTACACAAACAGACCATATCTAGTTCAAATCTGCTTCTGAAACTGAATCAAACCACAGGTCCTCTAACATCCAATGCTTGTCATTTAAGATGAGAAACGTGGGAGCTTCGTGAACGATGTAGTTCGTTTGAGCTGTAAAGTGACTGCCCTTACATGAAACGAAGTCTTGTTTTTTAGGAAGACTCAGAGCCTGAGATTTAACTCCATTTCTGAAGTGAAACACACAGCAGAGTTCTCATCCATTGATCACACTCTGCTTTAGAGCAAGAAGCACGCTCTAGCTTTCTAGAGTCTCTAAGACAGCAGGAAAACTGAGTGTGCTGAGAACAAAAGAACGGTGTTTCCTACACATACGGACCATATCTATTCCAACTCTGCTTCTGAAACTGATACAAAGCACTTGTCCTCTAACATCTGATGCTTGTCATTTAAGATGAGAAACGTGTGAGTTCGTGAAGGATGTAGTTCGTTTGAGCTGTAAAGTGACTGCCCTTACCTGAAACGAAGTAGTGCTTGTAAGAAGACACAGAGCCTGGGATTTAACTCCATTTCAGAAGGGAAACACACAGCATAGTTCTCATCCATGGATCACACTCTGCTTTAGAGCAAGAAGAACGGTCTTGCTTTCTAGAATCTCTAATACAGCAGGAAACATGAGTGTGCTCAGAACAAAAGAAAGGTGTTTCCTACACATACAGACCATATCTAGTTCAACTCTGCTTCTGAAACTGAAACAAACCACAGGTCCTCTGACATCCAATGCTTGTCAGTTAAGATGAGAAACGTGTGAGCTTCGTGAATGATGTAGTTCGTTTGAGCTGTAAAGTAACGGCCCTTACCTGAAATGAAGTCTTGTATTTTAGGAAGACTCAGAGCCTGGGATTTAACTCCATTTCTGAAGAGAAACACACAGCAGAGTTCTCATTCATTGATCACACTCTGCTTTAGAGCAAGAAGCACGCTCTAGCTTTCTAGAGTCTCTAAGACAGCAGGAAAAGTGAGTGTGCTGAGAACAAAAGAACGGTGTTTCCTACACATACGGACCATATCTATTCCAACTCTGCTTCTGAAACTGATACAAAGCACTTTTCCTCTAACCTCCGATGCTTGTCATTTAAGATGAGAAGCGTGTGAGTTCGTGAACAATGTAGTTCGTTTGAGCTGTAAAGTAACTGCCCTTACCTGATTCGAAGTCTTGCTTGTAGGAAGACTCAGAGCCTGGGATTTAACTCCATTTCTTAAGAGAAACACACAGCAGAGTTCTCATATATAGATCACACTCTGCTTTAGAGCGAGAAGCACGCTCTTGCTTTCTAGCGTCTCTAAGACAGCAGGAAACATGAGTGTGCTGAGAACAAAAGAACGGTGTTTCCTACACATACGGACCATATCTAGTCCAACTCTGCCTCTTAAACTGATACAAAGCACTTGTCCTCTAACATCCAATGCTTGTCATTTAAGATGAGAAACATGTGAGCTTTGTGAACGATGTTGTTCGTTTGAGCTGAAAAGTGACTGCCCTTACCTGAAACGAAGTAGTGCTTGTAGGAAGGCACAGAGCCTGGGATTTAACTCCATTTCAGAAGGGAAACACACAGCATAGTTCTGATCCATGGATCACACTCTGCTTTAGTGCAAGAAGAAAGCTCTTGCTTTCTAGAATCTCTAATACAGCAGGAAAGTTGATTGTGCTCAGAACAAAAGAACGGTGTTTCTACACATACAGACCATATCTAGTTCAACTCTGCTTCTGAAACTGAAACAAACCACAGGTCCTCTAACATCGAATGCTTGTCAGTTAAGATGAGAAAGGTGTGAGCTTCGTGAACGATGTAGTTCGTTTGAGCTGTAATGTAACTGCCCTTACTTGAAACGAAGTCTTGTGTGTAGGAAGACACAGAGCCGGGATTTAACTCCATTTCAGAAGGGAAACACACAGCATAGTTCTCATCCATGGATCACACTCTGCTTTAGAGCAAGAAGCACCCTCTTGCTTTCTAGAGTCTCTTAGACAGCAGGAAACATGAGTGTACTGAGAACAAAAGAACAGTGTTTCCTACACATACGGACCATATCTAGTCCAACTCTGCCTCTTAAATTGATACAAAGCACAGGTCCTCTAACATCCAATGCTTGTCATTTAAGATGAGAAACATGTGAGCTTCGTGAACGATGTAGTTAGTTTGAGCTGAAAAGTGACTGCCCTTACTTGAAACGAAGTCTTGCTTGTAGGAAGACACAGAGTATGGAATTTAACTCCATTTCTGAAAGGAAACACACAGCATAGTTCTCATCAATGGATCACACTCTGCTTTAGAGCAAGAAGCATGCTCTTGCTTTCTAGAGTCTCTAAGACAGCAGGAAACATGAGTGTTCTGAGAACAAAAGTACGGTGTTTCCTACACATAAGGACCATATCTAGTCCAACTCTGCCTCTTAAATTGATACAAAGCACAGGTCCTCTAATATCCAATGGTTGTCATTTAAGATGAGAAACGTGTGAGCTTCGTGAACGATGTAGTTCATTTGAGCTGAAAAGTGACAGCCCTTACCTGAAACGAAATCTTGATTGTAGGAAGACACAGAGACTGGGATTTAACTCCATTTCTGAAAGGAAACACACAGCATAGTTCTCATCCATGGATCACACTCTGCTTTAGAGCCAGAAGCACGCTCTTGCTTTCTAGATTCTCTAATTCAGCAGGAAACATGAGTGTGCTAAGAACAAATGAACGGTGTTTCCTACACATACGGACCATATCTAGTCCAACTCTGCTGCTGAAACTGATACAAAGCACAGGTCCTCTAACATCCAATTCTTGTCAGTGAAGATGAGAAACGTGTGAGCTTCGTGATCGATGTAGTTCGTTTAAGCTGAAAAGTGACTGCCCTTAATTGAAAGGAAGTCTTTCTTGTATGAAGACACAGAGCCTGGAATTTAACTCCATTTCTGAAGAAACTCACAGCAGAGTTCTCATCCATTGATTACACTCTGCTTTAGAGCAAGAAGCATGCTCTAGCGTTCTAGAGTCTCTAAGACAGCAGGAAACATGAGTGTGCTGAGAACAAAGGAACGGTGTTTCCTACACTTATGGACCATATGTATTCCAATTCTGCTTCTTAAACTGATACAAAGCACTGGTCCTCTAACATCCGATGCTTGTCAGTTAAGATGAGAAACGTGTGATATCGTGAACGATGTAGTTCCTTTGAGCTATAAAGTAACTGCCCTTACCTGAACCAAATCTTGTTTGTAGGAAGACTCAGAGCCTGGGATTCAACTCCATTTCTGAAGAGAAACTCACAGCAGAGTTCTCATATATAGATCACACTCTGCTTTAGAGCAAGAAGCACGCTCTTGCTTTCCAGAGTCACTAAGACAGCAGGAAACGTGAGTGTGATGAGAACAAAAGAACGGTGTTTCCTACACATAGGGACCATATCTATTCCAACTCTGCTTCTGAAACTGATACAAAGCACTGGTCCTCTAACATCCAATGCTTATCAGTTAAGATGAGAAACGTGTGAGCTTTGTGAACGATGTAGTTCGTTTGAGCAGAATAGTGACTGCCCTTACCTGAAACAAAGTAGTGCTTGTAGGAAGACACAGAGCCTGGGATTTAACTCCTTTTCAGAAGGGAAACACACAGCATAGTTCTCATCCATGGATCACACTCTGCTTTAGAGAAAGAAGAACGCTCTCGCTTTCTAGAATCTCTAATACAGCAGGAAAGTTGAGTGTGCTCAGAACAAAAGAACGGTGTTTCCTGCACATACAGACCATATCTAGTTCAACTCTCCTTCTGAAACTGAAACAAACCACAGGTCCTCTAACATCCAATGCTTGTCAGTTAAGATGAGAAACGTGTGAGCTTCGTGAATGATGTAGTTCGTTTGAGCTGTAAAGTAACGGCCCTTACCTGAAACGAAGTCTTGTTTTTTAGGAAGACTCAGAGCCTGAGATTTAACTCCATTTCTGAAGTGAAACACACAGCAGAGTTCTCATCCATTGATCACACTCTGCTTTAGAGCAAGAAGCACGCTCTAACTTTCTAGAGTCTCTAAGACAGCAGGAAACATGAGTGTGCTGAGAACAAAAGAACGGTGTTTCGTACACATATGGACCATATCTATTGCAACTCAGTTTCTGAAATTGATACAAAGCACTGGTCCTCTAACATCCAAGCTTGTCAGTTAAGATGAGAAACATGTGAGCTTCGTGAACGATGTAGTTCGTTTGGGCTGAAAAGTGACTGCCCTTACTTGAAACAAAGTCTTGCTTGTAGGAAGACACAGAGCCTGGGTTTTAACTCCACTTCTGAAGGGAAACACACAGCATAGTTCTCATCCATGGATCACACTCTGCTTTAGAGCAAGAAGCACGCTCTAGCTTTCTACAGTTTCTAAGACAGCAGGAAAAGTGAGGGTGCTGAGAACAAAAGAACGGTGTTTCCTACACATACGGACCATATCTAGTCCAACTCTGCCTCTTAAACTGATACAAAGCACAGGTCCTCTAACATCCAATGCTTGTCATTTAAGATGAGAAACGTGTGATCTTTGTGAATGATGTAGTTCGTTTGAGCTGAAGAGTGCCTGCCCTTACCTGTAACGAAGTAGTGCTTGTAGGAAGACACCGAGCCTGGGATTTAACTCCATTTCAGAAGGGAAACACACAGCATAGTTCTCATCCATGGATCACACTCTGCTTTAGAACAAGAAGCACGCTCTTGCTTTCTAGAGTCTCTAAGACAGCAGGAAACATGAGTGTGCTGAGAACAAAAGAACGGTGTTTCCTACACATACGGACCATATCTAGTCCAACTCTGCCTCTTAAACTGATACAAAGCACAGGTCCTCTAACACAAAATGGTTGTCATTTCAGATGAGAAACGTATGACCTTCGTGAACGATGTTGTTCGTTTGAGCTGAAAAGTGACTGCCCTTACCTAAAACGAATTATTGATTGTAGGAAGACACAGAGACTGGGTTTTAACTCCATTTCTGAAGGGAAACACACAGAATAGTTCTCATCCATGGATCACACTCTGCTTTAGAGCAAGAAACATGCTCTTGATTTCTAGATTCTCTAATACAGCAGGAAACGTGAGTGTGCTAAGAACAAATGAACGGTGTTTCCTACACATACGGACCATATCTAGTCCAACTCTGCCTCTGAAATTGATACAAAGCACAGTTCCTCTAACATCCAATGCTTGTCAGTTAAGATGAGAAACATGTGAGCTTCGTGAACGATGTAGTTCGTTTGAGCTGTAAAGTGCCTGCCCTTACCTGAAACGAAGTAGTGCTTGTAGGAAGACACAGAGCCTGGGATTTAACTCCATTTCAGAAGGGAAACACACAGCATAGTTCCCATCCATGGATCACACTCTGCTTTAGCGCAAGAAGAACACACTTCCTTTCTAGAGTCTCTAATACAGCAGGAAACATGAGTGTGCTCAGAACAAAAGAACGGTGTTTCCTACACAAACAGACCATATCTAGTTCAAATCTGCTTCTGAAACTGAATCAAACCACAGGTCCTCTAACATCCAATGCTTGTCATTTAAGATGAGAAACGTGTGAGCTTCGTGAACGATGTAGTTCGTTTGAGCTGTAAAGTGACTGCCCTTACATGAAACGAAGTCTTGTTTTTTAGGAAGACTCAGAGCCTGAGATTTAACTCCATTTCTGAAGTGAAACACACAGCAGAGTTCTCATCCATTGATCACACTCTGCTTTAGAGCAAGAAGCACGCTCTAGCTTTCTAGAGTCTCTAAGACAGCAGGAAAACTAAGTGTGCTGAGAACAAAAGAACGGTGTTTCCTACACATACGGACCATATCTATTCCAACTCTGCTTCTGAAACTGATACAAAGCACTTGTCCTCTAACATCTGATGCTTGTCATTTAAGATGAGAAACGTGTGAGTTCGTGAAGGATGTAGTTCGTTTGAGCTGTAAAGTGACTGCCCTTACCTGAAAAGAAGTAGTGCTTGTAGGAAGACACAGAGCCTGGGATTTAACTCCATTTCTGAAAGGAAACACACAGCATAGTTCTCATCCATTGATCACACTCTGCTTTAGAGCAAGAAGAATGCTCTTGCTTTCTAGAATCTCTAATAGAGCAGGAAGCTAGAGTGTGCTCCGAACAAATGAACGGTGTGTCCTACACATACAGACCATATCTAGTTCAACTCTGCTTCGGAAACTGAAACAAACCACAGGTCCTCTAACATCCAATGCTTGGCAGTTAAGATGAGAAACGTGTGAGCTTCGTGAACGATGTAGTTCGTTTGAGCTGAAAAGTGACTGCCCTTACCTGAAACGAAGTAGTGCTTGTAGGAAGACACAGAGCATCGGATTTAACTCCCCTTCTGAAGGGAAACACACACACAGTTCTCATATATAGATCACACTCTATTTTAGAGCAAGAAGCACGCTCTTGCTTTCTAGAGTCTCTAATACAGCAGGAAACTTGAGTGTTCTCAGAAAAAAAGAAGAGTGTTTCCTACACATACGGACCATATCCAGTTCAACTCTGCTTCTGAAACTGAAACAAACCACAGGTCCTCTAACATCCAATGCTTGTCAGTTAAGATGAGAAACGTGTGAGCTTCGTGAACGATGTAGTTCGTTTAGCTGAAATGTAACTGCTCTTACCTGAAACGAAGTCTTCCTTTTAGGGAGACACAGAGCCTGGGGTTTAATTCCATTTCTGAAGTGAAACACACAGCAGAGTTCTCATATATAGATCACACTCTGCTTTAGAGCAAGAAGCACGCTGTTGCTTCCTAGAATCTCTAATAGAGCAGGAAGCTAGAGTGTGCTCCAAACAAATGAACGGTGTTTCCTACACATACAGACCATATCTAGTTCAACTCTGCTTCTGAAACAGAAACAAACCACAGGTCCTCTAACATCCAATGCTTGTCAGTTAAGATGAGAAACGTTTGAGCTTCATGAACGATGTAGTTCGTTTGAGCTGAAAAGTGACTGCCCTTACTTGAAATGAAATCTTGCTTGTAGAAAGACTCAGAGAATGGGATTTAACTCCATTTCTGCATGGAAACACACAGCAGAGTTCTCATCCATTGATCACACTCTGCATTAGAGCAAGAAGCACGCTCTTGCTTTCCAGAGTCTCTAAGACAGCAGGAAACGTGAGTGTGATGAGAAGAAAAGAACAGTGTTTCCTACACATACGGACCATATCTAGTTCAACTCTGCTTCTGAAACTGAAAGAACCACAGGTCCTCTAACATCCAATGCTTGTCTGTTAAGATGAGAAACATGTGAGCTTCTTGAACTATGTAGTTCATTTGAGCGGTAAAGAAACTGCCCTTACCTGAAACGAAGTCTTGTTTTTAAGAAGACTCAGAGCGTGGGATTTAACTCCATTTCTGAAGTGAAACATACAGCAGAGTTCTCATCCATTGATCACACTCTGCTTTAGAGCAAGAAGCCCGGTCTATCTTTCTAGAGTCTCTAAGACAGCAGGAAACCTGAGTGTGCTGAGAACAAAAGAACGGTGTTTCCATCACATACGTACCATATCAATTCCAACTCTGCTTCTGAAAGTGATACAAAACACTGGTACTCTAACAGACAATGCATGTCAGTTAAGATGAGAAACGTGTGAGCTTCGTGAACGATGTAGTTCGTTTGAGCTGAAAAGTGACTGCCCCTACCTGAAACGAAGTAGTGCTTGTAGGGAGACACAGAGCCTGGGATTTAACTCCATTTCAGAAGGGAAACACACAGCATAGTTCCCATCCATGGATCACACTCTGCTTTAGCGCAAGAAGAACACTCTTCCTTTCTAGAGTCTCTAATACAGCAGGAAACATGAGTGTGCTCAGAACAAAAGAACGGTGTTTCCTACACAAACAGACCATATCTAGTTCAAATCTGCTTCTGAAACTGAATCAAACCACAGGTCCTCTAACATCCAATGCTTGTCATTTAAGATGAGAAACGTGTGAGCTTCGTGAACGATGTAGTTCGTTTGAGCTGTAAAGTGACTGCCCTTACATGAAACGAAGTCTTGTTTTTTAGGAAGACTCAGAGCCTGAGATTTAACTCCATTTCTGAAGTGAAACACACAGCAGAGTTCTCATCCATTGATCACACTCTGCTTTAGAGCAAGAAGCACGCTCTAGCTTTCTAGAGTCTCTAAGACAGCAGGAAAACTGAGTGTGCTGAGAACAAAAGAACGGTGTTTCCTACACATACGGACCATATCTATTCCAACTCTGCTTCTGAAACTGATACAAAGCACTTGTCCTCTAACATCTGATGCTTGTCATTTAAGATGAGAAACGTGTGAGTTCGTGAAGGATGTAGTTCGTTTGAGCTGTAAAGTGACTGCCCTTACCTGAAACGAAGTAGTGCTTGTAAGAAGACACAGAGCCTGGGATTTAACTCCATTTCAGAAGGGAAACACACAGCATAGTTCTCATCCATGGATCACACTCTGCTTTAGAGCAAGAAGAACGGTCTTGCTTTCTAGAATCTGTAATACAGCAGGAAACATGAGTGTGCTCAGAACAAAAGAAAGGTGTTTCCTACACATACAGACCATATGTAGTTCAACTCTGCTTCTGAAACTGAAACAAACCACAGGTCCTCTGACATCCAATGCTTGTCAGTTAAGATGAGAAACGTGTGAGCTTCGTGAATGATGTAGTTCGTTTGAGCTGTAAAGTAACGGCCCTTACCTGAAACGAAGTCTTGTATTTTAGGAAGACTCAGAGCCTGGGATTTACTCCATTTCTGAAGTGAAACACACGGCAGAGTTCTCATCCAGTGATCACACTCTGCTTTAGAGCAAGAAGCACGCTCTAGCTTTCTAGAGTCTCTAAGACAGCAGGAAACCTGAGTGTGCTGAGTACAAAAGAACGGTGTTTCCGACACATATGGACCATATCAATTCCAACTCTCCTTCTGAAAGTGATACAACGCACTGGTCCTCTAACAGCCAATGCATGTCAGTTAAGATGAGAAACGAGTGAGCTTTGTGAAGGATGTAGTTCGTTTGAGCTGAAAAGTGACTGCCCTTACTTGAAACGAAGTAGTGCTTGTAGGAAGACACAGAGCCTCGGATTTAACTCCCCTTCTGAAGTTAAACACACAGCACAGTTCTCATATATAGATCACACTCTACTTTAGAGCAAGAAGCACGCTCTTGCTTTCTAGAGTCTCTAATACAGCAGGAAACTTGAGTGTTCTCAGAAAAAAAGAACGGTTTTTCCTACACATACGGAGCATATCCAGTTCAACTCTGCTTCTGAAACTGAATCAAACCACAGGTCCTCTAACATCCAGTGCTTGTCATTTAAGATGAGAAACGTGTGAGCTTCGTGAACGATGTAGTTCGTTTAGCTGTAGAGTAACTGCTCTTACCTGAAACGAATTCTTCCTTTTAGGGAGACACAGAGCCTGGGGTTTAATTCCATTTCTGAAGTGAAACACACAGCAGAGTTCTCATATATAGATCACACTCTGCTTTAGAGCAAGAAGCACGCTCTTGCTTTCTAGAGTGTCTAAGACAGCAGGAAACATGAGTGTGCTGAAAACAAAACAACGGTGTTTCATACACATACAGACCATATGTAGTTCAACTCTGCCTCTGAAATTCATACAAAGCACAGGTCCTCTAACATCCAATGCTTGTCTGTTAAGATGAGAAACGTGTGAGCTTGGAGAATGATGTAGTTCATTTGAGCTGAAAAGTGACTGCCCTTACCTGAAAAGAAGTAGTGCTTGTAGGAAGACACAGAGCCTGGGATTTAACTCCATTTCTGAAAGGAAACACACAGCATAGTTCTCATCCATTGATCACACTCTGCTTTAGAGCAAGAAGAATGCTCTTGCTTTCTAGAATCTCTAATAGAGCAGGAAGCTAGAGTGTGCTCCGAACAAATGAACGGTGTGTCCTACACATACAGACCATATCTAGTTCAACTCTGCTTCGGAAACTGAAACAAACCACAGGTCCTCTAACATCCAATGCTTGGCAGTTAAGATGAGAAACGTGTGAGCTTCGTGAACGATGTAGTTCGTTTGAGCTGAAAAGTGACTGCCCTTACCTGAAACGAAGTAGTGCTTGTAGGAAGACACAGAGCATCGGATTTAACTCCCCTTCTGAAGGGAAACACACACACAGTTCTCATATATAGATCACACTCTATTTTAGAGCAAGAAGCACGCTCTTGCTTTCTAGAGTCTCTAATACAGCAGGAAACTTGAGTGTTCTCAGAAAAAAAGAAGAGTGTTTCCTACACATACGGACCATATCCAGTTCAACTCTGCTTCTGAAACTGAAACAAACCACAGGTCCTCTAACATCCAATGCTTGTCAGTTAAGATGAGAAACGTGTGAGCTTCGTGAACGATGTAGTTCGTTTAGCTGAAATGTAACTGCTCTTACCTGAAACGAAGTCTTCCTTTTAGGGAGACACAGAGCCTGGGGTTTAATTCCATTTCTGAAGTGAAACACACAGCAGAGTTCTCATATATAGATCACACTCTGCTTTAGAGCAAGAAGCACGCTGTTGCTTCCTAGAATCTCTAATAGAGCAGGAAGCTAGAGTGTGCTCCAAACAAATGAACGGTGTTTCCTACACATACAGACCATATCTAGTTCAACTCTGCTTCTGAAACAGAAACAAACCACAGGTCCTCTAACATCCAATGCTTGTCAGTTAAGATGAGAAACGTTTGAGCTTCATGAACGATGTAGTTCGTTTGAGCTGAAAAGTGACTGCCCTTACTTGAAATGAAATCTTGCTTGTAGAAAGACTCAGAGAATGGGATTTAACTCCATTTCTGCATGGAAACACACAGCAGAGTTCTCATCCATTGATCACACTCTGCATTAGAGCAAGAAGCACGCTCTTGCTTTCCAGAGTCTCTAAGACAGCAGGAAACGTGAGTGTGATGAGAAGAAAAGAACAGTGTTTCCTACACATACGGACCATATCTAGTTCAACTCTGCTTCTGAAACTGAAAGAACCACAGGTCCTCTAACATCCAATGCTTGTCTGTTAAGATGAGAAACATGTGAGCTTCTTGAACTATGTAGTTCATTTGAGCGGTAAAGAAACTGCCCTTACCTGAAACGAAGTCTTGTTTTTAAGAAGACTCAGAGCCTGGGATTTAACTCCATTTCTGAAGTGAAACATACAGCAGAGTTCTCATCCATTGATCACACTCTGCTTTAGAGCAAAAAGCCCGGTCTATCTTTCTAGAGTCTCTAAGACAGCAGGAAACCTGAGTGTGCTGAGAACAAAAGAACGGTGTTTCCATCACATACGTACCATATCAATTCCAACTCTGCTTCTGAAAGTGATACAAAACACTGGTACTCTAACAGACAATGCATGTCAGTTAAGATGAGAAACGTGTGAGCTTCGTGAACGATGTAGTTCGTTTGAGCTGAAAAGTGACTGCCCCTACCTGAAACGAAGTAGTGCTTGTAGGGAGACACAGAGCCTGGGATTTAACTCCATTTCAGAAGGGAAACACACAGCATAGTTCCCATCCATGGATCACACTCTGCTTTAGCGCAAGAAGAACACTCTTCCTTTCTAGAGTCTCTAATACAGCAGGAAACATGAGTGTGCTCAGAACAAAAGAACGGTGTTTCCTACACAAACAGACCATATCTAGTTCAAATCTGCTTCTGAAACTGAATCAAACCACAGGTCCTCTAACATCCAATGCTTGTCATTTAAGATGAGAAACGTGTGTGCTTCGTGAACGATGTAGTTCGTTTGAGCTGTAAAGTGTCTGCCGTTACATGAAACGAAGTCTTGTTTTTTAGGAAGACTCAGAGCCTGAGATTTAACTCCATTTCTGAAGTGAAACACACAGCAGAGTTCTCATCCATTGATCACACTCTGCTTTAGAGCAAGAAGCACGCTCTAGCTTTCTAGAGTCTCTAAGACAGCAGGAAACCTGAGTGTGCTGAGAACAAAAGAACGGTGTTTCCTACACATACGGACCATATCTATTCCAACTCTTCTTCTGAAACTGATACAAAGCACTTGTCCTCTAACATCTGATGCTTGTCATTTAAGATGAGAAACGTGTGAGTTCATGAAGGATGTAGTTCGTTTGAGCTGTAAAGTGACTGCCCTTACCTGAAACGAAGTAGTGCTTGTAAGAAGACACAGAGCCTGGGATTTAACTCCATTTCAGAAGGGAAACACACAGCATAGTTCTCATCCATGGATCACACTCTGCTTTAGAGCAAGAAGAACGGTCTTGCTTTCTAGAATCTGTAATACAGCAGGAAACATGAGTGTGCTCAGAACAAAAGAAAGGTGTTTCCTACACATACAGACCATATCTAGTTCAACTCTGCTTCTGAAACTGAAACAAACCACAGGTCCTCTGACATCCAATGCTTGTCAGTTAAGATGAGAAACGTGTGAGCTTCGTGAATGATGTAGTTCGTTTGAGCTGTAAAGTAACGGCCCTTACCTGAAACGAAGTCTTGTATTTTAGGAAGACTCAGAGCCTGGGATTTAACTCCATTTCTGAAGTGAAACACACGGCAGAGTTCTCATCCAGTGATCACACTCTGCTTTAGAGCAAGAAGCACGCTCTAGCTTTCTAGAGTCTCTAAGACAGCAGGAAACCTGAGTGTGCTGAGAACAAAAGAACGGTGTTTCCGACACATATGGACCATATCAATTCCAACTCTGCTTCTGAAAGTGATACAACGCACTGGTCCTCTAACAGCCAATGCATGTCAGTTAAGATGAGAAACGAGTGAGCTTTGTGAAGCATGTAGTTCGTTTGAGCTGAAAAGTGACTGCCCTTACCTGAAACGAAGTAGTGCTTGTAGGAAGACACAGAGCCTGGAATTTAACTCCACTTCTGAAGGGAAACACACAGCACAGTTCTCATATATAGATCACACTCTACTTTAGAGCAAGAAGCACGCTCTTGCTTTCTAGAGTCTCTAATACAGCAGGAAACTTGAGTGTGCTCAGAAAAAAAGAACGGTGTTTCCTACACATACGGACCGTATCTAGTTCAACTCTGCTTCTGGAACTGAAACAAACCACAGGTCCTCTAAAATCCAATGCTTGTCAGTTAAGATGAGAAACGTGTGAGCTTCGTGAACGATGTAGTTCATTTAGCTGTAAAGTAACTGCTCTTACCTGAAACGAAGTCTTCCTTTTAGGGAGACACAGAGCCTGGGGTTTAATTCCATTTCTGAAGTGAAACACACAGCAGAGTTCTCATATATAGATCACACTCTGCTTTAGAGCAAGAAGCATGCTCTTGCTTTCTAGAGTGTCTAAGACAGCAGGAAACATGAGTGTGATGAAAACAAAACAACGGTGTTTCATACACATACAGACCATATGTAGTTCAACTCTGCCTCTGAAATTCATACAAAGCACAGGTCCTCTAACATCCAATGCTTGTCTGTTAAGATGAGAAACGTGTGAGCTTGGAGAATGATGTAGTACATTTGAGCTGAAAAGTGACTGCCCTTACTTGAAATGAAATCTTGCTTGTAGAAAGACTCAGAGAATGGGATTTAACTCCATTTCTGCATGGAAACACACAGCAGAGTTCTCATCCATTGATCACACTCTGCATTAGAGCAAGAAGCACGCTCTTGCTTTCCAGAGTCTCTAAGACAGCAGGAAACGTGAGTGTGATGAGAAGAAAAGAACGGTGTTTCCTACACATACGGACCATATCTAGTTCAACTCTGCTTCTGAAACTGAAAGAACCACAGGTCCTCTAACATCCAATGCTTGTCTGTTAAGATGAGAAACATGTGAGCTTCTTGAACTATGTAGTTCATTTGAGCGGTAAAGAAACTGCCCTTACCTGAAACGAAGTCTTGTTTTTAAGAAGACTCAGAGCCTGGGATTTAACTCCATTTCTGAAGTGAAACATACAGCAGAGTTCTCATCCATTGATCACACTCTGCTTTAGAGCAAGAAGCCCGGTCTATCTTTCTAGAGTCTCTAAGACAGCAGGAAACCTGAGTGTGCTGAGAACAAAAGAACGGTGTTTCCAACACATACGTACCATATCAATTCCAACTCTGCTTCTGAAAGTGATACAAAACACTGGTACTCTAACAGACAATGCATGTCAGTTAAGATGAGAAACGTGTGAGCTTCGTGAACGATGTAGTTCGTTTGAGCTGAAAAGTGACTGCCCCTACCTGAAACGAAGTAGTGCTTGTAGGGAGACACAGAGCCTGGGATTTAACTCCATTTCAGAAGGGAAACACACAGCATAGTTCCCATCCATGGATCACACTCTGCTTTAGCGCAAGAAGAACACTCTTCCTTTCTAGAGTCTCTAATACAGCAGGAAACATGAGTGTGCTCAGAACAAAAGAACGGTGTTTCCTACACAAACAGACCATATCTAGTTCAAATCTGCTTCTGAAACTGAATCAAACCACAGGTCCTCTAACATCCAATGCTTGTCATTTAAGATGAGAAACGTGTGTGCTTCGTGAACGATGTAGTTCGTTTGAGCTGTAAAGTGTCTGCCGTTACATGAAACGAAGTCTTGTTTTTTAGGAAGACTCAGAGCCTGAGATTTAACTCCATTTCTGAAGTGAAACACACAGCAGAGTTCTCATCCATTGATCACACTCTGCTTTAGAGCAAGAAGCACGCTCTAGCTTTCTAGAGTCTCTAAGACAGCAGGAAACCTGAGTGTGCTGAGAACAAAAGAACGGTGTTTCCTACACATACGGACCATATCTATTCCAACTCTTCTTCTGAAACTGATACAAAGCACTTGTCCTCTAACATCTGATGCTTGTCATTTAAGATGAGAAACGTGTGAGTTCATGAAGGATGTAGTTCGTTTGAGCTGTAAAGTGACTGCCCTTACCTGAAACGAAGTAGTGCTTGTAAGAAGACACAGAGCCTGGGATTTAACTCCATTTCAGAAGGGAAACACACAGCATAGTTCTCATCCATGGATCACACTCTGCTTTAGAGCAAGAAGAACGGTCTTGCTTTCTAGAATCTGTAATACAGCAGGAAACATGAGTGTGCTCAGAACAAAAGAAAGGTGTTTCCTACACATACAGACCATATCTAGTTCAACTCTGCTTCTGAAACTGAAACAAACCACAGGTCCTCTGACATCCAATGCTTGTCAGTTAAGATGAGAAACGTGTGAGCTTCGTGAATGATGTAGTTCGTTTGAGCTGTAAAGTAACGGCCCTTACCTGAAACGAAGTCTTGTATTTTAGGAAGACTCAGAGCCTGGGATTTAACTCCATTTCTGAAGTGAAACACACGGCAGAGTTCTCATCCAGTGATCACACTCTGCTTTAGAGCAAGAAGCACGCTCTAGCTTTCTAGAGTCTCTAAGACAGCAGGAAACCTGAGTGTGCTGAGAACAAAAGAACGGTGTTTCCGACACATATGGACCATATCAATTCCAACTCTGCTTCTGAAAGTGATACAACGCACTGGTCCTCTAACAGCCAATGCATGTCAGTTAAGATGAGAAACGAGTGAGCTTTGTGAAGCATGTAGTTCGTTTGAGCTGAAAAGTGACTGCCCTTACCTGAAACGAAGTAGTGCTTGTAGGAAGACACAGAGCCTGGGATTTAACTCCACTTCTGAAGGGAAACACACAGCACAGTTCTCATATATAGATCACACTCTACTTTAGAGCAAGAAGCACGCTCTTGCTTTCTAGAGTCTCTAATACAGCAGGAAACTTGAGTGTGCTCAGAAAAAAAGAACGGTGTTTCCTACACATACGGACCGTATCTAGTTCAACTCTGCTTCTGGAACTGAAACAAACCACAGGTCCTCTAACATCCAATGCTTGTCAGTTAAGATGAGAAACGTGTGAGCTTCGTGAACGATGTAGTTCGTTTAGCTGTAAAGTAACTGCTCTTACCTGAAACGAAGTCTTCCTTTTAGGGAGACACAGAGCCTGGGGTTTAATTCCATTTCTGAAGTGAAACACACAGCAGAGTTCTCATATATAGATCACACTCTGCTTTAGAGCAAGAAGCACGCTCTTGCTTTCTAGAGTGTCTAAGACAGCAGGAAACATGAGTGTGCTGAAAACAAAACAACGGTGTTTCATACACATACAGACCATATGTAGTTCAACTCTGCCTCTGAAATTCATACAAAGCACAGGTCCTCTAACATCCAATGCTTGTCTGTTAAGATGAGAAACGTGTGAGCTTGGAGAATGATGTAGTTCATTTGAGCTGAAAAGTGACTGCCCTTACCTGAAAAGAAGTAGTGCTTGTAGGAAGACACAGAGCCTGGGATTTAACTCCATTTCTGAAAGGAAACACACAGCATAGTTCTCATCCACTGATCACACTCTGCTTTAGAGCCAGAAGCACGCTCTTGCTTTCTAGATTCTCTAATTCAGCAGGAAACATGAGTGTGCTAAGAACAAATGAACGGTGTTTCCTACACATACGGACCATATCTAGTCCAACTCTGCTGCTGAAACTGATACAAAGCACTGGTCCTCTAACATCCAATTCTTGTCAGTGAAGATGAGAAACGTGTGAGCTTCGTGATCGATGTAGTTCGTTTAAGCTGAAAAGTTACTGCCCTTAATTGAAAGGAAGTCTTTCTTGTATGAAGACACAGAGCCTGGAATTTAACTCCATTTCTGAAGAAACTCACAGCAGAGTTCTCATCCATTGATTACACTCTGCTTTAGAGCAAGAAGCACGCTCTAGCGTTCTAGAGTCTCTAAGACAGCAGGAAACATGAGTGTGCTGAGAACAAAGGAACGGTGTTTCCTACACTTATGGACCATATGTATTCCAATTCTGCTTCTTAAACTGATACAAAGCACTGGTCCTCTAACATCCGATGCTTGTCAGTTAAGATGAGAAACGTGTGATATCGTGAACGATGTAGTTCCTTTGAGCTATAAAGTAACTGCCCTTACCTGAACCAAATCTTGTTTGTAGGAAGACTCAGAGCCTGGGATTCAACTCCATTTCTGAAGAGAAACTCACAGCAGAGTTCTCATATATAGATCACACTCTGCTTTAGAGCAAGAAGCACGCTCTTGCTTTCCAGAGTCTCTAAGACAGCAGGAAACGTGAGTGTGATGAGAAGAAAAGAACGGTGTTTCCTACACATACGGACCATATCTAGTTCAACTCTGCTTCTGAAACTGAAAGAACCACAGGTCCTCTAACATCCAATGCTTGTCTGTTAAGATGAGAAACATGTGAGCTTCTTGAACTATGTAGTTCATTTGAGCGGTAAAGAAACTGCCCTTACCTGAAACGAAGTCTTGTTTTTAAGAAGACTCAGAGCCTGGGATTTAACTCCATTTCTGAAGTGAAACATACAGCAGAGTTCTCATCCATTGATCACACTCTGCTTTAGAGCAAAAAGCCCGGTCTATCTTTCTAGAGTCTCTAAGACAGCAGGAAACCTGAGTGTGCTGAGAACAAAAGAACGGTGTTTCCATCACATACGTACCATATCAATTCCAACTCTGCTTCTGAAAGTGATACAAAACACTGGTACTCTAACAGACAATGCATGTCAGTTAAGATGAGAAACGTGTGAGCTTCGTGAACGATGTAGTTCGTTTGAGCTGAAAAGTGACTGCCCCTACCTGAAACGAAGTAGTGCTTGTAGGGAGACACAGAGCCTGGGATTTAACTCCATTTCAGAAGGGAAACACACAGCATAGTTCCCATCCATGGATCACACTCTGCTTTAGCGCAAGAAGAACACTCTTCCTTTCTAGAGTCTCTAATACAGCAGGAAACATGAGTGTGCTCAGAACAAAAGAACGGTGTTTCCTACACAAACAGACCATATCTAGTTCAAATCTGCTTCTGAAACTGAATCAAACCACAGGTCCTCTAACATCCAATGCTTGTCATTTAAGATGAGAAACGTGTGTGCTTCGTGAACGATGTAGTTCGTTTGAGCTGTAAAGTGTCTGCCGTTACATGAAACGAAGTCTTGTTTTTTAGGAAGACTCAGAGCCTGAGATTTAACTCCATTTCTGAAGTGAAACACACAGCAGAGTTCTCATCCATTGATCACACTCTGCTTTAGAGCAAGAAGCACGCTCTAGCTTTCTAGAGTCTCTAAGACAGCAGGAAACCTGAGTGTGCTGAGAACAAAAGAACGGTGTTTCCTACACATACGGACCATATCTATTCCAACTCTTCTTCTGAAACTGATACAAAGCACTTGTCCTCTAACATCTGATGCTTGTCATTTAAGATGAGAAACGTGTGAGTTCATGAAGGATGTAGTTCGTTTGAGCTGTAAAGTGACTGCCCTTACCTGAAACGAAGTAGTGCTTGTAAGAAGACACAGAGCCTGGGATTTAACTCCATTTCAGAAGGGAAACACACAGCATAGTTCTCATCCATGGATCACACTCTGCTTTAGAGCAAGAAGAACGGTCTTGCTTTCTAGAATCTGTAATACAGCAGGAAACATGAGTGTGCTCAGAACAAAAGAAAGGTGTTTCCTACACATACAGACCATATCTAGTTCAACTCTGCTTCTGAAACTGAAACAAACCACAGGTCCTCTGACATCCAATGCTTGTCAGTTAAGATGAGAAACGTGTGAGCTTCGTGAATGATGTAGTTCGTTTGAGCTGTAAAGTAACGGCCCTTACCTGAAACGAAGTCTTGTATTTTAGGAAGACTCAGAGCCTGGGATTTAACTCCATTTCTGAAGTGAAACACACGGCAGAGTTCTCATCCAGTGATCACACTCTGCTTTAGAGCAAGAAGCACGCTCTAGCTTTCTAGAGTCTCTAAGACAGCAGGAAACCTGAGTGTGCTGAGAACAAAAGAACGGTGTTTCCGACACATATGGACCATATCAATTCCAACTCTGCTTCTGAAAGTGATACAACGCACTGGTCCTCTAACAGCCAATGCATGTCAGTTAAGATGAGAAACGAGTGAGCTTTGTGAAGCATGTAGTTCGTTTGAGCTGAAAAGTGACTGCCCTTACCTGAAACGAAGTAGTGCTTGTAGGAAGACACAGAGCCTGGAATTTAACTCCACTTCTGAAGGGAAACACACAGCACAGTTCTCATATATAGATCACACTCTACTTTAGAGCAAGAAGCACGCTCTTGCTTTCTAGAGTCTCTAATACAGCAGGAAACTTGAGTGTGCTCAGAAAAAAAGAACGGTGTTTCCTACACATACGGACCGTATCTAGTTCAACTCTGCTTCTGGAACTGAAACAAACCACAGGTCCTCTAAAATCCAATGCTTGTCAGTTAAGATGAGAAACGTGTGAGCTTCGTGAACGATGTAGTTCATTTAGCTGTAAAGTAACTGCTCTTACCTGAAACGAAGTCTTCCTTTTAGGGAGACACAGAGCCTGGGGTTTAATTCCATTTCTGAAGTGAAACACACAGCAGAGTTCTCATATATAGATCACACTCTGCTTTAGAGCAAGAAGCATGCTCTTGCTTTCTAGAGTGTCTAAGACAGCAGGAAACATGAGTGTGATGAAAACAAAACAACGGTGTTTCATACACATACAGACCATATGTAGTTCAACTCTGCCTCTGAAATTCATACAAAGCACAGGTCCTCTAACATCCAATGCTTGTCTGTTAAGATGAGAAACGTGTGAGCTTGGAGAATGATGTAGTACATTTGAGCTGAAAAGTGACTGCCCTTACTTGAAATGAAATCTTGCTTGTAGAAAGACTCAGAGAATGGGATTTAACTCCATTTCTGCATGGAAACACACAGCAGAGTTCTCATCCATTGATCACACTCTGCATTAGAGCAAGAAGCACGCTCTTGCTTTCCAGAGTCTCTAAGACAGCAGGAAACGTGAGTGTGATGAGAAGAAAAGAACGGTGTTTCCTACACATACGGACCATATCTAGTTCAACTCTGCTTCTGAAACTGAAAGAACCACAGGTCCTCTAACATCCAATGCTTGTCTGTTAAGATGAGAAACATGTGAGCTTCTTGAACTATGTAGTTCATTTGAGCGGTAAAGAAACTGCCCTTACCTGAAACGAAGTCTTGTTTTTAAGAAGACTCAGAGCCTGGGATTTAACTCCATTTCTGAAGTGAAACATACAGCAGAGTTCTCATCCATTGATCACACTCTGCTTTAGAGCAAGAAGCCCGGTCTATCTTTCTAGAGTCTCTAAGACAGCAGGAAACCTGAGTGTGCTGAGAACAAAAGAACGGTGTTTCCAACACATACGTACCATATCAATTCCAACTCTGCTTCTGAAAGTGATACAAAACACTGGTACTCTAACAGACAATGCATGTCAGTTAAGATGAGAAACGTGTGAGCTTCGTGAACGATGTAGTTCGTTTGAGCTGAAAAGTGACTGCCCCTACCTGAAACGAAGTAGTGCTTGTAGGGAGACACAGAGCCTGGGATTTAACTCCATTTCAGAAGGGAAACACACAGCATAGTTCCCATCCATGGATCACACTCTGCTTTAGCGCAAGAAGAACACTCTTCCTTTCTAGAGTCTCTAATACAGCAGGAAACATGAGTGTGCTCAGAACAAAAGAACGGTGTTTCCTACACAAACAGACCATATCTAGTTCAAATCTGCTTCTGAAACTGAATCAAACCACAGGTCCTCTAACATCCAATGCTTGTCATTTAAGATGAGAAACGTGTGTGCTTCGTGAACGATGTAGTTCGTTTGAGCTGTAAAGTGTCTGCCGTTACATGAAACGAAGTCTTGTTTTTTAGGAAGACTCAGAGCCTGAGATTTAACTCCATTTCTGAAGTGAAACACACAGCAGAGTTCTCATCCATTGATCACACTCTGCTTTAGAGCAAGAAGCACGCTCTAGCTTTCTAGAGTCTCTAAGACAGCAGGAAAACTGAGTGTGCTGAGAACAAAAGAACGGTGTTTCCTACACATACGGACCATATCTATTCCAACTCTGCTTCTGAAACTGATACAAAGCACTTGTCCTCTAACATCTGATGCTTGTCATTTAAGATGAGAAACGTGTGAGTTCATGAAGGATGTAGTTCGTTTGAGCTGTAAAGTGACTGCCCTTACCTGAAACGAAGTAGTGCTTGTAAGAAGACACAGAGCCTGGGATTTAACTCCATTTCAGAAGGGAAACACACAGCATAGTTCTCATCCATGGATCACACTCTGCTTTAGAGCAAGAAGAACGGTCTTGCTTTCTAGAATCTGTAATACAGCAGGAAACATGAGTGTGCTCAGAACAAAAGAAAGGTGTTTCCTACACATACAGACCATATCTAGTTCAACTCTGCTTCTGAAACTGAAACAAACCACAGGTCCTCTGACATCCAATGCTTGTCAGTTAAGATGAGAAACGTGTGAGCTTCGTGAATGATGTAGTTCGTTTGAGCTGTAAAGTAACGGCCCTTACCTGAAACGAAGTCTTGTATTTTAGGAAGACTCAGAGCCTGGGATTTAACTCCATTTCTGAAGTGAAACACACGGCAGAGTTCTCATCCAGTGATCACACTCTGCTTTAGAGCAAGAAGCACGCTCTAGCTTTCTAGAGTCTCTAAGACAGCAGGAAACCTGAGTGTGCTGAGAACAAAAGAACGGTGTTTCCGACACATATGGACCATATCAATTCCAACTCTGCTTCTGAAAGTGATACAACGCACTGGTCCTCTAACAGCCAATGCATGTCAGTTAAGATGAGAAACGAGTGAGCTTTGTGAAGCATGTAGTTCGTTTGAGCTGAAAAGTGACTGCCCTTACCTGAAACGAAGTAGTGCTTGTAGGAAGACACAGAGCCTGGGATTTAACTCCACTTCTGAAGGGAAACACACAGCACAGTTCTCATATATAGATCACACTCTACTTTAGAGCAAGAAGCACGCTCTTGCTTTCTAGAGTCTCTAATACAGCAGGAAACTTGAGTGTGCTCAGAAAAAAAGAACGGTGTTTCCTACACATACGGACCGTATCTAGTTCAACTCTGCTTCTGGAACTGAAACAAACCACAGGTCCTCTAACATCCAATGCTTGTCAGTTAAGATGAGAAACGTGTGAGCTTCGTGAACGATGTAGTTCGTTTAGCTGTAAAGTAACTGCTCTTACCTGAAACGAAGTCTTCCTTTTAGGGAGACACAGAGCCTGGGGTTTAATTCCATTTCTGAAGTGAAACACACAGCAGAGTTCTCATATATAGATCACACTCTGCTTTAGAGCAAGAAGCACGCTCTTGCTTTCTAGAGTGTCTAAGACAGCAGGAAACATGAGTGTGCTGAAAACAAAACAACGGTGTTTCATACACATACAGACCATATGTAGTTCAACTCTGCCTCTGAAATTCATACAAAGCACAGGTCCTCTAACATCCAATGCTTGTCTGTTAAGATGAGAAACGTGTGAGCTTGGAGAATGATGTAGTTCATTTGAGCTGAAAAGTGACTGCCCTTACCTGAAAAGAAGTAGTGCTTGTAGGAAGACACAGAGCCTGGGATTTAACTCCATTTCTGAAAGGAAACACACAGCATAGTTCTCATCCACTGATCACACTCTGCTTTAGAGCCAGAAGCACGCTCTTGCTTTCTAGATTCTCTAATTCAGCAGGAAACATGAGTGTGCTAAGAACAAATGAACGGTGTTTCCTACACATACGGACCATATCTAGTCCAACTCTGCTGCTGAAACTGATACAAAGCACTGGTCCTCTAACATCCAATTCTTGTCAGTGAAGATGAGAAACGTGTGAGCTTCGTGATCGATGTAGTTCGTTTAAGCTGAAAAGTTACTGCCCTTAATTGAAAGGAAGTCTTTCTTGTATGAAGACACAGAGCCTGGAATTTAACTCCATTTCTGAAGAAACTCACAGCAGAGTTCTCATCCATTGATTACACTCTGCTTTAGAGCAAGAAGCACGCTCTAGCGTTCTAGAGTCTCTAAGACAGCAGGAAACATGAGTGTGCTGAGAACAAAGGAACGGTGTTTCCTACACTTATGGACCATATGTATTCCAATTCTGCTTCTTAAACTGATACAAAGCACTGGTCCTCTAACATCCGATGCTTGTCAGTTAAGATGAGAAACGTGTGATATCGTGAACGATGTAGTTCCTTTGAGCTATAAAGTAACTGCCCTTACCTGAACCAAATCTTGTTTGTAGGAAGACTCAGAGCCTGGGATTCAACTCCATTTCTGAAGAGAAACTCACAGCAGAGTTCTCATATATAGATCACACTCTGCTTTAGAGCAAGAAGCACGCTCTTGCTTTCCAGAGTCACTAAGACAGCAGGAAACGTGAGTGTGATGAGAACAAAAGAACGGTGTTTCCTACACATAGGGACCATATCTATTCCAACTCTGCTTCTGAAACTGATACAAAGCACTGGTCCTCTAACATCCAATGCTTATCAGTTAAGATGAGAAACGTGTGAGCTTTGTGAACGATGTAGTTCGTTTGAGCAGAATAGTGACTGCCCTTACCTGAAACAAAGTAGTGCTTGTAGGAAGACACAGAGCCTGGGATTTAACTCCTTTTCAGAAGGGAAACACACAGCATAGTTCTCATCCATGGATCACACTCTGCTTTAGAGAAAGAAGAACGCTCTCGCTTTCTAGAATCTCTAATACAGCAGGAAAGTTGAGTGTGCTCAGAACAAAAGAACGGTGTTTCCTGCACATACAGACCATATCTAGTTCAACTCTCCTTCTGAAACTGAAACAAACCACAGGTCCTCTAACATCCAATGCTTGTCAGTTAAGATGAGAAACGTGTGAGCTTCGTGAATGATGTAGTTCGTTTGAGCTGTAAAGTGACTGCCCTTACCTGAAACGAAGTAGTGCTTGTAGGAAGACACAGAGCCTGGGATTTAACTCCATTTCAGAAGGGAAACACACAGCATAGTTCCCATCCATGGATCACACTCTGCTTTAGCGCAAGAAGAACACACTTCCTTTCTAGAGTCTCTAATACAGCAGGAAACATGAGTGTGCTCAGAACAAAAGAACGGTGTTTCCTACACAAACAGACCATATCTAGTTCAAATCTGCTTCTGAAACTGAATCAAACCACAGGTCCTCTAACATCCAATGCTTGTCATTTAAGATGAGAAACGTGTGAGCTTCGTGAACGATGTAGTTCGTTTGAGCTGTAAAGTGACTGCCCTTACATGAAACGAAGTCTTGTTTTTTAGGAAGACTCAGAGCCTGAGATTTAACTCCATTTCTGAAGTGAAACACACAGCAGAGTTCTCATCCATTGATCACACTCTGCTTTAGAGCAAGAAGCACGCTCTAGCTTTCTAGAGTCTCTAAGACAGCAGGAAAACTGAGTGTGCTGAGAACAAAAGAACGGTGTTTCCTACACATACGGACCATATCTATTCCAACTCTGCTTCTGAAACTGATACAAAGCACTTGTCCTCTAACATCTGATGCTTGTCATTTAAGATGAGAAACGTGTGAGTTCGTGAAGGATGTAGTTCGTTTGAGCTGTAAAGTGACTGCCCTTACCTGAAAAGAAGTAGTGCTTGTAGGAAGACACAGAGCCTGGGATTTAACTCCATTTCTGAAAGGAAACACACAGCATAGTTCTCATCCATTGATCACACTCTGCTTTAGAGCAAGAAGAATGCTCTTGCTTTCTAGAATCTCTAATAGAGCAGGAAGCTAGAGTGTGCTCCGAACAAATGAACGGTGTGTCCTACACATACAGACCATATCTAGTTCAACTCTGCTTCGGAAACTGAAACAAACCACAGGTCCTCTAACATCCAATGCTTGGCAGTTAAGATGAGAAACGTGTGAGCTTCGTGAACGATGTAGTTCGTTTGAGCTGAAAAGTGACTGCCCTTACCTGAAACGAAGTAGTGCTTGTAGGAAGACACAGAGCATCGGATTTAACTCCCCTTCTGAAGGGAAACACACACACAGTTCTCATATATAGATCACACTCTATTTTAGAGCAAGAAGCACGCTCTTGCTTTCTAGAGTCTCTAATACAGCAGGAAACTTGAGTGTTCTCAGAAAAAAAGAAGAGTGTTTCCTACACATACGGACCATATCCAGTTCAACTCTGCTTCTGAAACTGAAACAAACCACAGGTCCTCTAACATCCAATGCTTGTCAGTTAAGATGAGAAACGTGTGAGCTTCGTGAACGATGTAGTTCGTTTAGCTGAAATGTAACTGCTCTTACCTGAAACGAAGTCTTCCTTTTAGGGAGACACAGAGCCTGGGGTTTAATTCCATTTCTGAAGTGAAACACACAGCAGAGTTCTCATATATAGATCACACTCTGCTTTAGAGCAAGAAGCACGCTGTTGCTTCCTAGAATCTCTAATAGAGCAGGAAGCTAGAGTGTGCTCCAAACAAATGAACGGTGTTTCCTACACATACAGACCATATCTAGTTCAACTCTGCTTCTGAAACAGAAACAAACCACAGGTCCTCTAACATCCAATGCTTGTCAGTTAAGATGAGAAACGTTTGAGCTTCATGAACGATGTAGTTCGTTTGAGCTGAAAAGTGACTGCCCTTACTTGAAATGAAATCTTGCTTGTAGAAAGACTCAGAGAATGGGATTTAACTCCATTTCTGCATGGAAACACACAGCAGAGTTCTCATCCATTGATCACACTCTGCATTAGAGCAAGAAGCACGCTCTTGCTTTCCAGAGTCTCTAAGACAGCAGGAAACGTGAGTGTGATGAGAAGAAAAGAACAGTGTTTCCTACACATACGGACCATATCTAGTTCAACTCTGCTTCTGAAACTGAAAGAACCACAGGTCCTCTAACATCCAATGCTTGTCTGTTAAGATGAGAAACATGTGAGCTTCTTGAACTATGTAGTTCATTTGAGCGGTAAAGAAACTGCCCTTACCTGAAACGAAGTCTTGTTTTTAAGAAGACTCAGAGCCTGGGATTTAACTCCATTTCTGAAGTGAAACATACAGCAGAGTTCTCATCCATTGATCACACTCTGCTTTAGAGCAAAAAGCCCGGTCTATCTTTCTAGAGTCTCTAAGACAGCAGGAAACCTGAGTGTGCTGAGAACAAAAGAACGGTGTTTCCATCACATACGTACCATATCAATTCCAACTCTGCTTCTGAAAGTGATACAAAACACTGGTACTCTAACAGACAATGCATGTCAGTTAAGATGAGAAACGTGTGAGCTTCGTGAACGATGTAGTTCGTTTGAGCTGAAAAGTGACTGCCCCTACCTGAAACGAAGTAGTGCTTGTAGGGAGACACAGAGCCTGGGATTTAACTCCATTTCAGAAGGGAAACACACAGCATAGTTCCCATCCATGGATCACACTCTGCTTTAGCGCAAGAAGAACACTCTTCCTTTCTAGAGTCTCTAATACAGCAGGAAACATGAGTGTGCTCAGAACAAAAGAACGGTGTTTCCTACACAAACAGACCATATCTAGTTCAAATCTGCTTCTGAAACTGAATCAAACCACAGGTCCTCTAACATCCAATGCTTGTCATTTAAGATGAGAAACGTGTGTGCTTCGTGAACGATGTAGTTCGTTTGAGCTGTAAAGTGTCTGCCGTTACATGAAACGAAGTCTTGTTTTTTAGGAAGACTCAGAGCCTGAGATTTAACTCCATTTCTGAAGTGAAACACACAGCAGAGTTCTCATCCATTGATCACACTCTGCTTTAGAGCAAGAAGCACGCTCTAGCTTTCTAGAGTCTCTAAGACAGCAGGAAACCTGAGTGTGCTGAGAACAAAAGAACGGTGTTTCCTACACATACGGACCATATCTATTCCAACTCTTCTTCTGAAACTGATACAAAGCACTTGTCCTCTAACATCTGATGCTTGTCATTTAAGATGAGAAACGTGTGAGTTCATGAAGGATGTAGTTCGTTTGAGCTGTAAAGTGACTGCCCTTACCTGAAACGAAGTAGTGCTTGTAAGAAGACACAGAGCCTGGGATTTAACTCCATTTCAGAAGGGAAACACACAGCATAGTTCTCATCCATGGATCACACTCTGCTTTAGAGCAAGAAGAACGGTCTTGCTTTCTAGAATCTGTAATACAGCAGGAAACATGAGTGTGCTCAGAACAAAAGAAAGGTGTTTCCTACACATACAGACCATATCTAGTTCAACTCTGCTTCTGAAACTGAAACAAACCACAGGTCCTCTGACATCCAATGCTTGTCAGTTAAGATGAGAAACGTGTGAGCTTCGTGAATGATGTAGTTCGTTTGAGCTGTAAAGTAACGGCCCTTACCTGAAACGAAGTCTTGTATTTTAGGAAGACTCAGAGCCTGGGATTTAACTCCATTTCTGAAGTGAAACACACGGCAGAGTTCTCATCCAGTGATCACACTCTGCTTTAGAGCAAGAAGCACGCTCTAGCTTTCTAGAGTCTCTAAGACAGCAGGAAACCTGAGTGTGCTGAGAACAAAAGAACGGTGTTTCCGACACATATGGACCATATCAATTCCAACTCTGCTTCTGAAAGTGATACAACGCACTGGTCCTCTAACAGCCAATGCATGTCAGTTAAGATGAGAAACGAGTGAGCTTTGTGAAGCATGTAGTTCGTTTGAGCTGAAAAGTGACTGCCCTTACCTGAAACGAAGTAGTGCTTGTAGGAAGACACAGAGCCTGGGATTTAACTCCACTTCTGAAGGGAAACACACAGCACAGTTCTCATATATAGATCACACTCTACTTTAGAGCAAGAAGCACGCTCTTGCTTTCTAGAGTCTCTAATACAGCAGGAAACTTGAGTGTGCTCAGAAAAAAAGAACGGTGTTTCCTACACATACGGACCGTATCTAGTTCAACTCTGCTTCTGGAACTGAAACAAACCACAGGTCCTCTAACATCCAATGCTTGTCAGTTAAGATGAGAAACGTGTGAGCTTCGTGAACGATGTAGTTCGTTTAGCTGTAAAGTAACTGCTCTTACCTGAAACGAAGTCTTCCTTTTAGGGAGACACAGAGCCTGGGGTTTAATTCCATTTCTGAAGTGAAACACACAGCAGAGTTCTCATATATAGATCACACTCTGCTTTAGAGCAAGAAGCACGCTCTTGCTTTCTAGAGTGTCTAAGACAGCAGGAAACATGAGTGTGCTGAAAACAAAACAACGGTGTTTCATACACATACAGACCATATGTAGTTCAACTCTGCCTCTGAAATTCATACAAAGCACAGGTCCTCTAACATCCAATGCTTGTCTGTTAAGATGAGAAACGTGTGAGCTTGGAGAATGATGTAGTTCATTTGAGCTGAAAAGTGACTGCCCTTACCTGAAAAGAAGTAGTGCTTGTAGGAAGACACAGAGCCTGGGATTTAACTCCATTTCTGAAAGGAAACACACAGCATAGTTCTCATCCACTGATCACACTCTGCTTTAGAGCCAGAAGCACGCTCTTGCTTTCTAGATTCTCTAATTCAGCAGGAAACATGAGTGTGCTAAGAACAAATGAACGGTGTTTCCTACACATACGGACCATATCTAGTCCAACTCTGCTGCTGAAACTGATACAAAGCACTGGTCCTCTAACATCCAATTCTTGTCAGTGAAGATGAGAAACGTGTGAGCTTCGTGATCGATGTAGTTCGTTTAAGCTGAAAAGTTACTGCCCTTAATTGAAAGGAAGTCTTTCTTGTATGAAGACACAGAGCCTGGAATTTAACTCCATTTCTGAAGAAACTCACAGCAGAGTTCTCATCCATTGATTACACTCTGCTTTAGAGCAAGAAGCACGCTCTAGCGTTCTAGAGTCTCTAAGACAGCAGGAAACATGAGTGTGCTGAGAACAAAGGAACGGTGTTTCCTACACTTATGGACCATATGTATTCCAATTCTGCTTCTTAAACTGATACAAAGCACTGGTCCTCTAACATCCGATGCTTGTCAGTTAAGATGAGAAACGTGTGATATCGTGAACGATGTAGTTCCTTTGAGCTATAAAGTAACTGCCCTTACCTGAACCAAATCTTGTTTGTAGGAAGACTCAGAGCCTGGGATTCAACTCCATTTCTGAAGAGAAACTCACAGCAGAGTTCTCATATATAGATCACACTCTGCTTTAGAGCAAGAAGCACGCTCTTGCTTTCCAGAGTCACTAAGACAGCAGGAAACGTGAGTGTGATGAGAACAAAAGAACGGTGTTTCCTACACATAGGGACCATATCTATTCCAACTCTGCTTCTGAAACTGATACAAAGCACTGGTCCTCTAACATCCAATGCTTATCAGTTAAGATGAGAAACGTGTGAGCTTTGTGAACGATGTAGTTCGTTTGAGCAGAATAGTGACTGCCCTTACCTGAAACAAAGTAGTGCTTGTAGGAAGACACAGAGCCTGGGATTTAACTCCTTTTCAGAAGGGAAACACACAGCATAGTTCTCATCCATGGATCACACTCTGCTTTAGAGAAAGAAGAACGCTCTCGCTTTCTAGAATCTCTAATACAGCAGGAAAGTTGAGTGTGCTCAGAACAAAAGAACGGTGTTTCCTGCACATACAGACCATATCTAGTTCAACTCTCCTTCTGAAACTGAAACAAACCACAGGTCCTCTAACATCCAATGCTTGTCAGTTAAGATGAGAAACGTGTGAGCTTCGTGAATGATGTAGTTCGTTTGAGCTGTAAAGTGACTGCCCTTACCTGAAACGAAGTAGTGCTTGTAGGAAGACACAGAGCCTGGGATTTAACTCCATTTCAGAAGGGAAACACACAGCATAGTTCCCATCCATGGATCACACTCTGCTTTAGCGCAAGAAGAACACACTTCCTTTCTAGAGTCTCTAATACAGCAGGAAACATGAGTGTGCTCAGAACAAAAGAACGGTGTTTCCTACACAAACAGACCATATCTAGTTCAAATCTGCTTCTGAAACTGAATCAAACCACAGGTCCTCTAACATCCAATGCTTGTCATTTAAGATGAGAAACGTGTGAGCTTCGTGAACGATGTAGTTCGTTTGAGCTGTAAAGTGACTGCCCTTACATGAAACGAAGTCTTGTTTTTTAGGAAGACTCAGAGCCTGAGATTTAACTCCATTTCTGAAGTGAAACACACAGCAGAGTTCTCATCCATTGATCACACTCTGCTTTAGAGCAAGAAGCACGCTCTAGCTTTCTAGAGTCTCTAAGACAGCAGGAAAACTGAGTGTGCTGAGAACAAAAGAACGGTGTTTCCTACACATACGGACCATATCTATTCCAACTCTGCTTCTGAAACTGATACAAAGCACTTGTCCTCTAACATCTGATGCTTGTCATTTAAGATGAGAAACGTGTGAGTTCGTGAAGGATGTAGTTCGTTTGAGCTGTAAAGTGACTGCCCTTACCTGAAAAGAAGTAGTGCTTGTAGGAAGACACAGAGCCTGGGATTTAACTCCATTTCTGAAAGGAAACACACAGCATAGTTCTCATCCATTGATCACACTCTGCTTTAGAGCAAGAAGAATGCTCTTGCTTTCTAGAATCTCTAATAGAGCAGGAAGCTAGAGTGTGCTCCGAACAAATGAACGGTGTGTCCTACACATACAGACCATATCTAGTTCAACTCTGCTTCGGAAACTGAAACAAACCACAGGTCCTCTAACATCCAATGCTTGGCAGTTAAGATGAGAAACGTGTGAGCTTCGTGAACGATGTAGTTCGTTTGAGCTGAAAAGTGACTGCCCTTACCTGAAACGAAGTAGTGCTTGTAGGAAGACACAGAGCATCGGATTTAACTCCCCTTCTGAAGGGAAACACACACACAGTTCTCATATATAGATCACACTCTATTTTAGAGCAAGAAGCACGCTCTTGCTTTCTAGAGTCTCTAATACAGCAGGAAACTTGAGTGTTCTCAGAAAAAAAGAAGAGTGTTTCCTACACATACGGACCATATCCAGTTCAACTCTGCTTCTGAAACTGAAACAAACCACAGGTCCTCTAACATCCAATGCTTGTCAGTTAAGATGAGAAACGTGTGAGCTTCGTGAACGATGTAGTTCGTTTAGCTGAAATGTAACTGCTCTTACCTGAAACGAAGTCTTCCTTTTAGGGAGACACAGAGCCTGGGGTTTAATTCCATTTCTGAAGTGAAACACACAGCAGAGTTCTCATATATAGATCACACTCTGCTTTAGAGCAAGAAGCACGCTGTTGCTTCCTAGAATCTCTAATAGAGCAGGAAGCTAGAGTGTGCTCCAAACAAATGAACGGTGTTTCCTACACATACAGACCATATCTAGTTCAACTCTGCTTCTGAAACAGAAACAAACCACAGGTCCTCTAACATCCAATGCTTGTCAGTTAAGATGAGAAACGTTTGAGCTTCATGAACGATGTAGTTCGTTTGAGCTGAAAAGTGACTGCCCTTACTTGAAATGAAATCTTGCTTGTAGAAAGACTCAGAGAATGGGATTTAACTCCATTTCTGCATGGAAACACACAGCAGAGTTCTCATCCATTGATCACACTCTGCATTAGAGCAAGAAGCACGCTCTTGCTTTCCAGAGTCTCTAAGACAGCAGGAAACGTGAGTGTGATGAGAAGAAAAGAACAGTGTTTCCTACACATAGGGACCATATCTAGTTCAACTCTGCTTCTGAAACTGAAAGAACCACAGGTCCTCTAACATCCAATGCTTGTCTGTTAAGATGAGAAACATGTGAGCTTCTTGAACTATGTAGTTCATTTGAGCGGTAAAGAAACTGCCCTTACCTGAAACGAAGTCTTGTTTTTAAGAAGACTCAGAGCCTGGGATTTAACTCCATTTCTGAAGTGAAACATACAGCAGAGTTCTCATCCATTGATCACACTCTGCTTTAGAGCAAGAAGCCCGGTCTATCTTTCTAGAGTCTCTAAGACAGCAGGAAACCTGAGTGTGCTGAGAACAAAAGAACGGTGTTTCCATCACATACGTACCATATCAATTCCAACTCTGCTTCTGAAAGTGATACAAAACACTGGTACTCTAACAGACAATGCATGTCAGTTAAGATGAGAAACGTGTGAGCTTCGTGAACGATGTAGTTCGTTTGAGCTGAAAAGTGACTGCCCCTACCTGAAACGAAGTAGTGCTTGTAGGGAGACACAGAGCCTGGGATTTAACTCCATTTCAGAAGGGAAACACACAGCATAGTTCCCATCCATGGATCACACTCTGCTTTAGCGCAAGAAGAACACTCTTCCTTTCTAGAGTCTCTAATACAGCAGGAAACATGAGTGTGCTCAGAACAAAAGAACGGTGTTTCCTACACAAACAGACCATATCTAGTTCAAATCTGCTTCTGAAACTGAATCAAACCACAGGTCCTCTAACATCCAATGCTTGTCATTTAAGATGAGAAACGTGTGAGCTTCGTGAACGATGTAGTTCGTTTGAGCTGTAAAGTGACTGCCCTTACATGAAACGAAGTCTTGTTTTTTAGGAAGACTCAGAGCCTGAGATTTAACTCCATTTCTGAAGTGAAACACACAGCAGAGTTCTCATCCATTGATCACACTCTGCTTTAGAGCAAGAAGCACGCTCTAGCTTTCTAGAGTCTCTAAGACAGCAGGAAAACTGAGTGTGCTGAGAACAAAAGAACGGTGTTTCCTACACATACGGACCATATCTATTCCAACTCTGCTTCTGAAACTGATACAAAGCACTTGTCCTCTAACATCTGATGCTTGTCATTTAAGATGAGAAACGTGTGAGTTCGTGAAGGATGTAGTTCGTTTGAGCTGTAAAGTGACTGCCCTTACCTGAAACGAAGTAGTGCTTGTAAGAAGACACAGAGCCTGGGATTTAACTCCATTTCAGAAGGGAAACACACAGCATAGTTCTCATCCATGGATCACACTCTGCTTTAGAGCAAGAAGAACGGTCTTGCTTTCTAGAATCTGTAATACAGCAGGAAACATGAGTGTGCTCAGAACAAAAGAAAGGTGTTTCCTACACATACAGACCATATGTAGTTCAACTCTGCTTCTGAAACTGAAACAAACCACAGGTCCTCTGACATCCAATGCTTGTCAGTTAAGATGAGAAACGTGTGAGCTTCGTGAATGATGTAGTTCGTTTGAGCTGTAAAGTAACGGCCCTTACCTGAAACGAAGTCTTGTATTTTAGGAAGACTCAGAGCCTGGGATTTACTCCATTTCTGAAGTGAAACACACGGCAGAGTTCTCATCCAGTGATCACACTCTGCTTTAGAGCAAGAAGCACGCTCTAGCTTTCTAGAGTCTCTAAGACAGCAGGAAACCTGAGTGTGCTGAGTACAAAAGAACGGTGTTTCCGACACATATGGACCATATCAATTCCAACTCTCCTTCTGAAAGTGATACAACGCACTGGTCCTCTAACAGCCAATGCATGTCAGTTAAGATGAGAAACGAGTGAGCTTTGTGAAGGATGTAGTTCGTTTGAGCTGAAAAGTGACTGCCCTTACTTGAAACGAAGTAGTGCTTGTAGGAAGACACAGAGCCTCGGATTTAACTCCCCTTCTGAAGTTAAACACACAGCACAGTTCTCATATATAGATCACACTCTACTTTAGAGCAAGAAGCACGCTCTTGCTTTCTAGAGTCTCTAATACAGCAGGAAACTTGAGTGTTCTCAGAAAAAAAGAACGGTTTTTCCTACACATACGGAGCATATCCAGTTCAACTCTGCTTCTGAAACTGAATCAAACCACAGGTCCTCTAACATCCAGTGCTTGTCAGTTAAGATGAGAAACGTGTGAGCTTCGTGAACGATGTAGTTCGTTTAGCTGTAAAGTAACTGCTCTTACCTGAAACGAATTCTTCCTTTTAGGGAGACACAGAGCCTGGGGTTTAATTCCATTTCTGAAGTGAAACACACAGCAGAGTTCTCATATATAGATCACACTCTGCTTTAGAGCAAGAAGCACGCTCTTGCTTTCTAGAGTGTCTAAGACAGCAGGAAACATGAGTGGGCTGAAAACAAAACAACGGTGTTTCATACACATACAGACCATATGTAGTTCAACTCTGCCTCTGAAATTCATACAAAGCACAGGTCCTCTAACATCCAATGCTTGTCTGTTAAGATGAGAAACGTGTGAGCTTGGAGAATGATGTAGTTCATTTGAGCTGAAAAGTGACTGCCCTTACCTGAAAAGAAGTAGTGCTTGTAGGAAGACACAGAGCCTGGGATTTAACTCCATTTCTGAAAGGAAACACACAGCATAGTTCTCATCCATTGATCACACTCTGCTTTAGAGCAAGAAGAATGCTCTTGCTTTCTAGAATCTCTAATAGAGCAGGAAGCTAGAGTGTGCTCCGAACAAATGAACGGTGTGTCCTACACATACAGACCATATCTAGTTCAACTCTGCTTCGGAAACTGAAACAAACCACAGGTCCTCTAACATCCAATGCTTGGCAGTTAAGATGAGAAACGTGTGAGCTTCGTGAACGATGTAGTGCGTTTGAGCTGAAAAGTGACTGCCCTTACCTGAAACGAAGTAGTGCTTGTAGGAAGACACAGAGCATCGGATTTAACTCCCCTTCTGAAGGGAAACACACACACAGTTCTCATATATAGATCACACTCTATTTTAGAGCAAGAAGCACGCTCTTGCTTTCTAGAGTCTCTAATACAGCAGGAAACTTGAGTGTTCTCAGAAAAAAAGAAGAGTGTTTCCTACACATACGGACCATATCCAGTTCAACTCTGCTTCTGAAACTGAAACAAACCACAGGTCCTCTAACATCCAATGCTTGTCAGTTAAGATGAGAAACGTGTGAGCTTCGTGAACGATGTAGTTCGTTTAGCTGAAATGTAACTGCTCTTACCTGAAACGAAGTCTTCCTTTTAGGGAGACACAGAGCCTGGGGTTTAATTCCATTTCTGAAGTGAAACACACAGCAGAGTTCTCATATATAGATCACACTCTGCTTTAGAGCAAGAAGCACGCTGTTGCTTCCTAGAATCTCTAATAGAGCAGGAAGCTAGAGTGTGCTCCAAACAAATGAACGGTGTTTCCTACACATACAGACCATATCTAGTTCAACTCTGCTTCTGAAACAGAAACAAACCACAGGTCCTCTAACATCCAATGCTTGTCAGTTAAGATGAGAAACGTTTGAGCTTCATGAACGATGTAGTTCGTTTGAGCTGAAAAGTGACTGCCCTTACTTGAAATGAAATCTTGCTTGTAGAAAGACTCAGAGAATGGGATTTAACTCCATTTCTGCATGGAAACACACAGCAGAGTTCTCATCCATTGATCACACTCTGCATTAGAGCAAGAAGCACGCTCTTGCTTTCCAGAGTCTCTAAGACAGCAGGAAACGTGAGTGTGATGAGAAGAAAAGAACAGTGTTTCCTACACTTACGGACCATATCTAGTTCAACTCTGCTTCTGAAACTGAAAGAACCACAGGTCCTCTAACATCCAATGCTTGTCTGTTAAGATGAGAAACATGTGAGCTTCTTGAACTATGTAGTTCATTTGAGCGGTAAAGAAACTGCCCTTACCTGAAACGAAGTCTTGTTTTTAAGAAGACTCAGAGCCTGGGATTTAACTCCATTTCTGAAGTGAAACATACAGCAGAGTTCTCATCCATTGATCACACTCTGCTTTAGAGCAAGAAGCACGCTCTAGCTTTCTAGAGTCTCTAAGACAGCAGGAAACCTGAGTGTGCTGAGAACAAAAGAACGGTGTTTCCATCACATACGTACCATATCAATTCCAACTCTGCTTCTGAAAGTGATACAAAACACTGGTACTCTAACAGACAATGCATGTCAGTTAAGATGAGAAACGTGTGAGCTTCGTGAACGATGTAGTTCGTTTGAGCTGAAAAGTGACTGCCCCTACCTGAAACGAAGTAGTGCTTGTAGGGAGACACAGAGCCTGGGATTTAACTCCATTTCAGAAGGGAAACACACAGCATAGTTCCCATCCATGGATCACACTCTGCTTTAGCGCAAGAAGAACACTCTTCCTTTCTAGAGTCTCTAATACAGCAGGAAACATGAGTGTGCTCAGAACAAAAGAACGGTGTTTCCTACACAAACAGACCATATCTAGTTCAAATCTGCTTCTGAAACTGAATCAAACCACAGGTCCTCTAACATCCAATGCTTGTCATTTAAGATGAGAAACGTGTGTGCTTCGTGAACGATGTAGTTCGTTTGAGCTGTAAAGTGTCTGCCGTTACATGAAACGAAGTCTTGTTTTTTAGGAAGACTCAGAGCCTGAGATTTAACTCCATTTCTGAAGTGAAACACACAGCAGAGTTCTCATCCATTGATCACACTCTGCTTTAGAGCAAGAAGCACGCTCTAGCTTTCTAGAGTCTCTAAGACAGCAGGAAACCTGAGTGTGCTGAGAACAAAAGAACGGTGTTTCCTACACATACGGACCATATCTATTCCAACTCTTCTTCTGAAACTGATACAAAGCACTTGTCCTCTAACATCTGATGCTTGTCATTTAAGATGAGAAACGTGTGAGTTCATGAAGGATGTAGTTCGTTTGAGCTGTAAAGTGACTGCCCTTACCTGAAACGAAGTAGTGCTTGTAAGAAGACACAGAGCCTGGGATTTAACTCCATTTCAGAAGGGAAACACACAGCATAGTTCTCATCCATGGATCACACTCTGCTTTAGAGCAAGAAGAACGGTCTTGCTTTCTAGAATCTGTAATACAGCAGGAAACATGAGTGTGCTCAGAACAAAAGAAAGGTGTTTCCTACACATACAGACCATATCTAGTTCAACTCTGCTTCTGAAACTGAAACAAACCACAGGTCCTCTGACATCCAATGCTTGTCAGTTAAGATGAGAAACGTGTGAGCTTCGTGAATGATGTAGTTCGTTTGAGCTGTAAAGTAACGGCCCTTACCTGAAACGAAGTCTTGTATTTTAGGAAGACTCAGAGCCTGGGATTTAACTCCATTTCTGAAGTGAAACACACGGCAGAGTTCTCATCCAGTGATCACACTCTGCTTTAGAGCAAGAAGCACGCTCTAGCTTTCTAGAGTCTCTAAGACAGCAGGAAACCTGAGTGTGCTGAGAACAAAAGAACGGTGTTTCCGACACATATGGACCATATCAATTCCAACTCTGCTTCTGAAAGTGATACAACGCACTGGTCCTCTAACAGCCAATGCATGTCAGTTAAGATGAGAAACGAGTGAGCTTTGTGAAGCATGTAGTTCGTTTGAGCTGAAAAGTGACTGCCCTTACCTGAAACGAAGTAGTGCTTGTAGGAAGACACAGAGCCTGGAATTTAACTCCACTTCTGAAGGGAAACACACAGCACAGTTCTCATATATAGATCACACTCTACTTTAGAGCAAGAAGCACGCTCTTGCTTTCTAGAGTCTCTAATACAGCAGGAAACTTGAGTGTGCTCAGAAAAAAAGAACGGTGTTTCCTACACATACGGACCGTATCTAGTTCAACTCTGCTTCTGGAACTGAAACAAACCACAGGTCCTCTAACATCCAATGCTTGTCAGTTAAGATGAGAAACGTGTGAGCTTCGTGAACGATGTAGTTCGTTTAGCTGTAAAGTAACTGCTCTTACCTGAAACGAAGTCTTCCTTTTAGGGAGACACAGAGCCTGGGGTTTAATTCCATTTCTGAAGTGAAACACACAGCAGAGTTCTCATATATAGATCACACTCTGCTTTAGAGCAAGAAGCATGCTCTTGCTTTCTAGAGTGTCTAAGACAGCAGGAAACATGAGTGTGATGAAAACAAAACAACGGTGTTTCATACACATACAGACCATATGTAGTTCAACTCTGCCTCTGAAATTCATACAAAGCACAGGTCCTCTAACATCCAATGCTTGTCTGTTAAGATGAGAAACGTGTGAGCTTGGAGAATGATGTAGTTCATTTGAGCTGAAAAGTGACTGCCCTTACTTGAAATGAAATCTTGCTTGTAGAAAGACTCAGAGAATGGGATTTAACTCCATTTCTGCATGGAAACACACAGCAGAGTTCTCATCCATTGATCACACTCTGCATTAGAGCAAGAAGCACGCTCTTGCTTTCCAGAGTCTCTAAGACAGCAGGAAACGTGAGTGTGATGAGAAGAAAAGAACGGTGTTTCCTACACATACGGACCATATCTAGTTCAACTCTGCTTCTGAAACTGAAAGAACCACAGGTCCTCTAACATCCAATGCTTGTCTGTTAAGATGAGAAACATGTGAGCTTCTTGAACTATGTAGTTCATTTGAGCGGTAAAGAAACTGCCCTTACCTGAAACGAAGTCTTGTTTTTAAGAAGACTCAGAGCCTGGGATTTAACTCCATTTCTGAAGTGAAACATACAGCAGAGTTCTCATCCATTGATCACACTCTGCTTTAGAGCAAGAAGCCCGGTCTATCTTTCTAGAGTCTCTAAGACAGCAGGAAACCTGAGTGTGCTGAGAACAAAAGAACGGTGTTTCCAACACATACGTACCATATCAATTCCAACTCTGCTTCTGAAAGTGATACAAAACACTGGTACTCTAACAGACAATGCATGTCAGTTAAGATGAGAAACGTGTGAGCTTCGTGAACGATGTAGTTCGTTTGAGCTGAAAAGTGACTGCCCCTACCTGAAACGAAGTAGTGCTTGTAGGGAGACACAGAGCCTGGGATTTAACTCCATTTCAGAAGGGAAACACACAGCATAGTTCCCATCCATGGATCACACTCTGCTTTAGCGCAAGAAGAACACTCTTCCTTTCTAGAGTCTCTAATACAGCAGGAAACATGAGTGTGCTCAGAACAAAAGAACGGTGTTTCCTACACAAACAGACCATATCTAGTTCAAATCTGCTTCTGAAACTGAATCAAACCACAGGTCCTCTAACATCCAATGCTTGTCATTTAAGATGAGAAACGTGTGTGCTTCGTGAACGATGTAGTTCGTTTGAGCTGTAAAGTGTCTGCCGTTACATGAAACGAAGTCTTGTTTTTTAGGAAGACTCAGAGCCTGAGATTTAACTCCATTTCTGAAGTGAAACACACAGCAGAGTTCTCATCCATTGATCACACTCTGCTTTAGAGCAAGAAGCACGCTCTAGCTTTCTAGAGTCTCTAAGACAGCAGGAAAACTGAGTGTGCTGAGAACAAAAGAACGGTGTTTCCTACACATACGGACCATATCTATTCCAACTCTGCTTCTGAAACTGATACAAAGCACTTGTCCTCTAACATCTGATGCTTGTCATTTAAGATGAGAAACGTGTGAGTTCATGAAGGATGTAGTTCGTTTGAGCTGTAAAGTGACTGCCCTTACCTGAAACGAAGTAGTGCTTGTAAGAAGACACAGAGCCTGGGATTTAACTCCATTTCAGAAAGGAAACACACAGCATAGTTCTCATCCATGGATCACACTCTGCTTTAGAGCAAGAAGAACGGTCTTGCTTTCTAGAATCTGTAATACAGCAGGAAACATGAGTGTGCTCAGAACAAAAGAAAGGTGTTTCCTACACATACAGACCATATCTAGTTCAACTCTGCTTCTGAAACTGAAACAAACCACAGGTCCTCTGACATCCAATGCTTGTCAGTTAAGATGAGAAACGTGTGAGCTTCGTGAATGATGTAGTTCGTTTGAGCTGTAAAGTAACGGCCCTTACCTGAAACGAAGTCTTGTATTTTAGGAAGACTCAGAGCCTGGGATTTAACTCCATTTCTGAAGTGAAACACACGGCAGAGTTCTCATCCAGTGATCACACTCTGCTTTAGAGCAAGAAGCACGCTCTAGCTTTCTAGAGTCTCTAAGACAGCAGGAAACCTGAGTGTGCTGAGAACAAAAGAACGGTGTTTCCGACACATATGGACCATATCAATTCCAACTCTGCTTCTGAAAGTGATACAACGCACTGGTCCTCTAACAGCCAATGCATGTCAGTTAAGATGAGAAACGAGTGAGCTTTGTGAAGCATGTAGTTCGTTTGAGCTGAAAAGTGACTGCCCTTACCTGAAACGAAGTAGTGCTTGTAGGAAGACACAGAGCCTGGGATTTAACTCCACTTCTGAAGGGAAACACACAGCACAGTTCTCATATATAGATCACACTCTACTTTAGAGCAAGAAGCACGCTCTTGCTTTCTAGAGTCTCTAATACAGCAGGAAACTTGAGTGTGCTCAGAAAAAAAGAACGGTGTTTCCTACACATACGGACCGTATCTAGTTCAACTCTGCTTCTGGAACTGAAACAAACCACAGGTCCTCTAACATCCAATGCTTGTCAGTTAAGATGAGAAACGTGTGAGCTTCGTGAACGATGTAGTTCGTTTAGCTGTAAAGTAACTGCTCTTACCTGAAACGAAGTCTTCCTTTTAGGGAGACACAGAGCCTGGGGTTTAATTCCATTTCTGAAGTGAAACACACAGCAGAGTTCTCATATATAGATCACACTCTGCTTTAGAGCAAGAAGCACGCTCTTGCTTTCTAGAGTGTCTAAGACAGCAGGAAACATGAGTGTGCTGAAAACAAAACAACGGTGTTTCATACACATACAGACCATATGTAGTTCAACTCTGCCTCTGAAATTCATACAAAGCACAGGTCCTCTAACATCCAATGCTTGTCTGTTAAGATGAGAAACGTGTGAGCTTGGAGAATGATGTAGTTCATTTGAGCTGAAAAGTGACTGCCCTTACCTGAAAAGAAGTAGTGCTTGTAGGAAGACACAGAGCCTGGGATTTAACTCCATTTCTGAAAGGAAACACACAGCATAGTTCTCATCCATTGATCACACTCTGCTTTAGAGCAAGAAGAATGCTCTTGCTTTCTAGAATCTCTAATAGAGCAGGAAGCTAGAGTGGGCTCCGAACAAATGAACGGTGTGTCCTACACATACAGACCATATCTAGTTCAACTCTGCTTCGGAAACTGAAACAAACCACAGGTCCTCTAACATCCAATGCTTGGCAGTTAAGATGAGAAACGTGTGAGCTTCGTGAACGATGTAGTTCGTTTGAGCTGAAAAGTGACTGCCCTTACCTGAAACGAAGTAGTGCTTGTAGGAAGACACAGAGCATCGGATTTAACTCCCCTTCTGAAGGGAAACACACACACAGTTCTCATATATAGATCACACTCTATTTTAGAGCAAGAAGCACGCTCTTGCTTTCTAGAGTCTCTAATACAGCAGGAAACTTGAGTGTTCTCAGAAAAAAAGAACAGTGTTTCCTACACATACGGACCATATCCAGTTCAACTCTGCTTCTGAAACTGAAACAAACCACAGGTCCTCTAACATCCAATGCTTGTCAGTTAAGATGAGAAACGTGTGAGCTTCGTGAACGATGTATTTCGTTTAGCTGAAATGTAACTGCTCTTACCTGAAACGAAGTCTTCCTTTTAGGGAGACACAGAGCTTGGGGTTTAATTCCATTTCTGAAGTGAAACACACAGCAGAGTTCTCATGTATAGATCACACTCTGCTTTAGAGCAAGAAGCACGCTGTTGCTTCCTAGAATCTCTAATAGAGCAGGAAGCTAGAGTGTGCTCCAAACAAATGAACGGTGTTTCCTACACATACAGACCATATCTAGTTCAACTCTGCTTCTGAAACAGAAACAAACCACAGGTCCTCTAACATCCAATGCTTGTCAGTTAAGATGAGAAACGTTTGAGCTTCATGAACGATGTAGTTCGTTTGAGCTGAAAAGTGACTGCCCTTACTTGAAATGAAATCTTGCTTGTAGAAAGACTCAGAGAATGGGATTTAACTCCATTTCTGCATGGAAACACACAGCAGAGTTCTCATCCATTGATCACACTCTGCATTAGAGCAAGAAGCACGCTCTTGCTTTCCAGAGTCTCTAAGACAGCAGGAAACGTGAGTGTGATGAGAAGAAAAGAACGGTGTTTCCTACACATACGGACCATATCTAGTTCAACTCTGCTTCTGAAACTGAAAGAACCACAGGTCCTCTAACATCCAATGCTTGTCTGTTAAGATGAGATACATGTGAGCTTCTTGAACTATGTAGTTCATTTGAGCGGTAAAGAAACTGCCCTTACCTGAAACGAAGTCTTGTTTTTAAGAAGACTCAGAGCCTGGGATTTAACTCCATTTCTGAAGTGAAACATACAGCAGAGTTCTCATCCATTGATCACACTCTGCTTTAGAGCAAGAAGCCCGGTCTATCTTTCTAGAGTCTCTAAGACAGCAGGAAACTTGAGTGTGCTGAGAACAAAAGAACGGTGTTTCCAACACATACGTACCATATCAATTCCAACTCTGCTTCTGAAAGTGATACAAAACACTGGTCCTCTAACAGACAATGCATGTCAGTTAAGATGAGAAACGTGTGAGCTTCGTGAACGATGTAGTTCGTTTGAGCTGAAAAGTGACTGCCCCTACCTGAAACGAAGTAGTGCTTGTAGGGAGACACAGAGCCTGGGATTTAACTCCATTTCAGAAGGGAAACACACAGCATAGTTCCCATCCATGGATCACACTCTGCTTTAGCGCAAGAAGAACACTCTTCCTTTCTAGAGTCTCTAATACAGCAGGAAACATGAGTGTGCTCAGAACAAAAGAACGGTGTTTCCTACACAAACAGACCATATCTAGTTCAAATCTGCTTCTGAAACTGAATCAAACCACAGGTCCTCTAACATCCAATGCTTGTCATTTAAGATGAGAAACGTGTGTGCTTCGTGAACGATGTAGTTCGTTTGAGCTGTAAAGTGTCTGCCGTTACATGAAACGAAGTCTTGTTTTTTAGGAAGACTCAGAGCCTGAGATTTAACTCCATTTCTGAAGTGAAACACACAGCAGAGTTCTCATCCATTGATCACACTCTGCTTTAGAGCAAGAAGCACGCTCTAGCTTTCTAGAGTCTCTAAGACAGCAGGAAAACTGAGTGTGCTGAGAACAAAAGAACGGTGTTTCCTACATATACGGACCATATCTATTCCAACTCTGCTTCTGAAACTGATACAAAGCACTTGTCCTCTAACATCTGATGCTTGTCATTTAAGATGAGAAACGTGTGAGTTCATGAAGGATGTAGTTCGTTTGAGCTGTAAAGTGACTGCCCTTACCTGAAACGAAGTAGTGCTTGTAAGAAGACACAGAGCCTGGGATTTAACTCCATTTCAGAAGGGAAACACACAGCATAGTTCTCATCCATGGATCACACTCTGCTTTAGAGCAAGAAGAACGGTCTTGCTTTCTAGAATCTGTAATACAGCAGGAAACATGAGTGTGCTCAGAACAAAAGAAAGGTGTTTCCTACACATACAGACCATATCTAGTTCAACTCTGCTTCTGAAACTGAAACAAACCACAGGTCCTCTGACATCCAATGCTTGTCAGTTAAGATGAGAAACGTGTGAGCTTCGTGAATGATGTAGTTCGTTTGAGCTGTAAAGTAACGGCCCTTACCTGAAACGAAGTCTTGTATTTTAGGAAGACTCAGAGCCTGGGATTTAACTCCATTTCTGAAGTGAAACACACGGCAGAGTTCTCATCCAGTGATCACACTCTGCTTTAGAGCAAGAAGCACGCTCTAGCTTTCTAGAGTCTCTAAGACAGCAGGAAACCTGAGTGTGCTGAGAACAAAAGAACGGTGTTTCCAACACATATGGACCATATCAATTCCAACTCTGCTTCTGAAAGTGATACAACGCACTGGTCCTCTAACAGCCAATGCATGTCAGTTAAGATGAGAAACGAGTGAGCTTTGTGAAGCATGTAGTTCGTTTGAGCTGAAAAGTGACTGCCCTTACCTGAAACGAAGTAGTGCTTGTAGGAAGACACAGAGCCTGGGATTTAACTCCACTTCTGAAGGGAAACACACAGCACAGTTCTCATATATAGATCACACTCTACTTTAGAGCAAGAAGCACGCTCTTGCTTTCTAGAGTCTCTAATACAGCAGGAAAATTGAGTGTGCTCAGAAAAAAAGAACGGTGTTTCCTACACATACGGACCGTATCTAGTTCAACTCTGCTTCTGGAACTGAAACAAACCACAGGTCCTCTAACATCCAATGCTTGTCAGTTAAGATGAGAAACGTGTGAGCTTCGTGAACGATGTAGTTCGTTTAGCTGTAAAGTAACTGCTCTTACCTGAAACGAAGTCTTCCTTTTAGGGAGACACAGAGCCTGGGGTTTAACTCCATTTCTGAAGTGAAACACACAGCAGAGTTCTTATATATAGATCACACTCTGCTTTAGAGCAAGAAGCACGCTCTTGCTTTCTAGAGTGTCTAAGACAGCAGGAAACATGAGTGTGCTGAAAACAAAACAACGGTGTTTCATACACATACAGACCATATGTAGTTCAACTCTGCCTCTGAAATTCATACAAAGCACAGGTCCTCTAACATCCAATGCTTGTCTGTTAAGATGAGAAACGTGTGAGCTTGGAGAATGATGTAGTTCATTTGAGCTGAAAAGTGACTGCCCTTACCTGAAAAGAAGTAGTGCTTATAGGAAGACACAGAGCCTGGGATTTAACTCCATTTCTGAAAGGAAACACACAGCATAGTTCTCATCCATTGATCACACTCTGCTTTAGAGCAAGAAGAATGCTCTTGCTTTCTAGAATCTCTAATAGAGCAGGAAGCTAGAGTGTGCTCCGAACAAATGAACGGTGTGTCCTACACATACAGACCATATCTAGTTCAACTCTGCTTCGGAAACTGAAACAAACCACAGGTCCTCTAACATCCAATGCTTGGCAGTTAAGATGAGAAACGTGTGAGCTTCGTGAACGATGTAGTTCGTTTGAGCTGAAAAGTGACTGCCCTTACCTGAAACGAAGTAGTGCTTGTAGGAAGACACAGAGCATCGGATTTAACTCCCCTTCTGAAGGGAAACACACACACAGTTCTCATATATAGATCACACTCTATTTTAGAGCAAGAAGCACGCTCTTGCTTTCTAGAGTCTCTAATACAGCAGGAAACTTGAGTGTTCTCAGAAAAAAAGAACAGTGTTTCCTACACATACGGACCATATCCAGTTCAACTCTGCTTCTGAAACTGAAACAAACCACAGGTCCTCTAACATCCAATGCTTGTCAGTTAAGATGAGAAACGTGTGAGCTTCGTGAACGATGTAGTTCGTTTAGCTGAAATGTAACTGCTCTTACCTGAAACGAAGTCTTCCTTTTAGGGAGACACAGAGCCTGGGGTTTAATTCCATTTCTGAAGTGAAACACACAGCAGAGTTCTCATATATAGATCACACTCTGCTTTAGAGCAAGAACCACGCTGTTACTTCCTAGAATCTCTAATAGAGCAGGAAGATAGAGTGTGCTCCAAACAAATGAACGGTGTTAACTACACATACAGACCATATCTAGTTCAACTCTGCTTCTGAAACAGAAACAAACCACAGGTCCTCCAACATCCAATGCTTGTCAGTTAAGATGAGAAACGTTTGAGCTTCATGAACGATGTAGTTCGTTTGAGCTGAAAAGTGACTGCCCTTACTTGAAATGAAATCTTGCTTGTAGAAAGACTCAGAGAATGGGATTTAACTCCATTTCTGAAGTGAAACACACAGCAGAGTTCTCATCCAGTGATCACACTCTGCATTAGAGCAAGAAGCACGCTCTAGCTTTCTAGAGTCTCTAAGACAGCAGGAAACCTGAGTGTGCTGAGAACAAAAGAACGGTGTTTCCAACACATATGGACCATATCAATTCCAACTCTGCTTCTGAAAGTGATACAACGCACTGGTCCTCTAACAGCCAATGCATGTCAGTTAAGATGAGAAACGAGTGAGCTTTGTGAAGCATGTAGTTCGTTTGAGCTGAAAAGTGACTGCCCTTACCTGAAACGAAGTAGTGCTTGTAGGAAGACACAGAGCCTGGGATTTAACTCCACTTCTGAAGGGAAACACACAGCACAGTTCTCATATATAGATCACACTCTACTTCAGAGCAAGAAGCACGCTCTTGCTTTCTAGAGTCTCTAATACAGCAGGAAACTTGAGTGTGCTCAGAAAAAAAGAACGGTGTTTCCTACACATACGGACCGTATCTAGTTCAACTCTGCTTCTGGAACTGAAACAAACCACAGGTCCTCTAACATCCAATGCTTGTCAGTTAAGATGAGAAACGTGTGAGCTTCGTGAACGATGTAGTTCGTTTAGCTGTAAAGTAACTGCTCTTACCTCTTCCTTTTAGGGAGACACAGAGCCTGGGGTTTAACTCCATTTCTGAAGTGAAACACACAGCAGAGTTCTTATATATAGATCACACTCTGCTTTAGAGCAAGAAGCACGCTCTTGCTTTCTAGAGTGTCTAAGACAGCAGGAAACATGAGTGTGCTGAAAACGATACAACGGTGTTTCATACACATACAGACCATATCTAGTTCAACTCTGCTTCTGAAACTTAAACAAACCACAGGTCCTCTAACATCCAATGCTTGTCTGTTAAGATGAGAAACGTGTGAGCTTCGAGAACGATGTTGTTCGTTTGAGCTGAAAAGTGACTGCCCTTACCTGAAACGAAGTAGTGCTTGTAGGAAGACACAGAGCCTGGGATTTAACTCCATTTCTGAAAGGAAACACACAGCATAGTTCTCATCCATTGATCACACTCTGCTTTAGAGCAAGAAGAACGCTCTTGCTTTCTAGAATCTCTAATAGAGCAGGAAGCTTGAGTGTGCTCCGAACAAATGAACGGTGTTTCCTACACATACAGACCATATCTAGTTCAACTCTGCTTCTGAAACTGAAACAAACCACAGGTCCTCTAACATCCAATGCTTTTCTGTTAAGATGAGAAACGTGGGAGCTTCTTGAACGATGTAGTTCATTTGAGCTTTAAAGAAACTGCACTTACCTGAAACGAAGTCTTGTTTATAGGAAGACTCAGAGCCTGGGATTTAACTCCATTTCTGAGTGAAACACACAGCAGAGTTCTCATCCATTGATAACACTCTGCTTTAGAGAAAGGAGCCCGGGCTAGCGTTCTAGAGTCTCTAATACAGCAGGAAACTTGAGTGATCTCAGAACAAATGAACGGTGTTTCCTACACATATAGACCATATCTAGTTCAACTCTGCTTCTGAAACAGAAACAAACCACAGGTCCTCTAACATCCAATGCTTGTCAGTTAAGATGAGAAACGTTTGAGCTTCATGAACGATGTAGTTCGTTTGAGCTGAAGAGTGACTGCCCTTACCTGAAACGAAGTAGGGCTTGTAGGGAGACCCAGAGCCAGGAATTTAACTCCATTTCTGAAGTGAAACACAGAGCAGATTTCTTATCCATTGATCACACTCTGCTTTAGAGGAAGAAGCACGCTCTAGCTTTCTAGAGTCTCTAAGACAGCAGGAAACCTGAGTGTGCAGAGAACAAAAGAACGGAGTTTCCGACACATACGGACCATATCAATTCCAACTCTGCTTCTGAAAGTGATACAAAGCACTGGTCCTCTAACAGCCAATGCATGTCAGTTAAGATGAGAAACGTTTGAGCTTCGTGAACAATGTAGTTCGTTTGAGCTGAAAAGTGACTGCCCTTACTTGACACGAAGTAGTGCTTGTAGGAAGACACAGAGCCTCGGATTTAACTCCCCTTCTGAAGTTAAACACACAGCACAGTTCTCATATATAGATCACACTCTACTTTAGAGCAAGAAGCACGCTCTTGCTTTCTAGAGTCTCTAATACAGCAGGAGACTTGAGTGTGCTCAGAAAAAAAGAACGGTTTTTCCTACACATACGGAGCATATCCAGTTCAACTCTGCTTCTGAAACTGAATCAAACCACAGGTCCTCTAACATCCAGTGCTTGTCAGTTAAGATGAGAAACGTGTGAGCTTGGTGAACGATGTAGTTCGTTTACCTGTAAAGTAACTGCTCTTACCTGAAACGAATTCTTCCTTTTAGGGAGACACAGAGCCTGGGGTTTAATTCCATTTCTGAAGTGAAACACACAGCAGAGTTCTCATATATAGATCACACTCTGCTTTAGAGCAAGAAGCATGCTCTTGCTTTCTAGAGTGTCTAAGACAGCAGGAAACATGAGTGTGCTGAAAACAAAACAACGGTGTTTCATACACATACAGACCATATGTAGTTCAACTCTGCCTCTGAAATTCATACAAAGCACAGGTCCTCTAACATCCAATGCTTGTCAGTTAAGATGAGAAACGTTTGAGCTTCATGAACGATGTAGTTCGTTTGAGCTGAAAAGTGACTGCCCTTACTTGAAATGAAATCTTGCTTGTAGAAAGACTCAGAGAATGGGATTTAACTCCATTTCTGCATGGAAACACACAGCAGAGTTCTCATCCATTGATCACACTCTGCATTAGAGCAAGAAGCATGCTCTTGCTTTCCAGAGTCTCTAAGACAGCAGGAAACGTGAGTGTGATGAGAAGAAAAGAACGGTGTTTCCTACACATACGGACCATATCTAGTTCAACTCTGCTTCTGAAACTGAAAGAACCACAGGTCCTCTAACATCCAATGCTTGTCTGTTAAGATGAGATACATGTGAGCTTCTTGAACTATGTAGTTCATTTGAGCGGTAAAGAAACTGCCCTTAACTGAAACGAAGTCTTGTTTTTAAGAAGACTCAGAGCCTGGGATTTAACTCCATTTCTGAAGTGAAACATACAGCAGAGTTCTCATCCATTGATCACACTCTGCTTCAGAGCAAGAAGCCCGGTCTATCTTTCTAGAGTCTCTAAAACAGCAGGAAACCTGAGTGTGCTGAGAACAAAAGAACGGTGTTTCCAACACATACGTACCATATCAATTCCAACTCTGCTTCTGAAAGTGATACAAAACACTGGTCCTCTAACAGACAATGCATGTCAGTTAAGATGAGAAACGTGTGAGCTTCGTGAACGATGTAGTTCGTTTGAGCTGAAAAGTGACTGCCCTTACCTGAAACGAAGTAGTGCTTGTAGGGAGACACAGAGCCTGGGATTTAACTCCATTTCAGAAGGGAAACATACAGCATAGTTCCCATCCATGGATCACACTCTGCTTTAGCGCAAGAAGAACACTCTTCCTTTCTAGAGTCTCTAATACAGCAGGAAACATGAGTGTGCTCAGAACAAAAGAACGGTGTTTCCTACACAAACAGACCATATCTAGTTCAAATCTGCTTCTGAAACTGAATCAAACCACAGGTCCTCTAACATCCAATGCTTGTCATTTAAGATGAGAAACGTGTGAGCTTCGTGAACGATGTAGTTCGTTTGAGCTGTAAAGTGACTGCCCTTACATGAAACGAAGTCTTGTTTTTTAGGAAGACTCAGAGCCTGAGATTTAACTCCATTTCTGAAGTGAAACACACAGCAGAGTTCTCATCCATTGATCACACTCTGCTTTAGAGCAAGAAGCACGCTCTAGCTTTCTAGAGTCTCTAAGACAGCAGGAAAAGTGAGTGTGCTGACAACAAAAGAACGGTGTTTCCTACATATACGGACCATATCTATTCCAACTCTGCTTCTGAAACTGATACAAAGCACTTGTCCTCTAACATCTGATGCTTGTCAGTTATGATGAGAAACGTGTGAGTTCGTGAAGGATGTAGTTCGTTTGAGCTGTAAAGTGACTGCCCTTACCTGAAACGAAGTAGTGCTTGTGGGAAGACACAGAGCCTGGGATTTAACTCCATTTCAGAAGGGAAACACACAGCATAGTTCTCATCCATGGATCACACTCTGCTTTAGAGCAGGAAGCACGCTCTAGCTTTCTAGAGTCTCTAAGACAGCAGGAAAAGTGAGTGTGCTGACAACAAAAGAACGGTGTTTCCTACACATACGGACCATATCTATTCCAACTCTGCTTCTGAAACTGATACAAAGCACTTGTCCTCTAACATCCAATGCTTGTCTGTTAAGATGAGAAACGTGTGAGCTGCGTGAATGATGTAGTTCGTTTGAGCTGTAAAGTAACGGCCCTTACCTGAAACGAAGTCTTGTATTTTAGGAAGTCTCAGAACCTGGGATTTAACTCCATTTCTGAAGTGAAACACACGGCAGAGTTCTCATCCAGTGATCACACTCTGCTTTAGAGCAAGAAGCACGCTCTAGCTTTCTAGAGTCTCTAAGACAGCAGGAAACCTGAGTGTGCTGAGAACAAAAGAACGGTGTTTCCGACACATATGGACCATATCAATTCCAACTTTGCTTCTGAAAGTAATACAATGCACTGGTCCTCAAACAGCCAATGCATGTCAGTTAAGATGAGAAACGAGTGAGCTTTGTGAAGGATGTAGTTCGTTTGAGCTGAAAAGTGACTGCCCTTACCTGAAAGGAAGTAGTGCTTGTAGGAAGACACAGAGCCTGGGATTTAACTCCACTTCTGAAGGGAAACACACAGGACAGTTCTCATATATAGATCACACTCTATTTTAGAGCAAGAAGCACGCTCTTGCTTTCTAGAGCCTCTAATACAACTGGAAACATGAGTGTTCTCAGAAAAAAAGAACAGTGTTTCCTACACATACGGACCATATCCAGTTCAACTCTGCTTCTGAAACTGAAACAACCACAGTTCCTCTAACATCCAATACTTGTCAGTTAAGATGAGAAACGTGTGAGCTTCGTGAACGATGTAGTTCGTTTAGCTGAAATGTAACTGCTCTTACCTGAAATGAAGTCTTCCTTTTAGGGAGACACAGAGCCTGGGGTTTAATTCCATTTCTGAAGTGAAACACACAGCAGAGTTCTCATATATAGATCACACTCTGCTTTAGAGCAAGAAGCACGCTGTTGCTTCCTAGAATCTCTAATAGAGCAGGAAGCTAGAGTGTGCTCCAAACAAATGAACGGTGTTTCCTACACATACAGACCATATCTAGTTCAACTCTGCTTCTGAAACAGAAACAAACCACAGGTCCTCTAACATCCAATGCTTGTCAGTTAAGATGAGAAACGTTTGAGCTTCATGAACGATGTAGTTTGTTTGAGCTGAAAAGTGACTGCCCTTACTTGAAATGAAATCTTGCTTGTAGAAAGACTCAGAGAATGGGATTTTACTCCATTTCTGCATGGAAACACACAGCAGAGTTCTCATCCATTGATCACACTCTGCATTAGAGCAAGAAGCACGCTCTTGCTTTCCAGAGTCTCTAAGACAGCAGGAAACGTGAGTGTGATGAGAAGAAAGGAACGGTGTTTCCTACACATACGGACCATATCTAGTTCAACTCTGCTTCTGAAACTGAAAGAACCACAGGTCCTCTAACATCCAATGCTTGTCTGTTAAGATGAGATACATGTGAGCTTCTTGAACTATGTAGTTCATTTGAGCGGTAAAGAAACTGCCCTTACCTAAAACGAAGTCTTGTTTTTAAGAAGACTCAGAGCCTGGGATTTAACTCCATTTCTGAAGTGAAACATACAGCAGAGTTCTCATCCATTGATCACACTCTGCTTTAGAGCAAGAAGCCCGGTCTATCTTTCTAGAGTCTCTAAATCAGCAGGACACCTGAGTGTGCTGAGAACAAAAGAACGGTGTTTCCAACACATACGTACCATATCAATTCCAACTCTGCTTCTGAAAGTGATACAAAACACTGGTCCTCTAACAGACAATGCATGTCAGTTAAGATGAGAAACGTGTGAGCTTCGTGAACGATGTAGTTCGTTTGAGCTGAAAAGTGACTGCCCTTACCTGAAACGAAGTAGTGCTTGTAGGGAGACACAGAGCCTGGGATTTAACTCCATTTCAGAAGGGGACATACAGCATAGTTCCCATCCATGGATCACACTCTGCTTTAGCGCAAGAAGAACACTCTTCCTTTCTAGAGTCTCTAATACAGCAGGAAACATGAGTTTGCTCAGAACAAAAGAACGGTGTTTCCTACACAAACAGACCATATCTAGTTCAAATCTGCTTCTGAAACTGAATCAAACCACAGGTCCTCTAACATCCAATGCTTGTCATTTAAGATGAGAAACGTGTGAGCTTCGTGAACGATGTAGTTCGTTTGAGCTGTAAAGTGACTGCCCTTACATGAAACGAAGTCTTGTTTTTTAGGAAGACTCAGAGCCTGAGATTTAACTCCATTTCTGAAGTGAAACACACAGCAGAGTTCTCATCCATTGATCACACTCTGCTTTAGAGCAAGAAGCACGCTCTAGCTTTCTAGAGTCTCTAAGACAGCAGGAAAAGTGAGTGTGCTGACAACAAAAGAACGGTGTTTCCTACACATACGGACCATATCTATTCCAACTCTGCTTCTGAAACTGATACAAAGCACTTGTCCTCTAACATCTGATGCTTGTCAGTTAAGATGAGAAACGTGTGAGTTCGTGAAGGATGTAGTTCGTTTGAGCTGTAAAGTGACTGCCCTTACCTGAAACGAAGTAGTGCTTGTAGGAAGACACAGAGCCTGGGATTTAACTCCATTTCAGAAGGGAAACACACAGCATAGTTCTCATCCATGGATCACACTCTGCTTTAGAGCAAGAAGAACGGTCTTGCTTTCTAGAATCTCTAATACAGCAGGAAACATGAGTGTGCTCAGAACAAAAGAAAGTTGTTTCCTACACATACAGACCATATCTAGTTGAACTCTGCTTCTGAAACTGAAACAAACCACAGGTCCTCTAACATCCAATGCTTGTCAGTTAAGATGAGAAACGTGTGAGCTTCGTGAATGATGTAGTTCGTTTGAGCTGTAAAGTAACGGCCCTTACCTGAAACGAAGTCTTGTATTTTAGGAAGACTCAGAGCCTGGGATTTAACTCCATTTCTGAAGTGAAACACACGGCAGAGTTCTCATCCAGTGATCACACTCTGCTTTAGAGCAAGAAGCACGCTCTAGCTTTCTAGAGTCTCTAAGACAGCAGGAAACCTGAGTGTGCTGAGAACAAAAGAACGGTGTTTCCGACACATATGGACCATATCAATTCCAACTCTGCTTCTGAAAGTGATACAACGCACTGGTCCTCTAACAGCCAATGCTTGTCAGTTAAGATGAGAAACGAGTGAGCTTTGTGAAGGATGTAGTTCGTTTGAGCTGAAAAGTGACTGCCCTTACCTGAAAGGAAGTAGTGCTTGTAGGAAGACACAGAGCCTGGGATTTAACTCCACTTCTGAAGGGAAACACACAGCACAGTTCTCATATATAGATCACACTCTACTTTAGAGCAAGAAGAACGGTCTTGCTTTCTAGAATCTCTAATACAGCAGGAAACATGAGTGTGCTCAGAACAAAAGAAAGTTGTTTCCTACACATACAGACCATATCTAGTTCAACTCTGCTTCTGAAACTGAAACAAACCACAGGTCCTCTAACATCCAATGCTTGTCAGTTAAGATGAGAAACGTGTGAGCTTCGTGAACGATGTAGTTCGTTTAGCTGTAAAGTAACTGCTCTTACCTGAAACGAAGTCTTCCTTTTAGGGAGACACAGAGCCTGGGGTTTAACTCCATTTCTGAAGTGAAACACACAGCAGAGTTCTTATATATAGATCACACTCTGCTTTAGAGCAAGAAGCACGCTCTTGCTTTCTAGAGTGTCTAAGAGAGCAGGAAACATGAGTGTGCTGAAAACGATACAACGGTGTTTCATACACATACAGACCATATGTAGTTCAACTCTGCTTCTGAAATTCATAAAAAGCACAGGTCCTCTAACATCCAATGCTTGTCTGTTAAGATGAGAAACGTGTGAGCTTCGAGAACGATGTTGTTCGTTTGAGCTGAAAAGTGACTGCCCTTACCTGAAACGAAGTAGTGCTTGTAGGAAGACACAGAGCCTGGGATATAACTCCATTTCTGAAAGGAAACACACAGCATAGTTCTCATCCATTGATCACACTCTGCTTTAGCGCAAGAAGAACGCTCTTGCTTTCTAGAATCTCTAATAGAGCAGGAAGCTTGAGTGTGCTCCGAACAAATGAACGGTGTTTCCTACACATACAGACCATATCTAGTTCAACTCTGCTTCTGAAACTGAAACAAACCACAGGTCCTCTAACATCCAATGCTTGTCTGTTAAGATGAGAAACGTGGGAGCTTCTTGAAAGATGTAGTTCATTTGAGCTGTAAAGAAACTGCACTTACCTGAAACGAAGTCTTTTTTGTAGGAAGACTCAGAGCCTGGGATTTAACTCCATTTCTGAGTGAAACACACAGCAGAGTTCTCATCCATTGATCACACTCTGCTTTAGAGCAAGGACCCCGGGCTAGCATTCTAGATTCTCTAATACAGCGGGAAACTTGAGTGTGCTCAGAACAAATGAACGGTGTTTCCTACACATATAGACCATATCTAGTTCAACTCTGCCTCTGAAACAGAAACAAACCACAGGTCCTCTAACATCCAATGCTTGTCAGTTAAGATGAGAAACGTTTGAGCTTCATGAACGATGTAGTTCGTTTGAGCTGAAGAGTGACTGCCCTTACCTGAAATGAAGTAGTGCTTGTAGGGAGACACAGAGCCAGGAATTTAACTCCATTTCTGAAGTGAAATACAGAGCAGATTTCTTATCCATTGATCACACTCTGCTTTAGAGGAAGAAGCACGCTGTAGCTTTCTAGAGTCTCTAAGACAGCAGGAAACCTGAGTGTGCTGAGAACAAAAGAACAGTGTTTCCGACACATAAGGACCATATCAATTCCAACTCTGCTTCTGAAAGTGATACAGAGCACTGGTCCTCTAACAGCCAATGCATGTCAGTTAAGATGAGAAACGTGTGAGCTTCGTGAACAATGTAGTTCGTTTGAGCTGAAAAGTGACTGCCCTTACTTGAAACGACGCAGTGCTTGTAGGAAGACACAGAGCCTGGGATTTAACTCCCCTTCTGAAGGGAAACACACAGCACAGTTCTCATATATAGATCACACTCTACTTTAGAGCAGGAAGCACGCTCTTGCTTTCTAGAGTCTCTAATACAGCAGGAAACTTGAGTGTTCTCAGAAAAAAAGAACGGTTTTTCCTACACATACGGGCCATATCCAGTTCAACTCTGCTTCTGAAACTGAATCAAACCACAGGTCCTCTAACATCCAGTGCTTGTCAGTTAAGATGAGAAACGTGTGAGCTTCGTGAACGATGTAGTTCGTTTAGCTGTAAAGTAACTGCTCTTACCTGAAATGAATTCTTCCTTTTAGGGAGACACAGAGCCTGGGGTTTAATTCCATTTCTGAAGTGAAACACACAGCAGAGTTCTCATATATAGATCACACTCTGCTTTAGAGCAAGAAGCACGCTCTTGCTTTCTAGAGTGTCTAAGACAGCAGGAAACATGAGTGTGCTGAAAACAAAACAACGGTGTTTCATACACATAAAGACCATATGTAGTTCAACTCTGCCTCTGAAATTCATACAAAGCACAGGTCCTCTAACATCCAATGCTTGTCTGTTAAGATGAGAAACGTGTGAGCTTGGAGAATGATGTAGTTCGTTTGAGCTGAAAAGTGACTGCCCTTACCTGAAACGAAGTAGTGCTTGTAGGAAGACACAGAGCATCGGATTTAACTCCCCTTCTGAAGGGAAACACACAGCACAGTTCTCATATATAGATCATACTCTATTTTAGAGCAAGAAGCACGCTCTTGCTTTCTAGAGTCTCTAATACAGCAGGAAACTTGAGTGTTCTCAGAAAAAAAGAACAGTGTTTCCTACGCATACGGACCATATCCAGTTCAACTCTGCTTCTGAAACTGAAACAAACCACAGGTCCTCTAACATCCAATGCTTGTCAGTTAAGATGAGAAACGTGTGAGCTTCGTGAACGATGTAGATCGTTTAGCTGAAATGTAACTGCTCTTACCTGAAACGAAGTCTTACTTTTAGGGAGACACAGAGCCTGGGGTTTAATTCCATTTCTGAAGTGAAACACACAGCAGAGTTCTCATATATAGAACACACTCTGCTTTAGAGCAAGAAGCACGCTGTTGCTTCCTAGAATCTCTAATAGAGCAGGAAGCTAGAGTGTGCTCCAAACAAATGAACGGTGTTTCCTACACATACAGACCATATCTAGTTCAACTCTGCTTCTTAAACAGAAACAAACCACAGGTCCTCTAACATCCAATGCTTGTCAGTTAAGATGAGAAACGTTTGAGCTTCGTGAACGATGTAGTTCGTTTGAGCTGAAAAGTGACTGCCCTTACTTGAAATGAAATCTTGCTTGTAGAAAGACTCAAAGAATGGGATTTAACTCCATTTCTGCATGGAAACACACAGCAGAGTTCTCATCCATTGATCACACTCTGCATTAGAGCAAGAAGCACGCTCTTGCTTTCTAGAGTCTCTAAGACAGCAGGAAACGTGAGTGTGATGAGAACAAAAGAACGGTGTTTCCTACACATACGGACCATATCTAGTTCAACTCTGCTTCTGAAACTGAAAGAACCACAGGTCCTCTAACATCCAATGCTTGTCTGTTAAGATGAGATACATGTGAGCTTCTTGAACTATGTAGTTCATTTGAGCTGTAAAAAAACTGCCCTTACCTGAAACGAAGTCTTGTTTTTAAGAAGACTCAGAGCCTGGGATTTAATTCCACTTCTGAAGCGAAACACACAGCACAGTTCTCATATATAGATCACACTCTGCTTTAGAGCAAGAAGAACGCTCTTGCTTTCTAGAGTCTCTAATACAGCAGGAAACTTGAGTGTGCTAAGAAAAAAAGAACGGTGTTTCCTACACATACGGACCATATCCAGTTCAACTCTGCTTCTGAAACTGAAACAAACCACAGGTCCTCTAACATCCAATGCTTGTCAGTTAAGATGAGAAACGTGTGAGCTTCGTGAACGATGTAGTTCGTTTAGCTGTAAAGTAACTGCTCTTACCTGAAACGAAGTCTTCCTTTTAGGGAGACACAGAGCCAGGGGTTTAATTCCATTTCTGAAGTGAAACACACAGCAGAGGTCTCATATATAGATCACACTATGCTTTAGAGCAAGAAGCTCGCTCTTGCTTTCTAGAGTGTCTAAGACAGCAGGAAACATGAGTGTGCTGAAAACAAAACAACGGTGTTTCATACACATACAGACCATATGTAGTTCAACTCTACCTCTGAAATTCATACAAAGCACAGGTCCTTTAACATCCAATGCTTGTCATTTAAGATGAGAAACGTGTGAGCTTTGAGAATGATGTAGTTCGTTTGAGCTGAAAAGTGACTGCCCTTACCTGAAACGAAGTAGTGCTTGTAGGAGGACACAGAGCCTGGGATTTAACTCCATTTCTGAAAGGAAACACACAGCATAGTTCTCCTCCATTGATCACACTCTGCTTTAGAGCAAGAAGGACGCTCTTGCTTTCTAGAATCTCTAATACAGCAGGAAACTTGAGTGTGCTCAGAACAAATGAACGGTGTTTCCTACACATACAGACCATATCTAGTTCAACTCTGCTTCTTAAACAGAAACAAACCACAGGTCCTCTAACATCCAATGCTTGTCAGTTAAGATGAGAAACGTTTGAGCTTCGTGAACGATGTAGTTCGTTTGAGCTGAAAAGTGACTGCCCTTACTTGAAATGAAATCTTGCTTGTAGAAAGACTCAAAGAATGGGATTTAACTCCATTTCTGCATGGAAACACACAGCAGAGTTCTCATCCATTGATCACACTCTGCATTAGAGCAAGAAGCACGCTCTTGCTTTCTAGAGTCTCTAAGACAGCAGGAAACGTGAGTGTGATGAGAACAAAAGAACGGTGTTTCCTACACATACGGACCATATCTAGTTCAACTCTGATTCTGAAACTGAAAGAACCACAGGTCCTCTAACATCCAATGCTTGTCTGTTAAGATGAGATACATGTGAGCTTCTTGAACTATGTAGTTCATTTGAGCTGTAAAAAAACTGGCCTTACCTGAAACGAAGTCTTGTTTTTAAGAAGACTCAGAGCCTGGGATTTAATTCCACTTCTGAAGCGAAACACACAGCACAGTTCTCATATATAGATCACACTCTGCTTTAGAGCAAGAAGAACGCTCTTGCTTTCTAGAGTCTCTAATACAGCAGGAAACTTGAGTGTGCTAAGAAAAAAAGAACGGTGTTTCCTACACATACGGACCATATCCAGTTCAACTCTGCTTCTGAAACTGAAACAAACCACAGGTCCTCTAACATCCAATGCTTGTCAGTTAAGATGAGAAACGTGTGAGCTTCGTGAACGATGTAGTTCGTTTAGCTGTAAAGTAACTGCTCTTACCTGAAACGAAGTCTTCCTTTTAGGGAGACACAGAGCCAGGGGTTTAATTCCATTTCTGAAGTGAAACACACAGCAGAGGTCTCATATATAGATCACACTATGCTTTAGAGCAAGAAGCTCGCTCTTGCTTTCTAGAGTGTCTAAGACAGCAGGAAACATGAGTGTGCTGAAAACAAAACAACGGTGTTTCATACACATACAGACCATATGTAGTTCAACTCTACCTCTGAAATTCATACAAAGCACAGGTCCTTTAACATCCAATGCTTGTCATTTAAGATGAGAAACGTGTGAGCTTTGAGAATGATGTAGTTCGTTTGAGCTGAAAAGTGACTGCCCTTACCTGAAACGAAGTAGTGCTTGTAGGAGGACACAGAGCCTGGGATTTAACTCCATTTCTGAAAGGAAACACACAGCATAGTTCTCCTCCATTGATCACACTCTGCTTTAGAGCAAGAAGGACGCTCTTGCTTTCTAGAATCTCTAATACAGCAGGAAACTTGAGTGTGCTCAGAACAAATGAACGGTGTTTCCTACACATACAGACCATATCTAGTTAAACTTTGCTTCTGAAACAGAAACAAACCACAGGTCCTCTAACATCCAATGCTTGTCAGTTAAGATGAGAAACGTTTGTGCTTCGTGAACGATGTAGTTCGTTTGAGCTGAAAAGTGACTGCCCTTACTTGAAAAGAAATATTGCTTGTAGAAAGACTCAGAGCCTGGGATTTAACTCCATTTCAGCATGGAAACACACAGCAGAGTTCTCATCCATTGATCACACTCTGCTTTAGAGCAAGAAGCACGCTCTTGCTTTCTAGAGTCTCTAAGACAGCAGGAAACGTGAATGTGATGAAAACAAAAGAACGGTGTTTCCTAAACATACGGACCATATCAAGTTCAACTCTGCTTCTGAAACTGAAAGAACCACAGGTCCTCTAACATCCAATGCTTGTCTGTTAAGATGAGAAACATGTGAGCTTCTTGAACGATGTAGTTCATTTGAGCTGTAAAGAAACTGCCCTTACCTGAAACGAAGTCTTCTTTGTAGGAAGACTCAGAGCCTGGGATTTAACTCCATTTCTGCATGGAAACACACAGCAGAGTTCTCATCCATTGATCACACTCTGCTTTAGAGCAAGAAGCACGCTCTTGCTTTCTAGAGTCTCTAATACAGCAGGAAACTTGAGTGTGCTCAGAACAAAAGAACGGTGTTTCCTACACATACGGACCATATCCAGTTCAACTCTGCTTCTGAAACTGAAACACAGCTCAGGTCCTCTAACATCCAATGCTGGTCAGTTAAGATGAGAAACGTGTGAGCTTCGTGAACGATGTAGGTCGTTTGAGATGAAAGGTGACTTCCCTTACCTGAAACGAAATAGTGCTTGTAGGGAGACTCAGAGCCTGGAATTTAACTCCATTTCTTAAGTGAAACACAGAGCAGAATTCTTATCCATTGATCACACTCTGCTTTAGAGGAAGAAGCACGCTCTAGCTTTCTAGAGTCTCTAAGACAAGAGGAAACCTGAGTGTGCTGAGAACAAAAGAACGGTGTTTCCGACACATACGGACCATATCAATTCCAACTCTGCTTCTGAAAGTGATCCAAAGCACTGGTCCTCTGACAGCCAATGCATATCAGTTAAGATGAGAAACGTGTGAGCTTCGTGAACTATGTAGTTCGTTTGAGCTGAAAAGTGACTGCCCTTACCTGAAACGAAGTAGTGCTTGTAGGAAGACACAGAGCCTGGGATTTAACTCCATTTCAGAAGGGAAACACACAGCATAGTTCCCATCCATGGATCACACTCTGCTTTAGCGCAAGAAGAACACTCTTGCTTTCTAGAATCTCTAATACAGCAGGAAACATGAGTGTGCTCAGAACAAAAGAACAGTGTTTCCTACACATACAGACCATATCTAGTTCAAATCTGCTTCTGAAACTGAATCAAACCACAGGTCCTCTAACATCCAATGCTTGTCATTTAAGATGAGAAACGTGTGAGCTCCGTGAACGATGTAGTTCGTTTGAGCTGTAAAGTGACTATCCTTACATGAAACGAAGTCTTGTTTTTTAGGAAGACTCAGAGCCTGAGATTTAACTCCATTTCTGAAGTGAAACACACAGCAGAGTTCTCATCCAGTGATCACACTCTGCTTTAGAGCAAGAATCACGCTCAAGCTTTCTAGAGTCTCTAAGACAGCAGGAAACCTGAGTGTGCTGAGAAAAAAAGAACGGTGTTTCCTACACATACGGACCATATCTAGTCCAACTCTGCCTCTGAAATTGATACAAAGCACAGGTCCTCTAACATCCAATGCTTGTCAGTTAAGATGAGAAACATGTGAGCTTCGTGAACGATGTAGTTCGTTTGAGCTGTAAAGTATCAGCCCTTACCTAAAACGAATTCTTGATTGTAGGAAGACACAGAGACTGGGTTTTAACTCCATTTCTGAAGGGAAACACACAGCATAGTTCTCATCCATGGATCACACTCTGCTTTAGAGCAAAAAGCATGCTCTTGTTTTCTAGATTCTCTAATACAGCAGGAAACATGAGTGTGCTCAGAACAAAAGAACGGTGTTTCCTACACATACAGACCATATCTAGTTCAAATCTGCTTCTGAAACTGAATCAAACCAATGGTCCGCTAACATCCAGTGCTTGTCATTTAAGATGAGAAACGTGTGAGCTTTGTGAACGATGTAGTTCGTTTAGCTGTAAAGTAACTGCTCTTGCCTGAAACGAAGTCTTGTTTTTTAGGAAGACTCAGAGCCTGAGATTTAACTCCATTTCTGAAGTGAAACACACAGCACAGTTCTCATCCATTGATCACACTCTGCTTTAGAGCAAGAAGCACGCTATAGCTTTCTAGTGTCTCTAAGACAGCAGGAAAAGTGAGTGTGCTGAGAACAAAAGAACGGTGTTTCCTACACATATGGACCATATCTATTCCAACTCTGCGTCTGAAACTGATACAAAGCACTTGTCCTCTAACATCTGATGCTTGTCAGTTAAGATGAGAAACGTGTGAGTTCGTGAACGATGTAGTTTGTTTGAACTTTAAAGTGACTGCCCTTACCTGAAACGAAGTAGTGCTTGTAGGAAGACACAGAGCCTGGGATTTAACTCCATTTCAGAAGGGAAACACACAGCATAGTTCTCATCCATGGATCACACTCTGCTTTAGCGCAAGAAGAACACTCTTGCTTTCTAGAATCTCTAATACAGCAGGAAACATGAGTGTGCTCAGAACAAAAGAATGGTGTTTCCTACACATACAGACCATATCTAGTTCAACTATGCTTCTGAAACTGAATCAAACCACAGGTCCTCTAACATCCAAGCTTGTCAGTTAAGATGAGTAATATGTGAGCTTCGTGAACGATGTAGTTAGTTTGAGCTGAAAAGTGACTGCCCTTACTTGAAATGATGTCTTGCTTGTAGGAAGACACAGAGCCTGGAATTTAACTCCATTTCTGAAGGGAAACACACAGCATAGTTCTCATCCATGGATCACACTCTGCTTTAGAACAAGAAGCACGCTCTTGCTTTCTAGAGTCTCTAAGACAGCAGGAAACATGAGTGTGCTGAGAACAAAACAACGGAGTTTCCTACACATACAGACCATATCTAGTCCAACTCTGCCTCTTAAACTGATACAAAGCACAGGTCCTCTAACATCCAATGCTTGTCATTTAAGATGAGAAACGTGTGAGCTCCGTGAACGATGTAGTTCGTTTGAGCTATAAAGTGACTATCCTTACATGAAACGAAGTCTTGTTTTTTAGGAAGACTCAGAGCCTGAGATTTAACTCCATTTCTGAAGTGAAACACACAGCAGAGTTCTCATCCAGTGATCACACTCTGCTTTAGAGCAAGAAGCACGCTCTAGCTTTCTAGAGCCTCTAAGACAGCAGGAAACCTGAGTGTGCTGAGAACAAAAGAACCGTGTTTCCGACACATACGGACCATATCAATTCCAACTCTGCTTCTAAAAGTGATACAAATCACTGGTCCTCAAACAGCCAATGCATGTCAGTTAAGATGAGAAACGAGTGAGCTTTGTGAAGGATGTAGTTCGTTAGAGCTGAAAAGTGACTGCCCTTACCTGAAAGGAAGTAGTGCTTGTAGGAAGACACAGAGCCTGGGATTTAACTCCACTTCTGAAGGGAAACACACAGCACAGTTCTCATATATAAATCACACTTTACTTTAGAGCAAGAAGCACGCTCTTGCTTTCTAGAGTCTCTAATACAGCAGGAAACTTGAGTGTGCTCAGAAAAAAAGAACGGTGTTTCCTACACATACGAACCATATCTAGTTCAACTCTGCTTCTGAAACTGAAACAAACCACAGGTCCTCTAACATCCAATCCTTGTCAGTTAAGATGAGAAACGTGTGAGCTTCATGAACGATGTAGTTCGTTTAGCTGTAAAGTAACTGCTCTTACCTGAAACGAAGTCTTCCTTTTAGGGAGACACAGAGCCTGGGGTTTAACTCCATTTCAGAAGGGAAACACACAGCATAGTTCTCATCAATGGATCACACTCTGCTTTAGAGCAAGAGAACGCTCTTGCTTTCTGGAATCTCTAATACAGCAGGAAAGTTGAGTGTGCTAAAAAAAAAAACAACGGTGTTTCCTACACATACAGACCATATCTAGTTCAAATCTGCTTCTGAAACTGAAACAAACCACAGGTCCTCTAATATCCAATGCTTGTCAGTTAAGATGAGAAACGTGTGAGCTTCGTGAACGACATAGTTCGTTTGAGCTGTAAAGTAACGGCCCTTAACTGAAACGAAGTCTTGTTTTTTAGGAAGACTCAGAGCTTGAGATTAAACTCCATTTCTGAAGTGAAACACACAGCAGAGTTCTCATCCATTGATCACACTCTGCTTTAGAGCAAGAAGCACGCTCTAGCTTTCTAGAGTCTCTAAGACAGCAGGAAACGTGAGTGTGCTGAGAACAAAAGAACGGTGTTTCGTACACATATGGACCATATCTATTGCAACTCTGCTTCTGAAATTCATACAAAGCACAGGTACTTTAACATCCAATGCTTGTCATTTAAGATGAGAAACGTGTGAGCTTTGAGAATGATGTAGTTCGTTTGAGCTGAAAAGTGACTGCCCTTACCTGAAAAGAAGTAGTGCTTGTAGGAAGACACAGAGCCTGGGATTTAACTCCATTTCTGAAAGGAAACACACAGCATAGTACTCATCCATTGATCACACTCTGCTTTAGAGCAAGAAGAACGCTCTTACTTTCTAGAATCTCTAATAGAGCAGGAAGATAGAGTGTGCTCCGAACAAATGAACGGTGTTTCCTACACATACAGACCATATCTAGTTGAACTCTGCTTCTGAAACTGAAACAAACCACAGGTCCTCTAATATCCAATGCTTGTCAGTTAAGATGAGAAACGTGTGAGCTTCGTGAACGACGTAGTTCGTTTGAGCTGTAAAGTAACGGCTCTTAACTGAAACGAAGTCTTGTTTTTTAGGAAGACTCAGAGCCTGAGATTTAACTCCATTTCTGAAGAGAAACACACAGCAGAGTTCTCATTCATTGGTCACACTCTGCTTTAGAGCAAGAAGGACGCTCTAGCTTTCTAGAGTCTCTAAGACAGCAGGAAACGTGAGTGTGCTAAGAAAAAATGAACGGTGTTTCCTACACATACGGACCATATCTAGTCCTACTCTGCCTTAAATTGATACAAAGCACAGGTCCTCTAACATCCAATGCTTGTCAGTTAAGATGAGAAACATGTGAGCTTCGTGAACGATGTAGTTCGTTTGAGCTGTAAAGTATCGGCCCTTACCTAAAACGAATTCTTGATTGTAGGAAGACACAGAGACTGGGTTTTAACTCCATTTCTGAAGGGAAACACACAGCATAGTTCTCATCCATGGATCACACTCTGCTTTAGAGCAAAAAGCACGATCTTGTTTTCTAGATTCTCTAATACAGCAGGAAACAAGAGTGTGCTCAGAACAAAAGTACGGTGTTTCCTACACATACAGACCATATCTAGTTCAACTCTGCTTCTGAAACTTAAACAAACCACAGGTCCTCTAATATCCAATGCTTGTCAGTTAAGATGAAAAACGTGTGAGCTTTGTGAACGACCTAGTTCGTTTGAGCTGTAAAGTAACGGCCCTTAACTGAAACGAAGTCTTGTTTTTTAGGAAGACTCAGAGCCTGAAATTTAACTCGATTTCTGAAGTGAAACACACAGCACAGTTCTCATCCATTGATCACACTCTGCTTTAGAGCAAGAAGCACGCTCTAGCTTTCTAGTGTCTCTAAGACAGCAGGAAAAGTGAGTGTGCTGAGAACAAAAGAACGGTGTTTCCTACACATACGGACCATATCTATTCCAACTCTGCGTCTGAAACTGATACAAAGCACTTGTCCTCTAACATCTGATGCTTGTCAGTTAAGATGAGAAACGTGAGAGCTTCGTGAACGATGTAGTTTGTTTGAGCTGTAAAGTGACTGCCCTTACCTGAAACGAACTAGTGCTTGTAGGAAGACACAGAGCCTGTGATTTAACTCCATTTCAGAAGGGAAACACACAGCATAGTTCTCATCAATGGATCACACTCTGCTTTAGAGCAAGAAGAAGGCTCCTGCTTTCTGGAATCTCTAATACAGCAGGAAATTTGAATGTGCTCAGAAAAAAAGAACGGTGTTTCCTACACATACAGACCATATCTAGTTGAACTCTGCTTCGGAAACTGAAACAATCAACAGGTCCTCTAACATCCAATGCTTGGCAGTTAAGCTGAGAAACGTGTGAGCTTCGTGAACGATGTAGTTCGTTTGAGCTGAAAAGTGACTGCCCTTACCTGAAACGAAGTAGTGCTTGTAGGAAGACACAGAGCCTGGGATTTAACTCCATTTCTGAAAGGAAACACACAGCATAGTTCTCATCCATTGATCACACTCTGCTTTAGAGCAAGAAGAACGCTCTTGCTTTCTAGAATCTCTAATAGAGCAGGAAGCTTGAGTGTGCTCCGTACAAATGAACGGTGTTTCCTACACATACAGACCATATCAAGTTCAATTCTGCTTCTGAAACTGAAACAAACCACAGGTCCTCTAACATCCAATGCTTGTCAGTTAAGATGAGAAACGTGTGAGCTTTGTGAATGATGTAGTTCGTTTGAGCTGAAGAGTGACTCCCCTTACCTGTAACGAAGTAGTGCTTGTAGGAAGACACAGAGCCTGGGATTTAACTCCATTTCAGAAGGGAAACACACAGCATAGTTCTAATCCATGGATCACACTCTGCTTTAGAGCAAGAAGTACGCTCTTGCTTGCTAGAATCTCTAATACAGCAGGAAAGTTGAGTGTGCTCAGAACTTAAGAACGGTGTTTCCTACACATACAGACCATATCTAGTTCAACTATGCTTCTGAAACTGAATCAAACCACAGGTCCTCTAACATCCAATGTTTGTCATTTAAGATGAGAAACGTGTGAGCTTCGTGAACGATGTAGTTCGTTTGAGCTGATAAGTGACTGCCCTTACCTGAAACGAAGTAGTGCATGTAGGAAGACACAGAGCCTGGGATTTAACTCCATTACAGAAGGGAAACACACAGCATAGTTCTCATCAATGGATCACACTCTGCTTTAGAGCAAGAAGAACGCTCTTGCTTTCTGTAATCTCTAATACAGCAGGAAAGTTGAGTGTGCTCAGAAAAAAAGTACAGTGTTTCCTACAGATACAGACCATATCTAGTTCAACTCTGCTTCTGACACTGAAACAAACCACAGGTCCTCTAATATCCAATGCTTGTCAGTTAAGATGAGAAACGTGTGAGCTTCGTGAACGACATAGTTCGTTTGGCCTGTAAAGTAACGGCCCTTAACTGAAACGAAGTCTTGTTTTTTAGGAAGACTCAGAGCCTGAGATTTAACTCCATTTCTGAAGAGAAACACACAGCAGAGTTCTCATTCATTGATCACACTCTGCTTTAGAGCAAGAAGCACGCTCTAGCTTTCTAGAGTCTCTAAGACAGCAGGAAACGTGAGTGTGCTAAGAAAAAATGAACGGTGTTTCCTACACATACGGACCATATCTAGTCCTAATCTGCCTTAAATTGATACAAAGCACAGGTCCTCTAACATCCAATGCTTGTCAGTTAAGATGAGAAACATGTGAGCTTCGTGAACGATGTAGTTCGTTTGAGCTGTAAAGTATCGGCCCTTACCTAAAACGAATTCTTGATTGTAGGAAGACACAGAGACTGTGTTTTAACTCCATTTCTGAAGGGAAACACACAGCATAGTTCTCATCCATGGATCACACTCTGCTTTAGAGCAAAAAGCACGATCTTGTTTTCTAGATTCTCTAATACAGCAGGAAACAAGAGTGTGCTCAGAACAAAAGTACGGTGTTTCCTACACATACAGACCATATCTAGTTCAACTCTGCTTCTGAAACTTAAACAAACCACAGGTCCTCTAATATCCAATGCTTGTCAGTTAAGATGAGAAACGTGTGAGCTTTGTGAACGACCTAGCTCGTTTGAGCTGTAAAGTAACGGCCCTTAACTGAAACGAAGTCTTGTTTTTTAGGAAGACTCAGAGCCTGAAATTTAACTCCATTTCTGAAGTGAAACACACAGCAGAGTTCTCATCCATTGATCACACTCTGCTTTAGAGCAAGAAGCACGCTCTAGCTTTCTAGAGTCTCTAAGACAGCAGTAAACCTGAGTGTGCTGAGAACAAAAGAACCGTGTTTCCAACACATACGGACCATATCAATTCCAACTCTGCTTCTAAAAGTGATACAAATCACTGGTCCTCAAACAGCCAATGCATGTCAGTTAAGATGAGAAACGAGTGAGCTTTGTGAAGGATGTAGTTCGTTTGAGCTGAAAAGTGACTGCCCTTACCTGAAACGAAGTAGTGCTTGTAGGAAGACACAGAGCCTGGGATTTAGCTCCACTTCTGAAGGGAAACAAACAGCACAGTTCTCATATATAGATCACACTCTACTTTAGAGCAAGAAGCACGCTCTTGCTTTCTAGAGTCTCTAATACAGCAGGAGACATGAGTGTGCTCAGAAAAAAAGAACGGTGTTTCCTACACATACGAACCATATCTAGTTCAACTCTGCTTCTGAAACTGAAACAAACCACAGGTCCTCTAACATCCAATGCTTGTCAGTTAAGATGAGAAACGTGTGAGCTTCGTGAACGACGTAGTTCGTTTGAGCTGTAAAGTAACGGCCCTTAACTGAAACAAAGTCTTGTTTTTTAGGAAGACTCAGAGCCTGAGATTTAACTCCATTTCTGAAGAGAAACACACAGCAGAGTTCTCATTCATTGATCACACTCTGCTTTAGAGCAAGAAGGACGCTCTAGCTTTCTAGAGTCTCTAAGACAGCAGGAAACGTGAGTGTGCTAAGAAAAAATGAACGGTGTTTCCTACACATACGGACCATATCTAGTCCTACTCTGCCTTAAATTGATACAAAGCACAGGTCCTCTAACATCCAATGCTTGTCAGTTAAGATGAGAAACATGTGATCTTCGTGAACGATGTAGTTCGTTTGAGCTGTAAATTATCGGCCCTTACCTAAAACGAATTCTTGATTGTAGGAAGACACAGAGACTGGGTTTTAACTCCATTTCTGAAGGGAAACGCACAGCATAGTTCTCATCCATGGATCACACTCTGCTTTAGAGCAAAAAGCACGATCTTGTTTTCTAGATTCTCTAATACAGCAGGAAACAAGAGTGTGCTCAGAACAAAAGTACGGTGTTTCCTACACATACAGACCATATCTAGTTCAACTTTGCTTCTGAAACTTAAACAAACCACAGGTCCTCTAATATCCAATGCTTGTCAGTTAAGATGAAAAACGTGTGAGCTTTGTGAACGACCTAGTTCGTTTGAGCTGTAAAGTAACGGCCCTTAACTGAAACGAAGTCTTGTTTTTTAGGAAGACTCAGAGCCTGAAATTTAACTCGATTTCTGAAGTGAAACACACAGCACAGTTCTCATCCATTGATCACACTCTGCTTTAGAGCAAGAAGCACGCTCTAGCTTTCTAGTGTCTCTAAGACAGCAGGAAAAGTGAGTGTGCTGAGAACAAAAGAACGGTGTTTCCTACACATACGGACCATATCTATTCCAACTCTGCGTCTGAAACTGATACAAAGCACTTGTCCTCTAACATCTGATGCTTGTCAGTTAAGATGAGAAACGTGAGAGCTTCGTGAACGATGTAGTTTGTTTGAGCTGTAAAGTGACTGCCCTTACCTGAAACGAAGTAGTGCTTGTAGGAAGACACAGAGCCTGTGATTTAACTCCATTTCAGAAGGGAAACACACAGCATAGTTCTCATCAATGGATCACACTCTGCTTTAGAGCAAGAAGAAGGCTCTTGCTTTCTGGAATCTCTAATACAGCAGGAAAGTTGAATGTGCTCAGAAAAAAAGAACGGTGTTTCCTACACATACAGACCATATCTAGTTGAACTCTGCTTCGGAAACTGAAACAAACAACAGGTCCTCTAACATCCAATGCTTGGCAGTTAAGCTGAGAAACGTGTGAGCTTCGTGAACGATGTAGTTCGTTTGAGCTGAAAAGTGACTGCCCTTACCTGAAACGAAGTAGTGCTTGTAGGAAGACACAGAGCCTTGGATTTAACTCCATTTCTGAAAGGAAACACACAGCATAGTTCTCATCCATTGATCACACTCTGCTTTAGAGCAAGAAGAACGCTCTTGCTTTCTAGAATCTCTAATAGAGCAGGAAGCTTGAGTGTGCTCCGTACAAATGAACGGTGTTTCCTACACATACAGACCATATCTAGTTCAATTCTGCTTCTGAAACTGAAACAAACCACAGGTCCTCTAACATCCAATGCTTGTCTGTTAAGATGAGAAACATTTGAGCTTCGTGAACGATGTAGTTCGTTTGAGCTGAAAAGTGACTGCCCCTATGTGAAACGAAATCTTGCTTGTAGAAAGACTCAGAGCCTGGGATTTAACTCCATTTCCTCATGGAAACACACAGCAGACTTCTCGTCCATTGATCACACTCTGCTTTAGAGCAAGAAGCACGCTCTTGCTTTCCAGAGTCTCTAAGACAGCAGGAAAAGTGAGTGTGCTGAGAACAAAAGAATGGTGTTTCCTACCCAAACGGACCATATCTAGTCCAACTCTGCCTCTTAAACTGATACAAAGCACAGGTCCTCTAACATCCAATGGTTGTCATTTAAGATGAGAAACGTGTGAGCTTTGTGAATGATGTAGTTCGTTTGAGCTGAAGAGTGACTCCCCTTACCTGTAACGAAGTAGTGCTTGTAGGAAGACACAGAGCCTGGGATTTAACTCCATTTCAGAAGGGAAACACACAGCATAGTTCTAATCCATGGATCACACTCTGCTTTAGAGCAAGAAGTACGCTCTTGCTTGCTAGAATCTCTAATACAGCAGGAAAGTTGAGTGTGCTCAGAACTTAAGAACGGTGTTTCCTACACATACAGACCATATCTAGTTCAACTCTGCTTCTGAAACTGAATCAAACCACAGGTCCTCTAACATCCAATGTTTGTCATTTAAGATGAGAAACGTGTGAGCTTCGTGAACGACATAGTTCGTTTGAGCTGTAAAGTAACGGCCCTTAACTGAAACGAAGTCTTGTTTTTTAGGAAGACTCAGAGCCTGAGATTTAACTCCATTTCTGAAGAGAAACACACAGCAGAGTTCTCATTCATTGATCACACTCTGCTTTAGAGCAAGAAGCACGCTCTAGCTTTCTAGAGTCTCTAAGACAGCAGGAAACGTGAGTGTGCTAAGAAAAAATGAACGGTGTTTCCTACACATACGGACCATATCTAGTCCTACTCTGCCTTAAATTGATACAAAGCACAGGTCCTCTAACATCCAATGCTTGTCAGTTAAGATGAGAAACATGTGAGCTTCGTGAACGATGTAGTTCGTTTGAGCTGTAAAGTATCGGCCCTTACCTAAAACGAATTCTTGATTTTAGGAAGACACAGAGACTGGGTTTTAACTCCATTTCTGAAGGGAAACACACAGCATAGTTCTCATCCATGGATCACACTCTGCTTTAGAGCAAAAAGCACGATCTTGTTTTCTAGATTCTCTAATACAGCAGGAAACAAGAGTGTGCTCAGAACAAAAGTACGGTGTTTCCTACACATACAGACCATATCTAGTTCAACTCTGCTTCTGAAACTTAAACAAACCACAGGTCCTCTAATATCCAATGCTTGTCAGTTAAGATGAGAAACGTGTGAGCTTTGTGAACGACCTAGTTCGTTTGAGCTGTAAAGTAACGGCCCTTAACTGAAACGAAGTCTTGTTTTTTAGGAAGACTCAGAGCCTGAAATTTAACTCCATTTCTGAAGTGAAACACACAGCAGAGTTCTCATCCATTGATCACACTCTGCTTTAGAGCAAGAAGCACGCTCTAGCTTTCTAGAGTCTCTAAACAGCAGGAAACGTGAGTGTGCTAAGAAAAAATGAATGGTGTTTCCTACACATACGGACCATATCTAGTCCAACTCTGCCTCTGAAATTGATACATGGCACAGGTCCTCTAACATCCAATGCTTGTCAGTTAAGATGAGAAACATGTGAACTTCGTGAACGATGTAGTTCGTTTGAGCTGATAAGTGACTGCCCTTACCTGAAACGAAGTAGTGCTTGTAGGAAGACACAGAGCCTGGGATTTAACTCCATTACAGAAGGGAAACACACAGCATAGTTCTCATCCATGGATCACACTCTGCCTTAGAGCAAGAAGAATGCTCTTGCTTTCTGTAATCTCTAATACAGCAGGAAAGTTGAGTGTGCTCAGAAAAAAAGTACGGTGTTTCCTACACATACAGACCATATCTAGTTCAACTCTGCTTCTGAAACTGAAACAAACCACAGGTCCTCTAATATCCAATGCTTGTCAGTTAAGATGAGAAACGTGTGAGCTTCGTGAACGACGTAGTTCGTTTGAGCTGTAAAGTAACGGCCCTTAACTGAAACAAAGTCTTGTTTTTTAGGAAGACTCAGAGCCTGAGATTTAACTCCATTTCTGAAGAGAAACACACAGCAGAGTTCTCATTCATTGATCACACTCTGCTTTAGAGCAAGAAGGATGCTCTAGCTTTCTAGAGACTCTAAGACAGCAGGAAACGTGAGTGTGCTAAGAAAAAATGAACGGTGTTTCCTACACATACGGACCATATCTAGTCCAACTCTGCCTCTGAAATTGATACAAAGCACAGGTCGTCTAACATCCAATGCAGTCAGTTAAGATGAGAAACATGTGAGCTTAGTGAAGGATGTAGTTCGTTTGAGCTGTAAAGTATCGGCCCTTACCTAAAACGAATTCTTGATTGTAGGAAGACACAGAGACTGGGTTTTAACTCCATTTCTGAAGGGACACACACAGCATAGTTCTCATCCATGGATCACACTCTGCTTTAGAGCAAAAAGCACGATCTTGTTTTCTAGATTCTCTAATACAGCAGGAAACAAGAGTGTGCTCAGAACAAAAGTACGGTGTTTCCTACACATACAGACCATACCTAGTTCAACTCTGCTTCTGAAACTGAAACAAACCACAGGTCCTCTAATATCCAATGCTTGTCAGTTAAGATGAAAAACGTGTGAGCTTTGTGAACGACGTAGTTCGTTTGAGCTGTAAAGTAACGGCCCTTAACTGAAACGAAGTCTTGTTTTTTAGGAAGACTCAGAGCCTGAAATTTAACTCCATTTCTGAAGTGAAACACACAGCAGAGTTCTCGTCCATTGATCACACTCTGCTTTAGAGCAAGAAGCATGCTCTAGCTTTCTAGAGTCTCTAAGACAGCAGGAAAAGTGAGTGTGCTGAGAACAAAAGAACGGTGTTTCCTACACATACGGACCATATCTATTCCAACTCTGCGTCTGAAACTGATACAAAGCACTTGTCCTCTAACATCTGATGCTTGTCAGTTAAGATGAGAAACGTGAGAGCTTCGTGAACGATGTAGTTTTTTTGAGCTGTAAAGTGACTGCCCTTACCTGAAACGAAGTAGTGCTTGTAGGAAGACACAGAGCCTGTGATTTAACTCCATTTCAGAAGGGAAACACACAGCATAGTTCTCATCCATGGATCACACTCTGCTTTAGCGCAAGAAGAACACTCTTGCTTTCTAGAATCTCTAATACAGCAGGAAACATGAGTGTGCTCAGAACAAAAGAACGGTGTTTCCTACACATACAGACCATATCTAGTTCAACTATGCTTCTGAAACTGAATCAAACCACAGGTCCTCTAACATCCAAGCTTGTCAGTTAAGATGAGTAACATGTGAGCTTCGTGAACGATGTAGTTTGTTTGAGCTGAAAAGTGACTGCCCTTACTTGAAACGATGTCTTGCTTGTAGGAAGACACAGAGCCTGGAATTTAACTCCATTTCTGAAGGGAAACACACAGCATAGTTCTCATCCATGGATCACACTCTGCTTTAGAACAAGAAGCACGCTCTTGCTTTCTGTAATCTCTAATACAGCAGGAAAGGTGAGTGTGCTCAGAAAAAAAGTACGGTGTTTCCTACACATACAGACCATATCTAGTTAAACTCTGCTTCTGAAACTGAAACAAACCACAGGTCCTCTAATATCCAATGCTTGTCAGTTAAGATGAGAAACGTGTGAGCTTCGTGAACGACGTAGTTCGTTTGCGCTGTAAAGTAACGGCCCTTAACTGAAACGAAGTCTTGTTTTTTAGGAAGACTCAGAGCCTGAAATTTAACTCCATTTCTGAAGAGAAACACACAGCAGAGTTCTCATTCATTGATCACACTCTGCTTTAGAGCAAGAAGGACGCTCTAGCTTTCTAGAGTCTCTAAGACAGCAGGAAACGTGAGTGTGCTAAGAAAAAATGAACGGTGTTTCCTACACATACGGACCATATCTAGTCCTACTCTGCCTTAAATTGATACAAAGCACAGGTCCTCTAACATCCAATGCTTGTCAGTTAAGATGAGAAACATGTGAGCTTCGTGAACGATGTAGTTCGTTTGAGCTGTAAAGTATCGGCCCTTACCTAAAACGAATTCTTGATTGTAGGAAGACACAGAGACTGGGTTTTAACTCCATTTCTGAAGGGAAACACACAGCATAGTTCTCATCCATGGATCACACTCTGCTTTAGAGCAAAAAGCACGATCTTGTTTTCTAGATTCTCTAATACAGCAGGAAACAAGAGTGTGCTCAGAACAAAAGTACGGTGTTTCCTACACATACAGACCATATCTAGTTCAACTCTGCTTCTGAAACTTAAACAAACCACAGGTCCTCTAATATCCAATGCTTGTCAGTTAAGATGAAAAACGTGTGAGCTTTGTGAACGACCTAGTTCGTTTGATCTGTAAAGTAACGGCCCTTAACTGAAACGAAGTCTTGTTTTTTAGGAAGACTCAGAGCCTGAAATTTAACTCCATTTCTGAAGTGAAACACACAGCAGAGTTCTCATCCATTGATCACACTCTGCTTAGAGCAAGAAGCACGCTCTAGCTTTCTAGAGTCTCTAAACAGCAGGAAACGTGAGTGTGCTAAGAAAAAATGAACGGTGTTTCCTACACATACGGACCATATCTAGTCCAACTCTGCCTCTGAAATTGATACAAAGCACAGGTCCTCTAACATCCAATGCTTGTCAGTTAAGATGAGAAACATGTGAACTTCGTGAACGATGTAGTTCGTTTGAGCTGATAAGTGACTGCCCTTACCTGAAACGAAGTAGTGCTTGTAGGAAGACACAGAGCCTGGGATTTAACTCCATTACAGAAGGGAAACACACAGCATAGTTCTCATCAATGGATCACACTCTGCTTTAGAGCAAGAAGAACGCTCTTGCTTTCTGTAATCTCTAATACAGCAGGAAAGTTGAGTGTGCTCAGAAAAAAAGTACGGTGTTTCCTACACATACAGACCATATCTAGTTCAACTCTGCTTCTGAAACTGAAACAAACCACAGGTCCTCTAATATCCAATGCTTGTCAGTTAAGATGAGAAACGTGTGAGCTTCGTGAACGACGTAGTTCGTTTGAGCTGTAAAGTAACGGCCCTTAACTGAAACAAAGTCTTGTTTTTTAGGAAGACTCAGAGCCTGAGATTTAACTCCATTTCTGAAGAGAAACACACAGCAGAGTTCTCATTCATTGATCACACTCTGCTTTAGAGCAAGAAGGACGCTCTAGCTTTCTAGAGTCTCTAAGACAGCAGGAAACGTGAGTGTGCTAAGAAAAAATGAACGGTGTTTCCTACACATACGGACCATATCTAGTCCAACTCTGCCTCTGAAATTGACACAAAGCACAGGTCCTCTAACATCCAATGCAGTCAGTTAAGATGAGAAACATGTGAGCTTCGTGAACGATGTAGTTCGTTTGTGCTGTAAAGTATCGGCCCTTACCTAAAACGAATTCTTGATTGTAGGAAGACACAGAGACTGGGTTTTAACTCCATTTCTGAAGGGAAACACACAGCATAGTTCTCATCCATGGATCACACTCTGCTTTAGAGCAAAAAGCACGATCTTGTTTTCTAGATTCTCTAATAAAGCAGGAAACAAGAGTGTGCTCAGAACAAAAGTACGGTGTTTCCTACACATACAGACCATACCTAGTTCAACTCTGCTTCTGAAACTGAAACAAACCACAGGTCCTCTAATATCCAATGCTTGTCAGTTAAGATGAAAAACGTGTGAGCTTTGTGAACGACGTAGTTCGTTTGAGCTGTAAAGTAACGGCCCTTAACTGAAACGAAGTCTTGTTTTTTAGGAAGACTCAGAGCCTGAAATTTAACTCCATTTCTGAAGTGAAACACACAGCAGAGTTCTCGTCCATTGATCACACTCTGCTTTAGAGCAAGAAGCATGCTCTAGCTTTCTAGAGTCTCTAAGAAAGCAGGAAACGTGAGTGTGCTAAGAAAAAATGAATGGTGTTTCCTACACATACGGACCATATCTAGTCCAACTCTGCCTCTGAAATTGATACAAAGCACAGGTCCTCTAACATCCAATGCTTGTCAGTTAAGATGAGAAACATGTGAGCTTCGTGAACGATGTAGTTCGTTTGAGCTGTAAAGTATCGGCCCTTACCTAAAACGAATTCTTGATTGTAGGAAGACACAGAGACTGGGTTTTAACTCCATTTCTGAAGGGAAACACACAGCATAGTTCTCATCCATGGATCACACTCTGCTTTAGAGCAAAAAGCACGATCTTGTTTTCTAGATTCTCTAATACAGCAGGAAACGAGAGTGTGCTCAGAACAAAAGAACGGTGTTTCCTACACATACAGACCATATCTAGTTCAAATCTGCTTCTGAAACTGAATCAAACCACAGGTCCACTAACATCCAATGCTTGTCATTTAAGATGAGAAACGTGTGAGCTTCGTGAACGATGTAGTTCGTTTAGCTGTAAAGTAACTGCTCTTACCTGAAACGAAGTCTTGTTTTTTAGGAAGACTCAGAGCCTGAGATTTAACTCCATTTCTGAAGTGAAACACACAGCACAGTTCTCATCCATTGATCACACTCTGCTTTAGAGCAAGAAGCACGCTCTAGCTTTCTAGTGTCTCTAAGACAGCAGGAAAAGTGAGTGTGCTGAGAACAAAAGAACGGTGTTTCCTACACATACGGACCAGATCTATTCCAACTCTGCGTCTGAAACTGATACAAAGCACTTGTCCTCTAACATCTGATGCTTGTCAGTTAAGATGAGAAACGTGAGAGCTTCGTGAACGATGTAGTTTGTTTGAGCTGTAAAGTGACTGCCCTTACCTGAAACGAAGTAGTGCTTGTAGGAAGACACAGAGCCTGTGATTTAACTCCATTTCAGAAGGGAAACACACAGCATAGTTCTCATCCATGGATCACACTCTGCTTTAGTGCAAGAAGAACACTCTTGCTTTCTAGAATCTCTAATACAGCAGGAAACATGAGTGTGCTCAGAACAAAAGAACGGTGTTTCCTACACATACAGACCATATCTAGTTCAACTATGCTTCTGAAACTGAATCAAACCACAGGTCCTCTAACATCCAAGCTTGTCAGTTAAGATGAGTAACATGTGAGCTTCGTGAACGATGTAGTTTGTTTGAGCTGAAAAGTGACTGCCCTTACTTGAAACGATGTCTTGCTTGTAGGAAGACACAGAGCCTGGAATTTAACTCCATTTCTGAAGGGAAACACACAGCATAGTTCTCATCCATGGATCACACTCTGCTTTAGAACAAGAAGCACGCTCTTGCTTTCTGTAATCTCTAATACAGCAGGAAAGTTGAGTGTGCTCAGAAAAAAAGTACGGTGTTTCCTACACATACAGACCATATCTAGTTAAACTCTGCTTCTGAAACTGAAACAAACCACAGGTCCTCTAATATCCAATGCTTATCAGTTAAGATGAGAAACGTGTGAGCTTCGTGAACGACGTAGTTCGTTTGCGCTGTAAAGTAACGGCCCTTAACTGAAACGAAGTCTTGTTTTTTAGGAAGACTCAGAGCCTGAGATTTAACTCCATTTCTGAAGAGAAACACACAGCAGAGTTCTCATTCATTGATCACACTCTGCTTTAGAGCAAGAAGGACGCTCTAGCTTTCTAGAGTCTCTAAGACAGCAGGAAACGTGAGTGTGCTAAGAAAAAATGAACGGTGTTTCCTACACATACGGACCACATCTAGTCCTACTCTGCCTTAAATTGATACAAAGCACAGGTCCTCTAACATCCAATGCTTGTCAGTTAAGATGAGAAACATGTGAGCTTCGTGAACGATGTAGTTCGTTTGAGCTGTAAAGTATCGGCCCTTACCTAAAACGAATTCTTGATTGTAGGAAGACACAGAGACTGGGTTTTAACTCCATTTCTGAAGGGAAACACACAGCATAGTTCTCATCCATGGATCACACTCTGCTTTAGAGCAAAAAGCACGATCTTGTTTTCTAGATTCTCTAATACAGCAGGAAACAAGAGTGTGCTCAGAACAAAAGTAGGGTGTTTCCTACACATACAGACCATATCTAGTTCAACTCTGCTTCTGAAACTTAAACAAACCACAGGTCCTCTAATATCCAATGCTTGTCAGTTAAGATGAAAAACGTGTGAGCTTTGTGAACGACCTAGTTCGTTTGAGCTGTAAAGTAACGGCCCTTAACTGAAACGAAGTCTTGTTTTTTAGGAAGACTCAGAGCCTGAAATTTAACTCCATTTCTGAAGTGAAACACACAGCAGAGTTCTCATCCATTGATCACACTCTGCTTAGAGCAAGAAGCACGCTCTAGCTTTCTAGAGTCTCTAAACAGCAGGAAACGTGAGTGTGCTAAGAAAAAATGAACGGTGTTTTCTACACATACGGACCATATCTAGTCCAACTCTGCCTCTGAAATTGATACAAAGCACAGGTCCTCTAACATCCAATGCTTGTCAGTTAAGATGAGAAACATGTGAACTTCGTGAACGATGTAGTTCGTTTGAGCTGATAAGTGACTGCCCTTACCTGAAACGAAGTAGTGCTTGTAGGAAGACACAGAGCCTGGGATTTAACTCCATTACAGAAGGGAAACACACAGCATAGTTCTCATCAATGGATCACACTCTGCTTTAGAGCAAGAAGAATGCTCTTGCTTTCTGTAATCTCTAATACAGCAGGAAAGTTGAGTGTGCTCAGAAAAAAAGTACGGTGTTTCCTACACATACAGACCATATCTAGTTCAACTCTGCTTCTGAAACTGAAACAAACCACAGGTCCTCTAATATCCAATGCTTGTCAGTTAAGATGAGAAACGTGTGAGCTTCGTGAACGACGTAGTTCGTTTGAGCTGTAAAGTAACGGCCCTTAACTGAAACAAAGTCTTGTTTTTTAGGAAGACGCAGAGCCTGAGATTTAACTCCATTTCTGAAGAGAAACACACAGCAGAGTTCTCATTCATTGATCACACTCTGCTTTAGAGCAAGAAGGACGCTCTAGCTTTCTAGAGTCTCTAAGACAGCAGGAAACGTGAGTGTGCTAAGAAAAAATGAACGGTGTTTCCTACACATACGGACCATATCTAGTCCAACTCTGCCTCTGAAATTGATACAAAGCACAGGTCCTCTAACATCCAATGCAGTCAGTTAAGATGAGAAACATGTGAGCTTCGTGAACGATGTAGTTCGTTTGTGCTGTAAAGTATCGGCCCTTACCTAAAACGAATTCTTGATTGTAGGAAGACACAGAGACTGGGTTTTAACTCCATTTCTGAAGGGAAACACACAGCATAGTTCTCATCCATGGATCACACTCTGCTTTAGAGCAAATAGCACGATCTTGTTTTCTAGATTCTCTAATACAGCAGGAAACAAGAGTGTGCTCAGAACAAAAGTACGGTGTTTCCTACACATACAGACCATACCTAGTTCAACTCTGCTTCTGAAACTGAAACAAAAAACAGGTCCTCTAATATCCAATGCTTGTCAGTTAAGATGAAAAACGTGTGAGCTTTGTGAACGACGTAGTTCGTTTCAGCTGTAAAGTAACGGCCCTTAACTGAAACGAAGTCTTGTTTTTTAGGAAGACTCAGAGCCTGAAATTTAACTCCATTTCTGAAGTGAAACACACAGCAGAGTTCTCGTCCATTGATCACACTCTGCTTTAGAGCAAGAAGCATGCTCTAGCTTTCTAGAGTCTCTAAGACAGCAGGAAACGTGAGTGTGCTAAGAAAAAATGAATGGTGTTTCCTACACATACGGACCATATCTAGTCCAACTCTGCCTCTGAAATTGATACAAAGCACAGGTCCTCTAACATCCAATGCTTGTCAGTTAAGATGAGAAACATGTGAGCTTCGTGAACGATGTAGTTCGTTTGAGCTGTAAAGTATCGGCCCTTACCTAAAACGAATTCTTGATTGTAGGAAGACACAGAGACTGGGTTTTAACTCCATTTCTGAAGGGAAACACACAGCATAGTTCTCATCCATGGATCACACTCTGCTTTAGAGCAAAAAGCACGATCTTGTTTTCTAGATTCTCTAATACAGCAGGAAACGAGAGTGTGCTCAGAACAAAAGAACGGTGTTTCCTACACATACAGACCATATCTAGTTCAAATCTGCTTCTGAAACTGAATCAAACCACAGGTCCACTAACATCCAATGCTTGTCATTTAAGATGAGAAACGTGTGAACTTCGTGAACGATGTAGTTCGTTTAGCTGTAAAGTAACTGCTCTTACCTGAAACGAAGTCTTGTTTTTTAGGAAGACTCAGAGCCTGAGATTTAACTCCATTTCTGAAGTGAAACACACAGCACAGTTCTCATCCATTGATCACACTCTGCTTTAGAGCAAGAAGCACGCTCTAGCTTTCTAGTGTCTCTAAGACAGCAGGAAAAGTGAGTGTGCTGAGAACAAAAGAACGGTGTTTCCTACACATACGGACCATATCTATTCCAACTCTGCGTCTGAAACTGATACAAAGCACTTGTCCTCTAACATCTGATGCTTGTCAGTTAAGATGAGAAACGTGAGAGCTTCGTGAACGATGTAGTTTGTTTGAGCTGTAAAGTGACTGCCCTTACCTGAAACGAAGTAGTGCTTGTAGGAAGACACAGAGCCTGTGATTTAACTCCATTTCAGAAGGGAAACACACAGCATAGTTCTCATCCATGGATCACACTCTGCTTTAGCGCAAGAAGAACACTCTTGCTTTCTAGAATCTCTAATACAGCAGGAAACATGAGTGTGCTCAGAACAAAAGAACGGTGTTTCCTACACATACAGACCGTATCTAGTTCAACTATGCTTCTGAAACTGAATCAAACCACAGGTCCTCTAACATCCAAGCTTGTCAGTTAAGATGAGTAACATGTGAGCTTCGTGAACGATGTAGTTCGTTTGAGCTGTAAAGTATCGGCCCTTACCTAAAACGAATTCTTGATTGTAGGAAGACACAGAGACTGGGTTTTAACTCCATTTCTGAAGGGAAACACACAGCATAGTTCTCATCCATGGATCACACTCTGCTTTAGAGCAAAAAGCACGATCTTGTTTTCTAGATTCTCTAATACAGCAGGAAACAAGAGTGTGCTCAGAACAAAAGTACGGTGTTTCCTACACATACAGACCATATCTAGTTCAACTCTGCTTCTGAAACTTAAACAAACCACAGGTCCTCTAATATCCAATGCTTGTCAGTTAAGATGAAAAACGTGTGAGCTTTGTGAACGACCTAGTTCGTTTGAGCTGTAAAGTAACGGCCCTTAACTGAAACGAAGTCTTGTTTTTTAGGAAGACTCAGAGCCTGAAATTTAACTCCATTTCTGAAGTGAAACACACAGCAGAGTTCTCATTCATTGATCACACTCTGCTTAGAGCAAGAAGCACGCTCTAGCTTTCTAGAGTCTCTAAACAGCAGGAAACGTGAGTGTGCTAAGAAAAAATGAACGGTGTTTTCTACACATACGGACCATATCTAGTCCAACTCTGCCTCTGAAATTGATACAAAGCACAGGTCCTCTAACATCCAATGCTTGTCAGTTAAGATGAGAAACATGTGAACTTCGTGAACGATGTAGTTCGTTTGAGCTGATAAGTGACTGCCCTTACCTGAAACGAAGTAGTGCTTGTAGGAAGACACAGAGCCTGGGATTTAACTCCATTACAGAAGGGAAACACACAGCATAGTTCTCATCAATGGATCACACTCTGCTTTAGAGCAAGAAGAATGCTCTTGCTTTCTGTAATCTCTAATACAGCAGGAAAGTTGAGTGTGCTCAGAAAAAAAGTACGGTGTTTCCTACACATACAGACCATATCTAGTTCAACTCTGCTTCTGAAACTGAAACAAACCACAGGTCCTCTAATATCCAATGCTTGTCAGTTAAGATGAGAAACGTGTGAGCTTCGTGAACGACGTAGTTCGTTTGAGCTGTAAAGTAACGGCCCTTAACTGAAACAAAGTCTTGTTTTTTAGGAAGACTCAGAGCCTGAGATTTAACTCCATTTCTGAAGAGAAACACACAGCAGAGTTCTCATTCATTGATCACACTCTGCTTTAGAGCAAGAAGGACGCTCTAGCTTTCTAGAGTCTCTAAGACAGCAGGAAACGTGAGTGTGCTAAGAAAAAATGAACGGTGTTTCCTACACATACGGACCATATCTAGTCCAACTCTGCCTCTGAAATTGATACAAAGCACAGGTCCTCTAACATCCAATGCAGTCAGTTAAGATGAGAAACATGTGAGCTTCGTGAACGATGTAGTTCGTTTGTGCTGTAAAGTATCGGCCCTTACCTAAAACGAATTCTTGATTGTAGGAAGACACAGAGACTGGGTTTTAACTCCATTTCTGAAGGGAAACACACAGCATAGTTCTCATCCATGGATCACACTCTGCTTTAGAGCAAATAGCACGATCTTGTTTTCTAGATTCTCTAATACAGCAGGAAACAAGAGTGTGCTCAGAACAAAAGTACGGTGTTTCCTACACATACAGACCATACCTAGTTCAACTCTGCTTCTGAAACTGAAACAAAAAACAGGTCCTCTAATATCCAATGCTTGTCAGTTAAGATGAAAAACGTGTGAGCTTTGTGAACGACGTAGTTCGTTTCAGCTGTAAAGTAACGGCCCTTAACTGAAACGAAGTCTTGTTTTTTAGGAAGACTCAGAGCCTGAAATTTAACTCCATTTCTGAAGTGAAACACACAGCAGAGTTCTCGTCCATTGATCACACTCTGCTTTAGAGCAAGAAGCATGCTCTAGCTTTCTAGAGTCTCTAAGAAAGCAGGAAACGTGAGTGTGCTAAGAAAAAATGAATGGTGTTTCCTACACATACGGACCATATCTAGTCCAACTCTGCCTCTGAAATTGATACAAAGCACAGGTCCTCTAACATCCAATGCTTGTCAGTTAAGATGAGAAACATGTGAGCTTCGTGAACGATGTAGTTCGTTTGAGCTGTAAAGTATCGGCCCTTACCTAAAACGAATTCTTGATTGTAGGAAGACACAGAGACTGGGTTTTAACTCCATTTCTGAAGGGAAACACACAGCATAGTTCTCATCCATGGATCACACTCTGCTTTAGAGCAAAAAGCACGATCTTGTTTTCTAGATTCTCTAATACAGCAGGAAACGAGAGTGTGCTCAGAACAAAAGAACGGTGTTTCCTACACATACAGACCATATCTAGTTCAAATCTGCTTCTGAAACTGAATCAAACCACAGGTCCACTAACATCCAATGCTTGTCATTTAAGATGAGAAACGTGTGAACTTCGTGAACGATGTAGTTCGTTTAGCTGTAAAGTAACTGCTCTTACCTGAAACGAAGTCTTGTTTTTTAGGAAGACTCAGAGCCTGAGATTTAACTCCATTTCTGAAGTGAAACACACAGCACAGTTCTCATCCATTGATCACACTCTGCTTTAGAGCAAGAAGCACGCTCTAGCTTTCTAGTGTCTCTAAGACAGCAGGAAAAGTGAGTGTGCTGAGAACAAAAGAACGGTGTTTCCTACACATACGGACCATATCTATTCCAACTCTGCGTCTGAAACTGATACAAAGCACTTGTCCTCTAACATCTGATGCTTGTCAGTTAAGATGAGAAACGTGAGAGCTTCGTGAACGATGTAGTTTGTTTGAGCTGTAAAGTGACTGCCCTTACCTGAAACGAAGTAGTGCTTGTAGGAAGACACAGAGCCTGTGATTTAACTCCATTTCAGAAGGGAAACACACAGCATAGTTCTCATCCATGGATCACACTCTGCTTTAGCGCAAGAAGAACACTCTTGCTTTCTAGAATCTCTAATACAGCAGGAAACATGAGTGTGCTCAGAACAAAAGAACGGTGTTTCCTACACATACAGACCGTATCTAGTTCAACTATGCTTCTGAAACTGAATCAAACCACAGGTCCTCTAACATCCAAGCTTGTCAGTTAAGATGAGTAACATGTGAGCTTCGTGAACGATGTAGTTCGTTTGAGCTGTAAAGTATCGGCCCTTACCTAAAACGAATTCTTGATTGTAGGAAGACACAGAGACTGGGTTTTAACTCCATTTCTGAAGGGAAACACACAGCATAGTTCTCATCCATGGATCACACTCTGCTTTAGAGCAAAAAGCACGATCTTGTTTTCTAGATTCTCTAATACAGCAGGAAACAAGAGTGTGCTCAGAACAAAAGTACGGTGTTTCCTACACATACAGACCATATCTAGTTCAACTCTGCTTCTGAAACTTAAACAAACCACAGGTCCTCTAATATCCAATGCTTGTCAGTTAAGATGAAAAACGTGTGAGCTTTGTGAACGACCTAGTTCGTTTGAGCTGTAAAGTAACGGCCCTTAACTGAAACGAAGTCTTGTTTTTTAGGAAGACTCAGAGCCTGAAATTTAACTCCATTTCTGAAGTGAAACACACAGCAGAGTTCTCATCCATTGATCACACTCTGCTTAGAGCAAGAAGCACGCTCTAGCTTTCTAGAGTCTCTAAACAGCAGGAAACGTGAGTGTGCTAAGAAAAAATGAACGGTGTTTTCTACACATACGGACCATATCTAGTCCAACTCTGCCTCTGAAATTGATACAAAGCACAGGTCCTCTAACATCCAATGCTTGTCAGTTAAGATGAGAAACATGTGAACTTCGTGAACGATGTAGTTCGTTTGAGCTGATAAGTGACTGCCCTTACCTGAAACGAAGTAGTGCTTGTAGGAAGACACAGAGCCTGGGATTTAACTCCATTACAGAAGGGAAACACACAGCATAGTTCTCATCAATGGATCACACTCTGCTTTAGAGCAAGAAGAATGCTCTTGCTTTCTGTAATCTCTAATACAGCAGGAAAGTTGAGTGTGCTCAGAAAAAAAGTACGGTGTTTCCTACACATACAGACCATATCTAGTTCAACTCTGCTTCTGAAACTGAAACAAACCACAGGTCCTCTAATATCCAATGCTTGTCAGTTAAGATGAGAAACGTGTGAGCTTCGTGAACGACGTAGTTCGTTTGAGCTGTAAAGTAACGGCCCTTAACTGAAACAAAGTCTTGTTTTTTAGGAAGACTCAGAGCCTGAGATTTAACTCCATTTCTGAAGAGAAACACACAGCAGAGTTCTCATTCATTGATCACACTCTGCTTTAGAGCAAGAAGGACGCTCTAGCTTTCTAGAGTCTCTAAGACAGCAGGAAACGTGAGTGTGCTAAGAAAAAATGAACGGTGTTTCCTACACATACGGACCATATCTAGTCCAACTCTGCCTCTGAAATTGATACAAAGCACAGGTCCTCTAACATCCAATGCAGTCAGTTAAGATGAGAAACATGTGAGCTTCGTGAACGATGTAGTTCGTTTGTGCTGTAAAGTATCGGCCCTTACCTAAAACGAATTCTTGATTGTAGGAAGACACAGAGACTGGGTTTTAACTCCATTTCTGAAGGGAAACACACAGCATAGTTCTCATCCATGGATCACACTCTGCTTTAGAGCAAATAGCACGATCTTGTTTTCTAGATTCTCTAATACAGCAGGAAACAAGAGTGTGCTCAGAACAAAAGTACGGTGTTTCCTACACATACAGACCATACCTAGTTCAACTCTGCTTCTGAAACTGAAACAAAAAACAGGTCCTCTAATATCCAATGCTTGTCAGTTAAGATGAAAAACGTGTGAGCTTTGTGAACGACGTAGTTCGTTTCAGCTGTAAAGTAACGGCCCTTAACTGAAACGAAGTCTTGTTTTTTAGGAAGACTCAGAGCCTGAAATTTAACTCCATTTCTGAAGTGAAACACACAGCAGAGTTCTCGTCCATTGATCACACTCTGCTTTAGAGCAAGAAGCATGCTCTAGCTTTCTAGAGTCTCTAAGACAGCAGGAAACGTGAGTGTGCTAAGAAAAAATGAATGGTGTTTCCTACACATACGGACCATATCTAGTCCAACTCTGCCTCTGAAATTGATACAAAGCACAGGTCCTCTAACATCCAATGCTTGTCAGTTAAGATGAGAAACATGTGAGCTTCGTGAACGAAGTAGTTCGTTTGAGCTGTAAAGTATCGGCCCTTACCTAAAACGAATTCTTGATTGTAGGAAGACACAGAGACTGGGTTTTAACTCCATTTCTGAAGGGAAACACACAGCATAGTTCTCATCCATGGATCACACTCTGCTTTAGAGCAAAAAGCACGATCTTGTTTTCTAGATTCTCTAATACAGCAGGAAACGAGAGTGTGCTCAGAACAAAAGAACGGTGTTTCCTACACATACAGACCATATCTAGTTCAAATCTGCTTCTGAAACTGAATCAAACCACAGGTCCACTAACATCCAATGCTTGTCATTTAAGATGAGAAACGTGTGAACTTCGTGAACGATGTAGTTCGTTTAGCTGTAAAGTAACTGCTCTTACCTGAAACGAAGTCTTGTTTTTTAGGAAGACTCAGAGCCTGAGATTTAACTCCATTTCTGAAGTGAAACACACAGCACAGTTCTCATCCATTGATCACACTCTGCTTTAGAGCAAGAAGCACGCTCTAGCTTTCTAGTGTCTCTAAGACAGCAGGAAAAGTGAGTGTGCTGAGAACAAAAGAACGGTGTTTCCTACACATACGGACCATATCTATTCCAACTCTGCGTCTGAAACTGATACAAAGCACTTGTCCTCTAACATCTGATGCTTGTCAGTTAAGATGAGAAACGTGAGAGCTTCGTGAACGATGTAGTTTGTTTGAGCTGTAAAGTGACTGCCCTTACCTGAAACGAAGTAGTGCTTGTAGGAAGACACAGAGCCTGTGATTTAACTCCATTTCAGAAGGGAAACACACAGCATAGTTCTCATCCATGGATCACACTCTGCTTTAGCGCAAGAAGAACACTCTTGCTTTCTAGAATCTCTAATACAGCAGGAAACATGAGTGTGCTCAGAACAAAAGAACGGTGTTTCCTACACATACAGACCGTATCTAGTTCAACTATGCTTCTGAAACTGAATCAAACCACAGGTCCTCTAACATCCAAGCTTGTCAGTTAAGATGAGTAACATGTGAGCTTCGTGAACGATGTAGTTTGTTTGAGCTGAAAAGTGACTGCCCTTACTTGAAACGATGTCTTGCTTGTAGGAAGACACAGAGCCTGGAATTTAACTCCATTTCTGAAGGGAAACACACAGCATAGTTCTCATCCATGGATCACACTCTGCTTTAGAACAAGAAGCACGCTCTTGCTTTCTGTAATCTCTAATACAGCAGGAAAGTTGAGTGTGCTCAGAAAAAAAGTACGGTGTTTCCTACACATACAGACCATATCTAGTTAAACTCTGCTTCTGAAACTGAAACAAACCACAGGTCCTCTAATATCCAATGCTTGTCAGTTAAGATGAGAAACGTGTGAGCTTCGTGAACGACGTTGTTCGTTTGCGCTGTAAAGTAACGGCCCTTAACTGAAACGAAGTCTTGTTTTTTAGGAAGACTCAGAGCCTGAGATTTAACTCCATTTCTGAAGAGAAACACACAGCAGAGTTCTCATTCATTGATCACACTCTGCTTTAGAGCAAGAAGGACGCTCTAGCTTTCTAGAGTCTCTAAGACAGCAGGAAACGTGAGTGTGCTAAGAAAAAATGAACGGTGTTTCCTACACATACGGACCATATCTAGTCCTACTCTGCCTTAAATTGATACAAAGCACAGGTCCTCTAACATCCAATGCTTGTCAGTTAAGATGAGAAACATGTGAGCTTCGTGAACGATGTAGTTCGTTTGAGCTGTAAAGTATCGGCCCTTACCTAAAACGAATTCTTGATTGTAGGAAGACACAGAGATTGGGTTTTAACTCCATTTCTGAAGGGAAACACACAGCATAGTTCTCATCCATGGATCACACTCTGCTTTAGAGCAAAAAGCACGATCTTGTTTTCTAGATTCTCTAATACAGCAGGAAACGAGAGTGTGCTCAGAACAAAAGAACGGTGTTTCCTACACATACGGACCATATCTAGTCCAACTCTGCCTCTGAAATTGATACAAAGCACAGGTCCTCTAACATCCAATGCTTGTCAGTTAAGATGAGAAACATGTGAGCTTCGTGAACGATGTAGTTCGTTTGAGCTGTAAAGTATCGGCCCTTACCTAAAACGAATTCTTGATTGTAGGAAGACACAGAGACTGGGTTTTAACTCCATTTCTGAAGGGAAACACACAGCATAGTTCTCATCCATGGATCACACTCTGCTTTAGAGCAAAAAGCACGATCTTGTTTTCTAGATTCTCTAATACAGCAGGAAACGAGAGTGTGCTCAGAACAAAAGAACGGTGTTTCCTACACATACAGACCATATCTAGTTCAAATCTGCTTCTGAAACTGAATCAAACCACAGGTCCACTAACATCCAATGCTTGTCATTTAAGATGAGAAACGTGTGAGCTTCGTGAACGATGTAGTTCGTTTAGCTGTAAAGTAACTGCTCTTACCTGAAACGAAGTCTTGTTTTTTAGGAAGACTCAGAGCCTGAGATTTAACTCCATTTCTGAAGTGAAACACACAGCACAGTTCTCATCCATTGATCACACTCTGCTTTAGAGCAAGAAGCACGCTCTAGCTTTCTAGTGTCTCTAAGACAGCAGGAAAAGTGAGTGTGCTGAGAACAAAAGAACGGTGTTTCCTACACATACGGACCAGATCTATTCCAACTCTGCGTCTGAAACTGATACAAAGCACTTGTCCTCTAACATCTGATGCTTGTCAGTTAAGATGAGAAACGTGAGAGCTTCGTGAACGATGTAGTTTGTTTGAGCTGTAAAGTGACTGCCCTTACCTGAAACGAAGTAGTGCTTGTAGGAAGACACAGAGCCTGTGATTTAACTCCATTTCAGAAGGGAAACACACAGCATAGTTCTCATCCATGGATCACACTCTGCTTTAGCGCAAGAAGAACACTCTTGCTTTCTAGAATCTCTAATACAGCAGGAAACATGAGTGTGCTCAGAACAAAAGAACGGTGTTTCCTACACATACAGACCATATCTAGTTCAACTATGCTTCTGAAACTGAATCAAACCACAGGTCCTCTAACATCCAAGCTTGTCAGTTAAGATGAGTAACATGTGAGCTTCGTGAACGATGTAGTTTGTTTGAGCTGAAAAGTGACTGCCCTTACTTGAAACGATGTCTTGCTTGTAGGAAGACACAGAGCCTGGAATTTAACTCCATTTCTGAAGGGAAACACACAGCATAGTTCTCATCCATGGATCACACTCTGCTTTAGAACAAGAAGCACGCTCTTGCTTTCTGTAATCTCTAATACAGCAGGAAAGTTGAGTGTGCTCAGAAAAAAAGTACGGTGTTTCCTACACATACAGACCATATCTAGTTAAACTCTGCTTCTGAAACTGAAACAAACCACAGGTCCTCTAATATCCAATGCTTATCAGTTAAGATGAGAAACGTGTGAGCTTCGTGAACGACGTAGTTCGTTTGCGCTGTAAAGTAACGGCCCTTAACTGAAACGAAGTCTTGTTTTTTAGGAAGACTCAGAGCCTGAGATTTAACTCCATTTCTGAAGAGAAACACACAGCAGAGTTCTCATTCATTGATCACACTCTGCTTTAGAGCAAGAAGGACGCTCTAGCTTTCTAGAGTCTCTAAGACAGCAGGAAACGTGAGTGTGCTAAGAAAAAATGAACGGTGTTTCCTACACATACGGACCACATCTAGTCCTACTCTGCCTTAAATTGATACAAAGCACAGGTCCTCTAACATCCAATGCTTGTCAGTTAAGATGAGAAACATGTGAGCTTCGTGAACGATGTAGTTCGTTTGAGCTGTAAAGTATCGGCCCTTACCTAAAACGAATTCTTGATTGTAGGAAGACACAGAGACTGGGTTTTAACTCCATTTCTGAAGGGAAACACACAGCATAGTTCTCATCCATGGATCACACTCTGCTTTAGAGCAAAAAGCACGATCTTGTTTTCTAGATTCTCTAATACAGCAGGAAACAAGAGTGTGCTCAGAACAAAAGTAGGGTGTTTCCTACACATACAGACCATATCTAGTTCAACTCTGCTTCTGAAACTGAAACAAACCACAGGTCCTCTAATATCCAATGCTTGTCAGTTAAGATGAGAAACGTGTGAGCTTCGTGAACGACGTAGTTCGTTTGAGCTGTAAAGTAACGGCCCTTAACTGAAACAAAGTCTTGTTTTTTAGGAAGACTCAGAGCCTGAGATTTAACTCCATTTCTGAAGAGAAACACACAGCAGAGTTCTCATTCATTGATCACACTCTGCTTTAGAGCAAGAAGGACGCTCTAGCTTTCTAGAGTCTCTAAGACAGCAGGAAACGTGAGTGTGCTAAGAAAAAATGAACGGTGTTTCCTACACATACGGACCATATCTAGTCCAACTCTGCCTCTGAAATTGATACAAAGCACAGGTCCTCTAACATCCAATGCAGTCAGTTAAGATGAGAAACATGTGAGCTTCGTGAACGATGTAGTTCGTTTGTGCTGTAAAGTATCGGCCCTTACCTAAAACGAATTCTTGATTGTAGGAAGACACAGAGACTGGGTTTTAACTCCATTTCTGAAGGGAAACACACAGCATAGTTCTCATCCATGGATCACACTCTGCTTTAGAGCAAATAGCACGATCTTGTTTTCTAGATTCTCTAATACAGCAGGAAACAAGAGTGTGCTCAGAACAAAAGTACGGTGTTTCCTACACATACAGACCATACCTAGTTCAACTCTGCTTCTGAAACTGAAACAAAAAACAGGTCCTCTAATATCCAATGCTTGTCAGTTAAGATGAAAAACGTGTGAGCTTTGTGAACGACGTAGTTCTTTTCAGCTGTAAAGTAACGGCCCTTAACTGAAACGAAGTCTTGTTTTTTAGGAAGACTCAGAGCCTGAAATTTAACTCCATTTCTGAAGTGAAACACACAGCAGAGTTCTCGTCCATTGATCACACTCTGCTTTAGAGCAAGAAGCATGCTCTAGCTTTCTAGAGTCTCTAAGACAGCAGGAAACGTGAGTGTGCTAAGAAAAAATGAATGGTGTTTCCTACACATACGGACCATATCTAGTCCAACTCTGCCTCTGAAATTGATACAAAGCACAGGTCCTCTAACATCCAATGCTTGTCAGTTAAGATGAGAAACATGTGAGCTTCGTGAACGATGTAGTTCGTTTGAGCTGTAAAGTATCGGCCCTTACCTAAAACGAATTCTTGATTGTAGGAAGACACAGAGACTGGGTTTTAACTCCATTTCTGAAGGGAAACACACAGCATAGTTCTCATCCATGGATCACACTCTGCTTTAGAGCAAAAAGCACGATCTTGTTTTCTAGATTCTCTAATACAGCAGGAAACGAGAGTGTGCTCAGAACAAAAGAACGGTGTTTCCTACACATACAGACCATATCTAGTTCAAATCTGCTTCTGAAACTGAATCAAACCACAGGTCCACTAACATCCAATGCTTGTCATTTAAGATGAGAAACGTGTGAACTTCGTGAACGATGTAGTTCGTTTAGCTGTAAAGTAACTGCTCTTACCTGAAACGAAGTCTTGTTTTTTAGGAAGACTCAGAGCCTGAGATTTAACTCCATTTCTGAAGTGAAACACACAGCACAGTTCTCATCCATTGATCACACTCTGCTTTAGAGCAAGAAGCACGCTCTAGCTTTCTAGTGTCTCTAAGACAGCAGGAAAAGTGAGTGTGCTGAGAACAAAAGAACGGTGTTTCCTACACATACGGACCATATCTATTCCAACTCTGCGTCTGAAACTGATACAAAGCACTTGTCCTCTAACATCTGATGCTTGTCAGTTAAGATGAGAAACGTGAGAGCTTCGTGAACGATGTAGTTTGTTTGAGCTGTAAAGTGACTGCCCTTACCTGAAACGAAGTAGTGCTTGTAGGAAGACACAGAGCCTGTGATTTAACTCCATTTCAGAAGGGAAACACACAGCATAGTTCTCATCCATGGATCACACTCTGCTTTAGCGCAAGAAGAACACTCTTGCTTTCTAGAATCTCTAATACAGCAGGAAACATGAGTGTGCTCAGAACAAAAGAACGGTGTTTCCTACACATACAGACCGTATCTAGTTCAACTATGCTTCTGAAACTGAATCAAACCACAGGTCCTCTAACATCCAAGCTTGTCAGTTAAGATGAGTAACATGTGAGCTTCGTGAACGATGTAGTTCGTTTGAGCTGTAAAGTATCGGCCCTTACCTAAAACGAATTCTTGATTGTAGGAAGACACAGAGACTGGGTTTTAACTCCATTTCTGAAGGGAAACACACAGCATAGTTCTCATCCATGGATCACACTCTGCTTTAGAGCAAAAAGCACGATCTTGTTTTCTAGATTCTCTAATACAGCAGGAAACAAGAGTGTGCTCAGAACAAAAGTACGGTGTTTCCTACACATACAGACCATATCTAGTTCAACTCTGCTTCTGAAACTTAAACAAACCACAGGTCCTCTAATATCCAATGCTTGTCAGTTAAGATGAAAAACGTGTGAGCTTTGTGAACGACCTAGTTCGTTTGAGCTGTAAAGTAACGGCCCTTAACTGAAACGAAGTCTTGTTTTTTAGGAAGACTCAGAGCCTGAAATTTAACTCCATTTCTGAAGTGAAACACACAGCAGAGTTCTCATCCATTGATCACACTCTGCTTAGAGCAAGAAGCACGCTCTAGCTTTCTAGAGTCTCTAAACAGCAGGAAACGTGAGTGTGCTAAGAAAAAATGAACGGTGTTTTCTACACATACGGACCATATCTAGTCCAACTCTGCCTCTGAAATTGATACAAAGCACAGGTCCTCTAACATCCAATGCTTGTCAGTTAAGATGAGAAACATGTGAACTTCGTGAACGATGTAGTTCGTTTGAGCTGATAAGTGACTGCCCTTACCTGAAACGAAGTAGTGCTTGTAGGAAGACACAGAGCCTGGGATTTAACTCCATTACAGAAGGGAAACACACAGCATAGTTCTCATCAATGGATCACACTCTGCTTTAGAGCAAGAAGAATGCTCTTGCTTTCTGTAATCTCTAATACAGCAGGAAAGTTGAGTGTGCTCAGAAAAAAAGTACGGTGTTTCCTACACATACAGACCATATCTAGTTCAACTCTGCTTCTGAAACTGAAACAAACCACAGGTCCTCTAATATCCAATGCTTGTCAGTTAAGATGAGAAACGTGTGAGCTTCGTGAACGACGTAGTTCGTTTGAGCTGTAAAGTAACGGCCCTTAACTGAAACAAAGTCTTGTTTTTTAGGAAGACTCAGAGCCTGAGATTTAACTCCATTTCTGAAGAGAAACACACAGCAGAGTTCTCATTCATTGATCACACTCTGCTTTAGAGCAAGAAGGACGCTCTAGCTTTCTAGAGTCTCTAAGACAGCAGGAAACGTGAGTGTGCTAAGAAAAAATGAACGGTGTTTCCTACACATACGGACCATATCTAGTCCAACTCTGCCTCTGAAATTGATACAAAGCACAGGTCCTCTAACATCCAATGCAGTCAGTTAAGATGAGAAACATGTGAGCTTCGTGAACGATGTAGTTCGTTTGTGCTGTAAAGTATCGGCCCTTACCTAAAACGAATTCTTGATTGTAGGAAGACACAGAGACTGGGTTTTAACTCCATTTCTGAAGGGAAACACACAGCATAGTTCTCATCCATGGATCACACTCTGCTTTAGAGCAAATAGCACGATCTTGTTTTCTAGATTCTCTAATACAGCAGGAAACAAGAGTGTGCTCAGAACAAAAGTACGGTGTTTCCTACACATACAGACCATACCTAGTTCAACTCTGCTTCTGAAACTGAAACAAAAAACAGGTCCTCTAATATCCAATGCTTGTCAGTTAAGATGAAAAACGTGTGAGCTTTGTGAACGACGTAGTTCGTTTCAGCTGTAAAGTAACGGCCCTTAACTGAAACGAAGTCTTGTTTTTTAGGAAGACTCAGAGCCTGAAATTTAACTCCATTTCTGAAGTGAAACACACAGCAGAGTTCTCGTCCATTGATCACACTCTGCTTTAGAGCAAGAAGCATGCTCTAGCTTTCTAGAGTCTCTAAGACAGCAGGAAACGTGAGTGTGCTAAGAAAAAATGAATGGTGTTTCCTACACATACGGACCATATCTAGTCCAACTCTGCCTCTGAAATTGATACAAAGCACAGGTCCTCTAACATCCAATGCTTGTCAGTTAAGATGAGAAACATGTGAGCTTCGTGAACGATGTAGTTCGTTTGAGCTGTAAAGTATCGGCCCTTACCTAAAACGAATTCTTGATTGTAGGAAGACACAGAGACTGGGTTTTAACTCCATTTCTGAAGGGAAACACACAGCATAGTTCTCATCCATGGATCACACTCTGCTTTAGAGCAAAAAGCACGATCTTGTTTTCTAGATTCTCTAATACAGCAGGAAACGAGAGTGTGCTCAGAACAAAAGAACGGTGTTTCCTACACATACAGACCATATCTAGTTCAAATCTGCTTCTGAAACTGAATCAAACCACAGGTCCACTAACATCCAATGCTTGTCATTTAAGATGAGAAACGTGTGAACTTCGTGAACGATGTAGTTCGTTTAGCTGTAAAGTAACTGCTCTTACCTGAAACGAAGTCTTGTTTTTTAGGAAGACTCAGAGCCTGAGATTTAACTCCATTTCTGAAGTGAAACACACAGCACAGTTCTCATCCATTGATCACACTCTGCTTTAGAGCAAGAAGCACGCTCTAGCTTTCTAGTGTCTCTAAGACAGCAGGAAAAGTGAGTGTGCTGAGAACAAAAGAACGGTGTTTCCTACACATACGGACCATATCTATTCCAACTCTGCGTCTGAAACTGATACAAAGCACTTGTCCTCTAACATCTGATGCTTGTCAGTTAAGATGAGAAACGTGAGAGCTTCGTGAACGATGTAGTTTGTTTGAGCTGTAAAGTGACTGCCCTTACCTGAAACGAAGTAGTGCTTGTAGGAAGACACAGAGCCTGTGATTTAACTCCATTTCAGAAGGGAAACACACAGCATAGTTCTCATCCATGGATCACACTCTGCTTTAGCGCAAGAAGAACACTCTTGCTTTCTAGAATCTCTAATACAGCAGGAAACATGAGTGTGCTCAGAACAAAAGAACGGTGTTTCCTACACATACAGACCGTATCTAGTTCAACTATGCTTCTGAAACTGAATCAAACCACAGGTCCTCTAACATCCAAGCTTGTCAGTTAAGATGAGTAACATGTGAGCTTCGTGAACGATGTAGTTTGTTTGAGCTGAAAAGTGACTGCCCTTACTTGAAACGATGTCTTGCTTGTAGGAAGACACAGAGCCTGGAATTTAACTCCATTTCTGAAGGGAAACACACAGCATAGTTCTCATCCATGGATCACACTCTGCTTTAGAACAAGAAGCACGCTCTTGCTTTCTGTAATCTCTAATACAGCAGGAAAGTTGAGTGTGCTCAGAAAAAAAGTACGGTGTTTCCTACACATACAGACCATATCTAGTTAAACTCTGCTTCTGAAACTGAAACAAACCACAGGTCCTCTAATATCCAATGCTTGTCAGTTAAGATGAGAAACGTGTGAGCTTCGTGAACGACGTTGTTCGTTTGCGCTGTAAAGTAACGGCCCTTAACTGAAACGAAGTCTTGTTTTTTAGGAAGACTCAGAGCCTGAGATTTAACTCCATTTCTGAAGAGAAACACACAGCAGAGTTCTCATTCATTGATCACACTCTGCTTTAGAGCAAGAAGGACGCTCTAGCTTTCTAGAGTCTCTAAGACAGCAGGAAACGTGAGTGTGCTAAGAAAAAATGAACGGTGTTTCCTACACATACGGACCATATCTAGTCCTACTCTGCCTTAAATTGATACAAAGCACAGGTCCTCTAACATCCAATGCTTGTCAGTTAAGATGAGAAACATGTGAGCTTCGTGAACGATGTAGTTCGTTTGAGCTGTAAAGTATCGGCCCTTACCTAAAACGAATTCTTGATTGTAGGAAGACACAGAGATTGGGTTTTAACTCCATTTCTGAAGGGAAACACACAGCATAGTTCTCATCCATGGATCACACTCTGCTTTAGAGCAAAAAGCACGATCTTGTTTTCTAGATTCTCTAATACAGCAGGAAACGAGAGTGTGCTCAGAACAAAAGAACGGTGTTTCCTACACATACGGACCATATCTAGTCCAACTCTGCCTCTGAAATTGATACAAAGCACAGGTCCTCTAACATCCAATGCTTGTCAGTTAAGATGAGAAACATATGAGCTTCGTGAACGATGTAGTTCGTTTGAGCTGTAAAGTATCGGCCCTTACCTAAAACGAATTCTTGATTGTAGGAAGACACAGAGACTGGGTTTTAACTCCATTTCTGAAGGGAAACACACAGCATAGTTCTCATCCATGGATCACACTCTGCTTTAGAGCAAAAAGCACGATCTTGTTTTCTAGATTCTCTAATACAGCAGGAAACGAGAGTGTGCTCAGAACAAAAGAACGGTGTTTCCTACACATACAGACCATATCTAGTTCAAATCTGCTTCTGAAACTGAATCAAACCACAGGTCCACTAACATCCAATGCTTGTCATTTAAGATGAGAAACGTGTGAACTTCGTGAACGATGTAGTTCGTTTAGCTGTAAAGTAACTGCTCTTACCTGAAACGAAGTCTTGTTTTTTAGGAAGACTCAGAGCCTGAGATTTAACTCCATTTCTGAAGTGAAACACACAGCACAGTTCTCATCCATTGATCACACTCTGCTTTAGAGCAAGAAGCACGCTCTAGCTTTCTAGTGTCTCTAAGACAGCAGGAAAAGTGAGTGTGCTGAGAACAAAAGAACGGTGTTTCCTACACATACGGACCAGATCTATTCCAACTCTGCGTCTGAAACTGATACAAAGCACTTGTCCTCTAACATCTGATGCTTGTCAGTTAAGATGAGAAACGTGAGAGCTTCGTGAACGATGTAGTTTGTTTGAGCTGTAAAGTGACTGCCCTTACCTGAAACGAAGTAGTGCTTGTAGGAAGACACAGAGCCTGTGATTTAACTCCATTTCAGAAGGGAAACACACAGCATAGTTCTCATCCATGGATCACACTCTGCTTTAGCGCAAGAAGAACACTCTTGCTTTCTAGAATCTCTAATACAGCAGGAAACATGAGTGTGCTCAGAACAAAAGAACGGTGTTTCCTACACATACAGACCATATCTAGTTCAACTATGCTTCTGAAACTGAATCAAACCACAGGTCCTCTAACATCCAAGCTTGTCAGTTAAGATGAGTAACATGTGAGCTTCGTGAACGATGTAGTTTGTTTGAGCTGAAAAGTGACTGCCCTTACTTGAAACGATGTCTTGCTTGTAGGAAGACACAGAGCCTGGAATTTAACTCCATTTCTGAAGGGAAACACACAGCATAGTTCTCATCCATGGATCACACTCTGCTTTAGAACAAGAAGCACGCTCTTGCTTTCTGTAATCTCTAATACAGCAGGAAAGTTGAGTGTGCTCAGAAAAAAAGTACGGTGTTTCCTACACATACAGACCATATCTAGTTAAACTCTGCTTCTGAAACTGAAACAAACCACAGGTCCTCTAATATCCAATGCTTGTCAGTTAAGATGAGAAACGTGTGAGCTTCGTGAACGACGTAGTTCGTTTGCGCTGTAAAGTAACGGCCCTTAACTGAAACGAAGTCTTGTTTTTTAGGAAGACTCAGAGCCTGAGATTTAACTCCATTTCTGAAGAGAAACACACAGCAGAGTTCTCATTCATTGATCACACTCTGCTTTAGAGCAAGAAGGACGCTCTAGCTTTCTAGAGTCGCTAAGACAGCAGGAAACGTGAGTGTGCTAAGAAAAAATGAACGGTGTTTCCTACACATACGGACCATATCTAGTCCTACTCTGCCTTAAATTGATACAAAGCACAGGTCCTCTAACATCCAATGCTTGTCAGTTAAGATGAGAAACATGTGAGCTTCGTGAACGATGTAGTTCGTTTGAGCTGTAAAGTATCGGCCCTTACCTAAAACGAATTCTTGATTGTAGGAAGACACAGAGACTGGGTTTTAACTCCATTTCTGAAGGGAAACACACAGCATAGTTCTCATCCATGGATCACACTCTGCTTTAGAGCAAAAAGCACGATCTTGTTTTCTAGATTCTCTAATAGAGCAGGAAACAAGAGTGTGCTCAGAACAAAAGTACGGTGTTTCCTACACATACAGACCATATCTAGTTCAACTCTGCTTCTGAAACTTAAACAAACCACAGGTCCTCTAATATCCAATGCTTGTCAGTTAAGATGAAAAACGTGTGAGCTTTGTGAACGACCTAGTTCGTTTGAGCTGTAAAGTAACGGCCCTTAACTGAAACGAAGTCTTGTTTTTTAGGAAGACTCAGAGCCTGAAATTTAACTCCATTTCTGAAGTGAAACACACAGCAGAGTTCTCATCCATTGATCACACTCTGCTTAGAGCAAGAAGCACGCTCTAGCTTTCTAGAGTCTCTAAACAGCAGGAAACGTGAGTGTGCTAAGAAAAAATGAACGGTGTTTCCTACACATACGGACCATATCTAGTCCAACTCTGCCTCTGAAATTGATACAAAGCACAGGTCCTCTAACATCCAATGCTTGTCAGTTAAGATGAGAAACATGTGAACTTCGTGAACGATGTAGTTCGTTTGAGCTGATAAGTGACTGCCCTTACCTGAAACGAAGTAGTGCTTGTAGGAAGACACAGAGCCTGGGATTTAACTCCATTACAGAAGGGAAACACACAGCATAGTTCTCATCAATGGATCACACTCTGCTTTAGAGCAAGAAGAACGCTCTTGCTTTCTGTAATCTCTAATACAGCAGGAAAGTTGAGTGTGCTCAGAAAAAAAGTACGGTGTTTCCTACACATACAGACCATATCTAGTTCAACTCTGCTTCTGAAACTGAAACAAACCACAGGTCCTCTAATATCCAATGCTTGTCAGTTAAGATGAGAAACGTGTGAGCTTCGTGAACGATGTAGTTCGTTTAGCTGTAAAGTAACTGCTCTCACCTGAAACGAAGTCTTGTTTTTTAGGAAGACTCAGAGCCTGAGATTTAACTCCATTTCTGAAGTGAAACACACAGCACAGTTCTCATCCATTGATCACACTCTGCTTTAGAGCAAGAAGCACGCTCTAGCTTTCTAGTGTCTCTAAGACAGCAGGAAAAGTGAGTGTGCTGAGAACAAAAGAACGGTGTTTCCTACACATACGGACCATATCTATTCCAACTCTGCGTCTGAAACTGATACAAAGCACTTGTCCTCTAACATCTGATGCTTGTCAGTTAAGATGAGAAACGTGAGAGCTTCGTGAACGATGTAGTTTGTTTGAGCTGTAAAGTGACTGCCCTTACCTGAAACGAAGTAGTGCTTGTAGGAAGACACAGAGCCTGTGATTTAACTCCATTTCAGAAGGGAAACACAAAGCATAGTTCTCATCCATGGATCACACTCTGCTTTAGCGCAAGAAGAACACTCTTGCTTTCTAGAATCTCTAATACAGCAGGAAACATGAGTGTGCTCAGAACAAAAGAACGGTGTTTCCTACACATACAGACCATATCTAGTTCAACTATGCTTCTGAAACTGAATCAAACCACAGGTCCTCTAACATCCAAGCTTGTCAGTTCAGATGAGTAACATGTGAGCTTCGTGAACGATGTAGTTTGTTTGAGCTGAAAAGTGACTGCCCTTACTTGAAACGATGTCTTGCTTGTAGGAAGACACAGAGCCTGGAATTTAACTCCATTTCTGAAGGGAAACACACAGCATAGTTCTCATCCATGGATCACACTCTGCTTTAGAACAAGAAGCACGCTCTTGCTTTCTGTAATCTCTAATACAGCAGGAAAGTTGAGTGTGCTCAGAAAAAAAGTACGGTGTTTCCTACACATACAGACCATATCTAGTTAAACTCTGCTTCTGAAACTGAAACAAACCACAGGTCCTCTAATATCCAATGCTTGTCAGTTAAGATGAGAAACGTGTGAGCTTCGTGAACGATGTAGTTCGTTTGAGCTGTAAAGTATCGGCCCTTACCTAAAACGAATTCTTGATTGTAGGAAGACACAGAGACTGGGTTTTAACTCCATTTCTGAAGGGAAACACACAGCATAGTTCTCATCCATGGATCACACTCTGCTTTAGAGCAAAAAGCACGATCTTGTTTTCTAGATTCTCTAATAGAGCAGGAAACAAGAGTGTGCTCAGAACAAAAGTACGGTGTTTCCTACACATACAGACCATATCTAGTTCAACTCTGCTTCTGAAACTTAAACAAACCACAGGTCCTCTAATATCCAATGCTTGTCAGTTAAGATGAAAAACGTGTGAGCTTTGTGAACGACCTAGTTCGTTTGAGCTGTAAAGTAACGGCCCTTAACTGAAACGAAGTCTTGTTTTTTAGGAAGACTCAGAGCCTGAAATTTAACTCCATTTCTGAAGTGAAACACACAGCAGAGTTCTCATCCATTGATCACACTCTGCTTAGAGCAAGAAGCACGCTCTAGCTTTCTATAGTCTCTAAACAGCAGGAAACGTGAGTGTGCTAAGAAAAAATGAACGGTGTTTCCTACACATACAGACCATATCTAGTCCAACTCTGCCTCTGAAATTGATACAAAGCACAGGTCCTCTAACATCCAATGCTTGTCAGTTAAGATGAGAAACATGTGAACTTCGTGAACGATGTAGTTCGTTTGAGCTGATAATTGACTGCCCTTACCTGAAACGAAGTAGTGCTTGTAGGAAGACACAGGGCCTGGGATTTAACTCCATTACAGAAGGGAAACACACAGCATAGTTCTCATCAATGGATCACACTCTGCTTTAGAGCAAGAAGAACGCTCTTGCTTTCTGTAATCTCTAATACAGCAGGAAAGTTGAGTGTGCTCAGAAAAAAAGTACGGTGTTTCCTACACATACAGACCATATCTAGTTCAACTCTGCTTCTGAAACTGAAACAAACCACAGGTCCTCTAATATCCAATGCTTGTCAGTTAAGATGAGAAACGTGTGAGCTTCGTGAACGACGTAGTTCGTTTGAGCTGTAAAGTAACGGCCCTTAACTGAAACAAAGTCTTGTTTTTTAGGAAGACTCAGAGCCTGAGATTTAACTCCATTTCTGAAGAGAAACACACAGCAGAGTTCTCATTCATTGTTCACACTCTGCTTTAGAGCAAGAAGGACGCTCTAGCTTTCTAGAGTCTCTAAGACAGCAGGAAACGTGAGTGTGCTAAGAAAAAATGAACGGTGTTTCCTACACATACGGACCATATCTAGTCCAACTCTGCCTCTGAAATTGATACAAAGCACAGGTCCTCTAACATCCAATGCAGTCAGTTAAGATGAGAAACATGTGAGCTTCGTGAACGATGTAGTTCGTTTGTGCTGTAAAGTATCGGCCCTTACCTAAAACGAATTCTTGATTGTAGGAAGACACAGAGACTGGGTTTTAACTCCATTTCTGAAGGGAAACACACAGCATAGTTCTCATGCATGGATCACACTCTGCTTTAGAGCAAAAAGCACGATCTTGTTTTCTAGATTCTCTAATACAGCAGGAAACAAGAGTGTGCTCAGAACAAAAGTACGGTGTTTCCTACACATACAGACCATACCTAGTTCAAGTCTGCTTCTGAAACTGAAACAAACCACAGGTCCTCTAATATCCAATGCTTGTCAGTTAAGATGAAAAACGTGTGAGCGTTGTGAACGACGTAGTTCGTTTGAGCTGTAAAGTAACGGCCCTTAACTGAAACGAAGTCTTGTTTTTTAGGAAGACTCAGAGCCTGAAATTTAACTCCATTTCTGAAGTGAAACACACAGCAGAGTTCTCGTCCATTGATCACACTCTGCTTTAGAGCAAGAAGCATGCTCTAGCTTTCTAGAGTCTCTAAGACAGCAGGAAACGTGAGTGTGCTAAGAAAAAATGAATGGTGTTTCCTACACATACGGACCATATCTAGTCCAACTCTGCCTCTGAAATTGATACAAAGCACAGGTCCTCTAACATCCAATGCTTGTCAGTTAAGATGAGAAACATGTGAGCTTCGTGAACGATGTAGTTCGTTTGAGCTGTAAAGTATCAGCCCTTACCTAAAACGAATTCTTGATTGTAGGAAGATACAGAGACTGGGTTTTAACTCCATTTCTGAAGGGAAACACACAGCATAGTTCTCATCCATGGATCACACTCTGCTTTAGAGCAAAAAGCACGATATTGTTTTCTAGATTCTCTAATACAGCAGGAAACGAGAGTGTGCTCAGAACAAAAGAACGGTGTTTCCTACACATACAGACCATATCTAGTTCAAATCTGCTTCTGAAACTGAATCAAACCACAGGTCCACTAACATCCAATGCTTGTCATTTAAGATGAGAAACGTGTGAGCTTCGTGAACGATGTAGTTCGTTTAGCTGTAAAGTAACTGCTCTTACCTGAAACGAAGTCTTGTTTTTTAGGAAGACTCAGAGCCTGAGATTTAACTCCATTTCTGAAGTGAAACACACAGCACAGTTCTCATCCATTGATTACACTCTGCTTTAGAGCAAGAAGCACGCTCTAGCTTTCTAGTGTCTCTAAGACAGCAGGAAAAGTGAGTGTGCTGAGAACAAAAGAACGGTGTTTCCTACACATACGGACCATATCTATTCCAACTCTGCGTCTGAAACTGATACAAAGCACTTGTCCTCTAACATCTGATGCTTGTCAGTTAAGATGAGAAACGTGAGAGCTTCGTGAACGATGTAGTTTGTTTGAGCTGTAAAGTGACTGCCCTTACCTGAAACGAAGTAGTGCTTGTAGGAAGACACAGAGCCTGTGATTTAACTCCATTTCAGAAGTGAAACACACAGCATAGTTCTCATCCATGGATCACACTCTGCTTTAGCGCAAGAAGAACACTCTTGCTTTCTAGAATCTCTAATACAGCAGGAAACATGAGTGTGCTCAGAACAAAAGAACGGTGTTTCCTACACATACAGACCATATCTAGTTCAACTATGCTTCTGAAACTGAATCAAACCACAGGTCCTCTAACATCCAAGCTTGTCAGTTAAGATGAGTAACATGTGAGCTTCGTGAACGATGTAGTTTGTTTGAGCTGAAAAGTGACTGCCCTTACTTGAAACGATGTCTTGCTTGTAGGAAGACACAGAGCCTGGAATTTAACTCCATTTCTGAAGGGAAACACACAGCATAGTTCTCATCCATGGATCACACTCTGCTTTAGACCAAGAAGCACGCTCTTGCTTTCTGTAATCTCTAATACAGCAGGAAAGTTGAGTGTGCTCAGAAAAAAAGTACGGTGTTTCCTACACATACAGACCATATCTAGTTCAACTCTGCTTCTGAAACTGAAACAAACCACAGGTCCTCTAATATCCAATGCTTGTCAGTTAAGATGAGAAACGTGTGAGCTTCGTGAACGACGTAGTTCGTTTGAGCTGTAAAGTAACGGCCCTTAACTGAAACGAAGTCTTGTTTTTTAGGAAGACTCAGAGCCTGAGATTTAACTCCATTTCTGAAGAGAAACACACAGCAGAGTTCTCATTCATTGATCACACTCTGCTTTAGAGCAAGAAGGACGCTCTAGCTTTCTAGAGTCTCTAAGACAGCAGGAAACGTGAGTGTGCTACGAAAAAATGAACGGTGTTTCCTACACATACGGACCATATCTAGTCCTACTCTGCCTTAAATTGATACAAATCACAGGTCCTCTAACATCCAATGCTTGTCAGTTAAGATGAGAAACATGTGAGCTTCGTGAACGATGTAGTTCGTTTGAGCTGTAAAGTATCGGCCCTTACCTAAAACGAATTCTTGATTGTAGGAAGACACAGAGACTGGGTTTTAACTCCATTTCTGAAGGGAAACACACAGCATAGTTCTCATCCATGGATCACACTCTGCTTTAGAGCAAAAAGCACAATCTTGTTTTCTAGATTCTCTAATACAGCAGGAAACAAGAGTGTGCTCAGAACAAAAGTACGGTGTTTCCTACACATACAGACCATATCTAGTTCATCTCTGCTTCTGAAACTTAAACAAACCACAGGTCCTCTAATATCCAATGCTTGTCAGTTAAGATGAAAAACGTGTGAGCTTTGTGAACGACCTAGTTCGTTTGAGCTGTAAAGTAACGGCCCTTAACTGAAAGGAAGTCTTGTTTTTTAGGAAGACTCAGAGCCTGAAATTTAACTCCATTTCTGAAGTGAAACACACAGCAGAGTTCTCATCCATTGATCACACTCTGCTTAGAGCAAGAAGCACGCTCTAGCTTTCTAGAGTCTCTAAACAGCAGGAAACGTGAGTGTGCTAAGAAAAAATGAACGGTGTTTCCTACACATACGGACCATATCTAGTCCAACTCTGCCTCTGAAATTGATACAAAGCACAGGTCCTCTAACATCCAATGCTTGTCAGTTAAGATGAGAAACATGTGAGCTTCGTGAACGATGTAGTTCGTTTGAGCTGATAAGTGACTGCCCTTACCTGAAACGAAGTAGTGCTTGTAGGAAGACACAGGGCCTGGGATTTAACTCCATTACAGAAGGGAAACACACAGCATAGTTCTCATCAATGGATCACACTCTGCTTTAGAGCAAGAAGAACGCTCTTGCTTTCTGTAATCTCTAATACAGCAGGAAAGTTGAGTGTGCTCAGAAAAAAAGTACGGTGTTTCCTACACATACAGACCATATCTAGTTCAACTCTGCTTCTGAAACTGAAACAAACCACAGGTCCTCTAATATCCAATGCTTGTCAGTTAAGATGAGAAACGTGTGAGCTTCGTGAACGACGTAGTTCGTTTGAGCTGTAAAGTAACGGCCCTTAACTGAAACAAAGTCTTGTTTTTTAGGAAGACTCAGAGCCTGAGATTTAACTCCATTTCTGAAGAGAAACACACAGCAGAGTTGTCATTCATTGATCACACTCTGCTTTAGAGCAAGAAGGACGCTCTAGCTTTCTAGAGTCTCTAAGACAGCAGGAAACGTGAGTGTGCTAAGAAAAAATGAACGGTGTTTCCTACACATACGGACCATATCTAGTCCAACTCTGTCTCTGAAATTGATACAAAGCACAGGTCCTGTAACATCCAATGCTTGTCAGTTAAGATGAGAAACATGTGAGCTTCGTGAACGATGTAGTTCGTTTGAGCTGTAAAGTATCGGCCCTTACCTAAAACGAATTCTTGATTGTAGGAAGACACAGAGACTGGGTTTTAACTCCATTTCTGAAGGGAAACACACAGCATAGTTCTCATCCATGGATCACACTCTGCTTTAGAGCAAAAAGCACGATCTTGTTTTCTAGATTCTCTAATACAGCAGGAAACAAGAGTGTGCTCAGAACAAAAGTACGGTGTTTCCTACACATACAGACCATATCTAGTTCAACTCTGCTTCTGAAACTGAAACAAACCACAGGTCCTCTAATATCAAATACTTGTCAGTTAAGATGAAAAACGTGTGAAGATTGTGAATGACGTAGTTCGTTTGAGCTGTAAAGTAACGGCCCTTAACTGAAACGAAGTCTTGTTTTTTAGGAAGACTCAGAGCCTGAAATTTAACTCCATTTCTGAAGTGAAACACACAGCAGAGTTCTCATCCATTGATCACACTCTGCTTTAGAGCAAGAAGCACACTCTAGCTTTCTAGAGTCTCTAAGACAGCAGGAAACGTGAGTGTGCTAAGAAAAAATGAACGGTGTTTCCTACACATACGGACCATATCTAGTCCAACTCTGCCTCTGAAATTGATACAAAGCACAGGTCCTGTAACATCCAATGCTTGTCAGTTAAGATGAGAAACATGTGAGCTTCGTGAACGATGTAGTTCGTTTGAGCTGTAAAGTATCGGCCCTTACCTAAAACGAATTCTTGATTGTAGGAAGACACAGAGACTGGGTTTTAACTCCATTTCTGAAGGGAAACACACAGCATAGTTCTCATCCATGGATCACACTCTGCTTTAGAGCAAAAAGCACGATCTTGTTTTCTAGATTCTCTAATACAGCAGGAAACGAGAGTGTGCTCAGAACAAAAGAACGGTGTTTCCTACACATACAGACCATATCTAGTTCAAATCTGCTTCTGAAACTGAATCAAACCACAGGTCCACTAACATCCAATGCTTGTCATTTAAGATGAGAAACGTGTGAGCTTCGTGAACGATGTAGTTCGTTTAGCTGTAAAGTAACTGCTCTTACCTGAAACGAAGTCTTGTTTTTTAGGAAGACTCAGAGCCTGAGATTTAACTCCATTTCTGAAGTGAAACACACAGCACAGTTCTCATCCATTGATCACACTCTGCTTTAGAGCAAGAAGCACGCTCTAGCTTTCTAGTGTCTCTAAGACAGCAGGAAAAGTGAGTGTGCTGAGAACAAAAGAACGGTGTTTCCTACACATACGGACCATATCTATTCCAACTCTGCGTCTGAAACTGATACAAAGCACTTGTCCTCTAACATCTGATGCTTGTCAGTTAAGATGAGAAACGTGAGAGCTTCGTGAACGATGTAGTTTGTTTGAGCTGTAAAGTGACTGCCCTTACCTGAAACGAAGTAGTGCTTGTAGGAAGACACAGAGCCTGTGATTTAACTCCATTTCAGAAGGGAAACACACAGCATAGTTCTCATCCATGGATCACACTCTGCTTTAGCGCAAGAAGAACACTCTTGCTTTCTAGAATCTCTAATACAGCAGGAAACATGAGTGTGCTCAGAACAAAAGAACGGTGTTTCCTACACATACAGACCATATCTAGTTCAACTATGCTTCTGAAACTGAATCAAACCACAGGTCCTCTAACATCCAAGCTTGTCAGTTAAGATGAGTAACATGTGAGCTTCGTGAACGATGTAGTTTGTTTGAGCTGAAAAGTGACTGCCCTTACTTGAAACGATGTCTTGCTTGTAGGAAGACACAGAGCCTGGAATTTAACTCCATTTCTGAAGGGAAACACACAGCATAGTTCTCATCCATGGATCACACTCTGCTTTAGAACAAGAAGCACGCTCTTGCTTTCTAGAGTCTCTAAGACAGCAGGAAACATGAGTGTGCTGAGAACAAAAGAACGGAGTTTCCTACACATACAGACCATATCTAGTCCAACTCTGCCTCTTAAACTGATACAAAGCACAGGTCCTCTAACATCCAATGGTTGTCATTTCATATGAGAAATGTATGAGGTTCGTGAACGATGTAGTTCGTTTGAGGTGAAAAGTGACTGCCCTTACCTAAAACGAATTCTTGATTGTAGGAAGACACAGAGACTGGGTTTTAACTCCATTTCTGAAGGGAAACACACAGCATAGTTCTTATCCATAGATCACACTCTGCTTTAGAGCAAGAAACACGCTCTTGATTTCTAGATTCTCTAATACAGCAGGAAACGTGAGTGTGCTAAGAACAAATGAACGGTGTTTCCTACACATACGGACCATATCTAGTCCAACTCTGCCTCTGAAATTGATACAAAGCACAGGTCCTCTAACATCCAATGCTTGTCAGTTAAGATGAGAAACATGTGAGCTTCGTGAACGATGTAGTTCGTTTGAGCTGTAAAGTATCGGCCCTTACCTAAAACGAATTCTTGATTGTAGGAAGACACAGAGACTGGGTTTTAACTCCATTTCTGAAGGGAAACACACAGCATAGTTCTCATCCATGGATCACACTCTGCTTTAGAGCAAAAAGCACGATCTTGTTTTCTAGATTCTCTAATACAGCAGGAAACGAGAGTGTGCTCAGAACAAAAGAACGGTGTTTCCTACACATACAGACCATATCTAGTTCAAATCTGCTTCTGAAACTGAATCAAACCACAGGTCCACTAACATCCAATGCTTGTCATTTAAGATGAGAAACGTGTGAGCTTCGTGAACGATGTAGTTCGTTTAGCTGTAAAGTAACTGCTCTTACCTGAAACGAAGTCTTGTTTTTTAGGAAGACTCAGAGCCTGAGATTTAACTCCATTTCTGAAGTGAAACACACAGCACAGTTCTCATCCATTGATCACACTCTGCTTTAGAGCAAGAAGCACGCTCTAGCTTTCTAGTGTCTCTAAGACAGCAGGAAAAGTGAGTGTGCAGAGAACAAAAGAACGGTGTTTCCTACACATACGGACCATATCTATTCCAACTCTGCGTCTGAAACTGATACAAAGCACTTGTCCTCTAACATCTGATGCTTGTCAGTTAAGATGAGAAACGTGAGAGCTTCGTGAACGATGTAGTTTGTTTGAGCTGTAAAGTGACTGCCATTACCTGAAACGAAGAAGTGCTTGTAGGAAGACACAGAGCCTGTGATTTAACTCCATTTCAGAAGGGAAACACACAGCATAGTTCTCATCCATGGATCACACTCTGCTTTAGCGCAAGAAGAACACTCTTGCTTTCTAGAATCTCTAATACAGCAGGAAACATGAGTGTGCTCAGAACAAAAGAACGGTGTTTCCTACACATACAGACCATATCTAGTTCAACTATGCTTCTGAAACTGAATCAAACCACAGGTCCTCTAACATCCAAGCTTGTCAGTTAAGATGAGTAACATGTGAGCTTCGTGAACGATGTAGTTTGTTTGAGCTGAAAAGTGACTGCCCTTACTTGAAACGATGTCTTGCTTGTAGGAAGACACAGAGCCTGGAATTTAACTCCATTTCTGAAGGGAAACACACAGCATAGTTCTCATCCATGGATCACACTCTGCTTTAGAGCAAAAAGCACAATCTTGTTTTCTAGATTCTCTAATACAGCAGGAAACAAGAGTGTGCTCAGAACAAAAGTACAGTGTTTCCTACACATACAGACCATATCTAGTTCAACTCTGCTTCTGAAACTTAAACAAACCACAGGTCCTCTAATATCCAATGCTTGTCAGTTAAGATGAAAAACGTGTGAGCTTTGTGAAGGACCTAGTTCGTTTGAGCTGTAAAGTAACGGCCCTTAACTGAAACGAAGTCTTGTTTTTTAGGAAGACTCAGAGCCTGAAATTTAACTCCATTTCTGAAGTGAAACACACAGCAGAGTTCTCATCCATTGATCACACTCTGCTTAGAGCAAGAAGCACGCTCTAGCTTTCTAGAGTCTCTAAACAGCAGGAAACGTGAGTGTGCTAAGAAAAAATGAACGGTGTTTCCTACACATACGGACCATATCTAGTCCAACTCTGCCTCTGAAATTGATACAAAGCACAGGTCCTCTAACATCCAATGCTTGTCAGTTAAGATGAGAAACATGTGAGCTTCGTGAACGATGTAGTTCGTTTGAGCTGATAAGTGACTGCCCTTACCTGAAACGAAGTAGTGCTTGTAGGAAGACACAGGGCCTGGGATTTAACTCCATTACAGAAGGGAAACACACAGCATAGTTCTCATCAATGGATCACACTCTGCTTTAGAGCAAGAAGAACGCTCTTGCTTTCTGTAATCTCTAATAGAGCAGGAAAGTTGAGTGTGCTCAGAAAAAAAGTACGGTGTTTCCTGCACATACAGACCATATCTAGTTCAACTCTGCTTCTGAAACTGAAACAAACCACAGGTCCTCTAATATCCAATGCTTGTCAGTTAAGATGAGAAACGTGTGAGCTTCGTGAACGACGTAGTTCGTTTGAGCTGTAAAGTAACGGCCCTTAACTGAAACAAAGTCTTGTTTTTTAGGAAGACTCAGAGCCTGAGATTTAACTCCATTTCTGAAGAGAAACACACAGCAGAGTTGTCATTCATTGATCACACTCTGCTTTAGAGCAAGAAGGACGCTCTAGCTTTCTAGAGTCTCTAAGACAGCAGGAAACGTGAGTGTGCTAAGAAAAAATGAACGGTGTTTCCTACACATACGGACCATATCTAGTCCAACTCTGCCTCTGAAATTGATACAAAGCACAGGTCCTGTAACATCCAATGCTTGTCAGTTAAGATGAGAAACATGTGAGCTTCGTGAACGATGTAGTTCGTTTGAGCTGTAAAGTATCGGCCCTTACCTAAAACGAATTCTTGATTGTAGGAAGACACAGAGACTAGGTTTTAACTCCATTTCTGAAGGGAAACACACAGCATAGTTCTCATCCATGGATCACACTCTGCTTTAGAGCAAAAAGCACGATCTTGTTTTCTAGATTCTCTAATACAGCAGGAAACAAGAGTGTGCTCAGAACAAAAGTACGGTGTTTCCTACACATACAGACCATATCTAGTTCAACTCTGCTTCTGAAACTGAAACAAACCACAGGTCCTCTAATATCAAATACTTGTCAGTTAAGATGAAAAACGTGTGAGGTTTGTGAATGACGTAGTTCGTTTGAGCTGTAAAGTAACGGCCCTTAACTGAAACGAAGTCTTGTTTTTTAGGAAGACTCAGAGCCTGAAATTTAACTCCATTTCTGAAGTGAAACACACAGCAGAGTTCTCATCCATTGATCACACTCTGCTTTAGAGCAAGAAGCACACTCTAGCTTTCTAGAGTCTCTAAGACAGCAGGAAACGTGAGTGTGCTAAGAAAAAATGAACGGTGTTTCCTACACATACGGACCATATCTAGTCCAACTCTGCCTCTGAAATTGATACAAAGCACAGGTCCTCTAACATCCAATGCTTGTCAGTTAAGATGAGAAACATGTGAGCTTCGTGAACGATGTAGTTCGTTTGAGCTGTAAAGTATCGGCCCTTACCTAAAACGAATTCTTGATTGTAGGAAGACACAGAGACTGGGTTTTAACTCCATTTCTGAAGGGAAACACACAGCATAGTTCTCATCCATGGATCACACTCTGCTTTAGAGCAAAAAGCACGATCTTGTTTTCTAGATTCTCTAATACAGCAGGAAACGAGAGTGTGCTCAGAACAAAAGAACGGTGTTTCCTACACATACAGACCATATCTAGTTCAAATCTGCTTCTGAAACTGAATCAAACCACAGGTCCACTAACATCCAATGCTTGTCATTTAAGATGAGAAACGTGTGAGCTTCGTGAACGATGTAGTTCGTTTAGCTGTAAAGTAACTGCTCTTACCTGAAACGAAGTCTTGTTTTTTAGGAAGACTCAGAGCCTGAGATTTAACTCCATTTCTGAAGTGAAACACACAGCACAGTTCTCATCCATTGATCACACTCTGCTTTAGAGCAAGAAGCACGCTCTAGCTTTCTAGTGTCTCTAAGACAGCAGGAAAAGTGAGTGTGCTGAGAACAAAAGAACGGTGTTTCCTACACATACGGACCATATCTATTCCAACTCTGCGTCTGAAACTGATACAAAGCACTTGTCCTCTAACATCTGATGCTTGTCAGTTAAGATGAGAAACGTGAGAGCTTCGTGAACGATGTAGTTTGTTTGAGCTGTAAAGTGACTGCCCTTACCTGAAACGAAGTAGTGCTTGTAGGAAGACACAGAGCCTGTGATTTAACTCCATTTCAGAAGGGAAACACACAGCATAGTTCTCATCCATGGATCACACTCTGCTTTAGCGCAAGAAGAACACTCTTGCTTTCTAGAATCTCTAATACAGCAGGAAACATGAGTGTGCTCAGAACAAAAGAACGGTGTTTCCTACACATACAGACCATATCTAGTTCAACTATGCTTCTGAAACTGAATCAAACCACAGGTCCTCTAACATCCAAGCTTGTCAGTTAAGATGAGTAACATGTGAGCTTCGTGAACGATGTAGTTTGTTTGAGCTGAAAAGTGACTGCCCTTACTTGAAACGATGTCTTGCTTGTAGGAAGACACAGAGCCTGGAATTTAACTCCATTTCTGAAGGGAAACACACAGCATAGTTCTCATCCATGGATCACACTCTGCTTTAGAACAAGAAGCACGCTCTTGCTTTCTAGAGTCTCTAAGACAGCAGGAAACATGAGTGTGCTGAGAACAAAAGAACGGAGTTTCCTACACATACAGACCATATCTAGTCCAACTCTGCCTCTTAAACTGATACAAAGCACAGGTCCTCTAACATCCAATGGTTGTCATTTCATATGAGAAATGTATGAGGTTCGTGAACGATGTAGTTCGTTTGAGGTGAAAAGTGACTGCCCTTACCTAAAACGAATTCTTGATTGTAGGAAGACACAGAGACTGGGTTTTAACTCCATTTCTGAAGGGAAACACACAGCATAGTTCTTATCCATAGATCACACTCTGCTTTAGAGCAAGAAACACGCTCTTGATTTCTAGATTCTCTAATACAGCAGGAAACGTGAGTGTGCTAAGAACAAATGAACGGTGTTTCCTACACATACGGACCATATCTAGTCCAACTCTGCCTCTGAAATTGATACAAAGCACAGGTCCTCTAACATCCAATGCTTGTCAGTTAAGATGAGAAACATGTGAGCTTCGTGAACGATGTAGTTCGTTTGAGCTGTAAAGTATCGGCCCTTACCTAAAACGAATTCTTGATTGTAGGAAGACACAGAGACTGGGTTTTAACTCCATTTCTGAAGGGAAACACACAGCATAGTTCTCATCCATGGATCACACTCTGCTTTAGAGCAAAAAGCACGATCTTGTTTTCTAGATTCTCTAATACAGCAGGAAACGAGAGTGTGCTCAGAACAAAAGAACGGTGTTTCCTACACATACAGACCATATCTAGTTCAAATCTGCTTCTGAAACTGAATCAAACCACAGGTCCACTAACATCCAATGCTTGTCATTTAAGATGAGAAACGTGTGAGCTTCGTGAACGATGTAGTTCGTTTAGCTGTAAAGTAACTGCTCTTACCTGAAACGAAGTCTTGTTTTTTAGGAAGACTCAGAGCCTGAGATTTAACTCCATTTCTGAAGTGAAACACACAGCACAGTTCTCATCCATTGATCACACTCTGCTTTAGAGCAAGAAGCACGCTCTAGCTTTCTAGTGTCTCTAAGACAGCAGGAAAAGTGAGTGTGCAGAGAACAAAAGAACGGTGTTTCCTACACATACGGACCATATCTATTCCAACTCTGCGTCTGAAACTGATACAAAGCACTTGTCCTCTAACATCTGATGCTTGTCAGTTAAGATGAGAAACGTGAGAGCTTCGTGAACGATGTAGTTTGTTTGAGCTGTAAAGTGACTGCCATTACCTGAAACGAAGAAGTGCTTGTAGGAAGACACAGAGCCTGTGATTTAACTCCATTTCAGAAGGGAAACACACAGCATAGTTCTCATCCATGGATCACACTCTGCTTTAGCGCAAGAAGAACACTCTTGCTTTCTAGAATCTCTAATACAGCAGGAAACATGAGTGTGCTCAGAACAAAAGAACGGTGTTTCCTACACATACAGACCATATCTAGTTCAACTATGCTTCTGAAACTGAATCAAACCACAGGTCCTCTAACATCCAAGCTTGTCAGTTAAGATGAGTAACATGTGAGCTTCGTGAACGATGTAGTTTGTTTGAGCTGAAAAGTGACTGCCCTTACTTGAAACGATGTCTTGCTTGTAGGAAGACACAGAGCCTGGAATTTAACTCCATTTCTGAAGGGAAACACACAGCATAGTTCTCATCCATGGATCACACTCTGCTTTAGACCAAGAAGCACGCTCTTGCTTTCTGTAATCTCTAATACAGCAGGAAAGTTGAGTGTGCTCAGAAAAAAAGTACGGTGTTTCCTACACATACAGACCATATCTAGTTCAACTCTGCTTCTGAAACTGAAACAAACCACAGGTCCTCTAATATCCAATGCTTGTCAGTTAAGATGAGAAACGTGTGAGCTTCGTGAACGACGTAGTTCGTTTGAGCTGTAAAGTAACGGCCCTTAACTGAAACGAAGTCTTGTTTTTTAGGAAGACTCAGAGCCTGAGATTTAACTCCATTTCTGAAGAGAAACACACAGCAGAGTTCTCATTCATTGATCACACTCTGCTTTAGAGCAAGAAGGACGCTCTAGCTTTCTAGAGTCTCTAAGACAGCAGGAAACGTGAGTGTGCTACGAAAAAATGAACGGTGTTTCCTACACATACGGACCATATCTAGTCCTACTCTGCCTTAAATTGATACAAATCACAGGTCCTCTAACATCCAATGCTTGTCAGTTAAGATGAGAAACATGTGAGCTTCGTGAACGATGTAGTTCGTTTGAGCTGTAAAGTATCGGCCCTTACCTAAAACGAATTCTTGATTGTAGGAAGACACAGAGACTGGGTTTTAACTCCATTTCTGAAGGGAAACACACAGCATAGTTCTCATCCATGGATCACACTCTGCTTTAGAGCAAAAAGCACAATCTTGTTTTCTAGATTCTCTAATACAGCAGGAAACAAGAGTGTGCTCAGAACAAAAGTACAGTGTTTCCTACACATACAGACCATATCTAGTTCAACTCTGCTTCTGAAACTTAAACAAACCACAGGTCCTCTAATATCCAATGCTTGTCAGTTAAGATGAAAAACGTGTGAGCTTTGTGAACGACCTAGTTCGTTTGAGCTGTAAAGTAACGGCCCTTAACTGAAAGGAAGTCTTGTTTTTTAGGAAGACTCAGAGCCTGAAATTTAACTCCATTTCTGAAGTGAAACACACAGCAGAGTTCTCATCCATTGATCACACTCTGCTTAGAACAAGAAGCACGCTCTAGCTTTCTAGAGTCTCTAAACAGCAGGAAACGTGAGTGTGCTAAGAAAAAATGAACGGTGTTTCCTACACATACGGACCATATCTAGTCCAACTCTGCCTCTGAAATTGATACAAAGCACAGGTCCTCTAACATCCAATGCTTGTCAGTTAAGATGAGAAACATGTGAGCTTCGTGAACGATGTAGTTCGTTTGAGCTGATAAGTGACTGCCCTTACCTGAAACGAAGTAGTGCTTGTAGGAAGACACAGGGCCTGGGATTTAACTCCATTACAGAAGGGAAACACACAGCATAGTTCTCATCAATGGATCACACTCTGCTTTAGAGCAAGAAGAACGCTCTTGCTTTCTGTAATCTCTAATAGAGCAGGAAAGTTGAGTGTGCTCAGAAAAAAAGTACGGTGTTTCCTGCACATACAGACCATATCTAGTTCAACTCTGCTTCTGAAACTGAAACAAACCACAGGTCCTCTAATATCCAATGCTTGTCAGTTAAGATGAGAAACGTGTGAGCTTCGTGAACGACGTAGTTCGTTTGAGCTGTAAAGTAACGGCCCTTAACTGAAACAAAGTCTTGTTTTTTAGGAAGACTCAGAGCCTGAGATTTAACTCCATTTCTGAAGAGAAACACACAGCAGAGTTGTCATTCATTGATCACACTCTGCTTTAGAGCAAGAAGGACGCTCTAGCTTTCTAGAGTCTCTAAGACAGCAGGAAACGTGAGTGTGCTAAGAAAAAATGAACGGTGTTTCCTACACATACGGACCATATCTAGTCCAACTCTGCCTCTGAAATTGATACAAAGCACAGGTCCTGTAACATCCAATGCTTGTCAGTTAAGATGAGAAACATGTGAGCTTCGTGAACGATGTAGTTCGTTTGAGCTGTAAAGTATCGGCCCTTACCTAAAACGAATTCTTGATTGTAGGAAGACACAGAGACTAGGTTTTAACTCCATTTCTGAAGGGAAACACTCAGCATAGTTCTCATCCATGGATCACACTCTGCTTTAGAGCAAAAAGCACGATCTTGTTTTCTAGATTCTCTAATACAGCAGGAAACAAGAGTGTGCTCAGAACAAAAGTACGGTGTTTCCTACACATACAGACCATATCTAGTTCAACTCTGCTTCTGAAACTGAAACAAACCACAGGTCCTCTAATATCAAATACTTGTCAGTTAAGATGAAAAACGTGTGAGGTTTGTGAATGACGTAGTTCGTTTGAGCTGTAAAGTAACGGCCCTTAACTGAAACGAAGTCTTGTTTTTTAGGAAGACTCAGAGCCTGAAATTTAACTCCATTTCTGAAGTGAAACACACAGCAGAGTTCTCATCCATTGATCACACTCTGCTTTAGAGCAAGAAGCACACTCTAGCTTTCTAGAGTCTCTAAGACAGCAGGAAACGTGAGTGTGCTAAGAAAAAATGAACGGTGTTTCCTACACATACGGACCATATCTAGTCCAACTCTGCCTCTGAAATTGATACAAAGCACAGGTCCTCTAACATCCAATGCTTGTCAGTTAAGATGAGAAACATGTGAGCTTCGTGAACGATGTAGTTCGTTTGAGCTGTAAAGTATCGGCCCTTACCTAAAACGAATTCTTGATTGTAGGAAGACACAGAGACTGGGTTTTAACTCCATTTCTGAAGGGAAACACACAGCATAGTTCTCATCCATGGATCACACTCTGCTTTAGAGCAAAAAGCACGATCTTGTTTTCTAGATTCTCTAATACAGCAGGAAACGAGAGTGTGCTCAGAACAAAAGAACGGTGTTTCCTACACATACAGACCATATCTAGTTCAAATCTGCTTCTGAAACTGAATCAAACCACAGGTCCACTAACATCCAATGCTTGTCATTTAAGATGAGAAACGTGTGAGCTTCGTGAACGATGTAGTTCGTTTAGCTGTAAAGTAACTGCTCTTACCTGAAACGAAGTCTTGTTTTTTAGGAAGACTCAGAGCCTGAGATTTAACTCCATTTCTGAAGTGAAACACACAGCACAGTTCTCATCCATTGATCACACTCTGCTTTAGAGCAAGAAGCACGCTCTAGCTTTCTAGTGTCTCTAAGACAGCAGGAAAAGTGAGTGTGCTGAGAACAAAAGAACGGTGTTTCCTACACATACGGACCATATCTATTCCAACTCTGCGTCTGAAACTGATACAAAGCACTTGTCCTCTAACATCTGATGCTTGTCAGTTAAGATGAGAAACGTGAGAGCTTCGTGAACGATGTAGTTTGTTTGAGCTGTAAAGTGACTGCCCTTACCTGAAACGAAGTAGTGCTTGTAGGAAGACACAGAGCCTGTGATTTAACTCCATTTCAGAAGGGAAACACACAGCATAGTTCTCATCCATGGATCACACTCTGCTTTAGCGCAAGAAGAACACTCTTGCTTTCTAGAATCTCTAATACAGCAGGAAACATGAGTGTGCTCAGAACAAAAGAACGGTGTTTCCTACACATACAGACCATATCTAGTTCAACTATGCTTCTGAAACTGAATCAAACCACAGGTCCTCTAACATCCAAGCTTGTCAGTTAAGATGAGTAACATGTGAGCTTCGTGAACGATGTAGTTTGTTTGAGCTGAAAAGTGACTGCCCTTACTTGAAACGATGTCTTGCTTGTAGGAAGACACAGAGCCTGGAATTTAACTCCATTTCTGAAGGGAAACACACAGCATAGTTCTCATCCATGGATCACACTCTGCTTTAGAACAAGAAGCACGCTCTTGCTTTCTAGAGTCTCTAAGACAGCAGGAAACATGAGTGTGCTGAGAACAAAAGAACGGAGTTTCCTACACATACAGACCATATCTAGTCCAACTCTGCCTCTTAAACTGATACAAAGCACAGGTCCTCTAACATCCAATGGTTGTCATTTCATATGAGAAATGTATGAGGTTCGTGAACGATGTAGTTCGTTTGAGGTGAAAAGTGACTGCCCTTACCTAAAACGAATTCTTGATTGTAGGAAGACACAGAGACTGGGTTTTAACTCCATTTCTGAAGGGAAACACACAGCATAGTTCTTATCCATAGATCACACTCTGCTTTAGAGCAAGAAACACGCTCTTGATTTCTAGATTCTCTAATACAGCAGGAAACGTGAGTGTGCTAAGAACAAATGAACGGTGTTTCCTACACATACAGACCATATCTAGTTCAACTCTGCTTCTGAAACTGAAACAAACCACAGGTCCTCTAATATCCAATGCTTGTCAGTTAAGATGAGAAACGTGTGAGCTTCGTGAACGACGTAGTTCGTTTGAGCTGTAAAGTAACGGCCCTTAAGTGAAACGAAGTCTTGTTTTTTAGGAAGACTCAGAGCCTGAGATTTAACTCCATTTCTGAAGAGAAACACACAGCAGAGTTCTCATTCATTGATCACACTCTGCTTTAGAGCAAGAAGGACGCTCTAGCTTTCTAGAGTCTCTAAGACAGCAGGAAACGTGAGTGTGCTACGAAAAAATGAACGGTGTTTCCTACACATACGGACCATATCTAGTCCTACTCTGCCTTAAATTGATACAAATCACAGGTCCTCTAACATCCAATGCTTGTCAGTTAAGATGAGAAACATGTGAGCTTCGTGAACGATGTAGTTCGTTTGAGCTGTAAAGTATCGGCCCTTACCTAAAACGAATTCTTGATTGTAGGAAGACACAGAGACTGGGTTTTAACTCCATTTCTGAAGGGAAACACACAGCATAATTCTCATCCATGGATCACACTCTGCTTTAGAGCAAAAAGCACAATCTTGTTTTCTAGATTCTCTAATACAGCAGGAAACAAGAGTGTGCTCAGAACAAAAGTACGGTGTTTCCTACACATACAGACCATATCTAGTTCAACTCTGCTTCTAAATCTGAAACAAACCACAGGTCCTCTAATATCCAATGCTTGTCAGTTAAGATGAAAAACGTGTGAGCTTTGTGAACGACCTAGTTCGTTTGAGCTGTAAAGTAACGGCCCTTAACTGAAAGGAAGTCTTGTTTTTTAGGAAGACTCAGAGCCTGAAATTTAACTCCATTTCTGAAGTGAAACACACAGCAGAGTTCTCATCCATTGATCACACTCTGCTTAGAGCAAGAAGCACGCTCTAGCTTTCTAGAGTCTCTAAACAGCAGGAAACGTGAGTGTGCTAAGAAAAAATGAACGGTGTTTCCTACACATACGGACCATATCTAGTCCAACTCTGCCTCTGAAATTGATACAAAGCACAGGTCCTCTAACATCCAATGCTTGTCAGTTAAGATGAGAAACATGTGAGCTTCGTGAACGATGTAGTTCGTTTGAGCTGATAAGTGACTGCCCTTACCTGAAACGAAGTAGTGCTTGTAGGAAGACACAGGGCCTGGGATTTAACTCCATTACCGAAGGGAAACACACAGCATAGTTCTCATCAATGGATCACACTCTGCTTTAGAGCAAGAAGAACGCTCTTGCTTTCTGTAATCTCTAATACAGCAGGAAAGTTGAGTGTGCTCAGAAAAAAAGTACGGTGTTTCCTACACATACAGACCATATCTAGTTCAACTCTGCTTCTGAAACTGAAACAAACCACAGGTCCTCTAATATCCAATGCTTGTCAGTTAAGATGAGAAACGTGTGAGCTTCGTGAACGACGTAGTTCGTTTGAGCTGTAAAGTAACGGCCCTTAACTGAAACAAAGTCTTGTTTTTTAGGAAGACTCAGAGCCTGAGATTTAACTCCATTTCTGAAGAGAAACACACAGCAGAGTTGTCATTCATTGATCACACTCTGCTTTAGAGCAAGAAGGACGCTCTAGCTTTCTAGAGTCTCTAAGACAGCAGGAAACGTGAGTGTGCTAAGAAAAAATGAACGGTGTTTCCTACACATACGGACCATATCTAGTCCAACTCTGCCTCTGAAATTGATACAAAGCACAGGTCCTGTAACATCCAATGCTTGTCAGTTAAGATGAGAAACATGTGAGCTTCGTGAACGATGTAGTTCGTTTGAGCTGTAAAGTATCGGCCCTTACCTAAAACGAATTCTTGATTGTAGGAAGACACAGAGACTGGGTTTTAACTCCATTTCTGAAGGGAAACACACAGCATAGTTCTCATCCATGGATCACACTCTGCTTTAGAGCAAAAAGCAGGATCTTGTTTTCTAGATTCTCTAATACAGCAGGAAACAAGAGTGTGCTCAGAACAAAAGAACGGTGTTTCCTACACATACAGACCATATCTAGTTCAACCCTGCTTCTGAAACTGAAACAAACCACAGGTCCTCTAATATCAAATACTTGTCAGTTAAGATGAAAAACGTGTGAGGTTTGTGAATGACGTAGTTCGTTTGAGCTGTAAAGTAACGGCCCTTAACTGAAACGAAGTCTTGTTTTTTAGGAAGACTCAGAGCCTGAAATTTAACTCCATTTCTGAAGTGAAACACACAGCAGAGTTCTCATCCATTGATCACACTCTGCTTTAGAGCAAGAAGCACACTCTAGCTTTCTAGAGTCTCTAAGACAGCAGGAAACGTGAGTGTGCTAAGAAAAAATGAACGGTGTTTCCTACACATACGGACCATATCTAGTCCAACTCTGCCTCTGAAATTGATACAAAGCACAGGTCCTCTAACATCCAATGCTTGTCAGTTAAGATGAGAAACATGTGAGCTTCGTGAACGATGTAGTTCGTTTGAGCTGTAAAGTATCGGCCCTTACCTAAAACGAATTCTTGATTGTAGGAAGACACAGAGACTGGGTTTTAACTCCATTTCTGAAGGGAAACACACAGCATAGTTCTCATCCATGGATCACACTCTGCTTTAGAGCAAAAAGCACGATCTTGTTTTCTAGATTCTCTAATACAGCAGGAAACAAGAGTGTGCTCAGAACAAAAGAACGGTGTTTCCTACACATACAGACCATATCTAGTTCAAATCTGCTTCTGAAACTGAATCAAACCACAGGTCCACTAACATCCAATGCTTGTCATTTAAGATGAGAAACGTGTGAGCTTCGTGAACGATGTAGTTCGTTTAGCTGTAAAGTAACTGCTCTTACCTGAAACGAAGTCTTGTTTTTTAGGAAGACTCAGAGCCTGAGATTTAACTCCATTTCTGAAGTGAAACACACAGCACAGTTCTCATCCATTGATCACACTCTGCTTTAGAGCAAGAAACACGCTCTAGCTTTCTAGTGTCTCTAAGACAGCAGGAAAAGTGAGTGTGCTGAGAACAAAAGAACGGTGTTTCCTACACATACGGACCATATCTGTTCCAACTCTGTGTCTGAAACTGATACAAAGCACTTGTCCTCTAACATCTGATGCTTGTCAGTTAAGATGAGAAACGTGAGAGCTTCGTGAACGATGTAGTTTGTTTGAGCTGTAAAGTGACTGCCCTTACCTGAAACGAAGTAGTGCTTGTAGGAAGACACAGAGCCTGTGATTTAACTCCATTTCAGAAGGGAAACACACAGCATAGTTCTCATCCATGGATCACACTCTGCTTTAGCGCAAGAAGAACACTCTTGCTTTCTAGAATCTCTAATACAGCAGGAAACATGAGTGTGCTCAGAACAAAAGAACGGTGTTTCCTACACATACAGACCATATCTAGTTCAACTATGCTTCTGAAACTGAATCAAACCACAGGTCCTCTAACATCCAAGCTTGTCAGTTAAGATGAGTAACATGTGAGCTTCGTGAACGATGTAGTTTGTTTGAGCTGAAAAGTGACTGCCCTTACTTGAAACGATGTCTTGCTTGTAGGAAGACACAGAGCCTGGAATTTAACTCCATTTCTGAAGGGAAACACACAGCATAGTTCTCATCCATGGATCACACTCTGCTTTAGAACAAGAAGCACGCTCTTGCTTTCTAGAGTCTCTAAGACAGCAGGAAACATGAGTGTGCTGAGAACAAAAGAACGGAGTTTCCTACACATACAGACCATATCTAGTCCAACTCTGCCTCTTAAACTGATACAAAGCACAGGTCCTCTAACATCCAATGGTTGTCATTTCATATGAGAAACGTATGAGGTTCGTGAACGATGTAGTTCGTTTGAGGTGAAAAGTGACTGCCCTTACCTAAAACGAATTCTTGATTGTAGGAAGACACAGAGACTGGGTTTTAACTCCATTTCTGAAGGGAAACACACAGCATAGTTCTTATCCATGGATCACACTCTGCTTTAGAGCAAGAAACACGCTCTTGATTTCTAGATTCTCTAATACAGCAGGAAACGTGAGTGTGCTAAGAACAAATGAACGGTGTTTCCTACACATACGGACCATATCTAGTCCAACTCTGCCTCTGATATTGATACAAAGCACAGGTCCTCTAACATCCAATGCTTGTCAGTTAAGATGAGAAACATGTGAGCTTCGTGAACGATGTAGTTCGTTTGAGCTGTAAAGTATCGGCCCTTACCTAAAACGAATTCTTGATTGTAGGAAGACACAGAGACTGGGTTTTAACTCCATTTCTGAAGGGAAACACACAGCATAGTTCTCATCCATGGATCACACTCTGCTTTAGAGCAAAAAGCACGATCTTGTTTTCTAGATTCTCTAATACAGCAGGAAACAAGAGTGTGCTCAGAACAAAAGTACGGTGTTTCCTACACATACAGACCATATCTAGTTCAACTCTGCTTCTGAAACTGAAACAAACCACAGGTCCTCTAATATCAAATACTTGTCAGTTAAGATGAAAAACGTGTGAGGTTTGTGAATGACGTAGTTCATTTGAGCTGTAAAGTAACGGCCCTTAACTGAAACGAAGTCTTGTTTTTTAGGAAGACTCAGAGCCTGAAATTTAACTCCATTTCTGAAGTGAAACACACAGCAGAGTTCTCATCCATTGATCACACTCTGCTTTAGAGCAAGAAGCACACTCTAGCTTTCTAGACTCTCTAAGACAGCAGGAAACGTGAGTGTGCTAAGAAAAAATGAACGGTGTTTCCTACACATACGGACCATATCTAGTCCAACTCTGCCTCTGAAATTGATACAAAGCACAGGTCCTCTAACATCCAATGCTTGTCAGTTAAGATGAGAAACATGTGAGCTTCGTGAACGATGTAGTTCGTTTGAGCTGTAAAGTATCGGCCCTTACCTAAAACGAATTCTTGATTGTAGGAAGACACAGAGACTGGGTTTTAACTCCATTTCTGAAGGGAAACACACAGCATAGTTCTCATCCATGGATCACACTCTGCTTTAGAGCAAAAAGCACGATCTTGTTTTCTAGATTCTCTAATACAGCAGGAAACAAGAGTGTGCTCAGAACAAAAGAACGGTGTTTCCTACACATACAGACCATATCTAGTTCAAATCTGCTTCTGAAACTGAATCAAACCACAGGTCCACTAACATCCAATGCTTGTCATTTAAGATGAGAAACGTGTGAGCTTCGTGAACGATGTAGTTCGTTTACCTGTAAAGTAACTGCTCTTACCTGAAACGAAGTCTTGTTTTTTAGGAAGACTCAGAGCCTGAGATTTAACTCCATTTCTGAAGTGAAACACACAGCACAGTTCTCATCCATTGATCACACTCTGCTTTAGAGCAAGAAACACGCTCTAGCTTTCTAGTGTCTCTAAGACAGCAGGAAAAGTGAGTGTGCTGAGAACAAAAGAACGGTGTTTCCTACACATACAGACCATATCTATTCCAACTCTGTGTCTGAAACTGATACAAAGCACTTGTCCTCTAACATCTGATGCTTGTCAGTTAAGATGAGAAACGTGAGAGCTTCGTGAACGATGTAGTTTGTTTGAGCTGTAAAGTGACTGCCCTTACCTGAAACGAAGTAGTGCTTGTAGGAAGACACAGAGCCTGTGATTTAACTCCATTTCAGAAGGGAAACACACAGCATAGTTCTCATCCATGGATCACACTCTGCTTTAGCGCAAGAAGAACACTCTTGCTTTCTAGAATCTCTAATACAGCAGGAAACATGAGTGTGCTCAGAACAAAAGAACGGTGTTTCCTACACATACAGACCATATCTAGTTCAACTATGCTTCTGAAACTGAATCAAACCACAGGTCCTCTAACATCCAAGCTTGTCAGTTAAGATGAGTAACATGTGAGCTTCGTGAACGATGTAGTTTGTTTGAGCTGAAAAGTGACTGCCCTTACTTGAAACGATGTCTTGCTTGTAGGAAGACACAGAGCCTGGAATTTAACTCCATTTCTGAAGGGAAACACACAGCATAGTTCTCATCCATGGATCACACTCTGCTTTAGAACAAGAAGCACGCTCTTGCTTTCTAGAGTCTCTAAGACAGCAGGAAACATGAGTGTGCTGAGAACAAAAGAACGGAGTTTCCTACACATACAGACCATATCTAGTCCAACTCTGCCTCTTAAACTGATACAAAGCACAGGTCCTCTAACATCCAATGGTTGTCATTTCATATGAGAAACGTATGAGGTTCGTGAACGATGTAGTTCGTTTGAGGTGAAAAGTGACTGCCCTTACCTAAAACGAATTCTTGATTGTAGGAAGACACAGAGACTGGGTTTTAACTCCATTTCTGAAGGGAAACACACAGCATAGTTCTTATCCATGGATCACACTCTGCTTTAGAGCAAGAAACACGCTCTTGATTTCTAGATTCTCTAATACAGCAGGAAACGTGAGTGTGCTAAGAACAAATGAACGGTGTTTCCTACACATACGGACCATATCTAGTCCAACTCTGCCTCTGATATTGATACAAAGCACAGGTCCTCTAACATCCAATGCTTGTCAGTTAAGATGAGAAACATGTGAGCTTCGTGAACGATGTAGTTCGTTTGAGCTGTAAAGTATCGGCCCTTACCTAAAACGAATTCTTGGTTGTAGGAAGACACAGAGACTGGGTTTTAACTCCATTTCTGAAGGGAAACACACAGCATAGTTCTCATCCATGGATCACACTCTGCTTTAGAGCAAAAAGCACGATCTTGTTTTCTAGATTCTCTAATACTGCAGGAAACAAGAGTGTGCTCAGTACAAAAGTACGGTGTTTCCTACACATACAGACCATATCTAGTTCAACTCTGCTTCTGAAACTGAAACAAATCACAGGTCCTCTAATATCCAATGCTTGTCAGTTAAGATGAAAAACGTGTGAGCTTTGTGAACGACGTAGTTCGTTTGAGCTGTAAAGTAACGGCCCTTAAGTGAAACGAAGTCTTGTTTTTTAGGAAGACTCAGAGCCTGAAATTTAACTCCATTTCTGAAGTGAAACACACAGCAGAGTTCTCATCCATTGATCACACTCTGCTTCAGAGCAAGAAGCACACTCTAGCTTTCTAGAGTCTCTAAGACAGCAGGAAACGTGAGTGTGCTAAGAAAAAATGAACGGTGTTTCCTACACATACGGACCATATCTAGTCCAACTCTGCCTCTGAAATTGATACAAAGCACAGGTCCTCTAACATCCAATGCTTGTCAGTTAAGATGAGAAACATGTGAGCTTCGTGAACGATGTAGTTCGTTTGAGCTGTAAAGTATCGGCCCTTACCTAAAACGAATTCTTGATTGTAGGAAGACACAGAGACTGGGTTTTAACTCCATTTCTGAAGGGAAACACACAGCATAGTTCTCATCCATGGATCACACTCTGCTTTAGAGCAAAAAGCACGATCTTGTTTTCTAGATTCTCTAATACAGCAGGAAACAAGAGTGTGCTCAGAACAAAAGAACGGTGTTTCCTACACATACAGACCATATCTAGTTCAAATCTGCTTCTGAAACTGAATCAAACCACAGGTCCACTAACATCCAATGCTTGTCATTTAAGATGAGAAACGTGTGAGCTTCGTTAACGATGTAGTTCGTTTAGCTGTAAAGTAACTGCTCTCACCTGAAACGAAGTCTTGTTTTTTAGGAAGACTCAGAGCCTGAGATTTAACTCCATTTCTGAAGTGAAACACACAGCACAGTTCTCATCCATTGATCACACTCTGCTTTAGAGCAAGAAGCACGCTCTAGCTTTCTAGTGTCTCTAAGACAGCAGGAAAAGTGAGTGTGCTGAGAACAAAAGAACGGTGTTTCCTACACATACGGACCAGATCTATTCCAACTCTGCGTCTGAAACTGATACAAAGCACTTGTCCTCTAACATCTGATGCTTGTCAGTTAAGATGAGAAACGTGAGAGCTTCGTGAACGATGTAGTTTGTTTGAGCTGTAAAGTGACTGCCCTTACCTGAAACGAAGTAGTGCTTGTAGGAAGACACAGAGCCTGTGATTTAACTCCATTTCAGAAGGGAAACACACAGCATAGTTCTCATCCATGGATCACACTCTGCTTTAGCGCAAGAAGAACACTCTTGCTTTCTAGAATCTCTAATACAGCAGGAAACATGAGTGTGCTCAGAACAAAAGAACGGTGTTTCCTACACATACAGACCATATCTAGTTCAACTATGCTTCTGAAACTGAATCAAACCACAGGTCCTCTAACATCCAAGCTTGTCAGTTAAGATGAGTAACATGTGAGCTTCGTGAACGATGTAGTTTGTTTGAGCTGAATAGTGACTGCCCTTACTTGAAACGATGTCTTGCTTGTAGGAAGACACAGAGCCTGGAATTTAACTCCATTTCTGAAGGGAAACACACAGCATAGTTCTCATCCATGGATCACACTCTGCTTTAGAACAAGAAGCACGCTCTTGCTTTCTAGAGTTTCTAAGACAGCAGGAAACATGAGTGTGCTGAGAACAAAAGAACGGAGTTTCCTACACATACAGACCATATCTAGTCCAACTCTGCCTCTTAAACTGATACAAAGCACAGGTCCTCTAACATCCAATGGTTGTCATTTCATATGAGAAACGTATGAGCTTCGTGAACGATGTAGTTCGTTTGAGGTGAAAAGTGACTGCCCTTACCTAAAACGAATTCTTGATTGTAGCAAGACAAAGAGACTGGGTTTTAACTCCATTTCTGAAGGGAAACACACAGCATAGTTCTTATCCATGGATCACACTCTGCTTTAGAGCAAGAAACACGCTCTTGATTTCTAGATTCTCTAATACAGCAGGAAACGTGAGTGTGCTAAGAACAAATGAACGGTGTTTCCTACACATACGGACCATATCTAGTCCAACTCTGCCTCTGAAATTGATACAAAGCACAGTTCCTCTAACATCCAATGCTTGTCATTTAAGATGAGAAACATGTGAGCTTGAACGATGTAGTTCGTTTGAGCTGTAAAGTGACTGCCCTTACCTGAAACGAAGTAGTGCTTGTAGGAAGACACAGACCCTGGGATTTAACTCCATTTCAGAAGGGAAACACACAGCAGAGTTCTCATCCATGGATCACACTCTGCTTTAGCGCAAGAAGAACACACTTGCTTTCTAGAATCTCTAATACAGCAGGAAACATGAGTGTGCTCAGAACAAAAGAACAGTGTTTCCTACACATACAGACCATATCTAGTTCAAATCTGCTTCTGAAACTGAATCAAACCACAGGTCCTCTAACATCCAATGCTTGTCATTTAAGATGAGAAACGTGTGAGCTCCGTGAACGATGTAGTTCGTTTGAGCTGTAAAGTGACTGTCCTTACATGAAACGAAGTCTTGTTTTTTAGGAAGACTCAGAGCCTGAGATTTAACTCCATTTCTGAAGTGAAACACACAGCAGAGTTCTCATCCAGTGATCACACTCTGCTTTAGAGCAAGAAGCACGCTATAGCTTTCTAGAGTCTCTAGGACAGCAGGAAACCTGAGTGTGCTGAGAACAAAAGAACGGTGTTTCCGACACATACGGACCATATCAATTCCAACTCTGCTTCTAAAAGTGATACAAATCACTGGTCCTCTAACAGCCAATGCATGTCAGTTAAGATGAGAAACGAGTGAGCTTTGTGAAGGATGTAGTTCGTTTGAGCTGAAAAGTGACTGCCCTTACCTGAAAGGAAGTAGTGCTTGTAGGAAGACACAGAGCCTGGGATTTAACTCCACTTCTGAAGGGAAACACACAGCACAGTTCTGATATATAGATCACACTATACTTTAAAGCAAGAAGCACGCTCTTGCTTTCTAGAGTCTCTAATACAGCAGGAAAGTTGAGTGTGCTCAGAAAAAAAGAACGGTGTTTCCTACACATACAGACCATATCTAGTTCAAATCTGCTTCTGAAACTGAAACAAACCACAGGTCCTCTAATATCCAATGCTTGTCAGTTAAGATGAGAAACGTGTGAGCTTTGTGAACGACATAGTTCGTTTGAGCTGTAAAGTAACGGCCCTTAACTGAAACGAAGTCTTGTTTTTTAGGAAGACTCAGAGCCTGAGATTTAACTCCATATCTGAAGTGAAACACACAGCAGAGTTCTCATCCATTGATCACACTCTGCTTTAGAGCAAGAAGCACGCTCTAGCTTTCTAGAGTCTCTAAGACAGTAGGAAACGTGAGTGTGCTGAGAACAAAAGAACGGTGTTTCGCACACATATGGACCATATCTATTGCAACTCTGCTTCTGAAATTCATACAAAGCACAGGTCCTTTAACATCCAATGCTTGTCATTTAAAATGAGAAACGTGTGAGCTTTGAGAATGATGTAATTCGTTTGAGCTGAAAAGTGACTGCCCTTACCTGAAAAGAAGTAGTGCTTGTAGGAAGACACAGAGCCTGGGATTTAACTCCATTTCTGAAAGGAAACACACAGCATAGTACTCATCCATTGATCACACTCTGCTTTAGAGCAAGACGAACGCTCTTGCTTTCTAGAATCTCTAATAGAGCAGGAAGCTAGAGTGTGCTCCGAACAAATGAACGGTGTTTCCTAAACATACAGACCATATCTAGTTGAACTCTGCTTCGGAAACTGAAACAAACAACAGGTCCTCTACCATCCAATGCTTGGCAGTTAAGCTGAGAAACGTGTGAGCTTCGTGAACGATGTAGTTCGTTTGAGCTGAAAAGTGACTGCCCTTACCTGAAACGAAGTAGTGCTTGTAGGAAGACACAGCGCCTGGGATTTAACTCCATTTCTGAAAGGAAACACACAGCATAGTTCTCATCCATTGATCACACTCTGCTTTAGAGCAAGAAGAACGCTCTTGCTTTCTAGAATCTCTAATACAGCAGGAAACAAGAGTGTGCTCAGAACAAAAGAACGGTGTTTCCTACACATACAGACCATATCTAGTTCAACTCTGCTTCTGAAACTGAATCAAACCACAGGTCCACTAACATCCAATGCTTGTCATTTAAGATGAGAAACGTGTGAGCTTCGTGAACGATGTAGTTCGTTTAGCTGTAAAGTAACTGCTCTTACCTGAAACGAAGTCTTGTTTTTTAGGAAGACTCAGAGCCTGAGATTTAACTCCATTTCTGAAGTGAAACACACAGCACAGTTCTCATCCATTGATCACACTCTGCTTTAGAGCAAGAAGCACGCTCTAGCTTTCTAGAGTCTCTAAGACTGCAGGAAACGTGAGTGTGCTGAGAACAAAAGAACGGTGTTTCGTACACATATGGACCATATCTATTGCAACTCTGCTTCTGAAATTGATACAAAGCACTGGTCATCTAACATCCAAGCTTGTCAGTTAAGATGAGTAACATGTGAGCTTCGTGAACGATGTAGTTTGTTTGAGCTGAAAAGTGACTGCCCTTACTTGAAACGTAGTCTTGCTTGTAGGAAGACACAGAGCCTGGAATTTAACTCCATTTCTGAAGGGAAACACACAGCATAGTTCTCATCCATGGATCACACTCTGCTTTAGAACAAGAAGCACGCTCTTGCTTTCTAGAGTCTCTAATAGAGCAGGAAACATGAGTGTGCTAAGAACAAATGAACGGTGTTTCCTACACATACGGACCATATCTAGTCCAACTCTGCCTCTGAAATTGATACAAAGCACAGGTCCTCTAACATCCAATGCTTGTCAGTTAAGATGAGAAACATGTGAGCTTCGTGAACGATGTAGTTCGATTGAGCTGTAAAGTATCGGCCCTTACCTAAAACGAATTTTTGATTGTAGGAAGACACAGAGACTGGGTTTTAACTCCATTTCTGAAGGGAAACACACAGCATAGTTCTCATCCATGGATCACACTCTGCTTTAGAGCAAAAAGCACACTCTTGTTTTCTAGATTCTCTAATACAGCAGGAAACATGAGTGTGCTCAGAACAAAAGAACGGTGTTTCCTACACATACAGACCATATCTAGTTCAAATCTGCTTCTGAAACTGAATCAAACCACAGGTGCTCTAACATCCAATGCTTGTCATTTAAGATTAGAAACGTGTGAGCTTTGTGAACGATGTAGTTCGTTTAGCTGTAAAGTAACTGCTCTTACCTGAAATGAAGTCTTGTTTTTTAGGAAGACTCAGAGCCTGAGATTTAACTCCATTTCTGAAGTGAAACACACAGCACAGTCTCATCCATTGATCACACTCTGCTTTAGAGCAAGAAGCACGCTCTAGCTTTCTAGTGTCTCTAAGACAGCAGGAAAAGTGAGTGTGCTGAGAACAAAAGAACAGTGTTTCCTACACATATGGACCATATCTATTCCAACTCTGTGTCTGAAACTGATACAAAGCACTTGTCCTCTAACATCTGATGCTTGTCAGTTAAGATGAGAAACGTGTGAGTTCGTGAACGATATAGTTTGTTTGAGCTCTAAAGTGACTGCCCTTACCTGAAACGAAGTAGTGCTTGTAGGAAGACACAGAGCCTGGAATTTAACTCCATTTCTGAAGGGAAACACACAGCATAGTTCTCATCCATGGATCACACTCTGCTTTAGAACAAGAAGCACGCTCTTGCTTTCTAGAGTCTCTAAGACAGCAGGAAACATGAGTGTGCTGAGAACAAAAGAACGGAGTTTCCTACACATACAGACCATATCTAGTCCAACTTTGCCTCTTAAATTGATACAAAGCACAGGTCCTCTAACATCCAATGGTTGTCATTTCAGATGAGAAACATGTGAGCTTGAACGATGTAGTTCGTTTGAGGTGAAAAGTGACTGCCCTTACCTAAAACGAATTCTTGATTGTAGGAAGACACAGAGACTGGGTTTTAACTCCATTTCTGAAGGGAAACACACAGCATAGTTCTTATCCATGGATCACACTCTGCTTTAGAGCAAGAAACACGCTCTTGATTTCTAGATTCTCCAATACAGCAGGAAACGTGAGTGTGCTAAGAACAAATGAACGGTGTTTCCTACACATACGGACCATATCTAGTCCAACTCTGCCTCTGAAATTGATACAAAGCACAGTTCCTCTAACATCCAATGCTTATCAGTTAAGATGAGAAACATGTGAGCTTGAACGATGTAGTTCGTTTGAGCTGTAAAGTGACTGCCCTTACCTGAAACGAAGTAGTGCTTGTAGGAAGACACAGAGCCTGGGATTTAACTCCATTTCAGAAGGGAAACACACAGCAGAGTTCTCATCCATGGATCACACTCTGCTTTAGCGCAAGAAGAACACTCTTGCTTTCTAGAATCTCTAATACAGCAGGAAACATGAGTGTGCTCAGAACAAAAGAACAGTGTTTCCTACACATACAGACCATATCTAGTTCAAATCTGCTTCTGAAACTGAATCAAACCACAGGTCCTCTAACATCCAAGCTTGTCATTTAAGATGAGTAACATGTGAGCTTCGTGAACGATGTAGTTTGTTTGAGCTGAAAAGTGACTGCCCTTACTTGAAACGATGTCTTGCTTGTAGGAAGACACAGAGCCTGGAATTTAACTCCATTTCTGAAGGGAAACACACAGCATAGTTCTCATCCATGGATCACACTCTGCTTTAGAACAAGAAGCACGCTCTTGCTTTCTAGAGTCTCTAAGACAGCAGGAAACATGAGTGTGCTGAGAACAAAAGAATGGAGTTTCCTACACATACAGACCATATCTAGTCCAACTCTGCCTCTTAAACTGATACAAAGCACAGGTCCTCTAACATCCAATGGTTGTCATTTCATATGAGAAACGTATGAGCTTCGTGAACGATGTAGTTCGTTTGAGGTGAAAAGTGACTGCCCTTACCTAAAACGAATTCTTGATTGTAGGAAGACAAAGAGACTGGGTTTTAACTCCATTTCTGAAGGGAAACACACAGCATAGTTCTTATCCATGGATCACACTCTGCTTTAGAGCAAGAAACACGCTCTTGATTTCTAGATTCTCTAATACAGCAGGAAACGTGAGTGTGCTAAGAACAAATGAACGGTGTTTCCTACACATACGGACCATATCTAGTCCAACTCTGCCTCTGAAATTGATACAAAGCACAGTTCCTCTAACATCCAATGCTTGTCAGTTAAGATGAGAAACATGTGAGCTTGAACGATGTAGTTCGTTTGAGCTGTAAAGTGACTGCCCTTACCTGAAACGAAGTAGTGCTTGTAGGAAGACACAGAGCCTGGGATTTAACTCCATTTCAGAAGGGAAACACACAGCAGAGTTCTCATCCATGGATCACACTCTGCTTTAGCGCAAGAAGAACACACTTGCTTTCTAGAATCTCTAATACAGCAGGAAACATGAGTGTGCTCAGAACAAAAGAACAGTGTTTCCTACACATACAGACCATATCTAGTTCAAATCTGCTTCTGAAACTGAATCAAACCACAGGTCCTCTAACATCCAATGCTTGTCATTTAAGATGAGAAACGTGTGAGCTCCGTGAACGATGTAGTTCGTTTGAGCTGTAAAGTGACTGTCCTTACATGAAACGAAGTCTTGTTTTTTAGGAAGACTCAGAGCCTGAGATTTAACTCCATTTCTGAAGTGAAACACACAGCAGAGTTCTCATCCAGTGATCACACTCTGCTTTAGAGCAAGAAGCACGCTATAGCTTTCTAGAGTCTCTAGGACAGCAGGAAACCTGAGTGTGCTGAGAACAAAAGAACGGTGTTTCCGACACATACGGACCATATCAATTCCAACTCTGCTTCTAAAAGTGATACAAATCACTGGTCCTCTAACAGCCAATGCATGTCAGTTAAGATGAGAAACGAGTGAGCTTTGTGAAGGATGTAGTTCGTTTGAGCTGAAAAGTGACTGCCCTTACCTGAAAGGAAGTAGTGCTTGTAGGAAGACACAGAGCCTGGGATTTAACTCCACTTCTGAAGGGAAACACACAGCACAGTTCTGATATATAGATCACACTCTACTTTAGAGCAAGAAGCACGCTCTTGCTTTCTAGAGTCTCTAATACAGCAGGAAAGTTGAGTGTGCTCAGAAAAAAAGAACGGTGTTTCCTACACATACAGACCATATCTAGTTCAAATCTGCTTCTGAAACTGAAACAAAGCTCAGGTCCTCTAACATCCAATGCTGGTCAGTTAAGATGAGAAACGTGTGAGCTTCGTGAACGATGTAGGTCGTTTGAGATGAAAAGTGACTTCCCTTACCTGAAACGAAATAGTGCTTGTAGGGAGACTCAGAGCCTGGAATTTAACTCCATTTCTTAAGTGAAACACAGAGCAGAGTTCTCATCCATTGATCACACTCTGCTTTAGAGCAAGAAGCACGCTCTAGCTTTCTAGAGTCTCTAAGACTGCAGGAAACGTGAGTGTGCTGAGAACAAAAGAACGGTGTTTCGTACACATATGGACCATATCTATTGCAACTCTGCTTCTGAAATTGATACAAAGCACTGGTCATCTAACATCCAAGCTTGTCAGTTAAGATGAGTAACATGTGAGCTTCGTGAACGATGTAGTTTGTTTGAGCTGAAAAGTGACTGCCCTAACTTGAAACGTAGTCTTGCTTGTAGGAAGACACAGAGCCTGGAATTTAACTCCATTTCTGAAGGGAAACACACAGCATAGTTCTCATCCATGGATCACACTCTGCTTTAGAACAAGAAGCACGCTCTTGCTTTCTAGAGTCTCTAATAGAGCAGGAAACATGAGTGTGCTAAGAACAAATGAACGGTGTTTCCTACACATACGGACCATATCTAGTCCAACTCTGTCTCTGAAATTGATACAAAGCACAGGTCCTCTAACATCCAATGCTTGTCAGTTAAGATGAGAAACATGTGAGCTTCGTGAACGATGTAGTTCGATTGAGCTGTAAAGTATCGGCCCTTACCTAAAACGAATTTTTGATTGTAGGAAGACACAGAGACTGGGTTTTAACTCCATTTCTGAAGGGAAACACACAGCATAGTTCTCATCCATGGATCACACTCTGCTTTAGAGCAAAAAGCACACTCTTGTTTTCTAGATTCTCTAATACAGCAGGAAACATGAGTGTGCTCAGAACAAAAGAACGGTGTTTCCTACACATACAGACCATATCTAGTTCAAATCTGCTTCTGAAACTGAATCAAACCACAGGTGCTCTAACATCCAATGCTTGTCATTTAAGATTAGAAACGTGTGAGCTTTGTGAACGATGTAGTTCGTTTAGCTGTAAAGTAACTGCTCTTACCTGAAATGAAGTCTTGTTTTTTAGGAAGACTCAGAGCCTGAGATTTAACTCCATTTCTGAAGTGAAACACACAGCACAGTCTCATCCATTGATCACACTCTGCTTTAGAGCAAGAAGCACGCTCTAGCTTTCTAGTGTCTCTAAGACAGCAGGAAAAGTGAGTGTGCTGAGAACAAAAGAACAGTGTTTCCTACACATATGGACCATATCTATTCCAACTCTGTGTCTGAAACTGATACAAAGCACTTGTCCTCTAACATCTGATGCTTGTCAGTTAAGATGAGAAACGTGTGAGTTCGTGAACGATATAGTTTGTTTGAGCTCTAAAGTGACTGCCCTTACCTGAAACGAAGTAGTGCTTGTAGGAAGACACAGAGCCTGTAATTTAACTCCATTTCTGAAGGGAAACACACAGCATAGTTCTCATCCATGGATCACACTCTGCTTTAGAACAAGAAGCACGCTCTTGCTTTCTAGAGTCTCTAAGACAGCAGGAAACATGAGTGTGCTGAGAACAAAAGAACGGAGTTTCCTACACATACAGACCATATCTAGTCCAACTCTGCCTCTTAAATTGATACAAAGCACAGGTCCTCTAACATCCAATGGTTGTCATTTCAGATGAGAAACATGTGAGCTTGAACGATGTAGTTCGTTTGAGCTGAAAAGTGACTGCCCTTACCTAAAACGAATTCTTGATTGTAGGAAGACACAGAGACTGGGTTTTAACTCCATTTCTGAAGGGAAACACACAGCATAGTTCTTATCCATGGATCACACTCTGCTTTAGAGCAAGAAACACGCTCTTGATTTCTAGATTCTCTAATACAGCAGGAAACGTGAGTGTGCTAAGAACAAATGAACGGTGTTTCCTACACATACGGACCATATCTAGTCCAACTCTGCCTCTGAAATTGATACAAAGCACAGTTCCTCTAACATCCAATGCTTATCAGTTAAGATGAGAAACATGTGAGCTTGAACGATGTAGTTCGTTTGAGCTGTAAAGTGACTGCCCTTACCTGAAACGAAGTAGTGCTTGTAGGAAGACACAGAGCCTGGGATTTAACTCCATTTCAGAAGGGAAACACACAGCAGAGTTCTCATCCATGGATCACACTCTGCTTTAGCGCAAGAAGAACACTCTTGCTTTTTAGAATCTCTAATACAGCAGGAAACATGAGTGTGCTCAGAACAAAAGAACAGTGTTTCCTACACATACAGACCATATCTAGTTCAAATCTGCTTCTGAAACTGAATCAAACCACAGGTCCTCTAACATCCAAGCTTGTCATTTAAGATGAGTAACATGTGAGCTTCGTGAACGATGTAGTTTGTTTGAGCTGAAAAGTGACTGCCCTTACTTGAAACGATGTCTTGCTTGTAGGAAGACACAGAGCCTGGAATTTAACTCCATTTCTGAAGGGAAACACACAGCATAGTTCTCATCCATGGATCACACTCTGCTTTAGAACAAGAAGCACGCTCTTGCTTTCTAGAGTCTCTAAGACAGCAGGAAATATGAGTGTGCTGAGAACAAAAGAATGGAGTTTCCTACACATACAGACCATATCTAGTCCAACTCTGCCTCTTAAACTGATACAAAGCACAGGTCCTCTAACACCCAATGGTTGTCATTTCATATGAGAAACGTATGAGCTTCGTGAACGATGTAGTTCGTTTGAGGTGAAAAGTGACTGCCCTTACCTAAAACGAATTCTTGATTGTAGGAAGACAAAGAGACTGGGTTTTAACTCCATTTCTGAAGGGAAACACACAGCATAGTTCTTATCCATGGATCACACTCTGCTTTAGAGCAAGAAACACGCTCTTGATTTCTAGATTCTCTAATACAGCAGGAAACGTGAGTGTGCTAAGAACAAATGAACGGTGTTTCCTACACATACGGACCATATCTAGTCCAACTCTGCCTCTGAAATTGATACAAAGCACAGTTCCTCTAACATCCAATGCTTGTCAGTTAAGATGAGAAACATGTGAGCTTGAACGATGTAGTTCGTTTGAGCTGTAAAGTGACTGCCCTTACCTGAAACGAAGTAGTGCTTGTAGGAAGACCCAGACCCTGGGATTTAACTCCATTTCAGAAGGGAAACACACAGCAGAGTTCTCATCCATGGATCACACTCTGCTTTAGGGCAAGAAGAACACACTTGCTTTCTAGAATCTCTAATACAGCAGGAAACATGAGTGTGCTCAGAACAAAAGAACAGTGTTTCCTACACATACAGACCATATCTAGTTCAAATCTGCTTCTGAAACTGAATCAAACCACAGGTCCTCTAACATCCAATGCTTGTCATTTAAGATGAGAAACGTGTGAGCTCCGTGAACGATGTAGTTCGTTTGAGCTGTAAAGTGACTGTCCTTACATGAAACGAAGTCTTGTTTTTTAGGAAGACTCAGAGCCTGAGATTTAACTCCATTTCTGAAGTGAAACACACAGCAGAGTTCTCATCCAGTGATCACACTCTGCTTTAGAGCAAGAAGCACGCTATAGCTTTCTAGAGTCTCTAGGACAGCAGGAAACCTGAGTGTGCTGAGAACAAAAGAACGGTGTTTCCGACACATACGGACCATATCAATTCCAACTCTGCTTCTAAAAGTGATACAAATCACTGGTCCTCTAACAGCCAATGCATGTCAGTTAAGATGAGAAACGAGTGAGCTTTGTGAAGGATGTAGTTCGTTTGAGCTGAAAAGTGACTGCCCTTACCTGAAAGGAAGTAGTGCTTGTAGGAAGACACAGAGCCTGGGATTTAACTCCACTTCTGAAGGGAAACACACAGCACAGTTCTGATATATAGATCACACTCTACTTTAGAGCAAGATGCACGCTCTTGCTTTCTAGAGTCTCTAATACAGCAGGAAAGTTGAGTGTGCTCAGAAAAAAAGAACGGTGTTTCCTACACATACAGACCATATCTAGTTCAAATCTGCTTCTGAAACTGAAACAAACCACAGGTCCTCTAATATCCAATGCTTGTCAGTTAAGATGAGAAACGTGTGAGCTTTGTGAACGACATAGTTCGTTTGAGCTGTAAAGTAACGGCCCTTAACTGAAACGAAGTCTTGTTTTTTAGGAAGACTCAGAGCCTGAGATTTAACTCCATTTCTGAAGTGAAACACACAGCAGAGTTCTCATCCATTGATCACACTCTGCTTTAGAACAAGAAGCACGCTCTTGCTTTCTAGAGTCTCTAATAGAGCAGGAAACATGAGTGTGCTAAGAACAAATGAACGGTGTTTCCTACACATACGGACCATATCTAGTCCAACTCTGCCTCTGAAATTGATACAAAGCACAGGTCCTCTAACATCCAATGCTTGTCAGTTAAGATGAGAAACATGTGAGCTTCGTGAACGATGTAGTTCGATTGAGCTGTAAAGTATCGGCCCTTACCTAAAACGAATTTTTGATTGTAGGAAGACACAGAGACTGGGTTTTAACTCCATTTCTGAAGGGAAACACACAGCATAGTTCTCATCCATGGATCACACTCTGCTTTAGAGCAAAAAGCACACTCTTGTTTTCTAGATTCTCTAATACAGCAGGAAACATGAGTGTGCTCAGAACAAAAGAACGGTGTTTCCTACACATACAGACCATATCTAGTTCAAATCTGCTTCTGAAACTGAATCAAACCACAGGTGCTCTAACATCCAATGCTTGTCATTTAAGATTAGAAACGTGTGAGCTTTGTGAACGATGTAGTTCGTTTAGCTGTAAAGTAACTGCTCTTACCTGAAATGAAGTCTTGTTTTTTAGGAAGACTCAGAGCCTGAGATTTAACTCCATTTCTGAAGTGAAACACACAGCACAGTCTCATCCATTGATCACACTCTGCTTTAGAGCAAGAAGCACGCTCTAGCTTTCTAGTGTCTCTAAGACAGCAGGAAAAGTGAGTGTGCTGAGAACAAAAGAACAGTGTTTCCTACACATATGGACCATATCTATTCCAACTCTGTGTCTGAAACTGATACAAAGCACTTGTCCTCTAACATCTGATGCTTGTCAGTTAAGATGAGAAACGTGTGAGTTCGTGAACGATATAGTTTGTTTGAGCTCTAAAGTGACTGCCCTTACCTGAAACGAAGTAGTGCTTGTAGGAAGACACAGAGCCTGGAATTTAACTCCATTTCTGAAGGGAAACACACAGCATAGTTCTCATCCATGGATCACACTCTGCTTTAGAACAAGAAGCACGCTCTTGCTTTCTAGAGTCTCTAAGACAGCAGGAAACATGAGTGTGCTGAGAACAAAAGAACGGAGTTTCCTACACATACAGACCATATCTAGTCCAACTCTGCCTCTTAAATTGATACAAAGCACAGGTCCTCTAACATCCAATGGTTGTCATTTCAGATGAGAAACATGTGAGCTTGAACGATGTAGTTCGTTTGAGCTGTAAAGTGACTGCCCTTACCTGAAACGAAGTAGTGCTTGTAGGAAGACCCAGACCCTGGGATTTAACTCCATTTCAGAAGGGAAACACACAGCAGAGTTCTCATCCATGGATCACACTCTGCTTTAGGGCAAGAAGAACACACTTGCTTTCTAGAATCTCTAATACAGCAGGAAACATGAGTGTGCTCAGAACAAAAGAACAGTGTTTCCTACACATACAGACCATATCTAGTTCAAATCTGCTTCTGAAACTGAATCAAACCACAGGTCCTCTAACATCCAATGCTTGTCATTTAAGATGAGAAACGTGTGAGCTCCGTGAACGATGTAGTTCGTTTGAGCTGTAAAGTGACTGTCCTTACATGAAACGAAGTCTTGTTTTTTAGGAAGACTCAGAGCCTGAGATTTAACTCCATTTCTGAAGTGAAACACACAGCAGAGTTCTCATCCAGTGATCACACTCTGCTTTAGAGCAAGAAGCACGCTATAGCTTTCTAGAGTCTCTAGGACAGCAGGAAACCTGAGTGTGCTGAGAACAAAAGAACGGTGTTTCCGACACATACGGACCATATCAATTCCAACTCTGCTTCTAAAAGTGATACAAATCACTGGTCCTCTAACAGCCAATGCATGTCAGTTAAGATGAGAAACGAGTGAGCTTTGTGAAGGATGTAGTTCGTTTGAGCTGAAAAGTGACTGCCCTTACCTGAAAGGAAGTAGTGCTTGTAGGAAGACACAGAGCCTGGGATTTAACTCCACTTCTGAAGGGAAACACACAGCACAGTTCTGATATATAGATCACACTCTACTTTAGAGCAAGATGCACGCTCTTGCTTTCTAGAGTCTCTAATACAGCAGGAAAGTTGAGTGTGCTCAGAAAAAAAGAACGGTGTTTCCTACACATACAGACCATATCTAGTTCAAATCTGCTTCTGAAACTGAAACAAACCACAGGTCCTCTAATATCCAATGCTTGTCAGTTAAGATGAGAAACGTGTGAGCTTTGTGAACGACATAGTTCGTTTGAGCTGTAAAGTAACGGCCCTTAACTGAAACGAAGTCTTGTTTTTTAGGAAGACTCAGAGCCTGAGATTTAACTCCATTTCTGAAGTGAAACACACAGCAGAGTTCTCATCCATTGATCACACTCTGCTTTAGAACAAGAAGCACGCTCTTGCTTTCTAGAGTCTCTAATAGAGCAGGAAACATGAGTGTGCTAAGAACAAATGAACGGTGTTTCCTACACATACGGACCATATCTAGTCCAACTCTGCCTCTGAAATTGATACAAAGCACAGGTCCTCTAACATCCAATGCTTGTCAGTTAAGATGAGAAACATGTGAGCTTCGTGAACGATGTAGTTCGATTGAGCTGTAAAGTATCGGCCCTTACCTAAAACGAATTTTTGATTGTAGGAAGACACAGAGACTGGGTTTTAACTCCATTTCTGAAGGGAAACACACAGCATAGTTCTCATCCATGGATCACACTCTGCTTTAGAGCAAAAAGCACACTCTTGTTTTCTAGATTCTCTAATACAGCAGGAAACATGAGTGTGCTCAGAACAAAAGAACGGTGTTTCCTACACATACAGACCATATCTAGTTCAAATCTGCTTCTGAAACTGAATCAAACCACAGGTGCTCTAACATCCAATGCTTGTCATTTAAGATTAGAAACGTGTGAGCTTTGTGAACGATGTAGTTCGTTTAGCTGTAAAGTAACTGCTCTTACCTGAAATGAAGTCTTGTTTTTTAGGAAGACTCAGAGCCTGAGATTTAACTCCATTTCTGAAGTGAAACACACAGCACAGTCTCATCCATTGATCACACTCTGCTTTAGAGCAAGAAGCACGCTCTAGCTTTCTAGTGTCTCTAAGACAGCAGGAAAAGTGAGTGTGCTGAGAACAAAAGAACAGTGTTTCCTACACATATGGACCATATCTATTCCAACTCTGTGTCTGAAACTGATACAAAGCACTTGTCCTCTAACATCTGATGCTTGTCAGTTAAGATGAGAAACGTGTGAGTTCGTGAACGATATAGTTTGTTTGAGCTCTAAAGTGACTGCCCTTACCTGAAACGAAGTAGTGCTTGTAGGAAGACACAGAGCCTGGAATTTAACTCCATTTCTGAAGGGAAACACACAGCATAGTTCTCATCCATGGATCACACTCTGCTTTAGAACAAGAAGCACGCTCTTGCTTTCTAGAGTCTCTAAGACAGCAGGAAACATGAGTGTGCTGAGAACAAAAGAACGGAGTTTCCTACACATACAGACCATATCTAGTCCAACTCTGCCTCTTAAATTGATACAAAGCACAGGTCCTCTAACATCCAATGGTTGTCATTTCAGATGAGAAACATGTGAGCTTGAACGATGTAGTTCGTTTGAGCTGAAAAGTGACTGCCCTTACCTAAAACGAATTCTTGATTGTAGGAAGACACAGAGACTGGGTTTTAACTCCATTTCTGAAGGGAAACACACAGCATAGTTCTTATCCATGGATCACACTCTGCTTTAGAGCAAGAAACACGCTCTTGATTTCTAGATTCTCTAATACAGCAGGAAACGTGAGTGTGCTAAGAACAAATGAACGGTGTTTCCTACACATACGGACCATATCTAGTCCAACTCTGCCTCTGAAATTGATACAAAGCACAGTTCCTCTAACATCCAATGCTTATCAGTTAAGATGAGAAACATGTGAGCTTGAACGATGTAGTTCGTTTGAGCTGTAAAGTGACTGCCCTTACCTGAAACGAAGTAGTGCTTGTAGGAAGACACAGAGCCTGGGATTTAACTCCATTTCAGAAGGGAAACACACAGCAGAGTTCTCATCCATGGATCACACTCTGCTTTAGCGCAAGAAGAACACTCTTGCTTTCTAGAATCTCTAATACAGCAGGAAACATGAGTGTGCTCAGAACAAAAGAACAGTGTTTCCTACACATACAGACCATATCTAGTTCAAATCTGCTTCTGAAACTGAATCAAACCACAGGTCCTCTAACATCCAAGCTTGTCATTTAAGATGAGTAACATGTGAGCTTCGTGAACGATGTAGTATGTTTGAGCTGAAAAGTGACTGCCCTTACTTGAAACGATGTCTTGCTTGTAGGAAGACACAGAGCCTGGAATTTAACTCCATTTCTGAAGGGAAACACACAGCATAGTTCTCATCCATGGATCACACTCTGCTTTAGAACAAGAAGCACGCTCTTGCTTTCTAGAGTCTCTAAGACAGCAGGAAACATGAGTGTGCTGAGAACAAAAGAATGGAGTTTCCTACACATACAGACCATATCTAGTCCAACTCTGCCTCTTAAACTGATACAAAGCACAGGTCCTCTAACATCCAATGGTTGTCATTTCATATGAGAAACGTATGAGCTTCGTGAACGATGTAGTTCGTTTGAGGTGAAAAGTGACTGCCCTTACCTAAAACGAATTCTTGATTGTAGGAAGACAAAGAGACTGGGTTTTAACTCCATTTCTGAAGGGAAACACACAGCATAGTTCTTATCCATGGATCACACTCTGCTTTAGAGCAAGAAACACGCTCTTGATTTCTAGATTCTCTAATACAGCAGGAAACGTGAGTGTGCTAAGAACAAATGAACGGTGTTTCCTACACATACGGACCATATCTAGTCCAACTCTGCCTCTGAAATTGATACAAAGCACAGTTCCTCTAACATCCAATGCTTGTCAGTTAAGATGAGAAACATGTGAGCTTGAACGATGTAGTTCGTTTGAGCTATAAAGTGACTGCCCTTACCTGAAACGAAGTAGTGCTTGTAGGAAGACCCAGACCCTGGGATTTAACTCCATTTCAGAAGGGAAACACACAGCAGAGTTCTCATCCATGGATCACACTCTGCTTTAGCGCAAGAAGAACACACTTGCTTTCTAGAATCTCTAATACAGCAGGAAACATGAGTGTGCTCAGAACAAAAGAACAGTGTTTCCTACACATACAGACCATATCTAGTTCAAATCTGCTTCTGAAACTGAATCAAACCACAGGTCCTCTAACATCCAATGCTTGTCATTTAAGATGAGAAACGTGTGAGCTCCGTGAACGATGTAGTTCGTTTGAGCTGTAAAGTGACTGTCCTTACATGAAACGAAGTCTTGTTTTTTAGGAAGACTCAGAGCCTGAGATTTAACTCCATTTCTGAAGTGAAACACACAGCAGAGTTCTCATCCAGTGATCACACTCTGCTTTAGAGCAAGAAGCACGCTATAGCTTTCTAGAGTCTCTAGGACAGCAGGAAACCTGAGTGTGCTGAGAACAAAAGAACGGTGTTTCCGACACATACGGACCATATCAATTCCAACTCTGCTTCTAAAAGTGATACAAATCACTGGTCCTCTAACAGCCAATGCATGTCAGTTAAGATGAGAAACGAGTGAGCTTTGTGAAGGATGTAGTTCGTTTGAGCTGAAAAGTGACTGCCCTTACCTGAAAGGAAGTAGTGCTTGTAGGAAGACACAGAGCCTGGGATTTAACTCCACTTCTGAAGGGAAACACACAGCACAGTTCTGATATATAGATCACACTCTACTTTAGAGCAAGAAGCACGCTCTTGCTTTCTAGAGTCTCTAATACAGCAGGAAAGTTGAGTGTGCTCAGAAAAAAAGAACGGTGTTTCCTACACATACAGACCATATCTAGTTCAAATCTGCTTCTGAAACTGAAACAAACCACAGGTCCTCTAATATCCAATGCTTGTCAGTTAAGATGAGAAACGTGTGAGCTTTGTGAACGACATAGTTCGTTTGAGCTGTAAAGTAACGGCCCTTAACTGAAACGAAGTCTTGTTTTTTAGGAAGACTCAGAGCCTGAGATTTAACTCCATTTCTGAAGTGAAACACACAGCAGAGTTCTCATCCATTGATCACACTCTGCTTTAGAGCAAGAAGCACGCTCTAGCTTTCTAGAGTCTCTAAGACAGTAGGAAACGTGAGTGTGCTGAGAACAAAAGAACGGTGTTTCGTACACATATGGACCATATCTATTGCAACTCTGCTTCTGAAATTCATACAAAGCACAGGTCCTTTAACATCCAATGCTTGTCATTTAAAATGAGAAACGTGTGAGCTTTGAGAATGATGTAGTTCGTTTGAGCTGAAAAGTGACTGCCCTTACCTGAAAAGAAGTAGTGCTTGTAGGAAGACACAGAGCCTGGGATTTAACTCCATTTCTGAAAGGAAACACACAGCATAGTACTCATCCATTGATCACACTCTGCTTTAGAGCAAGACGAACGCTCTTGCTTTCTAGAATCTCTAATAGAGCAGGAAGCTAGAGTGTGCTCCAAACAAATGAACGGTGTTTCCTACACATACAGACCATATCTAGTTGAACTCTGCTTCGGAAACTGAAACAAACAACAGGACCTCTACCATCCAATGCTTGGCAGTTAAGCTGAGAAACGTGTGAGCTTCGTGAACGATGTAGTTCGTTTGAGCTGAAAAGTGACTGCCCTTACCTGAAACGAAGTACTGCTTGTAGGAAGACACAGCGCCTGGGATTTAACTCCATTTCTGAATGGAAACACACAGCATAGTTCTCATCCATTGATCACACTCTGCTTTAGAGCAAGAAGAACGCTCTTGCTTTCTAGAATCTCTAATACAGCAGGAAACAAGAGTGTGCTCAGAACAAAAGAACGGTGTTTCCTACACATACAGACCATATCTAGTTCAACTCTGCTTCTGAAACTGAATCAAACCACAGGTCCACTAACATCCAATGCTTGTCATTTAAGATGAGAAACGTGTGAGCTTCGTGAACGATGTAGTTCGTTTAGCTGTAAAGTAACTGCTCTTACCTGAAACGAAGTCTTGTTTTTTAGGAAGACTCAGAGCCTGAGATTTAACTCCATTTCTGAAGTGAAACACACAGCACAGTTCTCATCCATTGATCACACTCTGCTTTAGAGCAAGAAGCACGCTCTTGCATTCTAGAGTCTCTAATACAGCAGGAAACTTGAGTGTGCTCAGAAAAAAAGAACGGTGTTTCCTACACATACGGACCATATCCAGTTCAACTCTGCTTCTGAAACTGAAACAAAGCTCAGGTCCTCTAACATCCAATGCTGGTCAGTTAAGATGAGAAACGTGTGAGCTTCGTGAACGATGTAGGTCGTTTGAGATGAAAAGTGACTTCCCTTACCTGAAACGAAATAGTGCATGTAGGGAGACTCAGAGCCTGGAATTTAACTCAATTTCTTAAGTGAAACACAGAGCAGAGTTCTCATCCATTGATCACACTCTGCTTTAGAGCAAGAAGCACGCTCTAGCTTTCTAGAGTCTCTAAGACTGCAGGAAACGTGAGTGTGCTGAGAACAAAAGAACGGTGTTTCGTACACATATGGACCATATCTATTGCAACTCTGCTTCTGAAATTGATACAAAGCACTGGTCATCTAACATCCAAGCTTGTCAGTTAAGATGAGTAACATGTGAGCTTCGTGAACGATGTAGTTTGTTTGAGCTGAAAAGTGACTGCCCTTACTTGAAACGTAGTCTTGCTTGTAGGAAGACACAGAGCCTGGAATTTAACTCCATTTCTGAAGGGAAACACACAGCATAGTTCTCATCCATGGATCACACTCTGCTTTAGAACAAGAAGCACGCTCTTGCTTTCTAGAGTCTCTAATAGAGCAGGAAACATGAGTGTGCTAAGAACAAATGAACGGTGTTTCCTACACATACGGACCATATCTAGTCCAACTCTGCCTCTGAAATTGATACAAAGCACAGGTCCTCTAACATCCAATGCTTGTCAGTTAAGATGAGAAACATGTGAGCTTCGTGAACGATGTAGTTCAATTGAGCTGTAAAGTATCGGCCCTTACCTAAAACGAATTTTTGATTGTAGGAAGACACAGAGACTGGGTTTTAACTCCATTTCTGAAGGGAAACACACAGCATAGTTCTCATCCATGGATCACACTCTGCTTTAGAGCAAAAAGCACGCTCTTGTTTTCTAGATTCTCTAATACAGCAGGAAACATGAGTGTGCTCAGAACAAAAGAACGGTGTTTCCTACACATACAGACCATATCTAGTTCAAATCTGCTTCTGAAACTGAATCAAACCACAGGTGCTCTAACATCCAATGCTTGTCATTTAAGATTAGAAACGTGTGAGCTTTGTGAACGATGTAGTTCGTTTAGCTGTAAAGTAACTGCTCTTACCTGAAATGAAGTCTTGTTTTTTAGGAAGACTCAGAGCCTGAGATTTAACTCCATTTCTGAAGTGAAACACACAGCACAGTCTCATCCATTGATCACACTCTGCTTTAGAGCAAGAAGCACGCTCTAGCTTTCTAGTGTCTCTAAGACAGCAGGAAAAGTGAGTGTGCTGAGAACAAAAGAACAGTGTTTCCTACACATATGGACCATATCTATTCCAACTCTGTGTCTGAAACTGATACAAAGCACTTGTCCTCTAACATCTGATGCTTGTCAGTTAAGATGAGAAACGTGTGAGTTCGTGAACGATATAGTTTGTTTGAGCTCTAAAGTGACTGCCCTTACCTGAAACGAAGTAGTGCTTGTAGGAAGACACAGAGCCTGGAATTTAACTCCATTTCTGAAGGGAAACACACAGCATAGTTCTCATCCATGGATCACACTCTGCTTTAGAACAAGAAGCACGCTCTTGCTTTCTAGAGTCTCTAAGACAGCAGGAAACATGAGTGTGCTGAGAACAAAAGAACGGAGTTTCCTACACATACAGACCATATCTAGTCCAACTCTGCCTCTTAAATTGATACAAAGCACAGGTCCTCTAACATCCAATGGTTGTCATTTCAGATGAGAAACATGTGAGCTTGAACGATGTAGTTCGTTTGAGCTGAAAAGTGACTGCCCTTACCTAAAACGAATTCTTGATTGTAGGAAGACACAGAGACTGGGTTTTAACTCCATTTCTGAAGGGAAACACACAGCATAGTTCTTATCCATGGATCACACTCTGCTTTAGAGCAAGAAACACGCTCTTGATTTCTAGATTCTCTAATACAGCAGGAAACGTGAGTGTGCTAAGAACAAATGAACGGTGTTTCCTACACATACGGACCATATCTAGTCCAACTCTGCCTCTGAAATTGATACAAAGCACAGTTCCTCTAACATCCAATGCTTATCAGTTAAGATGAGAAACATGTGAGCTTGAACGATGTAGTTCGTTTGAGCTGTAAAGTGACTGCCCTTACCTGAAACGAAGTAGTGCTTGTAGGAAGACACAGAGCCTGGGATTTAACTCCATTTCAGAAGGGAAACACACAGCAGAGTTCTCATCCATGGATCACACTCTGCTTTAGCGCAAGAAGAACACTCTTGCTTTCTAGAATCTCTAATACAGCAGGAAACATGAGTGTGCTCAGAACAAAAGAACAGTGTTTCCTACACATACAGACCATATCTAGTTCAAATCTGCTTCTGAAACTGAATCAAACCACAGGTCCTCTAACATCCAAGCTTGTCATTTAAGATGAGTAACATGTGAGCTTCGTGAACGATGTAGTATGTTTGAGCTGAAAAGTGACTGCCCTTACTTGAAACGATGTCTTGCTTGTAGGAAGACACAGAGCCTGGAATTTAACTCCATTTCTGAAGGGAAACACACAGCATAGTTCTCATCCATGGATCACACTCTGCTTTAGAACAAGAAGCACGCTCTTGCTTTCTAGAGTCTCTAAGACAGCAGGAAACATGAGTGTGCTGAGAACAAAAGAATGGAGTTTCCTACACATACAGACCATATCTAGTCCAACTCTGCCTCTTAAACTGATACAAAGCACAGGTCCTCTAACATCCAATGGTTGTCATTTCATATGAGAAACGTATGAGCTTCGTGAACGATGTAGTTCGTTTGAGGTGAAAAGTGACTGCCCTTACCTAAAACGAATTCTTGATTGTAGGAAGACAAAGAGACTGGGTTTTAACTCCATTTCTGAAGGGAAACACACAGCATAGTTCTTATCCATGGATCACACTCTGCTTTAGAGCAAGAAACACGCTCTTGATTTCTAGATTCTCTAATACAGCAGGAAACGTGAGTGTGCTAAGAACAAATGAACGGTGTTTCCTACACATACGGACCATATCTAGTCCAACTCTGCCTCTGAAATTGATACAAAGCACAGTTCCTCTAACATCCAATGCTTGTCAGTTAAGATGAGAAACATGTGAGCTTGAACGATGTAGTTCGTTTGAGCTATAAAGTGACTGCCCTTACCTGAAACGAAGTAGTGCTTGTAGGAAGACCCAGACCCTGGGATTTAACTCCATTTCAGAAGGGAAACACACAGCAGAGTTCTCATCCATGGATCACACTCTGCTTTAGCGCAAGAAGAACACACTTGCTTTCTAGAATCTCTAATACAGCAGGAAACATGAGTGTGCTCAGAACAAAAGAACAGTGTTTCCTACACATACAGACCATATCTAGTTCAAATCTGCTTCTGAAACTGAATCAAACCACAGGTCCTCTAACATCCAATGCTTGTCATTTAAGATGAGAAACGTGTGAGCTCCGTGAACGATGTAGTTCGTTTGAGCTGTAAAGTGACTGTCCTTACATGAAACGAAGTCTTGTTTTTTAGGAAGACTCAGAGCCTGAGATTTAACTCCATTTCTGAAGTGAAACACACAGCAGAGTTCTCATCCAGTGATCACACTCTGCTTTAGAGCAAGAAGCACGCTATAGCTTTCTAGAGTCTCTAGGACAGCAGGAAACCTGAGTGTGCTGAGAACAAAAGAACGGTGTTTCCGACACATACGGACCATATCAATTCCAACTCTGCTTCTAAAAGTGATACAAATCACTGGTCCTCTAACAGCCAATGCATGTCAGTTAAGATGAGAAACGAGTGAGCTTTGTGAAGGATGTAGTTCGTTTGAGCTGAAAAGTGACTGCCCTTACCTGAAAGGAAGTAGTGCTTGTAGGAAGACACAGAGCCTGGGATTTAACTCCACTTCTGAAGGGAAACACACAGCACAGTTCTGATATATAGATCACACTCTACTTTAGAGCAAGAAGCACGCTCTTGCTTTCTAGAGTCTCTAATACAGCAGGAAAGTTGAGTGTGCTCAGAAAAAAAGAACGGTGTTTCCTACACATACAGACCATATCTAGTTCAAATCTGCTTCTGAAACTGAAACAAACCACAGGTCCTCTAATATCCAATGCTTGTCAGTTAAGATGAGAAACGTGTGAGCTTTGTGAACGACATAGTTCGTTTGAGCTGTAAAGTAACGGCCCTTAACTGAAACGAAGTCTTGTTTTTTAGGAAGACTCAGAGCCTGAGATTTAACTCCATTTCTGAAGTGAAACACACAGCAGAGTTCTCATCCATTGATCACACTCTGCTTTAGAGCAAGAAGCACGCTCTAGCTTTCTAGAGTCTCTAAGACAGTAGGAAACGTGAGTGTGCTGAGAACAAAAGAACGGTGTTTCGTACACATATGGACCATATCTATTGCAACTCTGCTTCTGAAATTCATACAAAGCACAGGTCCTTTAACATCCAATGCTTGTCATTTAAAATGAGAAACGTGTGAGCTTTGAGAATGATGTAGTTCGTTTGAGCTGAAAAGTGACTGCCCTTACCTGAAAAGAAGTAGTGCTTGTAGGAAGACACAGAGCCTGGGATTTAACTCCATTTCTGAAAGGAAACACACAGCATAGTACTCATCCATTGATCACACTCTGCTTTAGAGCAAGACGAACGCTCTTGCTTTCTAGAATCTCTAATAGAGCAGGAAGCTAGAGTGTGCTCCAAACAAATGAACGGTGTTTCCTACACATACAGACCATATCTAGTTGAACTCTGCTTCGGAAACTGAAACAAACAACAGGACCTCTACCATCCAATGCTTGGCAGTTAAGCTGAGAAACGTGTGAGCTTCGTGAACGATGTAGTTCGTTTGAGCTGAAAAGTGACTGCCCTTACCTGAAACGAAGTACTGCTTGTAGGAAGACACAGCGCCTGGGATTTAACTCCATTTCTGAATGGAAACACACAGCATAGTTCTCATCCATTGATCACACTCTGCTTTAGAGCAAGAAGAACGCTCTTGCTTTCTAGAATCTCTAATACAGCAGGAAACAAGAGTGTGCTCAGAACAAAAGAACGGTGTTTCCTACACATACAGACCATATCTAGTTCAACTCTGCTTCTGAAACTGAATCAAACCACAGGTCCACTAACATCCAATGCTTGTCATTTAAGATGAGAAACGTGTGAGCTTCGTGAACGATGTAGTTCGTTTAGCTGTAAAGTAACTGCTCTTACCTGAAACGAAGTCTTGTTTTTTAGGAAGACTCAGAGCCTGAGATTTAACTCCATTTCTGAAGTGAAACACACAGCACAGTTCTCATCCATTGATCACACTCTGCTTTAGAGCAAGAAGCACGCTCTTGCATTCTAGAGTCTCTAATACAGCAGGAAACTTGAGTGTGCTCAGAAAAAAAGAACGGTGTTTCCTACACATACGGACCATATCCAGTTCAACTCTGCTTCTGAAACTGAAACAAAGCTCAGGTCCTCTAACATCCAATGCTGGTCAGTTAAGATGAGAAACGTGTGAGCTTCGTGAACGATGTAGGTCGTTTGAGATGAAAAGTGACTTCCCTTACCTGAAACGAAATAGTGCATGTAGGGAGACTCAGAGCCTGGAATTTAACTCAATTTCTTAAGTGAAACACAGAGCAGAGTTCTCATCCATTGATCACACTCTGCTTTAGAGCAAGAAGCACGCTCTAGCTTTCTAGAGTCTCTAAGACTGCAGGAAACGTGAGTGTGCTGAGAACAAAAGAACGGTGTTTCGTACACATATGGACCATATCTATTGCAACTCTGCTTCTGAAATTGATACAAAGCACTGGTCATCTAACATCCAAGCTTGTCAGTTAAGATGAGTAACATGTGAGCTTCGTGAACGATGTAGTTTGTTTGAGCTGAAAAGTGACTGCCCTTACTTGAAACGTAGTCTTGCTTGTAGGAAGACACAGAGCCTGGAATTTAACTCCATTTCTGAAGGGAAACACACAGCATAGTTCTCATCCATGGATCACACTCTGCTTTAGAACAAGAAGCACGCTCTTGCTTTCTAGAGTCTCTAATAGAGCAGGAAACATGAGTGTGCTAAGAACAAATGAACGGTGTTTCCTACACATACGGACCATATCTAGTCCAACTCTGCCTCTGAAATTGATACAAAGCACAGGTCCTCTAACATCCAATGCTTGTCAGTTAAGATGAGAAACATGTGAGCTTCGTGAACGATGTAGTTCAATTGAGCTGTAAAGTATCGGCCCTTACCTAAAACGAATTTTTGATTGTAGGAAGACACAGAGACTGGGTTTTAACTCCATTTCTGAAGGGAAACACACAGCATAGTTCTCATCCATGGATCACACTCTGCTTTAGAGCAAAAAGCACGCTCTTGTTTTCTAGATTCTCTAATACAGCAGGAAACATGAGTGTGCTCAGAACAAAAGAACGGTGTTTCCTACACATACAGACCATATCTAGTTCAAATCTGCTTCTGAAACTGAATCAAACCACAGGTGCTCTAACATCCAATGCTTGTCATTTAAGATTAGAAACGTGTGAGCTTTGTGAACGATGTAGTTCGTTTAGCTGTAAAGTAACTGCTCTTACCTGAAATGAAGTCTTGTTTTTTAGGAAGACTCAGAGCCTGAGATTTAACTCCATTTCTGAAGTGAAACACACAGCACAGTCTCATCCATTGATCACACTCTGCTTTAGAGCAAGAAGCACGCTCTAGCTTTCTAGTGTCTCTAAGACAGCAGGAAAAGTGAGTGTGCTGAGAACAAAAGAACAGTGTTTCCTACACATATGGACCATATCTATTCCAACTCTGTGTCTGAAACTGATACAAAGCACTTGTCCTCTAACATCTGATGCTTGTCAGTTAAGATGAGAAACGTGTGAGTTCGTGAACGATATAGTTTGTTTGAGCTCTAAAGTGACTGCCCTTACCTGAAACGAAGTAGTGCTTGTAGGAAGACACAGAGCCTGGAATTTAACTCCATTTCTGAAGGGAAACACACAGCATAGTTCTCATCCATGGATCACACTCTGCTTTAGAACAAGAAGCACGCTCTTGCTTTCTAGAGTCTCTAAGACAGCAGGAAACATGAGTGTGCTGAGAACAAAAGAACGGAGTTTCCTACACATACAGACCATATCTAGTCCAACTCTGCCTCTTAAATTGATACAAAGCACAGGTCCTCTAACATCCAATGGTTGTCATTTCAGATGAGAAACATGTGAGCTTGAACGATGTAGTTCGTTTGAGCTGAAAAGTGACTGCCCTTACCTAAAACGAATTCTTGATTGTAGGAAGACACAGAGACTGGGTTTTAACTCCATTTCTGAAGGGAAACACACAGCATAGTTCTTATCCATGGATCACACTCTGCTTTAGAGCAAGAAACACGCTCTTGATTTCTAGATTCTCTAATACAGCAGGAAACGTGAGTGTGCTAAGAACAAATGAACGGTGTTTCCTACACATACGGACCATATCTAGTCCAACTCTGCCTCTGAAATTGATACAAAGCACAGTTCCTCTAACATCCAATGCTTATCAGTTAAGATGAGAAACATGTGAGCTTGAACGATGTAGTTCGTTTGAGCTGTAAAGTGACTGCCCTTACCTGAAACGAAGTAGTGCTTGTAGGAAGACACAGAGCCTGGGATTTAACTCCATTTCAGAAGGGAAACACACAGCAGAGTTCTCATCCATGGATCACACTCTGCTTTAGCGCAAGAAGAACACTCTTGCTTTCTAGAATCTCTAATACAGCAGGAAACATGAGTGTGCTCAGAACAAAAGAACAGTGTTTCCTACACATACAGACCATATCTAGTTCAAATCTGCTTCTGAAACTGAATCAAACCACAGGTCCTCTAACATCCAATGCTTGTCATTTAAGATGAGAAACGTGTGAGGTCCGTGAACGATGTAGTTCGTTTGAGCTGTAAAGTGACTATCCTTACATGAAACGAAGTCTTGTTTTTTAGGAAGACTCAGAGCCTGAGATTTAACTCCATTTCTGAAGTGAAACACACAGCAGAGTTCTCATCCAGTGATCACACTCTGCTTTAGAGCAAGAAGCACGCTCTAGCTTTCTAGAGTTTCTAAGAGAGCAGGAAACGTGAGTGTGCTGAGAAAAAAAGAACGGTGTTTCCTACACATACGGACCATATCCAGTTCAACTCTGCTTCTGAAACTGAAACAAAGCTCAGGTCCTCTAACATCCAATGCTGGTCAGTTAAGATGAGAAACGTGTGAGCTTCGTGAACGATGTAGGTCGTTTGAGATGAAAAGTGACTTCCCTTACCTGAAACGAAATAGTGCTTGTAGGGAGACTCAGAGCCTGGAATTTAACTCCATTTCTTAAGTGAAACACAGAGCAGAGTTCTCATCCATTGATCACACTCTGCTTTAGAGCAAGAAGCACGCTCTAGCTTTCTAGAGTCTCTAAGACTGCAGGAAACGTGAGTGTGATGAGAACAAAAGAACGGTGTTTCCTACACATATGGACCATATCTATTGCAACTCTGCTTCTGAAATTGATACAAAGCACTGGTCATCTAACATCCAAGCTTGTCAGTTAAGATGAGTAACATGTGAGCTTCGTGAACGATGTAGTTTGTTTGAGCTGAAAAGTGACTGCCCTTACTTGAAACGTAGTCTTGCTTGTAGGAAGACACAGAGCCTGGAATTTAACTCCATTTCTGAAGGGAAACACACAGCATAGTTCTCATCCATGGATCACACTCTGCTTTAGAACAAGAAGCACGCTCTTGCTTTCTAGAGTCTCTAAGACAGCAGGAAACATGAGTGTGCTGAGAACAAAAGAACGGAGTTTCCTACACATACAGACCATATCTAGTCCAACTCTGCCTCTTAAATTGATACAAAGCACAGGTCCTCTAACATCCAATGGTTGTCATTTCAGATGAGAAACATGTGAGCTTGAACGATGTAGTTCGTTTGAGCTGAAAAGTGACTGCCCTTACCTAAAACGAATTCTTGATTGTAGGAAGACACAGAGACTGGGTTTTAACTCCATTTCTGAAGGGAAACACACAGCATAGTTCTTATCCATGGATCACACTCTGCTTTAGAGCAAGAAACACGCTCTTGATTTCTAGATTCTCTAATACAGCAGGAAACGTGAGTGTGCTAAGAACAAATGAACGGTGTTTCCTACACATACGGACCATATCTAGTCCAACTCTGCCTCTGAAATTGATACAAAGCACAGTTCCTCTAACATCCAATGCTTATCAGTTAAGATGAGAAACATGTGAGCTTGAACGATGTAGTTCGTTTGAGCTGTAAAGTGACTGCCCTTACCTGAAACGAAGTAGTGCTTGTAGGAAGACACAGAGCCTGGGATTTAACTCCATTTCAGAAGGGAAACACACAGCAGAGTTCTCATCCAGTGATCACACTCTGCTTTAGAGCAAGAAACACGCTCTTGATTTCTAGATTCTCTAATACAGCAGGAAACGTGAGTGTGCTAAGAACAAATGAACGGTGTTTCCTACACATACGGACCATATCTAGTCCAACTCTGCCTCTGAAATTGATACAAAGCACAGTTCCTCTAACATCCAATGCTTATCAGTTAAGATGAGAAACATGTGAGCTTGAACGATGTAGTTCGTTTGAGCTGTAAAGTGACTGCCCTTACCTGAAACGAAGTAGTGCTTGTAGGAAGACACAGAGCCTGGGATTTAACTCCATTTCAGAAGGGAAACACACAGCAGAGTTCTCATCCATGGATCACACTCTGCTTTAGCGCAAGAAGAACACTCTTGCTTTCTAGAATCTCTAATACAGCAGGAAACATGAGTGTGCTCAGAACAAAAGAACAGTGTTTCCTACACATACAGACCATATCTAGTTCAAATCTGCTTCTGAAACTGAATCACACCACAGGTCCTCTAACATCCAATGCTTGTCATTTAAGATGAGAAACGTGTGAGGTCCGTGAACGATGTAGTTCGTTTGAGCTGTAAAGTGACTATCCTTACATGAAACGAAGTCTTGTTTTTTAGGAAGACTCAGAGCCTGAGATTTAACTCCATTTCTGAAGTGAAACACACAGCAGAGTTCTCATCCAGTGATCACACTCTGCTTTAGAGCAAGAAGCACGCTCTAGCTTTCTAGAGTTTCTAAGAGAGCAGGAAACGTGAGTGTGCTGAGAAAAAAAGAACGGTGTTTCGTACACATATGGACCATATCTATTGCAACTCTGCTTCTGAAATTGATACAAAGCACTGGTCATCTAACATCCAAGCTTGTCAGTTAAGATGAGTAACATGTGAGCTTCGTGAACGATGTAGTTAGTTTGAGCTGAAAAGTGACTGCCCTTACTTGAAACGAAGTCTTGCTTGTAGGAAGACACAGAGCCTGGAATTTAACTCCATTTCTGAAGGGAAACACACAGCATAGTTCTCATCCATGGATCACACTCTGCTTTAGAACAAGAAGCACGCACTTGCTTTCTAGAGTCTCTAGTAGAGCAGGAAACGTGAGTGTGCTAAGAACAAATGAATGGTGTTTCCTACACATACGGACCATATCTAGTCCAACTCTGCCTCTGAAATTGATACAAAGCACAGGTCCTCTAACATCCAATGCTTGTCAGTTAAGATGAGAAACGTGTGAGCTTCGTGAACGATGTAGTTCGATTGACCTGTAAAGTATCGGCCCTTACCTAAAACGAATTCTTGATTGTAGGAAGACACAGAGACTGGGTTTTAACTCTATTTCTGAAGGGAAACACACAGCATAGTTCTCATCCATGGATCACACTCTGCTTTAGAGCAAAAAGCATGCTCTTGTTTTCTAGATTCTCTAATACAACAGGAAACATGAGTGTGCTCAGAACAAAAGAACGGTGTTTCCTACACATACAGACCATATCTAGTTCAACTATGCTTCTGAAACTGAATCAAACCACAGGTCCTCTAACATCCAAGCTTGTCAGTTAAGATGAGTAATATGTGAGCTTCGTGAACGATGCAGTTAGTTTGAGCTGAAAAGTGACTGCCCTTACTTGAAACGATGTCTTGCTTGTAGGAAGACACAGAGCCTGGAATTTAACTCCATTTCTGAAGGGAAACACACAGCATAGTTCTCATCCATGGATCACACTCTGCTTTAGAACAAGAAGCACGCTCTTGCTTTCTAGAGTCTCTAATACAGCAGGAAAGTTGAGTGTGCTCAGAAAAAAAGAACGGTGTTTCCTACACATACAGACCATATCTAGTTCAAATCTGCTTCTGAATCTGAAACAAACCACAGGTCCTCTAATATCCAATGCTTGTCAGTTAAGATGAGAAACGTGTGAGCTTCGTGAACGACATAGTTCGTTTGAGCTGTAAAGTAACGGCCCTTAACTGAAACGAAGTCTTGTTTTTTAGGAAGACTCAGAGCCTGAGATTTAACTCCATTTCTGAAGTGAAACACACAGCACAGTTCTCGTCCATTGATCACACTCTGCTTTATAGCAAGAAGCACGCTCTAGCTTTCTAGAGTCTCTAAGACAGTAGGAAACGTGAGTGTGCTGAGAACAAAAGAACGGTGTTTCGTACACATATGGACCATATCTATTGCAACTCTGCTTCTGAAATTCATACAAAGCACAGGTCCTTTAACATCCAATGCTTGTCATTTAAAATGAGAAACGTGTGAGCTTTGAGAATGATGTAGTTCGTTTGAGCTGAAAAGTGACTGCCCTTACCTGAAACGAAGTAGTGCTTGTAGGAAGACACAGCGCCTGGGATTTAACTCCATTTCTGAAAGGAAACACACAGCATAGTTCTCATCCATTGATCACACTCTGCTTTAGAGCAAGAAGAACGCTCTTGCTTTCTAGAATCTCTAATTCAGCAAGAAACAAGAGTGTGCTCAGAACAAAAGAACGGTGTTTCCTACACATACAGACCATATCTAGTTCAACTCTGCTTCTGAAACTGAATCAAACCACAGGTCCACTAACATCCAATGCTTGTCATTTAAGATGAGAAACGTGTGAGCTTCGTGAACGATGTAGTTCGTTTAGCTGTAAAGTAACTGCTCTTACCTGAAAGGAAGTCTTGTTTTTTAGGAAGACTCAGAGCCTGAGATTTAACTCCATTTCTGAAGTGAAACACACAGCACAGTTCTCATCCATTGATCACACTCTGCTTTAGAGCAAGAAGCACGCTCTTGCATTCTAGAGTCTCTAATACAGCAGGAAACTTGAGTGTGCTCAGAAAAAAAGAACGGTGTTTCCTACACATACGGACCATATCCAGTTCAACTCTGCTTCTGAAACTGAAACAAAGCTCAGGTCCTCTAACATCCAATGCTGGTCAGTTAAGATGAGAAACGTGTGAGCTTCGTGAACGATGTAGGTCGTTTGAGATGAAAAGTGACTTCCCTTACCTGAAACGAAATAGTGCTTGTAGGGAGACTCAGAGCCTGGAATTTAACTCCATTTCTTAAGTGAAACACAGAGCAGAGTTCTCATCCATTGATCACACTCTGCTTTAGAGCAAGAAGCACGCTCTAGCTTTCTAGAGTCTCTAAGACTGCAGGAAACGTGAGTGTGATGAGAACAAAAGAACGGTGTTTCCTACACATATGGACCATATCTATTGCAACTCTGCTTCTGAAATTGATACAAAGCACTGGTCATCTAACATCCAAGCTTGTCAGTTAAGATGAGTAACATGTGAGCTTCGTGAACGATGTAGTTTGTTTGAGCTGAAAAGTGACTGCCCTTACTTGAAACGTAGTCTTGCTTGTAGGAAGACACAGAGCCTGGAATTTAACTCCATTTCTGAAGGGAAACACACAGCATAGTTCTCATCCATGGATCACACTCTGCTTTAGAACAAGAAGCACGCTCTTGCTTTCTAGAGTCTCTAAGACAGCAGGAAACATGAGTGTGCTGAGAACAAAAGAACGGAGTTTCCTACACATACAGACCATATCTAGTCCAACTCTGCCTCTTAAATTGATACAAAGCACAGGTCCTCTAACATCCAATGGTTGTCATTTCAGATGAGAAACATGTGAGCTTGAACGTTGTAGTTCGTTTGAGCTGAAAAGTGACTGCCCTTACCTAAAACGAATTCTTGATTGTAGGAAGACACAGAGACTGGGTTTTAACTCCATTTCTGAAGGGAAACACACAGCATAGTTCTTATCCATGGATCACACTCTGCTTTAGAGCAAGAAACACGCTCTTGATTTCTAGATTCTCTAATACAGCAGGAAACGTGAGTGTGCTAAGAACAAATGAACGGTGTTTCCTACACATACGGACCATATCTAGTCCAACTCTGCCTCTGAAATTGATACAAAGCACTTGTCCTCTAACATCTGATGCTTGTCAGTTAAGATGAGAAACGTGAGAGCTTCGTGAACGATGTAGTTTGTTTGAGCTGTAAAGTGACTGCCCTTACCTGAAACGAAGTAGTGCTTGTAGGAAGACACAGAGCCTGGGATTTAACTCCATTTCAGAAGGGAAACACACAGCAGAGTTCTCATCCATGGATCACACTCTGCTTTAGCGCAAGAAGAACACTCTTGCTTTCTAGAATCTCTAATACAGCAGGAAACATGAGTGTGCTCAGAACAAAAGAACAGTGTTTCCTACACATACAGACCATATCTAGTTCAAATCTGCTTCTGAAACTGAATCAAACCACAGGTCCTCTAACATCCAATGCTTGTCATTTAAGATGAGAAACGTGTGAGGTCCGTGAACGATGTAGTTCGTTTGAGCTGTAAAGTGACTATCCTTACATGAAACGAAGTCTTGTTTTTTAGGAAGACTCAGAGCCTGAGATTTAACTCCATTTCTGAAGTGAAACACACAGCAGAGTTCTCATCCAGTGATCACACTCTGCTTTAGAGCAAGAAGCACGCTCTAGCTTTCTAGAGTTTCTAAGAGAGCAGGAAACGTGAGTGTGCTGAGAAAAAAAGAACGGTGTTTCGTACACATATGGACCATATCTATTGCAACTCTGCTTCTGAAATTGATACAAAGCACTGGTCATCTAACATCCAAGCTTGTCAGTTAAGATGAGTAACATGTGAGCTTCGTGAACGATGTAGTTAGTTTGAGCTGAAAAGTGACTGCCCTTACTTGAAACGAAGTCTTGCTTGTAGGAAGACACAGAGCCTGGAATTTAACTCCATTTCTGAAGGGAAACACACAGCATAGTTCTCATCCATGGATCACACTCTGCTTTAGAACAAGAAGCACGCACTTGCTTTCTAGAGTCTCTAGTAGAGCAGGAAACGTGAGTGTGCTAAGAACAAATGAACGGTGTTTCCTACACATACGGACCATATCTAGTCCAACTCTGCCTCTGAAATTGATACAAAGCACAGGTCCTCTAACATCCAATGCTTGTCAGTTAAGATGAGAAACGTGTGAGCTTCGTGAACGATGTAGTTCGATTGACCTGTAAAGTATCGGCCCTTACCTAAAACGAATTCTTGATTGTAGGAAGACACAGAGACTGGGTTTTAACTCTATTTCTGAAGGGAAACACACAGCATAGTTCTCATCCATGGATCACACTCTGCTTTAGAGCAAAAAGCATGCTCTTGTTTTCTAGATTCTCTAATACAACAGGAAACATGAGTGTGCTCAGAACAAAAGAACGGTGTTTCCTACACATACAGACCATATCTAGTTCAACTATGCTTCTGAAACTGAATCAAACCACAGGTCCTCTAACATCCAAGCTTGTCAGTTAAGATGAGTAATATGTGAGCTTCGTGAACGATGCAGTTAGTTTGAGCTGAAAAGTGACTGCCCTTACTTGAAACGATGTCTTGCTTGTAGGAAGACACAGAGCCTGGAATTTAACTCCATTTCTGAAGGGAAACACACAGCATAGTTCTCATCCATGGATCACACTCTGCTTTAGAACAAGAAGCACGCTCTTGCTTTCTAGAGTCTCTAATACAGCAGGAAAGTTGAGTGTGCTCAGAAAAAAAGAACGGTGTTTCCTACACATACAGACCATATCTAGTTCAAATCTGCTTCTGAATCTGAAACAAACCACAGGTCCTCTAATATCCAATGCTTGTCAGTTAAGATGAGAAACGTGTGAGCTTCGTGAACGACATAGTTCGTTTGAGCTGTAAAGTAACGGCCCTTAACTGAAACGAAGTCTTGTTTTTTAGGAAGACTCAGAGCCTGAGATTTAACTCCATTTCTGAAGTGAAACACACAGCACAGTTCTCGTCCATTGATCACACTCTGCTTTATAGCAAGAAGCACGCTCTAGCTTTCTAGAGTCTCTAAGACAGTAGGAAACGTGAGTGTGCTGAGAACAAAAGAACGGTGTTTCGTACACATATGGACCATATCTATTGCAACTCTGCTTCTGAAATTCATACAAAGCACAGGTCCTTTAACATCCAATGCTTGTCATTTAAAATGAGAAACGTGTGAGCTTTGAGAATGATGTAGTTCGTTTGAGCTGAAAAGTGACTGCCCTTACCTGAAACGAAGTAGTGCTTGTAGGAAGACACAGCGCCTGGGATTTAACTCCATTTCTGAAAGGAAACACACAGCATAGTTCTCATCCATTGATCACACTCTGCTTTAGAGCAAGAAGAACGCTCTTGCTTTCTAGAATCTCTAATTCAGCAAGAAACAAGAGTGTGCTCAGAACAAAAGAACGGTGTTTCCTACACATACAGACCATATCTAGTTCAACTCTGCTTCTGAAACTGAATCAAACCACAGGTCCACTAACATCCAATGCTTGTCATTTAAGATGAGAAACGTGTGAGCTTCGTGAACGATGTAGTTCGTTTAGCTGTAAAGTAACTGCTCTTACCTGAAAGGAAGTCTTGTTTTTTAGGAAGACTCAGAGCCTGAGATTTAACTCCATTTCTGAAGTGAAACACACAGCACAGTTCTCATCCATTGATCACACTCTGCTTTAGAGCAAGAAGCACGCTCTTGCATTCTAGAGTCTCTAATACAGCAGGAAACTTGAGTGTGCTCAGAAAAAAAGAACGGTGTTTCCTACACATACGGACCATATCCAGTTCAACTCTGCTTCTGAAACTGAAACAAAGCTCAGGTCCTCTAACATCCAATGCTGGTCAGTTAAGATGAGAAACGTGTGAGCTTCGTGAACGATGTAGGTCGTTTGAGATGAAAAGTGACTTCCCTTACCTGAAACGAAATAGTGCTTGTAGGGAGACTCAGAGCCTGGAATTTAACTCCATTTCTTAAGTGAAACACAGAGCAGAGTTCTCATCCATTGATCACACTCTGCTTTAGAGCAAGAAGCACGCTCTAGCTTTCTAGAGTCTCTAAGACTGCAGGAAACGTGAGTGTGATGAGAACAAAAGAACGGTGTTTCCTACACATATGGACCATATCTATTGCAACTCTGCTTCTGAAATTGATACAAAGCACTGGTCATCTAACATCCAAGCTTGTCAGTTAAGATGAGTAACATGTGAGCTTCGTGAACGATGTAGTTTGTTTGAGCTGAAAAGTGACTGCCCTTACTTGAAACGTAGTCTTGCTTGTAGGAAGACACAGAGCCTGGAATTTAACTCCATTTCTGAAGGGAAACACACAGCATAGTTCTCATCCATGGATCACACTCTGCTTTAGAACAAGAAGCACGCTCTTGCTTTCTAGAGTCTCTAAGACAGCAGGAAACATGAGTGTGCTGAGAACAAAAGAACGGAGTTTCCTACACATACAGACCATATCTAGTCCAACTCTGCCTCTTAAATTGATACAAAGCACAGGTCCTCTAACATCCAATGGTTGTCATTTCAGATGAGAAACATGTGAGCTTGAACGTTGTAGTTCGTTTGAGCTGAAAAGTGACTGCCCTTACCTAAAACGAATTCTTGATTGTAGGAAGACACAGAGACTGGGTTTTAACTCCATTTCTGAAGGGAAACACACAGCATAGTTCTTATCCATGGATCACACTCTGCTTTAGAGCAAGAAACACGCTCTTGATTTCTAGATTCTCTAATACAGCAGGAAACGTGAGTGTGCTAAGAACAAATGAACGGTGTTTCCTACACATACGGACCATATCTAGTCCAACTCTGCCTCTGAAATTGATACAAAGCACTTGTCCTCTAACATCTGATGCTTGTCAGTTAAGATGAGAAACGTGAGAGCTTCGTGAACGATGTAGTTTGTTTGAGCTGTAAAGTGACTGCCCTTACCTGAAACGAAGTAGTGCTTGTAGGAAGACACAGAGCCTGGGATTTAACTCCATTTCAGAAGGGAAACACACAGCAGAGTTCTCATCCATGGATCACACTCTGCTTTAGCGCAAGAAGAACACTCTTGCTTTCTAGAATCTCTAATACAGCAGGAAACATGAGTGTGCTCAGAACAAAAGAACAGTGTTTCCTACACATACAGACCATATCTAGTTCAAATCTGCTTCTGAAACTGAATCAAACCACAGGTCCTCTAACATCCACGCTTGTCATTTAAGATGAGTAACATGTGAGCTTCGTGAACGATGTAGTTCGTTTGAGCTGAAAAGTGACTGCCCTTACTTGAAACGATGTCTTGCTTGTAGGAAGACACAGAGCCTGGAATTTAACTCCATTTCTGAAGGGAAACACACAGCATAGTTCTCATCCATGGATCACACTCTGCTTTAGAACAAGAAGCACGCTCTTGCTTTCTAGAGTCTCTAAGACAGCAGGAAACATGAGTGTGCTGAGAACAAAAGAACGGAGTTTCCTACACATACAGACCATATCTAGTCCAACTCTGCCTCTTAAACTGATACAAAGCACAGGTCCTCTAACATCCAATGGTTGTCATTTCATATGAGAAACGTATGAGCTTCGTGAACGATGTAGTTCGTTTGAGGTGAAAAGTGACTGCCCTTACCTAAAACGAATTCTTGATTGTAGGAAGACAAAGAGACTGGGTTTTAACTCCATTTCTGAAGGGAAACACACAGCATAGTTCTTATCCATGGATCACACTCTGCTTTAGAGCAAGAAACACGCTCTTGATTTCTAGATTCTCTAATACAGCAGGAAACGTGAGTGTGCTAAGAACAAATGAACGGTGTTTCCTACACATACGGACCATATCTAGTCCAACTCTGCCTCTGAAATTGATACAAAGCACAGTTCCTCTAACATCCAATGCTTGTCAGTTAAGATGAGAAACATGTGAGCTTGAACGATGTAGTTCGTTTGAGCTGTAAAGTGACTGCCCTTACCTGAAACGAAGTAGTGCTTGTAGGAAGACACAGACCCTGGGATTTAACTCCATTTCAGAAGGGAAACACACAGCAGAGTTCTCATCCATGGATCACACTCTGCTTTAGCGCAAGAAGAACACACTTGCTTTCTAGAATCTCTAATACAACAGGAAACATGAGTGTGCTCAGAACAAAAGAACAGTGTTTCCTACACATACAGACCATATCTAGTTCAAATCTGCTTCTGAAACTGAATCAAACCACAGGTCCTCTAACATCCAATGCTTGTCATTTAAGATGAGAAACGTGTGAGCTCCGTGAACGATGTAGTTCGTTTGAGCTGTAAAGTGACTGTCCTTACATGAAACGAAGTCTTGTTTTTTAGGAAGACTCAGAGCCTGAGATTTAACTCCATTTCTGAAGTGAAACACACAGCAGAGTTCTCATCCAGTGATCACACTCTGCTTTAGAGCAAGAAGCACGCTATAGCTTTCTAGAGTCTCTAGGACAGCAGGAAACCTGAGTGTGCTGAGAACAAAAGAACGGTGTTTCCGACACATACGGACCATATCAATTCCAACTCTGCTTCTAAAAGTGATACAAATCACTGGTCCTCTAACAGCCAATGCATGTCAGTTAAGATGAGAAACGAGTGAGCTTTGTGAAGGATGTAGTTCGTTTGAGCTGAAAAGTGACTGCCCTTACCTGAAAGGAAGTAGTGCTTGTAGGAAGACACAGAGCCTGGGATTTAACTCCACTTCTGAAGGGAAACACACAGCACAGTTCTGATATATAGATCACACTCTACTTTAGAACAAGAAGCACGCTCTTGCTTTCTAGAGTCTCTAATACAGCAGGAAAGTTGAGTGTGCTCAGAAAAAAAGCACGGTGTTTCCTACACATACAGACCATATCTAGTTCAAATCTGCTTCTGAAACTGAAACAAACCACAGGTCCTCTAATATCCAATGCTTGTCAGTTAAGATGAGAAACGTGTGAGCTTTGTGAACGACATAGTTCGTTTGAGCTGTAAAGTAACGGCCCTTAACTGAAACGAAGTCTTGTTTTTTAGGAAGACTCAGAGCCTGAGATTTAACTCCATTTCTGAAGTGAAACACACAGCAGAGTTCTCATCCATTGATCACACTCTGCTTTAGAGCAAGAAGCACGCTCTAGCTTTCTAGAGTCTCTAAGACAGTAGGAAACGTGAGTGTGCTGAGAACAAAAGAACGGTGTTTCGTACACATATGGACCATATCTATTGCAACTCTGCTTCTGAAATTCATACAAAGCACAGGTCCTTTAACATCCAATGCTTGTCATTTAAAATGAGAAACGTGTGAGCTTTGAGAATGATGTAGTTCGTTTGAGCTGAAAAGTGACTGCCCTTACCTGAAAAGAAGTAGTGCTTGTAGGAAGACACAGAGCCTGGGATTTAACTCCATTTCTGAAAGGAAACACACAGCATAGTACTCATCCATTGATCACACTCTGCTTTAGAGCAAGACGAACGCTCTTGCTTTCTAGAATCTCTAATAGAGCAGGAAGCTAGAGTGTGCTCCGAACAAATGAACGGTGTTTCCTACACATACAGACCATATCTAGTTGAACTCTGCTTCGGAAACTGAAACAAACAACAGGTCCTCTACCATCCAATGCTTGGCAGTTAAGCTGAGAAACGTGTGAGCTTCGTGAACGATGTAGTTCGTTTGAGCTGAAAAGTGACTGCCCTTACCTGAAACGAAGTAGTGCTTGTAGGAAGACACAGCGCCTGGGATTTAACTCCATTTCTGAAAGGAAACACACAGCATAGTTCTCATCCATTGATCACACTCTGCTTTAGAGCAAGAAGAACGCTCTTGCTTTCTAGAATCTCTAATACAGCAGGAAACAAGAGTGTGCTCAGAACAAAAGAACGGTGTTTCCTACACATACAGACCATATCTAGTTCAACTCTGCTTCTGAAACTGAATCAAACCACAGGTCCACTAACATCCAATGCTTGTCATTTAAGATGAGAAACGTGTGAGCTTCGTGAACGATGTAGTTCGTTTAGCTGTAAAGTAACTGCTCTTACCTGAAACGAAGTCTTGTTTTTTAGGAAGACTCAGAGCCTGAGATTTAACTCCATTTCTGAAGTGAAACACACAGCACAGTTCTCATCCATTGATCACACTCTGCTTTAGAGCAAGAAGCACGCTCTTGCATTCTAGAGTCTCTAATACAGCAGGAAACTTGAGTGTGCTCAGAAAAAAAGAACGGTGTTTCCTACACATACGGACCATATCCAGTTCAACTCTGCTTCTGAAACTGAAACAAAGCTCAGGTCCTCTAACATCCAATGCTGGTCAGTTAAGATGAGAAACGTGTGAGCTTCGTGAACGATGTAGGTCGTTTGAGATGAAAAGTGACTTCCCTTACCTGAAACGAAATAGTGCTTGTAGGGAGACTCAGACCCTGGAATTTAACTCCATTTCTTAAGTGAAACACAGAGCAGAGTTCTCATCCATTGATCACACTCTGCTTTAGAGCAAGAAGCACGCTCTAGCTTTCTAGAGTCTCTAAGACTGCAGGAAACGTGAGTGTGCTGAGAACAAAAGAACGGTGTTTCGTACACATATGGACCATATCTATTGCAACTCTGCTTCTGAAATTGATACAAAGCACTGGTCATCTAACATCCAAGCTTGTCAGTTAAGATGAGTAACATGTGAGCTTCGTGAACGATGTAGTTTGTTTGAGCTGAAAAGTGACTGCCCTTACTTGAAACGTAGTCTTGCTTGTAGGAAGACACAGAGCCTGGAATTTAACTCCATTTCTGAAGGGAAACACACAGCATAGTTCTCATCCATGGATCACACTCTGCTTTAGAACAAGAAGCACGCTCTTGCTTTCTAGAGTCTCTAATAGAGCAGGAAACATGAGTGTGCTAAGAACAAATGAACGGTGTTTCCTACACATACGGACCATATCTAGTCCAACTCTGCCTCTGAAATTGATACAAAGCACAGGTCCTCTAACATCCAATGCTTGTCAGTTAAGATGAGAAACATGTGAGCTTCGTGAACGATGTAGTTCGATTGAGCTGTAAAGTATCGGCCCTTACCTAAAACGAATTTTTGATTGTAGGAAGACACAGAGACTGGGTTTTAACTCCATTTCTGAAGGGAAACACACAGCATAGTTCTCATCCATGGATCACACTCTGCTTTAGAGCAAAAAGCACGCTCTTGTTTTCTAGATTCTCTAATACAGCAGGAAACATGAGTGTGCTCAGAACAAAAGAACGGTGTTTCCTACACATACAGACCATATCTAGTTCAAATCTGCTTCTGAAACTGAATCAAACCACAGGTGCTCTAACATCCAATGCTTGTCATTTAAGATTAGAAACGTGTGAGCTTTGTGAACGATGTAGTTCGTTTAGCTGTAAAGTAACTGCTCTTACCTGAAATGAAGTCTTGTTTTTTAGGAAGACTCAGAGCCTGAGATTTAACTCCATTTCTGAAGTGAAACACACAGCACAGTCTCATCCATTGATCACACTCTGCTTTAGAGCAAGAAGCACGCTCTAGCTTTCTAGTGTCTCTAAGACAGCAGGAAAAGTGAGTGTGCTGAGAACAAAAGAACAGTGTTTCCTACACATATGGACCATATCTATTCCAACTCTGTGTCTGAAACTGATACAAAGCACTTGTCCTCTAACATCTGATGCTTGTCAGTTAAGATGAGAAACGTGTGAGTTCGTGAACGATATAGTTTGTTTGAGCACTAAAGTGACTGCCCTTACCTGAAACGAAGTAGTGCTTGTAGGAAGACACAGAGCCTGGAATTTAACTCCATTTCTGAAGGGAAACACACAGCATAGTTCTCATCCATGGATCACACTCTGCTTTAGAACAAGAAGCACGCTCTTGCTTTCTAGAGTCTCTAAGACAGCAGGAAACATGAGTGTGCTGAGAACAAAAGAACGGAGTTTCCTACACATACAGACCATATCTAGTCCAACTCTGCCTCTTAAATTGATACAAAGCACAGGTCCTCTAACATCCAATGGTTGTCATTTCAGATGAGAAACATGTGAGCTTGAACGATGTAGTTCGTTTGAGCTGAAAAGTGACTGCCCTTACCTAAAACGAATTCTTGATTGTAGGAAGACACAGAGACTGGGTTTTAACTCCATTTCTGAAGGGAAAAACACAGCATAGTTCTTATCCATGGATCACACTCTGCTTTAGAGCAAGAAACACGCTCTTGATTTCTAGATTCTCTAATACAGCAGGAAACGTGAGTGTGCTAAGAACAAATGAACGGTGTTTCCTACACATACGGACCATATCTAGTCCAACTCTGCCTCTGAAATTGATACAAAGCACAGGTCCACTAACATCCAATGCAGTCAGTTAAGATGAGAAACATGTGAGCTTCGTGAACGATGTAGTTCGTTTGAGCTGTAAAGTATCGGCCCTTACCTAAAACGAATTCTTGATTGTAGGAAGACACAGAGACTGGGTTTTAACTCCATTTCTGAAGGGAAACACACAGCATAGTTCTCATCCATGGATCACACTCTGCTTTAGAGCAAAAAGCACGATCTTGTTTTCTAAATTCTCTAATACAGCAGGAAACAAGAGTGTGCTCAGAACAAAAGTACGGTGTTTCCTACACATACAGACCATACCTAGTTCAACTCTGCTTCTGAAAAAGAAACAAACCACAGGTCCTCTAATATCCAATGCTTGTCAGTTAAGATGAAAAACGTGTGAGCTTTGTGAACGACGTAGTTCGTTTGAGCTGTAAAGTAACGGCCCTTAACTGAAACGAAGTCTTGTTTTTTAGGAAGATTCAGAGCCTGAAATTTAACTCCATTTCTGAAGTGAAACACACAGCAGAGTTCTCGTCCATTGATCACACTCTGCTTTAGAGCAAGAAGCATGCTCTAGCTTTCTAGAGTCTCTAAGACAGCAGGAAACGTGAGTGTGCTAAGAAAAAATGAATGGTGTTTCCTACACATACGGACCATATCTAGTCCAACTCTGCCTCTGAAATTGATACAAAGCACAGGTCCTCTAACATCCAATGCTTGTCAGTTAAGATGAGAAACATGTGAGCTTCGTGAACGATGTAGTTCGTTTGAGCTGTAAAGTATCGGCCCTTACCTAAAACGAATTCTTGATTGTAGGAAGACACAGAGACTGGGTTTTAACTCCATTTCTGAAGGGAAACACACAGCATAGTTCTCATCCATGGATCACACTCTGCTTTAGAGCAAAAAGCACGATCTTGTTTTCTAGATTCTCTAATACAGCAGGAAACGAGAGTGTGCTCAGAACAAAAGAACGGTGTTTCCTACACATACAGACCATATCTAGTTCAAATCTGCTTCTGAAACTGAATCAAACCCAGGTCCACTAACATCCAATGCTTGTCATTTAAGATGAGAAACGTGTGAGCTTCGTGAACGATGTAGTTCGTTTAGCTGTAAAGTAACTGCTCTTACCTGAAATGAAGTAGTGCTTGTAGGAAGACACAGAGCCTGTGATTTAACTCCATTTCAGAAGGGAAACACACAGCATAGTTCTCATCCATGGATCACACTCTGCTTTAGCGCAAGAAGAACACTCTTGCTTTCTAGAATCTCTAATACAGCAGGAAACATGAGTGTGCTCAGAACAAAAGAACGGTGTTTCCTACACATACAGACCATATCTAGTTCAACTATGCTTCTGAAACTGAATCAAACCAAAGGTCCTCTAACATCCAAGCTTGTCAGTTAAGATGAGTAACATGTGAGCTTCGTGAATGATGTAGTTTGTTTGAGCTGAAAAGTGACTGCCCTTACTTGAAACGATGTCTTGCTTGTAGGAAGACACAGAGCCTGGAATTTAACTCCATTTCTGAAGGGAAACACAAAGCATAGTTCTCATCCATGGGTCACACTCTGCTTTAGAACAAGAAGCACGCTCTTGCTTTCTGTAATCTCTAATACAGCAGGAAAGTTGAGTGTGCTCAGAAAAAAAGTACGGTGTTTCCTACACATACAGACCATATCTAGTTCAACTCTGCTTCTGAAACTGAAACAAACCACAGGTCCTCTAATATCCAATGCTTGTCAGTTAAGATGAGAAACATGTGAGCTTCGTGAACGATGTAGTTCGTTTGAGCTGTAAAGTATCGGCCCTTACCTAAAACGAATTCTTGATTGTAGGAAGACACAGAGACTGGGGTTTAACTCCATTTCTGAAGGGAAACACACAGCATAGTTCTCATCCATTGATCACACTCTGCTTTAGAGCAAGAAGAACGCTCTTACTTTCTAGAATCTCTAATAGAGCAGGAAGCTAGAGTGTGCTCCGAACAAATGAACGGTGTTTCCTACACATAAAGACCATATCTAGTTCAACTCTGCTTCTGAAACTGAATCAAACCACAGGTCCTCTAACATCCAAGCTTGTCAGTTAAGATGAGTAACATGTGAGCTTCGTGAACGATGTAGTTTGTTTGAGCTGAAAAGTGACTGCCCTTACTTGAAACGATGTCTTGCTTGTAGGAAGACACAGAGCCTGGAATTTAACTCCATTTCTGAAAGGAAACACACAGCATAGTTCTCATCCATGGATCACACTCTGCTTTAGAACAAGAAGCACGCTCTTGCTTTCTAGAGTCTCTAAGACAGCAGGAAACATGAGTGTGCTGAGAACAAAAGAACGGAGTTTCCTACACATACAGACCATATCTAGTCCAACTCTGCCTCTTAAACTGATACAAAGCACAGGTCCTCTAACATCCAATGGTTGTCATTTCATATGAGAAACGTATGAGCTTCGTGAACGATGTAGTTCGTTTGAGGTGAAAAGTGACTGCCCTTACCTAAAACGAATTCTTGATTGTAGGAAGACACAGAGACTGGGTTTTAACTCCATTTCTGAAGGGAAACACACAGCATAGTTCTTATCCATGGATCACACTCTGCTTTAGAGCAAGAAACACGCTCTTGATTTCTAGATTCTCTAATACAGCAGGAAACGTGAGTGTGCTAAGAACAAATGAACGGTGTTTCCTACACATACGGACCATATCTAGTCCAACTCTGCCTCTGAAATTGATACAAAGCACAGGTCCTCTAACATCCAATGCAGTCAGTTAAGATGAGAAACATGTGAGCTTCGTGAACGATGTAGTTCGTTTGAGCTGTAAAGTATCGGCCCTTACCTAAAACGAATTCTTGATTGTAGGAAGACACAGAGACTGGGTTTTAACTCCATTTCTGAAGGGAAACACACAGCATAGTTCTCATCCATGGATCACACTCTGCTTTAGAGCAAAAAGCACGATCTTGTTTTCTAGATTCTCTAATACAGCAGGAAACAAGAGTGTGCTCAGAACAAAAGTACGGTGTTTCCTACACATACAGACCATACCTAGTTCAACTCTGCTTCTGAAAAAGAAACAAACCACAGGTCCTCTAATATCCAATGCTTGTCAGTTAAGATGAAAAACGTGTGAGCTTTGTGAACGACGTAGTTCGTTTGAGCTGTAAAGTAACGGCCCTTAACTGAAACGAAGTCTTGTTTTTTAGGAAGACTCAGAGCCTGAAATTTAACTCCATTTCTGAAGTGAAACACACAGCAGAGTTCTCGTCCATTGATCACACTCTGCTTTAGAGCAAGAAGCATGCTCTAGCTTTCTAGAGTCTCTAAGACAGCAGGAAACGTGAGTGTGTTAAGAAAAAATGAATGGTGTTTCCTACACATACGGACCATATCTAGTCCAACTCTGCCTCTGAAATTGATACAAAGCACAGGTCCTCTAACATCCAATGCTTGTCAGTTAAGATGAGAAACATGTGAGCTTCGTGAACGATGTAGTTCGTTTGAGCTGTAAAGTATCGGCCCTTACCTAAAACGAATTCTTGATTGTAGGAAGACACAGAGACTGGGTTTTAACTCCATTTCTGAAGGGAAACACACAGCATAGTTCTCATCCATGGATCACACTCTGCTTTAGAGCAAAAAGCACGATCTTGTTTTCTAGATTCTCTAATACAGCAGGAAACGAGAGTGTGCTCAGAACAAAAGAACGGTGTTTCCTACACATACAGACCATATCTAGTTCAAATCTGCTTCTGAAACTGAATCAAACCCAGGTCCACTAACATCCAATGCTTGTCATTTAAGATGAGAAACGTGTGAGCTTCGTGAACGATGTAGTTCGTTTAGCTGTAAAGTAACTGCTCTTACCTGAAATGAAGTAGTGCTTGTAGGAAGACACAGAGCCTGTGATTTAACTCCATTTCAGAAGGGAAACACACAGCATAGTTCTCATCCATGGATCACACTCTGCTTTAGCGCAAGAAGAACACTCTTGCTTTCTAGAATCTCTAATACAGCAGGAAACATGAGTGTGCTCAGAACAAAAGAACGGTGTTTCCTACACATACAGACCATATCTAGTTCAACTATGCTTCTGAAACTGAATCAAACCAAAGGTCCTCTAACATCCAAGCTTGTCAGTTAAGATGAGTAACATGTGAGCTTCGTGAACGATGTAGTTTGTTTGAGCTGAAAAGTGACTGCCCTTACTTGAAACGATGTCTTGCTTGTAGGAAGACACAGAGCCTGGAATTTAACTCCATTTCTGAAGGGAAACACAAAGCATAGTTCTCATCCATGGGTCACACTCTGCTTTAGAACAAGAAGCACGCTCTTGCTTTCTGTAATCTCTAATACAGCAGGAAAGTTGAGTGTGCTCAGAAAAAAAGTACGGTGTTTCCTACACATACAGACCATATCTAGTTCAACTCTGCTTCTGAAACTGAAACAAACCACAGGTCCTCTAATATCCAATGCTTGTCAGTTAAGATGAGAAACATGTGAGCTTCGTGAACGATGTAGTTCGTTTGAGCTGTAAAGTATCGGCCCTTACCTAAAACGAATTCTTGATTGTAGGAAGACACAGAGACTGGGTTTTAACTCCATTTCTGAAGGGAAACACACAGCATAGTTCTCATCCATTGATCACACTCTGCTTTAGAGCAAGAAGAACGCTCTTACTTTCTAGAATCTCTAATAGAGCAGGAAGCTAGAGTGTGCTCCGAACAAATGAACGGTGTTTCCTACACATAAAGACCATATCTAGTTGAACTCTGCTTCGGAAACTGAAACAAACAACAGGTCCTCTAACATCCAATGCTTGGCAGTTAAGCTGAGAAACGTGTGAGCTTCGTGAACGATGTAGTTCGTTTGAGCTGAAAAGTGACTGCCCTTACTTGAAACGAAGTAGTGCTTGTAGGAAGACACAGAGCCTGGGATTTAACTCCATTTCTGAAAGGAAACACACAGCATAGTTCTCATCCATTGATCACACTCTGCTTTAGAGCAAGAAGAACGCTCTTGCTTTCTAGAATCTCTAATACAGCAGGAATCAAGAGTGTGCTCAGAACAAAAGAACGGTGTTTCCTACACATACAGACCATATCTAGTTCAAATCTGCTTCTGAAACTGAATCAAACCACAGGTCCACTAACATCCAATGCTTGTCATTTAAGATGAGAAACGTGTGAGCTTCGTGAACGATGTAGTTCTTTTAGCTGTAAAGTAACTGCTCTTACCTGAAACGAAGTCTTGTTTTTTAAGAAGACTCAGAGCCTGAGATTTAACTCCATTTCTGAAGTGAAACACACAGCACAGTTCTCGTCCATTGATCACACTCTGCTTTAGAGCAAGAAGCACGCTCTAGCTTTCTAGTGTCTCTAAGACAGCAGGAAAAGTGAGTGTGCTGAGAACAAAAGAACGGTGTTTCCTACACATACGGACCATATCTATTCCAACTCTGCATCTGAAACTGATACAAAGCACTTGTCCTCTAACATCTGATGCTTGTCAGTTAAGATGAGAAACGTGAGATCTTCGTGAACGATGTAGTTTGTTTGAGCTGTAAAGTGACTGCCCTTACCTGAAACGAAGTAGTGCTTGTAGGAAGACACAGAGCCTGTGATTTAACTCCATTTCAGAAGGGAAACACACAGCATAGTTCTCATCCATGGATCACACTCTGCTTTAGCGCAAGAAGAACACTCTTGCTTTCTAGAATCTCTAATACAGCAGGAAACATGAGTGTGCTCAGAACAAAAGAACGGTGTTTCCTACACATACAGACCATATCTAGTTCAACTATGCTTCTGAAACTGAATCAAACCACAGGTCCTCTAACATCCAAGCTTGTCAGTTAAGATGAGTAACATGTGAGCTTCGTGAACGATGTAGTTTGTTTGAGCTGAAAAGTGACTGCCCTTACTTGAAACGATGTCTTGCTTGTAGGAAGACACAGAGCCTGGAATTTAACTCCATTTCTGAAGGGAAACACACAGCATAGTTCTCATCCATGGATCACACTCTGCTTTAGAACAAGAAGCACGCTCTTGCTTTCTAGAGTCTCTAAGACAGCAGGAAACATGAGTGTGCTGAGAACAAAAGAACGGAGTTTCCTACACATACAGACCATATCTAGTCCAACTCTGCCTCTTAAACTGATACAAAGCACAGGTCCTCTAACATCCAATGGTTGTCATTTCATATGAGAAATGTATGAGGTTCGTGAACGATGTAGTTCGTTTGAGGTGAAAAGTGACTGCCCTTACCTAAAACGAATTCTTGATTGTAGGAAGACACAGAGACTGGGTTTTAACTCCATTTCTGAAGGGAAACACACAGCATAGTTCTTATCCATGGATCACACTCTGCTTTAGAGCAAGAAACACGCTCTTGATTTCTAGATTCTCTAATACAGCAGGAAACGTGAGTGTGCTAAGAACAAATGAACGGTGTTTCCTACACATAGGGACCATATCTAGTCCAACTCTGCCAATGAAATTGATACAAAGCACAGGTCCTCTAACATCCAATGCAGTCAGTTAAGATGAGAAACATGTGAGCTTCGTGAACGATGTAGTTCGTTTGAGCTATAAAGTATCGGCCCTTACCTAAAACGAATTCTTGATTGTAGGAAGACACAGAGACTGGGTTTTAACTCCATTTCTGAAGGGAAACACACAGCATAGTTCTCATCCATGGATCACACTCTGCTTTAGAGCAAAAAGCACGATCTTGTTTTCTAGATTCTCTAATACAGCAGGAAACAAGAGTGTGCACAGAACAAAAGTACGGTGTTTCCTACACATACAGACCATATCTAGTTCAAATCTGCTTCTGAAACTGAATCAAACCACAGGTCCACTAACATCCAATGCTTGTCATTTAAGATGAGAAACGTGTGAGCTTCGTGAACGATGTAGTTCGTTTAGCTGTAAAGTAACTGCTCTTACCTGAAACGAAGTCTTGTTTTTTAGGAAGACTCAGAGCCTGAGATTTAACTCCATTTCTGAAGTGAAACACACAGCACAGTTCTCATCCATTGATCACACTCTGCTTTAGAGCAAGAATCACGCTCTATCTTTCTAGTGTCTCTAAGACAGCAGGAAAAGTGAGTGTGCTGAGAACAAAAGAACGGTGTTTCCTACACATACGGACCATATCTATTCCAACTCTGCGTCTGAAACTGATACAAAGCACTTGTCCTCTAACATCTGATGCTTGTCAGTTAAGATGAGAAACGTGAGAGCTTCGTGAACGATGTAGTTTGTTTGAGCTGTAAAGTGACTGCCCTTACCTGAAACGAAGTAGTGCTTGTAGGAAGACACAGAGCCTGTGATTTAACTCCATTTCAGAAGGGAAACACACAGCATAGTTCTCATCCATGGATCACACTCTGCTTTAGCGCAAGAAGAACACTCTTGCTTTCTAGAATCTCTAATACAGCAGGAAACATGAGTGTGCTCAGAACAAAAGAACGGTGTTTCCTACACATACAGACCATATCTAGTTCAACTATGCTTCTGAAACTGAATCAAACCACAGGTCCTCTAACATCCAAGCTTGTCAGTTAAGATGAGTAACATGTGAGCTTCGTGAACGATGTAGTTTGTTTGAGCTGAAAAGTGACTGCCCTTACTTGAAACGATGTCTTGCTTGTAGGAAGACACAGAGCCTGGAATTTAACTCCATTTCTGAAGGGAAACACACAGCATAGTTCTCATCCATGGATCACACTCTGCTTTAGAACAAGAAGCACGCTCTTGCTTTCTAGAGTCTCTAAGACAGCAGGAAACATGAGTGTGCTGAGAACAAAAGAACGGAGTTTCCTACACATACAGACCATATCTAGTCCAACTCTGCCTCTTAAACTGATACAAAGCACAGGTCCTCTAACATCCAATGGTTGTCATTTCATATGAGAAACGTATGAGCTTCGTGAACGATGTAGTTCGTTTGAGGTGAAAAGTGACTGCCCTTACCTAAAACGAATTCTTGATTGTAGGAAGACACAGAGACTGGGTTTTAACTCCATTTCTGAAGGGAAACACACAGCATAGTTCTTATCCATGGATCACACTCTGCTTTAGAGCAAGAAACACGCTCTTGATTTCTAGATTCTCTAATACAGCAGGAAACGTGAGTGTGCTAAGAAAAAATGAACGGTGTTTCCTACACATACGGACCATATCTAGTCCAACTCTACCACTGAAATTGATACAAAGCACAGGTCCTCTAACATCCAATGCAGTCAGTTAAGATGAGAAACATGTGAGCTTCGTGAACGATGTAGTTCGTTTGAGCTGTAAAGTATCGGCCCTTACCTAAAACGAATTCTTGATTGTAGGAAGACACAGAGACTGTGATTTAACTCCATTTCAGAAGGGAAACACACAGCATAGTTCTCATCCATGGATCACACTCTGCTTTAGCGCAAGAAGAACACTCTTGCTTTCTAGAATCTCTAATACAGCAGGATACATGAGTGTGCTCAGAACAAAAGAACGGTGTTTCCTACACATACAGACCATATCTAGTTCAACTATGCTTCTGAAACTGAATCAAACCACAGGTCCTCTAACATCCAAGCTTGTCAGTTAAGATGAGTAACATGTGAGCTTCGTGAACGATGTAGTTTGTTTGAGCTGAAAAGTGACTGCCCTTACTTGAAACGATGTCTTGCTTGTAGGAAGACACAGAGCCTGGAATTTAACTCCATTTCTGAAGGGAAACACACAGCATAGTTCTCATCCATGGATCACACTCTGCTTTAGAACAAGAAGCACGCTCTTGCTTTCTGTAATCTCTAATACAGCAGGAAAGTTGAGTGTGCTCAGAAAAAAAGTACGGTGTTTCCTACACATACAGACCATATCTAGTTCAACTCTGCTTCTGAAACTGAAACAAACCACAGGTCCTCTAATATCCAATGCTTGTCAGTTAAGATGAGAAACGTGTGAGCTTCGTGAACGACGTAGTTCTTTTGAGCTGTAAAGTAACAGCCCTTAACTGAAACGAAGTCTTGTTTTTTAGGAAGACTCAGAGCCTGAGATTTAACGCCATTTCTGAAGAGAAACACACAGCAGAATTCTCATTCATTGATCACACTCTGCTTTAGAGCAAGAAGGACGCTCTAGCTTTCTAGAGTCTCTAAGACAGCAGGAAACGAGAGTGTGCTAAGAAAAAATGAACTGTGTTTCCTACACATACGGACCATATCTAGTCCTACTCTGCCTTAAATTGATACAAAGCACAGGTCCTCTAACATCCAATGCTTGTCAGTTAAGATGAGAAACATGTGAGCTTCGTGAACGATGTAGTTCGTTTGAGCTGTAAAGTATCGGCCCTTACCTAAAACGAATTCTTGATTGTAGGAAGACACAGAGACTGGGTTTTAAGTCCATTTCTGAAGTGAAACACACAGCAGAGTTCTCATCCATTGATCACACTCTGCTTAGAGCAAGAAGCACGCTCTAGCTTTCTAGAGTCTCTAAACAGCAGGAAACGTGAGTGTGCTAAGAAAAAATGAACGGTGTTTCCTACACATACGGACCATATCTAGTCCAACTCTGCCTCTGAAATTGATACAAACCACAGGTCCTCTAATATCCAATGCTTGTCAGTTAAGATGAAAAACGTGTGAGCTTTGTGAACGACGTAGTTCGTTTGAGCTGTAAAGTAACGGCCCTTAACTGAAACGAAGTCTTGTTTTTTAGGAAGACTCAGAGCCTGAAATTTACCTCCATTTCTGAAGTGAAACACACAGCAGAGTTCTCATCCATTGATCACACTCTGCTTTAGAGCAAGAAGCATTCTCTAGCTTTCTAGAGTCTCTAAGACAGCAGGAAACGTGAGTGTGCTAAGAAAAAATGAATGGTGTTTCCTACACATACGGACCATATCTAGTCCAACTCTGCCTCTGAAATTGATACAAAGCACAGGTCCTCTAACATCCAATGCTTGTGAGTTAAGATGAGAAACATGTGAGCTTCGTGAACGATGTAGTTCGTTTGAGCTGTAAAGTATCGGCCCTTACCTAAAACGAATTCTTGATTGTAGGAAGACACAGAGACTGGGTTTTAACTCCATTTCTGAAGGGAAACACACAGCATAGTTCTCATCCATGGATCACACTCTGCTTTAGAGCAAAAAGTACGATCTTGTTTTCTAGATTCTCTAATACAGCAGGAAACGAGAGTGTGCTCAGAACAAAAGAACGGTGTTTCCTACACATACAGACCATATCTAGTTCAAATCTGCTTCTGAAACTGAATCAAACCACAGGTCCACTAACATCCAATGCTTGTCATTTAAGATGAGAAACGTGTGAGCTTCGTGAACGATGTAGTTCGTTTAGCTGTAAAGTAACTGCTCTTACCTGAAACGAAGTCTTGTTTTTTAGGAAGACTCAGAGCCTGAGATTTAACTCCATTTCTGAAGTGAAACACACAGCACAGTTCTCATCCATTGATCTCACTCTGCTTTAGAGCAAGAAGCACGCTCTAGCATTCTAGTGTCTCTAAGACAGCAGGAAAAGTGAGTGTGCTGAGAACAAAAGAACGGTGTTTCCTACACATACGGACCATATCTATTCCAACTCTGCGTCTGAAACTGTTACAAAGCACTTGTCCTCTAACATCTGATGCTTGTCAGTTAAGATGAGAAACGTGAGAGCTTCGTGAACGATGTAGTTTGTTTGAGCTGTAAAGTGACTGCCCTTACCTGAAACGAAGTAGTGCTTGTAGGAAGACACAGAGCCTGTGATTTAACTCCATTTCAGAAGGGAAACACACAGCATAGTTCTCATCCATGGATCACACTCTGCTTTAGCGCAAGAAGAACACTCTTGCTTTCTAGAATCTCTAATACAGCAGGAAACATGAGTGTGCTCAGAACAAAAGAACGGTGTTTCCTACACATACAGACCATATCTAGTTCAACTATGCTTCTGAAACTGAATCAAACCACAGGTCCTCTAACATCCAAGCTTGTCAGTTAAGATGAGTAACATGTGAGCTTCGTGAACGATGTAGTTTGTTTGAGCTGAAAAGTGACTGCCCTTACTTGAAACGATGTCTTGCTTGTAGGAAGACACAGAGCCTGGAATTTAACTCCATTTCTGAAGGGAAACACACAGCATAGTTCTCATCCATGGATCACACTCTGCTTTAGAACAAGAAGCACGCTCTTGCTTTCTGTAATCTCTAATACAGGAGGAAAGTTGAGTGTGCTCAGAAAAAAAGTACGGTGTTTCCTACACATACAGACCATATCTAGTTCAACTCTGCTTCTGAAACTGAAACAAACCACAGGTCCTCTAATATCCAATGCTTGTCAGTTAAGATGAGAAACGTGTGAGCTTCGTGGACGACGTAGTTCGTTTGAGCTGTAAAGTAACGGCCCTTAACTGAAACGAAGTCTTGTTTTTTAGGAAGACTCAGAGCCTGAGATTTAACTCCATTTCTGAAGAGAAACACACAGCAGAGTTCTCATTCATTGATCACACTCTGCTTTAGAGCAAGAAGGACGCTCTAGCTTTCTAGAGTCTCTAAGACAGCAGGAAACGTGAGTGTGCTAAGAAAAAATGAACGGTGTTTCCTACACATACGGACCATATCTAGTCCTACTCTGCCTCTGAAATTGATACAAAGCACAGGTCCTCTAACATCCAATGCTTGTCAGTTAAGATGAGAAACATGTGAGCTTCGTGAACGATGTAGTTCGTTTGAGCTGTAAAGTATCGGCCCTTACCTAAAACGAATTCTTGATTGTAGGAAGACACAGAGACTGGGTTTTAACTCCATTTCTGAAGGGAAACACACAGCATAGTTCTCATCCATGGATCACACTCTGCTTTAGAGCAAAAAGCACGATCTTGTTTTCTAGATTCTCTAATACAGCAGGAAACAAGAGTGTGCTCAGAACAAAAGTACGGTGTTTCCTACACATACAGACCATATCTAGTTCAACTCTGCTTCTGAATCTGAAACAAACCACAGGTCCTCTAATATCCAATGCTTGTCATTTAAGATGAGAAACGTGTGAGCTTCGTGAACGATGTAGTTCGTTTAGCTGTAAAGTAACTGCTCTTACCTGAAACGAAGTCTTGTTTTTTAGGAAGACTCAGAGCCTGAGATTTAACTCCATTTCTGAAGTGAAACACACAGCACAGTTCTCATCCATTGATCAACTCTGCTTTAGAGCAAGAAGCACGCTCTAGTTTTCTAGTGTCTCTAAGACAGCAGGAAAAGTGAGTGTGCTGAGAACAAAAGAACGGTGTTTCCTACACATACGGACCATATCTATTCCAACTCTGCGTCTGAAACTGATACAAAGCACTTGTCCTCTAACATCTGATGCTTGTCAGTTAAGATGAGAAACGTGAGAGCTTCGTGAACGATGTAGTTTGTTTGAGCTGTAAAGTGACTGCCCTTACCTGAAACGAAGTAGTGCTTGTAGGAAGACACAGAGCCTGTGATTTAACTCCATTTCAGAAGGGAAACACACAGCATAGTTCTCATCCATGGATCACACTCTGCTTTAGCGCAAGAAGAACACTCTTGCTTTCTAGAATCTCTAATACAGCAGGAAACATGAGTGTGCTCAGAACAAAAGAACGGTGTTTCCTACACATACAGACCATATCTAGTTCAACTATGCTTCTGAAACTGAATCAAACCACAGGTCCTCTAATATCCAAGCTTGTCAGTTAAGATGAGTAACATGTGAGCTTCGTGAACGATGTAGTTTGTTTGAGCTGAAAAGTGACTGCCCTTACTTGAAACGATGTCTTGCTTGTAGGAAGACACAGAGCCTGGAATTCAACTCCATTTCTGAAGGGAAACACACAGCATAGTTCTCATCCATGGATCACACTCTGCTTTAGAACAAGAAGCACGCTCTTGCTTTCTAGAGTCTCTAAGACAGCAGGAAACATGAGTGTGCTGAGAACAAAAGAACGGAGTTTCCTACACATACAGACCATATCTAGTCCAACTCTGCCTCTTAAACTGATACAAAGCACAGGTCCTCTAACATCCAATGGTTGTCATTTCATATGAGAAATGTATGAGGTTCGTGAACGATGTAGTTCGTTTGAGGTGAAAAGTGACTGCCCTTACCTAAAACGAATTCTTGATTGTAGGAAGACACAGAGACTGGGTTTTAACTCCATTTCTGAAGGGAAACACACAGCATAGTTCTTATCCATGGATCACACTCTGCTTTAGAGCAAGAAACACGCTCTTGATTTCTAGATTCTCTAATACAGCAGGAAACGTGAGTGTGCTAAGAACAAATGAACGCTGTTTCCTACACATACGGACCATATCTAGTCCAACTCTGCCTCTGAAATTGATACAAAGCACAGGTCCTCTAACATCCAATGCTTGTCAGTTAAGATGAGAAACATGTGAGCTTCGTGAACGATGTAGTTCGTTTGAGCTGTAAAGTATCGGCCCTTACCTAAAACGAATTCTTGATTGTAGGAAGACACAGAGACTGGGTTTTAACTCCATTTCTGAAGGGAAACACACAGCATAGTTCTCATCCATGGATCACACTCTGCTTTAGAGCAAAAAGCACGATCTTGTTTTCTAGATTCTCTAATACAGCAGGAAACGAGAGTGTGCTCAGAACAAAAGAACGGTGTTTCCTACACATACAGACCATATCTAGTTCAAATCTGCTTCTGAAACTGAATCAAACCACAGGTCCACTAACATCCAATGCTTCTCATTTAAGATGAGAAACGTGTGAGCTTCGTGAACGATGTAGTTCGTTTAGCTGTAAAGTAACTGCTCTTACCTGAAACGAAGTCTTGTTTTTTAGGAAGACTCTGAGCCTGAGATTTAACTCCATTTCTGAAGTGAAACACACAGCACAGTTCTCATCCATTGATCACACTCTGCTTTAGAGCAAGAAGCATGCTCTAGCTTTCTAGTGTCTCTAAGACAGCAGGAAAAGTGAGTGTGCTGAGAACAAAAGAACGGTGTTTCCTACACATACGGACCATATCTATTCCAACTCTGCGTCTGAAACTGATACAAAGCACTTGTCCTCTAACATCTGATGCTTGTCAGTTAAGATGAGAAACGTGAGAGCTTCGTGAACGATGTAGTTTGTTTGAGCTGTAAAGTGACTGCCCTTACCTGAAACGAAGTAGTGCTTGTAGGAAGACACAGAGCCTGTGATTTAACTCCATTTCAGAAGGGAAACACACAGCATAGTTCTCATCCATGGATCACACTCTGCTTTAGCGCAAGAAGAACACTCTTGCTTTCTAGAATCTCTAATACAGCAGGAAACATGAGTGTGCTCAGAACAAAAGAACGGTGTTTCCTACACATACAGACCATATCTAGTTCAACTATGCTTCTGAAACTGAATCAAACCACAGGTCCTCTAACATCCAAGCTTGTCAGTTAAGATGAGTAACATGTGAGCTTCGTGAACGATGTAGTTTGTTTGAGCTGAAAAGTGACTGCCCTTACTTGAAACGATGTCTTGCTTGTAGGAAGACACAGAGCCTGGAATTTAACTCCATTTCTGAAGGGAAACACACAGCATAGTTCTCATCCATGGATCACACTCTGCTTTAGAACAAGAAGCACGCTCTTGCTTTCTGTAATCTCTAATACAGCAGGAAAGTTGAGTGTGCTCAGAAAAATAGTACGGTGTTTCCTACACATACAGACCATATCTAGTTCAACTCTGCTTCTGAAACTGAAACAAACCACAGGTCCTCTAATATCCAATGCTTGTCAGTTAAGATGAGAAACGTGTGAGCTTCGTGAACGACGTAGTTCGTTTGAGCTGTAAAGTAACGGCCCTTAACTGAAACGAAGTCTTGTTTTTTAGGAAGACTCAGAGCCTGAGATTTAACTCCATTTCTGAAGAGAAACACACAGCAGAGTTCTCATTCATTGATCACACTCTGCTTTAGAGCAAGAAGGACGCTCTAGCTTTCTAGAGTCTCTAAGACAGCAGGAAACGTGAGTGTGCTAAGAAAAAATGAACGGTGTTTCCTACACATACGGACCATATCTAGTCCTACTCTGCCTTAAATTGATACAAAGCACAGGTCCTCTAACATCCAATGCTTGTCAGTTAAGATGAGAAACATGTGAGCTTCGTGAACGATGTAGTTCGTTTGAGCTGTAAAGTATCGGCCCTTACCTAAAACGAATTCTTGATTGTAGGAAGACACAGAGACTGGGTTTTAACTCCATTTCTGAAGGGAAACACACAGCATAGTTCTCATCCATGGATCACACTCTGCTTTAGAGCAAAAAGCACGATCTTGTTTTCTAGATTCTCTAATACAGCAGGAAACGAGAGTGTGCTCAGAACAAAAGAACGGTGTTTCCTACACATACAGACCATATCTAGTTCAACTCTGCTTCTGAAACTGAAACAAACCACAGGTCCTCTAATATCCAATGCTTGTCATTTAAGATGAGAAACGTGTGAGCTTCGTGAAAGATGTAGTTCGTTTAGCTGTAAAGTAACTGCTCTTACCTGAAACGAAGTCTTGTTTTTTAGGAAGACTCAGAGCCTGAGATTTAACTCCATTTCTGAAGTGAAACACACAGCACAGTTCTCATCCATTGATCACACTCTGCTTTAGAGCAAGAAGCACGCTCTAGTTTTCTAGTGTCTCTAAGACAGCAGGAAAAGTGAGTGTGCTGAGAACAAAAGAACGGTGTTTCCTACACATACGGACCATATCTATTCCAACTCTGCGTCTGAAACTGATACAAAGCACTTGTCCTCTAACATCTGATGCTTGTCAGTTAAGATGAGAAACGTGAGAGCTTCGTGAACGATGTAGTTTGTTTGAGCTGTAAAGTGACTGCCCTTACCTGAAACGAAGTAGTGCTTGTAGGAAGACACAGAGCCTGTGATTTAACTCCATTTCAGAAGGGAAACACACAGCATAGTTCTCATCCATGGATCACACTCTGCTTTAGCGCAAGAAGAACACTCTTGCTTTCTAGAATCTCTAATACAGCAGGAAACATGAGTGTGCTCAGAACAAAAGAACGGTGTTTCCTACACATACAGACCATATCTAGTTCAACTATGCTTCTGAAACTGAATCAAACCACAGGTCCTCTAACATCCAAGCTTGTCAGTTAAGATGAGTAACATGTGAGCTTCGTGAACGATGTAGTTTGTTTGAGCTGAAAAGTGACTGCCCTTACTTGAAACGATGTCTTGCTTGTAGGAAGACACAGAGCCTGGAATTTAACTCCATTTCTGAAGGGAAACACACAGCATAGTTCTCATCCATGGATCACACTCTGCTTTAGAACAAGAAGCACGCTCTTGCTTTCTAGAGTCTCTAAGACAGCAGGAAACATGAGTGTGCTGAGAACAAAAGAACGGAGTTTCCTACACATACAGACCATATCTAGTCCAACTCTGCCTCTTAAACTGATACAAAGCACAGGTCCTCTAACATCCAATGGTTGTCATTTCATATGAGAAATGTATGAGGTTCGTGAACGATGTAGTTCGTTTGAGGTGAAAAGTGACTGCCCTTACCTAAAACGAATTCTTGATTGTAGGAAGACACAGAGACTGGGTTTTAACTCCATTTCTGAAGGGAAACACACAGCATAGTTCTTATCCATGGATCACACTCTGCTTTAGAGCAAGAAACACGCTCTTGATTTCTAGATTCTCTAATACAGCAGGAAACGTGAGTGTGCTAAGAACAAATGAACGGTGTTTCCTACACATACGGACCATATCTAGTCCAACTCTGCCTCTGAAATTGATACAAAGCACAGGTCCTCTAACATCCAATGCTTGTCAGTTAAGATGAGAAACATGTGAGCTTCGTGAACGATGTAGTTCGTTTGAGCTGTAAAGTATCGGCCCTTACCTAAAACGAATTCTTGATTGTAGGAAGACACAGAGACTGGGTTTTAACTCCATTTCTGAAGGGAAACACACAGCATAGTTCTCATCCATGGATCACACTCTGCTTTAGAGCAAAAAGCACGATCTTGTTTTCTAGATTCTCTAATACAGCAGGAAACGAGAGTGTGCTCAGAACAAAAGAACGGTGTTTCCTACACATACAGACCATATCTAGTTCAAATCTGCTTCTGAAACTGAATCAAACCACAGGTCCACTAACATCCAATGCTTCTCATTTAAGATGAGAAACGTGTGAGCTTCGTGAACGATGTAGTTCGTTTAGCTGTAAAGTAACTGCTCTTACCTGAAACGAAGTCTTGTTTTTTAGGAAGACTCTGAGCCTGAGATTTAACTCCATTTCTGAAGTGAAACACACAGCACAGTTCTCATCCATTGATCACACTCTGCTTTAGAGCAAGAAGCATGCTCTAGCTTTCTAGTGTCTCTAAGACAGCAGGAAAAGTGAGTGTGCTGAGAACAAAAGAACGGTGTTTCCTACACATACGGACCATATCTATTCCAACTCTGCGTCTGAAACTGATACAAAGCACTTGTCCTCTAACATCTGATGCTTGTCAGTTAAGATGAGAAACGTGAGAGCTTCGTGAACGATGTAGTTTGTTTGAGCTGTAAAGTGACTGCCCTTACCTGAAACGAAGTAGTGCTTGTAGGAAGACACAGAGCCTGTGATTTAACTCCATTTCAGAAGGGAAACACACAGCATAGTTCTCATCCATGGATCACACTCTGCTTTAGCGCAAGAAGAACACTCTTGCTTTCTAGAATCTCTAATACAGCAGGAAACATGAGTGTGCTCAGAACAAAAGAACGGTGTTTCCTACACATACAGACCATATCTAGTTCAACTATGCTTCTGAAACTGAATCAAACCACAGGTCCTCTAACATCCAAGCTTGTCAGTTAAGATGAGTAACATGTGAGCTTCGTGAACGATGTAGTTTGTTTGAGCTGAAAAGTGACTGCCCTTACTTGAAACGATGTCTTGCTTGTAGGAAGACACAGAGCCTGGAATTTAACTCCATTTCTGAAGGGAAACACACAGCATAGTTCTCATCCATGGATCACACTCTGCTTTAGAACAAGAAGCACGCTCTTGCTTTCTGTAATCTCTAATACAGCAGGAAACGTGAGTGTGCTAAGAAAAAATGAACGGTGTTTCCTACACATACGGACCATATCTAGTCCTACTCTGCCTTAAATTGATACAAAGCACAGGTCCTCTAACATCCAATGCTTGTCAGTTAAGATGAGAAACATGTGAGCTTCGTGAACGATGTAGTTCGTTTGAGCTGTAAAGTATCGGCCCTTACCTAAAACGAATTCTTGATTGTAGGAAGACACAGAGACTGGGTTTTAACTCCATTTCTGAAGGGAAACACACAGCATAGTTCTCATCCATGGATCACACTCTGCTTTAGAGCAAAAAGCACGATCTTGTTTTCTAGATTCTCTAATACAGCAGGAAACGAGAGTGTGCTCAGAACAAAAGAACGGTGTTTCCTACACATACAGACCATATCTACTTCAACTCTGCTTCTGAAACTGAAACAAACCACAGGTCCTCTAATATCCAATGCTTGTCATTTAAGATGAGAAACGTGTGAGCTTCGTGAAAGATGTAGTTCGTTTAGCTGTAAAGTAACTGCTCTTACCTGAAACGAAGTCTTGTTTTTTAGGAAGACTCAGAGCCTGAGATTTAACTCCATTTCTGAAGTGAAACACACAGCACAGTTCTCATCCATTGATCACACTCTGCTTTAGAGCAAGAAGCACGCTCTAGTTTTCTAGTGTCTCTAAGACAGCAGGAAAAGTGAGTGTGCTGAGAACAAAAGAACGGTGTTTCCTACACATACGGACCATATCTATTCCAACTCTGCGTCTGAAACTGATACAAAGCACTTGTCCTCTAACATCTGATGCTTGTCAGTTAAGATGAGAAACGTGAGAGCTTCGTGAACGATGTAGTTTGTTTGAGCTGTAAAGTGACTGCCCTTACCTGAAACGAAGTAGTGCTTGTAGGAAGACACAGAGCCTGTGATTTAACTCCATTTCAGAAGGGAAACACACAGCATAGTTCTCATCCATGGATCACACTCTGCTTTAGCGCAAGAAGAACACTCTTGCTTTCTAGAATCTCTAATACAGCAGGAAACATGAGTGTGCTCAGAACAAAAGAACGGTGTTTCCTACACATACAGACCATATCTAGTTCAACTATGCTTCTGAAACTGAATCAAACCACAGGTCCTCTAACATCCAAGCTTGTCAGTTAAGATGAGTAACATGTGAGCTTCGTGAACGATGTAGTTTGTTTGAGCTGAAAAGTGACTGCCCTTACTTGAAACGATGTCTTGCTTGTAGGAAGACACAGAGCCTGGAATTTAACTCCATTTCTGAAGGGAAACACACAGCATAGTTCTCATCCATGGATCACACTCTGCTTTAGAACAAGAAGCACGCTCTTGCTTTCTAGAGTCTCTAAGACAGCAGGAAACATGAGTGTGCTGAGAACAAAAGAACGGAGTTTCCTACACATACAGACCATATCTAGTCCAACTCTGCCTCTTAAACTGATACAAAGCACAGGTCCTCTAACATCCAATGGTTGTCATTTCATATGAGAAATGTATGAGGTTCGTGAACGATGTAGTTCGTTTGAGGTGAAAAGTGACTGCCCTTACCTAAAACGAATTCTTGATTGTAGGAAGACACAGAGACTGGGTTTTAACTCCATTTCTGAAGGGAAACACACAGCATAGTTCTTATCCATGGATCACACTCTGCTTTAGAGCAAGAAACACGCTCTTGATTTCTAGATTCTCTAATACAGCAGGAAACGTGAGTGTGCTAAGAACAAATGAACGGTGTTTCCTACACATACGGACCATATCTAGTCCAACTCTGCCTCTGAAATTGATACAAAGCACAGGTCCTCTAACATCCAATGCTTGTCAGTTAAGATGAGAAACATGTGAGCTTCGTGAACGATGTAGTTCGTTTGAGCTGTAAAGTATCGGCCCTTACCTAAAACGAATTCTTGATTGTAGGAAGACACAGAGACTGGGTTTTAACTCCATTTCTGAAGGGAAACACACAGCATAGTTCTCATCCATGGATCACACTCTGCTTTAGAGCAAAAAGCACGATCTTGTTTTCTAGATTCTCTAATACAGCAGGAAACGAGAGTGTGCTCAGAACAAAAGAACGGTGTTTCCTACACATACAGACCATATCTAGTTCAAATCTGCTTCTGAAACTGAATCAAACCACAGGTCCACTAACATCCAATGCTTCTCATTTAAGATGAGAAACGTGTGAGCTTCGTGAACGATGTAGTTCGTTTAGCTGTAAAGTAACTGCTCTTACCTGAAACGAAGTCTTGTTTTTTAGGAAGACTCTGAGCCTGAGATTTAACTCCATTTCTGAAGTGAAACACACAGCACAGTTCTCATCCATTGATCACACTCTGCTTTAGAGCAAGAAGCATGCTCTAGCTTTCTAGTGTCTCTAAGACAGCAGGAAAAGTGAGTGTGCTGAGAACAAAAGAACGGTGTTTCCTACACATACGGACCATATCTATTCCAACTCTGCGTCTGAAACTGATACAAAGCACTTGTCCTCTAACATCTGATGCTTGTCAGTTAAGATGAGAAACGTGAGAGCTTCGTGAACGATGTAGTTTGTTTGAGCTGTAAAGTGACTGCCCTTACCTGAAACGAAGTAGTGCTTGTAGGAAGACACAGAGCCTGTGATTTAACTCCATTTCAGAAGGGAAACACACAGCATAGTTCTCATCCATGGATCACACTCTGCTTTAGCGCAAGAAGAACACTCTTGCTTTCTAGAATCTCTAATACAGCAGGAAACATGAGTGTGCTCAGAACAAAAGAACGGTGTTTCCTACACATACAGACCATATCTAGTTCAACTATGCTTCTGAAACTGAATCAAACCACAGGTCCTCTAACATCCAAGCTTGTCAGTTAAGATGAGTAACATGTGAGCTTCGTGAACGATGTAGTTTGTTTGAGCTGAAAAGTGACTGCCCTTACTTGAAACGATGTCTTGCTTGTAGGAAGACACAGAGCCTGGAATTTAACTCCATTTCTGAAGGGAAACACACAGCATAGTTCTCATCCATGGATCACACTCTGCTTTAGAACAAGAAGCACGCTCTTGCTTTCTGTAATCTCTAATACAGCAGGAAAGTTGAGTGTGCTCAGAAAAATAGTACGGTGTTTCCTACACATACAGACCATATCTAGTTCAACTCTGCTTCTGAAACTGAAACAAACCACAGGTCCTCTAATATCCAATGCTTGTCAGTTAAGATGAGAAACGTGTGAGCTTCGTGAACGACGTAGTTCGTTTGAGCTGTAAAGTAACGGCCCTTAACTGAAACGAAGTCTTGTTTTTTAGGAAGACTCAGAGCCTGAGATTTAACTCCATTTCTGAAGAGAAACACACAGCAGAGTTCTCATTCATTGATCACACTCTGCTTTAGAGCAAGAAGGACGCTCTAGCTTTCTAGAGTCTCTAAGACAGCAGGAAACGAGAGTGTGCTCAGAACAAAAGAACGGTGTTTCCTACACATACAGACCATATCTAGTTCAAATCTGCTTCTGAAACTGAATCAAACCACAGGTCCACTAACATCCAATGCTTCTCATTTAAGATGAGAAACGTGTGAGCTTCGTGAACGATGTAGTTCGTTTAGCTGTAAAGTAACTGCTCTTACCTGAAACGAAGTCTTGTTTTTTAGGAAGACTCTGAGCCTGAGATTTAACTTCATTTCTGAAGTGAAACACACAGCACAGTTCTCATCCATTGATCACACTCTGCTTTAGAGCAAGAAGCATGCTCTAGCTTTCTAGTGTCTCTAAGACAGCAGGAAAAGTGAGTGTGCTGAGAACAAAAGAACGGTGTTTCCTACACATACGGACCATATCTATTCCAACTCTGCGTCTGAAACTGATACAAAGCACTTGTCCTCTAACATCTGATGCTTGTCAGTTAAGATGAGAAACGTGAGAGCTTCGTGAACGATGTAGTTTGTTTGAGCTGTAAAGTGACTGCCCTTACCTGAAACGAAGTAGTGCTTGTAGGAAGACACAGAGCCTGTGATTTAACTCCATTTCAGAAGGGAAACACACAGCATAGTTCTCATCCATGGATCACACTCTGCTTTAGCGCAAGAAGAACACTCTTGCTTTCTAGAATCTCTAATACAGCAGGAAACATGAGTGTGCTCAGAACAAAAGAACGGTGTTTCCTACACATACAGACCATATCTAGTTCAACTATGCTTCTGAAACTGAATCAAACCACAGGTCCTCTAACATCCAAGCTTGTCAGTTAAGATGAGTAACATGTGAGCTTCGTGAACGATGTAGTTTGTTTGAGCTGAAAAGTGACTGCCCTTACTTGAAACGATGTCTTGCTTGTAGGAAGACACAGAGCCTGGAATTTAACTCCATTTCTGAAGGGAAACACACAGCATAGTTCTCATCCATGGATCACACTCTGCTTTAGAACAAGAAGCACGCTCTTGCTTTCTAGAGTCTCTAAGACAGCAGGAAACATGAGTGTGCTGAGAACAAAAGAACGGAGTTTCCTACACATACAGACCATATCTAGTCCAACTCTGCCTCTTAAACTGATACAAAGCACAGGTCCTCTAACATCCAATGGTTGTCATTTCATATGAGAAATGTATGAGGTTCGTGAACGATGTAGTTCGTTTGAGGTGAAAAGTGACTGCCCTTACCTAAAACGAATTCTTGATTGTAGGAAGACACAGAGACTGGGTTTTAACTCCATTTCTGAAGGGAAACACACAGCATAGTTCTTATCCATGGATCACACTCTGCTTTAGAGCAAGAAACACGCTCTTGATTTCTAGATTCTCTAATACAGCAGGAAACGTGAGTGTGCTAAGAACAAATGAACGCTGTTTCCTTCACATACGGACCATATCTAGTCCAACTCTGCCTCTGAAATTGATACAAAGCACAGGTCCTCTAACATCCAATGCTTGTCAGTTAAGATGAGAAACATGTGAGCTTCGTGAACGATGTAGTTCGTTTGAGCTGTAAAGTATCGGCCCTTACCTAAAACGAATTCTTGATTGTAGGAAGACACAGAGACTGGGTTTTAACTCCATTTCTGAAGGGAAACACACAGCATAGTTCTCATCCATGGATCACACTCTGCTTTAGAGCAAAAAGCACGATCTTGTTTTCTAGATTCTCTAATACAGCAGGAAACGAGAGTGTGCTCAGAACAAAAGAACGGTGTTTCCTACACATACAGACCATATCTAGTTCAAATCTGCTTCTGAAACTGAATCAAACCACAGGTCCACTAACATCCAATGCTTCTCATTTAAGATGAGAAACGTGTGAGCTTCGTGAACGATGTAGTTCGTTTAGCTGTAAAGTAACTGCTCTTACCTGAAACGAAGTCTTGTTTTTTAGGAAGACTCTGAGCCTGAGATTTAACTCCATTTCTGAAGTGAAACACACAGCACAGTTCTCATCCATTGATCACACTCTGCTTTAGAGCAAGAAGCATGCTCTAGCTTTCTAGTGTCTCTAAGACAGCAGGAAAAGTGAGTGTGCTGAGAACAAAAGAACGGTGTTTCCTACACATACGGACCATATCTATTCCAACTCTGCGTCTGAAACTGATACAAAGCACTTGTCCTCTAACATCTGATGCTTGTCAGTTAAGATGAGAAACGTGAGAGCTTCGTGAACGATGTAGTTTGTTTGAGCTGTAAAGTGACTGCCCTTACCTGAAACGAAGTAGTGCTTGTAGGAAGACACAGAGCCTGTGATTTAACTCCATTTCAGAAGGGAAACACACAGCATAGTTCTCATCCATGGATCACACTCTGCTTTAGCGCAAGAAGAACACTCTTGCTTTCTAGAATCTCTAATACAGCAGGAAACATGAGTGTGCTCAGAACAAAAGAACGGTGTTTCCTACACATACAGACCATATCTAGTTCAACTATGCTTCTGAAACTGAATCAAACCACAGGTCCTCTAACATCCAAGCTTGTCAGTTAAGATGAGTAACATGTGAGCTTCGTGAACGATGTAGTTTGTTTGAGCTGAAAAGTGACTGCCCTTACTTGAAACGATGTCTTGCTTGTAGGAAGACACAGAGCCTGGAATTTAACTCCATTTCTGAAGGGAAACACACAGCATAGTTCTCATCCATGGATCACACTCTGCTTTAGAACAAGAAGCACGCTCTTGCTTTCTGTAATCTCTAATACAGCAGGAAAGTTGAGTGTGCTCAGAAAAATAGTACGGTGTTTCCTACACATACAGACCATATCTAGTTCAACTCTGCTTCTGAAACTGAAACAAACCACAGGTCCTCTAATATCCAATGCTTGTCAGTTAAGATGAGAAACGTGTGAGCTTCGTGAACGACGTAGTTCGTTTGAGCTGTAAAGTAACGGCCCTTAACTGAAACGAAGTCTTGTTTTTTAGGAAGACTCAGAGCCTGAGATTTAACTCCATTTCTGAAGAGAAACACACAGCAGAGTTCTCATTCATTGATCACACTCTGCTTTAGAGCAAGAAGGACGCTCTAGCTTTCTAGAGTCTCTAAGACAGCAGGAAACGTGAGTGTGCTAAGAACAAATGAACGGTGTTTCCTACACATACGGACCATATCTAGTCCAACTCTGCCTCTGAAATTGATACAAAGCACAGGTCCTCTAACATCCAATGCTTGTCAGTTAAGATGAGAAACATGTGAGCTTCGTGAACGATGTAGTTCGTTTGAGCTGTAAAGTATCGGCCCTTACCTAAAACGAATTCTTGATTGTAGGAAGACACAGAGACTGGGTTTTAACTCCATTTCTGAAGGGAAACACACAGCATAGTTCTCATCCATGGATCACACTCTGCTTTAGAGCAAAAAGCACGATCTTGTTTTCTAGATTCTCTAATACAGCAGGAAACGAGAGTGTGCTCAGAACAAAAGAACGGTGTTTCCTACACATACAGACCATATCTAGTTCAAATCTGCTTCTGAAACTGAATCAAACCACAGGTCCACTAACATCCAATGCTTGTCATTTAAGATGAGAAACGTGTGAGCTTCGTGAACGATGTAGTTCGTTTAGCTGTAAAGTAACTGCTCTTACCTGAAACGAAGTCTTGTTTTTTAGGAAGACTCTGAGCCTGAGATTTAACTCCATTTCTGAAGTGAAACACACAGCACAGTTCTCATCCATTGATCACACTCTGCTTTAGAGCAAGAAGCATGCTCTAGCTTTCTAGTGTCTCTAAGACAGCAGGAAAAGTGAGTGTGCTGAGAACAAAAGAACGGTGTTTCCTACACATACGGACCATATCTATTCCAACTCTGCGTCTGAAACTGATACAAAGCACTTGTCCTCTAACATCTGATGCTTGTCAGTTAAGATGAGAAACGTGAGAGCTTCGTGAACGATGTAGTTTGTTTGAGCTGTAAAGTGACTGCCCTTACCTGAAACGAAGTAGTGCTTGTAGGAAGACACAGAGCCTGTGATTTAACTCCATTTCAGAAGGGAAACACACAGCATAGTTCTCATCCATGGATCACACTCTGCTTTAGCGCAAGAAGAACACTCTTGCTTTCTAGAATCTCTAATACAGCAGGAAACATGAGTGTGCTCAGAACAAAAGAACGGTGTTTCCTACACATACAGACCATATCTAGTTCAACTATGCTTCTGAAACTGAATCAAACCACAGGTCCTCTAACATCCAAGCTTGTCAGTTAAGATGAGTAACATGTGAGCTTCGTGAACGATGTAGTTTGTTTGAGCTGAAAAGTGACTGCCCTTACTTGAAACGATGTCTTGCTTGTAGGAAGACACAGAGCCTGGAATTTAACTCCATTTCTGAAGGGAAACACACAGCATAGTTCTCATCCATGGATCACACTCTGCTTTAGAACAAGAAGCACGCTCTTGCTTTCTGTAATCTCTAATACAGCAGGAAAGTTGAGTGTGCTCAGAAAAATAGTACGGTGTTTCCTACACATACAGACCATATCTAGTTCAACTCTGCTTCTGAAACTGAAACAAACCACAGGTCCTCTAATATCCAATGCTTGTCAGTTAAGATGAGAAACGTGTGAGCTTCGTGAACGACGTAGTTCGTTTGAGCTGTAAAGTAACGGCCCTTAACTGAAACGAAGTCTTGTTTTTTAGGAAGACACAGAGACTGGGTTTTAACTCCATTTCTGAAGGGAAACACACAGCATAGTTCTCATCCATGGATCACACTCTGCTTTAGAGCAAAAAGCACGATCTTGTTTTCTAGATTCTCTAATACAGCAGGAAACGAGAGTGTGCTCAGAACAAAAGAACGGTGTTTCCTACACATACAGACCATATCTAGTTCAAATCTGCTTCTGAAACTGAATCAAACCACAGGTCCACTAACATCCAATGCTTGTCATTTAAGATGAGAAACGTGTGAGCTTCGTGAACGATGTAGTTCGTTTAGCTGTAAAGTAACTGCTCTTACCTGAAACGAAGTCTTGTTTTTTAGGAAGACTCTGAGCCTGAGATTTAACTCCATTTCTGAAGTGAAACACACAGCACAGTTCTCATCCATTGATCACACTCTGCTTTAGAGCAAGAAGCATGCTCTAGCTTTCTAGTGTCTCTAAGACAGCAGGAAAAGTGAGTGTGCTGAGAACAAAAGAACGGTGTTTCCTACACATACGGACCATATCTATTCCAACTCTGCGTCTGAAACTGATACAAAGCACTTGTCCTCTAACATCTGATGCTTGTCAGTTAAGATGAGAAACGTGAGAGCTTCGTGAACGATGTAGTTTGTTTGAGCTGTAAAGTGACTGCCCTTACCTGAAACGAAGTAGTGCTTGTAGGAAGACACAGAGCCTGTGATTTAACTCCATTTCAGAAGGGAAACACACAGCATAGTTCTCATCCATGGATCACACTCTGCTTTAGCGCAAGAAGAACACTCTTGCTTTCTAGAATCTCTAATACAGCAGGAAACATGAGTGTGCTCAGAACAAAAGAACGGTGTTTCCTACACATACAGACCATATCTAGTTCAACTATGCTTCTGAAACTGAATCAAACCACAGGTCCTCTAACATCCAAGCTTGTCAGTTAAGATGAGTAACATGTGAGCTTCGTGAACGATGTAGTTTGTTTGAGCTGAAAAGTGACTGCCCTTACTTGAAACGATGTCTTGCTTGTAGGAAGACACAGAGCCTGGAATTTAACTCCATTTCTGAAGGGAAACACACAGCATAGTTCTCATCCATGGATCACACTCTGCTTTAGAACAAGAAGCACGCTCTTGCTTTCTGTAATCTCTAATACAGCAGGAAAGTTGAGTGTGCTCAGAAAAATAGTACGGTGTTTCCTACACATACAGACCATATCTAGTTCAACTCTGCTTCTGAAACTGAAACAAACCACAGGTCCTCTAATATCCAATGCTTGTCAGTTAAGATGAGAAACGTGTGAGCTTCGTGAACGACGTAGTTCGTTTGAGCTGTAAAGTAACGGCCCTTAACTGAAACGAAGTCTTGTTTTTTAGGAAGACTCAGAGCCTGAGATTTAACTCCATTTCTGAAGAGAAACACACAGCAGAGTTCTCATTCATTGATCACACTCTGCTTTAGAGCAAGAAGGACGCTCTAGCTTTCTAGAGTCTCTAAGACAGCAGGAAACGAGAGTGTGCTCAGAACAAAAGAACGGTGTTTCCTACACATACAGACCATATCTAGTTCAAATCTGCTTCTGAAACTGAATCAAACCACAGGTCCACTAACATCCAATGCTTCTCATTTAAGATGAGAAACGTGTGAGCTTCGTGAACGATGTAGTTCGTTTAGCTGTAAAGTAACTGCTCTTACCTGAAACGAAGTCTTGTTTTTTAGGAAGACTCTGAGCCTGAGATTTAACTCCATTTCTGAAGTGAAACACACAGCACAGTTCTCATCCATTGATCACACTCTGCTTTAGAGCAAGAAGCATGCTCTAGCTTTCTAGTGTCTCTAAGACAGCAGGAAAAGTGAGTGTGCTGAGAACAAAAGAACGGTGTTTCCTACACATACGGACCATATCTATTCCAACTCTGCGTCTGAAACTGATACAAAGCACTTGTCCTCTAACATCTGATGCTTGTCAGTTAAGATGAGAAACGTGAGAGCTTCGTGAACGATGTAGTTTGTTTGAGCTGTAAAGTGACTGCCCTTACCTGAAACGAAGTAGTGCTTGTAGGAAGACACAGAGCCTGTGATTTAACTCCATTTCAGAAGGGAAACACACAGCATAGTTCTCATCCATGGATCACACTCTGCTTTAGCGCAAGAAGAACACTCTTGCTTTCTAGAATCTCTAATACAGCAGGAAACATGAGTGTGCTCAGAACAAAAGAACGGTGTTTCCTACACATACAGACCATATCTAGTTCAACTATGCTTCTGAAACTGAATCAAACCACAGGTCCTCTAACATCCAAGCTTGTCAGTTAAGATGAGTAACATGTGAGCTTCGTGAACGATGTAGTTTGTTTGAGCTGAAAAGTGACTGCCCTTACTTGAAACGATGTCTTGCTTGTAGGAAGACACAGAGCCTGGAATTTAACTCCATTTCTGAAGGGAAACACACAGCATAGTTCTCATCCATGGATCACACTCTGCTTTAGAACAAGAAGCACGTTCTTGCTTTCTGTAATCTCTAATACAGCAGGAAAGTTGAGTGTGCTCAGAAAAATAGTACGGTGTTTCCTACACATACAGACCATATCTAGTTCAACTCTGCTTCTGAAACTGAAACAAACCACAGGTCCTCTAATATCCAATGCTTGTCAGTTAAGATGAGAAACGTGTGAGCTTCGTGAACGACGTAGTTCGTTTGAGCTGTAAAGTAACGGCCCTTAACTGAAACGAAGTCTTGTTTTTTAGGAAGACTCAGAGCCTGAGATTTAACTCCATTTCTGAAGAGAAACACACAGCAGAGTTCTCATTCATTGATCACACTCTGCTTTAGAGCAAGAAGGACGCTCTAGCTTTCTAGAGTCTCTAAGACAGCAGGAAACGTGAGTGTGCTAAGAAAAAATGAACGGTGTTTCCTACACATACGGACCATATCTAGTCCTACTCTGCCTTAAATTGATACAAAGCACAGGTCCTCTAACATCCAATGCTTGTCAGTTAAGATGAGAAACATGTGAGCTTCGTGAACGATGTAGTTCGTTTGAGCTGTAAAGTATCGGCCCTTACCTAAAACGAATTCTTGATTGTAGGAAGACACAGAGACTGGGTTTTAACTCCATTTCTGAAGGGAAACACACAGCATAGTTCTCATCCATGGATCACACTCTGCTTTAGAGCAAAAAGCACGATCTTGTTTTCTAGATTCTCTAATACAGCAGGAAACAAGAGTGTGCTCAGAACAAAAGTACGGTGTTTCCTACACATACAGACCATATCTAGTTCAACTCTGCTTCTGAATCTGAAACAAACCACAGGTCCTCTAATATCCAATGCTTGTCATTTAAGATGAGAAACGTGTGAGCTTCGTGAACGATGTAGTTCGTTTAGCTGTAAAGTAACTGCTCTTACCTGAAACGAAGTCTTGTTTTTTAGGAAGACTCAGAGCCTGAGATTTAACTCCATTTCTGAAGTGAAACACACAGCACAGTTCTCATCCATTGATCAACTCTGCTTTAGAGCAAGAAGCACGCTCTAGCTTTCTAGTGTCTCTAAGACAGCAGGAAAAGTGAGTGTGCTGAGAACAAAAGAACGGTGTTTCCTACACATACGGACCATATCTATTCCAACTCTGCGTCTGAAACTGATACAAAGCACTTGTCCTCTAACATCTGATGCTTGTCAGTTAAGATGAGAAACGTGAGAGCTTCGTGAACGATGTAGTTTGAGCTGTAAAGTGACTGCCCTTACCTGAAACGAAGTAGTGCTTGTAGGAAGACACAGAGCCTGTGATTTAACTCCATTTCAGAAGGGAAACACACAGCATAGTTCTCATCCATGGATCACACTCTGCTTTAGCGCAAGAAGAACACTCTTGCTTTCTAGAATCTCTAATACAGCAGGAAACATGAGTGTGCTCAGAACAAAAGAACGGTGTTTCCTACACATACAGACCATATCTAGTTCAACTATGCTTCTGAAACTGAATCAAACCACAGGTCCTCTAACATCCAAGCTTGTCAGTTAAGATGAGTAACATGTGAGCTTCGTGAACGATGTAGTTTGTTTGAGCTGAAAAGTGACTGCCCTTACTTGAAACGATGTCTTGCTTGTAGGAAGACACAGAGCCTGGAATTTAACTCCATTTCTGAAGGGAAACACACAGCATAGTTCTCATCCATGGATCACACTCTGCTTTAGAACAAGAAGCACGCTCTTGCTTTCTAGAGTCTCTAAGACAGCAGGAAACATGAGTGTGCTGAGAACAAAAGAACGGAGTTTCCTACACATACAGACCATATCTAGTCCAACTCTGCCTCTTAAACTGATACAAAGCACAGGTCCTCTAACATCCAATGGTTGTCATTTCATATGAGAAATGTATGAGGTTCGTGAACGATGTAGTTCGTTTGAGGTGAAAAGTGACTGCCCTTACCTAAAACGAATTCTTGATTGTAGGAAGACACAGAGACTGGGTTTTAACTCCATTTCTGAAGGGAAACACACAGCATAGTTCTTATCCATGGATCACACTCTGCTTTAGAGCAAGAAACACGCTCTTGATTTCTAGATTCTCTAATACAGCAGGAAAGTTGAGTGTGCTCAGAAAAATAGTACGGTGTTTCCTACACATACAGACCATATCTAGTTCAACTCTGCTTCTGAAACTGAAACAAACCACAGGTCCTCTAATATCCAATGCTTGTCAGTTAAGATGAGAAACGTGTGAGCTTCGTGAACGACATAGTTCGTTTGAGCTGTAAAGTAACGGCCCTTAACTGAAACGAAGTCTTGTTTTTTAGGAAGACTCAGAGCCTGAGATTTAACTCCATTTCTGAAGAGAAACACACAGCAGAGTTCTCATTCATTGATCACACTCTGCTTTAGAGCAAGAAGGACGCTCTAGCTTTCTAGAGTCTCTAAGACAGCAGGAAACGTGAGTGTGCTAAGAAAAAATGAACGGTGTTTCCTACACATACGGACCATATCTAGTCCTACTCTGCCTTAAATTGATACAAAGCACAGGTCCTCTAACATCCAATGCTTGTCAGTTAAGATGAGAAACATGTGAGCTTCGTGAACGATGTAGTTCGTTTGAGCTGTAAAGTATCGGCCCTTACCTAAAACGAATTCTTGATTGTAGGAAGACACAGAGACTGGGTTTTAACTCCATTTCTGAAGGGAAACACACAGCATAGTTCTCATCCATGGATCACACTCTGCTTTAGAGCAAAAAGCACGATCTTGTTTTCTAGATTCTCTAATACAGCAGGAAACAAGAGTGTGCTCAGAACAAAAGTACGGTGTTTCCTACACATACAGACCATATCTAGTTCAACTCTGCTTCTGAATCTGAAACAAACCACAGGTCCTCTAATATCCAATGCTTGTCAGTTAAGATGAAAAACGTGTGAGCTTTGTGAACGACGTAGTTCGTTTGAGCTGTAAAGTAACGGCCCTTAACTGAAACAAAGTCTTGTTTTTTAGGAAGACTCAGAGCCTGAAATTTAACTCCATTTCTGAAGTGAAACACACAGCAGAGTTCTCATCCATTGATCACACTCTGCTTTAGAGCAAGAAGCACACTCTAGCTTTCTAGAGTCTCTAAGACAGCAGGAAACGTGAGTGTGCTAAGAAAAAATGAATGGTGTTTCCTACACATACGGACCATATCTAGTCCAACTCTGCCTCTGAAATTGATACAAAGCACAGGTCCTCTAACATCCAATGCTTGTCAGTTAAGATGAGAAACATGTGAGCTTCGTGAACGATGTAGTTCGTTTGAGCTGTAAAGTATCGGCCCTTACCTAAAACGAATTCTTGATTGTAGGAAGACACAGAGACTGGGTTTTAACTCCATTTCTGAAGGGAAACACACAGCATAGTTCTCATCCATGGATCACACTCTGCTTTAGAGCAAAAGCACGATCTTGTTTTCTAGATTCTCTAATACAGCAGGAAACAAGAGTGTGCTCAGAAAAAAAGAACGGTGTTTCCTACACATACAGACCATATCTAGTTCAAATCTACTTCTGAAACTGAATCAAACCACAGGTCCACTAACATCCAATGCTTGTCATTTAAGATGAGATACGTGTGAGCTTCGTGAACGATGTAGTCCGTTTAGCTGTAAAGTAACTGCTCTTACCTGAAACGAAGTCTTGTTTTTTAGGAAGACTCAGAGCCTGAGATTTAACTCCATTTCTGAAGTGAAACACACAGCACAGTTCTCATCCATTGATCACACTCTGCTTTAGAGCAAGAAGCACGCTCTAGCTTTCTAGTGTCTCTAAGACAGCAGGAAAAGTGAGTGTGCTGAGAACAAAAGAACGGTGTTTCCTACACATACGGACCATATCTATTCCAACTCTGCGTCTGAAACTGATACAAAGCACTTGTCCTCTAACATCTGATGCTTGTCAGTTAAGATGAGAAACGTGAGAGCTTCGTGAACGATGTAGTTTGTTTGAGCTGTAAAGTGACTGCCCTTACCTGAAACGAAGTAGTGCTTGTAGGAAGACACAGAGCCTGTGATTTAACTCCATTTCAGAAGGGAAACACACAGCATAGTTCTCATCCATGGATCACACTCTGCTTTAGCGCAAGAAGAACACTCTTGCTTTCTAGAATCTCTAATACAGCAGGAAACATGAGTGTGCTCAGAACAAAAGAACGGTGTTTCCTACACATACAGACCATATCTAGTTCAACTATGCTTCTGAAACTGAATCAAACCACAGGTCCTCTAACATCCAAGCTTGTCAGTTAAGATGAGTAACATGTGAGCTTCGTGAACGATGTAGTTTGTTTGAGCTGAAAAGTGACTGCCCTTACTTGAAACGATGTCTTGCTTGTAGGAAGACACAGAGCCTGGAATTTAACTCCATTTCTGAAGGGAAACACACAGCATAGTTCTCATCCATGGATCACACTCTGCTTTAGAACAAGAAGCACGCTCTTGCTTTCTAGAGTCTCTAAGACAGCAGGAAACATGAGTGTGCTGAGAACAAAAGAACGGAGTTTCCTACACATACAGACCATATCTAGTCCAACTCTGCCTCTTAAACTGATACAAAGCACAGGTCCTCTAACATCCAATGGTTGTCATTTCATATGAGAAACGAATGAGCTTCGTGAACGATGTAGTTCGTTTGAGGTGAAAAGTGACTGCCCTTACCTAAAACGAATTCTTGATTGTAGGAAGACACAGAGACTGGGTTTTAACTCCATTTCTGAAGGGAAACACACAGCATAGTTCTCATCCAGTGATCACACTCTGCTTTAGAGCAAGAAGCACGCTATAGCTTTCTAGAGTCTCTAGGACAGCAGGAAACCTGAGTGTGCTGAGAACAAAAGAACGGTGTTTCCGACACATACGGACCATATCAATTCCAACTCTGCTTCTGAAATTGATACAAAGCACTGGTCATCTAACATCCAAGCTTGTCAGTTAAGATGAGTAACATGTGAGCTTCGTGAACGATGTAGTTTGTTTGAGATGAAAAGTGACTGCCCTTACTTGAAACGTAGTCTTGCTTGTAGGAAGACACAGAGCCTGGAATTTAACTCCATTTCTGAAGGGAAACATACAGCATAGTTCCCATCCATGGATCACACTCTGCTTTAGAACAAGAAGCACGCTCTTGCTTTCTAGAGTCTCTAATAGAGCAGGAAACGTGAGTGTGCTAAGAACAAATGAACGGTGTTTCCTACACATACGGACCATATCTAGTCCAACTCTGCCTCTGAAATTGATACAAAGCACAGGTCCTCTAACATCCAATGCTTGTCAGTTAAGATGACAAACATGTGAGCTTCGTGAACGATGTAGTTCGATTGAGCTGTAAAGTATCGGCCCTTACCTAAAACAAATTTTTGATTGTAGGAAGACACAGAGACTGGGTTTTAACTCCATTTCTGAAGGGAAACACACAGCATAGTTCTCATCCATGGATCACACTCTGCTTTAGAGCAAAAAGCACGCTCTTGTTTTCTAGATTCTCTAATACAGCAGGAAACATGAGTGTGCTCAGAACAAAAGAACGGTGTTTCCTACACATACAGACCATATCTAGTTCAAATCTGCTTCTGAAACTGAATCAAACCACAGGTGCTCTAACATCCAATGCTTGTCATTTAAGATTAGAAACGTGTGAGCTTTGTGAACGATGTAGTTCGTTTAGCTGTAAAGTAACAGCTCTTACCTGAAATGAAGTCTTGTTTTTTAGGAAGACTCAGAGCCTGAGATTTAACTCCATTTCTGAAGTGAAACACACAGCACAGTCTCATCCATTGATCACACTCTGCTTTAGAGCAAGAAGCACGCTCTAGCTTTCTAGTGTCTCTAAGACAGCAGGAAAAGTGAGTGTGCTGAGAACAAAAGAACAGTGTTTCCTACACATATGGACCATATCTATTCCAACTCTGCGTATGAAACTGATACAAAGCACTTGTCCTCTAACATCTGATGCTTGTCAGTTAAGATGAGAAACGTGTGAGTTCGTGAACGATATAGTTTGTTTGAGCTGTAAAGTGACTGCCCTTATCTGAAATTAAGTAGTGCTTGTAGGAAGACACAGAGCCTGGAATTTAACTCCATTTCTGAAGGGAAACACACAGCATAGTTCTCATCCATGGATCACACTCTGCTTTAGAACAAGAAGCACGCTCTTGCTTTCTAGAGTCTCTAAGACAGCAGGAAACATGAGTGTGCTGAGAACAAAAGAACGGAGTTTCCTACACATACAGACCATATCTAGTCCAACTCTGCCTCTTAAATTGATACACAGCACAGGTCCTCTAACATCCAATGGTTGTCATTTCAGATGAGAAACATGTGAGCTTGAACGATGTAGTTCGTTTGAGCTGAAAAGTGACTGCCCTTACCTAAAACGAATTCTTGATTGTAGGAAGACACAGAGACTGGGTTTTAACTCCATTTCTGAAGGGAAACACACAGCATAGTTCTTATCCATGGATCACACTCTGCTTTAGAGCAAGAAACACGCTCTTGATTTCTAGATTCTCTAATACAGCAGGAAACGTGAGTGTGCTAAGAACAAATGAACGGTGTTTCCTACACATACGGACCATATCTAGTCCAACTCTGCCTCTGAAATTGATACAAAGCACAGTTTCTCTAACATCCAATGCTTATCAGTTAAGATGAGAAACATGTGAGCTTGAACGATGTAGTTCGTTTGAGCTGTAAAGTGACTGCCCTTACCTGAATCGAAGTAGTGCTTGTAGGAAGACACAGAGCCTGGAATTTAACTCCATTTCAGAAGGGAAACACACAGCAGAGTTCTCATCCATGGTTCACACTCTGCTTTAGCGCAAGAAGAACACTCTTGCTTTCTAGAATCTCTAATACAGCAGGAAACATGAGTGTGCTCAGAACAAAAGAACAGTGTTTCCTACACATACAGACCATATCTAGTTCAAATCTGCTTCTGAAACTGAATCAAACCACAGGTCCTCTAACATCCAATGCTTGTCACTTAAGATGAGAAACGTGTGAGCTTCGTGAACGATCTAGTCGTTTGAGCTGTAAAGTATCGGCCCTTACCTAAAACGAATTCTTGATTGTAGGAAGACACAGAGACTGGGTTTTAACTCTATTTCTGAAGGGAAACACACAGCATAGTTCTCATCCATGGATCACACTCTGCTTTAGAGCAAAAAGCATGCTCTTGTTTTCTAGATTCTCTAATACAACAGGAAACATGAGTGTGCTCAGAACAAAAGAACGGTGTTTCCTACACATACAGACCATATCTAGTTCAACTATGCTTCTGAAACTGAATCAAACCACAGGACCTCTAACATCCAAGCTTGTCAGTTAAGATGAGTAATATGTGAGCTTCGTGAACGATGTAGTTAGTTTGAGCTGAAAAGTGACTGCCCTTACTTGAAACGATGTCTTGCTTGTAGGAAGACACAGAGCCTGAGATTTAACTCCATTTCTGAAGTGAAACACACAGCAGAGTTCTCATCCATTGACCACACTCTGCTTTAGAGCAAGAAGCACGCTCTAGCTTTCTAGAGTCTCTAAGACAGTAGGAAACGTGAGTGTGCTGAGAACAAAAGAACGGTGTTTCGTACACATATGGACCATAACTATTGCAACTCTGCTTCTGAAATTCATACAAAGCACAGGTCCTTTAACATCAAATGCTTGTCATTTAAAATGAGAAACGTGTGAGCTTTGAGAATGATGTAGTTCGTTTGAGCTGAAAAGTGACTGCCCTTACCTGAAAAGAAGTAGTGCTTGTAGGAAGACACAGAGCCTGGGATTTAACTCCATTTCTGAAAGGAAACACACAGCATAGTACTCATCCATTGATCACACTCTGCTTTAGAGCAAGAAGAACGCTCTTGCTTTCTAGAATCTCTAATACAGCAGGAAACAAGAGTGTGCTCAGAACAAAAGAACGGTGTTTCCTACACATACAGACCATATCTAGTTCAAATCTGCTTCTGAAACTGAATCAAACCACAGGTCCACTAACATCCAATGCTTGTCATTTAAGATGAGAAACGTGTGAGCTTCGTGAACGATGTAGTTCTTTTAGGTGTAAAGTAACTGCTCTTACCTGAAACGAAGTCTTGTTTTTTAAGAAGACTCAGAGCCTGAGATTTAACTCCATTTCTGAAGTGAAACACACAGCACAGTTCTCATCCATTGATCACACTCTGCTTTAGAGCAAGAAGCACGCTGTAGCTTTCTAGTGTCTCTAAGACAGCAGGAAAAGTGAGTGTGCTGAGAACAAAAGAACGGTGTTTCCTACACATACGGACCATATCTATTCCAACTCTGCATCTGAAACTGATACAAAGCACTTGTCCTCTAACATCTGATGCTTGTCAGGTAAGATGAGAAACGTGAGAGCTTCGTGAACGATGTAGTTTGTTTGAGCTGTAAAGTGACTGCCCTTACTTGAAACGATGTCTTGCTTGTAGGAAGACACAGAGCCTGGAATTTAACTCCATTTCTGAAGGGAAACACACAGCATAGTTCTCATCCATGGATCACACTCTGCTTTAGAACAAGAAGCACGCTCTTGCTTTCTAGAGTCTCTAAGACAGCAGGAAACATGAGTGTGCTGAGAACAAAAGAACGGAGTTTCCTACACATACAGACCATATCTAGTCCAACTCTGCCTCTTAAACTGATACAAAGCACAGGTCCTCTAACATCCAATGGTTGTCATTTAATATGAGAAACGTATGAGCTTCGTGAACGATGTAGTTCGTTTGAGGTGAAAAGTGACTGCCCTTACCTAAAACGAATTCTTGATTGTAGGAAGACACAGAGACTGGGTTTTAACTCCATTTCTGAAGGGAAACACACAGCATAGTTCTTAACCATGGATCACACTCTGCTTTAGAGCAAGAAACACGCTCTTGATTTCTAGATTCTCTAATACAGCAGGAAACGTGAGTGTGCTAAGAACAAATGAACGGTGTTTCCTACACATACGGACCATATCTAGTCCAACTCTGCCTCTGAAATTGATACAAAGCACAGGTCCTCTAACATCCAATGCTTGTCAGTTAAGATGAGAAACGTGTGAGCTTCGTGAACGATGTAGTTCGTTTGAGCTGTAAAGTATCGGCCCTTACCTGAAACGAAGTAGTGCTTGTAGGAAGACACAGAGCCTGGGATTTAACTACATTTCAGAAGGGAAACACGCAGCAGAGTTCTCATCCATGGATCACACTCTGCTTTAGCGCAAGAAGAACACTCTTGCTTTCTAGAATCTCTAATACAGCAGGAAACATGAGTGTGCTCAGAACAAAAGAACAGTGTTTCCTACACATACAGACCATATCTAGTTCAAATCTGCTTCTGAAACAGAATCAAACCACAGGTCCTCTAACATCCAATGCTTGTCATTTAAGATGAGAAACTTGTGAGCTCCGTGAACGATGTAGTTCGTTTGAGCTGTAAAGTGACTGTCCTTACATGAAACGAAGTCTTGTTTTTTAGGAAGACTCAGAGCCTGAGATTTAACTCCATTTCTGAAGTGAAACACACAGCAGAGTTTTCATCCAGTGATCACACTCTGCATTAGAGCAAGAAGCACGCTCTAGCTTTCTAGAGTCTCTAGGACAGCAGGAAACCTGAGTTTGCTGAGAACAAAAGAACGGAGTTTCCGACACATACGGACCATATCAATTCCAACTCTGCTTCTAAAAGTGATACAAATCACTGGTCCTCTAACAGCCAATGAAGGTCAGTTAAGCTGAGAAACGAGTGAGCTTTGTGAAGGATGTAGTTCGTTTGAGCTGAAAAGTGACTGCCCTTACCTGAAAGGAAGTAGTCCTTGTAGGAAGACACAGAGCCTGGGATTTAACTCCACTTCTGAAGGGAAACACACAGCACAGTTCTCATATATAAATCACACTCTACTTTAGATCAAGAAGCACGCTCTTGCTTTCTAGAGTCTCTAATACAGCAGGAAACTTGAGTGTGCTCAGAAAAAAAGAACGGTGTTTCCTACACATACGGACCATATCTAGTTCAACTCTGCTTCTGAAACTGAAACAAACCACAGGTCCTCTAACATCCAATGCTTGTCAGTTAAGATGAGAAACGTGTGAGTTCGTGAACGATATAGTTTGTTTGAGCTGTAAAGTGACTGCCCTTACCTGAAACGAAGTAGTGCTTGTAGGAAGACACAGAGCCTGGAATTTAACTCCATTTCTGAAGGGAAACACACAGCATAGTTCTCATCCATGGATCACACTCTGCTTTAGAACAAGAAGCACGCTCTTGCTTTCTAGAGTCTCTAAGACAGCAGGAAACATGAGTGTGCTGAGAACAAAAGAACGGAGTTTCCTACACATACAGACCATATCTAGTCCAACTCTGCCTCTTAAATTGATACAAAGCACAGGTCCTCTAACATCCAATGGTTGTCATTTCAGATGAGAAACATGTGAGCTTGAACGATGTAGTTCGTTTGAGCTGAAAAGTGACTGCCCTTACCTAAAACGAATTCTTGATTGTAGGAAGACACAGAGACTGGGTTTTAACTCCATTTCTGAAGGGAAACACACAGCATAGTTCTTATCCATGGATCACACTCTGCTTTAGAGCAAGAAACACGCTCTTGATTTCTAGATTCTCTAATACAGCAGGAAACGTGAGTGTGCTAAGAACAAATGAACGGTGTTTCCTACACATACGGACCATATCTAGTCCAACTCTGCCTCTGAAATTGATACAAAGCACAGTTTCTCTAACATCCAATGCTTATCAGTTAAGATGAGAAACATGTGAGCTTGAACGATGTAGTTCGTTTGAGCTGTAAAGTGACTGCCCTTACCTGAATCGAAGTAGTGCTTGTAGGAAGACACAGAGCCTGGGATTTAACTCCATTTCAGAAGGGAAACACACAGCAGAGTTCTCATCCATGGTTCACACTCTGCTTTAGCGCAAGAAGAACACTCTTGCTTTCTAGAATCTCTAATACAGCAGGAAACATGAGTGTGCTCAGAACAAAAGAACAGTGTTTCCTACACATACAGACCATATCTAGTTCAAATCTGCTTCTGAAACTGAATCAAACCACAGGTCCTCTAACATCCAATGCTTGTCAGTTAAGATGAGAAACGTGTGAGCTTCGTGAACGATCTAGTTCGTTTGAGCTGTAAAGTATCGGCCCTTACCTAAAACGAATTCTTGATTGTAGGAAGACACAGAGACTGGGTTTTAACTCTATTTCTGAAGGGAAACACACAGCATAGTTCTCATCCATGGATCACACTCTGCTTTAGAGCAAAAAGCATGCTCTTGTTTTCTAGATTCTCTAATACAACAGGAAACATGAGTGTGCTCAGAACAAAAGAACGGTGTTTCCTACACATACAGACCATATCTAGTTCAAATCTGCTTCTGAAACTGAAACAAACCACAGGTCCTCTAATATCCAATGCTTGTCAGTTAAGATGAGAAACGTGTGAGCTTCGTGAACGACATAGTTCGTTTGAGCTGTAAAGTAACGGCCCTTAACTGAAACGAAGTCTTGTTTTTTAGGAAGACTCAGAGCCTGAGATTTAACTCCATTTCTGAAGTGAAACACACAGCAGAGTTCTCATCCATTGACCACACTCTGCTTTAGAGCAAGAAGCACGCTCTAGCTTTCTAGAGTCTCTAAGACAGTAGGAAACGTGAGTGTGCTGAGAACAAAAGAATGGTGTTTCGTACACATATGGACCATAACTATTGCAACTCTGCTTCTGAAATTCATACAAAGCACAGGTCCTTTAACATCCAATGCTTGTCATTTAAAATGAGAAACGTGTGAGCTTTGAGAATGATGTAGTTCGTTTGAGCTGAAAAGTGACTGCCCTTACCTGAAAAGAAGTAGTGCTTGTAGGAAGACACAGAGCCTGGGATTTAACTCCATTTCTGAAAGGAAACACACAGCATAGTACTCATCCATTGATCACACTCTGCTTTAGAGCAAGAAGAACGCTCTTACATTCTAGAATCTCTAATAGAGCAGGAAGCTAGAGTGTGCTCAGAACAAAAGAACGGTGTTTCCTACACATACAGACCATATCTAGTTCAAATCTGCTTCTGAAACTGAATCAAACCACAGGTCCACTAACATCCAATGCTTGTCATTTAAGATGAGAAACGTGTGAGCTTCGTGAACGATGTAGTTCGTTTAGCTGTAAAGTAACTGCTCTTACCTGAAACGAAGTCTTCTTTTTTAGGAAGACTCAGAGCCTGAGATTTAACTCCATTTCTGAAGTGAAACACACAGCACAGTTCTCATCCATTGATCACACTCTGCTTTAGAGCAAGAAGCACGCTCTAGCTTTCTAGTGTCTCTAAGACAGCAGGAAAAGTGAGTGTGCTGAGAACAAAAGAACGGTGTTTCCTACACATACAGACCATATCTATTCCAACTCTGCGTCTGAAACTGATACAAAGCACTTGTCCTCTAACATCTGATGCTTGTCAGTTAAGATGAGAAACGTGAGAGCTTCGTGAACGATGTAGTTTGTTTGAGCTGTAAAGTGACTGCCCTTACCTGAAACGAAGTAGTGCTTGTAGGAAGACACAGAGCCTGTGATATAACTCCATTTCAGAAGGGAAACACACAGCATAGTTCTCATCCATGGATCACACTCTGCTTTAGCGCAAGAAGAACACTCTTGCTTTCTAGAATCTCTAATACAGCAGGAAACATGAGTGTGCTCAGAACAAAAGAACGGTGTTTCCTACACATACAGACCATATCTAGTTCAACTATGCTTCTGAAACTGAATCAAACCACAGGTCCTCTAACATCCAAGCTTGTCAGTTAAGATGAGTAACATGTGAGCTTCGTGAACGATGTAGTTTGTTTGAGCTGAAAAGTGACTGCCCTTACTTGAAACGATGTCTTGCTTGTAGGAAGACACAGAGCCTGGAATTTAACTCCATTTCTGAAGGGAAACACACAGCATAGTTCTCATCCATGGATCACACTCTGCTTTAGAACAAGAAGCACGCTCTTGCTTTCTAGAGTCTCTAAGACAGCAGGAAACATGAGTGTGCTGAGAACAAAAGAACGGAGTTTCCTACACATACAGACCATATCTAGTCCAACTCTGCCTCTTAAACTGATACAAAGCACAGGTCCTCTAACATCCAATGGTTGTCATTTCATATGAGAAACGTATGAGGTTCGTGAACGATGTAGTTCATTTGAGGTGAAAAGTGACTGCCCTTACCTAAAACGAATTCTTGATTGTAGGAAGACACAGAGACTGGGTTTTAACTCCATTTCTGAAGGGAAACACACAGCATAGTTCTTATCCATGGATCACACTCTGCTTTAGAGCAAGAAACACGCTCTTGATTTCTAGATTCTCTAATACAGCAGGAAACGTGAGTGTGCTAAGAACAAATGAACGGTGTTTCCTACACATACGGACCATATCTAGTCCTACTCTGCCTCTGAAATTGATACAAAGCACAGGTCCTCTCACATCCAATGCTTGTCAGTTAAGATGAGAAACATGTGAGCTTCGTGAACGATGTAGTTCGTTTGAGCTGTAAAGTATCGGCCCTTACCTAAAACGAATTCTTGATTGTAGGAAGACACAGAGACTGGGTTTTAACTCCATTTCTGAAGGGAAACACACAGCATAGTTCTCATCCATGGATCACACTCTGCTTTAGAGCAAAAAGCACGATCTTGTTTTCTAGATTCTCTAAAACAGCAGGAAACAAGAGTGTGCTCAGAACAAAAGTACGGTGTTTCCTACACATACAGACCATATCTAGTTCAACTCTGCTTCTGAAACTGAAACAAACCACAGGTCCTCTAATATCCAATGCTTGTCAGTTAAGATGAAAAACGTGTGAGCTTTGTGAACGACGTAGTTCGTTTGAGCTGTAAAGTAACGGCCCTTAACTGAAACAAAGTCTTGTTTTTTAGGAAGACTCAGAGCCTGAAATTTAACTCCATTTCTGAAGTGAAACACACAGCAGAGTTCTCATCCATTGATCACACTCTGCTTTAGAGCAAGAAGCACACTCTAGCTTTCTAGAGTCTCTAAGACAGCAGGAAACGTGAGTGTGCTAAGAAAAAATGAATGGTGTTTCCTACACATACGGACCATATCTAGTCCAACTCTGCCTCTGAAATTGATACAAAGCACAGGTCCTCTAACATCCAATGCTTGTCAGTTAAGATGAGAAACATGTGAGCTTCGTGAACGATGTAGTTCGTTTGAGCTGTAAAGTATCGGCCCTTACCTAAAACGAATTCTTGATTGTAGGAAGACACAGAGACTGGGTTTTAACTCCATTTCTGAAGGGAAACACACAGCATAGTTCTCATCCATGGATCACACTCTGCTTTAGAGCAAAAGCACGATCTTGTTTTCTAGATTCTCTAATACAGCAGGAAACAAGAGTGTGCTCAGTAAAAAAGAACGGTGTTTCCTACACATACAGACCATATCTAGTTCAAATCTACTTCTGAAACTGAATCAAACCACAGGTCCACTAACATCCAATGCTTGTCATTTAAGATGAGATACGTGTGAGCTTCGTGAACGATGTAGTCCGTTTAGCTGTAAAGTAACTGCTCTTACCTGAAACGAAGTCTTGTTTTTTAGGAAGACTCAGAGCCTGAGATTTAACTTCATTTCTGAAGTGAAACACACAGCACAGTTCTCATCCATTGATCACACTCTGCTTTAGAGCAAGAAGCACGCTCTAGCTTTTTAGTGTCTCTAAGACAGCAGGAAAAGTGAGTGTGCTGAGAACAAAAGAACGGTGTTTCCTACACATACGGACCATATCTATTCCAACTCTGCGTCTGAAACTGATACAAAGCACTTGTCCTCTAACATCTGATGCTTGTCAGTTAAGATGAGAAACGTGAGAGCTTCGTGAACGATGTAGTTTGTTTGAGCTGTAAAGTGACTGCCCTTACCTGAAACGAAGTAGTGCTTGTAGGAAGACACAGAGCCTGTGATTTAACTCCATTTCAGAAGGGAAACACACAGCATAGTTCTCATCCATGGATCACACTCTGCTTTAGCGCAAGAAGAACACTCTTGCTTTCTAGAATCTCTAATACAGCAGGAAACATGAGTGTGCTCAGAACAAAAGAACGGTGTTTCCTACACATACAGACCATATCTAGTTCAACTATGCTTCTGAAACTGAATCAAACCACAGGTCCTCTAACATCCAAGCTTGTCAGTTAAGATGAGTAACATGTGAGCTTCGTGAACGATGTAGTTTGTTTGAGCTGAAAAGTGACTGCCCTTACTTGAAACGATGTCTTGCTTGTAGGAAGACACAGAGCCTGGAATTTAACTCCATTTCTGAAGGGAAACACACAGCATAGTTCTCATCCATGGATCACACTCTGCTTTAGAACAAGAAGCACGCTCTTGCTTTCTAGAGTCTCTAAGACAGCAGGAAACATGAGTGTGCTGAGAACAAAAGAACGGAGTTTCCTACACATACAGACCATATCTAGTCCAACTCTGCCTCTTAAACTGATACAAAGCACAGGTCCTCTAACATCCAATGGTTGTCATTTCATATGAGAAACGAATGAGCTTCGTGAACGATGTAGTTCGTTTGAGGTGAAAAGTGACTGCCCTTACCTAAAACGAATTCTTGATTGTAGGAAGACACAGAGACTGGGTTTTAACTCCATTTCTGAAGGGAAACACACAGCATAGTTCTTATCCATGGATCACACTCTGCTTTAGAGCAAGAAACACGCTCTTGATTTCTAGATTCTCTAATACAGCAGGAAACGTGAGTGTGCTAAGAACAAATGAACGGTGTTTCCTACACATACGGACCATATCTAGTCCAACTCTGCCTCTGAAATTGATACAAAGCACAGTTCCTCTAACATCCAATGCTTGTCAGTTAAGATGAGAAACATGTGAGCTTGAACGATGTAGTTCGTTTGAGCTGTAAAGTGACTGCCCTTACCTGAAACGAAGTAGTGCTTGTAGGAAGACACAGAGCCTGGGATTTAACTCCATTTCAGAAGGGAAACACACAGCAGAGTTCTCATCCATGGATCACACTCTGCTTTAGCGCAAGAAGAACACTCTTGCTTTCTAGAATCTCTAATACAGCAGGAAACATGAGTGTGCTCAGAACAAAAGAACAGTGTTTCCTACACATACAGACCATATCTAGTTCAAATCTGCTTCTGAAACTGAATCAAACCACAGGTCCTCTAACATCCAATGCTTGTCATTTAAGATGAGAAACGTGTGAGCTCCGTGAACGATGTAGTTCGTTTGAGCTGTAAAGTGACTGTCCTTACATGAAACGAAGTCTTGTTTTTTAGGAAGACTCAGAGCCTGAGATTTAACTCCATTTCTGAAGTGAAACAAACAGCAGAGTTCTCATCCAGTGATCACACTCTGCTTTAGAGCAAGAAGCACGCTATAGCTTTCTAGAGTCTCTAGGACAGCAGGAAACCTGAGTGTGCTGAGAACAAAAGAACGGTGTTTCCGACACATACGGACCATATCAATTCCAACTCTGCTTCTAAAAGTGATACAAATCACTGGTCCTCTAACAGCCAATGCATGTCAGTTAAGATGAGAAACGAGTGAGCTTTGTGAAGGATGTAGTTCGTTTGAGCTGAAAAGTGACTGCCCTTACCTGAAAGGAAGTAGTGCTTGTAGGAAGACACAGAGCCTGGGATTTAACTCCACTTCTGAAGGGAAACACACAGCACAGTTCTCATATATAGATCACACTCTACTTTAGAGCAAGAAGCACGCTCTTGCTTTCTAGAGTCTCTAATACAGCAGGAAAGTTGAGTGTGCTCAGAAAAAAAGAACGGTGTTTCCTACACATACAGACCATATCTAGTTCAAATCTGCTTCTGAAACTGAAACAAACCACAGGTCCTCTAATATCCAATGCTTGTCAGTTAAGATGAGAAACGTGTGAGCTTCGTGAACGACATAGTTCGTTTGAGATGTAAAGTAACGGCCCTTAACGGAAACGAAGTCTTGTTTTGTAGGAAGACTCAGAGCCTGAGATTTAACTCCATTTCTGAAGTGAAACACACAGCAGAGTTCTCATCCATTGATCACACTCTGCTTTAGAGCAAGAAGCACGCTCTAGCTTTCTAGAGTCTCTAAGACAGTAGGAAACGTGAGTGTGCTGAGAACAAAAGAACGGTGTTTCGTACACATATGGACCATATCTATTGCAACTCTGCTTCTGAAATTCATACAAAGCACAGGTCCTTTAACATCCAATGCTTGTCATTTAAAATAAGAAACGTGTGAGCTTTGAGAATGATGTAGTTCGTTTGAGCTGAAAAGTGACTGCCCTTACCTGAAAAGAAGTAGTGCTTGTAGGAAGACACAGAGCCTGGGATTTAACTCCATTTCTGAAAGGAAACACACAGCATAGTACTCATCCATTGATCACACTCTGCTTTAGAGCAAGACGAACGCTCTTGCTTTCTAGAATCTCTAATAGAGCAGGAAGCTAGAGTGTGCTCCAAACAAATGAACGGTGTTTCCTACACATACAGACCATATCTAGTTGAACTCTGCTTCGGAAACTGAAACAAACAACAGGTCCTCTAACATCCAATGCTTGGCAGTTAAGCTGAGAAACGTGTGAGCTTCGTGAACGATGTAGTTCGTTTGAGCTGAAAAGTGACTGCCCTTACCTGAAACGAAGTAGTGCTTGTAGGAAGACACAGCGCCTGGGATTTAACTCCATTTCTGAAAGGAAACACACAGCATAGTTCTCATCCATTGATCACACTCTGCTTTAGAGCAAGAAGAACGCTCTTGCTTTCTAGAATCTCTAATACAGCAGGAAACAAGAGTGTGCTCAGAACAAAAGAACGGTGTTTCCTACACATACAGACCATATCTAGTTCAAATCTGCTTCTGAAACTGAATCAAACCACAGGTCCACTAACATCCAATGCTTGTCATTTAAGATGAGAAACGTGTGAGCTTAGTGAATGATGTAGTTCGTTTAGCTGTAAAGTAACTGCTCTTACCTGAAACGAAGTCTTGTTTTTTAGGAAGACTCAGAGCCTGAGATTTAACTCCATTTCTGAAGTGAAACACACAGCACAGTTCTCATCCATTGATCACACTCTGCTTTAGAGCAAGAAGCACGCTCTAGCTTTCTAGAGTCTCTAAGACAGTAGGAAACGTGAGTGTGCTGAGAACAAAAGAACGGTGTTTCGTACACATATGGACCATATCTATTGCAACTCTGCTTCTGAAATTCATACAAAGCACAGGTCCTTTAACATCCAATGCTTGTCATTTAAAATAAGAAACGTGTGAGCTTTGAGAATGATGTAGTTCGTTTGAGCTGAAAAGTGACTGCCCTTACCTGAAAAGAAGTAGTGCTTGTAGGAAGACACAGAGCCTGGGATTTAACTCCATTTCTGAAAGGAAACACACAGCATAGTACTCATCCATTGATCACACTCTGCTTTAGAGCAAGACGAACGCTCTTGCTTTCTAGAATCTCTAATAGAGCAGGAAGCTAGAGTGTGCTCCAAACAAATGAACGGTGTTTCCTACACATACAGACCATATCTAGTTGAACTCTGCTTCGGAAACTGAAACAAACAACAGGTCCTCTAACATCCAATGCTTGGCAGTTAAGCTGAGAAACGTGTGAGCTTCGTGAACGATGTAGTTCGTTTGAGCTGAAAAGTGACTGCCCTTACCTGAAACGAAGTAGTGCTTGTAGGAAGACACAGCGCCTGGGATTTAACTCCATTTCTGAAAGGAAACACACAGCATAGTTCTCATCCATTGATCACACTCTGCTTTAGAGCAAGAAGAACGCTCTTGCTTTCTAGAATCTCTAATACAGCAGGAAACAAGAGTGTGCTCCGAACAAAAGAACGGTGTTTCCTACACATACAGACCATATCTAGTTCAAATCTGCTTCTGAAACTGAATCAAACCACAGGTCCACTAACATCCAATGCTTGTCATTTAAGATGAGAAACGTGTGAGCTTAGTGAATGATGTAGTTCGTTTAGCTGTAAAGTAACTGCTCTTACCTGAAACGAAGTCTTGTTTTTTAGGAAGACTCAGAGCCTGAGATTTAACTCCATTTCTGAAGTGAAACACACAGCACAGTTCTCATCCATTGATCACACTCTGCTTTAGAGCAAGAAGCACGCTCTAGCTTTCTAGAGTCTCTAAGACTGCAGGAAACGTGAGTGTGCTGAGAACAAAAGAACGGTGTTTCGTACACATATGGACCATATCTATTGCAACTCTGCTTCTGAAATTGATACAAAGCACTGGTCATCTAACATCCAAGCTTGTCAGTTAAGATGAGTAACATGTGAGCTTCGTGAACGATGTAGTTTGTTTGAGATGAAAAGTGACTGCCCTTACTTGAAACGTAGTCTTGCTTGTAGGAAGACACAGAGCCTGGAATTTAACTCCATTTCTGAAGGGAAACATACAGCATAGTTCCCATCCATGGATCACACTCTGCTTTAGAACAAGAAGCACGCTCTTGCTTTCTAGAGTCTCTAATAGAGCAGGAAACGTGAGTGTGCTAAGAACAAATGAACGGTGTTTCCTACACATACGGACCATATCTAGTCCAACTCTGCCTCTGAAATTGATAAAAAGCACAGGTCCTCTAACATCCAATGCTTGTCAGTTAAGATGACAAACATGTGAGCTTCGTGAACGATGTAGTTCGATTGAGCTGTAAAGTATCGGCCCTTACCTAAAACAAATTTTTGATTGTAGGAAGACACAGAGACTGGGTTTTAACTCCATTTCTGAAGGGAAACACACAGCATAGTTCTCATCCATGGATCACACTCTGCTTTAGAGCAAAAAGCACGCTCTTGTTTTCTAGATTCTCTAATACAGCAGGAAACATGAGTGTGCTCAGAACAAAAGAACGGTGTTTCCTACACATACAGACCATATCTAGTTCAAATCTGCTTCTGAAACTGAATCAAACCACAGGTGCTCTAACATCCAATGCTTGTCATTTAAGATTAGAAACGTGTGAGCTTTGTGAACGATGTAGTTCGTTTAGCTGTAAAGTAACAGCTCTTACCTGAAATGAAGTCTTGTTTTTTAGGAAGACTCAGAGCCTGAGATTTAACTCCATTTCTGAAGTGAAACACACAGCACAGTCTCATCCATTGATCACACTCTGCTTTAGAGCAAGAAGCACGCTCTAGCTTTCTAGTGTCTCTAAGACAGCAGGAAAAGTGAGTGTGCTGAGAACAAAAGAACAGTGTTTCCTACACATATGGACCATATCTATTCCAACTCTGCGTATGAAACTGATACAAAGCACTTGTCCTCTAACATCTGATGCTTGTCAGTTAAGATGAGAAACGTGTGAGTTCGTGAACGATATAGTTTGTTTGAGCTGTAAAGTGACTGCCCTTATCTGAAATTAAGTAGTGCTTGTAGGAAGACACAGAGCCTGGAATTTAACTCCATTTCTGAAGGGAAACACACAGCATAGTTCTCATCCATGGATCACACTCTGCTTTAGAACAAGAAGCACGCTCTTGCTTTCTAGAGTCTCTAAGACAGCAGGAAACATGAGTGTGCTGAGAACAAAAGAACGGAGTTTCCTACACATACAGACCATATCTAGTCCAACTCTGCCTCTTAAATTGATACAAAGCACAGGTCCTCTAACATCCAATGGTTGTCATTTCAGATGAGAAACATGTGAGCTTGAACGATGTAGTTCGTTTGAGCTGAAAAGTGACTGCCCTTACCTAAAACGAATTCTTGATTGTAGGAAGACACAGAGACTGGGTTTTAACTCCATTTCTGAAGGGAAACACACAGCATAGTTCTTATCCATGGATCACACTCTGCTTTAGAGCAAGAAACACGCTCTTGATTTCTAGATTCTCTAATACAGCAGGAAACGTGAGTGTGCTAAGAACAAATGAACGGTGTTTCCTACACATACGGACCATATCTAGTCCAACTCTGCCTCTGAAATTGATACAAAGCACAGTTTCTCTAACATCCAATGCTTATCAGTTAAGATGAGAAACATGTGAGCTTGAACGATGTAGTTCGTTTGAGCTGTAAAGTGACTGCCCTTACCTGAATCGAAGTAGTGCTTGTAGGAAGACACAGAGCCTGGGATTTAACTCCATTTCAGAAGGGAAACACACAGCAGAGTTCTCATCCATGGTTCACACTCTGCTTTAGCGCAAGAAGAACACTCTTGCTTTCTAGAATCTCTAATACAGCAGGAAACATGAGTGTGCTCAGAACAAAAGAACAGTGTTTCCTACACATACAGACCATATCTAGTTCAAATCTGCTTCTGAAACTGAATCAAACCACAGGTCCTCTAACATCCAATGCTTGTCAGTTAAGATGAGAAACGTGTGAGCTTCGTGAACGATCTAGTTCGTTTGAGCTGTAAAGTATCGGCCCTTACCTAAAACGAATTCTTGATTGTAGGAAGACACAGAGACTGGGTTTTAACTCTATTTCTGAAGGGAAACACACAGCATAGTTCTCATCCATGGATCACACTCTGCTTTAGAGCAAAAAGCATGCTCTTGTTTTCTAGATTCTCTAATACAACAGGAAACATGAGTGTGCTCAGAACAAAAGAACGGTGTTTCCTACACATACAGACCATATCTAGTTCAACTATGCTTCTGAAACTGAATCAAACCACAGGACCTCTAACATCCAAGCTTGTCAGTTAAGATGAGTAATATGTGAGCTTCGTGAACGATGTAGTTAGTTTGAGCTGAAAAGTGACTGCCCTTACTTGAAACGATGTCTTGCTTGTAGGAAGACACAGAGCCTGAGATTTAACTCCATTTCTGAAGTGAAACACACAGCAGAGTTCTCATCCATTGACCACACTCTGCTTTAGAGCAAGAAGCACGCTCTAGCTTTCTAGAGTCTCTAAGACAGTAGGAAACGTGAGTGTGCTGAGAACAAAAGAACGGTGTTTCGTACACATATGGACCATAACTATTGCAACTCTGCTTCTGAAATTCATACAAAGCACAGGTCCTTTAACATCAAATGCTTGTCATTTAAAATGAGAAACGTGTGAGCTTTGAGAATGATGTAGTTCGTTTGTGCTGAAAAGTGACTGCCCTTACCTGAAAAGAAGTAGTGCTTGTAGGAAGACACAGAGCCTGGGATTTAACTCCATTTCTGAAAGGAAACACACAGCATAGTACTCATCCATTGATCACACTCTGCTTTAGAGCAAGAAGAACGCTCTTACTTTCTAGAATCTCTAATAGAGCAGGAAGCTAGAGTGTGCTCCGAACAAATGAACGGTGTTTCCTACACATACAGACCATATCTAGTTGAACTCTGCTTCGGAAACTGAAACAAACAGCAGGTCCTCTAACATCCAATGCTTGGCAGTTAAGCTGAGAAACGTGTGAGCTTCGTGAACGATGTAGTTCGTTTGAGCTGAAAAGTGACTGCCCTTACCTGAAACGAAGTAGTGCTTGTAGGAAGACACAGCGCCTGGGATTTAACTCCATTTCTGAAAGGAAACACACAGCATAGTTCTCATCCATTGATCACACTCTGCTTTAGAGCAAGAAGAACGCTCTTGCTTTCTAGAATCTCTAATACAGCAGGAAACAAGAGTGTGCTCCGAACAAAAGAACGGTGTTTCCTACACATACAGACCATATCTAGTTCAAATCTGCTTCTGAAACTGAATCAAACCACAGGTCCACTAACATCCAATGCTTGTCATTTAAGATGAGAAACGTGTGAGCTTCGTGAACGATGTAGTTCTTTTAGGTGTAAAGTAACTGCTCTTACCTGAAACGAAGTCTTGTTTTTTAAGAAGACTCAGAGCCTGAGATTTAACTCCATTTCTGAAGTGAAACACACAGCACAGTTCTCATCCATTGATCACACTCTGCTTTAGAGCAAGAAGCACGCTGTAGCTTTCTAGTGTCTCTAAGACAGCAGGAAAAGTGAGTGTGCTGAGAACAAAAGAACGGTGTTTCCTACACATACGGACCATATCTATTCCAACTCTGCATCTGAAACTGATACAAAGCACTTGTCCTCTAACATCTGATGCTTGTCAGGTAAGATGAGAAACGTGAGAGCTTCGTGAACGATGTAGTTTGTTTGAGCTGTAAAGTGACTGCCCTTACTTGAAACGATGTCTTGCTTGTAGGAAGACACAGAGCCTGGAATTTAACTCCATTTCTGAAGGGAAACACACAGCATAGTTCTCATCCATGGATCACACTCTGCTTTAGAACAAGAAGCACGCTCTTGCTTTCTAGAGTCTCTAAGACAGCAGGAAACATGAGTGTGCTGAGAACAAAAGAACGGAGTTTCCTACACATACAGACCATATCTAGTCCAACTCTGCCTCTTAAACTGATACAAAGCACAGGTCCTCTAACATCCAATGGTTGTCATTTAATATGAGAAACGTATGAGCTTCGTGAACGATGTAGTTCGTTTGAGGTGAAAAGTGACTGCCCTTACCTAAAACGAATTCTTGATTGTAGGAAGACACAGAGACTGGGTTTTAACTCCATTTCTGAAGGGAAACACACAGCATAGTTCTTAACCATGGATCACACTCTGCTTTAGAGCAAGAAACACGCTCTTGATTTCTAGATTCTCTAATACAGCAGGAAACGTGAGTGTGCTAAGAACAAATGAACGGTGTTTCCTACACATACGGACCATATCTAGTCCAACTCTGCCTCTGAAATTGATACAAAGCACAGTTCCTCTAACATCCAATGCTTATCAGTTAAGATGAGAAACATGTGAGCTTGAACGATGTAGTTCGTTTGAGCTGTAAAGTGACTGCCCTTACCTGAAACGAAGTAGTGCTTGTAGGAAGACACAGAGCCTGGGATTTAACTCCATTTCAGAAGGGAAACACGCAGCAGAGTTCTCATCCATGGATCACACTCTGCTTTAGCGCAAGAAGAACACTCTTGCTTTCTAGAATCTCTAATACAGCAGGAAACATGAGTGTGCTCAGAACAAAAGAACAGTGTTTCCTACACATACAGACCATATCTAGTTCAAATCTGCTTCTGAAACAGAATCAAACCACAGGTCCTCTAACATCCAATGCTTGTCATTTAAGATGAGAAACTTGTGAGCTCCGTGAACGATGTAGTTCGTTTGAGCTGTAAAGTGACTGTCCTTACATGAAACGAAGTCTTGTTTTTTAGGAAGACTCAGAGCCTGAGATTTAACTCCATTTCTGAAGTGAAACACACAGCAGAGTTTTCATCCAGTGATCACACTCTGCATTAGAGCAAGAAGCACGCTCTAGCTTTCTAGAGTCTCTAGGACAGCAGGAAACCTGAGTTTGCTGAGAACAAAAGAACGGAGTTTCCGACACATACGGACCATATCAATTCCAACTCTGCTTCTAAAAGTGATACAAATCACTGGTCCTCTAACAGCCAATGAAGGTCAGTTAAGCTGAGAAACGAGTGAGCTTTGTGAAGGATGTAGTTCGTTTGAGCTGAAAAGTGACTGCCCTTACCTGAAAGGAAGTAGTCCTTGTAGGAAGACACAGAGCCTGGGATTTAACTCCACTTCTGAAGGGAAACACACAGCACAGTTCTCATATATAAATCACACTCTACTTTAGATCAAGAAGCACGCTCTTGCTTTCTAGAGTCTCTAATACAGCAGGAAACTTGAGTGTGCTCAGAAAAAAAGAACGGTGTTTCCTACACATACGGACCATATCTAGTTCAACTCTGCTTCTGAAACTGAAACAAACCACAGGTCCTCTAACATCCAATGCTTGTCAGTTAAGATGAGAAACGTGTGAGTTCGTGAACGATATAGTTTGTTTGAGCTGTAAAGTGACTGCCCTTACCTGAAACGAAGTAGTGCTTGTAGGAAGACACAGAGCCTGGAATTTAACTCCATTTCTGAAGGGAAACACACAGCATAGTTCTCATCCATGGATCACACTCTGCTTTAGAACAAGAAGCACGCTCTTGCTTTCTAGAGTCTCTAAGACAGCAGGAAACATGAGTGTGCTGAGAACAAAAGAACGGAGTTTCCTACACATACAGACCATATCTAGTCCAACTCTGCCTCTTAAATTGATACAAAGCACAGGTCCTCTAACATCCAATGGTTGTCATTTCAGATGAGAAACATGTGAGCTTGAACGATGTAGTTCGTTTGAGCTGAAAAGTGACTGCCCTTACCTAAAACGAATTCTTGATTGTAGGAAGACACAGAGACTGGGTTTTAACTCCATTTCTGAAGGGAAACACACAGCATAGTTCTTATCCATGGATCACACTCTGCTTTAGAGCAAGAAACACGCTCTTGATTTCTAGATTCTCTAATACAGCAGGAAACGTGAGTGTGCTAAGAACAAATGAACGGTGTTTCCTACACATACGGACCATATCTAGTCCAACTCTGCCTCTGAAATTGATACAAAGCACAGTTTCTCTAACATCCAATGCTTATCAGTTAAGATGAGAAACATGTGAGCTTGAACGATGTAGTTCGTTTGAGCTGTAAAGTGACTGCCCTTACCTGAATCGAAGTAGTGCTTGTAGGAAGACACAGAGCCTGGGATTTAACTCCATTTCAGAAGGGAAACACACAGCAGAGTTCTCATCCATGGTTCACACTCTGCTTTAGCGCAAGAAGAACACTCTTGCTTTCTAGAATCTCTAATACAGCAGGAAACATGAGTGTGCTCAGAACAAAAGAACAGTGTTTCCTACACATACAGACCATATCTAGTTCAAATCTGCTTCTGAAACTGAATCAAACCACAGGTCCTCTAACATCCAATGCTTGTCAGTTAAGATGAGAAACGTGTGAGCTTCGTGAACGATCTAGTTCGTTTGAGCTGTAAAGTATCGGCCCTTACCTAAAACGAATTCTTGATTGTAGGAAGACACAGAGACTGGGTTTTAACTCTATTTCTGAAGGGAAACACACAGCATAGTTCTCATCCATGGATCACACTCTGCTTTAGAGCAAAAAGCATGCTCTTGTTTTCTAGATTCTCTAATACAACAGGAAACATGAGTGTGCTCAGAACAAAAGAACGGTGTTTCCTACACATACAGACCATATCTAGTTCAACTATGCTTCTGAAACTGAATCAAACCACAGGACCTCTAACATCCAAGCTTGTCAGTTAAGATGAGTAATATGTGAGCTTCGTGAACGATGTAGTTAGTTTGAGCTGAAAAGTGACTGCCCTTACTTGAAACGATGTCTTGCTTGTAGGAAGACACAGAGCCTGGAATTTAACTCCATTTCTGAAGGGAAACACACAGCATAGTTCTCATCCATGGATCACACTCTGCTTTAGAACAAGAAGCACGCTCTTGCTTTCTAGAGTCTCTAATACAGCAGGAAAGTTGAGTGTGCTCAGAAAAAAAGAACGGTGTTTCCTACACATACAGACCATATCTAGTTCAAATCTGCTTCTGAAACTGAAACAAACCACAGGTCCTCTAATATCCAATGCTTGTCAGTTAAGATGAGAAACGTGTGAGCTTCGTGAACGACATAGTTCGTTTGAGCTGTAAAGTAACGGCCCTTAACTGAAACGAAGTCTTGTTTTTTAGGAAGACTCAGAGCCTGAGATTTAACTCCATTTCTGAAGTGAAACACACAGCAGAGTTCTCATCCATTGACCACACTCTGCTTTAGAGCAAGAAGCACGCTCTAGCTTTCTAGAGTCTCTAAGACAGTAGGAAACGTGAGTGTGCTGAGAACAAAAGAACGGTGTTTCGTACACATATGGACCATAACTATTGCAACTCTGCTTCTGAAATTCATACAAAGCACAGGTCCTTTAACATCCAATGCTTGTCATTTAAAATGAGAAACGTGTGAGCTTTGAGAATGATGTAGTTCGTTTGAGCTGAAAAGTGACTGCCCTTACCTGAAAAGAAGTAGTGCTTGTAGGAAGACACAGAGCCTGGGATTTAACTCCATTTCTGAAAGGAAACACACAGCATAGTACTCATCCATTGATCACACTCTGCTTTAGAGCAAGAAGAACGCTCTTACTTTCTAGAATCTCTAATAGAGCAGGAAGCTAGAGTGTGCTCCGAACAAATGAACGGTGTTTCCTACACATACAGACCATATCTAGTTGAACTCTGCTTCGGAAACTGAAACAAACAACAGGTCCTCTAACATCCAATGCTTGGCAGTTAAGCTGAGAAACGTGTGAGCTTCGTGAACGATGTAGTTCGTTTGAGCTGAAAAGTGACTGCCCTTACCTGAAACGAAGTAGTGCTTGTAGGAAGACACAGCGCCTGGGATTTAACTCCATTTCTGAAAGGAAACACACAGCATAGTTCTCATCCATTGATCACACTCTGCTTTAGAGCAAGAAGAACGCTCTTGCTTTCTAGAATCTCTAATACAGCAGGAAACAAGAGTGTGCTCAGAACAAAAGAACGGTGTATCCTACACATACAGACCATATCTAGTTCAAATCTGCTTCTGAAACTGAATCAAACCACAGGTCCACTAACATCCAATGCTTGTCATTTAAGATGAGAAACGTGTGAGCTTCGTGAACGATGTAGTTCTTTTAGGTGTAAAGTAACTGCTCTTACCTGAAACGAAGTCTTGTTTTTTAAGAAGACTCAGAGCCTGAGATTTAACTCCATTTCTGAAGTGAAACACACAGCACAGTTCTCATCCATTGATCACACTCTGCTTTAGAGCAAGAAGCACGCTGTAGCTTTCTAGTGTCTCTAAGACAGCAGGAAAAGTGAGTGTGCTGAGAACAAAAGAACGGAGTTTCCTACACATACAGACCATATCTAGTCCAACTCTGCCTCTTAAACTGATACAAAGCACAGGTCCTCTAACATCCAATGGTTGTCATTTCATATGAGAAACGTATGAGCTTCGTGAACGATGTAGTTCGTTTGAGGTGAAAAGTGACTGCCCTTACCTAAAACGAATTCTTGATTGTAGGAAGACACAGAGACTGGGTTTTAACTCCATTTCTGAAGGGAAACACACAGCATAGTTCTTAACCATGGATCACACTCTGCTTTAGAGCAAGAAACACGCTCTTGATTTCTAGATTCTCTAATACAGCAGGAAACGTGAGTGTGCTAAGAACAAATGAACGGTGTTTCCTACACATACGGACCATATCTAGTCCAACTCTGCCTCTGAAATTGATACAAAGCACAGTTCCTCTAACATCCAATGCTTGTCAGTTAAGATGAGAAACATGTGAGCTTGAACGATGTAGTTCGTTTGAGCTGTAAAGTGACTGCCCTTACCTGAAACGAAGTAGTGCTTGTAGGAAGACACAGAGCCTGGGATTTAACTCCATTTCAGAAGGGAAACACGCAGCAGAGTTCTCATCCATGGATCACACTCTGCTTTAGCGCAAGAAGAACACTCTTGCTTTCTAGAATCTCTAATACAGCAGGAAACATGAGTGTGCTCAGAACAAAAGAACAGTGTTTCCTACACATACAGACCATATCTAGTTCAAATCTGCTTCTGAAACTGAATCAAACCACAGGTCTTCTAACATCCAATGCTTGTCATTTAAGATGAGAAACGTGTGAGGTCTGTGAACGATGTAGTTCGTTTGAGCTGTAAAGTGACTATCCTTACATGAAACGAAGTCTTGTTTTTTAGGAAGACTCAGAGCCTGAGATTTAACTCCATTTCTGAAGTGAAACACACAGCAGAGTTCTCATCCAGTGATCACACTCTGCTTTAGAGCAAGAAGCACGCTCTAGCTTTCTAGAGTCTCTAAGACAGCAGGAAACGTGAGTGTGCTGAGAAAAAAAGAACGGTGTTTCGTACACATATGGACCATATCTATTGCAACTCTGCTTCTGAAATTGATACAAAGCACTGGTCATCTAACATCCAAGCTTGTCAGTTAAGATGAGTAACATGTGAGCTTCGTGAACGATGTAGTTAGTTTGAGCTGAAAAGTGACTGCCCTTACTTGAAACGAAGTCTTGCTTGTAGGAAGACACAGAGCCTGGAATTTAACTCCATTTCTGAAGGGAAACACACAGCATAGTTCTCATCCATGGATCACACTCTGCTTTAGAACAAGAAGCACGCACTTGCTTTCTAGAGTCTCTAGTAGAGCAGGAAACGTGAGTGTGCTAAGAACAAATGAACGGTGTTTCCTACACATACGGACCATATCTAGTCCAACTCTGCCTCTGAAATTGATACAAAGCACAGGTCCTCTAACATCCAATGCTTGTCAGTTAAGATGAGAAACGTGTGAGCTTCGTGAACGATGTAGTTCGTTTGAGCTGTAAAGTATCGGCCCTTACCTAAAACGAATTCTTGATTGTAGGAAGACACAGAGACTGGGTTTTAACTCTATTTCTGAAGGGAAACACACAGCATAGTTCTCATCCATGGATCACACTCTGCTTTAGAGCAAAAAGCATGCTCTTGTTTTCTAGATTCTCTAATACAACAGGAAACATGAGTGTGCTCAGAACAAAAGAACGGTGTTTCCTACACATACAGACCATATCCAGTTCAACTATGCTTCTGAAACTGAATCAAACCACAGGTCCTCTAACATCCAAGCTTGTCAGTTAAGATGAGTAATATGTGAGCTTCGTGAACGATGTAGTTAGTTTGAGCTGAAAAGTGACTGCCCTTACTTGAAACGATGTCTTGCTTGTAGGAAGACACAGAGCCTGGAATTTAACTCCATTTCTGAAGGGAAACACACAGCATAGTTCTCATCCATGGATCACACTCTGCTTTAGAACAAGAAGCACGCTCTTGCTTTCTAGAGTCTCTAATACAGCAGGAAAGTTGAGTGTGCTCAGAAAAAAAGAACGGTGTTTCCTACACATACAGACCATATCTAGTTCAAATCTGCTTCTGAAACTGAAACAAACCACAGGTCCTCTAATATCCAATGCTTGTCAGTTAAGATGAGAAACGTGTGAGCTTCGTGAACGACATAGTTCGTTTGAGCTGTAAAGTAACGGCCCTTAACTGAAACGAAGTCTTGTTTTTTAGGAAGACTCAGAGCCTGAGATTTAACTCCATTTCTGAAGTGAAACACACAGCAGAGTTCTCATCCATTGATCACACTCTGCTTTAGAGCAAGAAGCACGCTCTGCTTTCTAGACTCTCTAAGACAGTAGGAAACGTGAGTGTGCTGAGAACAAAAGAACGGTGTTTCGTACACATATGGACCATATCTATTGCAACTCTGCTTCTAAAATTCATACAAAGCACAGGTCTTTTAACATCCAATGCTTGTCATTTAAAATGAGAAACGTGTGAGCTTTGAGAATGATGTAGTTCGTTTGAGCTGAAAAGTGACTGCCCTTACCTGAAAAGAAGTAGTGCTTGTAGGAAGACACAGAGCCTGGGATTTAACTCCATTTCTGAAAGGAAACACACAGCATAGTACTCATCCATTGAACACACTCTGCTTTAGAGCAAGAAGAACGCTCTTACTTTCTAGAATCTCTAATAGAGCAGGAAGCTAGAGTGTGCTCCGAACAAATGAACGGTGTTTCCTACATATACAGACCATATCTAGTTGAACTCTGCTTCGGAAACTGAAACAAACAACAGGTCCTCTAACATCCAATGCTTGTCATTTAAGATGAGAAACGTGTGAGATTCGTGAACGATGTAGTTCTTTTAGCTGTAAAGTAACTGCTCTTACCTGAAACGAAGTCTTGTTTTTTAAGAAGACTCAGAGCCTGAGATTTAACTCCATTTCTGAAGTGAAACACACAGCACAGTTCTCATCCATTGATCACACTCTGCTTTAGAGCAAGAAGCACGCTCTAGCTTTCTAGTGTCTCTAAGACAGCAGGAAAAGTGAGTGTGCTGAGAACAAAAGAACGGTGTTTCCTACACATATGGACCATATCTATTCCAACTCTGCATCTGAAACTGATACAAAGCACTTGTCCTCTAACATCTGATGCTTGTCAGTTAAGATGAGAAACGTGAGAGCTTCGTGAACGATGTAGTTTGTTTGAGCTGTAAAGTGACTGCCCTTACCTGAAACGAAGTAGTGCTTGTAGGAAGACACAGAGCCTGTGATTTAACTCCATTTCAGAAGGGAAACACACAGCATAGTTCTCATCCATGGATCACACTCTGCTTTAGCGCAAGAAGAACACTCTTGCTTTCTAGAATCTCTAATACAGCAGGAAACATGAGTGGGCTCAGAACAAAAGAACGGTGTTTCCTACACATACAGACCATATCTAGTTCAACTATGCTTCTGAAACTGAATCAAACCACAGGTCCTCTAACATCCAAGCTTGTCAGTTAAGATGAGTAACATGTGAGCTTCGTGAACGATGTAGTTTATTTGAGCTGAAAAGTGACTGCCCTTACTTGAAACGATGTCTTGCTTGTAGGAAGACACAGAGCCTGGAATTTAACTCCATTTCTGAAGGGAAACACACAGCATAGTTCTCATCCATGGATCACACTCTGCTTTAGAACAAGAAGCACGCTCTTGCTTTCTAGAGTCTCTAAGACAGCAGGAAACATGAGTGTGCTGAGAACAAAAGAACGGAGTTTCCTACACATACAGACCATATCTAGTCCAACTCTGCCTCTTAAACTGATACAAAGCACAGGTCCTCTAACATCCAATGGTTGTCATTTCATATGAGAAACGTATGAGCTTCGTGAACGATGTAGTTCGTTTGAGGTGAAAAGTGACTGCCCTTACCTAAAACGAATTCTTGATTGTAGGAAGACACAGAGACTGGGTTTTAACTCCATTTCTGAAGGGAAACACACAGCATAGTTCTTATCCATGGATCACACTCTGCTTTAGAGCAAGAAACACGCTCTTGATTTCTAGATTCTCTAATACAGCAGGAAACGTGAGTGTGCTAAGAACAAATGAACGGTGTTTCCTACACATAGGGACCATATCTAGTCCAACTCTGCCTCTGAAATTGATACAAAGCACAGTTCCTCTAACATCCAATGCTTGTCAGTTAAGATGAGAAACATGTGAGCTTGAACGATGTAGTTCGTTTGAGCTGTAAAGTGACTGCCCTTACCTGAAACGAAGTAGTGCTTGTAGGAAGACACAGAGCCTGGGATTTAACTCCATTTCAGAAGGGAAACACGCAGCAGAGTTCTCATCCATGGATCACACTCTGCTTTAGCGCAAGAAGAACACTCTTGCTTTCTAGAATCTCTAATACAGCAGGAAACATGAGTGTGCTCAGAACAAAAGAACAGTGTTTCCTACACATACAGACCATATCTAGTTCAAATCTGCTTCTGAAACTGAATCAAACCACAGGTCCTCTAACATCCAATGCTTGTCATTTAAGATGAGAAACTTGTGAGCTCCGTGAACGATGTAGTTCGTTTGAGCTGTAAAGTGACTGTCCTTACATGAAACGAAGTCTTGTTTTTTAGGAAGACTCAGAGCCTGAGATTTAACTCCATTTCTGAAGTGAAACACACAGCAGAGTTTTCATCCAGTGATCACACTCTGCTTTAGAGCAAGAAGCACGCTCTAGCTTTCTAGAGTCTCTAGGACAGCAGGAAACCTGAGTTTGCTGAGAACAAAAGAACGGAGTTTCCGACACATACGGACCATATCAATTCCAACTCTGCTTCTAAAAGTGATACAAATCACTGGTCCTCTAACAGCCAATGCATGTCAGTTAAGCTGAGAAACGAGTGAGCTTTGTGAAGGATGTAGTTCGTTTGAGCTGAAAAGTGACTGCCCTTACCTGAAAGGAAGTAGTCCTTGTAGGAAGACACAGAGCCTGGGATTTAACTCCACTTCTGAAGGGAAACACACAGCACAGTTCTCATATATAAATCACACTCTACTTTAGAGCAAGAAGCACGCTCTTGCTTTCTAGAGTCTCTAATACAGCAGGAAACTTGAGTGTGCTCAGAAAAAAAGAACGGTGTTTCCTACACATACGGACCATATCTAGTTCAACTCTGCTTCTGAAACTGAAACAAACCACAGGTCCTCTAACATCCAATGCTTGTCAGTTAAGATGAGAAACGTGTGAGCTTCGTGAACGATGTAGTTCGTTTAGCTGTAAAGTAATTGCTCTTACCTGAAACGAAGTCTTCCTTTTAGGGAGACACAGAGCCTGGGGTTTAACTCCATTTCAGAAGGGAAACACACAGCATAGTTCTCATCAATGGATCACACTCTGCTTTAGAGCAAGAAGAACGCTCTTGCTTTCGGGAATCTCTAATACAGCAGGAAAGTTGCGTGTGCTCAGAAAAAAAGAACGGTGTTTCCTACACATACAGACCATATCTAGTTCAACTCTGCTTCTGAAACTGAAACAAACAACAGGTCCTCCAATATCCAATGATTGTCAGTTAAGATGAGAATCGTGTGAGCTTCGTGAACAACATAGTTCGTTTGAGCTGTAAAGTAACGGCCCTTAACTGAAACGAAGTCTTGTTTTTTAGGAAGACTCAGAGCCTGAGATTTAACTCCATTTCTGAAGTGAAACACACAGCAGAGTTCTCATCCATTGATCACACTCAGCTTTAGAGCAAGAAGCACGCTCTTGCTTTCCAGAGTCTCTAAGACAGCAGGAAACGTGAGTGTGCTGAGAACAAAAGAACGGTGTTTCGTACACATATGGACCATATCTATTACAACTCAGCTTCTGAAATTGATACAAAGCACTGGTCCTCTAACATCCAAGCTTGTCAGTTATGATGAGAAACATGTGAGCTTCGTGAACGATGTAGTTAGTTTGAGCTGAAAAGTGACTGCCCTTACTTGAAACAAAGTCTTGCTTGTAGGAAGACACAGAGCCTGGGTTTTAACTCCATTTCTGAAATGAAACACACAGCATAGTTCTCATCCATGGATCACACTCTGCTTTAGAGCAAGAAGCACCCTCTTGCTTTCTAGAGTCTCTAAGACAGCAGGAAACGTGAGAGTGCTGAGAACAAAAGAATGGTGTTTCCTACCCAAACGGACCATATCTAGTCCAACTCTGCCTCTTAAACTGATACAAAGCACAGGTCCTCTAACATCCAATGGTTGTCATTTAAGATGAGAAACGTGTGAGCTTTGTGAATGATGTAGTTCGTTTGAGCTGAAGAGTGACTCCCCTTACCTGTATCGAAGTAGTGCTTGTAGGAAGACACAGAGCCTGGGATTTAACTCCATTTCAGAAGGGAAACACACAGCATAGTTCTAATCCATGGATCACACTCTGCTTTAGAGCAAGAAGTACGCTCTTGCTTGCTAGAATCTCTAATACAGCAGGAAAGTTGAGTGTGCTCAGAACTTAAGAATGGTGTTTCCTACACATACAGACCATATCTAGTTCAACTCTGCTTCTGAAACTGAATCAAACCACAGGTCCTCTAACATCCAATGTTTGTCATTTAAGATGAGAAACGTGTGAGCTTCGTGAACGATGTAGTTCGTTTGAGCTGATAAGTGACTGCCCTTACCTGAAACGAAGTAGTGCTTGTAGGAAGACACAGAGCCTGGGATTTAACTCCATTACAGAAGGGAAACACACAGCATAGTTCTCATCAATGGATCACACTCTGCTTTAGAGCAAGAAGAACGCTCTTGCTTTCTGGAATCTCTAATACAGAACGAAAGTTAAGTGTGCTCAGAAAAAAAAGTACGGTGTTTCCTACACATACAGACCATATCTAGTTCAACTCTGCTTCTGAAACTGAAACAAACCACAGGTCCTCTAATATCCAATGTTTGTCAGTTAAGATGAGAAACGTGTGAGCTTCGTGAACGACGTAGTTCGTTTGAGCTGTAAAGTAACGGCCCTTAACTGAAACGATGTCTTGTATTTTAGGAAGACTCAGAGCATGAGATTTAACTCCATTTCTGAAGTGAAACACACAGAAGAGTTCTCATCCATTGATCACACTCTGCTTTAGAGCAAGAAGCACGCTCTAGCTTTCTAGAGTCTCTAAGACAGCAGGAAACGTGAGTGTGCTAAGAACAAATGAACGGTGTTTCCTACACATACGGACCATATCTAGTCCAACTCTGCCTCTGAAATTGATACAAAGCACAGGTCCTCTAACATCCAATGCTTGTCAGTTAAAATGAGAAACATGTGAGCTTCGTGAACAATGTAGTTCGTTTGAGCTGTAAAGTATCGGCCCTTACCTAAAACAAATTCTTGATTGTAGGAAGACACAGAGACAGGGTTTTAACTCCATTTCTGAAGGGAAACACACAGCATAGTTCTCATCCATGGATCACACTCTGCTTTAGAGCAAAAAGCACGCTCCTGTTTTCTAGATTCTCTAATACAGCAGGAAACATGAGTGTGCTCAGAACAAAAGAACGGTGTTTCCTACACATACAGACCATATCTAGTTCAAATCTGCTTCTGAAACTGAATCAAACCAGAGGTCCTCTAACATCCAATGCTAGTCATTTAAGATGAGAAACGTGTGAGCTTCGTGAACGATGTAGGTCGTTTAACTGTAAAGTAACTGCTCTTACCTGAAACGAAGTCTTGTTTTTTAGGAAGACTCAGAGCCTGAGATTTAACTCCATTTCTGAAGGGAAACACACATCATAGTTCTTATCCATGGATCACACTCTGCTTTAGAGCAAGAAACACGCTCTTGATTTCTAGATTCTCTAATACAGCAGGAAACGTGAGTGTGCTAAGAACAAATGAACGGTGTTTCCTACACATACGGACCATATCTAGTCCAGCTCTGCCTCTGAAATTGATACAAAGCACAGTTCCTCTAACATCCAATGCTTGTCAGTTAAGATGAGAAACATGTGAGCTTGAACGATGTAGTTCGTTTGAGCTGTAAAGTGACTGCCCTTACCTGAAACGAAGTAGTGATTGTAGGAAGACATAGAGCCTGGGATTTAACTCCATTTCAGAAGGGAAACACGCAGCAGAGTTCTCATCCATGGATCACACTCTGCTTTAGTGCAAGAAGAACACTCTTGCTTTCCAGAGTCTCTAAGACAGCAGGAAACGTGAGTGTGCTGAGAACAAAAGAACGGTGTTTCGTACATATATGGACCATATCTATTACAACTCAGCTTCTGAAATTGATACAAAGCACTGGTCCTCTAACATCCAAGCTTGTCAGTTAAGACGAGAAACATGTGAGCTTCTTGAACGATGTAGTTAGTTTGAGCTGAAAAGTGACTGCCCTTACTTGAAACAAAGTCTTGCTTGTAGGAAGACACAGAGCCTGGGTTTTAACTCCATTTCAGAAGGGAAACACACAGCATAGTTCTCATCCATGGATCACACTCTGCTTTAGCACAAGAAGAACACTCTTGCTTTCTAGAGTCTCTAATACAGCAGGAAACTTGAGTGTGTTCACAAAAAAAGAACAGTGTTTCCTACACATACGGACCATATCTAGTTCAACTCTGCTTCTGAAACTGAAACAAACCACAAGTCCTCTAACATCCAATGCTTGTCAGTTAAGATGAGAAACGTGTGAGCTTTGTGAACGATGTAGTTCGTTTAGCTGTAAAGTAACTGCTCTTAACTGAAACGAAGTCTTCCTTTTAGGGAGACACAGAGCCTGGGGTTTAACTCCATTTCTGAAGTGAAACACACATCAGAGTTCTCATATATAGATCACACTCTGCTTTAGAGCAAGAAGCACGCTCTTGCTTTCTATATTCTCTAATACCGCAGGAAACATGAGTGTGCTCAGAACAAATGAACGGTGTTTCCTACACATACGGACCATGTCTAGTCCAACTCTGCTGCTGAAACTGATGCAAAGCACTGGTCATCTAACATCCAATGCTTGTCAGTTAAGATGAGAAACGTGTGAGCTTCGTGAACGATGTAGTTCGTTTGAGCTGAAAAGTGACTGCTCTTACTTGAAAAGAAATCTTGCTTGTAGAAAGACTCAGAGCCTGGGATTTAACTCCATTTCTGCATGGAAACACAGAGCAGACTTCTCATCCATTGACCACTCTCTGCTTTAGAGCAAGAAGCATGCTCTTGCTTTCCAGAGTCTCTAAGACTGCAGGAAACGTGAGTGTGATGAGAACAAAAGAACGGTGTCCTACACATACGGACCATATCTAGTTCAACTCTGCTTCTGAAACTTAAACAAACCACAGGTCCTCTAACATCCAATGCTTGTCTGTTAAGATGAGAAACGTGTGAGCTTCTGGAACGATGTAGTCCATTTAAGCTGTAAAGTAACTGCCCTTACCTGAAACGAAGTCTTGCTTGTAGGAAGACTCAGAGCCTGGGATTTAACTCCATTTCTGAAGTGAAACACACAGCACAGTCTCATATATAGATCCCACTCTGCTTTAGAGCAAGTAGCACGCTCTTGCTTTCTAGATTCTCTAATACATCAGGAAACGTGAGTGTGCTCAGAACAAATTAATGGTGTTTCCTACACATACGGACCGTATGTAGTCCAACTCTGCTGATGAAACTGATGCAAAGCACTGGTCATCTAACATCCAACGCTTGTCAGTTAAGATGAGAAACGTGTGAGCTTCGTGAACCATGTAGTTCGTTTAGCTGTAAAGTAACTGCTCTTACCTGAAACGAAGTCTTCCTTTTAGGGAGACACAGAGCCTGGGGTTTAACTCCATTTCTGAAGTGAAACACACAGCAGAGTTCTCATCCATTGATCACACTCTGCTTTAGAGCAAGAAGCACACTCTAGCTTTCTAGAGTCTCTAAGACAGCAGGAAACGTGAGTGTGCTAAGAAAAAATGAACGGTGTTTCCTACACATACGGACCATATCTAGTCCAACTCTGCCTCTGAAATTCATAAAAAGCACAGGTCCTCTAACATCCAATGCTTGTCTGTTAAGATGAGAAACGTGTGAGCTTCGAGAACGATGTAGTTCGTTTGAGCTGAAAAGTGACTGCCCTTACCTGAAACGAAGTAGTGCTTGTAGGAAGACACAGAGCCTGGGATTTAACTCCATTACAGAAGGGAAACACACAGCATAGTTCTCATCAATGGATCACACTCTGCTTTAGAGCAAGAAGAACGCTCTTGCTTTCTAGAATCTCTAATAGAGCAGGAAGCTTGAGTGTGCTCCAAACAAATGAACGGTGTTTCCTACACATACAGACCATATCTAGTTCAACTCTGCTTCTGAAACTGAAACAAACCACAGGTCCTCTAACATCCAATGCTTGTCTGTTAAGATGAGAAACGTGTGAGCTTCTTGAACGATGTAGTTCATTTGAGCTCTAAAGAAACTGCCCTTACCTGAAACGAAGTCTTGTTTGTAGGAAGACTCAGAGCCTGGGATTTAACTCCATTTCTGAGTGAAACACACAGCAGAGTTCTCATCCATTGATCACACTCTGCTTTAGAGCAAGAAGCCCGGTCTAGTGTTCTAGAGTCTCTAATACAGCAGGAAACTTGAGTGTGCTCAGAAGAAATGAACGGTGTTTCCTACACATACAAACCATATCTAGTTCAACTCTGCTTCTGAAACTGAAAGAACCACAGGTCCTCTAACATCCAATGCTTGTCTGTTAAGATGAGAAACATGTGAGCTTCTTGAACTATGTAGTTCATTTGAGCTGTAAAGAAACTGCCCTTACCTGAAACGAAGTCTTGTTTGTAAGAAGACTCAGAGCCTGGGATTTAACTCCATTTCTGAAGTGAAACACACAGCAGAGTTCTCATCCATTGATCACACTCTGCTTTAGAGCAAGAAGCACGCTCTAGCTTTCTAGAGTCTCTAAGACAGCAGGAAACGTGAGTGTGCTGAGAACAAAAGAACGGTGTTTCTTACACATATGGACCATATCTATTGCAACTCTACTTCTGAAATTGATACAAAGCACTGGTCATCTAATATCCAAGCTTGTCAGTTAAGATGAGTAACATGTGAGCTTCGTGAACGATGTAGTTAGTTTGAGCTGAAAAGTGACTGCCCTTACTTGAAACGAAGTCTTGATTGTAGGAAGACACAGAGCCTGGAATTTAACTCCATTTCTGAAGGGAAACACACAGCATAGTTCTCATCCATGGATCACACTCTGCTTTAGAACAAGAAGCACGCTCTTGCTTTCTAGAGTCTCTAAGACAGCAGGAAACATTTGTGTGCTGAGAACAAAAGAACGGAGTTTCCTACACATACAGACCATATCTAGTCCAACTCTGCCTCTTAAACTGATACAAAGCACAGGTCCTCTAACATCCAATGGTTGTCATTTCAGATGAGAAACGTATGAGCTTCGTGAACGATGTAGTTCGTTTGAGCTGAAAAGTGACTGCCCTTACTTAAAACGACTTCTTGATTGTAGGAAGACACAGAGACTGGGTTTTAACTCCATTTCTGAAGGGAAACACACAGCATAGTTCTTATCCATGGATCACACTCTGCTTTAGAGCAAGAAACACGCTCTTGATTTCTAGATTCTCTAATACAGCAGGAAACGTGAGTGTGCTAAGAACAAATGAACGGTGTTTCCTACACATACAGACCATATCTAGTCCAACTCTGCCTCTGAAACTGAATCAAACCACAGGTCCTCTAACATCCAATGCTTGTCTGTTAAGATGAGAAACATGTGAGCTTGAACGATGTAGTTCGTTTGAGCTGTAAAGTGACTGCCCTTACCTGAAACGAATTAGTGCTTGTAGGAAGACAGAGTGCCTGGGATTTAACTCCATTTCAGAAGGGAAACACACAGCATAGTTCTCATCCATGGATCACACTCTGCTTTAGCGCAAGAAGAACACTCTTGCTTTCTAGAAACTCTAATACAGCAGGAAACATGAGTGTGCTCAGAACAAAAGAACGGTGTTTCCTACACATACAGACCATATCTAGTTCAAATCTTCTTCTGAAACTGAATCAAACCACAGGTCCTCTAACATCCAATGCTTGTCTGTTAAGATGAGAAACGTGTGAGCTTCTGGAACGATGTAGTCCATTTGAGCTGTAAAGTAACTGCCCTTACCTGAAACGAAGTCTTGCTTGTAGGAAGACTCAGAGCCTGGGATTTAACTCCATTTCTGAAGTGAAACACACAGCACAGTCTCATATATAGATCCCACTCTGCTTTAGAGCAAGAAGCACGCTCTTGCTTTCTATATTCTCTAATACAGCAGGAAACATGAGTGTGCTCAGAACAAATGAACGGTGCTTCCTACACATACGGACCATATCTAGTCCAACTCTGCTGCTGAAACTGATGCAAAGCACTGGTCATCTAACATCCAATGCTTGTCAGTTAAGATGAGAAACGTGTGAGCTTCTGGAACGATGTAGTCCATTTAAGCTGTAAAGTAACTGCCCTTACTTGAAACGAAGTCTTGCTTGTAGGAAGACTCAGAGCCTGGGATTTAACTCCATTTCTGAAGTGAAACACACAGCACAGTCTCATATATAGATCCCACTCTGCTTTAGAGCAAGAAGCACGCTCTTGCATTCTAGATTCTCTAATACAGCAGGAAACGTGAGTGTGCTCAGAACAAATTAATGGTGTTTCCTACACATACGGACCGTATGTAGTCCAACTCTGCTGATGAAACAGATGCAAAGCACTGGTCATCTAACATCCAACGCTTGTCAGTTAAGATGAGAAACGTGTGAGCTTCGTGAACCATGTAGTTCGTTTAGCTGTAAAGTAACTGCTCTTACCTGAAACGAAGTCTTCCTTTTAGGGAGACACAGAGCCTCGGGTTTAACTCCATTTCTGAAGTGAAACACACAGCAGAGTTCTCATATATAGATCACACTCTGCTTTAGAGCAAGAAGCACGCTCTTGCTTTCTAGAGTGTCTAAGACAGCAGGAAACATGAGTGTGCTGAAAAAGAAACAACGGTGTTTCATACACATACAGACCATATGTAGTTCAACTCTGCCTCTGAAATTCATAAAAAGCACAGGTCCTTTAACATCCAATGCTTGTCTGTTAAGATGAGAAACGTGTGAGCTTCGAGAACGATGTAGTTCTTTTGAGCTGAAAAGTGACTGCCCTTACCTGAAACGAAGTAGTGCTTGTAGGAAGACACAGAGCCTGGGATTTAACTCCATTTCTGAAAGGAAACACACAGCATAGTTCTCATCCATTGATCACACTCTGCTTTAGAGCAAGAAGAACGCTCTTGCTTTCTAGAATCTCTAATAGAGCAGGAAGCTTGAGTGTGCTCCGAACAAATGAACGGTGTTTCCTACACATACAGACCATATCTAGTTCAACTCTGCTTCTGAAACTGAAACAAACCACAGGTCCTCTAACATCCAATGCTTGTCTGTTAAGATGAGAAACGTGTGAGCTTCTTGAACGATGTAGTTCATTTGAGCTGTAAAGAAACTGCCCTTACCTGAAACGAAGTCTTGTTTGTAGGAAGACTCAGAGCCTGGGATTTAACTCCATTTCTGAGTGAAACACACAGCAGAGTTCTCATCCATTGATCACACTCTGCTTTAGAGCAAGAAGCCCGGTCTAGTGTTCTAGACTCTCTAATACAGCAGGAAACTTGAGTGTGCTCAGAACAAATGAACGGTGTTTCCTACACATACCAACCATATCTAGTTCAACTCTGCTTCTGAAACTGAAAGAACCACAGGTCCTCTAACATCCAATGCTCGTCTGTTAAGATGAGAATCATGTGAGCTTCTAGAACTATGTAGTTCATTTGAGCTGTAAAGAAACTGCCCTTACCTGAAACGAAGTCTTGTTTGTAAGAAGACTCAGAGCCTGGGATTTAACTCCATTTCTGAAGTGAAACATACAGCAGAGTTCTCATCCATTGATCACACTCTGCTTTAGAGCAAGAAGCCCGGTCTAGCTTTCTAGAGTCTCTAAGACAGCAGGAAACCTTAGTGTGCTGAGAACAAAAGAACGGTGTTTCCGACACATACGGACCATATCTAGTCCAACTCTGCTGCTGAAACTGATGCAAAGCACTGGTCATCTAACATCCAATGCTTGTCAGTTAAGATGAGAAACGTTTGAGCTTCGTGAATGATGTGGTTCGTTTCAGCTGTAACGTAACTGCCCTTACCTGAAACGATGTAGTGATTGTAGGAAGACACAGAGCCTGGAATTTAACTACATTTCTGAAGTGAAACAGACAGCAGAGTTTTCATCCATGGATCACACTCTGCTTTAGAGCAAGAAGCACGCTCTTGCTTTCTAGAGTCTCTAATACAGCAGGAAAATTGAGTGTGCTCAGAACAAATGAACGGAGTTTCCTTCACATACAGACCATATCTAGTTCAACTCTGCTTCTGAAACTGAAAAAAACCACATGTCCTCTAACATCCAATGCTTGTCAGTTAAGATGAGAAACGTTTGAGCTTCGTGAATGATGTAGTCCATTTGAGCTGTAAACTAACTGCCCTTACCTGAAACGAAGTCTTGCTTGCAGGAGGACTCAGAGCCTGGGATTTAACTCCATTTCTTAAGTGAAACAAACAGCAGAGTTCTCATATATACTTCACACTCTGCTTTAGAGCAAGAAGCAAGCTCTTGCTTTCCAGAATCTCTAAGACAGCAGGAAAATTGAGTGTGCTCAGAACAAAAGAAACGGTATTTCCTACACATACGGACCATATCAATTTCAACTCTGCTTCTGAAACTGAAACAAACCACATGTCCTCTAACATCCAATGCTTGTCAGTTAAGATGAGAAACGTTTGAGCTTCGTGAACGATGTACTTCGTTTGAGCTGTAAAGTAACTGCCCTTACCTGAAACGAAGTCTTGCTTGTAGGAAGTCTCAGAGCCTGGGATTTAACTCCATTTCTGAAGTGAAACACACAGCACAGTCTCATATATAGATCCCACTCTGCTTTAGAGCAAGAAGCACGCTCTTGCTTTCTAGATTCTCTAATACAGCAGGAAACGTGAGTGTGCTCAGAACAAATGAGCGGTGTTTCCTACACATACAGACTGTATGTAGTCCAACTCTGCTGCTGAAACTGATGCAAAGCACTGGTCATCTAACATCCAATGCTTGTCAGTTAAGATGAGAAACGTGTGAGCTCCGTGAAAGATGTAGTACGTTTGACCTGAAAAGTGACTGCCCTTACTTGAAATGAAATCTTGATTGTAGGAAGACAAAGAGCCTGGAATTTAACTCCATTACTGAAAGGAAACACATAGCATAGTTCTCAACGATGGATCACACTATGCTTTAGAGCAAGAAGCACGTTCTTACTTTCTAGAGTCTCTAATACAGCAGGAAACTTGAGTGTGCTCAGAACAAAAGAAACGGTGTTTCCTACACATACGGACCATATCTAGTTGAACTCTGCTTCTGAAACTGAAACAAATCACAGGTCCTCTAACATCCAATGCTTGTCTGTTAAGATGAGAAACGTGTGAGCTTCTGGAACGATGTAGTCCATTTGAGCTGTAAAGTAACTGCCCTTACCTGAAACGAAGTCTTGCTTGTAGGAAGACTCAGAGCCTGGGATTTAACTCCATTTCTGAAGTGAAACACACAGCACAGTCTCATATATAGATCCCACTCTGCTTTAGAGCAAGAAGCACGCTCTTGCATTCTAGATTCTCTAATACAGCAGGAAACGTGAGTGTGCTCAGAACAAATTAATGGTGTTTCCTACACATACGTTCCGTATGTAGTCCAACTCTGCTGATGAAACAGATGCAAAGCACTGGTCATCTAACATCCAACGCTTGTCAGTTAAGATGAGAAAAGTGTGAGCTTCGTGAACCATGTAGTTCATGTAGCTGTAAAGTAACTGCTCTTACCTGAAACGAAGTCTTCCTTTTAGGGAGACACAGAGCCTGGGGTTTAACTCCATTTCTGCATGGAAACACACAGCAGAGTTCTCATCCATTGATCACACTCTGCTTTAGAGCAAGAAGCACGCTCTTGCTTTCCAGAGTCTCTAAGACAGCAAGAAACCTGAATTTGATGAGAACAAAAGAACGGTGTTTCCTACACATACGGACCATATCTAGATCAACTCTGCTTCTGAAACTGAAAGAACCACAGGTCCTCTAACATCCAATGCTTGTCAGTTCAGATGAGAAACGTCTGAGATTCGTGAATGATGTAGTTCGTTTGAGCTGTAAAGTAACTGCCCTTACCTGAAACGAAGTCTTGCTTGTAGGAAGACTCAGAGCCTGGGATTTAACTCCATTTCTGAAGTGAAACACACAGCACAGTCTCATATATAGATCCCACTCTGCTTTAGAGCAAGAAGCACGCTCTTGCGTTCTAGATTCTCTAATACAGCAGGAAACATGAGTGTGCTCAGAACAAATTAATGGTGTTTCCTACACATACGGACCGTATGTAGTCCAACTCTGCTGCTGAAACTGATGCAAAGCACTGGTCATCTAACATCCAACGCTTGTCAGTTAAGATGAGAAACGTTTGAGCTTGGTGAACGATGTAGTTCGTTTGAGCTGTAAAGTATCTGCCCTTACCTGAAACGAAGTCTTGCTTGTAGAAAGACTCAGAGCCTGGGATTTAACTCCATTTCTGAAGGGAAACACACAGCATATTTCTCATCCATGGAGCACACTCTGCTTTAGAGCAAGAAGCACGCTCTTGCTTTCTAGAGTCTCTAATAGAGCAGGAAACATGAGTGTGCTCAGAACAAATGAACGGTGATTCCTACACATACGGACCATATCTAGTTCAACTCTACTTCTGAAACTGAAACAAACCACAGGTCCTCTAACATCCAATGCTTGTCTGTTAAGATGAGAAACTTGTGAGCTTCGTGAACGATGTAGTTCGTTTGAGCTGTAACTTAACTGCTCTTAGCTGAAACGATGTAGTGATTGTAGGAAGACACAGAGCCTGGGATTTAACTCCATTTCTGAAGTGAAACAGACAGCAGAGTTCTCATCCATGGATCACACTGTGCTTTAGACAAGAAGCACGCTCTTACTTTCCACAGTCTCTAAGACAGCAGGAAAAGTGAGTGTGATGAGAACAAAAGAACGGTATTTCCTACACATACGGACCATATCTAGTTCAACTCTGCTTCTGAAACTGAAAGAACCACAGGTCCTCTAACAACCAATGCTTGTCAGTTAAGATGAGAAACGTGTGAGCTTGTGGAACGATGTAGTCCATTTGAGCTGTAAAGTAACTGCAATTACCTGAGACGAATTCTTGCTTGTAGGAAGACTCAGAGCCTGGGATTTAACTCCATTTCTGAAGTGAAACACACAGCACAGTCTCATATAAAGATCCCACTCTGCTTTAGAGCAAGAAGCACGCTCTTGCTTTCTATATTCTCTAATACAGCAGGAAACATTGGTGTGCTCAGAACAAATGAACGGTGTTTCCTACACATACGGACCATATCTAGTCCAACTCTGCTGCTGAAACTGATGCAAAGCACTGGTCATATAACATCCAATGCTTGTCAGTTAACATGAGAAACGTGTGAGCTTCGTGAACGATGTAGTTCGTTTGAGCTGAAAAGTGACTGCCCTTACTTGAAACGAAATCTTGCTTGTAGAAAGAATCAGAGCCTGGGATTAAACTCCATTTCTGCATGGAAACACACACCAGAGTTCTCATCCATTGATCACTCTCTGCTTTAGAGCAAGAAGCATGTTCTTGCTTTCCATAGTCTCTAAGACAGCAGGAAACGTGAGTGTGATGAGAACAAAAGAACGGTGTCCTACACATACAAACCATATCTAGTTCAACTCTGCTTCTGAAACTGAAACAAACCACAGGTCCTCTAACATCCAATGCTTGTCTGTTAAGATGAGAAACGTGTGAGCTTCTAGAACGATGTAGTCCATTTAAGCTGTAAAATAACTGCCCTTACCTGAATCGAAATATTGCTTGTACGAAGACTCAGAGCCTGGGATTTAACTCCATTTCTGAAGTGAAACACACAGCACAGTCTCATATATAGATCCCACTCTGCTTTAGAGCAAGAAGCACGCTCTTGCTTTCTAGATTCTCTAATACAGCAGGAAACGTGAGTGTGCTCAGAACAAATTAATGGTGTTTCCTACACATACGGACCGTATGTAGTCCAACTCTGCTGATGAAACTGATGCAAAGTACTGGTCATCTAACATCCAACGCTTGTCAGTTAAGATGAGAAACGTGTGAGCTTGGTGAACGATGTAGTTCGTTTGAGCTGTAAAGTATCTGCCCTTACCTGAAACGAAGTCTTGCTTGTGGAAAGACTCAGAGCCTGGGATTTAACTCCATTTCTGAAGGGAAACACACAGCATATTTCTCATCCATGGAGCACACTCTGCATTAGAGCAAGAAGCACGCTCTTGCTTTCTAGAGTCTCTAATAGAGCAGGAAACATGAGTGTGCTCAGAACAAATGAACGGTGTTTCCTACACATACGGACCATATCTAGTTAAACTCTGCTTCGGAAACTGAAACAAACCACAGGTCCTCTAACATCCAATGCTTGTCAGTTAAGATGAGAAACGTTTGAGCTTCGTGAATGATGTGGTTCGTTTCAGCTGTAACGTAACTGCCCTTACCTGAAACGATGTAGTGATTGTAGGAAGACACAGAGCCTGGAATTTAACTACATTTCTGAAGTGAAACAGACAGCAGAGTTTTCATCCATGGATCACACTCTGCTTTAGAGCAAGAAGCACGCTCTTGCTTTCTAGAGTCTCTAATACAGCAGGAAAATTGAGTGTGCTCAGAACAAATGAACGGAGTTTCCTTCACATACAGACCATATCTAGTTCAACTCTGCTTCTGAAACTGAAAAAAACCACATGTCCTCTAACATCCAATGCTTGTCAGTTAAGATGAGAAACGTTTGAGCTTCGTGAATGATGTAGTTCGTTTGAGCTGTAAACTAACTGCCCTTACCTGAAACGAAGTCTTGCTTGCAGGAGGACTCAGAGCCTGGGATTTAACTCCATTTCTTAAGTGAAACAAACAGCAGAGTTCTCATATATACTTCACACTCTGCTTTAGAGCAAGAAGCAAGCTCTTGCTTTCCAGAATCTCTAAGACAGCAGGAAAATTGAGTGTGCTCAGAACAAAAGAAACGGTATTTCCTACACATACGGACCATATCAATTTCAACTCTGCTTCTGAAACTGAAACAAACCACATGTCCTCTAACATCCAATGCTTGTCAGTTAAGATGAGAAACGTTTGAGCTTCGTGAACGATGTACTTCGTTTGAGCTGTAAAGTAACTGCCCTTACCTGAAACGAAGTCTTGCTTGTAGGAAGTCTCAGAGCCTGGGATTTAACTCCATTTCTGAAGTGAAACACACAGCACAGTCTCATATATAGATCCCACTCTGCTTTAGAGCAAGAAGCACGCTCTTGCTTTCTAGATTCTCTAATACAGCAGGAAACGTGAGTGTGCTCAGAACAAATGAGCGGTGTTTCCTACACATACAGACTGTATGTAGTCCAACTCTGCTGCTGAAACTGATGCAAAGCACTGGTCATCTAACATCCAATGCTTGTCAGTTAAGATGAGAAACGTGTGAGCTCCGTGAAAGATGTAGTACGTTTGACCTGAAAAGTGACTGCCCTTACTTGAAATGAAATCTTGATTGTAGGAAGACAAAGAGCCTGGAATTTAACTCCATTACTGAAAGGAAACACATAGCATAGTTCTCAACGATGGATCACACTATGCTTTAGAGCAAGAAGCACGTTCTTACTTTCTAGAGTCTCTAATACAGCAGGAAACTTGAGTGTGCTCAGAACAAAAGAAACGGTGTTTCCTACACATACGGACCATATCTAGTTGAACTCTGCTTCTGAAACTGAAACAAATCACAGGTCCTCTAACATCCAATGCTTGTCTGTTAAGATGAGAAACGTGTGAGCTTCTGGAACGATGTAGTCCATTTGAGCTGTAAAGTAACTGCCCTTACCTGAAACGAAGTCTTGCTTGTAGGAAGACTCAGAGCCTGGGATTTAACTCCATTTCTGAAGTGAAACACACAGCACAGTCTCATATATAGATCCCACTCTGCTTTAGAGCAAGAAGCACGCTCTTGCATTCTAGATTCTCTAATACAGCAGGAAACGTGAGTGTGCTCAGAACAAATTAATGGTGTTTCCTACACATACGGACCGTATGTAGTCCAACTCTGCTGATGAAACAGATGCAAAGCACTGGTCATCTAACATCCAACGCTTGTCAGTTAAGATGAGAAAAGTGTGAGCTTCGTGAACCATGTAGTTCATGTAGCTGTAAAGTAACTGCTCTTACCTGAAACGAAGTCGTCCTTTTAGGGAGACACAGAGCCTGGGGTTTAACTCCATTTCTGCATGGAAACACACAGCAGAGTTCTCATCCATTGATCACACTCTGCTTTAGAGCAAGAAGCACGCTCTTGCTTTCCAGAGTCTCTAAGACAGCAAGAAACCTGAATTTGATGAGAACAAAAGAACGGTGTTTCCTACACATACGGACCATATCTAGATCAACTCTGCTTCTGAAACTGAAAGAACCACAGGTCCTCTAACATCCAATGCTTGTCAGTTCAGATGAGAAACGTCTGAGATTCGTGAATGATGTAGTTCGTTTGAGCTGTAAAGTAACTGCCCTTACCTGAAACGAAGTCTTGCTTGTAGGAAGACTCAGAGCCTGGGATTTAACTCCATTTCTGAAGTGAAACACACAGCACAGTCTCATATATAGATCCCACTCTGCTTTAGAGCAAGAAGCACGCTCTTGCGTTCTAGATTCTCTAATACAGCAGGAAACATGAGTGTGCTCAGAACAAATTAATGGTGTTTCCTACACATACGGACCGTATGTAGTCCAACTCTGCTGCTGAAACTGATGCAAAGCACTGGTCATCTAACATCCAACGCTTGTCAGTTAAGATGAGAAACGTTTGAGCTTGGTGAACGATGTAGTTCGTTTGAGCTGTAAAGTATCTGCCCTTACCTGAAACGAAGTCTTGCTTGTAGAAAGACTCAGAGCCTGGGATTTAACTCCATTTCTGAAGGGAAACACACAGCATATTTCTCATCCATGGAGCACACTCTGCTTTAGAGCAAGAAGCACGCTCTTGCTTTCTAGAGTCTCTAATAGAGCAGGAAACATGAGTGTGCTCAGAACAAATGAACGGTGATTCCTACACATACGGACCATATCTAGTTCAACTCTGCTTCGGAAACTGAAACAAACCACAGGTCCTCTAACATCCAATGCTTGGCAGTTAAGATGAGAAACGTGTGAGCTTCGAGAACGATGTAGTTCGTTTGAGCTGTAACGTAACTGCCCTTACCTGAAACGATGTAGTGATTGTAGGAAGACACAGAGCCTGGGATTTAACTCAATTTCTGAAGGGAAAAACACAGCATAGTTCTCATCCATGGATCACACTCTGCTTTAGAGCAAGAAGCACGCTCTTGCTTTCCAGAGTCTCTAAGAGAGCAGGAAACGTGAGTGTGATGAGAACAAAAGAACAGTGTTTCCTACACATACGGACCATATCTCTTCCAACTCTACTTCTGAAACTGATACAAAGCACTGGTCATCTAACATCCAATGCTTGTCAGTTAAGATGAGAAACGTGTGAACTCCATGAAAGATGTAGTTCGTTTGAGCTGAAAAGTGACTGCCCTTACTTGAAACGAAATCTTGATGGTAGGAAGACAAAGAGCCTGGAATTTAACTCCATTTCTGAAGTGAAACACACAGCACAGTCTCATATATAGATCCCACTCTGCTTTAGAGCAAGAAGCACGCTCTTGCTTTCCAGAGTCTCTAAGACAGCAGGAAACGTGAGTGTGATGAGAACAAAAGAACGGTGTTTCCTACACATACGGACCATATCTAGTTCAACTCTACTTCTGAAACTGAAACAAACCACAGGTCCTCTAACATCCAATGCTTGTCTGTTAAGATGAGAAACTTGTGAGCTTCGTGAACGATGTAGTTCGTTTGAGCTGTAACTTAACTGCTCTTAGCTGAAACGATGTAGTGATTGTAGGAAGACACAGAGCCTGGGATTTAACTCCATTTCTGAAGTGAAACAGACAGCAGAGTTCTCATCCATGGATCACACTGTGCTTTAGACAAGAAGCACGCTCTTACTTTCCACAGTCTCTAAGACAGCAGGAAAAGTGAGTGTGATGAGAACAAAAGAACGGTATTTCCTACACATACGGACCATATCTAGTTCAACTCTGCTTCTGAAACTGAAAGAACCACAGGTCCTCTAACAACCAATGCTTGTCAGTTAAGATGAGAAACGTGTGAGCTTGTGGAACGATGTAGTCCATTTGAGCTGTAAAGTAACTGCAATTACCTGAGACGAATTCTTGCTTGTAGGAAGACTCAGAGCCTGGGATTTAACTCCATTTCTGAAGTGAAACACACAGCACAGTCTCATATAAAGATCCCACTCTGCTTTAGAGCAAGAAGCACGCTCTTGCTTTCTATATTCTCTAATACAGCAGGAAACATTGGTGTGCTCAGAACAAATGAACGGTGTTTCCTACACATACGGACCATATCTAGTCCAACTCTGCTGCTGAAACTGATGCAAAGCACTGGTCATATAACATCCAATGCTTGTCAGTTAACATGAGAAACGTGTGAGCTTCGTGAACGATGTAGTTCGTTTGAGCTGAAAAGTGACTGCCCTTACTTGAAACGAAATCTTGCTTGTAGAAAGAATCAGAGCCTGGGATTAAACTCCATTTCTGCATGGAAACACACACCAGAGTTCTCATCCATTGATCACTCTCTGCTTTAGAGCAAGAAGCATGTTCTTGCTTTCCATAGTCTCTAAGACAGCAGGAAACGTGAGTGTGATGAGAACAAAAGAACGGTGTCCTACACATACGAACCATATCTAGTTCAACTCTGCTTCTGAAACTGAAACAAACCACAGGTCCTCTAACATCCAATGCTTGTCTGTTAAGATGAGAAACGTGTGAGCTTCTAGAACGATGTAGTCCATTTAAGCTGTAAAATAACTGCCCTTACCTGAATCGAAATATTGCTTGTACGAAGACTCAGAGCCTGGGATTTAACTCCATTTCTGAAGTGAAACACACAGCACAGTCTCATATATAGATCCCACTCTGCTTTAGAGCAAGAAGCACGCTCTTGCTTTCTAGATTCTCTAATACAGCAGGAAACGTGAGTGTGCTCAGAACAAATTAATGGTGTTTCCTACACATACGGACCGTATGTAGTCCAACTCTGCTGATGAAACTGATGCAAAGTACTGGTCATCTAACATCCAACGCTTGTCAGTTAAGATGAGAAACGTGTGAGCTTGGTGAACGATGTAGTTCGTTTGAGCTGTAAAGTATCTGCCCTTACCTGAAACGAAGTCTTGCTTGTGGAAAGACTCAGAGCCTGGGATTTAACTCCATTTCTGAAGGGAAACACACAGCATATTTCTCATCCATGGAGCACACTCTGCATTAGAGCAAGAAGCACGCTCTTGCTTTCTAGAGTCTCTAATAGAGCAGGAAACATGAGTGTGCTCAGAACAAATGAACGGTGTTTCCTACACATACGGACCATATCTAGTTAAACTCTGCTTCGGAAACTGAAACAAACCACAGGTCCTCTAACATCCAATGCTTGGCAGTTAAGATGAGAAACGTGTGAGCTTCGAGAACGATGTAGTCCATTTAAGCTGTAAAGTAACTGCCCTTAGCTGAAACGAAGTCTTGCTTGTAGGAAGACTCAGAGCCTGGGATTGAACTCAATTTCTGAAGTGAAACACACAGCACAGTCTGATATATAGATCCCACTCTGCTTTAGAGCAAGAAGCACGCTCTTGCTTTCTAGATTCTCTAATAAAGCAGGAAACATGAGTGTGCTCAGAACAAATGAACGGTGTTTCCTACACATACGGACCATATCTAGTCCAACTCTGCTACTGAAACTGATGCAAAGCCCTGATCATCTATCATCCAATGCTTGTCAATTAATATGAGAAACGTGTGAGCTTCGTTAAAGATGTAGTTCGTTTGAGCTGTAACGTAACTGCCCTTACCTGAAACGATGTAGTGATTTTAGGAAGACACAGAGCCTGGGATTTAACTCCATTTCTGAAGTGAAACAGACAGCAAAGTTCTTATCCATTGATCACACTCTGCTTTAGAACAAGAAGCACGCTCTTGCTTTCCAGAGTCTCTAAGACAGCAGGAAACGTGAGTGTGATGAGAAAAAAAGAACCGTGTTTCCTACACATACGGACCATATCAATTTCAACTCTGCTTCTGAAACTGAAACAATCCACATGTCCTCTAACATCCAATGCTTGTCAGTTAAGATGAGAAACGTTTGAGCTTCGTGAAGGATGTAGTTCGTTTGAGCTGTAAACTAACTGCCCTTACATGAAACGAAGTCTTGCTTGTAGGAAGACTCAGAGCCTGGGATTTAACTCCATTTTTGAAGTGAAACACACAGCACAGACTCATATATAGATCCCACTCTGCTTTAGAGCAAGAAGCACGCTCTTGCTTTCTAGAATCTCTAATACAGCAGGAAACATGAGTGTGCTCAGAACAAATGAACGGTGTTTCCTACACATACGGACCATATCTAGTCCAACTCTGCTGCTGAAACTGATGCAAAGCACTGGTCATCTATCATCCAATGCTTGTCAGTTAAAGTGAGAAACGTGTGAGCTTCGTGAACGATGTAGTACTTTTGAGCTGAAAAGTGACTGCCCTTACTTGATAAGAAATCTTGCTTGTAGAAAGACTCAGAGCCTGGGATTTAACTCCATTTCTGCATGGAAACACACAGCAGAGTTCTCATCCATTGATCACACTCTGCTTTAGAGCAAGAAGCACGCTCTTGCTTTCCAGAGTCTCTAAGACAGCAGGAAACGTGAGTGTGATGAGAACAAAAGAACGGTGTCCTACACTTACGGACCATATCTAGTTCAAATCTACTTCTGAAACTGAAACAAACCACAGGTCCTCTAACATCCAATGCTTGTCTGTTAAGATGAGAACCGTGTGAGCTTCTGGAACGATGTAGTCCATTTAAGCTGTAAAGTAACTGCCCTTACCTGAAACGAAGTCTTGCTTGTAGGAAGACTCAGAGCCTGGATTTAACTCCATTTCTGAAGGGAAACACACACCATAGTTCTCAATGATGGATCACACTCTGCTTTAGAACAAGAAGCACGTAATTGCTTTCTAGAGTCTCTAATACAGCAAGAAAATTTAGTGTGCTCAGAACAAATTAACGGTGTTTCCTACACATACAGACCATATCTAGTTCAACTCTGCTTCTGAAACTGAAACCACATGTCCTCTAACATCCAATGCTTGTCTGTTAAGATGAGAAACGTGTGAGCTTCATGAACGATTTAGTTCGTTTGAGCTGTAAAGTAACTGCCCTTACCTGAAACGAAGTCTGGCTTGTAGGAAGACTCAGAGCCTGGGATTTAACTCCATTTCTGAAGGGAAACACACAGCACAGACTCATATATAGATCCCACTCTGCTTTAGAGCAAGAAGCACGCTCTTGCTTTCTAGATTCTCTAATACAGCAGGAAACATGAGTGTGCTCAGAACAAATGAACGGTGTTTCCTACACATACGGACCATATCTAGTCCAACTCTGCTGCTGAAACTGATGCAAATCACTGGTCATCTAACATGCAATGCTTGTTAGTTAAGATGAGAAACGTGTGAGCTTCGTGAACGATGTAGTTCGTTTGAGTTGAAAAGTGACTGCCCTTACTTGATAAGAAATCTTGTTTGTAGAAAGACTCAGAGCCTGGGATTTAACTCCATTTCTGCATGGAAACACACAGCAGAGTTCTCATCCATTGATCACACTCTGCTTTAGAGCAAGAAGCACGCTCTTGCTTTCCAGAGTCTCTAAGACAGCAGGAAACATGAGTGTGATGAGAACAAAAGAACGGTGTTTCCTACACATACGGACCATATCTAGTTCAACTCTGCTTCTGAAACTGAAAGAACCACAGGTCCTCTAACATCCGATGCTTGTCAGTTAAGATGAGAAACGTGTGAGCTTCGTGAATGATGTAGTTCGTTTGAGCTGTAAAGTAACTGCCCTTACCTGAAACGAAATCTTGCTTGTAGGAAGACTCAGAGCCTGGGATTTAACTCCATTTCTGAAGTGAAACACACAGCACAGTCTCATATATAGATCCCACTCTGCTTTAGAGCAAGAAGCACGCTCTTGCTTTCCAGATTCTCTAATACAGCAGGAAACATGAGTGTGCTCAGAACAAATGAACGGTGTTTCCTACACATACGGACCATATCTAGTCCAACTCTGCTGCTGAAACTGATGCAAAGCACTGGTCATCTAACATCCAATGCTTGTCAGTTAAAGTGAGAAACGTGTGAGGTTCGTGAACGATGTAGTACTTTTGAGCTGAAAAGTGACTGCCCTTATTTGAAACGAAATCTTGCTTGTAGAAAGACTCAGAGCCTGGCATTTAACTCCATTTCTGCATGGAAACAAACAGCAGAGTTCTCATCCATTGATCACACTCTGCTTTAGAGCAAGAAGCACGTTCTTGCTTTCCAGAGTCTCTAAGACAGTAGGAAACGTGAGTGTGATGAGAACAAAAGAATGGTGTCCTACACTTACGGACCATATCTAGTTCAACTCTACTTCTGAAACTGAAACAACCACAGGTCCTCTAACATCCAATGCTTGTCTGTTAAGAAGAGAAACGTGTGAGCTTCTGGAACGATGTAGTCCATTTAAGCTGTAAAGTAACTGCCCTTACCTGAAACGAAGTCTTGCTTGTAGGAAGACTCAGAGCCTGGAATTTAACTCCATTTCTGAAGGGAAAGACACAGCATAGTTCTCAATGATGGATCACACTCTGCTTTAGAACAAGAAGCACGTTCTTGCTTTCTAGAGTGTCTAATACAGCAGCAAAATTGAGTGTGCTCAGAACAGAAGAAACAGTGTTACCTACACATACGGACCATATCTTTCAACTCTACTTCTGAAACTGAAACAAACCACAGGTGCTCTAACATCCAATGCTTGGCAGTTAAGATGAGAAACGAGTGAGCTTCGTGAACGATGTAGTTCGTTTGAGCTGTAACTTAACTTCCCTTACCTGAAAAGATGTAAATGATTGTAGGAAGACACAGAGGCTGGGATTTAACTCCATTTCTGAAGTGAAACAGACAGCAGAGTTCTCATCCATGGATCACACTCTGCTTTAGAGAAAGAAGCACGCTCTTGCTTTCTAGAGTCTCTAATACAGCAGGAAAATTTAGTGTGCTCAGAACAAATGAACGGTGTTTCCTACACATACAGACCATATCTAGTTCAACTCTGCTTCTGAAACTGAAACAAACCACATGTCCTCTAACATCCATTGCTTGTCTGTTAAGATGAGAAACGTTTGAGCTTTGTGAACGATGTAGTTCGTTTGAGCTGTAAACTAACTGCCCTTACCTGAAACGAAGTCTGGCTTGTAGGAAGACTCAGAGCCTGGGATTTAACTCCATTTCCGAAGTGAAATACACAGCACAGTCTCATATATAGATCCCACACTGCTTTAGAGCAAGAAGCACCCTCTTGCTTTCTAGATTTTCCAATACAGCAGGAAACGTTAGTGTGCTCAGAACAAATGAACGGTGTTTCCTACACATACGGACCATATCTAGTCCAACACTGCTGCTGAAACTGATGCAAAGCACTGGTCATCTAACATCCAATGCTTGGCAGTTAAGATGAGAAACGTGTGAGCTTCGTGAACGATGTAGTTCGTTTGAGCTGAAAAGTGACTGCCCTTACTTGAAACGAAATCTTGCTTGTAGAAAGACTCAGAGCCTGGGATTTAACTCCATTTCTGCATGGAAATACACAGCAGAGTTCTCATCCATTGATCACACTCTGCTTAAGAGCAAGAAGCACGCTCTTGCTTTCCAGAGTCTCTAAGACAGCAGGAAACGTGAGTGTGATGACAACAAAAGAACGGTGTTTCCTACACATATGGACCATATCTAGTTCAACTCTACTTCTGAAACTGAAACAAACCACAGGTCCTCTAACATCCAATGCTTGTCTGTTAAGATGAGAAACGTGTGAGCTTCTGGAACGATGTAGTCCATTTAGGCTGTAAAGTAACTGCCCTTACCTGAAACGAAGTCTTGCTTGTAGGTAGACTCAGAGCCTGGGATTTAACTCCATTTCTGAAGTGAAACACACGGTACAGTCTCATATATAGATCCCACTCTGCTTTAGAGCAAGAAGCATGCTCTTGCTTTCTAGATTCTCTAATACAGCAGGAAACGTGAGTGTGCTCAGAACAAATGAATGGTGTTTCCTACACATACGGACGGTATGTAGTCCAACTCTGCTGCTGAAACTGATGCAAAGCACTGGTCATTTAACATACAATGCTTGTCAGTTAAGATGAGAAACGTGTGAGCTTCGTGAACGATGTAGTTCGTTTGAGTTGAAAAGTGACTGCCCTTACTTGAAACGAAATCTTGATTGTTGGAAGACAAAGAGACTGGAATTTAACTCCATTTCTGAAGGGAAACACACACCATAGTTCTCACTGATGGTTCACACTCTGCTTTAGAGCAAGAAGCACGTTCTTGCTTTCTAGAATCTCTAATACAGCAGGAAACTTGAGTGTGCTCAGAACAAAAGAAACGGTGTTTCCTACACATACGGACCATATGTAGTTCAACTCTGCTTCTGAAACTGAAACAAGCCACAGGCCCTCTAACATCCAATGCTTGGCAGTTAAGATGAGAAACGTGTGAGCTTCGTGAACGATGTAGTTCGTTTGAGTTGAAAAGTGACTGCCCTTACTTGATAAGAAATCTTGCTTGTAGAAAGACTCAGAGCCTGGGATTTAACTCCATTTCTGCATGGAAACACACAGCAGAGTTCTCATCCATTGATCACACTCTACTTTAGAGCAAGAAGCACGCTCTTGCTTTCCAGAGTCTCTAAGACAGCAGGAAACGTGAGTGAGATGAGAACAAAAGAACGGTGTTTCCTACACATACGGACCATATCTAGTTCAACTCTGCTTCTGAAACTGAAAGAACCACATGTCCTCTAACATCCGATGCTTGTCAGTTAAGATGAGAAACATGTGAGCTTCGTGAACGAAGTAGTTCGTTTGAGGTGTAAACTAACTGCCCTTACATGAAACGAAGTCTTGCTTGTAGGAAGACTCAGAGCCTGGGATTTAACTCCATTTCTGAAGTGAAACACACAGCACAGTCTCATATATAGATCCCACTCTGCTTTAGAGCAAGAAGCATGCTCTTGCTTTCTAGATTCTCTAATACAGCAGGAAACATGAGTGTGCTCAGAACAAATGAACGGTGTTTCCTACACATACGGACCATATTTAGTCCAACGCTGCTGAAACTGATGCAAAGCACTGGGCATCTAACATCCAATGCTTGTCAGTTAAGATGAGAAACGTGTGAGCTTCGTGAACGATGTAGTTCGTTTGAGCTGAAAACTGACTGCCCTTACTTGAAACGAAATCTTGCTTGTAGAAAGACTCAGAGCCTGGGATTTAACTCCATTTCTGCATGGAAACACACAGCAGAGTTCTCATCCATTGATCACACTCTGCTTTAGAGCAAGAAGCACGCTCTTACTCTCCAGAGTCTCTAAGACAGCAGGAAAGGTGAGTGTGATGAGAACAAAAGAACGGTGTTTCCTACACATACGGACCATATCTAGTTCAACTCTACTTCTGAACCTGAAAGAACCACAGGTCCTCTAACATCCGATGCTTGTCAGTTAAGATGAGAAACGTGTGAGCTTCGTGAATGATGTAGCTCATTTGAGCTGTAAAGTAACTGCCCTTACCGGAAACGAAGTCTTACTTGTAGGAAGACTCAGAGCCTGGGATTTAACTCCATTTCTGAAGTGAAACACACAGCACAGTCTCATATATAGATCCCACTCTGCTTTAGAGCAAGAAGCACGCTCTTGCTTTCTAGATTCTCTAATACAGCAGGAAACATGAGTGTGCTCAGAACAAATGAACGGTGTTTCCTACACATACGGACCATATCTAGTCCAACTCTGCTGCTGAAACTGATGCAAAGCACTGGTCATCTATCATCCAATGCTTGTCAGTTAATATGAGAAACGTGTGAGCTTCGTGAAAGATGTAGTTCGTTTGAGCTGTAACGTAACTGCCCTTACCTGAAACGATGTAGTGATTTTTGGAAGACACAGAGCCTGGGATTTAACTCCATGTCTGAAGTGAAACAGACAGCAAAGTTCTCATCCATTGATCACACTCTGCTTTAGAACAAGAAGCACGGTCTTGCTTTCCAGAGTCTCTAAGACAGCAGGAAACGTGAGTGTGATGAGAAAAAAAGAACCGTGTTTCCTACACATACGGACCATATCAATTTCAACTCTGCTTATGAAACTGAAACAAACCACATGTCCTCTAACATCCAATGCTTGTCAGTTAAGATGAGAAACGTTTGAGCTTCGTGAACGATGTAGTTCGTTTGAGCTGTAAATTAACTGCCCTTACATGAAACGAAGTCTTGCTTGTAGGAAGACTCAGAGCCTGGGATTTAACTCCATTCCTGAAGTGAAACACACAGCACAGTCTCATATATAGATCCCACTCTGCTTTAGAGCAAGAAGCACGCTCTTGCTTTCCAGATTCTCTAATACAGCAGGAAACATGAGTGTGCTCAGAACAAATGAACGGTGTTTCCTACACATACGGACCATATCTAGTCCAACTCTGCTGCTGAAACTGATGCAAAGCACTGGTCATCTAACATCCAATGCTTGTCAGTTAAAGTGAGAAACGTGTGAGCTTCGTGAACGATGTAGTACTTTTGAGCTGAAAAGTGACTGCCCTTATTTGAAACGAAATCTTGCTTGTAGAAAGACTCAGAGCCTGGCATTTAACTCCATTTCTGCATGGAAACACACAGCAGAGTTCTCATCCATTGATCACACTCTGCTTTAGAGCAAGAAGCACGCTCTTGCTTTCCAGAGTCTCTAAGACAGCAGGAAACGTGAGTGTGATGAGAACAAAAGAACGGTGTCCTACACTTACGGACCATATCTAGTACAACTCTACTTCTGAAACTGAAACAAACCACAGGTCCTCTAACATCCAATGCTTGTCTGTTAAGATGAGAAACGTGTGAGCTTCTGGAACGATGTAGTCCATTTAAGCTGTAAAGTAACTGCCCTTACCTGAAACGAAGTCTTGCTTGTAGGAAGACTCAGAGCCTGGAATTTAACTCCATTTCTGAAGGGAAAGACACAGCATAGTTCTCAATGATGGATCACACTCTGCTTTAGAACAAGAAGCACGTTCTTGCTTTCTAGAGTGTCTAATACAGCAGCAAACTTGAGTGTGCTCAGAACAGAAGAAACAGTGTTACCTACACATACGGACCATATCTTTCAACTCTACTTCTGAAACTGAAACAAACCACAGGTGCTCTAACATCCAATGCTTGGCAGTTAAGATGAGAAACGTGTGAGCTTCGTGAACGATGTAGTTCGTTTGAGCTGTAACTTAACTGCCCTTACCTGAAACGATGTAGTGATTGTAGGAAGACACAGAGCCTGGGATTTAACTCCATTTCTGAAGTGAAACAGACAGCAGAGTTCTCATCCATGGATCACACTCTGCTTTAGAGAAAGAAGCACGCTCTTGCTTTCTAGAGTGTCTAATACAGCAGGAAAATTTAGTGTGCTCAGAACAAATGAACGGTGTTTCCTACACATACAGACCATATCTAGTTCAACTCTGCTTCTGAAACTGAAACAAACCACATGTCCTCTAACATCCAATGCTTGTCTGTTAAGATGAGAAACGTTTGAGCTTCGTGAACGATGTAGTTCGTTTGAGCTGTAAACTAACTGCCCTTAACTGAAACGAAGTCTGGCTTGTCGGAAGACTCAGAGCCTGGGATTTAACTCCATTTCCGAAGTGAAACACACAGCACAGTCTCATATATAGATCCCACACTGCTTTAGAGCAAGAAGCACCCTCTTGCTTTCTAGATTCTCCAATACAGCAGGAAACGTTAGTGTGCTCAGAACAAATGAACGGTGTTTCCTACACATACGGACCATATCTAGTCCAACTCTGCTGCTGAAACTGATGCAAAGCACTGGTCATCTAACATCCAATGCTTGTCAGTTAAGATGAGAAACGTGTGAGCTTCGTGAACGATGTAGTTCGTTTGAGCTGAAAAGTGACTGCCCTTACTTGAAAGGAAATCTTGCTTGTAGAAAGACTCAGAGCCTGGGATTTAACTCCATTTCTGCATGGAAACACACAGCAGAGTTCTCATCCATTGATCACACTCTGCTTTAGAGCAAGAAGCACGCTCTTGCTTTCCAGAGTCTGTAAGACAGCAGGATACGTGAGTGTGATGAGAACAAAAGAACGGTGTTTCCTACACATACGGACCATATCTAGTTCAACTCTGCTTCTGAAACTGAAAGAACCACAGGTCCTCTAAATCCAATGCTTGTCTGTTAAGATGAGAAACGTGTGAGCTTCTGGAATGATGTATTCCATTTGAGCTGTAAAGTAACTGCCCTTACCTGAAACAAAGTCTGCTTGTAGGAAGACTCAGAGCCTGGAATTTAACTCCATTTCTGTAGTGAAACACACAGCACAGTCTCATATTTAGATCCCACTCTGCTTTAGAGCAAGAAGCATGCTCTTGCTTTCTAGATTCTCTAATACAGCAGGAAAGTTGAGTGTGCTCAGAACAAATGAACGGTGTTTCCTACACATACGGACCATATCTTGTCCAACTCTGCCTCTTAAACTGATACAAAGCACAGGTCCTCTAACATCCAATGCTTGGCAGTTAAGATGAGAAACGTGTGAGCTTCGTGAACGATGTAGTTCGTTTGAGCTGAATAGTGACTGCCCTTACTTGAAAAGATATCTTGCTTGTAGAAAGACTCAGAGCCTGGGATTTAACTCCATTTCTGCATGGAAACACACAGCAGAGTTCTCATCCATTGATCATACTCTGCTTTAGAGCAAGAAGCACGCTCTTGCTTTCCAGAGTCTCTAAGACAGCAGGAAACGTGAGTGTGATGAGAACAAGAGAACGGTGTTTCCTACATATATGGACCATATCTAGTTCAATTCTGCTTCTGAAACTGAAACAAACCACAGGACCTCTAACATCCAATGCTTGTCTGTTAAGATGAGAAACGTGTGAGCTTCTGGAACGATGTAGTCCATTTAAGCTGTAAAGTAACTGCCCTAACCTGAAACGAAGTCTTGCTTGTAGGAAGACTCAGAACCTGGGATTTAACTCCATTACTGAAGGGAAACACACAGCATAGTTCTCATCCATGGATCCCACTCTGCTTTAGAGCAAGAATGACGCTCTTGCTTTTTAGATTCTCTAATACAGCAGGAAACGTGAGTGTGCTCAGAACAAATGAACGGTGTTTCCTACACATACGGACCATATGTAGTCCAACTCTGCTGCTGAAACTGATGCAAAGCACTGGTCATTTAACATCCAATGCTTGTCAGTTAAGATGAGAAACGTGTGAGCTCCGTGAAAGATGTAGTTCATTTGAGCTGAAAAGTGACTGCCCTTACTTGAAACGAAATCTTGATTGTAGGAAGACAAAGAGCCTGGAATTTAACTCCATTTCTGAAGGGAAACACACAGCCTAGTTCTCAACGATGGATCACACTCTGCTTTAGAGCAAGAAGCACGTTCTTGATTTCTACAGTCTCTAATACAGCAGGAAAATTGAGTGTGCTCAGAACAAAAGAAACGGTGTTTCCTAAACATACAGACCATATCTAGTTCAACTCTGCTTCTGAAACTGAAACAAACCACAGGTCCTCTAACATCCAATGCTTGGCAGTTAAGATGAGAAACGTGTGACCTTCGTGAACGAAGTAGTTCCTTTGAGCTGAATAGTGACTGCCCTTACTTGAAAAGAAATCTTGCTTTTAGAAAGACTCAGAGCCTGGGATTTAACTCCATTTCTGCATGGAAACACACAGCAGAGTTCTCATCCATTGATCACACTCTGGTTTAGAGCAAGAAGCACGCTCTTGCTTTCCAGAGTCTCTAAGACAGCAGGAAACGTGAGTGAGATGAGAACAAAAGAACGGTGTTTCCTACATATATGGACCATATCTAGTTCAATTCTGCTTCTGAAACTGAAACAAACCACAGGTCCTCTAACATCCAATGCTTGTCTGTTAAGATGAGAAACGTGTGAGCTTCTGGAACGATGTAGTCCATTTAAGCTGTAAAGTAACTGCCCTTACATGAAACGAAGTCTTGCTTGTAGGAAGACTCAGAACCTGGGATTTAACTCCATTTCTGAAGGGAAACACACAGCATAGTTCTCATCCATGGATCCCACTCTGCTTTAGAGCAAGAAGGACGCTCTTGCTTTCTAGATTCTCTAATACAGCAGGAAACATGAGTGTGCTCAGAACAAATGAACGGTGGTTCCTACACATACGGACCATATCTAGTCCAACTCTGCTGCTGAAACTGATGCAAAGCACTGGTCATCTAACATCCAATGCTTGTCAGTTAAGATGAGAAACGTGTGAGCTCCGTGAAAGATGTAGTTCGTTTGAGCTGAAAAGTGACTGCCCTTACTTGAAACGAAATCTTGATTGTAGGAAGACAAAGAGCCTGGAATTTAACTCCATTTCTGAAGGGAAAAACACAGTATAGTTCTCAATGATGGATCACACTCTGCTTTAGAGCAAGAAGCACGTTCTTGCTTTCTAGAGTCTCTAATACAGAAGCAAACTTGAGTGTGCTCAGAACAGAAGAAACGGTGTTTCCTACACATACGGACCATATCTAGTTCAACTCTGCTTCTGAAACTGAAACAAACCACAGGTCCTCTAACATCCAATGCTTGGCAGTTAAGATGAGAAACGTGTGAGCTTCGTGAATGATGTAGTTCGTTTGAGCTGTAACTTAACTGCCCTTAACTGAAACGATGTAGTGATTGTAGGAAGACACAGAGCCTGGGATTTAACTCCATTTCTGAAGTGAAACAGACAGCAGAGTTCTCATCCATGGATCACACTCTGCTTTAGAGAAAGAAGCACGCTCTTGCTTTCTAGAGTGTCTAATACAGCAGGAAAATTTAGTGTGCTCAGAACAAATGAACGGTGTTTCCTACACAAACAGACCATATCTAGTTCAACTCTGCTTCTGAAACTGAAACAAACCACATGTCCTCTAACATCCAATGCTTGTCATTTAAGATGAGAAACGTTTGAGCTTCGTGAACGATGTAGTTCGTTTGAGCTGTAAACTAACTGCCATTACCTGAAACGAAGTCTTGCTTGTAGGAAGACTCAGAGCCTGGAATTTAACTCCATTTCTGAAGGGAAACACACAGCATAGTTCTCAATGTTGGATCACACTCTGCTTTAGAACAAGAAGCACGTTCTTGCTTTCTAGAGTGTCTAATACAGCAGCAAACTTGAGTGTGCTCAGAACAGAAGAAATGGTGTTACCTACACATACGGACCATATCTATTTCAACTCTACTTCTGAAACTGAAACAAACCACAGGTGCTCTAACATCCAATGCTTGGCAGTTAAGATGAGAAACGTGTGAGCTTCGTGAATGATGTAGTTCGTTTGACCTGTAACTTAACTGCCCTTACCTGAAACGATGTAGTGATTGTAGGAAGACACAGAGCCTGGGATTTAACTCCCTTTGTGAAGTGAAACAGACAGCAGAGTTCTCATCCATGGGTCACACTCTGCTTTAGAGCAAGAAGCACGCTCTTGCTTTCCAGAGTCTCTAAGACAGCAGGAAACGTGAGTGAGATGAGAACAAAAGAACGGTGTTTCCTACACATACGGACCATATCTAGTTCAACTCTGCTTCTGAAACTGAAAGAACCACAGGTCCTCTAACATCCGATGCTTGTCAGTTAAGATGAGAAACGTGTGAGCTTCGTGAATGATGTAGTTCGTTTGAGCTGTAAAGTAACTGCCCTTACCTGAATCGAAGTCTTGCTTGTAGGAAGACTCAGAGCCTGGGATTTAACTCCATTTCTGAAGTGAAACACACAGCACAGTCTCATATATAAATCCCACTCTGCTTTATAGCATGAAGCACGCTCTTGCTTTCCAGATTCTCTAATACAGCAGGAAACATGAGTGTGCTCAGAACAAAAGAACGGTGTTTCCTACATATATGGACCATATCTAGTTCAATTCTGCTTCTGAAACTGAAACAAACCACAGGTCCTCTAACATCCAATGCTTGTCTGTTAAGATGAGAAACGTGTGAGCTTCTGGAACGATGTAGTCCATTTAAGCTGTAAAGTAACTGCCCTTACATGAAACGAAGTCTTGCTTGTAGGAAGACTCAGAACCTGGGATTTATCTCCATTTCTGAAGGGAAACACACAGCATAGTTCTCATCCATGGATACCACTCTGCTTTAGAGCAAGAAGGACGCTCTTGCTTTCTAGATTCTCTAATACAGCAGGAAACATGAGTGTGTTCAGAACAAATGAACGGTGGTTCCTACACATACGGACCATATCTAGTCCAACTCTGCTGCTGAAACTGATGCAAAGCCCTGGTCATCCAACATCCAATGCTTGTCAGTTAAGATGAGAAACGTGTGAGCTCCGTGAAAGATGTAGTTTGTTTGAGCTGAAAAGTGACTGCCCTTACTTGAAACGAAATCTTGATTGTAGGAAGACAAAGAGCCTGGAATTTAACTCCATTTCTGAAGGGAAACACACAGTATAGTTCTCAATGATGGATCACACTCTGCTTTAGAACAAGAAGCACGTTCTTGCTTTCTAGAGTGTCTAATACAGCAGCAAACTTGAGTGTGCTCAGAACAGAAGAAACGGTGTTACCTACACATACGGACCATATCTAGTTCAACTCTACTTCTGAAACTGAAACTAACCACAGGTGCTCTAACATCCAATGCTTGGCAGTTAAGATGAGAAACGTTTGAGCTTCGTGAACGATGTAGTTCGTTTGAGCTGTAAACTAACGGCCCTTACATGAAACGAAGTCCTGCTTGTAGGAAGACTCAGAGCCTGGGATTTAACTCCATTTCTGAAGTGAAACACACAGCACAGACTCATATATAGATCCCACTCTGCTTTAGAGCAAGAAGCACGCTCTTGCTTTCTAGATTCTCTAATACAGCAGGAAACATGAGTGTGCTCAGAACAAATGAACGGTGTTTCCTACACATACGGACCATATCTAGTCCAACACTGCTGCTGAAACTGATGCAAATCACTGGTCATGTAACATGCAATGCTTGTCAGTTAATAGGAGAAACGTGTGAGGTTCGTGAACGATGTAGTTCGTTTGAGTTGAAAAGTGACTGCCCTTACTTGATAAGAAATCTTGCTTGTAGAAAGACTCAGAGCCTGGGATTTAACTCCATTTCTGCATGGAAACACACAGCAGAGTTCTCATCGATTGATCACACTCTGCTTTAGAGCAAGAAGCACGCTCTTGCTTTCCAGAGTCTCTAAGACAGCAGGAAACGTGAGTGAGATGAGAACAAAAGAACGGTGTTTCCTACACATACGGACCATATCTAGTTCAACTCTGCTTCTGAAACTGAAAGAACCACAGGTCCTCTAACATCCGATGCTTGTCAGTTAAGATGAGAAACGTGTGAGCTTCGTGAATGATGTAGTTCGTTTGAGCTGTAAAGTAACTGCCCTTACCTGAATCGAAGTCTTGCTTGTAGGAAGACTCAGAGCCTGGGATTTAACTCCATTTCTGAAGTGAAACACAAAGCACAGTCTCATATATAAATCCCACTCTGCTTTATAGCATGAAGCACGCTCTTGCTTTCCAGATTCTCTAATACAGCAGGAAACATGAGTGTGCTCAGAACAAAAGAACGGTGTTTCCTACATATATGGACCATATCTAGTTCAATTCTGCTTCTGAAACTGAAACAAACCACAGGTCCTCTAACATCCAATGCTTGTCTGTTAAGATGAGAAACGTGTGAGCTTCTGGAACGATGTAGTCCATTTAAGCTGTAAAGTAACTGCCCTTACATGAAACGAAGTCTTGCTTGTAGGAAGACTCAGAACCTGGGATTTATCTCCATTTCTGAAGGGAAACACACAGCATAGTTCTCATCCATGGATACCACTCTGCTTTAGAGCAAGAAGGACGCTCTTGCTTTCTAGATTCTCTAATACAGCAGGAAACATGAGTGTGTTCAGAACAAATGAACGGTGGTTCCTACACATACGGACCATATCTAGTCCAACTCTGCTGCTGAAACTGATGCAAAGCCCTGGTCATCTAACATCCAATGCTTGTCAGTTAAGATGAGAAACGTGTGAGCTCCGTGAAAGATGTAGTTTGTTTGAGCTGAAAAGTGACTGCCCTTACTTGAAACGAAATCTTGATTGTAGGAAGACAAAGAGCCTGGAATTTAACTCCATTTCTGAAGGGAAACACACAGTATAGTTCTCAATGATGGATCACACTCTGCTTTAGAGCAAGAAGCACGTTCTTGCTTTCTACAGTCTCTAATACAGAAGCAAACTTGAGTGTGCTCAGAACAGAAGAAACGGTGTTTCCTACACATACGGACCATATCTAGTTCAACTCTGCTTCTGAAACTGAAACAAACCACAGGTCCTCTAACATCCAATGCTTGGCAGTTAAGATGAGAAACGTGTGAGCTTCGTGAACGATGTAGTTCGTTTGAGCTGTAACTTAACTGCCCTTAACTGAAACGATGTAGTGATTGTAGGAAGACACAGAGCCTGGGATTTAACTCCATTTCTGAAGGGAAACACACAGCAGAGTTCTCATCCATGGATCACACTCTGCTTTAGAGAAAGAAGCACGCTCTTGCTTTCGAGAGTGTCTAATACAGCAGGAAAATTTAGTGTGCTCAGAACAAATGAACGGTGTTTCCTACACAAATAGACCATATCTAGTTCAACTCTGCTTCTGAAACTGAAACAAACCACATGTCCTCTAACATCCAATGCTTGTCAGTTAAGATGAGAAACGTTTGAGCTTCGTGAACGATGTAGTTCGTTTGAGCTGTAAACTAACTGCCCTTACCTGAAACGAAGTCTTGCTTGTAGGAAGACTCAGAGCCTGGAATTTAACTCCATTTCTGAAGGGAAACACACAGCATAGTTCTCAATGATGGATCACACTCTGCTTTAGAACAAGAAGCACGTTCTTGCTTTCTAGAGTGTCTAATACAGCAGCAAACTTGAGTGTGCTCAGAACAGAAGAAACGGTGTTACCTACACATACGGACCATATCTAGTTCAACTCTACTTCTGAAACTGAAACTAACCACAGGTGCTCTAACATCCAATGCTTGGCAGTTAAGATGAGAAACGTTTGAGCTTTGTGAACGATGTAGTTCGTTTGAGCTGTAAACTAACGGCCCTTACATGAAACGAAGTCCTGCTTGTAGGAAGACTCAGAGCCTGGGATTTAACTCCATTTCTGAAGTGAAACACACAGCACAGACTCATATATAGATCCCACTCTGCTTTAGAGCAAGAAGCACGCTCTTGTTTTCTAGATTCTCTAATACAGCAGGAAACATGAGTGTGCTCAGAACAAATGAACGGTGTTTCCTACACATACGGACCATATCTAGTCCAACACTGCTGCTGAAACTGATGCAAATCACTGGTCATGTAACATGCAATGCTTGTCAGTTAATAGGAGAAACGTGTGAGGTTCGTGAACGATGTAGTTCGTTTGAGTTGAAAAGTGACTGCCCTTACTTGATAAGAAATCTTGCTTGTAGAAAGACTCAGAGCCTGGGATTTAACTCCATTTCTGCATGGAAACACACAGCAGAGTTCTCATCCATTGATCACACTCTGCTTTAGAGCAAGAAGCACGCTCTTGCTTTCCAGAGTCTCTAAGACAGCAGGAAACGTGAGTGAGATGAGAACAAAAGAACGGTGTTTCCTACACATACGGACCATATCTAGTTCAACTCTGCTTCTGAAACTGAAAGAACCACAGGTCCTCTAACATCCGATGCTTGTCAGTTAAGATGAGAAACGTGTGAGCTTCGTGAATGATGTAGTTCGTTTGAGCTGTAAAGTAACTGCCCTTACCTGAATCGAAGTCTTGCTTGTAGGAAGACTCAGAGCCTGGAATTTAACTCCATTTCTGAAGTGAAACACACAGCACAGTCTCATATTTAGATCCCACTCTGCTTTAGAGCAAGAAGCATGCTCTTGCTTTCTAGATTCTCTAATACAGCAGGAAAGTTGAGTGTGCTCAGAACAAATGAACGGTGTTTCCTACACATACGGACCATATCTAGTCCAACTCTGCCTCTTAAACTGATACAAAGCACAGGTCCTCTAACATCCAATGCTTGGCAGTTAAGATGAGAAACGTGTGAGCTTCTGGAACGATGTAGTCCATTTAAGCTGTAAAGTAACTGCCCTAACCTGAAACGAAGTCTTGCTTGTAGGAAGACTCAGAACCTGGGATTTAACTCCATTACTGAAGGGAAACACACAGCATAGTTCTCATCCATGGATCCCACTCTGCTTTAGAGCAAGAATGACGCTCTTGCTTTTTAGATTCTCTAATACAGCAGGAAACGTGAGTGTGCTCAGAACAAATGAACGGTGTTTCCTACACATACGGACCATATGTAGTCCAACTCTGCTGCTGAAACTGATGCAAAGCACTGGTCATTTAACATCCAATGCTTGTCAGTTAAGATGAGAAACGTGTGAGCTCCGTGAAAGATGTAGTTCATTTGAGCTGAAAAGTGACTGCCCTTACTTGAAACGAAATCTTGATTGTAGGAAGACAAAGAGCCTGGAATTTAACTCCATTTCTGAAGGGAAACACACAGCCTAGTTCTCAACGATGGATCACACTCTGCTTTAGAGCAAGAAGCACGTTCTTGCTTTCTACAGTCTCTAATACAGCATTAAAATTGAGTGTGCTCAGAACAAAAGAAACGGTGTTTCCTAAACATACAGACCATATCTAGTTCAACTCTGCTTCTGAAACTGAAACAAACCACAGGTCCTCTAACATCCAATGCTTGGCAGTTAAGATGAGAAACGTGTGAGCTTCGTGAATGATGTAGTTCGTTTGAGCTGTAACTTAACTGCCCTTAACTGAAACGATGTAGTGATTGTAGGAAGACACAGAGCCTGGGATTTAACTCCATTTCTGAAGTGAAACAGACAGCAGAGTTCTCATCCATGGATCACACTCTGCTTTAGAGAAAGAAGCACGCTCTTGCTTTCTAGAGTGTCTAATACAGCAGGAAAATTTAGTGTGCTCAGAACAAATGAACGGTGTTTCCTACACAAACAGACCATATCTAGTTCAACTCTGCTTCTGAAACTGAAACAAACCACATGTCCTCTAACATCCAATGCTTGTCAGTTAAGATGAGAAACGTTTGAGCTTCGTGAACGATGTAGTTCGTTTGAGCTGTAAACTAACTGCCATTACCTGAAACGAAGTCTTGCTTGTAGGAAGACTCAGAGCCTGGAATTTAACTCCATTTCTGAAGGGAAACAAACAGCATAGTTCTCAATGTTGGATCACACTCTGCTTTAGAACAAGAAGCACGTTCTTGCTTTCTAGAGTGTCTAATACAGCAGCAAACTTGAGTGTTCTCAGAACAGAAGAAACGGTGTTACCTACACATACGGACCATATCTATTTCAACTCTACTTCTGAAACTGAAACAAACCACAGGTGCTCTAACATCCAATGCTTGGCAGTTAAGATGAGAAACGTGTGAGCTTCGTGAATGATGTAGTTCGTTTGACCTGTAACTTAACTGCCCTTACCTGAAACGATGTAGTGATTGTAGGAAGACACAGAGCCTGGGATTTAACTCCCTTTGTGAAGTGAAACAGACAGCAGAGTTCTCATCCATGGGTCACACTCTGCTTTAGAGCAAGAAGCACGCTCTTGCTTTCCAGAGTCTCTAAGACAGCAGGAAACGTGAGTGAGATGAGAACAAAAGAACGGTGTTTCCTACACATACGGACCATATCTAGTTCAACTCTGCTTCTGAAACTGAAAGAACCACAGGTCCTCTAACATCCGATGCTTGTCAGTTAAGATGAGAAACGTGTGAGCTTCGTGAATGATGTAGTTCGTTTGAGCTGTAAAGTAACTGCCCTTACCTGAATCGAAGTCTTGCTTGTAGGAAGACTCAGAGCCTGGGATTTAACTCCATTTCTGAAGTGAAACACACAGCACAGTCTCATATATAAATCCCACTCTGCTTTATAGCATGAAGCACGCTCTTGCTTTCCAGATTCTCTAATACAGCAGGAAACATGAGTGTGCTCAGAACAAAAGAACGGTGTTTCCTACATATATGGACCATATCTAGTTCAATTCTGCTTCTGAAACTGAAACAAACCACAGGTCCTCTAACATCCAATGCTTGTCTGTTAAGATGAGAAACGTGTGAGCTTCTGGAACGATGTAGTCCATTTAAGCTGTAAAGTAACTGCCCTTACATGAAACGAAGTCTTGCTTGTAGGAAGACTCAGAACCTGGGATTTATCTCCATTTCTGAAGGGAAACACACAGCATAGTTCTCATCCATGGATCCCACTCTGCTTTAGAGCAAGAAGGACGCTCTTGCTTTCTAGATTCTCTACTACAGCAGGAAACATGAGTGTGCTCAGAACAAATGAACGGTGGTTCCTACACATACGGACCATGTCTAGTCCAACTCTGCTGCTGAAACTGATGCAAAGCACTGGTCATCTAACATCCAATGCTTGTCAGTTAAGATGAGAAACGTGTGAGCTCCGTGAAAGATGTAGTTCGTTTGAGCTGAAAAGTGACTGCCCTTACTTGAAACGAAATCTTGATTGTAGGAAGACAAAGAGCCTGGAATTTAACTCCATTTCTGAAGGGAAAAACACAGTATAGTTCTCAATGATGGATCACACCCTGCTTTAGAGCAAGAAGCACGTTCTTGCTTTCTAGAGTCTCTAATACAGAAGCAAACTTGAGTGTGCTCAGAACAGAAGAAACGGTGTTTCCTACACATACGGACCATATCTAGTTCAACTCTGCTTCTGAAACTGAAACAAACCACAGGTCCTCTAACATCCAATGCTTGGCAGTTAAGATGAGAAACGTGTGAGCTTCGTGAACGATGTAGTTCGTTTGAGCTGTAACTTAACTGCCCTTAACTGAAACGATGTAGTGATTGTAGGAGGACACAGAGCCTGGGATTTAACTCCATTTCTGAAGTGAAACAGACAGCAGAGTTCTCATCCATGGATCACACTCTGCTTTAGAGAAAGAAGCACGCTCTTGCTTTCTAGAGTGTCTAATACAGCAGGAAAATTTAGTGTGCTCAGAACAAATGAACGGTGTTTCCTACACAAACAGACCATATCTAGTTCAACTCTGCTTCTGAAACTGAAACAAACCACATGTCCTCTAAAATCCAATGCTTGTCAGTTAAGATGAGAAACGTTTGAGCTTCGTGAACGATGTAGTTTGTTTGAGCTGTAAACTAACTGCCCTTACCTGAAACGAAGTCTTGCTTGTAGGAAGACTCAGAGCCTGGAATTTAACTCCATTTCTGAAGGGAAACACACAGCATAGTTCTCAATGATGGATCACACTCTGCTTTAGAACAAGAAGCACGTTCTTGCTTTCTAGAGTGTCTAATACAGCAGCAAACTTGAGTGTGCTCAGAACAAAAGAACGGTGTTTCCTACACATACGGACCATATCTAGTTCAACTCTGCTTCTGAAACTGAAAGAACCACAGGTCCTCTAACATCCGATGCTTGTCAGTTAAGATGAGAAACGTGTGAGCTTCGTGAATGATGTAGTTTGTTTGAGCTGTAAAGTAACTGCCCTTACCTGAATCGAAGTCTTGCTTGTAGGAAGACTCAGAGCCTGGGATTTAACTCCATTTCTGAAGTGAAACACACAGCACAGTCTCATATATAGATCCCACTCTGCTTTAGAGCAAGAAGCACGCTCTTGCTTTCCAGATTCTCTAATACAGCAGGAAACATGAGTGTGCTCAGAACAAAAGAACAGTGTTTCCTACATATATGGACCATATCTAGTTCAATTCTGCTTCTGAAACTGAAACAAACCACAGGTCCTCTAACATCCAATGCTTGTCTGTTAAGATGAGAAACGTGTGAGCTTCTGGAACGATGTACTCCATTTAAGCTGTAAAGTAACTGCCCTTACATGAAACGAAGTCTTGCTTGTAGGAAGACACAGAACCTGGGATTTAACTCCATTTCTGAAGGGAAACACACAGCATAGTTCTCATCCATGGATCCCACTCTGCTTTAGAGCAAGAAGGACGCTCTTGCTTTCTAGATTCTCTAATACAGCAGGAAACATGAGTGTGCTCAGAACAAATGAACGGTGGTTCCTACACATACGGACCATATCTAGTCCAACTCTGCTGCTGAAACTGATGCAAAGCACTGGTCATCTAACATCCAATGCTTGTCAGTTAAGATGAGAAACGTGTGAGCTCCGTGAAATAATGTAGTTTGTTTGAGCTGAAAAGTGACTGCCCTTACTTGAAACGAAATCTTGATTGTAGGAAGACAAAGAGCCTGGAATTTAACTCCAGTTCTGAAGGGAAACACACAGTATAGTTCTCAATGATGGATCACACTCTGCTTTAGAGCAAGAAACACGTTCTTGCTTTCTAGAGTCTCTAATACAGAAGCAAACTTGAGTGTGCTCAGAACAGAAGAAACGGTGTTTCCTACACATACGGACCATATCTAGTTCAACTCTGCTTCTGAAACTGAAACAAACCACAGGTCCTCTAACATCCAATGCTTGGCAGTTAAGATGAGAAACGTGTGAGCTTCGTGAACGATGTAGTTCGTTTGAGCTGTAACTTAACTGCCCTTAACTGAAACGATGTAGTGATTGTAGGAAGACACAGAGCCTGGGATTTAACTCCATTTCTGAAGTGAAACAGACAGCAGAGTTCTCATCCATTGATCACACTCTGCTTTAGAGCAAGAAGCACGCTCTTGCTTTCCAGAGTCTCTAAGACAGCAGGAAACGTGAGTGAGATGAGAACAAAAGAACGGTGTTTCCTACATATATGGACCATATCTAGTTCAATTCTGCTTCTGAAACTGAAACAAACCACAGGTCCTCTAACATCCAATGCTTGTCTGTTAAGATGAGAAACGTGTGACCTTCTGGAACGATGTAGTCCATTTAAGCTGTAAAGTAACTGCCCTTACATGAAACGAAGTCTTGCTTGCAGGAAGACTCAGAAACTGGGATTTAACTCCATTTCTGAAGGGAAACACACAGCATAGTTCTCATCCATGGATCCCACTCTGCTTTAGAGCAAGAAGGACGCTCTTGCTTTCTAGATTCTCTAATACAGCAGGAAACATGAGTGTGCTCAGAACAAATGAACGGTGGTTCCTACACATACGGACCATATCTAGTCCAACTCTGCTTCTGAAACTGATGCAAACCACAGGTCCTCTAACATCCAATGCTTGTCAGTTAAGATGAGAAACGTGTGAGCTTCGTGAACGATGTAGTTCCTTTGAGCTGTAACTTAACTGCCCTTAACTGAAATGATGTAGTGATTGTAGGAAGACACAGAGCCTGGGATTTAACTCCATTTCTGAAGTGAAACAGACAGCAGAGTTCTCATCCATTGATCACACTCTGCTTTAGAGCAAGAAGCACGCTCTTGCTTTCCAGAGTCTCTAAGACAGCAGGAAACGTGAGTGTGCTCAGAACAAATGAACGGTGTTTCCTACACATACGGACCATATGTAGTCCAACTATGCTGCTGAAACTGATGCAAAGCACTGGTCATTTAACATCCAATGCTTGTCAGTTAAGATGAGAAACGTGTGACCTTCGTGAACGATGTAGTTCCTTTGAGCTGAATAGTGACTGCCCTTACTTGAAAAGAAATCTTGCTTGTAGAACGACTCAGAGCCTGGGATTTAACTCCATTTCTGCATGGAAACACACAGCAGAGTTCTCATCCATTGATCACACTCTGCTTTAGAGCAAGAAGCACGCTCTTGCTTTCCAGAGTCTCTAAGACAGCAGGAAACGTGAGTGAGATGAGAACAAAAGAACGGTGTTTCCTACATGTATGGACCATATCTAGTTCAATTCTGCTTCTGAAACTGAAACAAACCACAGGTCCTCTAACATCCAATGCTTGTCTGTTAAGATGAGAAACGTGTGACCTTCTGGAACGATGTAGTCCATTTAAGCTGTAAAGTAACTGCCCTTACATGAAACGAAGTCTTGCTTGCAGGAAGACTCAGAACCTGGGATTTAACTCCATTTCTGAAGAGAAACACACAGCATAGTTCTCATCCATGGATCCCACTCTGCTTTAGAGCAAGAAGGACGCTCTTGCTTTCTAGATTCTCTAATACAGCAGGAAACATGAGTGTGCTCAGAACAAATGAACGGTGGTTCCTACACATACGGACCATGTCTAGTCCAACTCTGCTGCTGAAACTGATGCAAAGCACTGGTCATCTAACATCCAATGCTTGTCAGTTAAGATGAGAAACGTGTGAGCTCCGTGAAAGATGTAGTTCGTTTGAGCTGAAAAGTGACTGCCCTTACTTGAAACGAAATCTTGATTGTAGGAAGACAAAGAGCCTGGAATTTAACTCCATTTCTGAAGGGAAAAACACAGTATAGTTCTCAATGATGGATCACACCCTGCTTTAGAGCAAGAAGCACGTTCTTGCTTTCTAGAGTCTCTAATACAGAAGCAAACTTGAGTGTGCTCAGAACAGAAGAAACGGTGTTTCCTACACATACGGACCATATCTAGTTCAACTCTGCTTCTGAAACTGAAACAAACCACAGGTCCTCTAACATCCAATGCTTGGCAGTTAAGATGAGAAACGTGTGAGCTTCGTGAACGATGTAGTTCGTTTGAGCTGTAACTTAACTGCCCTTAACTGAAACGATGTAGTGATTGTAGGAGGACACAGAGCCTGGGATTTAACTCCATTTCTGAAGTGAAACAGACAGCAGAGTTCTCATCCATGGATCACACTCTGCTTTAGAGAAAGAAGCACGCTCTTGCTTTCTAGAGTGTCTAATACAGCAGGAAAATTTAGTGTGCTCAGAACAAATGAACGGTGTTTCCTACACAAACAGACCATATCTAGTTCAACTCTGCTTCTGAAACTGAAACAAACCACATGTCCTCTAAAATCCAATGCTTGTCAGTTAAGATGAGAAACGTTTGAGCTTCGTGAACGATGTAGTTTGTTTGAGCTGTAAACTAACTGCCCTTACCTGAAACGAAGTCTTGCTTGTAGGAAGACTCAGAGCCTGGAATTTAACTCCATTTCTGAAGGGAAACACACAGCATAGTTCTCAATGATGGATCACACTCTGCTTTAGAACAAGAAGCACGTTCTTGCTTTCTAGAGTGTCTAATACAGCAGCAAACTTGAGTGTGCTCAGAACAAAAGAACGGTGTTTCCTACACATACGGACCATATCTAGTTCAACTCTGCTTCTGAAACTGAAAGAACCACAGGTCCTCTAACATCCGATGCTTGTCAGTTAAGATGAGAAACGTGTGAGCTTCGTGAATGATGTAGTTCGTTTGAGCTGTAAAGTAACTGCCCTTACCTGAATCGAAGTCTTGCTTGTAGGAAGACTCAGAGCCTGGGATTTAACTCCATTTCTGAAGTGAAACACACAGCACAGTCTCATATATAGATCCCACTCTGCTTTAGAGCAAGAAGCACGCTCTTGCTTTCCAGATTCTCTAATACAGCAGGAAACATGAGTGTGCTCAGAACAAAAGAACAGTGTTTCCTACATATATGGACCATATCTAGTTCAATTCTGCTTCTGAAACTGAAACAAACCACAGGTCCTCTAACATCCAATGCTTGTCTGTTAAGATGAGAAACGTGTGAGCTTCTGGAACGATGTAGTCCATTTAAGCTGTAAAGTAACTGCCCTTACATGAAACGAAGTCTTGCTTGTAGGAAGACACAGAACCTGGGATTTAACTCCATTTCTGAAGGGAAACACACAGCATAGTTCTCATCCATGGATCCCACTCTGCTTTAGAGCAAGAAGGACGCTCTTGCTTTCTAGATTCTCTAATACAGCAGGAAACATGAGTGTGCTCAGAACAAATGAACGGTGGTTCCTACACATACGGACCATATCTAGTCCAACTCTGCTGCTGAAACTGATGCAAAGCACTGGTCATCTAACATCCAATGCTTGTCAGTTAAGATGAGAAACGTGTGAGCTCCGTGAAATAATGTAGTTTGTTTGAGCTGAAAAGTGACTGCCCATACTTGAAATGAAATCTTGATTGTAGGAAGACAAAGAGCCTGGAATTTAACTCCATTTCTGAAGGGAAACACACAGCATAGTTCTCAATGATGGATCACACTCTGCTTTAGAACAAGAAGCACGTTCTTGCTTTCTAGAGTGTCTAATACAGCAGCAAACTTGAGTGTGTTCAGAACAGAAGAAACGGTGTTTCCTACACATACGGACCATATCTAGTTCAACTCTACTTCTGAAACTGAAACAAACCACAGGTGCTCTAACATCCAATGCTTGGCAGTTAAGATGAGAAACGTGTGAGCTTCGTGAACGATGTAGTTCGTTTGAGCTGTAACTTAACTGCCCTTACCTGAAACGATGTAGTGATTGTAGGAAGACACAGAGCCTGGGATTTAACTCCATTTCTGAAGTGAAACAGACAGCAGAGTTCTCATCCATGGATCACACTCTGCTTTAGAGAAAGAAGCACGCTCTTGCTTTCTAGAGTGTCTAATACAGCAGGAAAATTTAGTGTGCTCAGAACAAATGAACGGTGTTTCCTACACATACAGACCATATCTAGTTCAACTCTTCTTCTGAAACTGAAACAAACCACATGTCCTCTAACATCCAATGCTTGTCAGTTAAGATGAGAAACGTTTGAGCTTCGTGAACGATGTAGTTCGTTTGAGCTGTAAACTAACGGCCCTTACATGAAACGAAGTCCTGCTTGTAGGAAGACTCAGAGCCTGGGATTTAACTCCATTTCTGAAGTGATACACACAGCACAGACTCATATATAGATCCCACTCTGCTTTAGAGCAAGAAGCACGCTCTTGCTTTCTAGATTCTCTAATACAGCAGGAAACGTTAGTGTGCTCAGAACAAATGAACGGTGTTTCCTACACATACGGACCATATCTAGTCCAACACGGCTGCTGAAACTGATGCAAATCACTGGTCATCTAACATGCAATGCTTGTCAGTTATTAGGAGAAACGTGTGAGGTTCGTGAACGATGTAGTTCGTTTGAGTTGAAAAGTGACTGCCCTTACTTGATAAGAAATCTTGCTTGTAGAAAGACTCAGAGCCTGGGATTTAACTCCATTTCTGCATGGAAACACACAGCAGAGTTCTCATCCATTGATCACACTCTGCTTTAGAGCAAGAAGCACGCTCTTGCTTTCCAGAGTCTCTAAGACAGCAGGAAACGTGAGTGAGATGAGAACAAAAGAACGGTGTTTCCTACACATACGGACCATATCTAGTTCAACTCTGCTTCTGAAACTGAAAGAACCACAGGTCCTCTAACATCCTATGCTTGTCAGTTAAGATGAGAAACGTGTGAGCTTCGTGAATGATGTAGTTCGTTTGAGCTGTAAAGTAACTGCCCTTACCTGAATCGAATTCTTGCTTGTAGGAAGACTCAGAGCCTGGGATTTAACTCCATTTCTGAAGTGAAACACACAGCACAGTCTCATATATAGATCCCACTCTGCTTTAGAACAAGAAGCACGTAATTGCTTTCTAGAGTGTCTAATACAGCAGCAAACTTGAGTGTGCTCAGAACAGAAGAAACGGTGTTACCTACACATACGGACCATATCTAGTCCAACTCTGCTTCTGAAACTGAAACAAACCACAGGTGCTCTAACATCCAATGCTTGGCAGTTAAGATGAGAAACGTGTGAGCTTCGTGAACGATGTAGTTCGTTTGAGCTGTAACTTAACTGCCCTTACCTGAAACGATGTAGTGATTGTAGGAAGACACAGAGCCTGGGATTTAACTCCATTTCTGAAGTGAAACAGACAGCAGAGTTCTCATCCATGGATCACACTCTGCTTTAGAGAAAGAAGCACGCTCTTGCTTTCTAGAGTGTCTAATATAGCAGGAAAATTTTGTGTGCTCAGAACAAATGAACGGTGTTTCCTACACATACAGACCATATCTAGTTCAACTCTGCTTCTGAAACTGAAACAAACCACATGTCCTCTAACATCCAATGCTTGTCAGTTAAGATGAGAAACGTTTGAGCTTCGTGAACGATGTAGTTCGTTTGAGCTGTAAACTAACTGCCCTTACCTGAAATGAAGTCTGGCTTGTAGGAAGACTCAGAGCCTGGGATTTAACTCCATTTCCGAAGTGAAACACACAGCACAGTCTCATATATAGATCCCACACTGCTTTAGAGCAAGAAGCACCCTCTTGCTTTCTAGATTCTCCAATACAGCAGGAAACGTTAGTGTGCTCAGAACAAATGAACGGTGTTTCCTACACATTCGGACCATATCTAGTCCAACTCTGTTGCTGAAACTGATGCAAAGCACTGGTCATCTAACATCCAATGCTTGTCAGTTAAGATGAGAAACGTGTGAGTTTCGTGAACGATGTAGTTCGTTTGAGCTGAAAAGTTACTGCCCTTACTTCAAACGAAAGCTTGCTTGTAGAAAGACTCAGAGCCTGGGATTTAACTCCATTTCTGCATGGAAACACACAGCAGAGTTCTCATCCATTGATCACACTCTGCTTTAGAGCAAGAAGCACGCTCTTGCTTTCCAGAGTCTCTAAGACAGCAGGAAACGTGAGTGAGATGCGAACAAAAGAACGGTGTTTCCTACACATACGGACCATATCTAGTTCAACTCTGCTTCTTAAACTGAAAGAACCACAGGTCCTCTAACATCCGATGCTTGTCAGTTAAGATGAGAAACGTGTGAGCTTCGTGAATGATGTAGTTCTTTTGAGCTGTAAAGTAACTGCCCTTACCTGAATCGAAGTCTTGCTTGTAGGAAGACTCAGAGCCTGGGATTTAACTCCATTTCTGAAGTGAAACACACAGCACAGTCTCATATATAGATCCCACTCTGCTTTAGAGCAAGAAGCACGCTCTTGCTTTCCAGATTCTCTAATACAGCAGGAAACATGAGTGTGCTCAGAACAAATGAACGGTGTTTCCTACACACACGGACCATATCTAGTACAACTCTGCTGCTGAAACTGATGCAAAGCACTGGTCATCTAACATCCAATGCTTGTCAGTTAAAGTGAGAAACGTGTGAGCTTCGTGAACGATGTAGTACTTTTGAGCTGAAAAGTGACTGCCCTTATTCGAAAGGAAATCTTGCTTGTAGAAAGACTCAGAGCCTGGCATTTAACTCCATTTCTGCATGGAAACACACAGCAGAGTTCTCATCCATTGATCACACTCTGCTTTAGAGCAAGAAGCACGCTCTTGCTTTCCAGAGTCTCTAAGACAGCATGAAACGTGAGTGTGATGAGAACAAAAGAATGGTGTCCTACACTTATGGACCATATCTAGTTCAACTCTGCTTCTGAAACTGAAACAAACCACAGGTCCTCTAACATCCAATGCTTTTCTGTTAAGATGAGAAACGTGTGAGCTTCTGGAACGATGTAGTCCATTTAAGCTGTAAAGTAACTGCCCTTACCTGAAACGAAGTCTTGCTTGTAGGAAGACTCAGAGCCTGGAATTTAACTCCATTTCTGAAGGGAAACACACAGCATAGTTCTCAATGATGGATCACCCTCTGCTTTAGAACAAGAAGCACGTAATTGCTTTCTAGAGTGTCTAATACAGCAGCAAACTTGAGTGTGCTCAGAACAGAAGAAACGGTGTTACCTACACATACGGACCATATCTAGTTCAACTCTGCTTCTGAAACTGAAACAAACCACAGGTGCTCTAACATCCAATGCTTGGCACTTAAGATGAGAAACGTGTGAGCTTCGTGAACGATGTAGTTCGTTTGAGCTGTAACTTAACTGCCCTTACCTGAAACGATGTAGTGATTGTAGGAAGACACAGAGCCTGGGATTTAACTCCATTTCTGAAGTGAATCAGACAGCATAGTTCTCATCCATGGATCACACTCTGCTTTAGAGAAAGAAGCACGCTCTTGCTTTCTAGAGTCTCTAATACAGCAAGAAAATTTAGTGTGCTCAGAACAAATGAACGGTGTTTCCTACACATACAGACCATATCTAGTTCAACTCTGCTTCTGAAACTGAAACAAACCACATGTCCTCTAACATCCAATGCTTGTCTGTTAAGATGAGAAACGTTTGAGCTTCATGAACGATGTAGTTCGTTTGAGCTGTAAACTAACTGCCCTTACCTGAAACGAATTCTGGCTTGTAGGAAGAGTCAGAGCCTGGGATTTAACTCCATTTCTGAAGGGAAACACACAGCACAGACTCATATATAGATCCCACTCTGCTTTAGAGCAAGAAGCACGCTCTTGCTTTCTAGATTCTCTAATAGAGCAGGAAACATGAGTGTGTTCAGAACAAATGAACGGTGTTTCCTACACATACGGACCATATCTAGTCCAACTCTGCTGCTGAAACTGATGCAAATCACTGGTCATGTAACATGCAATGCTTGTCAGTTAAGATGAGAAACGTGTGAGCTTCGTGAACGATGTTGTTCGTTTGAGTTGAAAAGTGACTGCCCTTACTTGATAAGAAATCTTGCTTGTAGAAAGACTCAGAGCCTGGGATTTAACTCCATTTCTGCATGGAAACACACAGCAGAGTTCTCATCCATTGATCACACTCTGCTTTAGAGCAAGAAGCACGCTCTTGCTTTCCAGAGTCTCTAAGACAGCAGGAAACATGAGTGTGATGAGAACAAAAGAACGGTGTTTCCTACACATATGGACCATATCTACTTCAACTCTGCTTCTGAAACTGAAAGAACCACAGGTCCTCTAACATCCGATGCTTGTCAGTTAAGATGAGAAACGTGTGAGCTTTGTGAATGATGTAGTTCGTTTGAGCTGTAAAGTAACTGCCCTTACCTGAAACGAAGTCTTGCTTGTAGGAAGACTCAGAGCCTGGGATTTAAATCCATTTCTGAAGTGAAACACACAGCACAGTCTCATATATAGATCCCACTCTCCTTTAGAGCAAGAAACACGCTCTTGCTTTCCAGATTCTCTAATACAGCAGGAAACATGAGTGTGCTCAGAACAAATGAACGGTGTTTCCTACACATACGGACCATATCTAGTCCAACTCTGCTGATGAAAACTGATGCAAAGCACTGGTCATCTAACATCCAATGCTTGTCAGTTAAAGTGAGAAACGTGTGAGGTTCGTGAACGATGTAGTACTTTTGAGCTGAAAAGTGACTGCCCTTATTTGAAACGAAATCTTGCTTGTAGAAAGACTCAGAGCCTGGCATTTAACTCCATTTCTGCATGGAAACAAACAGCAGAGTTCTCATCCATTGATCACACTCCGCTTTAGAGCAAGAAGCACGCTCTTGCTTTCCAGAGTCTCTAAGACTGTAGGAAACGTGAGTGTGATGAGAACAAAAGAACGTTGTCCTACACTTAAGGACCATATCTAGTTCAACTCTACTTCTGAAACTGAAACAAACCACAGGTCCTCTAACATCCAATGCTTGTCTGTTAAGATGAGAAACGTGTGAGCTTCTGGAACGATGTAGTCCATTTAAGCTGTAAAGTAACTGCCCTTACCTGAAACGAAGTCTTGCTTGTAGGAACACTCAGAGCCTGGAATTTAACTCCATTTCTGAAGGGAAACACACAGCATAGTTCTCAATGATGGATCACACTCTGCTTTAGAACAAGAAGCACGTTCTTGCTTTCTAGAGTGTCTAATACAGCAGCAAACTTGAGTGTGCTCAGAACAGAAGAAACGGTGTTACCTACACGTACGGACCATATCTAGTTCAACTCTACTTCTGAAACTGAAACAAACCACAGGTGCTCTAACATCCAATGCTTGGCAGTTAAGATGAGAAACGTGTGAGCTTCGTAAACGATGTAGTTCGTTTGAGCTGTAACTTAACTGCCCTTACCTGAAACGATGTAGTGATTGTAGGAAGACACAGAGCCTGGGATTTAACTCCATTTCTGAAGTAAACAGACAGCATAGTTCTCATCCATGGATCACACTCTGCTTTAGAGAAATAAGCACGCTCTTGCTTTCTAGAGTCTCTAATACAGCAGGAAAATTTAGTGTGCTCAGAACAAATGAACGGTGTTTCCTACACATACAGACCATATCTAGTTCAACTCTGCTTCTGAAACTGAAACAAACCACATGTCCTCTAACATCCAATGCTTGTCTGTTAAGATGAGAAACGTTTGAGCTTCGTGAACGATGTAGTTCGTTTGAGCTGTAAACTAACTGCCCTTACCTGAAACGAAGTCTGGCTTGTAGGAAGACTCAGAGCCTGGGATTTAACTCCATTTCCGAAGTGAAACACACAGCACAGTCTCATATATAGATCCCACACTGCTTTAGAGCAAGAAGCACCCTCTTGCTTTCTAGATTCTCCAATACAGCAGGAAACGTTAGTGTGCTCAGAACAAATGAACGGTGTTTCCTACACATACGGACCATATCTAGTTCAACTCTGCTTCTGAAACTGAAAGAACCACAGGTCCTCTAACATCCGATGCTTGTCAGTTAAGATGAGAAACGTGTGAGCTTCGTGAATGATGTAGTTCGTTTGAGCTGTAAAGTAACTGCCCTTACCTGAATCGAATTCTTGCTTGTAGGAAGACTCAGAGCCTGGGATTTAACTCCATTTCTGAAGTGAAACACACAGCACAGTCTCATATATAGATCCCACTCTGCTTTAGAGCAAGAAGCACGCTCTTGCTTTCCAGATTCTCTAATACAGCAGGAAACATGAGTGTGCTCAGAACAAATGAACGGAGTTTCCTACACATACGGACCATATCTAGTCCAACTCTGTTGCTGAAACTGATGCAAAGCACTGGTCATCTAACATCCAATGCTTGTCAGTTAAAGTGAGAAACGTGTGAGCTTCGTGAACGATGTAGTAGTTTTGAGCTGAAAAGTGACTGCCCTTATTTGAAACGAAATTTTGCTTGTAGAAAGACTCAGAGCCTGGCATTTAACTCCATTTCTGCATGGAAACACACAGCAGAGTTCTCATCCATTGATCACACTCTGCTTTAGAGCAAGAAGCACGCTCTTGCTTACCAGAGTCTCTAAGACAGCAGGAAACATGAGTGTGATGAGAACAAAAGAACGGTGTTTCCTACACATACGGACCATATCTACTTCAACTCTGCTTCTGAAACTGAAAGAACCACAGGTCCTCTAACATCCGATGCTTGTCAGTTAAGATGAGAAACGTGTGAGCTTCGTGAACGATGTAGTTCGTTTGAGCTGTAACTTAACTGCCCTTACCTGAAACGATGTAGTGATTGTAGGAAGACACAGAGCCTGGGATTTAACTCCATTTCTGAAGTGAAACAGACAGCATAGTTCTCATCCATGGATCACACTCTGCTTTAGAGAAAGAAGCACGCTCTTGCTTTCTAGATTCTCTAATACAGCAGGAAAATTTAGTGTGCTCAGAACAAATGAACGGTGTTTCCTACACATACAGACCATATCTAGTTCAACTCTGCTTCTGAAAATGAAACAAACCACATGTCCTCTAACATCCAATGCTTGTCTGTTAAGATGAGAAACGTTTGAGCTTCGTGAACGATGTAGTTCGTTTGAGCTGTAAACTAACTGCCGTTACCTGAAATGAAGTCTTGCTTGTAGGAAGACTCAGAGCCTGGGATTTAACTCCATTTCCGAAGTGAAACACACAGCACAGTCTCATATATAGATCCCACACTGCTTTAGAGCAAGAAGCACCCTCTTGCTTTCTAGATTCTCCAATACAGCAGGAAACATTAGTGTGCTCAGAACAAATGAACGGTGTTTCCTACACATATGGACCATATCTAGTCCAACTCTGTTGCTGAAACTGATGCAAAGCACTGGTCATCTAACATCCAATGCTTGTCAGTTAAGATGAGAAACGTGTGAGCTTCGTGAACGATGTAGTTCGTTTGAGCTGAAAAGTGACTGCCCTTATTTGAAAGGAAATCTTGCTTGTAGAAAGACTCAGAGCCTGGGATTTAACTCCATTTCTGCATGGAAACACACAGCAGAGTTCTCATCCATTTATCACACTCTGCTTTAGAGCATGAAGCACGCTCTTGCTTTCCAGAGTCTGTAAGACAGCAGGATACGTGAGTGTGATGAGAACAAAAGAACGGTGTTTCCTACACATACGGACCATATCTAGTCCAACTCTGCTTCTGAAACTGAAACAAACCACAGGTCCTCTAACATCCAATGCTTGGCAGTTAAGATGAGAAACGTGTGAGCTTCGTGAACGATGTAGTTCGTTTGAGCTGTAACTTAACTGCCCTTAACTGAAACGATGTAGTGATTTTAGGAAGACACAGAGCCTGGGATTTAACTCCATTTCTGAAGTGAAACAGACAGCAGAGTTCTCATCCATGGATCACATTCTGCTTTAGAGAAAGAAGCACGCTCTTGCTTTCTAGAGTGTCTAATACAGCAGGAAAATTTAGTGTGCTCAGAACAAATGAACGGTGTTTCCTACACAAACAGACCATATCTAGTTCAACTCTGCTTCTGAAACTGAAACAAACCACATGTCCTCTAACATCCAATGCTTGTCAGTTAAGATGAGAAACGTTTCAGCTTCGTGAACGATGTAGTTCGTTTGCGCTGTAAACTAACTGCCCTTACCTGAAACGAAGTCTTGCTTGTAGGAAGACTCAGAGCCTGGAATTTAACTCCATTTCTGAAGGGAAACACACAGCATAGTTCTCAATGATGGATCACACTCTGCTTTAGAACAAGAAGCACGTTCTTGCTTTCTAGAGTGTCTAATACAGCAGCAAACTTGAGTGTGCTCAGAACAGAAGAAACGGTGTTACCTACACATACGGACCATATCTAGTTCAACTCTACTTCTGAAACTGAAACAAACCACAGGTGCTCTAACATCCAATGCTTGGCAGTTAAGATGAGAAACGTGTGAGCTTCGTGAACGATGTAGTTCGTTTGAGCTGTAACTTAACTGCCCTTACCTGAAACGATGTAGTGATTGTAGGAAGACACAGAGCCTGGGATTTAACTCCATTTCTGAAGTGAAACAGACAGCAGAGTTCTCATCCATGGATCACACTCTGCTTTAGAGAAAGAAGCACGCTCTTGCTTTCCAGAGTCTGTAAGACAGCAGGATACGTGAGTGTGAAGAGAACAAAAGAACGGTGTTTCCTACACATAAGGACCATATCTAGTTCAACTCTGCTTCTGAAACTGAAAGAACCACAGGTCCTCTAAATCCAATGCTTGTCTGTTAAGATGAGAAACGTGTGAGCTTCTGGAATGATGTATTCCATTTGAGCTGTAAAGTAACTGCCCTTACCTGAAACAAAGTCTGCTTTTAGGAAGACTCAGAGCCTGGAATTTAACTCCATTTCTGTAGTGAAACACACAGCACAGTCTCATATTTAGATCCCACTCTGCTTTAGAGCAAGAAGCATGCTCTTGCTTTCTAGATTCTCTAATACAGCAGGAAACGTGAGTGTGCTCAGAACAAATGAACGGTGTTTCCTACACATACGGACCGTATGTAGTCCAACTCTGCTGCTGAAACTGATGCAAAGCACTGGTCATCTAACATCCAATGCTTGTCAGTTAAGATGAGAAACATGTGAGCTCCGTGAAAGATGTAGTTCATTTGAGCTGAAAAGTGACTGCCCTTACTTGAAACGAAATCTTGATTGTAGGAAGACAAAGAGCCTGGAATTTAACTCCATTTCTGAAGGGAAACAAACAGCCTAGTTCTCAACGATGGATCACACTCTGCTTTAGAGCAAGAAGCACGTTCTTGCTTTCTACAGTCTCTAATACAGCAGGAAACTTGAGTGTGCTCAGAACAAAAGAAACGGTGTTTCCTACACATACAGACCATATCTAGTTCAACTCTGCTTCTGAAACTGAAACAAACCACAGGTCCTCTAACATCCAATGCTTGGCAGTTAAGATGAGAAACGTGTGAGCTTCGTGAACGATGTAGTTCGTTTGAGCTGAATAGTGACTGCCCTTACTTGAAAAGAAATCTTTCTTGTAGAAAGACTCAGAGCCTGGGATTTAACTCCATTTCTGCATGGAAACACACAGCAGAGTTCTCATCCATTGATCACACTCTGCTTTAGAGCAAGAAGCACGCTCTTGCTTTCCAGAGTCTCTAAGACAGCAGGAAACGTGAGTGTGATGAGAACAAAAGAACGGTGTTTCCTACATATATGGACCATATCTAGTTCAACTCTGCTTCTGAAACTGAAAGAACCACAGGTCCTCTAAATCCAATGCTTGTCTGTTAAGATGAGAAACCTGTGAGCTTCTGGAACGATGTATTCCATTTGAGCTGTAAAGTAACTGCCCTTACCTGAAACAAAGTCTGCTTGTAGGAACACTCAGAGCCTCGAATTTAACTCCATTTCTGTAGTGAAACACACAGCACAGTCTCACATATAGATCCCACTCTGCTTTAGAGCAAGAAGCATGCTCTTGCTGTATAGATTCTCCAATACAGCAGGAAACGTGAGTGTGCTCAGAACAAATGAACGGTGGTTCCTACACATACGGACCATATCTAGTCCAACTCTGCTGCTGAAACTGATGCAAAGCACTGGTCATCTAACATCCAATGCTTGTCAGTTAAGATGAGAAACGTGTGAGCTCCGTGAAAGATGTAGTTCGTTTGAGCTGAAAAGTGACTGCCCTTACTTGAAACGAAATCTTGATTGTAGGAAGACAAAGAGCCTGGAATTTAACTCCATTTCTGAAGGGAAACACACAGTATAGTTCTCAATGATGGATCACACTCTGCTTTAGAGCAAGAAGCACGTTCTTGCTTTCTACAGTCTCTAATACAGCAGCAAACTTGAGTGTGCTCAGAACAGAAGAAACGGTGTTTCCTACACATACGGACCATATCTAGTTCAACTCTGCTTCTGAAAATGAAACAAACCACAGGTCCTCTAACATCCAATGCTTGGCAGTTAAGATGAGAAACGTGTGAGCTTCGTGAACGATGTAGTTCGTTTGAGCTGTAACTTAACTGCCCTTAACTGAAACGATGTAGTGATTGTAGGAAGACACAGAGCCTGGGATTTAACTCCATTTCTGAAGTGAAACAGACAGCAGAGTTCTCATCCATGGATCACACTCTGCCTTAGAGAAAGAAGCACGCTCTTGCTTTCTAGAGTGTCTAATACAGCAGGAAAATTTAGTGTGCTCAGAACAAATGAACGGTGTTTCCTACACAAACAGACCATATCTAGTTCAACTCTGCTTCTGAAACTGAAACAAACCACATGTCCTCTAACATTAAATGCTTGTCAGTTAAGATGAGAAACGTTTGAGCTTCGTGAACGATGTAGTTCGTTTCAGCTGTAAACTAACTGCCCTTACCTGAAACGAAGTCTGGCTTGTAGGAAGACTCAGAGCCTGGGATTTAACTCCATTTCCAAAGTGAAACACACAGCACAGTCCCATATATAGATCCCACACTGCTTTAGAGCAAGAAGCACCCTCTTGCTTTCTAGATTCTCCAATACAGCAGGAAATGTTAGTGTGCTCAGAACAAATGAACGGTGTTTCCTACACATACGGACCATATCTAGTCCAACTCTGTTGCTGAAACTGATGCAAAGCACTGGTCATCTAACATCCAATGCTTGGCAATTAAGATGAGAAACGTGTGAGATTCGTGAACGATGTAGTTCGTTTGAGCTGAAAAGTGACTGCCCTTACTTGAAAGGAAATCTTGCTTGTAGAAAGTCTCAGAGCCTGGGATTTAACTCCATTTCTGCATGGAAACACACAGCAGAGTTCTCATCCATTGATAACACTCTGCTTTAGAGCAAGAAGCACGCTCTAGCTTTCCAGAGTCTGTAAGACAGCAGGATACGTGAGTGTGATGAGAACAAAAGAACGGTGTTTCCTACACATACGGACCATATCTAGTTCAACTCTGCTTCTGAAAATGAAACAAACAACAGGTCCTCTAACATCCAATGCTTGGCAGTTAAGATGAGAAACGTGTGAGCTTCTGGAATGATGTATTCCATTTGAGCTGTAAAGTAACTGCCCTTACCTGAAACAAAGTCTGCTTGTAGGAAGACTCAGAGCCTGGAATTTAACTCCATTTCTGTAGTGAAACACACAGCACAGTCTCATATATAGATCCCACTCTGCTTTAGAGCAAGAAGCATGCTCTTGCTTTCTAGATTCTCTAATACAGCAGGAAACGTGAGTGTGCTCAGAACAAATGAACGGTGTTTCCTACACATACGGACCGTATGTAGTCCAACTCTGCTGCTGAAACTGATGCAAAGCACTGGTCATCTAACATCCAATGCTTGTCAGTTAAGATGAGAAACGTGTGAGCTCCGTGAAAGATGTAGTTCGTTTGAGCTGAAAAGTGAATGCCCTTACTTGAAACGAAATCTTGATTGTAGGAAGACAAAGAGCCTGGAATTTAACTCCATTCCTGAAGGGAAACACACAGCCTACTTCTCAACGATGGATCACACTCTGCTTTAGAGCAAGAAGCACGTTCTTGCTTTCTACAGTCTCTAATACAGCAGGAAACATGAGTGTGCTCAGAACAAAAGAAACGGTGTTTCCTACACATACAGACCATATCTAGTTCAACTCTGCTTCTGAAAATGAAACAAACCACAGGTCCTCTAACATCCAATGCTTGTCAGTTAAGATGAGAAACGTGTGAGCTTCGTGAATGATGTAGTTCGTTTGAGCTGAATAGTGACTGACCTTACTTGAAAAGAAATCTTGCATGTAGAAAGACTCAGAGCCTGGGATTTAACTCCATTTCTGCAGGGAAACACACAGCAGAGTTCTCATCCATTGATCACACTCTGCTTTAGAGCAAGAAGCACGCTCTTGCTTTCCAGAGTCTCTAAGACAGCAGGAAACATGAGTGTGATGAGAACAAAAGAACGGTGTTTCCTACACATATGGACCATATCTAGTTCAATTCTGCTTCTGAAACTGAAACAAACCACAGGTCCTCTAACATCCAATGCTTGTCTGTTAAGATGAGAAACGTGTGAGCTTCTGGAACGATGGAGTCCATTTAAGCTGTAAAGTAACTGCCCTTACCTGAAACGAAGTCTTGCTTGTAGGAAGACTCAGAGCCTGGGATTTAACTCCATTTCTGAAGGGAAACACACATCATAGTTCTCATCCATGGATCCCACTCTGCTTTAGAGCAAGAAGCACGCTCTTGCTTTCTAGATTCTCTAATACAGCAGGAAACATGAGTGTGCTCAGAACAAATGAACGGTGTTTCCTACACATACGGATCATATCTAGTCCAACTCTGCTGCTGAAACTGATGCAAAGCACTGGTCATCTAACATCCAATGCTTGTCAGTTAAGATGAGAAACGTGTGAGCTCCGTGAAAGATGTAGTTCGTTTGAGCTGAAAAGTGACTGCACTTACTTGAAACGAAATCTTGATTGTAGGAAGAAAAAGAGCCTGGAATTTAACTCCATTTCTGAAGGGAAACACACAGCATAGTTCTCAATGATGGATCACACTCTGCTTTAGAGCAAGAAGCACGTTCTTGCTTTCTAGAGTCTCTAATACAGCAGCAAACTTGAGTGTGCTCAGAACAGAAGAAACGGTGTTTCCTACACATATGGACCATATCTAGTTCAACTCTACTTCTGAAACTGAAACAAACCACAGGTGCTCTAACATCCAATGCTTGGCAGTTAAGATGAGAAACGTGTGAGCTTCGTGAACGATGTAGTTCGTTTGAGCTGTAACTTAACTGCCCTTATCTGAAACGATGTAGTGATTGTAGGAAGACACAGAGCCTGGGATTTAACTACATTTCTGATGTGAAACAGACAGCAGAGTTCTCATCCATGGATCACACTCTGCTTTAGAGAAAGAAGCACGCTCTTGCTTTCTAGAGTCTCTAATACAGCAGGAAAATTTAGTGTGCTCAGAACAAATGAACGGTGTTTCCTACACATACAGACCATATCTAGTTCAACTCTGCTTCTGAAACTGAAACAAACAACATGTCCTCTAACATCCAATGCTTGTCAGTTAAGATGAGAAACGTTTGAGCTTAGTGAACCATGTAGTTCGTTTGAGCTGTAAACTAACTGCCCATACCTGAAACGAAGTCTGGCTTGTAGGAAGACTCAGAGCCTGGGATTTAACTCCATTTCTGAAGTGAAACACACAGCACAGTCTCATATATAGATCCCACACTGCTATAGAGCAAGAAGCACCCTCTTGCTTTCTAGATTCTCCGATACAGCAGGAAACGTTAGTGTGCTCAGAACAAATGAACGGTGTTTCCTACACATACGGACCATATCTAGTCCAAATCTGTTGCTGAAACTGATGCAAAGCACTGGTCATCTAACATCCAATGCTTGTCAGTTAAGATGAGAAACGTGTGAGCTTCTTGAACGATGTAGTTCGTTTGAGCTGAAAAGTGACTGCCCTTACTTGAAACGAAATCTTGCTTGTAGAAAGACCCAGAGCCTGGGATTTAACTCCATTTCTGCATGGAACACACAGCAGAGTTCTCATCCATTGATAACACTCTGCTTTAGAGCAAGAAGCACGCTCTAGCTTTCCAGAGTCTGTAAGACAGCAGGATACGTGAGTGTGATGAGAACAAAAGAACGGTGTTTCCTACACATACGGACCATATCTAGTTCAACTCTGCTTCTGAAACTGAAAGAACCACAGGTCCTCTAAAACCAATGCTTGTCTGTTAAGATGAGAAACGTGTGAGCTTCTGGAATGATGTATTCCATTTGAGCTGTAAAGTAACTGCCCTTACCTGAAACAAAGTCTGCTTGTAGGAAGACTCAGAGCCTGGAATTTAACTCCATTTCTGTAGTGAAACACACAGCACAGTCTCATATATAGATCCCACTCTGCTTTAGAGCAAGAAGCATGCTCTTGCTTTCTAGATTCTCTAATACAGCAGGAAACGTGAGTGTGCTCAGAACAAATGAACGGTGTTTCCTACACATACGGACCGTATGTAGTCCAACTCTGCTGCTGAAACTGATGCAAAGCACTGGTCATCTAACATCCAATGCTTGTCAGTTAAGATGAGAAACGTGTGAGCTCCGTGAAAGGTGTAGTTCGTTTGAGCTGAAAAGTGAATGCCCTTACTTGAAACGAAATCTTGATTGTAGGAAGACAAAGAGCCTGGAATTTAACTCCATTCCTGAAGGGAAACACACAGCCTACTTCTCAACGATGGATCACACTCTGCTTTAGAGCAAGAAGCACGTTCTTGCTTTCTACAGTCTCTAATACAGCAGGAAACATGAGTGTGCTCAGAACAAAAGAAACGGTGTTTCCTACACATACAGACCATATCTAGTTCAACTCTGCTTCTGAAAATGAAACAAACCAAAGGTCCTCTAACATCCAATGCTTGTCAGTTAAGATGAGAAACGTGTGAGCTTCGTGAATGATGTAGTTCGTTTGAGCTGAATAGTGACTGACCTTACTTGAAAAGAAATCTTGCATGTAGAAAGACTCAGAGCCTGGGATTTAACTCCATTTCTGCAGGGAAACACACAGCAGAGTTCTCATCCATTGATCACACTCTGCTTTAGAGCAAGAAGCACGCTCTTGCTTTCCAGAGTCTCTAAGACAGCAGGAAACATGAGTGTGATGAGAACAAAAGAACGGTGTTTCCTACACATATGGACCATATCTAGTTCAATTCTGCTTCTGAAACTGAAACAAACCACAGGTCCTCTAACATCCAATGCTTGTCTGTTAAGATGAGAAACGTGTGAGCTTCTGGAACGATGGAGTCCATTTAAGCTGTAAAGTAACTGCCCTTACCTGAAACGAAGTCTTGCTTGTAGGAAGACTCAGAGCCTGGGATTTAACTCCATTTCTGAAGGGAAACACACATCATAGTTCTCATCCATGGATCCCACTCTGCTTTAGAGCAAGAAGCACGCTCTTGCTTTCTAGATTCTCTAATACAGCAGGAAACATGAGTGTGCTCAGAACAAATGAACGGTGTTTCCTACACATACGGATCATATCTAGTCCAACTCTGCTGCTGAAACTGATGCAAAGCACTGGTCATCTAACATCCAATGCTTGTCAGTTAAGATGAGAAACGTGTGAGCTCCGTGAAAGATGTAGTTCGTTTGAGCTGAAAAGTGACTGCACTTACTTGAAACGAAATCTTGATTGTAGGAAGAAAAAGAGCCTGGAATTTAACTCCATTTCTGAAGGGAAACACACAGCATAGTTCTCAATGATGGATCACACTCTGCTTTAGAGCAAGAAGCACGTTCTTGCTTTCTAGAGTCTCTAATACAGCAGCAAACTTGAGTGTGCTCAGAACAGAAGAAACGGTGTTTCCTACACATATGGACCATATCTAGTTCAACTCTACTTCTGAAACTGAAACAAACCACAGGTGCTCTAACATCCAATGCTTGGCAGTTAAGATGAGAAACGTGTGAGCTTCGTGAACGATGTAGTTCGTTTGAGCTGTAACTTAACTGCCCTTATCTGAAACGATGTAGTGATTGTAGGAAGACACAGAGCCTGGGATTTAACTACATTTCTGATGTGAAACAGACAGCAGAGTTCTCATCCATGGATCACACTCTGCTTTAGAGAAAGAAGCACGCTCTTGCTTTCTAGAGTCTCTAATACAGCAGGAAAATTTAGTGTGCTCAGAACAAATGAACGGTGTTTCCTACACATACAGACCATATCTAGTTCAACTCTGCTTCTGAAACTGAAACAAACAACATGTCCTCTAACATCCAATGCTTGTCAGTTAAGATGAGAAACGTTTGAGCTTAGTGAACCATGTAGTTCGTTTGAGCTGTAAACTAACTGCCCATACCTGAAACGAAGTCTGGCTTGTAGGAAGACTCAGAGCCTGGGATTTAACTCCATTTCTGAAGTGAAACACACAGCACAGTCTCATATATAGATCCCACACTGCTATAGAGCAAGAAGCACCCTCTTGCTTTCTAGATTCTCCGATACAGCAGGAAACGTTAGTGTGCTCAGAACAAATGAACGGTGTTTCCTACACATACGGACCATATCTAGTCCAAATCTGTTGCTGAAACTGATGCAAAGCACTGGTCATCTAACATCCAATGCTTGTCAGTTAAGATGAGAAACGTGTGAGCTTCTTGAACGATGTAGTTCGTTTGAGCTGAAAAGTGACTGCCCTTACTTGAAACGAAATCTTGCTTGTAGAAAGACCCAGAGCCTGGGATTTAACTCCATTTCTGCATGGAACACACAGCAGAGTTCTCATCCATTGATAACACTCTGCTTTAGAGCAAGAAGCACGCTCTAGCTTTCCAGAGTCTGTAAGACAGCAGGATACGTGAGTGTGATGAGAACAAAAGAACGGTGTTTCCTACACATACGGACCATATCTAGTTCAACTCTGCTTCTGAAACTGAAAGAACCACAGGTCCTCTAAAACCAATGCTTGTCTGTTAAGATGAGAAACGTGTGAGCTTCTGGAATGATGTATTCCATTTGAGCTGTAAAGTAACTGCCCTTACCTGAAACAAAGTCTGCTTGTAGGAAGACTCAGAGCCTGGAATTTAACTCCATTTCTGTAGTGAAACACACAGCACAGTCTCATATATAGATCCCACTCTGCTTTAGAGCAAGAAGCATGCTCTTGCTTTCTAGATTCTCTAATACAGCAGGAAACGTGAGTGTGCTCAGAACAAATGAACGGTGTTTCCTACACATACGGACCGTATGTAGTCCAACTCTGCTGCTGAAACTGATGCAAAGCACTGGTCATCTAACATCCAATGCTTGTCAGTTAAGATGAGAAACGTGTGAGCTCCGTGAAAGATGTAGTTCGTTTGAGCTGAAAAGTGAATGCCCTTACTTGAAACGAAATCTTGATTGTAGGAAGACAAAGAGCCTGGAATTTAACTCCATTCCTGAAGGGAAACACACAGCCTACTTCTCAACGATGGATCACACTCTGCTTTAGAGCAAGAAGCACGTTCTTGCTTTCTACAGTCTCTAATACAGCAGGAAACATGAGTGTGCTCAGAACAAAAGAAACGGTGTTTCCTACACATACAGACCATATCTAGTTCAACTCTGCTTCTGAAAATGAAACAAACCACAGGTCCTCTAACATCCAATGCTTGTCAGTTAAGATGAGAAACGTGTGAGCTTCGTGAATGATGTAGTTCGTTTGAGCTGAATAGTGACTGACCTTACTTGAAAAGAAATCTTGATTGTAGAAAGACTCAGAGCCTGGGATTTAACTCCATTTCTGCAGGGAAACACACAGCAGAGTTCTCATCCATTGATCACACTCTGCTTTAGAGCAAGAAGCACGCTCTTGCTTTCCAGAGTCTCTAAGACAGCAGGAAACATGAGTGTGATGAGAACAAAAGAACGGTGTTTCCTACACATATGGACCATATCTAGTTCAATTCTGCTTCTGAAACTGAAACAAACCACAGGTCCTCTAACATCCAATGCTTGTCTGTTAAGATGAGAAACGTGTGAGCTTCTGGAACGATGGAGTCCATTTAAGCTGTAAAGTAACTGCCCTTACCTGAAACGAAGTCTTGCTTGTAGGAAGACTCAGAGCCTGGGATTTAACTCCATTTCTGAAGGGAAACACACATCATAGTTCTCATCCATGGATCCCACTCTGCTTTAGAGCAAGAAGCACGCTCTTGCTTTCTAGATTCTCTAATACAGCAGGAAACATGAGTGTGCTCAGAACAAATGAACGGTGTTTCCTACACATACGGATCATATCTAGTCCAACTCTGCTGCTGAAACTGATGCAAAGCACTGGTCATCTAACATCCAATGCTTGTCAGTTAAGATGAGAAACGTGTGAGCTCCGTGAAAGATGTAGTTCGTTTGAGCTGAAAAGTGACTGCACTTACTTGAAACGAAATCTTGATTGTAGGAAGAAAAAGAGCCTGGAATTTAACTCCATTTCTGAAGGGAAACACACAGCATAGTTCTCAATGATGGATCACACTCTGCTTTAGAGCAAGAAGCACGTTCTTGCTTTCTAGAGTCTCTAATACAGCAGCAAACTTGAGTGTGCTCAGAACAGAAGAAACGGTGTTTCCTACACATATGGACCATATCTAGTTCAACTCTACTTCTGAAACTGAAACAAACCACAGGTGCTCTAACATCCAATGCTTGGCAGTTAAGATGAGAAACGTGTGAGCTTCGTGAACGATGTAGTTCGTTTGAGCTGTAACTTAACTGCCCTTATCTGAAACGATGTAGTGATTGTAGGAAGACACAGAGCCTGGGATTTAACTACATTTCTGATGTGAAACAGACAGCAGAGTTCTCATCCATGGATCACACTCTGCTTTAGAGAAAGAAGCACGCTCTTGCTTTCTAGAGTCTCTAATACAGCAGGAAAATTTAGTGTGCTCAGAACAAATGAACGGTGTTTCCTACACATACAGACCATATCTAGTTCAACTCTGCTTCTGAAACTGAAACAAACAACATGTCCTCTAACATCCAATGCTTGTCAGTTAAGATGAGAAACGTTTGAGCTTAGTGAACCATGTAGTTCGTTTGAGCTGTAAACTAACTGCCCATACCTGAAACGAAGTCTGGCTTGTAGGAAGACTCAGAGCCTGGGATTTAACTCCATTTCTGAAGTGAAACACACAGCACAGTCTCATATATAGATCCCACACTGCTATAGAGCAAGAAGCACCCTCTTGCTTTCTAGATTCTCCGATACAGCAGGAAACGTTAGTGTGCTCAGAACAAATGAACGGTGTTTCCTACACATACGGACCATATCTAGTCCAAATCTGTTGCTGAAACTGATGCAAAGCACTGGTCATCTAACATCCAATGCTTGTCAGTTAAGATGAGAAACGTGTGAGCTTCTTGAACGATGTAGTTCGTTTGAGCTGAAAAGTGACTGCCCTTACTTGAAACGAAATCTTGCTTGTAGAAAGACCCAGAGCCTGGGATTTAACTCCATTTCTGCATGGAACACACAGCAGAGTTCTCATCCATTGATAACACTCTGCTTTAGAGCAAGAAGCACGCTCTAGCTTTCCAGAGTCTGTAAGACAGCAGGATACGTGAGTGTGATGAGAACAAAAGAACGGTGTTTCCTACACATACGGACCATATCTAGTTCAACTCTGCTTCTGAAACTGAAAGAACCACAGGTCCTCTAAATCCAATGCTTGTCTGTTAAGATGAGAAACGTGTGAGCTTCTGGAACGATGTATTCCATTTGAGCTGTAAAGTAACTGCCCTTACCTGAAACAAAGTCTGCTTGTTGGAACACTCAGAGCCTGGAATTTAACTCCATTTCTGTAGTGAAACACACAGCACAGTCTCACATATAGATCCCACTCTGCTTTAGAGCAAGAAGCATGCTCTTGCTTTCTAGATTCTCTAATACAGCAGGAAACGTGAGTGTGCTCAGAACAAATGAACGGTGTTTCCTACACATACGGACCGTATGTACTCCAACTCTGCTGCAGAAACTGATGCAAAGCAGTGGTCATCTAACATCCAATGCTTGTCAGTTAAGATGAGAAACGTGTGAGCTCCGTGAAAGATGTAGTTCGTTTGAGCTGAAAAGTGACTGCCCTTACTTGAAACGAAATCTTGATTGTAGGAAGACAAAGAGCCTGGAATTTAACTCCATTTCTGAAGGGAAACACACAGCCTAGTTCTCAACGATGGATCACACTCTGCTTTAGAGCAAGAAGCACGTTCTTGCTTTCTAGAGTCTCTAATACAGCAGGAAACTTGAGTGTGCTCAGAACAAAAGAAACGGTGTTTCCTACACATACGGACCATATCTAGTTCAACTCTGCTTCTGAAAATGAAACAAACAACAGGTCCTCTAACATCCAATGCTTGGCAGTTAAGATGAGAAACGTGTGAGCTTCGTGAACGATGTAGTTCCTTTGAGCTGAATAGTGACTGCCCTTACTTGAAAAGAAATCTTGCTTGTAGAAAGACTCAGAGCCTGGGATTTAACTCCATTTCTGCATGGAAACACACAGCAGAGTTCTCATCCATTGATCACACTCTGCTTTAGAGCAAGAAGCACGCTCTTGCTTTCCAGAGTATCTAAGACAGCAGGAAACGTGAGTGTGATGAGAACAAAAGAAAGGTGTTTACTAAACATATGGACCATATCTAGTTCAATTCTGCTTCTGAAACTGAAACAAACCACAGGTCCTCTAACATCCAATGCTTGTCTGTTAAGATGAGAAAAGTGTGAGCTTCTGGAACGATGTAATTCCATTTAAGCTGTAAAGTAACTGCCCTTACCGGAAACGAAGTCTTGCTTGTAGGAAGACTCAGAGCCTGGGATTTAACTCCATTTCTGAAGTGAAACACACAGCACAGTCTCATATATAGATCCCACTCTGCTTTAGAGCAAGAAGCACGCTCTTGCTTTCTAGATTCTCTAATACAGCAGGAAACGTGAGTGTGCTCAGAACAAATGAACGGTGTTTCCTACACATACGGACCATATGTAGTCCAACTCTGCTGCTGAAACTGAAACAAACCACAGGTCCTCTAACATCCAATGCTTGGCAGTTAAGATGAGAAACGTGTGAGCTTCGTGGACGATGTAGTTCGTTTGAGCTGTAACTTAACTGCCCTTATCTGAAATGATGTAGTGATTGTAGGAAGACACAGAGCCTGGGATTTAACTCCATTTCTGAAGTGAAACAGACAGCAGAGTTCTCATCCATGGATCACACTCTGCTTTAGAGAAAGAAGCACGCTCTTGCTTTCTAGAGTCTCTAATACAGCAGGAAAATTTAGTGTGCTCAGAACAAATGAACGGTGTTTCCTACACATACAGACCATATCTAGTTCAACTCTGCTTCTGAAACTGAAACAAACCACATGTCCTCTAACATCCAATGCTTGTCACTTAAGATGAGAAACGTTTGAGCTTCGTGACCGATGTAGTTCGTTTCAGCTGTAAACTAACTGCCCTTACCTGAAACGAAGTCTGGCTTGTAGGAAGACTCAGAGCCTGGGATTTAACTCCATTTCCGAAGTGAAACACACAGCACAGTCTCATATATAGATCCCACACTGCTTTAGAGCAAGAAGCACCCTCTTGCTTTCTAGATTCTCCAATACAGCAGGAAACGTTAGTGTGCTCAGAACAAATGAACGGTGTTTCCTACACATACGGACCATATCTAGTCCAACTCTGTTGCTGAAACTGATGCAAAGCACTGGTCATCTAACATCCAATGCTTGTCAGTTAAGATGAGAAACGTGTGAGCTTCGTGAACGATGTAGTTCGTTTGAGCTGAAAAGTGACTGCCCTTACTTGAAACGAAATCTTGCTTGTAGAAAGACCCAGAGCCTGGGATTTAACTCCATTTCTGCATGGAACACACAGCAGAGTTCTCATCCATTGATAACACTCTGCTTTAGAGCAAGAAGCACGCTCTAGCTTTCCAGAGTCTGTAAGACAGCAGGATACGTGAGTGTGATGAGAACAAAAGAACGGTGTTTCCTACACATACGGACCATATCTAGTTCAACTCTGCTTCTGAAACTGAAAGAACCACAGGTCCTCTAAATCCAATGCTTGTCTGTTAAGATGAGAAACGTGTGAGCTTCTGGAACGATGTATTCCATTTGAGCTGTAAAGTAACTGCCCTTACCTGAAACAAAGTCTGCTTGTTGGAACACTCAGAGCCTGGAATTTAACTCCATTTCTGTAGTGAAACACACAGCACAGTCTCACATATAGATCCCACTCTGCTTTAGAGCAAGAAGCATGCTCTTGCTTTCTAGATTCTCTAATACAGCAGGAAACGTGAGTGTGCTCAGAACAAATGAACGGTGTTTCCTACACATACGGACCGTATGTACTCCAACTCTGCTGCAGAAACTGATGCAAAGCAGTGGTCATCTAACATCCAATGCTTGTCAGTTAAGATGAGAAACGTGTGAGCTCCGTGAAAGATGTAGTTCGTTTGAGCTGAAAAGTGACTGCCCTTACTTGAAACGAAATCTTGATTGTAGGAAGACAAAGAGCCTGGAATTTAACTCCATTTCTGAAGGGAAACACACAGCCTAGTTCTCAACGATGGATCACACTCTGCTTTAGAGCAAGAAGCACGTTCTTGCTTTCTAGAGTCTCTAATACAGCAGGAAACTTGAGTGTGCTCAGAACAAAAGAAACGGTGTTTCCTACACATACGGACCATATCTAGTTCAACTCTGCTTCTGAAAATGAAACAAACAACAGGTCCTCTAACATCCAATGCTTGGCAGTTAAGATGAGAAACGTGTGAGCTTCGTGAACGATGTAGTTCCTTTGAGCTGAATAGTGACTGCCCTTACTTGAAAAGAAATCTTGCTTGTAGAAAGACTCAGAGCCTGGGATTTAACTCCATTTCTGCATGGAAACACACAGCAGAGTTCTCATCCATTGATCACACTCTGCTTTAGAGCAAGAAGCACGCTCTTGCTTTCCAGAGTATCTAAGACAGCAGGAAACGTGAGTGTGATGAGAACAAAAGAAAGGTGTTTCCTAAACATATGGACCATATCTAGTTCAATTCTGCTTCTGAAACTGAAACAAACCACAGGTCCTCTAACATCCAATGCTTGTCTGTTAAGATGAGAAAAGTGTGAGCTTCTGGAACGATGTAATTCCATTTAAGCTGTAAAGTAACTGCCCTTACCGGAAACGAAGTCTTGCTTGTAGGAAGACTCAGAGCCTGGGATTTAACTCCATTTCTGAAGTGAAACACACAGCACAGTCTCATATATAGATCCCACTCTGCTTTAGAGCAAGAAGCACGCTCTTGCTTTCTAGATTCTCTAATACAGCAGGAAACGTGAGTGTGCTCAGAACAAATGAACGGTGTTTCCTACACATACGGACCATATGTAGTCCAACTCTGCTGCTGAAACTGAAACAAACCACAGGTCCTCTAACATCCAATGCTTGGCAGTTAAGATGAGAAACGTGTGAGCTTCGTGGACGATGTAGTTCGTTTGAGCTGTAACTTAACTGCCCTTATCTGAAATGATGTAGTGATTGTAGGAAGACACAGAGCCTGGGATTTAACTCCATTTCTGAAGTGAAACAGACAGCAGAGTTCTCATCCATGGATCACACTCTGCTTTAGAGAAAGAAGCACGCTCTTGCTTTCTAGAGTCTCTAATACAGCAGGAAAATTTAGTGTGCTCAGAACAAATGAACGGTGTTTCCTACACATACAGACCATATCTAGTTCAACTCTGCTTCTGAAACTGAAACAAACCACATGTCCTCTAACATCCAATGCTTGTCACTTAAGATGAGAAACGTTTGAGCTTCGTGACCGATGTAGTTCGTTTCAGCTGTAAACTAACTGCCCTTACCTGAAACGAAGTCTGGCTTGTAGGAAGACTCAGAGCCTGGGATTTAACTCCATTTCCGAAGTGAAACACACAGCACAGTCTCATATATAGATCCCACACTGCTTTAGAGCAAGAAGCACCCTCTTGCTTTCTAGATTCTCCAATACAGCAGGAAACGTTAGTGTGCTCAGAACAAATGAACGGTGTTTCCTACACATACGGACCATATCTAGTCCAACTCTGTTGCTGAAACTGATGCAAAGCACTGGTCATCTAACATCCAATGCTTGTCAATTAAGATGAGAAACGTGTGAGCTTCGTGAACGATGTAGTTCGTTTGAGCTGAAAAGTTACTGCCCTTATTTGAAACGAAATCTTGCTTGTAGAAAGACTCAGAGCCTGGGATTTAACTCCATTTCTGCATGGAAACACACAGCAGAGTTCTCATCCATTGATCACACTCTGCTTTAGAGCAAGAAGCACGCTCTTGCTTTCCAGAGTCTGTAAGACAGCAGGATACGTGAGTGTGATGAGAACAAAAGAACGGTGTTTCCTACACATACGGACCATATCTAGTTCAACTCTGCTTCTGAAACTGAAAGAACCACAGGTCCTCTAAAACCAATGCTTGTCTGTTAAGATGAGAAACGTGTGAGCTTCTGGAATGATGTATTCCATTTGAGCTGTAAAGTAACTGCCCTTACCTGAAACAAAGTCTGCTTGTAGGAAGACTCAGAGCCTGGAATTTAACTCCATTTCTGTAGTGAAACACACAGCACAGTCTCATATATAGATCCCACTCTGCTTTAGAGCAAGAAGCATGCTCTTGCTTTCTAGATTCTCTAATACAGCAGGAAACGTGAGTGTGCTCAGAACAAATGAACGGTGTTTCCTACACATACGGACCGTATGTAGTCCAACTCTGCTGCTGAAACTGATGCAAAGCACTGGTCATCTAACATCCAATGCTTGGCAGTTAAGATGAGAAACGTGTGAGCTTCGTGAATGATGTAGTTCGTTTGAGCTGAATAGTGACTGACCTTACTTGAAAAGAAATCTTGCATGTAGAAAGACTCAGAGCCTGGGATTTAACTCCATTTCTGCAGGGAAACACACAGCAGAGTTCTCATCCATTGATCACACTCTGCTTTAGAGCAAGAAGCACGCTCTTGCTTTCCAGAGTCTCTAAGACAGCAGGAAACATGAGTGTGATGAGAACAAAAGAACGGTGTTTCCTACACATATGGACCATATCTAGTTCAATTCTGCTTCTGAAACTGAAACAAACCACAGGTCCTCTAACATCCAATGCTTGTCTGTTAAGATGAGAAACGTGTGAGCTTCTGGAACGATGGAGTCCATTTAAGCTGTAAAGTAACTGCCCTTACCTGAAACGAAGTCTTGCTTGTAGGAAGACTCAGAGCCTGGGATTTAACTCCATTTCTGAAGGGAAACACACATCATAGTTCTCATCCATGGATCCCACTCTGCTTTAGAGCAAGAAGCACGCTCTTGCTTTCTAGATTCTCTAATACAGCAGGAAACATGAGTGTGCTCAGAACAAATGAACGGTGTTTCCTACACATACGGATCATATCTAGTCCAACTCTGCTGCTGAAACTGATGCAAAGCACTGGTCATCTAACATCCAATGCTTGTCAGTTAAGATGAGAAACGTGTGAGCTCCGTGAAAGATGTAGTTCGTTTGAGCTGAAAAGTGACTGCACTTACTTGAAACGAAATCTTGATTGTAGGAAGAAAAAGAGCCTGGAATTTAACTCCATTTCTGAAGGGAAACACACAGCATAGTTCTCAATGATGGATCACACTCTGCTTTAGAGCAAGAAGCACGTTCTTGCTTTCTAGAGTCTCTAATACAGCAGCAAACTTGAGTGTGCTCAGAACAGAAGAAACGGTGTTTCCTACACATATGGACCATATCTAGTTCAACTCTACTTCTGAAACTGAAACAAACCACAGGTGCTCTAACATCCAATGCTTGGCAGTTAAGATGAGAAACGTGTGAGCTTCGTGAACGATGTAGTTCGTTTGAGCTGTAACTTAACTGCCCTTATCTGAAACGATGTAGTGATTGTAGGAAGACACAGAGCCTGGGATTTAACTACATTTCTGATGTGAAACAGACAGCAGAGTTCTCATCCATGGATCACACTCTGCTTTAGAGAAAGAAGCACGCTCTTGCTTTCTAGAGTCTCTAATACAGCAGGAAAATTTAGTGTGCTCAGAACAAATGAACGGTGTTTCCTACACATACAGACCATATCTAGTTCAACTCTGCTTCTGAAACTGAAACAAACAACATGTCCTCTAACATCCAATGCTTGTCAGTTAAGATGAGAAACGTTTGAGCTTAGTGAACCATGTAGTTCGTTTGAGCTGTAAACTAACTGCCCATACCTGAAACGAAGTCTGGCTTGTAGGAAGACTCAGAGCCTGGGATTTAACTCCATTTCTGAAGTGAAACACACAGCACAGTCTCATATATAGATCCCACACTGCTATAGAGCAAGAAGCACCCTCTTGCTTTCTAGATTCTCCGATACAGCAGGAAACGTTAGTGTGCTCAGAACAAATGAACGGTGTTTCCTACACATACGGACCATATCTAGTCCAAATCTGTTGCTGAAACTGATGCAAAGCACTGGTCATCTAACATCCAATGCTTGTCAGTTAAGATGAGAAACGTGTGAGCTTCGTGAACGATGTAGTTCGTTTGAGCTGAAAAGTGACTGCCCTTACTTGAAACGAAATCTTGCTTGTAGAAAGACCCAGAGCCTGGGATTTAACTCCATTTCTGCATGGAACACACAGCAGAGTTCTCATCCATTGATAACACTCTGCTTTAGAGCAAGAAGCACGCTCTAGCTTTCCAGAGTCTGTAAGACAGCAGGATACGTGAGTGTGATGAGAACAAAAGAACGGTGTTTCCTACACATACGGACCATATCTAGTTCAACTCTGCTTCTGAAACTGAAAGAACCACAGGTCCTCTAAATCCAATGCTTGTCTGTTAAGATGAGAAACGTGTGAGCTTCTGGAACGATGTATTCCATTTGAGCTGTAAAGTAACTGCCCTTACCTGAAACAAAGTCTGCTTGTTGGAACACTCAGAGCCTGGAATTTAACTCCATTTCTGTAGTGAAACACACAGCACAGTCTCACATATAGATCCCACTCTGCTTTAGAGCAAGAAGCATGCTCTTGCTTTCTAGATTCTCTAATACAGCAGGAAACGTGAGTGTGCTCAGAACAAATGAACGGTGTTTCCTACACATACGGACCGTATGTACTCCAACTCTGCTGCAGAAACTGATGCAAAGCAGTGGTCATCTAACATCCAATGCTTGTCAGTTAAGATGAGAAACGTGTGAGCTCCGTGAAAGATGTAGTTCGTTTGAGCTGAAAAGTGACTGCCCTTACTTGAAACGAAATCTTGATTGTAGGAAGACAAAGAGCCTGGAATTTAACTCCATTTCTGAAGGGAAACACACAGCCTAGTTCTCAACGATGGATCACACTCTGCTTTAGAGCAAGAAGCACGTTCTTGCTTTCTAGAGTCTCTAATACAGCAGGAAACTTGAGTGTGCTCAGAACAAAAGAAACGGTGTTTCCTACACATACGGACCATATCTAGTTCAACTCTGCTTCTGAAAATGAAACAAACAACAGGTCCTCTAACATCCAATGCTTGGCAGTTAAGATGAGAAACGTGTGAGCTTCGTGAACGATGTAGTTCCTTTGAGCTGAATAGTGACTGCCCTTACTTGAAAAGAAATCTTGCTTGTAGAAAGACTCAGAGCCTGGGATTTAACTCCATTTCTGCATGGAAACACACAGCAGAGTTCTCATCCATTGATCACACTCTGCTTTAGAGCAAGAAGCACGCTCTTGCTTTCCAGAGTATCTAAGACAGCAGGAAACGTGAGTGTGATGAGAACAAAAGAAAGGTGTTTCCTAAACATATGGACCATATCTAGTTCAATTCTGCTTCTGAAACTGAAACAAACCACAGGTCCTCTAACATCCAATGCTTGTCTGTTAAGATGAGAAAAGTGTGAGCTTCTGGAACGATGTAATTCCATTTAAGCTGTAAAGTAACTGCCCTTACCGGAAACGAAGTCTTGCTTGTAGGAAGACTCAGAGCCTGGGATTTAACTCCATTTCTGAAGTGAAACACACAGCACAGTCTCATATATAGATCCCGCTCTGCTTTAGAGCAAGAAGCACGCTCTTGCTTTCTAGATTCTCTAATACAGCAGGAAACGTGAGTGTGCTCAGAACAAATGAACGGTGTTTCCTACACATACGGACCATATGTAGTCCAACTCTGCTGCTGAAACTGAAACAAACCACAGGTCCTCTAACATCCAATGCTTGGCAGTTAAGATGAGAAACGTGTGAGCTTCGTGGACGATGTAGTTCGTTTGAGCTGTAACTTAACTGCCCTTATCTGAAATGATGTAGTGATTGTAGGAAGACACAGAGCCTGGGATTTAACTCCATTTCTGAAGTGAAACAGACAGCAGAGTTCTCATCCATGGATCACACTCTGCTTTAGAGAAAGAAGCACGCTCTTGCTTTCTAGAGTCTCTAATACAGCAGGAAAATTTAGTGTGCTCAGAACAAATGAACGGTGTTTCCTACACATACAGACCATATCTAGTTCAACTCTGCTTCTGAAACTGAAACAAACCACATGTCCTCTAACATCCAATGCTTGTCACTTAAGATGAGAAACGTTTGAGCTTCGTGACCGATGTAGTTCGTTTCAGCTCTAAACTAACTGCCCTTACCTGAAACGAAGTCTGGCTTGTAGGAAGACTCAGAGCCTGGGATTTAACTCCATTTCCGAAGTGAAACACACAGCACAGTCTCATATATAGATCCCACACTGCTTTAGAGCAAGAAGCACCCTCTTGCTTTCTAGATTCTCCAATACAGCAGGAAACGTTAGTGTGCTCAGAACAAATGAACGGTGTTTCCTACACATACGGACCATATCTAGTCCAACTCTGTTGCTGAAACTGATGCAAAGCACTGGTCATCTAACATCCAATGCTTGTCAGTTAAGATGAGAAACGTGTGAGCTTCGTGAACGATGTAGTTCGTTTGAGCTGAAAAGTGACTGCCCTTACTTGAAACGAAATCTTGCTTGTAGAAAGACCCAGAGCCTGGGATTTAACTCCATTTCTGCATGGAACACACAGCAGAGTTCTCATCCATTGATAACACTCTGCTTTAGAGCAAGAAGCACGCTCTAGCTTTCCAGAGTCTGTAAGACAGCAGGATACGTGAGTGTGATGAGAACAAAAGAACGGTGTTTCCTACACATACGGACCATATCTAGTTCAACTCTGCTTCTGAAACTGAAAGAACCACAGGTCCTCTAAATCCAATGCTTGTCTGTTAAGATGAGAAACGTGTGAGCTTCTGGATCGATGTATTCCATTTGAGCTGTAAAGTAACTGCCCTTACCTGAAACAAAGTCTGCTTGTTGGAACACTCAGAGCCTGGAATTTAACTCCATTTCTGTAGTGAAACACACAGCACAGTCTCACATATAGATCCCACTCTGCTTTAGAGCAAGAAGCATGCTCTTGCTTTCTAGATTCTCTAATACAGCAGGAAACGTGAGTGTGCTCAGAACAAATGAACGGTGTTTCCTACACATACGGACCATATCTAGTCCAACTCTGTTGCTGAAACTGATGCAAAGCACTGGTCATCTAACATCCAATGCTTGTCAATTAAGATGAGAAACGTGTGAGCTTCGTGAACGATGTAGTTCGTTTGAGCTGAAAAGTTACTGCCCTTATTTGAAACGAAATCTTGCTTGTAGAAAGACTCAGAGCCTGGGATTTAACTCCATTTCTGCATGGAAACACACAGCAGAGTTCTCATCCATTGATCACACTCTGCTTTAGAGCAAGAATCACGCTCTTGCTTTCCAGAGTCTGTAAGACAGCAGGATACGTGAGTGTGATGAGAACAAAAGAACGGTGTTTCCTACACATACGGACCATATCTAGTTCAACTCTGCTTCTGAAACTGAAAGAACCACAGGTCCTCTAAAACCAATGCTTGTCTGTTAAGATGAGAAACGTGTGAGCTTCTGGAATGATGTATTCCATTTGAGCTGTAAAGTAACTGCCCTTACCTGAAACAAAGTCTGCTTGTAGGAAGACTCAGAGCCTGGAATTTAACTCCATTTCTGTAGTGAAACACACAGCACAGTCTCATATATAGATCCCACTCTGCTTTAGAGCAAGAAGCATGCTCTTGCTTTCTAGATTCTCTAATACAGCAGGAAACGTGAGTGTGCTCAGAACAAATGAACGGTGTTTCCTACACATACGGACCGTATGTAGTCCAACTCTGCTGCTGAAACTGATGCAAAGCACTGGTCATCTAACATCCAATGCTTGTCAGTTAAGATGAGAAACGTGTGAGCTCCGTGAAAGATGTAGTTCGTTTGAGCTGAAAAGTGAATGCCCTTACTTGAAACGAAATCTTGATTGTAGGAAGACAAAGAGCCTGGAATTTAACTCCATTCCTGAAGGGAAACACACATCCTAGTTCTCAACGATGGATCACACTCTGCTTTAGAGCAAGAAGCACGTTCTTGCTTTCTACAGTCTCTAATACAGCAGGAAACATGAGTGTGATCAGAACAAAAGAAACGGTGTTTCCTACACATACAGACCATATCTAGTTCAACTCTGCTTCTGAAAATGAAACAAACCACAGGTCCTCTAACATCCAATGCTTGTCAGTTAAGATGAGAAACGTGTGAGCTTCGTGAATGATGTAGTTCGTTTGAGCTGAATAGTGACTGACCTTACTTGAAAAGAAATCTTGCATGTAGAAAGACTCAGAGCCTGGGATTTAACTCCATTTCTGCAGGGAAACACACAGCAGAGTTCTCATCCATTGATCACACTCTGCTTTAGAGCAAGAAGCACGCTCTTGCTTTCCAGAGTCTCTAAGACAGCAGGAAACATGAGTGTGATGAGAACAAAAGAACGGTGTTTCCTACACATATGGACCATATCTAGTTCAATTCTGCTTCTGAAACTGAAACAAACCACAGGTCTTCTAACATCCAATGCTTGTCTGTTAAGATGAGAAACGTGTGAGCTTCTGGAACGATGTAGTCCATTTAAGCTGTAAAGTAACTGCCCTTACCTGAAACGAAGTCTTGCTTGTAGGAAGACTCAGAGCCTGGGATTTAACTCCATTTCTGAAGGGAAACACACATCATAGTTCTCATCCATGGATCCCACTCTGCTTTAGAGCAAGAAGCACGCTCTTGCTTTCTAGATTCTCTAATACAGCAGGAAACATGAGTGTGCTCAGAACAAATGAACGGTGTTTCCTACACATACGGATCATATCTAGTCCAACTCTGCTGCTGAAACTGATGCAAAGCACTGGTCATCTAACATCCAATGCTTGTCAGTTAAGATGAGAAACGTGTGAGCTCCGTGAAAGATGTAGTTCGTTTGAGGCGAAAAGTGACTGCCCTTACTTGAAACGAAATCTTGATTGTAGGAAGAAAAAGAGCCTGGAATTTAACTCCATTTCTGAAGGGAAACACACAGCATAGTTCTCAATGATGGATCACACTCTGCTTTAGAGCAAGAAGCACGTTCTTGCTTTCTAGAGTCTCTAATACAGCAGCAAACTTGAGTGTGCTCAGAACAGAAGAAACGGTGTTTCCTACACATATGGACCATATCTAGTTCAACTCTACTTCTGAAACTGAAACAAACCACAGGTGCTCTAACATCCAATGCTTGGCAGTTAAGATGAGAAACGTGTGAGCTTCGTGAACGATGTAGTTCGTTTGAGCTGTAACTTAACTGCCCTTATCTGAAACGATGTAGTGATTGTAGGAAGACACAGAGCCTGGGATTTAACTACATTTCTGATGTGAAACAGACAGCAGAGTTCTCATCCATGGATCACACTCTGCTTTAGAGAAAGAAGCACGCTCTTGCTTTCTAGAGTCTCTAATACAGCAGGAAAATTTAGTGTGCTCAGAACAAATGAACGGTGTTTCCTACACATACAGACCATATCTAGTTCAACTCTGCTTCTGAAACTGAAACAAACCACATGTCCTCTAACATCCAATGCTTGTCAGTTAAGATGAGAAACGTTTGAGCTTAGTGAACCATGTAGTTCGTTTGAGCTGTAAACTAACTGCCCATACCTGAAACGAAGTCTGGCTTTTAGGAAGACTCAGAGCCTGGGATTTAACGCCATTTCTGAAGTGAAACACACAGCACAGTCTCATATATAGATCCCACACTGCTATAGAGTAAGAAGCACCCTCTTGCTTTCTAGATTCTCCTATACAGCAGGAGACGTTAGTGTGCTCAGAACAAATGAACGGTGTTTCCTACACATACGGACCATATCTAGTCCAAATCTGTTGCTGAAACTGATGCAAAGCACTGGTCATCTAACATCCAATGCTTGTCAGTTAAGATGAGAAACGTGTGAGCTTCGTGAACGATGTAGTTCGTTTGAGCTGAAAAGTGACTGCCCTTACTTGAAACGAAATCTTGCTTGTAGAAAGACCCAGAGCCTGGGATTTAACTCCATTTCTGCATGGAACACACAGCAGAGTTCTCATCCATTGATAACACTCTGCTTTAGAGCAAGAAGCACGCTCTAGCTTTCCAGAGTCTGTAAGACAGCAGGATACGTGAGTGTGATGAGAACAAAAGAACGGTGTTTCCTACACATACGGACCATATCTAGTTCAACTCTGCTTCTGAAACTGAAAGAACCACAGGTCCTCTAAATCCAATGCTTGTCTGTTAAGATGAGAAACGTGTGAGCTTCTGGAACGATGTATTCCATTTGAGCTGTAAAGTAACTGCCCTTACCTGAAACAAAGTCTGCTTGTTGGAACACTCAGAGCCTGGAATTTAACTCCATTTCTGTAGTGAAACACACAGCACAGTCTCACATATAGATCCCACTCTGCTTTAGAGCAAGAAGCATGCTCTTGCTTTCTAGATTCTCTAATACAGCAGGAAACGTGAGTGTGCTCAGAACAAATGAACGGTGTTTCCTACACATACGGACCGTATGTACTCCAACTCTGCTGCAGAAACTGATGCAAAGCACTGGTCATCTAACATCCAATGCTTGTCAGTTAAGATGAGAAACGTGTGAGCTCCGTGAAAGATGTAGTTCGTTTGAGCTGAAAAGTGACTGCCCTTACTTGAAACGAAATCTTGATTGTAGGAAGACAAAGAGCCTGGAATTTAACTCCATTTCTGAAGGGAAACACACAGCCTAGTTCTCAACGATGGATCACACTCTGCTTTAGAGCAAGAAGCACGTTCTTGCTTTCTAGAGTCTCTAATACAGCAGGAAACTTGAGTGTGCTCAGAACAAAAGAAACGGTGTTTCCTACACATACGGACCATATCTAGTTCAACTCTGCTTCTGAAAATGAAACAAACAACAGGTCCTCTAACATCCAATGCTTGGCAGTTAAGATGAGAAACGTGTGAGCTTCGTGAACGATGTAGTTCCTTTGAGCTGAATAGTGACTGCCCTTACTTGAAAAGAAATCTTGCTTGTAGAAAGACTCAGAGCCTGGGATTTAACTCCATTTCTGCATGGAAACACACAGCAGAGTTCTCATCGATTGATCACACTCTGCTTTAGAGCAAGAAGCACGCTCTTGCTTTCCAGAGTATCTAAGACAGCAGGAAACGTGAGTGTGATGAGAACAAAAGAACGGTGTTTCCTAAACATATGGACCATATCTAGTTCAATTCTGCTTCTGAAACTGAAACAAACCACAGGTCCTCTAACATCCAATGCTTGTCTGTTAAGATGAGAAAAGTGTGAGCTTCTGGAACGATGTAATTCCATTTAAGCTGTAAAGTAACTGCCCTTACCGGAAACGAAGTCTTGCTTGTAGGAAGACTCAGAGCCTGGGATTTAACTCCATTTCTGAAGTGAAACACACAGCACAGTCTCATATATAGATCCCACTCTGCTTTAGAGCAAGAAGCACGCTCTTGCTTTCTAGATTCTCTAATACAGCAGGAAACGTGAGTGTGCTCAGAACAAATGAACGGTGTTTCCTACACATACGGACCATATGTAGTCCAACTCTGCTGCTGAAACTGAAACAAACCACAGGTCCTCTAACATCCAATGCTTGGCAGTTAAGATGAGAAACGTGTGAGCTTCGTGGACGATGTAGTTCGTTTGAGCGCTAACTTAACTGCCCTTATCTGAAATGATGTAGTGATTGTAGGAAGACACAGAGCCTGGGATTTAACTCCATTTCTGAAGTGAAACAGACAGCAGAGTTCTCATCCATGGATCACACTCTGCTTTAGAGAAAGAAGCACGCTCTTGCTTTCTAGAGTCTCTAATACAGCAGGAAAATTTAGTGTGCTCAGAACAAATGAACGGTGTTTCCTACACATACAGACCATATCTAGTTCAACTCTGCTTCTGAAACTGAAACAAACCACATGTCCTCTAACATCCAATGCTTGTCAGTTAAGATGAGAAACGTTTGAGCTTCGTGACCGATGTAGTTCGTTTCAGCTGTAAACTAACTGCCCTTACCTGAAACGAAGTCTGGCTTGTAGGAAGACTCAGAGCCTGGGATTTAACTCCATTTCCGAAGTGAAACACACAGCACAGTCTCATATATAGATCCCACACTGCTTTAGAGCAAGAAGCACCCTCTTGCTTTCTAGATTCTCCAATACAGCAGGAAACGTTAGTGTGCTCAGAACAAATGAACGGTGTTTCCTACACATACGGACCATATCTAGTCCAACTCTGTTGATGAAACTGATGCAAAGCACTGGTCATCTAACATCCAATGCTTGTCAGTTAAGATGAGAAACGTGTGAGCTTCGTGAACGATGTAGTTCGTTTGAGCTGAAAAGTTACTGCCCTTATTTGAAACGAAATCTTGCTTGTAGAAAGACTCAGAGCCTGGGATTTAACTCCATTTCTGCATGGAAACACACAGCAGAGTTCTCATCCATTGATCACACTCTGCTTTAGAGCAAGAAGCACGCTCTTGCTTTCCAGAGTCTGTAAGACAGCAGGATACGTGAGTGTGATGAGAACAAAAGAACGGTGTTTCCTACACATACGGACCATATCTAGTTCAACTCTGCTTCTGAAACTGAAAGAACCACAGGTCCTCTAAAACCAATGCTTGTCTGTTAAGATGAGAAACGTGTGAGCTTCTGGAATGATGTATTCCATTTGAGCTGTAAAGTAACTGCCCTTACCTGAAACAAAGTCTGCTTGTAGGAAGACTCAGAGCCTGGAATTTAACTCCATTTCTGTAGTGAAACACACAGCACAGTCTCATATATAGATCCCACTCTGCTTTAGAGCAAGAAGCATGCTCTTGCTTTCTAGATTCTCTAATACAGCAGGAAACGTGAGTGTGCTCAGAACAAATGAACGGTGTTTCCTACACATACGGACCGTATGTAGTCCAACTCTGCTGCTGAAACTGATGCAAAGCACTGGTCATCTAACATCCAATGCTTGTCAGTTAAGATGAGAAACGTGTGAGCTCCGTGAAAGATGTAGTTCGTTTGAGCTGAAAAGTGAATGCCCTTACTTGAAACGAAATCTTGATTGTAGGAAGACAAAGAGCCTGGAATTTAACTCCATTCCTGAAGGGAAACACACAGCCTAGTTCTCAACGATGGATCACACTCTGCTTTAGAGCAAGAAGCACGTTCTTGCTTTCTACAGTCTCTAATACAGCAGGAAACATGAGTGTGATCAGAACAAAAGAAACGGTGTTTCCTACACATACAGACCATATCTAGTTCAACTCTGCTTCTGAAAATGAAACAAACCACAGGTCCTCTAACATCCAATGCTTGTCAGTTAAGATGAGAAACGTGTGAGCTTCGTGAATGATGTAGTTCGTTTGAGCTGAATAGTGACTGACCTTACTTGAAAAGAAATCTTGCATGTAGAAAGACTCAGAGCCTGGGATTTAACTCCATTTCTGCAGGGAAACACACAGCAGAGTTCTCATCCATTGATCACACTCTGCTTTAGAGCAAGAAGCACGCTCTTGCTTTCCAGAGTCTCTAAGACAGCAGGAAACATGAGTGTGATGAGAACAAAAGAACGGTGTTTCCTACACATATGGACCATATCTAGTTCAATTCTGCTTCTGAAACTGAAACAAACCACAGGTCTTCTAACATCCAATGCTTGTCTGTTAAGATGAGAAACGTGTGAGCTTCTGGAACGATGGAGTCCATTTAAGCTGTAAAGTAACTGCCCTTACCTGAAACGAAGTCTTGCTTGTAGGAAGACTCAGAGCCTGGGATTTAACTCCATTTCTGAAGGGAAACACACATCATAGTTCTCATCCATGGATCCCACTCTGCTTTAGAGCAAGAAGCACGCTCTTGCTTTCTAGATTCTCTAATACAGCAGGAAACATGAGTGTGCTCAGAACAAATGAACGGTGTTTCCTACACATACGGATCATATCTAGTCCAACTCTGCTGCTGAAACTGATGCAAAGCACTGGTCATCTAACATCCAATGCTTGTCAGTTAAGATGAGAAACGTGTGAGCTCCGTGAAAGATGTAGTTCGTTTGAGCTGAAAAGTGACTGCCCTTACTTGAAACGAAATCTTGATTGTAGGAAGAAAAAGAGCCTGGAATTTAACTCCATTTCTGAAGGGAAACACACAGCATAGTTCTCAATGATGGATCACACTCTGCTTTAGAGCAAGAAGCACGTTCTTGCTTTCTAGAGTCTCTAATACAGCAGCAAACTTGAGTGTGCTCAGAACAGAAGAAACGGTGTTTCCTACACATATGGACCATATCTAGTTCAACTCTACTTCTGAAACTGAAACAATCCACAGGTGCTCTAACATCCAATGCTTGGCAGTTAAGATGAGAAACGTGTGAGCTTCGTGAACGATGTAGTTCGTTTGAGCTGTAACTTAACTGCCCTTATCTGAAACGATGTAGTGATTGTAGGAAGACACAGAGCCTGGGATTTAACTACATTTCTGATGTGAAACAGACAGCAGAGTTCTCATCCATGGATCACACTCTGCTTTAGAGAAAGAAGCACGCTCTTGCTTTCTAGAGTCTCTAATACAGCAGGAAAATTTAGTGTGCTCAGAACAAATGAACGGTGTTTCCTACACATACAGACCATATCTAGTTCAACTCTGCTTCTGAAACTGAAACAAACCACATGTCCTCTAACATCCAATGCTTGTCAGTTAAGATGAGAAACGTTTGAGCTTAGTGAACCATGTAGTTCGTTTGAGCTGTAAACTAACTGCCCATACCTGAAACGAAGTCTGGCTTTTAGGAAGACTCAGAGCCTGGGATTTAACTCCATTTCTGAAGTGAAACACACAGCACAGTCTCATATATAGATCCCACACTGCTATAGAGTAAGAAGCACCCTCTTGCTTTCTAGATTCTCCAATACAGCAGGAAACGTTAGTGTGCTCAGAACAAATGAACGGTGTTTCCTACACATACGGACCATATCTAGTCCAAATCTGTTGCTGAAACTGATGCAAAGCACTGGTCATCTAACATCCAATGCTTGTCAGTTAAGATGAGAAACGTGTGAGCTTCGTGAACGATGTAGTTCGTTTGAGCTGAAAAGTGACTGCCCTTACTTGAAACGAAATCTTGCTTGTAGAAAGACCCAGAGCCTGGGATTTAACTCCATTTCTGCATGGAACACACAGCAGAGTTCTCATCCATTGATAACACTCTGCTTTAGAGCAAGAAGCACGCTCTAGCTTTCCAGAGTCTGTAAGACAGCAGGATACGTGAGTGTGATGAGAACAAAAGAACGGTGTTTCCTACACATACGGACCATATCTAGTTCAACTCTGCTTCTGAAACTGAAAGAACCACAGGTCCTCTAAATCCAATGCTTGTCTGTTAAGATGAGAAACGTGTGAGCTTCTGGAACGATGTATTCCATTTGAGCTGTAAAGTAACTGCCCTTACCTGAAACAAAGTCTGCTTGTTGGAACACTCAGAGCCTGGAATTTAACTCCATTTCTGTAGTGAAACACACAGCACAGTCTCACATATAGATCCCACTCTGCTTTAGAGCAAGAAGCATGCTCTTGCTTTCTAGATTCTCTAATACAGCAGGAAACGTGAGTGTGCTCAGAACAAATGAACGGTGTTTCCTACACATACGGACCGTATGTACTCCAACTCTGCTGCAGAAACTGATGCAAAGCAGTGGTCATCTAACATCCAATGCTTGTCAGTTAAGATGAGAAACGTGTGAGCTCCGTGAAAGATGTAGTTCGTTTGAGCTGAAAAGTGACTGCCCTTACTTGAAACGAAATCTTGATTGTAGGAAGACAAAGAGCCTGGAATTTAACTCCATTTCTGAAGGGAAACACACAGCCTAGTTCTCAACGATGGATCACACTCTGCTTTAGAGCAAGAAGCACGTTCTTGCTTTCTAGAGTCTCTAATACAGCAGGAAACTTGAGTGTGCTCAGAACAAAAGAAACGGTGTTTCCTACACATACGGACCATATCTAGTTCAACTCTGCTTCTGAAAATGAAACAAACCACAGGTCCTCTAACATCCAATGCTTGGCAGTTAAGATGAGAAACGTGTGAGCTTCGTGGACGATGTAGTTCGTTTGAGCGCTAACTTAACTGCCCTTATCTGAAATGATGTAGTGATTGTAGGAAGACACAGAGCCTGGGATTTAACTCCATTTCTGAAGTGAAACAGACAGCAGAGTTCTCATCCATGGATCACACTCTGCTTTAGAGAAAGAAGCACGCTCTTGCTTTCTAGAGTCTCTAATACAGCAGGAAAATTTAGTGTGCTCAGAACAAATGAACGGTGTTTCCTACACATACAGACCATATCTAGTTCAACTCTGCTTCTGAAACTGAAACAAACCACATGTCCTCTAACATCCAATGCTTGTCAGTTAAGATGAGAAACGTTTGAGCTTCGTGACCGATGTAGTTCGTTTCAGCTGTAAACTAACTGCCCTTACCTGAAACGAAGTCTGGCTTGTAGGAAGACTCAGAGCCTGGGATTTAACTCCATTTCCGAAGTGAAACACACAGCACAGTCTCATATATAGATCCCACACTGCTTTAGAGCAAGAAGCACCCTCTTGCTTTCTAGATTCGCCAATACAGCAGGAAACGTTAGTGTGCTCAGAACAAATGAACGGTGTTTCCTACACATACGGACCATATCTAGTCCAACTCTGTTGATGAAACTGATGCAAAGCACTGGTCATCTAACATCCAATGCTTGTCAGTTAAGATGAGAAACGTGTGAGCTTCGTGAACGATGTAGTTCGTTTGAGCTGAAAAGTTACTGCCCTTATTTGAAACGAAATCTTGCTTGTAGAAAGACTCAGAGCCTGGGATTTAACTCCATTTCTGCATGGAAACACACAGCAGAGTTCTCATCCATTGATCACACTCTGCTTTAGAGCAAGAAGCACGCTCTTGCTTTCCAGAGTCTGTAAGACAGCAGGATACGTGAGTGTGATGAGAACAAAAGAACGGTGTTTCCTACACATACGGACCATATCTAGTTCAACTCTGCTTCTGAAACTGAAAGAACCACAGGTCCTCTAAAACCAATGCTTGTCTGTTAAGATGAGAAACGTGTGAGCTTCTGGAATGATGTATTCCATTTGAGCTGTAAAGTAACTGCCCTTACCTGAAACAAAGTCTGCTTGTAGGAAGACTCAGAGCCTGGAATTTAACTCCATTTCTGTAGTGAAACACACAGCACAGTCTCATATATAGATCCCACTCTGCTTTAGAGCAAGAAGCATGCTCTTGCTTTCTAGATTCTCTAATACAGCAGGAAACGTGAGTGTGCTCAGAACAAATGAACGGTGTTTCCTACACATACGGACCGTATGTAGTCCAACTCTGCTGCTGAAACTGATGCAAAGCACTGGTCATCTAACATCCAATGCTTGTCAGTTAAGATGAGAAACGTGTGAGCTCCGTGAAAGATGTAGTTCGTTTGAGCTGAAAAGTGAATGCCCTTACTTGAAACGAAATCTTGATTGTAGGAAGACAAAGAGCCTGGAATTTAACTCCATTCCTGAAGGGAAACACACAGCCTAGTTCTCAACGATGGATCACACTCTGCTTTAGAGCAAGAAGCACGTTCTTGCTTTCTACAGTCTCTAATACAGCAGGAAACATGAGTGTGATCAGAACAAAAGAAACGGTGTTTCCTACACATACAGACCATATCTAGTTCAACTCTGCTTCTGAAAATGAAACAAACCACAGGTCCTCTAACATCCAATGCTTGTCAGTTAAGATGAGAAACGTGTGAGCTTCGTGAATGATGTAGTTCGTTTGAGCTGAATAGTGACTGACCTTACTTGAAAAGAAATCTTGCATGTAGAAAGACTCAGAGCCTGGGATTTAACTCCATTTCTGCAGGGAAACACACAGCAGAGTTCTCATCCATTGATCACACTCTGCTTTAGAGCAAGAAGCACGCTCTTGCTTTCCAGAGTCTCTAAGACAGCAGGAAACATGAGTGTGATGAGAACAAAAGAACGGTGTTTCCTACACATATGGACCATATCTAGTTCAATTCTGCTTCTGAAACTGAAACAAACCACAGGTCTTCTAACATCCAATGCTTGTCTGTTAAGATGAGAAACATGTGAGCTTCTGGAACGATGGAGTCCATTTAAGCTGTAAAGTAACTGCCCTTACCTGAAACGAAGTCTTGCTTGTAGGAAGACTCAGAGCCTGGGATTTAACTCCATTTCTGAAGGGAAACACACATCATAGTTCTCATCCATGGATCCCACTCTGCTTTAGAGCAAGAAGCACGCTCTTGCTTTCTAGATTCTCTAATACAGCAGGAAACATGAGTGTGCTCAGAACAAATGAACGGTATTTCCTACACATACGGATCATATCTAGTCCAACTCTGCTGCTGAAACTGATGCAAAGCACTGGTCATCTAACATCCAATGCTTGTCAGTTAAGATGAGAAACGTGTGAGCTCCGTGAAAGATGTAGTTCGTTTGAGCTGAAAAGTGACTGCCCTTACTTGAAACGAAATCTTGATTGTAGGAAGAAAAAGAGCCTGGAATTTAACTCCATTTCTGAAGGGAAACACACAGCATAGTTCTCAATGATGGATCACACTCTGCTTTAGAGCAAGAAGCACGCTCTTGCTTTCTAGAGTCTCTAATACAGCAGCAAACTTGAGTGTGCTCAGAACAGAAGAAACGGTGTTTCCTACACATATGGACCATATCTAGTTCAACTCTACTTCTGAAACTGAAACAAACCACAGGTGCTCTAACATCCAATGCTTGGCAGTTAAGATGAGAAACGTGTGAGCTTCGTGAACGATGTAGTTCGTTTGAGCTGTAACTTAACTGCCCTTATCTGAAACGAAGTCTGGCTTTTAGGAAGACTCAGAGCCTGGGATTTAACTCCATTTCTGAAGTGAAACACACAGCACAGTCTCATATATAGATCCCACACTGCTATAGAGTAAGAAGCACCCTCTTGCTTTCTAGATTCTCCAATACAGCAGGAAACGTTAGTGTGCTCAGAACAAATGAACGGTGTTTCCTACACATACGGACCATATCTAGTCCAAATCTGTTGCTGAAACTGATGCAAAGCACTGGTCATCTAACATCCAATGCTTGTCAGTTAAGATGAGAAACGTGTGAGCTTCGTGAACGATGTAGTTCGTTTGAGCTGAAAAGTGACTGCCCTTACTTGAAACGAAATCTTGCTTGTAGAAAGACCCAGAGCCTGGGATTTAACTCCATTTCTGCATGGAACACACAGCAGAGTTCTCATCCATTGATAACACTCTCCTTTAGAGCAAGAAGCACGCTCTAGCTTTCCAGAGTCTGTAAGACAGCAGGATACGTGAGTGTGATGAGAACAAAAGAACGGTGTTTCCTACACATACGGACCATATCTAGTTCAACTCTGCTTCTGAAACTGAAAGAACCACAGGTCCTCTAAATCCAATGCTTGTCTGTTAAGATGAGAAACGTGTGAGCTTCTGGAACGATGTATTCCATTTGAGCTGTAAAGTAACTGCCCTTACCTGAAACAAAGTCTGCTTGTTGGAACACTCAGAGCCTGGAATTTAACTCCATTTCTGTAGTGAAACACACAGCACAGTCTCACATATAGATCCCACTCTGCTTTAGAGCAAGAAGCATGCTCTTGCTTTCTAGATTCTCTAATACAGCAGGAAACGTGAGTGTGCTCAGAACAAATGAACGGTGTTTCCTACACATACGGACCGTATGTAGTCCAACTCTGCTGCTGAAACTGATGCAAAGCACTGGTCATCTAACATCCAATGCTTGTCAGTTAAGATGAGAAACGTGTGAGCTCCGTGAAAGATGTAGTTCGTTTGAGCTGAAAAGTGAATGCCCTTACTTGAAACGAAATCTTGATTGTAGGAAGACAAAGAGCCTGGAATTTAACTCCATTCCTGAAGGGAAACACACAGCCTAGTTCTCAACGATGGATCACACTCTGCTTTAGAGCAAGAAGCACGTTCTTGCTTTCTACAGTCTCTAATACAGCAGGAAACATGAGTGTGATCAGAACAAAAGAAACGGTGTTTCCTACACATACAGACCATATCTAGTTCAACTCTGCTTCTGAAAATGAAACAAACCACAGGTCCTCTAACATCCAATGCTTGTCAGTTAAGATGAGAAACGTGTGAGCTTCGTGAATGATGTAGTTCGTTTGAGCTGAATAGTGACTGACCTTACTTGAAAAGAAATCTTGCATGTAGAAAGACTCAGAGCCTGGGATTTAACTCCATTTCTGCAGGGAAACACACAGCAGAGTTCTCATCCATTGATCACACTCTGCTTTAGAGCAAGAAGCACGCTCTTGCTTTCCAGAGTCTCTAAGACAGCAGGAAACATGAGTGTGATGAGAACAAAAGAACGGTGTTTCCTACACATATGGACCATATCTAGTTCAATTCTGCTTCTGAAACTGAAACAAACCACAGGTCTTCTAACATCCAATGCTTGTCTGTTATGATGAGAAACGTGTGAGCTTCTGGAACGATGGAGTCCATTTAAGCTGTAAAGTAACTGCCCTTACCTGAAACGAAGTCTTGCTTGTAGGAAGACTCAGAGCCTGGGATTTAACTCCATTTCTGAAGGGAAACACACATCATAGTTCTCATCCATGGATCCCACTCTGCTTTAGAGCAAGAAGCACGCTCTTGCTTTCTAGATTCTCTAATACAGCAGGAAACATGAGTGTGCTCAGAACAAATGAACGGTGTTTCCTACACATACGGATCATATCTAGTCCAACTCTGCTGCTGAAACTGATGCAAAGCACTGGTCATCTAACATCCAATGCTTGTCAGTTAAGATGAGAAACGTGTGAGCTCCGTGAAAGATGTAGTTCGTTTGAGCTGAAAAGTGACTGCCCTTACTTGAAACGAAATCTTGATTGTAGGAAGAAAAAGAGCCTGGAATTTAACTCCATTTCTGAAGGGAAACACACAGCATAGTTCTCAATGATGGATCACACTCTGCTTTAGAGCAAGAAGCACGTTCTTGCTTTCTAGAGTCTCTAATACAGCAGCAAACTTGAGTGTGCTCAGAACAGAAGAAACGGTGTTTCCTACACATATGGACCATATCTAGTTCAACTCTACTTCTGAAACTGAAACAAACCACAGGTGCTCTAACATCCAATGCTTGGCAGTTAAGATGAGAAACGTGTGAGCTTCGTGAACGATGTAGTTCGTTTGAGCTGTAACTTAACTGCCCTTATCTGAAACGATGTAGTGATTGTAGGAAGACACAGAGCCTGGGATTTAACTACATTTCTGATGTGAAACAGACAGCAGAGTTCTCATCCATGGATCACACTCTGCTTTAGAGAAAGAAGCACGCTCTTGCTTTCTAGAGTCTCTAATACAGCAGGAAAATTTAGTGTGCTCAGAACAAATGAACGGTGTTTCCTACACATACAGACCATATCTAGTTCAACTCTGCTTCTGAAACTGAAACAAACCACATGTCCTCTAACATCCAATGCTTGTCAGTTAAGATGAGAAACGTTTGAGCTTAGTGAACCATGTAGTTCGTTGGAGCTGTAAACTAACTGCCCATACCTGAAACGAAGTCTGGCTTTTAGGAAGACTCAGAGCCTGGGATTTAACTCCATTTCTGAAGTGAAACACACAGCACAGTCTCATATATAGATCCCACACTGCTATAGAGTAAGAAGCACCCTCTTGCTTTCTAGATTCTCCAATACAGCAGGAAACGTTAGTGTGCTCAGAACAAATGAACGGTGTTTCCTACACATACGGACCATATCTAGTCCAAATCTGTTGCTGAAACTGATGCAAAGCACTGGTCATCTAACATCCAATGCTTGTCAGTTAAGATGAGAAACGTGTGAGCTTCGTGAACGATGTAGTTCGTTTGAGCTGAAAAGTGACTGCCCTTACTTGAAACGAAATCTTGCTTGTAGAAAGACCCAGAGCCTGGGATTTAACTCCATTTCTGCATGGAACACACAGCAGAGTTCTCATCCATTGATAACACTCTCCTTTAGAGCAAGAAGCACGCTCTAGCTTTCCAGAGTCTGTAAGACAGCAGGATACGTGAGTGTGATGAGAACAAAAGAACGGTGTTTCCTACACATACGGACCATATCTAGTTCAACTCTGCTTCTGAAACTGAAAGAACCACAGGTCCTCTAAATCCAATGCTTGTCTGTTAAGATGAGAAACGTGTGAGCTTCTGGAACGATGTATTCCATTTGAGCTGTAAAGTAACTGCCCTTACCTGAAACAAAGTCTGCTTGTTGGAACACTCAGAGCCTGGAATTTAACTCCATTTCTGTAGTGAAACACACAGCACAGTCTCACATATAGATCCCACTCTGCTTTAGAGCAAGAAGCATGCTCTTGCTTTCTAGATTCTCTAATACAGCAGGAAACGTGAGTGTGCTCAGAACAAATGAACGGTGTTTCCTACACATACGGACCGTATGTACTCCAACTCTGCTGCAGAAACTGATGCAAAGCACTGGTCATCTAACATCCAATGCTTGTCAGTTAAGATGAGAAACGTGTGAGCTCCGTGAAAGATGTAGTTCGTTTGAGCTGAAAAGTGACTGCCCTTACTTGAAACGAAATCTTGATTGTAGGAAGACAAAGAGCCTGGAATTTAACTCCATTTCTGAAGGGAAACACACAGCCTAGTTCTCAACGATGGATCACACTCTGCTTTAGAGCAAGAAGCACGTTCTTGCTTTCTAGAGTCTCTAATACAGCAGGAAACTTGAGTGTGCTCAGAACAAAAGAAACGGTGTTTCCTACACATACGGACCATATCTAGTTCAACTCTGCTTCTGAAAATGAAACAAACAACAGGTCCTCTAACATCCAATGCTTGGCAGTTAAGATGAGAAACGTGTGAGCTTCGTGAACGATGTAGTTCCTTTGAGCTGAATAGTGACTGCCCTTACTTGAAAAGAAATCTTGCTTGTAGAAAGACTCAGAGCCTGGGATTTAACTCCATTTCTGCATGGAAACACACAGCAGAGTTCTCATCCATTGATCACACTCTGCTTTAGAGCAAGAAGCACGCTCTTGCTTTCCAGAGTATCTAAGACAGCAGGAAACGTGAGTGTGATGAGAACAAAAGAACGGTGTTTCCTAAACATATGGACCATATCTAGTTCAATTCTGCTTCTGAAACTGAAACAAACCACAGGTCCTCTAACATCCAATGCTTGTCTGTTAAGATGAGAAAAGTGTGAGCTTCTGGAACGATGTAATTCCATTTAAGCTGTAAAGTAACTGCCCTTACCGGAAACGAAGTCTTGCTTGTAGGAAGACTCAGAGCCTGGGATTTAACTCCATTTCTGAAGTGAAACACACAGCACAGTCTCATATATAGATCCCACTCTGCTTTAGAGCAAGAAGCACGCTCTTGCTTTCTAGATTCTCTAATACAGCAGGAAACGTGAGTGTGCTCAGAACAAATGAACGGTGTTTCCTACACATACGGACCATATGTAGTCCAACTCTGCTGCTGAAACTGAAACAAACCACAGGTCCTCTAACATCCAATGCTTGGCAGTTAAGATGAGAAACGTGTGAGCTTCGTGGACGATGTAGTTCGTTTGAGCGCTAACTTAACTGCCCTTATCTGAAATGATGTAGTGATTGTAGGAAGACACAGAGCCTGGGATTTAACTCCATTTCTGAAGTGAAACAGACAGCAGAGTTCTCATCCATGGATCACACTCTGCTTTAGAGAAAGAAGCACGCTCTTGCTTTCTAGAGTCTCTAATACAGCAGGAAAATTTAGTGTGCTCAGAACAAATGAACGGTGTTTCCTACACATACAGACCATATCTAGTTCAACTCTGCTTCTGAAACTGAAACAAACCACATGTCCTCTAACATCCAATGCTTGTCAGTTAAGATGAGAAACGTTTGAGCTTCGTGACCGATGTAGTTCGTTTCAGCTGTAAACTAACTGCCCTTACCTGAAACGAAGTCTGGCTTGTAGGAAGACTCAGAGCCTGGGATTTAACTCCATTTCTGAAGTGAAACACACAGCACAGTCTCATATATAGATCCCACACTGCTTTAGAGCAAGAAGCACCCTCTTGCTTTCTAGATTCTCCAATACAGCAGGAAACGTTAGTGTGCTCAGAACAAATGAACGGTGTTTCCTACACATACGGACCATATCTAGTCCAACTCTGTTGATGAAACTGATGCAAAGCACTGGTCATCTAACATCCAATGCTTGTCAGTTAAGATGAGAAACGTGTGAGCTTCGTGAACGATGTAGTTCGTTTGAGCTGAAAAGTTACTGCCCTTATTTGAAACGAAATCTTGCTTGTAGAAAGACTCAGAGCCTGGGATTTAACTCCATTTCTGCATGGAAACACACAGCAGAGTTCTCATCCATTGATCACACTCTGCTTTAGAGCAAGAAGCACGCTCTTGCTTTCCAGAGTCTGTAAGACAGCAGGATACGTGAGTGTGATGAGAACAAAAGAACGGTGTTTCCTACACATACGGACCATATCTAGTTCAACTCTGCTTCTGAAACTGAAAGAACCACAGGTCCTCTAAAACCAATGCTTGTCTGTTAAGATGAGAAACGTGTGAGCTTCTGGAATGATGTATTCCATTTGAGCTGTAAAGTAACTGCCCTTACCTGAAACAAAGTCTGCTTGTAGGAAGACTCAGAGCCTGGAATTTAACTCCATTTCTGTAGTGAAACACACAGCACAGTCTCATATATAGATCCCACACTGCTTTAGAGCAAGAAGCATGCTCTTGCTTTCTAGATTCTCTAATACAGCAGGAAACGTGAGTGTGCTCAGAACAAATGAACGGTGTTTCCTACACATACGGACCGTATGTAGTCCAACTCTGCTGCTGAAACTGATGCAAAGCACTGGTCATCTAACATCCAATGCTTGTCAGTTAAGATGAGAAACGTGTGAGCTCCGTGAAAGATGTAGTTCGTTTGAGCTGAAAAGTGAATGCCCTTACTTGAAACGAAATCTTGATTGTAGGAAGACAAAGAGCCTGGAATTTAACTCCATTCCTGAAGGGAAACACACAGCCTAGTTCTCAACGATGGATCACACTCTGCTTTAGAGCAAGAAGCACGTTCTTGCTTTCTACAGTCTCTAATACAGCAGGAAACATGAGTGTGCTCAGAACAAAAGAAACGGTGTTTCCTACACATACAGACCATATCTAGTTCAACTCTGCTTCTGAAAATGAAACAAACCACAGGTCCTCTAACATCCAATGCTTGTCAGTTAAGATGAGAAACGTGTGAGCTTCGTGAATGATGTAGTTCGTTTGAGCTGAATAGTGACTGACCTTACTTGAAAAGAAATCTTGCATGTAGAAAGACTCAGAGCCTGGGATTTAACTCCATTTCTGCAGGGAAACACACAGCAGAGTTCTCATCCATTGATCACACTCTGCTTTAGAGCAAGAAGCACGCTCTTGCTTTCCAGAGTCTCTAAGACAGCAGGAAACATGAGTGTGATGAGAACAAAAGAACGGTGTTTCCTACACATATGGACCATATCTAGTTCAATTCTGCTTCTGAAACTGAAACAAACCACAGGTCCTCTAACATCCAATGCTTGTCTGTTAAGATGAGAAACGTGTGAGCTTCTGGAACGATGGAGTCCATTTAAGATGTAAAGTAACTGCCCTTACCTGAAACGAAGTCTTGCTTGTAGGAAGACTCAGAGCCTGGGATTTAACTCCATTTCTGAAGGGAAACACACATCATAGTTCTCATCCATGGATCCCACTCTGCTTTAGAGCAAGAAGCACGCTCTTGCTTTCTAGATTCTCTAATACAGCAGGAAACATGAGTGTGCTCAGAACAAATGAACGGTGTTTCCTACACATACGGACCATATCTAGTCCAACTCTGCTGCTGAAACTGATGCAAAGCACTGGTCATCTAACATCCAATGCTTGTCAGTTAAGATGAGAAACGTGTGAGCTCCGTGAAAGATGTAGTTCGTTTGAGCTGAAAAGTGACTGCCCTTACTTGAAACGAAATCTTGATTGTAGGAAGAAAAAGAGCCTGGAATTTAACTCCATTTCTGAAGGGAAACACACAGCATAGTTCTCAATGATGGATCACACTCTGCTTTAGAGCAAGAGGCACGTTCTTGCTTTCTAGAGTCTCTAATACAGCAGCAAACTTGAGTGTGCTCAGAACAGAAGAAACGGTGTTTCCTACACATATGGACCATATCTAGTTCAACTCTACTTCTGAAACTGAAACAAACCACAGGTGCTCTAACATCCAATGCTTGGCAGTTAAGATGAGAAACGTGTGAGCTTCGTGAACGATGTAGTTCGTTTGAGCTGTAACTTAACTGCCCTTATCTGAAACGATGTAGTGATTGTAGGAAGACACAGAGCCTGGGATTTAACTACATTTCTGATGTGAAACAGACAGCAGAGTTCTCATCCATGGATCACACTCTGCTTTAGAGAAAGAAGCACGCTCTTGCTTTCTAGAGTCTCTAATACAGCAGGAAAATTTAGTGTGCTCAGAACAAATGAACGGTGTTTCCTACACATACAGACCATTTCTAGTTCAACTCTGCTTCTGAAACTGAAACAAACCACATGTCCTCTAACATCCAATGCTTGTCAGTTAAGATGAGAAACGTTTGAGCTCTGTGAACCATGTAGTTCGTTTGAGCTGTAAACTAACTGCCCATACCTGAAACGAAGTCTGGCTTGTAGGAAGACTCAGAGCCTGGGATTTAACTCCATTTCTGAAGTGAAACACACAGCACAGTCTCATATATAGATCCCACACTGCTATAGAGCAAGAAGCACCCTCTTGCTTTCTAGATTCTCCAATACAGCAGGAAACGTTAGTGTGCTCAGAACAAATGAACGGTGTTTCCTACACATACGGACCATATCTAGTCCAAATCTGTTGCTGAAACTGATGCAAAGCACTGGTCATCTAACATCCAATGCTTGTCAGTTAAGATGAGAAACGTGTGAGCTTCGTGAACGATGTAGTTCGTTTGAGCTGAAAAGTGACTGCCCTTACTTGAAACGAAATCTTGCTTGTAGAAAGACCCAGAGCCTGGGATTTAACTCCATTTCTGCATGGAACACACAGCAGAGTTCTCATCCATTGATAACACTCTGCTTTAGAGCAAGAAGCACTCTCTAGCTTTCCAGAGTCTGTAAGACAGCAGGATATGTGAGTGTGATGAGAACAAAAGAACGGTGTTTCCTACACATACGGACCATATCTAGTTCAACTCTGCTTCTGAAACTGAAAGAACCACAGGTCCTCTAAATCCAATGCTTGTCTGTTAAGATGAGAAACGTGTGAGCTTCTGGAACGATGTATTCCATTTGAGCTGTAAAGTACCTGACCTTACCTGAAACGAAGTCTGCTTGTAGGAACACTCAGAGCCTGGAATTTAACTCCATTTCTGTAGTGAAACACACAGCACAGTCTCACATATAGATCCCACTCTGCTTTAGAGCAAGTAGCATGCTCTTGCTTTCCAGATTCTCTAATACAGCAGGAAACGTGAGTGTGCTCAGAACAAATGAACGGTGTTTCCTACACATACGGACCGTATGTAGTCCAACTCTGCTGCTGAAACTGATGCAAAGCACTGGTCATCTAACATCCAATGCTTGTCAGTTAAGATGAGAAACGTGTGAGCTCCGTGAAAGATGTAGTTCGTTTGAGCTGAAAAGTGACTGCCCTTACTTGAAACGAAATCTTGATTGTAGGAAGACAAAGAGCCTGGAATTTAACTCCATTTCTGAAGGGAAACACACAGCAGTTCTCAACGATGGATCACACTCTGCTTTAGAGCAAGAAGCACGTTCTTGCTTTCTAGAGTCTCTAATACAGCAGGAAACTTGAGTGTGCTCAGAACAAAAGAAACGGTGTTTCCTACACATACGGACCATATCTAGTTCAACTCTGCTTCTGAAATTGAAACAAACAACAGGTCCTCTAACATCCAATGCTTGGCAGTTAAGATGAGAAACGTGTGAGCTTCGTGAACGATGTAGTTCCTTTGAGCTGAATAGTGACTGCCCTTACTTGAAAAGAAATCTTGCTTGTAGAAAGACTCAGAGCCGGGGATTTAACTCCATTTCTGCATGGAAACACACAGCAGAGTTCTCATCCATTGATCACACTCTGCTTTAGAGCAAGAAGCACGCTCTTGCTTTCCAGAGTATCTAAGACAGCAGGAAACGTGAGTGTGATGAGAACAAAAGAACGGTGTTTCCTACACATATGGACCATATCTAGTTCAATTCTGCTTCTGAAACTGAAACAAACCACACGTCCTCTAACATCCAATGCTTGTCTGTTAAGATGAGAAACGTGTGAGCTTCTGGAACGATGTAGTCCATTTAAGCTGTAAAGTAACTGCCCTTACCTGAAACGAAGTCTTGCTTGTAGGAAGACTCAGAGCCTGGGATTTAACTCCATTTCTGAAGTGAAACACACAGCACAGTCTCATATATAGATCCCACTCTGCTTTAGAGCAAGAAGCACGCTCTTGCTTTCTAGATTCTCTAATACAGCAGGAAACGTGAGTGTGCTCAGAACAAATGAACGGTGTTTCCTACACATACGGACCATATGTAGTCCAACTCTGCTGCTGAAACTGAAACAAACCACAGGTCCTCTAACATCCAATGCTTGGCAGTTAAGATGAGAAACGTGTGAGCTTCGTGGACGATGTAGTTCGTTTGAGCTGTAACTTAACTGCCCTTATCTGAAACGATGTAGTGATTGTAGGAAGACACAGAGCCTGGGATTTAACTCCATTTCTGAAGTGAAACAGACAGCAGAGTTCTCATCCATGGATCACACTCTGCTTTAGAGAAAGAAGCACGCTCTTGCTTTCTAGAGTCTCTAATACAGCAGGAAAATTTAGTGTGCTCAGAACAAATGAACGGTGTTTCCTACACATACAGACCATATCTAGTTCAACTCTGCTTCTGAAACTGAAACAAACCACATGTCCTCTAACATCCAATGCTTGTCAGTTAAGATGAGAAACGTTTGAGCTTCGTGAACGATGTAGTTTGTTTGAGCTGTAAATAACTGCCCTTACCTGAAACGAAGTCTGGCTTGTAGGAAGACTCAGAGCCTGGGATTTAACTCCATTTCCGAAGTGAAACACACAGCACAGTCTCATATATAGATCCCACACTGCTTTAGAGCAAGAAGCACCCTCTTGCTTTCTAGATTCTCCAATACAGCAGGAAACGTTAGTGTGCTCAGAACAAATGAACGGTGTTTCCTACACATTCGGACCATATCTAGTCCAACTCTGTTGCTGAAACTGATGCAAAGCACTGGTCATCTAACATCCAATGCTTGTCAGTTAAGATGAGAAACGTGTGAGCTTCGTGAACGATGTAGTTCATTTGAGCTGAAAAGTTACTGCCCTTACTTCAAACGAAATCTTGCTTGTAGAAAGACTCAGAGCCTGGGATTTAACTCCATTTCTGCATGGAAACACACAGCAGAGTTCTCATCCATTGATCACACTCTGCTTTAGAGCAAGAAGCACGCTCTTGCTTTCCAGAGTCTCTAAGACAGCAGGAAACGTGAGTGTGATGAGAACAAAAGAACGGTGTTTCCTACACATATGGACCATATCTAGTTCAATTCTGCTTCTGAAACTGAAACAAACCACAGGTCCTCTATCATCCAATGCTTGTCTGTTAAGATGAGAAACGTGTGAGCTTCTGGAACGATGTAGTCCATTTAAGCTGTAAAGTAACTGCCCTTACCTGAAACGAAGTCTTGCTTGTAGGAAGACTCAGAGCCTGGGATTTAACTCCATTTCTGATGGGAAACACACAGCATAGTTCTCATCCAAGGATCCCACTCTGCTTTAGAGCAAGAAGCACGCTCTTGCTTTCTAGATTCTCTAATACAGCAGGAAACATGAGTATGCTCAGAACAAATGAACGGTGTTTCCTACACATACGGACCATATCTAGTCCAACTCTGCTGCTGAAACTGATGCAAAGCACTGGTCATCTAACATCCAATGCTTGTCAGTTAAGATGAGAAACGTGTGAGCTCCATGAAAGATGTAGTTCGTTTGAGCTGAAAAGTGACTGCCCTTACTTGAAACGAAATCTTGATTGTAGGAAGACAAAGAGCCTGGAATTTAACTCCATTTCTGAAGGGAAACACACAGCATAGTTCTCAATGATGGATCACACTCTGCTTTAGAGCAAGAAGCACGTTCTTGCTTTCTAGAGTCTCTAATACAGCAGCAAACTTGAGTGTGCTCAGAACAGAAGAAACGGTGTTTCCTACACATATGGACCATATCTAGTTCTACTCTGCTTCTGAAACTGAAACAAACCACAGGTACTCTAACATCCAATGCTTGGCAGTTAAGATGAGAAACGTGTGAGCTTCGTGAACGATGTAGTTCGTTTGAGCTGTAACTTAACTGCCCTTATCTGAAACGATGTAGTGATTGTAGGAAGACACAGAGCCTGGGATTTAACTACATTTCTGAAGTGAAACAGACAGCAGAGTTCTCATCCATGGATCACACTCCGCTTTAGAGAAAGAAGCACGCTCTTGCTTTCTAGAGTCTCTAATACAGCAGTAAAATTTAGTGTGCTCAGAACAAATGAACGGTGTTTCCTACACATACAGACCATATCTAGTTCAACTCTGCTTCTGAAACTGAAACAAACCACAGGTCCTCTAACATCCAATGCTTGTCATTTAAGATGAGAAACGTTTGAGCTTAGTGAACCATGTAGTTCGTTTGAGCTGTAAACTAACTGCCCTTACCTGAAACGAAGTCTGGCTTGTAGGAAGACTCAGAGCCTGGGATTTAACTCCATTTCTGAAGTGAAACACACAGCACAGTCTCATATATAGATCCCACACTGCTTTAGAGCAAGAAGCACCCTCTTGCTTTCTAGATTCTCCAATACAGCAGGAAACGTTAGTGTGCTCAGAAAAAATGAACGGTGTTTCCTACACATACGGACCATATCTAGTCCAACTCTGTTGCTGAAACTGATGCAAAGCACTGGTCATCTAACATCCAATGCTTGTCAGTTAAGATGAGAAACGTGTGAGCTTCGTGAACGATGTAGTTCGTTTGAGCAGAAAAGTGACTGCCCTTACTTGAAACGAAATCTTGCTTGTAGAAAGACCCAGAGCCTGGGATTTAACTCCATTTCTGCATGGAACACACAGCAGAGTTCTCATCCATTGATAATACTCTGCTTTAGAGCAAGAAGCACTCTCTAGCTTTCCAGAGTCTGTAAGACAGCAGGATACATGAGTGTGATGAGAAAAAAAGAACGGTGTTTCCTACACATATGGACCATATCTAGTTCAACTCTGCTTCTGAAACTGAAAGAACCACAGGTCCTCTAAATCCAATGCTTGTATGTTAAAATGAGAAACGTGTGAGCTTCTGGAACGATGTATTCCTTTTGAGCTGTAAAGTAACTGCCCTTACCTGAAACAAAGTCTGCTTGTAGGAACACTCAGAGCCTGGAATTTAACTCCATTTCTGTAGTGAAACACACAGCACAGTCTCATATATAGATCCCACTCTGCTTTAGAGCAAGAAGCATGCTCTTGCTTTCTAGATTCTCTAATACAGCAGGAACGTGAGTGTGCTCAGAACAAATGAACGGTGTTTCCTACACATACGGACCGTATGTAGTCCAACTCTGCTGCTGAAACTGATGCAAAGCACTGGTCATCTAACATACAATGCTTGTCAGTTAAGATGAGAAACGTGTGAGCTCCGTGAAAGATGTAGTTCGTTTGAGCTGAAAAGTGACTGCCCTTACTTGAAACGAAATCTTGATTGTAGGAAGACAAAGAGCCTGGAATTTAACTCCATTTCTGAAGGGAAACACACAGCATAGTTCTCAATGATGGATCACACTCTGCTTTAGAGCAAGAAGCACGTTCTTGCTTTCTAGAGTCTCTAATACAGCAGCAAACTTGAGTGTGCTCAGAACAGAAGAAACGGTGTTTCCTACACATATGGACCATATCTAGTTCTACTCTGCTTCTGAAACTGAAACAAACCACAGGTACTCTAACATCCAATGCTTGGCAGTTAAGATGAGAAACGTGTGAGCTTCGTGAACGATGTAGTTCGTTTGAGCTGTAACTTAACTGCCCTTATCTGAAACGATGTAGTGATTGTAGGAAGACACAGAGCCTGGGATTTAACTCCATTTCTGAAGTGAAACAGACAGCAGAGTTCTCATCCATGGATCACACTCTGCTTTAGAGAAAGAAGCACGCTCTTGCTTCCTAGAGTCTCTAATACAGCAGGAAAATTTAGTGTGCTCAGAACAAATGAACGGTGTTTCCTACACATACAGACCATATCTAGTTCAACTCTGCTTCTGAAACTGAAACAAACCACAGGTCCTCTAACATCCAATGCTTGTCAGTTAAGATGAGAAACGTGTGAGCTTCGTGAACGATGTAGTTCGTTTGAGCTGAATAGTGACTGCCCTTACTTGAAAAGAAATCTTGCTTGTAGAAAGACTCAGAGCCTGGGATTTAACTCCATTTCTGCATGGAAACACACAGCAGAGTTTTCATCCATTGATCACACTCTGCTTTAGAGCAAGAAGCACGCTCTTGCTTTCCAGAGTCTCTAAGACAGCAGGAAACGTGAGTGTGATGAGAACAAAAGAACGGTGTTTGCTACACATATGGACCATATCTAGTTCAATTCTGCTTCTGAAACTGAAACAAACCACAGGTCCTATAACATCCAATGCTTGTCTGTTAAGATGAGAAACGTGTGAGCTTCTGGAACGAAGTAGTCCATTTAAGCTGTAAAGTAACTGCCCTTACCTGAAACGAAGTCTTGCTTGTAGGAAGACTCAGAGCCTGGGATTTAACTCCATTTCTGAAGGGAAACACACAGCATAGTTCTCATCGATGGATCCCACTCTGCTTCAGAGCAAGAAGGACGCTCTTGCTTTCTAGATTCTCTAATACAGCAGGAAACATGAGTGTGCTCAGAACAAATGAACGGTGTTTCCTACACATACGGACCATATCTAGTCCAACTCTGCTGCTGAAACTGATGCAAAGCACTGGTAATCTAACATCCAATGCTTGGCAGTTAAGATGAGAAACGTGTGAGCTTCGTGAACGATGTAGTTCGTTTGAGCTGAAAAGTGACTGCCCTTACTTGAAATGAAATCTTGCTTGTAGAAAGACTCAGAGCCTGGCATTTAACTCCATTTCTGCATGGAAACACAAAGCAGAGTTCTCATCCATTGATCACACTCTGCTTTAGAGCAAGAAGCACGCTCTTGCTTTCCAGAGTCTCTAAGACTGCAGGAAACGTGAGTGTGATGAGAACAAAAGAACGGTGTCCTACACTTACGGACCATATCTAGTTCAACTCTACTTCTGAAACTGAAACAAACCACAGGTCCTCTAACATCCAATGCTTGTCTGTTAAGATGAGAAACGTGTGAGCTTCTGGAACGATGTACTCCATTTAAGCTGTAAAGTAACTGCCCTTACCTGAAACGAAGTCTTGCTTGTAGGAAGACTCAGAGCCTGGTATTTAACTCCATTGCTGAAGGGAAACACACAGCACTGTCTCATATATAGATCCCACACTGCTTTAGAGCAAGAAGCATGCTCTTGCTTTCTAGATTCTCTAATACAGCAGGAAACGTGAGTGTGCTCAGAACAAATGAACGGTGTTTCCTACACATACGGACCGTATGTAGTCCAACTCTGCTGCTGAAACTGATGCAAAGCACTGGTCATCTAACATCCAATGCTTGTCAGTTAAGATGAGAAACGTGTGAGCTCAGTGAAAGATGTAGTTCGTTTGAGCTGAAAAGTGAATGCCCTTACTTGAAACGAAATCTTGATTGTAGGAAGACAAAGAGCCTGGAATTTAACTCCATTCCTGAAGGGAAACACACAGCCTAGTTCTCAACGATGGATCACACTCTGCTTTAGAGCAAGAAGCACGTTCTTGCTTTCTACAGTCTCTAATACAGCAGGAAACATGAGTGTGCTCAGAACAAAAGAAACGGTGTTTCCTACACATACAGACCATATCTAGTTCAACTCTGCTTCTGAAAATGAAACAAACCACAGGTCCTCTAACATCCAATGCTTGTCAGTTAAGATGAGAAACGTGTGAGCTTCGTGAATGATGTAGTTCGTTTGAGCTGAATAGTGACTGACCTTACTTGAAAAGAAATCTTGCATGTAGAAAGACTCAGAGCCTGGGATTTAACTCCATTTCTGCAGGGAAACACACAGCAGAGTTCTCATCCATTGATCACACTCTGCTTTAGAGCAAGAAGCACGCTCTTGCTTTCCAGAGTCTCTAAGACAGCAGGAAACATGAGAGTGATGAGAACAAAAGAACGGTGTTTCCTACACATATGGACCATATCTAGTTCAATTCTGCTTCTGAAACTGAAACAAACCACAGGTCCTCTAACATCCAATGCTTGTCTGTTAAGATGAGAAACGTGTGAGCTTCTGGAACGATGGAGTCCATTTAAGATGTAAAGTAACTGCCCTTACCTGAAACGAAGTCTTGCTTGTAGGAAGACTCAGAGCCTGGGATTTAACTCCATTTCTGAAGGGAAACACACATCATAGTTCTCATCCATGGATCCCACTCTGCTTTAGAGCAAGAAGCACGCTCTTGCTTTCTAGATTCTCTAATACAGCAGGAAACATGAGTGTGCTCAGAACAAATGAACGGTGTTTCCTACACATACGGATCATATCTAGTCCAACTCTGCTGCTGAAACTGATGCAAAGCACTGGTCATCTAACATCCAATGCTTGTCAGTTAAGATGAGAAACGTGTGAGCTCCGTGAAAGATGTAGTTCGTTTGAGCTGAAAAGTGACTGCCCTTACTTGAAACGAAATCTTGATTGTAGGAAGAAAAAGAGCCTGGAATTTAACTCCATTTCTGAAGGGAAACACACAGCATAGTTCTCAATGATGGATCACACTCTGCTTTAGAGCAAGAGGCACGTTCTTGCTTTCTAGAGTCTCTAATACAGCAGCAAACTTGAGTGTGCTCAGAACAGAAGAAACGGTGTTTCCTACACATATGGACCATATCTAGTTCAACTCTACTTCTGAAACTGAAACAAACCACAGGTGCTCTAACATCCAATGCTTGGCAGTTAAGATGAGAAACATGTGAGCTTCGTGAACGATGTAGTTCGTTTGAGCTGTAACTTAACTGCCCTTATCTGAAACGATGTAGTGATTGTAGGAAGACACAGAGCCTGGGATTTAACTACATTTCTGATGTGAAACAGACAGCAGAGTTCTCATCCATGGATCACACTCTGCTTTAGAGAAAGAAGCACGCTCTTGCTTTCTAGAGTCTCTAATACAGCAGGAAAATTTAGTGTGCTCAGAACAAATGAACGGTGTTTCCTACACATACAGACCATATCTAGTTCAACTCTGCTTCTGAAACTGAAACAAACCACATGTCCTCTAACATCCAATGCTTGTCAGTTAAGATGAGAAACGTTTGAGCTTAGAGAACCATGTAGTTCGTTTGAGCTGTAAACTAACTGCCCATACCTGAAACGAAGTCTGGCTTGTAGGAAGACTCAGAGCCTGGGATTTAACTCAATTTCTGAAGTGAAACACACAGCACAGAATCATATATAGATCCCACACTGCTATAGAGCAAGAAGCACCCTCTTGCTTTCTAGATTCTCCAATACAGCAGGAAACGTTAGTGTGCTCAGAACAAATGAACGGTGTTTCCTACACATACGGACCATATCTAGTCCAAATCTGTTGCTGAAACTGATGCAAAGCACTGGTCATCTAACATCCAATGCTTGTCAGTTAAGATGAGAAACGTGTGAGCTTCGTGAACGATGTAGTTCGTTTGAGCTGAAAAGTGACTGCCCTTACTTGAAACGAAATCTTGCTTGTAGAAAGACCCAGAGCCTGGGATTTAACTCCATTTCTGCATGGAACACACAGCAGAGTTCTCATCCATTGATAACACTCTGCTTTAGAGCAAGAAGCACTCTCTAGCTTTCCAGAGTCTGTAAGACAGCAGGATATGTGAGTGTGATGAGAACAAAAGAACGGTGTTTCCTACACATACGGACCATATCTAGTTCAACTCTGCTTCTGAAACTGAAAGAACCACAGGTCCTCTAAATCCAATGCTTGTCTGTTAAGATGAGAAACGTGTGAGCTTCTGGAACGATGTATTCCATTTGAGCTGTAAAGTACCTGACCTTACCTGAAACGAAGTCTGCTTGTAGGAACACTCAGAGCCTGGAATTTAACTCCATTTCTGTAGTGAAACACACAGCACAGTCTCATATATAGATCCCACTCTGCTTTAGAGCAAGTAGCATGCTCTTGCTTTCCAGATTCTCTAATACAGCAGGAAACGTGAGTGTGCTCAGAACAAATGAATGGTGTTTCCTACACATACGGACCGTATGTAGTCCAACTCTGCTGCTGAAACTGATGCAAAGCACTGGTCATCTAACATCCAATGCTTGTCAGTTAAGATGAGAAACGTGTGAGCTCCGTGAAAGATGTAGTTCGTTTGAGCTGAAAAGTGACTGCCCTTACTTGAAACGAAATCTTGATTGTAGGAAGACAAAGAGCCTGGAATTTAACTCCATTTCTGAAGGGAAACACACAGCAGTTCTCAACGATGGATCACACTCTGCTTTAGAGCAAGAAGCACGTTCTTGCTTTCTAGAGTCTCTAATACAGCAGGAAACTTGAGTGTGCTCAGAACAAAAGAAACTGTGTTTCCTACACATACGGACCATATCTAGTTCAACTCTGCTTCTGAAATTGAAACAAACAACAGGTCCTCTAACATCCAATGCTTGGCAGTTAAGATGAGAAACGTGTGAGCTTCGTGAACGATGTAGTTCCTTTGAGCTGAATAGTGACTGCCCTTACTTGAAAAGAAATCTTGCTTGTAGAAAGACTCAGAGCCGGGGATTTAACTCCATTTCTGCATGGAAACACACAGCAGAGTTCTCATCCATTGATCACACTCTGCTTTAGAGCAAGAAGCACGCTCTTGCTTTCCAGAGTATCTAAGACAGCAGGAAACGTGAGTGTGATGAGAACAAAAGAACGGTGTTTCCTACACATATGGACCATATCTAGTTCAATTCTGCTTCTGAAACTGAAACAAACCACACGTCCTCTAACATCCAATGCTTGTCTGTTAAGATGAGAAACGTGTGAGCTTCTGGAACGATGTAGTCCATTTAAGCTGTAAAGTAACTGCCCTTACCTGAAACGAAGTCTTGCTTGTAGGAAGACTCAGAGCCTGGGATTTAACTCCATTTCTGAAGTGAAACACACAGCACAGTCTCATATATAGATCCCACTCTGCTTTAGAGCAAGAAGCACGCTCTTGCTTTCTAGATTCTCTAATACAGCAGGAAACGTGAGTGTGCTCAGAACAAATGAACGGTGTTTCCTACACATACGGACCATATGTAGTCCAACTCTGCTGCTGAAACTGAAACAAACCACAGGTCCTCTAACATCCAATGCTTGGCAGTTAAGATGAGAAACGTGTGAGCTTCGTGGACGATGTAGTTCGTTTGAGCTGTAACTTAACTGCCCTTATCTGAAACGATGTAGTGATTGTAGGAAGACACAGAGCCTGGGATTTAACTCCATTTCTGAAGTGAAACAGACAGCAGAGTTCTCATCCATGGATCACACTCTGCTTTAGAGAAAGAAGCACGCTCTTGCTTTCTAGAGTCTCTAATACAGCAGGAAAATTTAGTGTGCTCAGAACAAATGAACGGTGTTTCCTACACATACAGACCATATCTAGTTCAACTCTGCTTCTGAAACTGAAACAAACCACATGTCCTCTAACATCCAATGCTTGTCAGTTAAGATGAGAAACGTTTGAGCTTCGTGAACGATGTAGTTTGTTTGAGCTGTAAACTAACTGCCCTTACCTGAAACGAAGTCTGGCTTGTAGGAAGACTCAGAGCCTGGGATTTAACTCCATTTCCGAAGTGAAACACACAGCACAGTCTCATATATAGATCCCACACTGCTTTAGAGCAAGAAGCACCCTCTTGCTTTCTAGATTCCCCAATACAGCAGGAAACGTTAGTGTGCTCAGAACAAATGAACGGTGTTTCCTACACATTCGGACCATATCTAGTCCAACTCTGTTGCTGAAACTGATGCAAAGCACTGGTCATCTAACATCCAATGCTTGTCAGTTAAGATGAGAAACGTGTGAGCTTCGTGAACGATGTAGTTCATTTGAGCTGAAAAGTTACTGCCCTTACTTCAAACGAAATCTTGCTTGTAGAAAGACTCAGAGCCTGGGATTTAACTCCATTTCTGCATGGAAACACACAGCAGAGTTCTCATCCATTGATCACACTCTGCTTTAGAGCAAGAAGCACGCTCTTGCTTTCCAGAGTCTTAAGACAGCAGGAAACGTGGGTGTGATGAGAACAAAAGAACGGTGTTTCCTACACATATGGACCATATCTAGTTCAATTCTGCTTCTGAAACTGAAACAAACCACAGGTCCTCTATCATCCAATGCTTGTCTGTTAAGATGAGAAACGTGTGAGCTTCTGGAACGATGTAGTCCATTTAAGCTGTAAAGTAACTGCCCTTACCTGAAACGAAGTCTTGCTTGTAGGAAGACTCAGAGCCTGGGATTTAACTCCATTTCTGATGGGAAACACACAGCATAGTTCTCATCCATGGATCCCACTCTGCTTTAGAGCAAGAAGCACGCTCTTGCTTTCTAGATTCTCTAATACAGCAGGAAACATGAGTATGCTCAGAACAAATGAACGGTGTTTCCTACACATACGGACCATATCTAGTCCAACTCTGCTGCTGAAACTGATGCAAAGCACTGGTCATCTAACATCCAATGCTTGTCAGTTAAGATGAGAAACGTGTGAGCTCCATGAAAGATGTAGTTCGTTTGAGCTGAAAAGTGACTGCCCTTACTTGAAACGAAATCTTGATTGTAGGAAGACAAAGAGCCTGGAATTTAACTCCATTTCTGAAGGGAAACACACAGCATAGTTCTCAATGATGGATCACACTCTGCTTTAGAGCAAGAAGCACGTTCTTGCTTTCTAGAGTCTCTAATACAGCAGCAAACTTGAGTGTGCTCAGAACAGAAGAAACGGTGTTTCCTACACATATGGACCATATCTAGTTCTACTCTGCTTCTGAAACTGAAACAAACCACAGGTACTCTAACATCCAATGCTTGGCAGTTAAGATGAGAAACGTGTGAGCTTCGTGAACGATGTAGTTCGTTTGAGCTGTAACTTAACTGCCCTTATCTGAAACGATGTAGTGATTGTAGGAAGACACAGAGCCTGGGATTTAACTACATTTCTGAAGTGAAACAGACAGCAGAGTTCTCATCCATGGATCACACTCTGCTTTAGAGAAAGAAGCACGCTCTTGCTTTCTAGAGTCTCTAATACAGCAGTAAAATTTAGTGTGCTCAGAACAAATGAACGGTGTTTCCTACACATACAGACCATATCTAGTTCAACTCTGCTTCTGAAACTGAAACAAACCACAGGTCCTCTAACATCCAATGCTTGTCATTTAAGATGAGAAACGTTTGAGCTTAGTGAACCATGTAGTTCGTTTGAGCTGTAAACTAACTGCCCTTACCTGAAACGAAGTCTGGCTTGTAGGAAGACTCAGAGCCTGGGATTTAACTCCATTTCTGAAGTGAAACACACAGCACAGTCTCATATATAGATCCCACACTGCTTTAGAGCAAGAAGCACCCTCTTGCTTTCTAGATTCTCCAATACAGCAGGAAACGTTAGTGTGCTCAGAAAAAATGAACGGTGTTTCCTACACATACGGACCATATCTAGTCCAACTCTGTTGCTGAAACTGATGCAAAGCACTGGTCATCTAACATCCAATGCTTGTCAGTTAAGATGAGAAACGTGTGAGCTTCGTGAACGATGTAGTTCGTTTGAGCAGAAAAGTGACTGCCCTTACTTGAAACGAAATCTTGCTTGTAGAAAGACCCAGAGCCTGGGATTTAACTCCATTTCTGCATGGAACACACAGCAGAGTTCTCATCCATTGATAATACTCTGCTTTAGAGCAAGAAGCACTCTCTAGCTTTCCAGAGTCTGTAAGACAGCAGGATACATGAGTGTGATGAGAACAAAAGAACGGTGTTTCCTACACATATGGACCATATCTAGTTCAACTCTGCTTCTGAAACTGAAAGAACCACAGGTCCTCTAAATCCAATGCTTGTATGTTAAAATGAGAAACGTGTGAGCTTCTGGAACGATGTATTCCTTTTGAGCTGTAAAGTAACTGCCCTTACCTGAAACAAAGTCTGCTTGTAGGAACACTCAGAGCCTGGAATTTAACTCCATTTCTGTAGTGAAACACACAGCACAGTCTCATATATAGATCCCACTCTGCTTTAGAGCAAGAAGCATGCTCTTGCTTTCTAGATTCTCTAATACAGCAGGAACGTGAGTGTGCTCAGAACAAATGAACGGTGTTTCCTACACATACGGACCGTATGTAGTCCAACTCTGCTGCTGAAACTGATGCAAAGCACTGGTCATCTAACATACAATGCTTGTCAGTTAAGATGAGAAACGTGTGAGCTCCGTGAAAGATATAGTTCGTTTGAGCTGAAAAGTGACTGCCCTTACTTGAAACGAAATCTTGATTGTAGGAAGACAAAGAGCCTGGAATTTAACTCCATTTCTGAAGGGAAACACACAGCATAGTTCTCAATGATGGATCACACTCTGCTTTAGAGCAAGAAGCACGTTCTTGCTTTCTAGAGTCTCTAATACAGCAGCAAACTTGAGTGTGCTCAGAACAGAAGAAACGGTGTTTCCTACACATATGGACCATATCTAGTTCTACTCTGCTTCTGAAACTGAAACAAACCACAGGTACTCTAACATCCAATGCTTGGCAGTTAAGATGAGAAACGTGTGAGCTTCGTGAACGATGTAGTTCGTTTGAGCTGTAACTTAACTGCCCTTATCTGAAACGATGTAGTGATTGTAGGAAGACACAGAGCCTGGGATTTAACTCCATTTCTGAAGTGAAACAGACAGCAGAGTTCTCATCCATGGATCACACTCTGCTTTAGAGAAAGAAGCACGCTCTTGCTTCCTAGAGTCTCTAATACAGCAGGAAAATTTAGTGTGCTCAGAACAAATGAACGGTGTTTCCTACACATACAGACCATATCTAGTTCAACTCTGCTTCTGAAACTGAAACAAACCACAGGTCCTCTAACATCCAATGCTTGTCAGTTAAGATGAGAAACGTGTGAGCTTCGTGAACGATGTAGTTCGTTTGAGCTGAATAGTGACTGCCCTTACTTGAAAAGAAATCTTGCTTGTAGAAAGACTCAGAGCCTGGGATTTAACTCCATTTCTGCATGGAAACACACAGCAGAGTTTTCATCCATTGATCACACTCTGCTTTAGAGCAAGAAGCACGCTCTTGCTTTCCAGAGTCTCTAAGACAGCAGGAAACGTGAGTGTGATGAGAACAAAAGAACGGTGTTTGCTACACATATGGACCATATCTAGTTCAATTCTGCTTCTGAAACTGAAACAAACCACAGGTCCTATAACATCCAATGCTTGTCTGTTAAGATGAGAAACGTGTGAGCTTCTGGAACGAAGTAGTCCATTTAAGCTGTAAAGTAACTGCCCTTACCTGAAACGAAGTCTTGCTTGTAGGAAGACTCAGAGCCTGGTATTTAACTCCATTTCTGAAGGGAAACACACAGCACAGTCTCATATATAGATCCCACTCTGCTTTAGAGCAAGAAGCACGCTCTTGCTTTCTAGATTCTCTAATACAGCAGGAAACGTGAGTGTGCTCAGAACAAATGAACGGTGTTTCCTACACATACGGACCATATGTAGTCCAACTCTGCTGCTGAAACTGAAACAAACCACAGGTCCTCTAACATCCAATGCTTGGCAGTTAAGATGAGAAACGTGTGAGCTTCGTGGACGATGTAGTTCGTTTGAGCTGTAACTTAACTGCCCTTATCTGAAACGATGTAGTGATTGTAGGAAGACACAGAGCCTGGGATTTAACTCCATTTCTGAAGTGAAACAGACAGCAGAGTTCTCATCCATGGATCACACTCTGCTTTAGAGAAAGAAGCACGCTCTTGCTTTCTAGAGTCTCTAATACAGCAGGAAAATTTAGTGTGCTCAGAACAAATGAACGGTGTTTCCTACACATACAGACCATATCTAGTTCAACTCTGCTTCTGAAACTGAAACAAACCACATGTCCTCTAACATCCAATGCTTGTCAGTTAAGATGAGAAACGTTTGAGCTTCGTGAACGATGTAGTTTGTTTGAGCTGTAAACTAACTGCCCTTACCTGAAACGAAGTCTGGCTTGTAGGAAGACTCAGAGCCTGGGATTTAACTCCATTTCCGAAGTGAAACACACAGCACAGTCTCATATATAGATCCCACACTGCTTTAGAGCAAGAAGCACCCTCTTGCTTTCTAGATTCCCCAATACAGCAGGAAACGTTAGTGTGCTCAGAACAAATGAACGGTGTTTCCTACACATACAGACCATATCTAGTCCAACTCTGTTGCTGAAACTGATGCAAAGCACTGGTCATCTAACATCCAATGCTTGTCAGTTAAGATGAGAAACGTGTGAGCTTCGTGAACGATGTAGTTCATTTGAGCTGAAAAGTTACTGCCCTTACTTCAAACGAAATCTTGCTTGTAGAAAGACTCAGAGCCTGGGATTTAACTCCATTTCTGCATGGAAACACACAGCAGAGTTCTCATCCATTGATCACACTCTGCTTTAGAGCAAGAAGCACGCTCTTGCTTTCCAGAGTCTTAAGACAGCAGGAAACGTGGGTGTGATGAGAACAAAAGAACGGTGTTTCCTACACATATGGACCATATCTAGTTCAATTCTGCTTCTGAAACTGAAACAAACCACAGGTCCTCTATCATCCAATGCTTGTCTGTTAAGATGAGAAACGTGTGAGCTTCTGGAACGATGTAGTCCATTTAAGCTGTAAAGTAACTGCCCTTACCTGAAACGAAGTCTTGCTTGTAGGAAGACTCAGAGCCTGGGATTTAACTCCATTTCTGATGGGAAACACACAGCATAGTTCTCATCCATGGATCCCACTCTGCTTTAGAGCAAGAAGCACGCTCTTGCTTTCTAGATTCTCTAATACAGCAGGAAACATGAGTATGCTCAGAACAAATGAACGGTGTTTCCTACACATACGGACCATATCTAGTCCAACTCTGCTGCTGAAACTGATGCAAAGCACTGGTCATCTAACATCCAATGCTTGTCAGTTAAGATGAGAAACGTGTGAGCTCCATGAAAGATGTAGTTCGTTTGAGCTGAAAAGTGACTGCCCTTACTTGAAACGAAATCTTGATTGTAGGAAGACAAAGAGCCTGGAATTTAACTCCATTTCTGAAGGGAAACACACAGCATAGTTCTCAATGATGGATCACACTCTGCTTTAGAGCAAGAAGCACGTTCTTGCTTTCTAGAGTCTCTAATACAGCAGCAAACTTGAGTGTGCTCAGAACAGAAGAAACGGTGTTTCCTACACATATGGACCATATCTAGTTCTACTCTGCTTCTGAAACTGAAACAAACCACAGGTACTCTAACATCCAATGCTTGGCAGTTAAGATGAGAAACGTGTGAGCTTCGTGAACGATGTAGTTCGTTTGAGCTGTAACTTAACTGCCCTTATCTGAAACGATGTAGTGATTGTAGGAAGACACAGAGCCTGGGATTTAACTACATTTCTGAAGTGAAACAGACAGCAGAGTTCTCATCCATGGATCACACTCTGCTTTAGAGAAAGAAGCACGCTCTTGCTTTCTAGAGTCTCTAATACAGCAGTAAAATTTAGTGTGCTCAGAACAAATGAACGGTGTTTCCTACACATACAGACCATATCTAGTTCAACTCTGCTTCTGAAACTGAAACAAACCACAGGTCCTCTAACATCCAATGCTTGTCATTTAAGATGAGAAACGTTTGAGCTTAGTGAACCATGTAGTTCGTTTGAGCTGTAAACTAACTGCCCTTACCTGAAACGAAGTCTGGCTTGTAGGAAGACTCAGAGCCTGGGATTTAACTCCATTTCTGAAGTGAAACACACAGCACAGTCTCATATATAGATCCCACACTGCTTTAGAGCAAGAAGCACCCTCTTGCTTTCTAGATTCTCCAATACAGCAGGAAACGTTAGTGTGCTCAGAAAAAATGAACGGTGTTTCCTACACATACGGACCATATCTAGTCCAACTCTGTTGCTGAAACTGATGCAAAGCACTGGTCATCTAACATCCAATGCTTGTCAGTTAAGATGAGAAACGTGTGAGCTTCGTGAACGATGTAGTTCGTTTGAGCTGAAAAGTGACTGCCCTTACTTGAAACGAAATCTTGCTTGTAGAAAGACCCAGAGCCTGGGATTTAACTCCATTTCTGCATGGAACACACAGCAGAGTTCTCATCCATTGATAATACTCTGCTTTAGAGCAAGAAGCACTCTCTAGCTTTCCAGAGTCTGTAAGACAGCAGGATACATGAGTGTGATGAGAACAAAAGAACGGTGTTTCCTACACATATGGACCATATCTAGTTCAACTCTGCTTCTGAAACTGAAAGAACCACAGGTCCTCTAAATCCAATGCTTGTATGTTAAAATGAGAAACGTGTGAGCTTCTGGAACGATGTATTCCTTTTGAGCTGTAAAGTAACTGCCCTTACCTGAAACAAAGTCTGCTTGTAGGAACACTCAGAGCCTGGAATTTAACTCCATTTCTGTAGTGAAACACACAGCACAGTCTCATATATAGATCCCACTCTGCTTTAGAGCAAGAAGCATGCTCTTGCTTTCTAGATTCTCTAATACAGCAGGAACGTGAGTGTGCTCAGAACAAATGAACGGTGTTTCCTACACATACGGACCGTATGTAGTCCAACTCTGCTGCTGAAACTGATGCAAAGCACTGGTCATCTAACATACAATGCTTGTCAGTTAAGATGAGAAACGTGTGAGCTCCGTGAAAGATATAGTTCGTTTGAGCTGAAAAGTGACTGCCCTTACTTGAAACGAAATCTTGATTGTAGGAAGACAAAGAGCCTGGAATTTAACTCCATTTCTGAAGGGAAACACACAGCATAGTTCTCAATGATGGATCACACTCTGCTTTAGAGCAAGAAGCACGTTCTTGCTTTCTAGAGTCTCTAATACAGCAGCAAACTTGAGTGTGCTCAGAACAGAAGAAACGGTGTTTCCTACACATATGGACCATATCTAGTTCTACTCTGCTTCTGAAACTGAAACAAACCACAGGTACTCTAACATCCAATGCTTGGCAGTTAAGATGAGAAACGTGTGAGCTTCGTGAACGATGTAGTTCGTTTGAGCTGTAACTTAACTGCCCTTATCTGAAACGATGTAGTGATTGTAGGAAGACACAGAGCCTGGGATTTAACTCCATTTCTGAAGTGAAACAGACAGCAGAGTTCTCATCCATGGATCACACTCTGCTTTAGAGAAAGAAGCACGCTCTTGCTTCCTAGAGTCTCTAATACAGCAGGAAAATTTAGTGTGCTCAGAACAAATGAACGGTGTTTCCTACACATACAGACCATATCTAGTTCAAATCTGCTTCTGATACTGAAACAAACCACAGGTCCTCTAACATCCAATGCTTGTCAGTTAAGATGAGAAACGTGTGAGCTTCGTGAACGATGTAGTTCGTTTGAGCTGAATAGTGACTGCCCTTACTTGAAAAGAAATCTTGCTTGTAGAAAGACTCAGAGCCTGGGATTTAACTCCATTTCTGCATGGAAACACACAGCAGAGTTTTCATCCATTGATCACACTCTGCTTTAGAGCAAGAAGCACGCTCTTGCTTTCCAGAGTCTCTAAGACAGCAGGAAACGTGAGTGTGATGAGAACAAAAGAACGGTGTTTGCTACACATATGGACCATATCTAGTTCAATTCTGCTTCTGAAACTGAAACAAACCACAGGTCCTATAACATCCAATGCTTGTCTGTTAAGATGAGAAACGTGTGAGCTTCTGGAACGAAGTAGTCCATTTAAGCTGTAAAGTAACTGCCCTTACCTGAAACGAAGTCTTGCTTGTAGGAAGACTCAGAGCCTGGGATTTAACTCCATTTCTGAAGGGAAACACACAGCATAGTTCTCATCGATGGATCCCACTCTGCTTTAGAGCAAGAAGGACGCTCTTGCTTTCTAGATTCTCTAATACAGCAGGAAACATGAGTGTGCTCAGAACAAATGAACGGTGTTTCCTACACATACGGACCATATCTAGTCCAACTCTGCTGCTGAAACTGATACAAAGCACTGGTAATCTAACATCCAATGCTTGGCAGTTAAGATGAGAAACGTGTGAGCTTCGTGAACGATGTAGTTCGTTTGAGCTGAAAAGTGACTGCCCTTACTTGAAATGAAATCTTGCTTGTAGAAAGACTCAGAGCCTGGCATTTAACTCCATTTCTGCATGGAAACACAAAGCAGAGTTCTCATCCATTGATCACACTCTGCTTTAGAGCAAGAAGCACGCTCTTGCTTTCCAGAGTCTCTAAGACAGCAGGAAACGTGAGTGTGATGAGAACAAAAGAACGGTGTCCTACACTTACGGACCATATCTAGTTCAACTCTACTTCTGAAACTGAAACAAACCACAGGTCCTCTAACATCCAATGCTTGTCTGTTAAGATGAGAAACGTGTGAGCTTCTGGAACGATGTACTCCATTTAAGCTGTAAAGTAACTGCCCTTACCTGAAACGAAGTCTTGCTTGTAGGAAGACTCAGAGCCTGGGATTTAACTCCATTTCTGAAGGGAAACACACAGCACAGTCTCATATATAGATCCCACTCTGCTTTAGAGCAAGAAGCACGCTCTTGCTTTCTAGATTCTCTAATACAGCAGGAAACGTGAGTGTGCTCAGAACAAATGAACGGTGTTTCCTACACATACGGACCATATGTAGTCCAACTCTGTTGCTGAAACTGATGCAAAGCACTGGTCATCTAACATCCAATGCTTGTCAGTTAAGATGAGAAACGTGTGAGCTCCGTGAAAGATGTAGTTCGTTTGAGCTGAAAAGTGACTGCCCTTACTTGAAACGAAATCTTGATTGTAGGAAGACAAAAGAGCCTGGAATTTAACTCCATTTCTGAAGGGAAACACACAGCCTAGTTCTCAACGATGGATCACACTCTGCTTTAGAGCAAGAAGCACGTTCTTGCTTTCTACAGTCTCTAATACAGCAGGAAACTTGAGTGTGCTCAGAACAAAAGAAACGGTGTTTCCTACACATACGGACAATATCTAGTTCAATTCTGCTTCTGAAAATGAAACAAACCACAGGTCCTCTAACATCCAATGCTTGGCAGTTAAGATGAGAAACGTGTGAGCTTCGTGAACGATGTAGTTCTTTTGAGCTGAATAGTGACTGACCTTACTTGAAAAGAAATCTTGCTTGTAGAAAGACTCAGACCCTGGGATTTAACTCCATTTCTGTATGGAAACACACAGCAGAGTTCTCATCCATTGATCACACTCTGCTTTAGAGCAAGAAGCACGCTCTTGCTTTCCAGAGTCTCTAAGACACAGGAAACGTGAGTGTGATGAGAACAAAAGAACGGTGTTTCCTACATATATGGACCATATCTAGTTCAAATCTGCTTCTGAAACTGAAACAAACCACAGGTCCTCTAACATCCAATGCTTGTCTGTTAAGATGAGAAACGTGTGAGCTTCTGGAACGATGTAGTCCATTTAAGCTGTAAAGTAACTGCCCTTACCTGAAACGAAGTCTTGCTTGTAGGAAGACTCAGAGCCTGGGATTTAACTCCATTTCTGAAGGGAAACACACAGCATAATTCTCATCCATGGATCACACTCTGCTTTAGAGAAAGAAGCACGCTCTTGCTTTCTAGAGTCTCTAATACAGCAGGAAAATTTAGTGTGCTCAGAACAAATGAACGGTGTTTGCTACACATACAGACCATATCTAGTTCAACTCTGCTTCTGAAACTGAAACAAACCACATGTCCTCTAACATCCAATGCTTGTCAGTTAAGATGAGAAACGTTTGAGCTTCGTGAACGATGTAGTTCGTTTCAGCTGTAAACTAACTGCCCTTACCTGAAACGAAGTCTGGCTTGTAGGAAGACTCAGAGCCTGGGATTTAACTCCATTTCTGAAGTGAAACACACAGCACAGTCTCATATATAGATCCCACACTGCTTTAGAGCAAGAAGCACCCTCTTGCTTTCTAGATTCTCCAATACAGCAGGAAATGTTAGTGTGCTCAGAACAAATGAACGGTGTTTCCTACACATACGGACCATATCTAGTCCAACTCTGTTGCTGAAACTGATGCAAAGCACTGGTCATCTAACATCCAATGCTTGTCAGTTAAGATGAGAAACGTGTGAGCTTCACGAACGATGTAGTTCGTTTGAGCTGAAAAGTTACTGCCCTTACTTGAAACGAAATCTTGCTTGTAGAAAGACTCAGAGCCTGGGATTTAACTCCATTTCTGCATGGAAACACACAGCAGAGTTCTCATCCATTGATAACACTCTGCTTTAGAGCAAGAAGCACGCTCTTGCTTTCCAGAGTCTGTAAGACAGCAGGATACGTGAGTGTGATGAGAACAAAAGAACGGTGTTTCCTACACATACGGACCATATCTAGTTCAACTCTGCTTCTGAAACTGAAAGAACCACAGGTCCTCTAAAACCAATGCTTGTCTGTTAAGATGAGAAACGTGTGAGCTTCTGGAATGATGTATTCCATTTGAGCTGTAAAGTAACTGCCCTTACCTGAAAAAAAGTCTGCTTGTAGGAACACTCAGAGCCTGGAATTTAACTCCATTTCTGTAGTGAAACACACAGCACAGTCTCATATATAGATCCCACTCTGCTTTAGAGCAAGAAGCATGCTCTTGCTTTCTAGATTCTCTAATACAGCAGGAAACGTGAGTGTGCTCAGAACAAATGAACGGTGTTTCCTACACATACGGACCATATGTAGTCCAACTCTGCTGCTGATACTGATGCAATTCACTGGTCATCTAACATCCAATGCTTGTCAGTTAAGATGAGAAACGTGTGAGCTCCGTGAAAGATGTAGTTCGTTTGAGCTGAAAAGTGACTGCCCTTACTTGAAACGAAATCTTGATTGTAGGAAGACAAAGAGACTGGAATTTAACTCCATTTCTGAAGGGAAACACACAGCATAGTTCTCAATGATGGATCACACTCTGCTTTAGAGCAAGAAGCACGTTCTTGCTTTCTAGAGTCTCTAATACAGCAGCAAACTTGAGTGTGCTCAGAACAGAAGAAACGGTGTTTCCTACACATATGGACCATATCTAGTTCTACTCTGCTTCTGAAACTGAAACAAACCACAGGTCCTCTAACATCCAATGCTTGGCAGTTAAGATGAGAAACGTGTGAGCTTCGTGAACTATGTAGTTCGTTTGAGCTGTAACTTAACTGCCCTTATCTGAAACGATGTAGTGAAGGTAGGAAGACACAGAGTCTGGGATTTAACTACATTTCTGAAGTGAAACAGACAGCAGAGTTCTCATCCATGGATCACACTCTGCTTTAGAGAAAGAAGCACGCTCTTGCTTTCTAGAGTCTCTAATACAGCAGTAAAATTTAGTGTGCTCAGAACAAATGAACGGTGTTTCCTACACATACAGACCATATCTAGTTCAACTCTGCTTCTGAAACTGAAACAAACCACATGTCCTCTAACATCCAATGCTTGTCAGTTAAGATGAGAAACGTTTGAGCTTAGTGAACCATGTAGTTCGTTTGAGCTGTAAACTAACTGCCCTTACCTGAAACGAAGTCTGGCTTGTAGGAAGACTCAGAGCCTGGGATTTAACTCCATTTCTGAAGTGAAACACACAGCACAGTCTCATATATAGATCCCACACTGCTTTAGAGCAAGAAGCACCCTCTTGCTTTCTAGATTCTCCAATACAGCAGGAAACGTTAGTGTGCTCAGAACAAATGAACGGTGTTTCCTACACATACGGACCATATCTAGTCCAACTCTGTTGCTGAAACTGATGCAAAACACTGGTCATCTAACATCCAATACTTGTCAGTTAAGATGAGAAACGTGTGAGCTTCGTGAACGATGTAGTTCGTTTGAGCTGAAAAGTGACTGCCCTTACTTGAAACGAAATCTTGCATGTAGAAAGACCCAGAGCCTGGGATTTAACTCCATTTCTGCATGGAACACACAGCAGAGTTCTCATCCATTGATAACACTCTGCTTTAGAGCAAGAAGCACTCTCTAGCTTTCCAAAGTCTGTAAGACAGCAGGATACGTGAGTGTGATGAGAACAAAAGAACTGTGTTTCGTACACATACGGACCATATCTAGTTCAACTCTGCTTCTGAAACTGAAAGAACCACAGGTCCTCTAAATCCAATGCTTGTATGTTAAGATGAGAAACGTGTGAGCTTCTGGAACGATGTATTCCATTTGAGCTGTAAAGTAACTGCCCTTACCTGAAACAAAGTCTGCTTGTAGGAACACTCAGAGCCTGGAATTTAACTCCATTTCTGTAGTGAAACACACAGCACAGTCTCATATATAGATCCCACTCTGCTTTAGAGCAAGAAGCACGTTCTTGCTTTCTACAGTCTCTAATACAGCAGGAAACTTGAGTGTGCTCAGAACAAAAGAAACGGTGTTTCCTACACATACGGACCATATCTAGTTCAATTCTGCTTCTGAAAATGAAACAAACAACAGGTCCTCTAATATCCAATGCTTGGCAGTTAAGATGAGAAACGTGTGAGCTTCGTGAACGATGTAGTTCGTTTGAGCTGAATAGTGACTGCCCTTACTTGAAAAGAAATCTTGCTTGTAGAAAGACTCAGAGCCTGGGATTTAACTCCATTTCTGCATGGAAACACACAGCAGAGTTCTCATCCATTAATCACACTCTGCTTTAGAGCAAGAAGCACGCTCTTGCTTCCCAGAGTCTCTAAGACAGCAGGAAACGTGAGTGTGATGAGAACAAAAGAACGGTGTTTGCTACACATATGGACCATATCTAGTTCAATTCTGCTTCTGAAACTGAAACAAACCACAGGTCCTCTAACATCCAATGCTTGTCTGTTAAGGTGAGAAACGTGTGAGCTTCTGGAATGAAGTAGTCCATTTAAGCTGTAAAGTAACTGCCCTTACCTGAAACGAAGTCTTGCTTGTAGGAAGACTCAGAGCCTGGGATTTAACTCCATTTCTGAAGGGAAACACACAGCATAGTTCTCATCCATGGATCCCACTCTGCTTTAGAGCAAGAAGGACCCTCTTGCTTTCTAGATTCTCTAATACAGCAGGAAACATGAGTGTGCTCAGAACAAATGAACGGTGTTTCCTACACATACGGACCATATCTAGTCCAACTCTGCTGCTGAAACTGATGCAAAGCACTGGTAATCTAACATCCAATGCTTGGCAGTTAAGATGAGAAACGTGTGAGCTTCGTGAACGATGTAGTTCGTTTGAGCTGAAAAGTGACTGCCCTTACTTAAAATGAAATCTTGCTTGTAGAAAGACTCAGAGCCTGGCATTTAACTCCATTTCTGCATGGAAACACACAGCAGAGTTCTCATCCATTGATCACACTCTGCTTTAGAGCAAGAAGCACGCTCTTGCTTTCCAGAGTCTCTAAGACAGCAGGAAATGTGAGTGTGATGAGAACAAAAGAACGGTGTCCTACACTTACGGACCATATCTAGTTCAACTCTACTTCTGAAACTGAAACAAACCACAGGTCCTCTAACATCCAATGCTTGTCTGTTAAGATGAGAAACGTGTGAGCTTCTGGAACGAAGTAGTCCATTTAAGCTGTAAAGTAACTGCCCTTACCTGAAACGAAGTCTTGCTTGTAGGAAGACTCAGAGCCTGGGATTTAACTCCATTTCTGAAGTGAAACACACAGCACAGTCTCATATATAGATCCCACTCTGCTTTAGAGCAAGAAGCACGCTCTTGCTTTCTAGATTCTCTAATACAGCAGGAAACGTGAGTGTGCTCAGAACAAATGAACGGTGTTTCCTACACATACGGACCATATGTAGTCCAACTCTGCTGCTGAAACTGATGCAAAGCACTGGTCATCTAACATCCAATGCTTGTCAGTTAAGATGAGAAACGTGTGAGCTCCGTGAAAGATGTAGTTCGTTTGAGCTGAAAAGTGACTGCCATTACTTGAAACGAAATCTTGATTGTAGGAAGACAAAAGAGCCTGGAATTTAACTCCATTTCTGAAGGGAAACACACAGCCTAGTTCTCAACGATGGATCACACTCTGCTTTAGAGCAAGAAGCACGTTCTTGCTTTCTACAGTCTCTAATACAGCAGGAAACTTGAGTGTGCTCAGAACAAAAGAAACGGTGTTTCCTACACATACGGACCATATCTAGTTCAATTCTGCTTCTGAAAATGAAACAAACCACAGGTCCTCTAACATCCAATGCTTGGCAGTTAAGATGAGAAACTTGTGAGCTTCGTGAACGATGTAGTTCGTTTGAGCTGAATAGTGACTGACCTTACTTGAAAAGAAATCTTGCTTGTAGAAAGACTCAGAGCCTGGGATTTAACTCCATTTCTGCATGGAAACACACAGCAGAGTTCTCATCCATTGATCACACTCTGCTTTAGAGCAAGAAGCACGCTCTTGCTTTCCAGAGTCTCTAAGACAGCAGGAAACGTGAGTGTGATGAGAACAAAAGAACGGTGTTTCCTACATATATGGACCATATCTAGTTCAAATCTGCTTCTGAAACTGAAACAAACCACAGGTCCTCTAACATCCAATGCTTGTCTGTTAAGATGAGAAACGTGTGAGCTTCTGGAACGATGTAGTCCATTTAAGCTGTAAAGTAACTGCCCTTACCTGAAACGAAGTCTTGCTTGTAGGAAGACTCAGAGCCTGGGATTTAACTACATTTCTGAAGTGAAACAGACAGCAGAGTTCTCATCCATGGATCACACTCTGCTTTAGAGAAAGAAGCACGCTCTTGCTTTCTAGAGTCTCTAATACAGCAGTAAAATTTAGTGTGCTCAGAACAAATGAACGGTGTTTCCTACACATACAGACCATATCTAGTTCAACTCTGCTTCTGAAACTGAAACAAACCACATGTCCTCTAACATCCAATGCTTGTCAGTTAAGATGAGAAACGTTTGAGCTTAGTGAACCATGTAGTTCGTTTGAGCTGTAAACTAACTGCCCTTACCTGAAACGAAGTCTGGCTTGTAGGAAGACTCAGAGCCTGGGATTTAACTCCATTTCTGAAGTGAAACACACAGCACAGTCTCATATATAGATCCCACACTGCTTTAGAGCAAGAAGCACCCTCTTGCTTTCTAGATTCTCCAATACAGCAGGAAACGTTAGTGTGCTCAGAACAAATGAACCGTGTTTCCTACACATACGGACCATATCTAGTCCAACTCTGTTGCTGAAACTGATGCAAAGCACTGGTCATCTAACATCCAGTGCTTGTCAGTTAAGATGAGAAACGTGTGAGCTTCGTGAACGATGTAGTTCGTTGGAGCTGAAAAGTGACTGCCCTTACTTGAAAATAAATCTTGCATGTAGAAAGACCCAGAGCCTGGGATTTAACTCCATTTCTGCATGGAACACACAGCAGAGTTCTCATCCATTGATAACACTCTGCTTTAGAGCAAGAAGCACTCTCTAGCTTTCCAAAGTCTGTAAGACAGCAGGATACGTGAGTGTGATGAGAACAAAAGAACTGTGTTTCCTACACATACGGACCATATCTAGTTCAACTCTGCTTCTGAAACTGAAAGAACCACAGGTCCTCTAAATCCAATGCTTGTATGTTAAGATGAGAAACGTGTGAGCTTCTGGAACGATGTATTCAATTTGAGCTGTAAAGTAACTGCCCTTACCTGAAACAAAGTCTGCTTGTAGGAAGACTCAGAGCCTGGGATTTAACTCCATTTCTGAAGTGAAACACACAGCACAGTCTCATATATAGATTCCACTCTGCTTTAGAGCAGGAAGCACGCTCTTGCTTTCTAGATTCTCTAATACAGCAGGAAACGTGAGTGTGCTCAGAACAAATGAACGGTGTTTCCTACACATACTGACCATATGTAGTCCAACTCTGCTGCTGAAACTAATGCGAAGCACTGGTCATCTAACATCCAATGCTTGTCAGTTAAGATGAGAAACGTGTGAGCTCCGTGAAAGATGTAGTTCGTTTGAGCTGAAAAGTGACTGCCCTTACTTGAAACGAAATCTTGATTGTAGGAAGACAAAAGAGCCTGGAATTTAACTCCATTTCTGAAGGGAAACACACAGCCTAGTTCTCAACGATGGATCACACTCTGCTTTAGAGTAAGAAGCACGTTCTTGCTTTCTACAGTCTCTAATACAGCAGGAAACTTGAGTGTGCTCAGAACAAAAGAAACGGTGTTTCCTACACATACGGACCATATCTAGTTCAATTCTGCTTCTGAAAATGAAACAAACCACAGGTCCTCTAACATCCAATGCTTGGCAGTTAAGATGAGAAACTTGTGAGCTTCGTGAACGATGTAGTTCGTTTGAGCTGAATAGTGACTGACCTTACTTGAAAAGAAATCTTGCTTGTAGAAAGACTCAGAGCCTGGGATTTAACTCCATTTCTGCACGGAAACACACAGCAGAGTTCTCATCCATTGATCACACTCTGCTTTAGAGCAAGAAGCACGCTCTTGCTTTCCAGAGTCTCTAAGACAGCAGGAAACGTGAGTGTGATGAGAACAAAAGAACGGTGTTTCCTACATATATGGACCATATCTAGTTCAAATCTGCTTCTGAAACTGAAACAAACCACAGGTCCTCTAACATCCAATGCTTGTCTGTTAAGATGAGAAACGTGTGAGCTTCTGGAACGATGTAGTCCATTTAAGCTGTAAAGTAACTGCCCTTACCTGAAACGAAGTCTTGCTTGTAGGAAGACTCAGAGCCTGGGATTTAACTACATTTCTGAAGTGAAACAGACAGCAGAGTTCTCATCCATGGATCACACTCTGCTTTAGAGAAAGAAGCACGCTCTTGCTTTCTAGAGTCTCTAATTCAGCAGTAAAATTTAGTGTGCTCAGAACAAATGAACGGTGTTTCCTACACATACAGACCATATCTAGTTCAACTCTGCTTCTGAAACTGAAACAAACCACATGTCCTCTAACATCCAATGCTTGTCAGTTAAGATGAGAAACGTTTGAGCTTAGTGAACCATGTAGTTCGTTTGAGCTGTAAACTAACTGCCCTTACCTGAAACGAAGTCTGGCTTGTAGGAAGACTCAGAGCCTGGGATTTAACTCCATTTCTGAAGTGAAACACACAGCACAGTCTCATATATAGATCCCACACTGCTTTAGAGCAAGAAGCACCCTCTTGCTTTCTAGATTCTCCAATACAGCAGGAAACGTTAGAGTGCTCAGAACAAATGAACCGTGTTTCCTACACATACGGACCATATCTAGTCCAACTCTGTTGCTGAAACTGATGCAAAGCACTGGTCATCTAACATCCAATGCTTGTCAGTTAAGATGAGAAACGTGTGAGCTTCGTGAACGATGTAGTTCGTTTGAGCTGAAAAGTGACTGCCCTTACTTGAAACGAAATCTTGCATGTAGAAAGACCCAGAGCCTGGGATTTAACTCCATTTCTGCATGGAACACACAGCAGAGTTCTCATCCATTGATAACACTCTGCTTTAGAGCAAGAAGCACTCTCTAGCTTTCCAAAGTCTGTAAGACAGCAGGATACGTGAGTGTGATGAGAACAAAAGAACTGTGTTTCCTACACATACGGACCATATCTAGTTCAACTCTGCTTCTGAAACTGAAAGAACCACAGGTCCTCTAAATCCAATGCTTGTATGTTAAGATGAGAAACGTGTGAGCTTCTGGAACGATGTATTCCATTTGAGCTGTAAAGTAACTGCCCTTACCTGAAACAAAGTCTGCTTGTAGGAACACTCAGAGCCTGGAATTTAACTCCATTTCTGTAGTGAAACACACAGCACAGTCTCATATATAGATCCCACTCTGCTTTAGAGCAAGAAGCATGCTCTTGCTTTCTAGATTCTCTAATACAGCAGGAACGTGAGTGTGCTCAGAACAAATGAACAGTGTTTCCTACACATACGGACCATATGTAGTCCAACTCTGCTGCTGAAACTGAAAGAACCACAGGTCCTCTAAATCCAATGCTTGTATGTTAAGATGAGAAACGTGTGAGCTTCTGGAACGATGTATTCAATTTGAGCTGTAAAGTAACTGCCCTTACCTGAAACAAAGTCTGCTTGTAGGAACACTCAGAGCCTGGAATTTAACTCCATTTCTGTAGTGAAACACACAGCACAGTCTCATATATAGATCCCACTCTGCTTTAGAGCAAGAAGCATGCTCTTGCTTTCTAGATTCTCTAATACAGCAGGAACGTGAGTGTGCTCAGAACAAATGAACGGTGTTTCCTACACATACGGACCGTATGTAGTCCAACTCTGCTGCTGAAACTGATGCAAAGCACTGGTCATCTAACATCCAATGCTTGTCAGTTAAGATGAGAAACGTGTGAGCTCCGTGAAAGATGTAGTTCGTTTGAGCTGAAAAGTGACTGCCGTTACTTGAAACGAAATCTTGATTTTAGGAAGACAAAGAGCCTGGAATTTAACTCCATTTCTGAAGGGAAACACACAGCCTATTTCTCAATGATGGATCACACTCTGCTTTAGAGCAAGAAGCACGTTCTTGCTTTCTAGAGTCTCTAATACAGCAGGAAACTTGAGTGTGCTCAGAACAAAAGAAACGGTGTTTCCTACACATACGGACCATATCTAGTTCAATTCTGCTTCTGAAAATGAAACAAACCACAGGTCCTCTAACATCCAATGCTTGTCAGTTAAGATGAGAAACGTGTGAGCTTCGTGAACGATGTAGTTCGTTTGAGCTGAATAGTGACTGCCCTTACTTGAAAAGAAATCTTGCTTGTAGAAAGACTCAGAGCCTGGGATTTAACTCCATTTCTGCATGGAAACACACAGCAGAGTTCTCATCCATTAATCACACTCTGCTTTAGAGCAAGAAGCACGCTCTTGCTTCCCAGAGTCTCTAAGACAGCAGGAAACGTGAGTGTGATGAGAACAAAAGAACGGTGTTTGCTACACATATGGACCATATCTAGTTCAATTCGGCTTCTGAAACTGAAACAAACCACAGGTCCTCTAACATCCAATGCTTGTCTGTTAAGATGAGAAACGTGTGAGCTTCTGGAACGAAGTAGTCCATTTAAGCTGTAAAGTAACTGCCCTTACCTGAAACGAAGTCTTGCTTGTAGGAAGACTCAGAGCCTGGGATTTAACTCCATTTCTGAAGGGAAACACACAGCATAGTTCTCATCCATGGATCCCACTCTGCTTTAGAGCAAGAAGGACGCTCTTGCTTTCTAGATTGTCTAATACAGCAGGAAACATGAGTGTGCTCAGAACAAATGAACGGTGTTTCCTACACATACGGACCATATCTAGTCCAACTCTGCTGCTGAAACTGATGCAAAGCACTGGTAATCTAACATCCAATGCTTGGCAGTTAAGATGAGAAACGTGTGACCTTCGTGAACGATGTAGTTCGTTTGAGCTGAAAAGTGACTGCCCTTACTTGAAATGAAATCTTGCTTGTAGAAAGACTCAGAGCCTGGCATTTAACTCCATTTCTGCATGGAAACACACAGCAGAGTTCTCATCCATTGATCACACTCTGCTTTAGAGCAAGGAGCACGCTCTTGCTTTCCAGAGTCTCTAAGACAGCAGGAAACGTGAGTGTGATGAGAACAAAAGAACGGTGTCCTACACTTACGGACCATATCTAGTTCAACTCTACTTCTGAACCGGAAACAAACCACAGGTCCTCTAACATCCAATGCTTGTCTGTTAAGATGAGAAACGTGTGAGCTTCTGGAACGAAGTAGTCCATTTAAGCTGTAAAGTAACTGCCCTTAACTGAAACGAAGTCTTGCTTGTAGGAAGACTCAGAGCCTGGGATTTAACTCCATTTCTGAAGTGAAACACACAGCACAGTCTCATATATAGATCCCACTCTGCTTTAGAGCAAGAAGCACGCTCTTGCTTTCTAGATTCTCTAATACAGCAGGAAACGTGAGTGTGCTCAGAACAAATGAACGGTGTTTCCTACACATACGGACCATATGTAGTCCAACTCTGCTGCTGAAACTGATGCAAAGCACTGGTCATCTAACATCCAATGCTTGTCAGTTAAGATGAGAAACGTGTGAGCTCCGTGAAAGATGTAGTTCATTTGAGCTGAAAAGTGACTGCCCTTACTTGAAACGAAATCTTGATTGTAGGAAGACAAAAGAGCCTGGAATTTAACTCCATTTCTGAAGGGAAACACACAGCCTAGTTCTCAACGATGGATCACACTCTGCTTTAGAGCAAGAAGCACGTTCTTGCTTTCTACAGTCTCTAATACAGCAGGAAACTTGAGTGTGCTCAGAACAAAAGAAACGGTGTTTCCTACACATACGGACCATATCTAGTTCAATTCTGCTTCTGAAAATGAAACAAACCACAGGTCCTCTAACATCCAATGCTTGGCAGTTAAGATGAGAAACGTGTGAGCTTCGTGAACGATGTAGTTCGTTTGAGCTGAATAGTGACTGACCTTACTTGAAAAGAAATCTTGCTTGTAGAAAGACTCAGAGCCTGGGATTTAACTCCATTTCTGCATGGAAACACACAGCAGAGTTCTCATCCATTGATCACACTCTGCTTTAGAGCAAGAAGCACGCTCTTGCTTTCCAGAGTCTCTAAGACAGCAGGAAACGTGAGTGTGATGAGAACAAAAGAACGGTGTTTCCTACATATATGGACCATATCTAGTTCAACTCTGCTTCTGAAACTGAAAGAACCACAGGTCCTCTAAAACCAATGCTTGTCTGTTAAGATGAGAAACGTGTGAGCTTCTGGAACGATGTAGTCCATTTAAGCTGTAAAGTAACTGCCCTTACCTGAAACGAAGTCTGGCTTGTAGGAAGACTCAGAGCCTGGGATTTAACTACATTTCTGAAGTGAAACAGACAGCAGAGTTCTCATCCATGGATCACACTCTGCTTTAGAGAAAGAAGCAAGCTCTTGCTTTCTAGAGTCTCTAATACAGCTGGAAAATTTAGTGTGCTCAGAACAAATGAACGGTGTTTTCTACACATACAGACCATATCTAGTTCAACTCTGCTTCTGAAACTGAAACAAACCACATGTCCTCTAACATCCAATGCTTGTCAGTTAAGATGAGAAACGTTTGAGCTTCGTGAACGATGTAGTTCGTTTGAGCTGTAAACTAACTGCCCTTACATGAAACGAAGTCTGGCTTGTAGGAAGACTCAGAGCCTGGGATTTAACTCCATTTCTGAAGTGAAACACACAGCACAGTCTCATATATAGATCCCACACTGCTTTAGAGCAAGAAGTAACCTCTTGCTTTCTAGATTCTCCAATACAGCAGGAAACGTTAGTGTGCTCAGAACAAATGAACGGTATTTCCTACACATACAGACCATATCTAGTCCAACTCTGTTGCTGAAACTGATGCAAAGCACTGGTCATCTAACATCCAATGCTTGTCAGTTAAGATGAGAAACGTGTGAGCTTCGTGAACGATGTAGTTCGTTTGAGCTGAAAAGTGACTGCCCTTACTTGAAACGAAATCTTGCTTGTAGAAAGACCCAGAGGCTGGGATTTAACTCCATTTCTGCATGGAACACACAGCAGAGTTCTCTTCCATTGATAACACTCTGCTTTAGAGCAAGAAGCACTCTCTAGCTTACCAGAGTCTGTAAGAGAGCAGGATACATGAGTGTGATGAGAACAAAAGAACGGTATTTCCTACACATACGGACCATATCTAGTTCAACTCTGCTTCTGAAACTGAAAGAACCACAGGTCCTCTAAATCCAATGCTTGTATGTTAAGATCAGAAACGTGTGAGCTTCTGGAACGATGTATTCCATTTGAGCTGTAAAGTAACTGCCCTTACCTGAAACAAAGTCTGCTTGTAGGAACACTCAGAGCCTGGAATTTAACACCATTTCTGTAGTGAAACACACAGCACAGTCTCATATATAGATCCCACTCTGCTTTAGAGCAAGAAGCATGCTCTTGCTTTCTAGATTCTCTAATACAGCAGGAACGTGAGTGTGCTCAGAACAAATGAACGGTGTTTCCTACACATACGGACCATATGTAGTCCAACTCTGCTGCTGAAACTGATGCAAAGCACTGGTCATCTAACATCCAATGCTTGTCAGTTAAGATGAGAAACGTGTGAGCTCCGTGAAAGATGTAGTTCGTTTGAGCTGAAAAGTGACTGCCCTTACTTGAAACGAAATCTTGATTGTAGGAAGACAAAGAGCCTGGAATTTAACTCCATTTCTGAAGGGAAACACACAGCCTAGTTCTCAATGATGGATCACACTCTGCTTTAGAGCAAGAAGCACGTTCTTGCTTTCTAGAGTCTCTAATACAGCAGGAAACTTGAGTGTGCTCAGAACAAAAGAAACGGTGTTTCCTACACTTACGGACCATATCTAGTTCAACTCTGCTTCTGAAACTGAAACAAACCACAGGTCCTCTAACATCCAATGCTTGTCAGTTAAGATGAGAAACGTGTGAGCTTCGTGAACGATGTAGTTCGTTTGAGCTGAATAGTGACTGACCTTACTTGAAAAGAAATCTTGCTTGTAGAAAGACTCAGAGCCTGGGATTTAACTCCATTTCTGCAGGGAAACACACAGCAGAGTTCTCATCCATTGATCACACTCTGCTTTAGAGCAAGAAGCACGCTCTTGCTTTCCAGAGTCTCTAAGACAGCAGGAAACGTGAGTGTGATGAGAACAAAAGAACGGTGTTTCCTACACATATGGACCATATCTAGTTCAACTCTGCTTCTGAAACTGAAAGAACCACAGGTCCTCTAAAAGCAATGCTTGTCTGTTAAGATGAGAAACGTGTGAGCTTCTGGAACGATGTAGTCCATTTAAGCTGTAAAGTAACTGCCCTTACCTGAAACGAAGTCTGGCTTGTAGGAAGACTCAGAGCCTGGGATTTAACTACATTTCTGAAGTGAAACAGACAGCAGAGTTCTCATCCATGGATCACACTCTGCTTTAGAGAAAGAAGCAAGCTCTTGCTTTCTAGAGTCTCTAATACAGCAGGAAAATTTAGTGTGCTCAGAACAAATGAACGGTGTTTTCTACACATACAGACCATATCTAGTTCAACTCTGCTTCTGAAACTGAAACAAACCACATGTCCTCTAACATCCAATGCTTGTCAGTTAAGATGAGAAACGTTTGAGCTTCGTGAACGATGTAGTTCGTTTGAGCTGTAAACTAACTGCCCTTACATGAAACGAAGTCTGGCTTGTAGGAAGACTCAGAGCCTGGGATTTAACTCCATTTCTGAAGTGAAACACACAGCACAGTCTCATATATAGATCCCACACTGCTTTAGAGCAAGAAGTAACCTCTTGCTTTCTAGATTCTCCAATACAGCAGGAAACGTTAGTGTGCTCAGAACAAATGAACGGTATTTCCTACACATACAGACCATATCTAGTCCAACTCTGTTGCTGAAACTGATGCAAAGCACTGGTCATCTAACATCCAATGCTTGTCAGTTAAGATGAGAAACGTGTGAGCTTCGTGAACGATGTAGTTCGTTTGAGCTGAAAAGTGACTGCCCTTACTTGAAACGAAATCTTGCTTGTAGAAAGACCCAGAGGCTGGGATTTAACTCCATTTCTGCATGGAACACACAGCAGAGTTCTCTTCCATTGATAACACTCTGCTTTAGAGCAAGAAGCACTCTCCAGCTTACCAGAGTCTGTAAGAGAGCAGGATACGTGAGTGTGATGAGAACAAAAGAACGGTATTTCCTACACATACGGACCATATCTAGTTCAACTCTGCTTCTGAAACTGAATGAACCACAGGTCCTCTAAATCCAATGCTTGTATGTTAAGATCAGAAACGTGTGAGCTTCTGGAACGATGTATTCCATTTGAGCTGTAAAGTAACTGCCCTTACCTGAAACAAAGTCTGCTTGTAGGAACACTCAGAGCCTGGAATTTAACTCCATTTCTGTAGTGAAACACACAGCACAGTCTCATATATAGATCCCGCTCTGCTTTAGAGCAAGAAGCATGCTCTTGCTTTCTAGATTCTCTAATACAGCAGGAACATGAGTGTGCTCAGAACAAATGAACGGTGTTTCCTACACATACAGACCATATGTAGTCCAACTCTGCTGCTGAAACTGATGCAAAGCACTGGTCATCTAACATCCAATGCTTGTCAGTTAAGATGAGAAACGTGTGAGCTCCATGAAAGATGTAGTTCGTTTGAGCTGAAAAGTGACTGCCCTTACTTGAAACGAAATCTTGATTGTAGGAAGACAAAGAGCCTGGAATTTAACTCCATTTCTGAAGGGAAACACACAGCCTAGTTCTCAATGATGGATCACACTCTGCTTTAGAGCAAGAAGCACGTTCTTGCTTTCTAGAGTCTCTAATACAGCAGGAAACTTGAGTGTGCTCAGAACAAAAGAAACGGTGTTTCCTACACATACGGACCATATCTAGTTCAACTCTGCTTCTGAAACTGAAACAAACCACAGGTCCTCTAACATCCATTGCTTGTCAGTTAAGATGAGAAACGTGTGAGCTTCGTGAACGATGTAGTTCGTTTGAGCTGAATAGTGACTGCCCTTACTTGAAAAGAAATCTTGCTTGTAGAAAGACTCAGAGCCTGGGATTTAACTCCATTTCTGCATGGAAACACACAGCAGAGTTCTCATCTATTGATCACACTCTGCTTTAGAGCAAGAAGCACGCTCTTGCTTTCCAGAGTCTCTAAGACAGCAGGAAACCTGAGTGTGATGAGAACAAAAGAACGGTGTTTCCTACACATATGGACCATATCTATTTCAATTCTGCTTCTGAAACTGAAACAAACCACAGGTCCTCTAACATCCAATGCTTGTCTGTTAAGATGAGAAACGTGTGAGCTTCTGGAACGATGTAGACCATTTAAGCTGTAAAGTAACTGCCCTTACCTGAAACGAAGTCTTGCTTGTAGGAAGACTCAGAGCCTGGGATTTAACTCCATTTCTGAAGGGAAACACACAGCATAGTTCTCATCCATGGATCCCACTCTGCTTTAGAGCAAGAAGGACGCTCTTGCTTTCTAGATTCTCTAATACAGCAGGAAACATGAGTGTGCTGAGAACAATTGAACGGTGTTTCCTACACATACGGACCATATCTAGTCCAACTCTGCTGCTGAAACTGATGCAAAGCACTGGTCATCTAACATCCAATGCTTGGCAGTTAAGATGAGAAACGTGAGGGCTTCGTGAACGATGTAGTTCGTTTGAGCTGAAAAGTGACTGCCCTTACTTGAAACGAAATCTTGCTTGTAGAAAGACTCAGAGCCTGGGATTTAACTCCATTTCTGAAGTGAAACACACAGCACAGTCTCATATATAGATCCCACTCTGCTTTAGAGCAAGAAGCACGCTCTTGCTTTCTAGATTCTCTAATACAGCAGGAAACGTGAGTGTGCTCAGAACAAATGAACGGTGTTTCCTACACATACGGACCATATGTAGTCCAACTATGCTGCTGAAACTGATGCAAAGCACTGGTCATCTAACATCCAATGCTTGTCAGTTAAGATGAGAAAGGTGTGAGCTCCGTGAAAGATGTAGTTCGTTTGAGCTGAAAAGTGACTGCCCTTACTTGAAACGAAATCTTGATTGTAGGAAGACAAAGAGCCTGGAATTTAACTCCATTTCTGAAGGGAAACACACAGCCTACTTCTCAACGATGGATCACACTCTGCTTTAGAGCAAGAAGCACGTTCTTGCTTTCTACAGTCTCTAATACAGCAGGAAACTTGAGTGTGCTCAGAACAAAAGAAACGGTGTTTCCTACACATACGGACCATATCTAGTTCAACTCTGCTTCTGAAACTGAAACAAACCAAAGGTCCTCTAACATCCAATGCTTGGCAGTTAAGATGAGAAACGTGTGAGCTTTGTGAACGATGTAGTTCGTTTGAGCTGAATAGTGACTGACCTTACTTGAAAAGAAATCTTGCTTGTAGAAAGACTCAGAGCCTGGGATTTAACTCCATTTCTGCATGGAAACACACAGCAGAGTTCTCATCCATTGATCACACTCTGCTTTAGAGCAAGAAGCACGCTCTTGCTTTCCAGAGTCTCTAAGACAGCAGGAAACGTGAGTGTGATGAGAACAAAAGAACGGTGTTTCCTACATATATGGACCATATCTAGTTCAAATCTGCTTCTGAAACTGAAACAAACCACAGGTCCTCTAACATCCAATGCTTGTCTGTTAAGATGAGAAACGTGTGAGCTTCTGGAACGATGTAGTCCATTTAAGCTGTAAATTAACTGCCCTTACCTGAAATGATGTAGTGATTGTAGGAAGACACAGAGCCTGGGATTTAACTCCATTTCTGAAGTGAAACACACAGCAGAGTTCTCATCCATTGATCACACTCTGCTTTAGAGCAAGAAACACGCTCTTGCTTTCCAGAGTCTCTAAGACAGCAGGAAACGTGAGTGTGATGAGAACAAAAGAACGGTGTTTCTTACACATACGGACCATATCTAGTTCAACTCTGCTTCTGAAACTGAAGCAAACCACAGGTCCTCTAACATCCAATGCTTGGCAGTTAAGATGAGAAACGTGTGAGCTTCATGAACGATGTAGTTCATTTGAGCTGAAAAGTGACTGCCCTTACTTGATACGAAATCTTGCTTGTAGAACGACTCAGAGCCTGGGATTTAACTCCATTTCTGCATGGAAACACACAGCAGAGTTCTCATCCATTGATCACACTCTGCTTTAGAGCAAGAAGCACGCTCTTGCTTTCTAGATTCTCTAAGACAACAGGAAACATGAGGGTGCTGAGAACAAAAGAACGGTGTTTCCTACACATAAGGACCATATCAATTTCAACTCTGCTTCTGTAACTGATACAAAGCACTGGTCATCTAACATCCAACGCTTGTCAGTTAAGATGAGAAACGTGTGAGCTCCGTGAAAGATGTAGTTCGTTTGTGCTGAAAAGTGACTGCCCTTACTTGAAACGAAATCTGTATTGTAGGAAGACAAATAGCATGGAATTTAACTCCATTTCTAAAGGGAAACACACAGCAGAGTTCTCATCCATTGACCACACTCTGCTTTAGAGCAAGAAGCACGCTCTTGCTTTCCAGAGTCTCTAAGACAGCAGGAAACATGAGCGTGATGAGAACAAAAGAATGGTGTTTCCTACACATACGGACCATATCTAGTTCAACTCTGCTTCTGAAACTGAAAGAACAACAGGTCCTCTAACATCCAATGCTTGTCAGTTAAGATGAGAAACGTGTGAGCTTCGAGAACGATGTAGTTCGTTTGAGCTGTAAAGTAACTGCCCTTACCTGAAACGAAATCTTGCTTGTAGGAAGACTCAGAGCCTGGGATTTAACTCCATTTCTGAAGGGAAACACACAGCATAGTTCTCATCCATGGATCCCACTCTGCTTTAGAGCAAGAAGCACGCTCTTGCTTTCCAGAGACTCTAAGAGAGCAGGAAATTTGAGTGTGAAGAGAACAAAAGAACGGTGTTTCCTACACATACAGACCATATCTATTCCAACTCTGCTTCTGAAAATGATACAAAGCACTGGTACTCTAACATCCGATGCTTGTCAGTTAAGATGAGAAACGTGTGAGCTCCGTGAAAGATGTAGTTCGTTTCTGCTGAAAAGTAACTGCCCTTACTTGAAACGAACTCTTGATTGTAGGAAGACACAGAGCCTGGAATTTAACTCCATTTCTGAAGGGAAACACACAGCATAGTTCTCTTTGATGGATCACACTCGGCTTTAGAGCATGAAGCACGCTCTTGCTTTCTAGAGTCTCTAATACAGCAGGAAATTTGAGTGTGCTCAGAACAAAAGAACGGTGTTTCCTACACATACGGACCATATCTAGTTCAACTCTGCTTCTGAAACTGAAACAAACCACAGGTCCTCCAGCATCCAATGCTTGTTTGTTAAGATGAGAAAATTGTGAGCTTCTTGAACGACGTAGTAGATTTGAACTGTAAAGAAACTGCCCTTACCTGAAACGAAGTCTTGCTTGTAGGAAGACACAGAGCCTGGGATTTAACTCCATTTCTGAAGTGAAACACACAACAGAGTTCTCATCCATTGATCACACTCTGCTTTAGAGCAAGAAACACGCTCTTGCTGTCCAGAGTCTCTATGACAGCAGGAAACGTGAGTGTGATGAGAACAAAAGAACGGTGTTTCTTACACATACGGACCATATCTAGTTCAACTCTGCTTCTGAAACTGAAGCAAACCACAGGTCCTCTAACATCCAATGCTTGGCAGTTAAGATGAGAAACGTGTGAGCTTCGTGAACGATGTAGTTCATTTGAGCTGAAAAGTGACTGCCCTTACTTGATACGAAATCTTGCTTGTAGAAAGACTCAGAGCCTGGGATTTAACTCCATTTCTGCATGGAAACACACAGCAGAGTTCTCATCCATTGATCACACTCTCCTTTAGAGCAAGAAGCACGCTCTTGCTTTCTAGATTCTCTAAGACAACAGGAAACATGAGGGTGCTGAGAACAAAAGAACGGTGTTTCCTACACATAAGGACCATATCAATTTCAACTCTGCTTCTGTAACTGATACAAAGTACTGGTCTTCTAACATCCGATGCTTGTCAGTTAAGATGAGAAACTTGTGAGCTTCGAGAACGATGTAGTTCGTTTGAGCTGTAAAGTAACTGCCCTTACCTGAATCGAAGTCTTGCTTGTAGAAAGACTCAGAGCCTGAGATTTGACTCCATTTCTGAAGGGAAACACACAGCATAGTCCGCATCCATGGATCACACTCTGCTTTAGAGCAAGAAGCACGCTCTTGCATTCTAGAGTCTCTAATACAGCAGGAAAATTTAGTGTGCTCAGAACAAATGAACGGTGTTTCCTACACATACGGACCATATCTAGTCCAACACTGCTACTGAAACTGATGCAAAGCACTGGTCATCTAACATCCAATGCTTGTCAGTTAAGATGAGAAACGTGTGAGCTTCGTGAACGATGTAGTTCGTTTGAGCTGAATAGTGACTGCCCTTACTTGAAAAGAAATCTTGCTTGTAGAAAGACTCAGAGCCTCAGATTTAACTCCATTTCTGCATGGAAACACACAGCAGAGTTCTCATCCATTGATCATACTCTGCTTTAGAGCAAGAAGCACGCTCTTACTTTCCAGAGTCTCTAAGACAGCAGGAAACGTGAGTGTGATGAGAACAAAAGAACGGTGTTTCCTACACATATGGACCATATCTAGTTCAATTCTGCTTCTGAAACTGAAACAAACCACAGGTCCTCTAACATCCAATGTTTGTCTGTTAAGATGAGAAACGTGTGAGCTTTGTGAATGATGTAGTTCGTTTGAGCTGAATAGTGACTGCCCTTACTTGAAAAGTAATCTTGCTTGTAGAAAGACTCAGAGCCTGGGATTTAACTCCATTTCTGCATGGAAACACACAGCAGAGTTCTCATCCATTGATCACACTCTACTTTAGAGCAAGAAGCACGCTCTTGCTTTCCAGAGTCTCTAAGAGAGTAGGAAAAGTGAGTGTGATGAAAACAAAAGAACAGTGATTCCTACACATACGGACCATATGTATTCCAACTCTGCTTCTGAAACTGATACAAAGCACTGGTCCTCTAACATCAGATGCTTGTCAGTTAAGATGAGAAACGTGTGAGCTCGAGAACGATGTAGTTCGTTTGAGCTGTAAAGTAACTGCCCTTACCTGAAACGAGGTCTTGCTTGTAGGAAGACTCAGAGCCTGGGATTTAACTCCATTTCTGAAGGGAAACACACAGCATAGTTCTCATCCATGGTTCCCACTCTGCTTTAGAGCAAGAAGGACGCTCTTGCTTTCTAGATTCTCTAATACAGCAGGAAACTTGAGTGTGCTCAGAACAAAAGAAACGGTGTTTCTTACACATACGGACCATATCTAGTTCAACTCTGCTTCTGAAACTGAAGCAAAGCACAGGTCCTCTAACATCCAATGCTTGGCAGTTAAGATGAGAAACTTGTGAACTTCGTGAACGATGTAGTTCATTTGAGCTGTAACGTAACTGCCCTTACCTGAAACGATGTGGTGATTGTAGGAAGACACAGAGCCTGGGATTTAACTCCATTTATGAAGTGAAACACACAGCAGAGTTCTCATCCATTGATCACACTCTGCTTTAGAGCAAGATGCACGCTCTTGCTTTCCAGAGTCTCTAAGAGAGCAGGAAATGTGAGTGTGAAGAGAACAAAAGAACGGTGTTTCCTACTCATACGGACCATATCTATTCCAACTCTGCTTCTGAAACTGATACAAAGCACTGGTCCTCTAACATCCGATGCTTGTCAGTTAAGATGAGAAACGTGTGAGCTCCATAAAAGATGTAGTTCGTTTGTGCTGAAAAGTAACTGCCCTTACTTGAAACGAAATCTTGCTTGTAGGAAGACAGAGAGCCTGGAATTTAACTCCATTTCTGAAGGGAAACACACAGCATAGTTCTCTTCGATGGATCACACTCGGCTTTAGAGCATGAAGCACGCTCTTGCTTTCTAGAGTCTCTAATACAGCAGGAAATTTGAGTGTGCTCAGAACAAAAGAACGGTGTTTCCTACACATACGGACCATATCTAGTTCAACTCTGCTTCTGAAACTGAAACAAACCACAGGTCCTCTAGCATCCAATGCTTGTTTGTTAAGATGAGAAAAGTGTGAGTTTCTTGAACGATGTAGTAGATTTGAACTGTAAAGAAACTGCCCTTACCTGAAACGCAGTCTTGCTTGTAGGAAGACACAGAGCCTGGGATTTAACTCCATTTCTGAAGTGAAACACACAGCAGAGTTCTCATCCATTGATCACACTCTGCTTTAGAGCAAGAAACACGCTCTTGCTTTCCAGAGTCTCTAAGACAGCAGGAAACGTGAGTGTGATGAGAACAAAAGAACGGTGTTTCCTACACATATGGACCATATCTAGTTCAATTCTGCTTCTGAAACTGAAACAAACCACAGGTCCTCTAACATCCAATGCTTGTCTGTTAAGATGAGAAACGTGTGAGCTTCTGGAACGATGTAGTCCATTTAAGCTGTAGAGTAACTGCCCTTACCTGAAACGAAGTCTTGCTTGTAGGAAGACTCAGAGCCTGGGATTTAACTCCATTTCTGAAGTGAAACACACAGCACAGTCTCATATATAGATCCCACTCTGCTTTAGAGCAAGAATCACGCTCTTGCTTTCTAGATTCTCTAATAAGGCAGGAAACATGAGTGTGCTCAGAACAAATGAACGGTGTTTCCTACACATACGGACCATATCTAGTCCAACTCTGCTGCTGAAACTGATGAAAAGCACTGGTCATCTAACATCCAACGCTTGTCAGTTAAGATGAGAAACGTGTGAGCTCCGTGAAAGATGTAGTTCGTTTGAGCTGAAAAGTGACTGCCCTTACTTGAAACAAAATCTGTATTGTAGGAAGACAAATAGCCTGGACTTTAACTCCTTTTCTAAAGGGAAACACACAGCATAGTTCTCAACGATGAATCACACTCTGCTTTAGAGCAAGAAGCACGCTCTTGCTTTCTAAAGTCTCTAATACAGCAGGAAACTTGAGTGTGCTCAGAACAAAAAAAACGGTGTTTCTTACACATACGGACCATATCTAGTTCAACTCTGCTTCTGAAACTGAAGCAAACCACAGGTCCTCTAAGATCCAATGCTTGGCAGTTAAGATGAGAAACGTGTGAGCTTCGTGAACGATGTAGTTCATTTGAGCTGAAAAGTAACTGCCCTTACCTGAAACGAAGTCTTGCTTGTAGGAAGACACAGAGCCTGGGATTTAACTCCATTTCTGAAGTGAAACACACAGCAGAGTTCTCATCCATTGACCACACTCTGCTTTAGAGCAAGAAGCACGCTCTTGCTTTCCAGAGTCTCTAAGACAGCAGGAAACATGAGCGTGATGACAACAAAAGAATGGTGTTTCCTACACATACGGACCATATCTAGTTCAACTCTGCTTCTGAAACTGAAAGAACAACAGGTCCTCTAACATCCAATGCTTGTCTGTTAAGATGAGAAACGTGTGAGCTTCTGGAACGATGTAGTCCATTTGAGCTGTAAAGTAACTGCCCTTACCTGAAACGAAGTCTTGCTTGTAGGAAGAATCAGAGCCTGGGATTTAACTCCATTCCTGAAGTGAAACACACAGCACAGTCTCATATATAGATCCCACTCTGCTTTAGAGCAAGAAGCACGCTCTTGCTTTTAGATTCTCTAATACAGCAGGAAACGTGAGTGTGCTCAGAACAAATGAACGGTGTTTCCTACACATAGGGACCGTATGTAGTCCAACTCTGCTGCTGAAACTGATGCAAAGCACTGGTCATCTAACATGCAATGCTTTTCACTTAAGATGAGAAACGTGTGAGCTTCTGGAACGATGTAGTCCATTTGAGCTGTAACATAACTTCCCTTACCTGAAACGATCTGGTGATTGTAGGAAGACACAGAGCCGGGGATTTAACTCCATTTCTGAAGTGAAACAGACAGCAGAGTTCTCATCCATTGATCACACTCTGCTTTAGAGCAAGAAGCACGCTCTTGCTTTCTAAAGTCTCTAATACAGCAGGAAACTTGAGTGTGCTCAGAACAAACGAACGGTGTTTCCTACACATATGGACCATATCTAGTTCAACTCTGCTTCTGAAACTGAAACAAACCACAGGACCTCTAGCATCCAATGCTTGTCTGTTAAGATGAGAAACGTGTGAGCTTCGTGAACGATGTAGTTCGTTTGAGCTGAATAGTGACTGCCCTTACTTGAAAAGAAATCTTGATTGTAGAAAGACTCAGAGCCTGGGGTTTGACTCCATTTCTGAAGGGAAACACGCAGCATAGTCCTCATCCATGGATCACACTCTGCTTTAGAGCAAGAAGCACGCTCTTGCTTTCTAGAGTCTCTAAGACAGCAGGAAACATGAGCGTGCTTAGAACAAATGAACGGTGTTTCCTACACATACGGACCATATCTAGTCCAACACTGCTATTGAAACTGATGCAAAGCACTGGTCATCTAACGTCCAATGCTTGTCAGTTAAGATGAGAAATGTGTGAGCTTCGTGAACGATGTAGTTCGTTTGAGCTGAATAGTGACTGCCCTTAATTGAAAAGAAATCTTGCTTGTAGAAAGACTCAGAACCTGGGATTTAACTCCATTTCTGCATGGAAACACACAGCAGAGTTCTCATCCATTGATCACACTCTGCTTTAGAGCAAGAAGCGTGCTCTTGCTTTCCAGAGTCTCTAAGACAGCAGGAAACTTAAGTGTGATGAGAACAAAAGAACGGTGTTTCCTACAAATATGGACCATATCTAGTTCAATTCTGCTTCTGAAACTGAAACAAACCACAGATCCTCTAAAATCCAATGCTTGTCTGTTAAGATGAGAAACGTGTGAGCTGCTGTAACGATGTAGTCCATTTAAGCTGTAAAGTAACTGCCCTTACCTGAAACGAAGTTTTGCTTGTAGGAAAACTCAGAGCCTGGGATTTAACTCCATTTCTGAAGGGAAACGCACAGCATAGTTCTCATCCATGGATCCCACTCTACTTTAGAGCAAGAAGGACGCTCTTGCTATCTAGTTTCTATAATACAGCAGGAAACATGAGTGTGCTCAGAACAAATGAAGGGTGTTTCCTACACATACGGACCATATCTAGTCCAACTCTGCTGCTGAAACTGATGCAAAGCACTAGTCATCTAACATCCAATGCTTGTCAGTTAAGATGAGAAACGTGTGAGCTCCGTGAACGATGTAGTTCGTTTGAGCTGAAAAGTAACTGCCCTTACCTGAAACGAAGTAGTGCTTGTAGGGAGACTCAGAGCCTGGGATTTAACTCCATTTCAGAAGTGAAACACACAGCAGAGTTCTCATCCATTGATTATACTCTACTTTAGAGCAAGAAGCACGCTCTTGCTTTCCAGAGTCTCTAAGAGAGTAGGAAACGTGAGTGTGATGAGAACAAAAGAACAGTGTTTCCTACACATACGGACCATATCTATTCCAACTCTGCTTCTGAAACTGATACAAAGCACTGGTCCTCTAACATCCGATGCTTGTCAGTTAAGATGAGAAACGTGTGAGCTTCGAGAACGATGTAGTTCGTTTGAGCTGTAAAGTAACTGCCCTTACCTGAAACGAAGTCTTGCTTGTAGGAAGACTCAGAGCCTGGGATTTAACTCCATTTCTGAAGGGAAACACACAGCATAGTTCTCATCCATGGATCCCACTCTGCTTTAGAGCAAGAAGGACGCTCTTGCTTTCTAGATTCTCTAATACAGCAGGAAACTTGAGTGTGCTCAGAACAAAAGAAACGGTGTTTCTTACACATACGGACCATATCTAGTTCAACTCTGCTTCTGAAACTGAAGCAAACCACAGGTCCTCTAACATCCAATGCTTGGCAGTTAAGATGAGAAACGTGTGAGCTTCGTGAACGATGTAGTTCATTTGAGCTGTAACGTCACTGCCCTTACCTGAAACGATGTGGTGATTGTAGGAAGATACAGAGCCTGGGATTTAACTCCATTTATGAAGTGAAACACACAGCAGAGTTCTCATCCATTGATCACAGTCTGCTTTAGAGCAAGATGCACGCTCTTGCTTTCCAGAGTCTCTAAGAGAGCAGGAAATGTGAGTGTGAAGAGAACAAAAGAACGGTGTTTCCTACACATACGGACCATATCTATTCCAACTCTGCTTCTGAAACTGATACAAAGCACTGGTCCTCTAACATCCGATGCTTTTCAGTTAAGATGAGAAACGTGTGAGCTCCGTGAAAGATGTAGTTCGTTTGTGCTGAAAAGTAACTGCCCTTACTTGAAACGAAATCTTGCTTGTAGGAAGACACAGAGCCTGGAATTTAACTCCATTTCTGAAGGGAAACACACAGCATAGTTCTCTTCGATGGATCACACTCGGCTTTAGAGCATGAAGCACGCTCTTGCTTTCTAGAGTCTCTAATACAGCAGGAAATTTGAGTGTGCTCAGAACAAAAGAACGGTGTTTCCTACACATACGGACCATATCTAGTTCAACTATGCTTCTGAAACTGAAACAAACCACAGGTCCTCTAGCATCCAATGCTTGTTTGTTAAGATGTGAAAAGTGTGAGCTTCTTGAACGATGTAGTAGATTTGAACTGTAAAGAAACTGCCCTTACCTGAAACGAAGTCTTGCTTGTAGGAAGACACAGAGCCTGGGATTTAACTCCATTTCTGACGAGAAACACACAGCAGAGTTCTCATCCATTGATCACACTCTGCTTTAGAGCAAGAAACACGCTCTTGCTTTCCAGAGTCTCTAAGACAGCAGGAAACGTGAGTGTGCTGAGAACAAAAGAACGCTGTTTCTTACACATACGGACCATATCTAGTTCAACTCTGCTTCTGAAACTGAAGCAAACCACAGGTCCTCTAACATCCAATGCTTGGCAGTTAAGATGAGAAACGTGTGAGCTTCTTGAACGATGTAGTTCATTTGAGCTGAAAGTAACTGCCCTTACCTGAAATGAGTCTTGCTTGTAGGAAGACACAGAGCCTGGGATTTAACTCCATTTCTGAACGGAAACACACAGCAGAGTTCTCATCCATTGACCACACTCTGCTTTAGATCAAGAAGCACGCTCTTGCTTTCCAGAGTCTCTAAGACAGCAGGAAACATGAGTGTGATGAGAACAAAAGAACGGTGTTTCCTACACATACGGACCATATCTAGTTCAACTCTGCTTCTGAAACTGAAAGAACAACAGGTCCTCTAACATCCAATGCTTGTCTGTTAAGATTAGAAACGTGTGAGCTTCTGGAACGATGTAGTCCATTTAAGCTGTAAAGTAACTGCCCTTACCTGAAACGAAGTCTTGCTTGTAGGAAGACTCAGAGCCTGGGATTTAACTCAATTTCTGCATGGAAACACACAGCAGAGTTCTCATCCATTGATCACACTCTGCTTTAGAGCAAGAAGCACGCTCTTGCTTTCTAAAGTCTCTAATACAGCAGGAAACTTGAGTGTGCTCAGAACAAAAGAACGGTGTTTCCTACACATACAGACCATATCTAGTTCAACTCTGCTTCTGAAACTGAAACAAACCACATGTCCTCTAACATCCAATGCTTGTCAGTTAAGATGAGAAGTGTTTGAGCTTCGTGAACGATGTAGTTCGTTTGAGCTGTAAAATAACTGCCCTTACCTGAAACGAAGTCTTGCTTGTAGGAAGACTCAGAGCCTGGGATTTAACTCCATTTCTGAAGTGAAACACACAGCACAGTCTCATATATAGATCCCAATCTGCTTTAGAGCAGGAATCACGCTCTTGCTTTCTAGATTCTCTAATACGGCCAGAAAAATGAGTGTGCTTAGAACAAATGAACGGTGTTTCCTACACATACGGACCATATCTAGTCCAACACTGCTACTGAAACTGATGCAAAGCACTGGTCATCTAACGTCCAATGCTTGTCAGTTAAGATGAGAAACGTGTGAGCTTCGTGAACGATGTAGTTCGTTTGAGCTGAATAGTGACTGCCCTTACTTGAAAAGAAATCTTGCTTGTAGGAAGACTCAGAGCCTGGGATTTAACTCCATTTCTGAAGGGAAACGCACAGCAGAGTTCTCATCCATTGATCACACTCTGCTTTAGAGTAAGAAGCGTGCTCTTGCTTTCCAGAGTCTCTAAGACAGCAGGAAACGTGAAATGATGAGAACAAAAGAACGGTGTTTCCCACACATACGGACCATATCTAGTTCAACTCTGCTTCTGAAACTGAAAGAACCACAGGTCCTCTAACATCCAATGCTTGTCAGTTAAGATGAGAAACGTGTGAGCTTCGTGAACGATGTAGTTCGTTTGAGCTGGAAAGTAACTGCCCTTACCTGAAACGAAGTAGTGCTTGTAGGGCGACTCAGAGCCTGGGATTTAACTCCATTTCTGAAGTAAAACACACAGCAGAGTTCTCATCCATTGATCACACTCTACTTTAGAGCAAGAAGCACTCTCTTGCTTTCCAGAGTGTCTAAGAGACTAAGAAACGTGAGTGTGATGAGAACAAAAGAACAGTGTTTCCTACACATACGGACCATATCTATTCCAACTCTGCTTCTGAATCTGATACAAAGCACTGGTCCTCTAACATCCGAAGCTTGTCAGTTAAGATGAGAAACGTGGGAGCTTCGAGAACGATGTAGTTCGTTTGAGCTGTAAAGTAACTGCCCTTACCTGAAACGAAGTCTTGCTTGTAGGAAGACTCAGAGCCTGGGATTTAACTCCATTTATGAAGTGAAACACACAGCAGAGTTCTCATCCATTGATCACCCTCTGCTTTAGAGCAAGAAGCACGCTCTTGCTTTCCAGAGTCTCTAAGAGAGCAGGAAATGTGAGTGTGCTCAGAACAAAAGAACGGTGTTTCCTACACATACGGACCATATCTAGTTCAACTATGCTTCTGAAACTGAAACAAACCACAGGTCCTCTAGCATCCAATGCTTGTTTGTTAACATGAGAAAAGTGTGAGCTTCTTGAACGATGTAGTAGATTTGAACTGTAAAGAAACTGCCCTTACCTGAAATGAAGTCTTGCTTGTAGGAAGACACAGAGCCTGGGATTTAACTCCATTTCTGAAGTGAAACACTCAGCAGAGTTCTCATCCATTGATCACACTCTGCTTTAGAGCAAGAAACACGCTCTTGCTTTCCAGAGTCTCTAAGACAGCAGGAAACGTGAGTGTGATGAGAACAAAAGAATGCTGTTTCTTACACATACGGACCATATCTAGTTCAACTCTGCTTCTGAAACTGAAGCAAACCACAGGTCCTCTAACATCCAATGCTTGGCAGTTAAGATGAGAAAGGTGTGAGCTTCGTGAACGATGTAGTTCATTTGAGCTGAAAGTAACTGCCCTTACCTGAAACGAGTCTTGCTTGTAGGAAGACACAGAGCCTGGGATTTAACTCCATTTGTGAAGTGAAACACACAGCAGAGTTCTCCTCCATTGACCACACTCTGCTTTAGAGCAAGAAGCACGCTATTGCTTTCCAGAGTCTCTAAGACAGCAGGAAACATGAGTGTGATGAGAACAAAAGAACGGTGTTTCCTACACATACGGACCATATCTAGTTCAACTCTGCTTCTGAAACTGAAAGAACAACAGGTCCTCTAACATCCAATGCTTGTCTGTTAAGATGAGAAACGTGTGAGCTTCTGGAACGATGTAGTCCTTTTAAGCTGTAAAGTAACTGCCCTAACCTGAAACGAAGTCTTGCTTGTAGGAAGACTCAGAGGATGGGATTTAACTCCATTTCTGCATGGAAACACACAGCAGAGTTCTCATCCATTGATCACACTCTGCTTTAGAGCAAGAAGCATGCTCTTGCTTTCCAGAGTCTCTAAGAGAGCAGGAAACGTGAGTGTGATGAGAACAAAAGAACGGTGTTTCCTACACAAAATGACCATATCTAGTTCAATTCTGCTTCTGAAACTGAAACAAACCACAGATCCTCTAAAATCCAATGCTTGTCTGTTAAGATGAGAAACGTGTGAGCTTCTGGAACGATGTAGTCCATTTAAGCTGTAAAGTAACTGCCATTACCTGAAACGAAGTCTTGCTTGTAGGAAGACTCAGAGCCTGGGATTTAACTCCATTTCTGAAGGGAAACACACAGCATAGTTCTCATCCATGGATCCCACTCTGCTTTACAGCAAGAAGGAAGCTCTTGCTTTCAAGATTCTCTAATACAGCAGGAAACATGAGTGTGCTCAGAACAAATGAACGGTGTTTCCTACACATACGGACCATATCTAGTCCAACTCTGCTGCTGAAACTGATGCAAAGCACTAGTCATCTCACATCCAATGATTGTCAGTTAAGATGAGAAACGTGTGAGCTTCGTGAACGATGTTGTTCGTTTGAGCTGAAAAGTGACTGCCCATACTTGAAACGAAATCTTGCTTGTAGAAAGACTTAGAGCCTGGGATTTAACTCCATTTCTGCATGGAAACACACAGCAGAGTTCTCATCCATTAATCACACTCTGCTTTAGAGCAAGACGCACGCTCTTGCTTTCCAGAGTCTCTAAGAGAGTAGGAAACGTGAGTGTGATGAGAACAAAAGAACAGTGATTCCTACACATACGGACCATATGTATTCCAACTCTGCTTCTGAAACTGATACAAAGCACTGGTTCTCTAACATCCGATGCTTGTCAGTTAAGATGAGAAACGTGTGAGCTTCGAGAACGATGTAGTTCTTTTGAGCTGTAAAGTAACTGCCCTTACCTGAAACGAAGTCTTGCTTGTAGGAAGACTCAGAGCCTGGGATTTAACTCCATTTCTGAAGGGAAACACACAGCATAGTTCTCATCCATGGATCCCACTCTGCTTTAGAGCAATAAGGACGCTCTTGCATTCTAGATTATCTAATACAGCAGGAAACTTGAGTGTGCTCAGAACAAAAGAAACGGTGTTTCTTACACATACGGAGCATATCTAGTTCAACTCTGCTTCTGAAACTGAAGCAAACGACAGGTCCTCTAACATCCAATGCTTGGCAGTTAAGATGAGAAACGTGTGAGCTTCGTGAACGATGTAGTTCATTTGAGCTGTAACGTAACTGCCCTTACCTGAAACGATGTGGTGATTGTAAGAAGACACAGAGCCTGGGATTTAACTCCATTTATGAAGTGAAACACACAGCACAGTCTCATATATAGATCCCACTCTGCTTTAGAGCAAGAATCACGCTCTTGCTTTCTAGATTCTCTAATAAGGCAGGAAACATGAGTGTGCTCAGAACAAATGAACGGTGTTTCCTACACATACGGACCATATCTAGTCCAACACTGCTACTGAAACTGATGCAAAGCACTGGTCATCTAACATCCAATGCTTGTCAGTTAAGATGAGAAACGTGTGAGCTTCGTGAACGATGTAGTTCGTTTGAGCTGAATAGTGACTGCCCTTACTTGAAAAGAAATCTTGCTTGTAGAAAGACTCAGAGCCTCGGATTTAACTCCATTTCTTCATGGAAACACACAGCATAGTTCTCATCCATTGATCACACTCTGCTTTAGAGCAAGAAGCACGCTCTTGCTTTCCAGAATCTCTAAGACAGCAGGAAACGTGAGTGTGATGAGAACAAAAGAACGGTGTTTCCTACACATATGGACCATATATAGTTCAATTCTGCTTCTGAAACTGAAACAAACCACAGGTCCTCTAACATCCAATGCTTGTCTGTTAAGATGAGAAACGTGTGAGCTTCTGGAAAGATGTAGTCCATTTAAGCTGTAAAGTAACTGCCCTTACCTGAAACGAAGTCTTGCTTGTAGGAAGACTCAGAGCCTGGGATTTAACTCCATTTCTGAAGGGAAACACACAGCATAGTTCTCATCCATGGATCCCACTCTGCTTTACAGCAAGAAGGACGCTCTTGCTTTCTAGATTCTCTAATACATCAGGAAACATGAGTGTGCTCAGAACAAATGAACGGTGTTTCCTACACATACGGACCATATCTAGTCCAACTCTGCTGCTGAAACTGATGAAAGGCACTGGTCATCTAACATCCAACGCTTGTCAGTTAAGATGAGAAACGTGTGAACTCCGTGAAAGATGTTGTTCGTTTGAGCTGAAAAGTGACTGCCCACACTTGAAACGAAATCTTGCTTGTAGAAAGACTCAGAGCCTGGGATTTAACTCCATTTCTGCATGGAAACACACAGCAGAGTTCTCATCCATTAATCACACTCTGCTTTAGAGCAGGACGCACGCTCTTGCTTTCCAGAGTCTCTAAGAGAGTAGGAAACGTGAGTGTGATGAGAACAAAAGAACAGTGATTCCTACACATACGGACCATATGTATTCCAACTCTGCTTCTGAAACTGATACAAAGCACTGGTACTCTAACATCCGATGCTTGTCAGTTAAGATGAGAAACGTGTGAGCTTCGAGAACGATGTAGTTCGTTTGAGCTGTAAAGTAACTGCCCTTACCTGAAACGAAGTCTTGCTTGTAGGAAGACTCAGAGCCTGGGATTTAACTCCATTTCTGAAGGGAAACACACAGCATAGTTCTCATCCATGGATCCCACTCTGCTTTAGAGCAATAAGGACGCTCTTGCTTTCTAGATTCTCTAATACAGCAGGAAACTTGAGTGTGCTCAGAACAAAAGAAACGGTGTTTCTTACACATACGGAGCATATCTAGTTCAACTCTGCTTCTGAAACTGAAGCAAACGACAGGTCCTCTAACATCCAATGCTTGGCAGTTAAGATGAGAAACGTGTGAGCTTCGTGAACGATGTAGTTCATTTGAGCTGTAACGTAACTGCCCTTACCTGAAACGATGTGGTGATTGTAAGAAGACACAGAGCCTGGGATTTAACTCCATTTATGAAGTGAAACACACAGCAGAGTTCTCATCCATTGATCACACTCTGCTTTAGAGCAAGAAGCACGCTCTTGCTTTCCAGAGTCTCTAAGAGAGCAGGAAATGTGAGTGTGAAGAGAACAAAAGAACGGTGTTTCCTACACATATGGACCATATCTAGTTCAATTCTGCTTCTGAAACTGAAACAAACCACAGGTCCTCTAACATCCAATGCTTGTCTGTTAAGATGAGAAACGTGTGAGCTTCTGGAAAGATGTAGTCCATTTAAGCTGTAAAGTAACTGCCCTTACCTGAAACGAAGTCTTGCTTGTAGGAAGACTCAGAGCCTGGGATTTAACTCCATTTCTGCAGGGAAACACACAGCATAGTTCTCATCCATGGATCCCACTCTGCTTTACAGCAAGAAGGACGCTCTTGCTTTCTAGATTCTCTAATACATCAGGAAACATGAGTGTGCTCAGAACAAATGAACGATGTTTCCTACACATACGGACCATATCTAGTCCAACTCTGCTGCTGAAACTGATGAAAGGCACTGGTCATCTAACATCCAACGCTTGTCAGTTAAGATGAGAAACGTGTGAACTCCGTGAAAGATGTAGTTCGTTTGAGCTGAAAAGTGACTGCCCATACTTGAAACGAAATCTTGCTTGTAGAAAGACTCAGAGCCTGGGATTTAACTCCATTTCTGCATGGAAACACACAGCAGAGTTCTCATCCATTAATCACACTCTGCTTTAGAGCAAGACGCACGCTCTTGCTTTCCAGAGTCTCTAAGAGAGTAGGAAACGTGAGTGTGATGAGAACAAAAGAACAGTGATTCCTACACATACGGACCATATGTATTCCAACTCTGCTTCTGAAACTGATACAAAGCACTGGTTCTCTAACATCCGATGCTTGTCAGTTAAGATGAGAAACGTGTGAGCTTCGAGAACGATGTAGTTCGTTTGAGCTGTAAAGTAACTGCCCTTACCTGAAACGAAGTCTTGCTTGTAGGAAGACTCAGAGCCTGGGATTTAACTCCATTTCTGAAGGGAAACACACAGCATAGTTCTCAACCATGGATCCCACTCTGCTTTAGAGCAAGAAGGACGCTCTTGCTTTCTAGATTCTCTAATACAGCAGGAAACTTGAGTGTGCTCAGAACAAAAGAAACGGTGTTTCTTACACATACGGAGCATATCTAGTTCAACTCTGCTTCTGAAACTGAAGCAAACGACAGGTCCTCTAACATCCAATGCTTGGCAGTTAAGATGAGAAACGTGTGAGCTTCGTGAACGATGTAGTTCATTTGAGCTGTAACGTAACTGCCCTTACCTGAAACGATGTGGTGATTGTAAGAAGACACAGAGCCTGGGATTTAACTCCATTTATGAAGTGAAACACACAGCAGAGTTCTCATCCATTGATCACACTCTGCTTTAGAGCAAGAAGCACGCTCTTGCTTTCCAGAGTCTCTAAGAGAGCAGGAAATGTGAGTGTGAAGAGAACAAAAGAACGGTGTTTCTTACACATATGGACCATATCTAGTTCAATTCTGCTTCTGAAACTGAAACAAACCACAGGTCCTCTAACATCCAATGCTTGTCTGTTAAGATGAGAAACGTGTGAGCTTCTGGAACGATGTAGTCCATTTAAGCTGTAAAGTAACTGCCCTTACCTGAAACGAAGTCTTGCTTGTAGGAAGACTCAGAGCCTGGGAATTAACTCCATTTCTGAAGTGAAACACACAGCACAGTCTCATATATAGATCCCACTCTGCTTTAGAGCAAGAATCACGCTCTTGCTTTCTAGATTCTCTAATAAGGCTGGAAACATGAGTGTGCTCAGAACAAATGAACGGTGTTTCCTACACATACTGACCATATCTAGTCCAACACTGCTACTGAAACTGATGCAAAGCACTGGTCATCTAACATCCAATGCTTGTCAGTTAAGATGAGAAACGTGTGAGCTTCGTGAACGATGTAGTTCGTTTGAGCTGAATAGTGACTGCCCTTACTTGAAAAGAAATCTTGCTTGTAGAAAGACTCAGAGCCTCGGATTTAACTCCATTTCTTCATGGAAACACACAGCATAGTTCTCATCCATTGATCACACTCTGCTTTAGAGCAAGAAGCACGCTCTTGCTTTCCAGAATCTCTAAGACAGCAGGAAACGTGAGTGTGATGAGAACAAAAGAACGGTGTTTCCTACACATATGGACCATATCTAGTTCAATTCTGCTTCTGAAACTGAAACAAACCACAGGTCCTCTAACATCCAATGCTTGTCTGTTAAGATGAGAAACTTGTGAGCTTCTGGAAAGATGTAGTCCATTTAAGCTGTAAAGTAACTGCCCTTACCTGAAACGAAGTCTTGCTTGTAGGAAGACTCAGAGCCTGGGATTTAACTCCATTTCTGAAGGGAAACACACAGCATAGTTCTCATCCATGGATCCCACTCTGCTTTACAGCAAGAAGGACGCTCTTGCTTTCTAGATTCTCTAATACATCAGGAAACATGAGTGTGCTCAGAACAAATGAACGGTGTTTCCTACACATACGGACCATATCTAGTCCAACTCTGCTGCTGAAACTGATGAAAGGCACTGGTCATCTAACATCCAACGCTTGTCAGTTAAGATGAGAAACGTGTGAACTCCGTGAAAGATGTAGTTCGTTTGAGCTGAAAAGTGACTGCCCTTACTTGAAACGAAATCTGTATTGTAGGAAGACAAATAGCCTGGAATTTAACTCCATTTCTAAAGGGAAACACACAGCATAGTTCTCAACGATGAATCACACTCTGCTTTAGAGCAAGAAGCACGCTCTTGCTTTCTAAAATCTCTAATACAGCAGGAAACTAGAGTGTGCTCAGAACAAATAAAACGGTGTTTCTTACACATACGAACCATATCTAGTTCAACTCTGCTTCTGAAACTGAAGCAAACCACAGGTCCTCTAACATCCAATGCTTGGCAGTTAAGATGAGAAATGTGTGAGCTTCGTGAACGATGTAGTTCATTTGATCTGAAAAGTAACTGCCCTTACCTGAAACGAAGTCTTGCTTGTAGGAAGACACAGAGCCTGGGATTTAACTCCATGTCTGAAGTGAAACACACAGCAGAGTTCTCATCCATTGACCACACTCTGCTTTAGAGCAAGAAGCATGCTCTTGCTTTCCAGAGTCTCTAAGACAGCAGGAAACATGAGCGTGATGAGAACAAAAGAATGGTGTTTCCTACACATACGGACCATATCTAGTTCAACTCTGCTTCTGAAACTGAAAGAACAACAGGTCCTCTAACATCCAATGCTTGTCTGTTAAGATGAGAAACGTGTGAGCTTCTGGAAGGATGTAGTCCATTTGAGCTGTAAAGTAACTGCCCTTACCTGAAACGAAGTCTTGCTTGTAGGAAGACTCAGAGCCTGGGATTTAACTCCATTTCTGAAGGGAAACGCACAGCAGAGTTCTCATCCATTGATCACACTCTGCTTTAGAGTAAGAAGCGTGCTCTTGCTTTCCAGAGTCTCTAAGACAGCAGGAAACGTGAAATGATGAGAACAAAAGAACGGTGTTTCCCACACATACGGACCATATCTAGTTCAACTCTGCTTCTGAAACTGAAAGAACCACAGGTCCTCTAACATCCAATGCTTGTCAGTTAAGATGAGAAACGTGTGAGCTTCGTGAACGATGTAGTTCGTTTGAGCTGGAAAGTAACTGCCCTTACCTGAAACGAAGTAGTGCTTGTAGGGCGACTCAGAGCCTGGGATTTAACTCCATTTCTGAAGTAAAACACACAGCAGAGTTCTCATCCATTGATCACACTCTACTTTAGAGCAAGAAGCACTCTCTTGCTTTCCAGAGTGTCTAAGAGACTAAGAAACGTGAGTGTGATGAGAACAAAAGAACAGTGTTTCCTACACATACGGACCATATCTATTCCAACTCTGCTTCTGAATCTGATACAAAGCACTGGTCCTCTAACATCCGAAGCTTGTCAGTTAAGATGAGAAACGTGGGAGCTTCGAGAACGATGTAGTTCGTTTGAGCTGTAAAGTAACTGCCCTTACCTGAAACGAAGTCTTGCTTGTAGGAAGACTCAGAGCCTGGGATTTAACTCCATTTATGAAGTGAAACACACAGCAGAGTTCTCATCCATTGATCACCCTCTGCTTTAGAGCAAGAAGCACGCTCTTGCTTTCCAGAGTCTCTAAGAGAGCAGGAAATGTGAGTGTGCTCAGAACAAAAGAACGGTGTTTCCTACACATACGGACCATATCTAGTTCAACTATGCTTCTGAAACTGAAACAAACCACAGGTCCTCTAGCATCCAATGCTTGTTTGTTAACATGAGAAAAGTGTGAGCTTCTTGAACGATGTAGTAGATTTGAACTGTAAAGAAACTGCCCTTACCTGAAATGAAGTCTTGCTTGTAGGAAGACACAGAGCCTGGGATTTAACTCCATTTCTGAAGTGAAACACTCAGCAGAGTTCTCATCCATTGATCACACTCTGCTTTAGAGCAAGAAACACGCTCTTGCTTTCCAGAGTCTCTAAGACAGCAGGAAACGTGAGTGTGATGAGAACAAAAGAATGCTGTTTCTTACACATACGGACCATATCTAGTTCAACTCTGCTTCTGAAACTGAAGCAAACCACAGGTCCTCTAACATCCAATGCTTGGCAGTTAAGATGAGAAAGGTGTGAGCTTCGTGAACGATGTAGTTCATTTGAGCTGAAAGTAACTGCCCTTACCTGAAACGAGTCTTGCTTGTAGGAAGACACAGAGCCTGGGATTTAACTCCATTTGTGAAGTGAAACACACAGCAGAGTTCTCCTCCATTGACCACACTCTGCTTTAGAGCAAGAAGCACGCTATTGCTTTCCAGAGTCTCTAAGACAGCAGGAAACATGAGTGTGATGAGAACAAAAGAACGGTGTTTCCTACACATACGGACCATATCTAGTTCAACTCTGCTTCTGAAACTGAAAGAACAACAGGTCCTCTAACATCCAATGCTTGTCTGTTAAGATGAGAAACGTGTGAGCTTCTGGAACGATGTAGTCCTTTTAAGCTGTAAAGTAACTGCCCTAACCTGAAACGAAGTCTTGCTTGTAGGAAGACTCAGAGGATGGGATTTAACTCCATTTCTGCATGGAAACACACAGCAGAGTTCTCATCCATTGATCACACTCTGCTTTAGAGCAAGAAGCATGCTCTTGCTTTCCAGAGTCTCTAAGACAGCAGGAAACGTGAGTGTGATGAGAACAAAAGAACGGTGTTTCCTACACAAAATGACCATATCTAGTTCAATTCTGCTTCTGAAACTGAAACAAACCACAGATCCTCTAAAATCCAATGCTTGTCTGTTAAGATGAGAAACGTGTGAGCTTCTGGAACGATGTAGTCCATTTAAGCTGTAAAGTAACTGCCATTACCTGAAACGAAGTCTTGCTTGTAGGAAGACTCAGAGCCTGGGATTTAACTCCATTTCTGAAGGGAAACACACAGCATAGTTCTCATCCATGGATCCCACTCTGCTTTACAGCAAGAAGGAAACTCTTGCTTTCAAAATTCTCTAATACAGCAGGAAACATGAGTGTGCTCAGAACAAATGAACGGTGTTTCCTACACATACGGACCTTATCTAGTCCAACTCTGCTGCTGAAACTGATGCAAAGCACTAGTCATCTAACATCCAATGATTGTCAGTTAAGATGAGAAACGTGTGAGCTTCGTGAACGATGTAGTTCGTTTGAGCTGAAAAGTGACTGCCCATACTTGAAACGAAATCTTGCTTGTAGAAAGACTCAGAGCCTGGGATTTAACTCCATTTCTGCATGGAAACACACAGCAGAGTTCTCATCCATTAATCACACTCTGCTTTAGAGCAAGACGCACGCTCTTGCTTTCCAGAGTCTCTAAGAGAGTAGGAAACGTGAGTGTGATGAGAACAAAAGAACAGTGATTCCTACACATACGGACCATATGTATTCCAACTCTGCTTCTGAAACTGATACAAAGCACTGGTTCTCTAACATCCGATGCTTGTCAGTTAAGATGAGAAACGTGTGAGCTTCGAGAACGATGTAGTTCTTTTGAGCTGTAAAGTAACTGCCCTTACCTGAAACGAAGTCTTGCTTGTAGGAAGACTCAGAGCCTGGGATTTAACTCCATTTCTGAAGGGAAACACACAGCATAGTTCTCATCCATGGATCCCACTCTGCTTTAGAGCAATAAGGACGCTCTTGCATTCTAGATTATCTAATACAGCAGGAAACTTGAGTGTGCTCAGAACAAAAGAAACGGTGTTTCTTACACATACGGAGCATATCTAGTTCAACTCTGCTTCTGAAACTGAAGCAAACGACAGGTCCTCTAACATCCAATGCTTGGCAGTTAAGATGAGAAACGTGTGAGCTTCGTGAACGATGTAGTTCATTTGAGCTGTAACGTAACTGCCCTTACCTGAAACGATGTGGTGATTGTAAGAAGACACAGAGCCTGGGATTTAACTCCATTTATGAAGTGAAACACACAGCACAGTCTCATATATAGATCCCACTCTGCTTTAGAGCAAGAATCACGCTCTTGCTTTCTAGATTCTCTAATAAGGCAGGAAACATGAGTGTGCTCAGAACAAATGAACGGTGTTTCCTACACATACGGACCATATCTAGTCCAACACTGCTACTGAAACTGATGCAAAGCACTGGTCATCTAACATCCAATGCTTGTCAGTTAAGATGAGAAACGTGTGAGCTTCGTGAACGATGTAGTTCGTTTGAGCTGAATAGTGACTGCCCTTACTTGAAAAGAAATCTTGCTTGTAGAAAGACTCAGAGCCTCGGATTTAACTCCATTTCTTCATGGAAACACACAGCATAGTTCTCATCCATTGATCACACTCTGCTTTAGAGCAAGAAGCACGCTCTTGCTTTCCAGAATCTCTAAGACAGCAGGAAACGTGAGTGTGATGAGAACAAAAGAACGGTGTTTCCTACACATATGGACCATATATAGTTCAATTCTGCTTCTGAAACTGAAACAAACCACAGGTCCTCTAACATCCAATGCTTGTCTGTTAAGATGAGAAACGTGTGAGCTTCTGGAAAGATGTAGTCCATTTAAGCTGTAAAGTAACTGCCCTTACCTGAAACGAAGTCTTGCTTGTAGGAAGACTCAGAGCCTGGGATTTAACTCCATTTCTGAAGGGAAACACACAGCATAGTTCTCATCCATGGATCCCACTCTGCTTTACAGCAAGAAGGACGCTCTTGCTTTCTAGATTCTCTAATACATCAGGAAACATGAGTGTGCTCAGAACAAATGAACGGTGTTTCCTACACATACGGACCATATCTAGTCCAACTCTGCTGCTGAAACTGATGAAAGGCACTGGTCATCTAACATCCAACGCTTGTCAGTTAAGATGAGAAACGTGTGAACTCCGTGAAAGATGTTGTTCGTTTGAGCTGAAAAGTGACTGCCCACACTTGAAACGAAATCTTGCTTGTAGAAAGACTCAGAGCCTGGGATTTAACTCCATTTCTGCATGGAAACACACAGCAGAGTTCTCATCCATTAATCACACTCTGCTTTAGAGCAAGACGCACGCTCTTGCTTTCCAGAGTCTCTAAGAGTGTAGGAAACGTGAGTGTGATGAGAACAAAAGAACAGTGATTCCTACACATACGGACCATATGTATTCCAACTCTGCTTCTGAAACTGATACAAAGCACTGGTTCTCTAACATCCGATGCTTGTCAGTTAAGATGAGAAACGTGTGAGCTTCGAGAACGATGTAGTTCGTTTGAGCTGTAAAGTAACTGCCCTTACCTGAAACGAAGTCTTGCTTGTAGGAAGACTCAGAGCCTGGGATTTAACTCCATTTCTGAAGGGAAACACACAGCATAGTTCTCATCCATGGATCCCACTCTGCTTTAGAGCAATAAGGACGCTCTTGCTTTCTAGATTCTCTAATACAGCAGGAAACTTGAGTGTGCTCAGAACAAAAGAAACGGTGTTTCTTACACATACGGAGCATATCTAGTTCAACTCTGCTTCTGAAACTGAAGCAAACGACAGGTCCTCTAACATCCAATGCTTGGCAGTTAAGATGAGAAACGTGTGAGCTTCGTGAACGATGTAGTTCATTTGAGCTGTAACGTAACTGCCCTTACCTGAAACGATGTGGTGATTGTAAGAAGACACAGAGCCTGGGATTTAACTCCATTTATGAAGTGAAACACACAGCAGAGTTCTCATCCATTGATCACACTCTGCTTTAGAGCAAGAAGCACGCTCTTGCTTTCCAGAGTCTCTAAGAGAGCAGGAAATGTGAGTGTGAAGAGAACAAAAGAACGGTGTTTCCTACACATATGGACCATATCTAGTTCAATTCTGCTTCTGAAACTGAAACAAACCACAGGTCCTCTAACATCCAATGCTTGTCTGTTAAGATGAGAAACGTGTGAGCTTCTGGAAAGATGTAGTCCATTTAAGCTGTAAAGTAACTGCCCTTACCTGAAACGAAGTCTTGCTTGTAGGAAGACTCAGAGCCTGGGATTTAACTCCATTTCTGCAGGGAAACACACAGCATAGTTCTCATCCATGGATCCCACTCTGCTTTACAGCAAGAAGGACGCTCTTGCTTTCTAGATTCTCTAATACATCAGGAAACATGAGTGTGCTCAGAACAAATGAACGGTGTTTCCTACACATACGGACCATATCTAGTCCAACTCTGCTGCTGAAACTGATGAAAGGCACTGGTCATCTAACATCCAACGCTTGTCAGTTAAGATGAGAAACGTGTGAACTCCGTGAAAGATGTAGTTCGTTTGAGCTGAAAAGTGACTGCCCATACTTGAAACGAAATCTTGCTTGTAGAAAGACTCAGAGCCTGGGATTTAACTCCATTTCTGCATGGAAACACACAGCAGAGTTCTCATCCATTAATCACACTCTGCTTTAGAGCAAGACGCACGCTCTTGCTTTCCAGAGTCTCTAAGAGAGTAGGAAACGTGAGTGTGATGAGAACAAAAGAACAGTGATTCCTACACATACGGACCATATGTATTCCAACTCTGCTTCTGAAACTGATACAAAGCACTGGTTCTCTAACATCCGATGCTTGTCAGTTAAGATGAGAAACGTGTGAGCTTCGAGAACGATGTAGTTCGTTTGAGCTGTAAAGTAACTGCCCTTACCTGAAACGAAGTCTTGCTTGTAGGAAGACTCAGAGCCTGGGATTTAACTCCATTTCTGAAGGGAAACACACAGCATAGTTCTCATCCATGGATCCCACTCTGCTTTAGAGCAATAAGGACGCTCTTGCTTTCTAGATTCTCTAATACAGCAGGAAACTTGAGTGTGCTCAGAACAAAAGAAACGGTGTTTCTTACACATACGGAGCATATCTAGTTCAACTCTGCTTCTGAAACTGAAGCAAACGACAGGTCCTCTAACATCCAATGCTTGGCAGTTAAGATGAGAAACGTGTGAGCTTCGTGAACGATGTAGTTCATTTGAGCTGTAACGTAACTGCCCTTACCTGAAACGATGTGGTGATTGTAAGAAGACACAGAGCCTGGGATTTAACTCCATTTATGAAGTGAAACACACAGCAGAGTTCTCATCCATTGATCACACTCTGCTTTAGAGCAAGAAGCACGCTCTTGCTTTCCAGAGTCTCTAAGAGAGCAGGAAATGTGAGTGTGAAGAGAACAAAAGAACGGTGTTTCTTACACATATGGACCATATCTAGTTCAATTCTGCTTCTGAAACTGAAACAAACCACAGGTCCTCTAACATCCAATGCTTGTCTGTTAAGATGAGAAACGTGTGAGCTTCTGGAACGATGTAGTCCATTTAAGCTGTAAAGTAACTGCCCTTACCTGAAACGAAGTCTTGCTTGTAGGAAGACTCAGAGCCTGGGAATTAACTCCATTTCTGAAGTGAAACACACAGCACAGTCTCATATATAGATCCCACTCTGCTTTAGAGCAAGAATCACGCTCTTGCTTTCTAGATTCTCTAATAAGGCTGGAAACATGAGTGTGCTCAGAACAAATGAACGGTGTTTCCTACACATACGGACCATATCTAGTCCAACACTGCTACTGAAACTGATGCAAAGCACTGGTCATCTAACATCCAATGCTTGTCAGTTAAGATGAGAAACGTGTGAGCTTCGTGAACGATGTAGTTCGTTTGAGCTGAATAGTGACTGCCCTTACTTGAAAAGAAATCTTGCTTGTAGAAAGACTCAGAGCCTCGGATTTAACTCCATTTCTTCATGGAAACACACAGCATAGTTCTCATCCATTGATCACACTCTGCTTTAGAGCAAGAAGCACGCTCTTGCTTTCCAGAATCTCTAAGACAGCAGGAAACGTGAGTGTGATGAGAACAAAAGAACGGTGTTTCCTACACATATGGACCATATCTAGTTCAATTCTGCTTCTGAAACTGAAACAAACCACAGGTCCTCTAACATCCAATGCTTGTCTGTTAAGATGAGAAACGTGTGAGCTTCTGGAAAGATGTAGTCCATTTAAGCTGTAAAGTAACTGCCCTTACCTGAAACGAAGTCTTGCTTGTAGGAAGACTCAGAGCCTGGGATTTAACTCCATTTCTGAAGGGAAACACACAGCATAGTTCTCATCCATGGATCCCACTCTGCTTTACAGCAAGAAGGACGCTCTTGCTTTCTAGATTCTCTAATACATCAGGAAACATGAGTGTGCTCAGAACAAATGAACGGTGTTTCCTACACATACGGACCATATCTAGTCCAACTCTGCTGCTGAAACTGATGAAAGGCACTGGTCATCTAACATCCAACGCTTGTCAGTTAAGATGAGAAACGTGTGAACTCCGAGAAAGATGTAGTTCGTTTGAGCTGAAAAGTGACTGCCCTTACTTGAAACGAAATCTGTATTGTAGGAAGACAAATAGCCTGGAATTTAACTCCATTTCTAAAGGGAAACACACAGCATAGTTCTCAACGATGAATCACACTCTGCTTTAGAGCAAGAAGCACGCTCTTGCTTTCTAAAATCTCTAATACAGCAGGAAACTAGAGTGTGCTCAGAACAAATAAAACGGTGTTTCTTACACATACGAACCATATCTAGTTCAACTCTGCTTCTGAAACTGAAGCAAACCACAGGTCCTCTAACATCCAATGCTTGGCAGTTAAGATGAGAAATGTGTGAGCTTCGTGAACGATGTAGTTCATTTGAGCTGAAAAGTAACTGCCCTTACCTGAAACGAAGTCTTGCTTGTAGGAAGACACAGAGCCTGGGATTTAACTCCATGTCTGAAGTGAAACACACAGCAGAGTTCTCATCCATTGACCACACTCTGCTTTAGAGCAAGAAGCATGCTCTTGCTTTCCAGAGTCTCTAAGACAGCAGGAAACATGAGCGTGATGAGAACAAAAGAATGGTGTTTCCTACACATACGGACCATATCTAGTTCAACTCTGCTTCTGAAACTGAAAGAACAACAGGTCCTCTAACATCCAATGCTTGTCTGTTAAGATGAGAAACGTGTGAGCTTCTGGAAGGATGTAGTCCATTTGAGCTGTAAAGTAACTGCCCTTACCTGAAACGAAGTCTTGCTTGTAGGAAGAATCAGAGCCTGGGATTTAACTCCATTCCTGAAGTGAAACACACAGGACAGTCTCATATATAGATCCCACTCTGCTTTAGAGCAAGAAGCACGCTCTTGCTTTTAGATTCTCTAATACAGCAGGAAATGTGAGTGTGCTCAGAACAAATGAACGGTGTTTCCTACACATAGGGACCGTATGTAGTCCTACTCTGCTGCTGAAACTGATGCAAAGCACTGGTCATCTAACATCCAATGCTTTTCAGTTAAGATGAGAAACGTGTGAGCTTCTGGAACGATGTAGTCCATTTGAGCTGTAACATAACTGCCCTTACCTGAAACGATCTGGTGATTGTAGGAAGACACAGAGCCGGGGATTTAACTCCATTTCTGAAGTGAAACAGACAGCAGAGTTCTCATCCATTGATCACACTCTGCTTTAGAGCAAGAAGCACGCTCTTGCTTTTTAAAGTCTCTAATACAGCAGGAAACTTGAGTGTGCTCAGAACAAAAGTACGGTGTTTCCTACACATACGGACCATATCTAGTTCAACTCTGCTTCTGAAACTGAAACAAACCACAGGACCTCTAGCATCCAATGCTTGTTTGTTAAGATGAGAAACGTGTGAGCTTCGAGAACGATGTAGTTCGTTTGAGCTGAATAGTGACTGCCCTTACTTGAAAAGAAATCTTGCTTGTAGAAAGACTCAGAGCCTGGGATTTAACTCCATTTCTGCATGGAAACACACAGCAGAGTTCTCATCCATTGATCACACTCTGCTTTAGAGCAAGAAGCACGCTCTTGCTTTCTAGATTCTCTAGACAGCAGGAAACATGAGGGTGCTGAGAACAAAAGAACGGTGTTTCCTACATATAAGGACCATATCAATTTCAACTCTGCTTCTGAAACTGATACAAAGCACTGGTCTTCTAACATCCGATGCTTGTCAGTTAAGATGATAAACGTGTGAGCTTCGAGAACGATGTAGTTCGTTTGAGCTGTAAAGTAACTGCCCTTACCTGAAACGAAGTCTTGCTTGTAGGAAGACTCAGAGCCTGGGATTTAACTCCATTTCTGAAGGGAAACACGCAGCTTAGTCCTCATCCATGGATCACACTCTGCTTTAGAGCAAGACGGACGCTCTTGCTTTCAAGATTCTCTAATACAGCAGGAAACATGAGTGTGCTCAGAACAAATGAACGGTGTTTCCTACACATACGGACCATATCTAGTTCAACTCTGCTTCTGAAACTGAAAGAACCACAGGTCCTCTAACATCCAATGCTTGTCAGTTAAGATGAGAAACGTGTGAGCTTCGAGAACGATGTAGTTCGTTTGAGCTGTAAAGTAACTGCCCTTACCTGAAACGAAGTCTTGCTTGTAGGAAGACTCAGAGCCTGGGATTTAACTCCATTTCTGAAGGGAAACACACAGCATAGTTCTCATCCATGGATCCCACTCTGCTTTAGAGCAAGAAGGACGCTCTTGCTTTCTAGATTCTCTAATACAGCAGGAAACTTCAGTGTGCTCAGAACAAAAGAAACGGTGTTTCTTACACATACGGACCATATCTAGTTCAACTCTGCTTCTGAAACTGAAGCAAACCACAGGTCCTCTAACATCCAATGCTTGGCAGTTAAGATGAGAAACGTGTGAGCTGCGTGAATGATGTAGTTCATTTGAGCTGTAACGTAACTGCCCTTACCTGAAACGATGTGGTGATTGTAGGAAGATACAGAGCCTGGGATTTAACTCCATTTATGAAATGAAACACACAGCAGAGTTCTTATCCATTGATCACACTCTGCTTTAGAGCAAGAAGCACGCTCTTGCTTTCCAGAGTCTCTAAGAGAGCAGGAAATGTGAGTGTGAAGAGAACAAAGGAACAGTGTTTCCTACACGTACGGACCATATCTATTCCAACTCAGCTTCTGAAACTGATACCAAGCACTGGTCCTCTAACATCCAATGCTTGTCAGTTAAGATGAGAAACTTGTGAGCTTCGAGAACGATGTAGTTCGTTTGAGCTGTAAAGTAACTGCCCTTACCTGAAACGAAGTCTTGCTTGTAGGAAGACTCAGAGCCTGGGATTTAACTCCATTTCTGAAGGGAAACACACAGCATAGTTCTCTTCGATGGATCACACTCGGCTTTAGAGCATGAAGCACGCTCTTGCTTTCTAGAGTCTCTAATACAGCAGGAAATTTGAGTGTGCTCAGAACAAAAGAACGGTGTTTCCTACACATACGGACCATATCTAGTTCAACTATGCTTCTGAAACTGAAACAAACCACAGGTACTCTAGCATCCAATGCTTGTTTGTTAAGATGAGAAAAGTGTGAGCTTCTTGAACGATGTAGTAGATTTGAACTGTAAAGAAACTGCCATTACCTGAAACGAAGTCTTGCTTGTAGGAAGACACAGAGCCTGGGATGTAACTCCATTTCTGAAGTGAAACACACAGCAAAGTTCTCATCCATTGATCACACTCTGCTTTAGAGCAAGAAACACGCTCTTGCTTTCCAGAGTCTCTAAGACAGCAGGAAACGTGAGTGTGATGAGAACAAAAGAACGGTGTTTCTTACACATACGGACCATATCTAGTTCAACTCTGCTTCTGAAACTGAAGCAAACCACAGGTCCTCTAACATCCAATGCTTGGCAGTTAAGATGAGAAACGTGTGAGCTTCGAGAACGATGTAGTTCATTTGAGCTGAAAAGTGACTTCCCTTACTTGATACGAAATCTTGCTTGTAGAAAGACTCAGAGCCTGGAATTTAACTCCATTTCTGCATGGAAACACACAGCAGAGTTCTCATCCATAGATCACACTCTGCTTTAGAGCAAGAAGCATGCTCTTACTTTCTAGATTCTCTAAGACAACAGGAAACATGAGGGTGCTGAGAACAAAAGAACGGTGTTTCCTACACATAAGGACCATATCAATTTCAACTCTGCTTCTGAAACTGATACAAAGCACTGGTCTTCTAACATCCGATGCTTGTCAGTTAAGATGAGAAACGTGTGAGCTTTGAGAACGATGTAGTTCGTTTGAGCTGTAAAGTAACTGCCCTTACCTGAAACGAAGTCTTGCTTGTACAAAGACTCAGAGCCTGGGATTTGACTCCATTTCTGAAGGGAAACACGCAGCATAGTCCTCCTCCATGGATCACACTCCGCTTTAGAGCAAGAAGCACGCTCTTGCTTTCTAGAGTCTCTAATACAGCAGGAAAATTTAGTGTGCTCAGAACAAATGAACGGTGTTTCCTACACATACGGACCATATCTAGTCCAACACTGCTACTGAAACTGATGCAAAGCACTGGTCATCTAACATCCAATGCCTGTCAGTTAAGATGAGAAACGTGTGAGCTTCGTGAACGATGTAGTTCGTTTGAGCTGAATAGTGACTGCCCTTACTTGAAAAAAATCTTGCTTGTAGAAAGACTCAGAGCCTGGGATTTAACTCCATTTCTGCATGGAAACACACAGCAGAGTTCTCATCCATTGATCACACTCTGCTTTAGAGCAAGAAGAATGCTCTTGCTTTCCAGAGTCTTTAAGACAGCAGGAAACGTGAGTGTGATGAGAACAAAAGAACGGTGTTTCCTACACATATTGACCATATCTAGTTCAATTCTGCTTCTGAAACTGAAACAAACCACAGATCCTCTAAAATCCAATGCTTGTCTGTTAAGATGAGAAACGTGTGAGCTTCTGGAACGATGTAGTCCATTTAAGCTGTAAAGTAACTGCCATTACCTGAAACGAAGTCTTGCTTGTAGGAAGACTCAGAGCCTGGGATATAACTCCATTTCTAAGTGAAACACTCAGCAGACTTCTCATCCATTGATGACACTCTGCTTTAGAGCAAGAAGCACGCTCTTGCATTCCAGAGTCTCTAAGAGAGCAGGAAATGTGAGTGTGCAGAGAACAAAAGAACGGTGTTTCCTACACATACGGACCATATCTATTCCAACTCTGCTTCTGAAACTGATACAAAACACTGGTCCTCTAACATCCGATGCTTGTCAGTTAAGATGAGAAACGTGTGAGCTTCGAGAACAATGTAGTTTGTTTGAGCTGTAAAGTAACTGCCCTTACCTGAAACGAAGTCTTGCTTGTAGAAAGGCTCAGAGCCTGGGATTTGACTCCATTTCTGAAGGGAAACACGCAGCATAGTCCTCATCCATGGATCACACTCTGCTTTAGAGCAAGAAGCACGCTCTTGCTTTCTAGAGTCTCTAATACAGCAGGAAAATTTAGTGTGCTCAGAACAAATGAACGGTATTTCCTACACATACAGACCATATCTAGTTCAACTCTGCTTCTGAAACTGAAACAAACCACATGTCCTCTAACATCCAATGCTTGTCAGTTAAGATGAGAAATGTTTCAGCTTCGTGAACGATGTAGTTCGTTTGAGCTGTAAAGTAACTGCCCTTACCTGAAACGAAGTCTTGCTTGTAGGAAGACACAGAGCCTGGGATTTAACTCCATTTCTGAAGTGAAACACTAAGCACAGTCTCATATATAGATCCCACTCTGCTTTAGAGCAAGAATCACGCTCTTGCTTTCTAGATTCTCTAATACGGCAGGAAACATGAGTGTGCTCAGAACAAATGAACGGTGTTTCCTACACATACGGACCATATCTAGTCCAACACTGCTGCTGAAACTGATGCAAAGCACTGGTCATCTAACATCCAATGCTTGTCAGTTAAGATGAGAAACGTGTGAGCTTCTGGAACGATGTAGTCCATTTGAGATGTAACATAACTGCCCTTAACTGAAACGATCTGGTGATTGTAGGAAGACAAGATGCGGGGATTTAACTCCATTTCTGAAGTGAAACAGACAGCAGAGTTCTCATCCATTGATCACACTCTGCTTTAGAGCAAGAAGCACGCTCTTGCTTTCTAAAGTCTCTAATACAGCAGGAAACTTGAGTGTGCTCAGAACAAAAGAAACGGTGTTTCCTACACATACTGACCATATCTATTCCAACTCTGCTTCTGAAACTGATACAAAGCACTGGTCCTCTAACATCCAATGCTTGTCAGTTAAGTTGAGAAACGTGTGAGCTCCGTGAAAGATTTAGTTCGTTTGAGCTGAAAAGTGACTGCCCTTACTTGAAACGAAATCTTGCTTGTAGGAAGACACAGAGCCTGGAATTTAACTCCATTTCTGAAGGGAAACACACAGCATAGTTCTCTTCGCTGGATCACACTCGGCTTTAGAGCATGAAGCACACTCTTGCTTTCTAGAGTCTCTAATACAGCAAGAAACTTGAGTGTGCTCAGAACAAAAGAACGGTGTTTCCTACACATACAGACCATATCTAGTTCAACTCTGCTTCTGAAACTGAAACAAACCACAGGACCTCTAGCATCCAATGCTTGTTTGTTAAGATGAGAAACGTGTGAACTTCGTGAACGATGTAGGTCTTTTGAGCTGAATAGTGACTGCCCTTACTTGAAAAGAAATCTTGCTTGTAGAAAGACTCAGAGCCTGGGATTTAACTCCATTTCTGCATGGAAACACACAGCAGAGTTCTCATCCATTGATCACACTCTGCTTTAGAGCAAGAAGCACGCTCTTGCTTTCTAGATTCTCTAAGACAGCAGGAAACATGAGGGTGCTGAGAACAAAAGAACGGTGTTTCCTACACATAAGGACCATATCAATTTCAACTCTGCTTCTGAAACTGATACAAAGCACTGGTCTTCTAACATCCGATGCTTGTCAGTTAAGATGATAAACGTGTGAGCTTTGAGAACGATGTAGTTCGTTTGAGCTGTAAAGTAACTGCCCTTACCTGAAACGAAGTCTTGCTTGTAGAAAGACTCAGAGCCTGGGGTTTGACTCCATTTCTGAAGGGAAACACGCAGCATAGTCCTCATCCATGGATCACACTCTGCTTTAGAGCAAGAAGCACGCTCTTGCTTTCTAGAGTCTCTAATACAGCAGGAAAATTTAGTGTGCTCAGAACAAATGAACGGTGTTTCCTACACATACAGACCATATCTAGTTCAACTCTGCTTCTGAAACTGAAACAAACCACATGTCCTCTAACATCCAATGCTTGGCAGTTAAGATGAGAAACGTGTGAGCTTCGTGAACGATGTAGTTCATTTGAGCTGAAAAGTGACTTCCCTTACTTGATACGAAATCTTGCTTGTAGAAAGACTCAGAGCCTGGAATTTAACTCCATTTCTGCATGGAAACACACAGCAGAGTTCTCATCCATTGATCACACTCTGCTTTAGAGCAAGAAGCATGCTCTTACTTTCTAGATTCTCTAAGACAACAGGAAACATGAGGGTGCTGAGAACAAAAGAACGGTGTTTCCTACACATAAGGACCATATCAATTTCAACTCTTCTTCTGAAACTGATACAAAGCACTGGTCTTCTAACATCCGATGCTTGTCAGTTAAGATGAGAAACGTGTGAGCTTTGAGAACGATGTAGTTCGTTTGAGCTGTAAAGTAACTGCCCTTACCTGAAACGAAGTCTTGCTTGTACAAAGACTCAGAGCCTGGGATTTGACTCCATTTCTGAAGGGAAACACGCAGCATAGTCCTCATCCATGGATCACACTCCGCTTTAGAGCAAGAAGCACGCTCTTGCTTTCTAGAGTCTCTAATACAGCAGGAAAATTTAGTGTGCTCAGAACAAATGAACGGTGTTTCCTACACATACGGACCATATCTAGTCCAACACTGCTACTGAAACTGATGCAAAGCACTGGTCATCTAACATCCAATGCTTGTCAGTTAAGATGAGAAACGTGTGAGCTTCGTGAACGATGTAGTTCGTTTGAGCTGAATAGTGACTGCCCTTACTTGAAAAGAAATCTTGCTTGTAGAAAGACTCAGAGCCTGGGATTTAACTCCATTTCTGCATGGAAACACACAGCAGAGTTCTCATCCATTGATCACACTCTGCTTTAGAGCAAGAAGAATGCTCTTGCTTTCCAGAGTCTTTAAGACAGCAGGAAACGTGAGTGTGATGAGAACAAAAGAACGGTGTTTCCTACACATATTGACCATATCTAGTTCAATTCTGCTTCTGAAACTGAAACAAACCACAGATCCTCTAAAATCCAATGCTTGTCTGTTAAGATGAGAAACGTGTGAGCTTCTGGAACGATGTAGTCCATTTAAGCTGTAAAGTAACTGCCATTACCTGAAACGAAGTCTTGCTTGTAGGAAGACTCAGAGCCTGGGATTTAACTCCATTTCTGAAGGGAAACGCACAGCATAGTTCTCATCCATGGATCCCACTCTGCTTTAGAGCAAGAAGGACGCTCTTGCTTTCAAGATTCTCTAATACAGCAGGAAACATGAGTGTGCTCAGAACAAATGAACGGTGTTTCCTACACATACGGACCATATCTAGTCCAACTCTGCTGCTGAAACTGATGCAAAGCACTAGTCATCTAACATCCAATGCTTGTCAGTTAAGATGAGAAATGTTTCAGCTTCGTGAACGATGTAGTTCGTTTGAGCTGTAAAGTAACTGCCCTTACCTGAAACGAAGTCTTGCTTGTAGGAAGACACAGAGCCTGGGATTTAACTCCATTTCTGAAGTGAAACACTAAGCACAGTCTCATATATAGATCCCACTCTGCTTTAGAGCAAGAATCACGCTCTTGCTTTCTAGATTCTCTAATACGGCAGGAAACATGAGTGTGCTCAGAACAAATGAACGGTGTTTCCTACACATACGGACCATATCTAGTCCAACACTGCTGCTGCAACTGATGCAAAGCACTGGTCATCTAACATCCAATGCTTGTCAGTTAAGATGAGAAACGTGTGAGCTTCTGGAACGATGTAGTCCATTTGAGATGTAACATAACTGCCCTTAACTGAAACGATCTGGTGATTGTAGGAAGACAAGATCCGGGGATTTAACTCCATTTCTGAAGTGAAACAGACAGCAGAGTTCTCATCCATTGATCACACTCTGCTTTAGAGCAAGAAGCACGCTCTTGCTTTCTAAAGTCTCTAATACAGCAGGAAACTTGAGTGTGCTCAGAACAAAAGAAACGGTGTTTCCTACACATACTGACCATATCTATTCCAACTCTGCTTCTGAAACTGATACAAAGCACTGGTCCTCTAACATCCGATGCTTGTCAGTTAAGATGATAAACGTGTGAGCTTTGAGAACGATGTAGTTCGTTTGAGCTGTAAAGTAACTGCCCTTACCTGAAACGAAGTCTTGCTTGTAGAAAGACTCAGAGCCTGGGGTTTGACTCCATTTCTGAAGGGAAACACGCAGCATAGTCCTCATCCATGGATCACACTCTGCTTTAGAGCAAGAAGCACGCTCTTGCTTTCTAGAGTCTCTAATACAGCAGGAAAATTTAGTGTGCTCAGAACAAATGAACGGTGTTTCCTACACATACAGACCATATCTAGTTCAACTCTGCTTCTGAAACTGAAACAAACCACATGTCCTCTAACATCCAATGCTTGGCAGTTAAGATGAGAAACGTGTGAGCTTCGTGAACGATGTAGTTCATTTGAGCTGAAAAGTGACTTTCCTTACTTGATACGAAATCTTGCTTGTAGAAAGACTCAGAGCCTGGAATTTAACTCCATTTCTGCATGGAAACACACAGCAGAGTTCTCATCCATTGATCACACTCTGCTTTAGAGCAAGAAGCATGCTCTTACTTTCTAGATTCTCTAAGACAACAGGAAACATGAGGGTGCTGAGAACAAAAGAACGGTGTTTCCTACACATAAGGACCATATCAATTTCAACTCTTCTTCTGAAACTGATACAAAGCACTGGTCTTCTAACATCCGATGCTTGTCAGTTAAGATGAGAAACGTGTGAGCTTTGAGAACGATGTAGTTCGTTTGAGCTGTAAAGTAACTGCCCTTACCTGAAACGAAGTCTTGCTTGTACAAAGACTCAGAGCCTGGGATTTGACTCCATTTCTGAAGGGAAACACGCAGCATAGTCCTCATCCATGGATCACACTCCGCTTTAGAGCAAGAAGCACGCTCTTGCTTTCTAGAGTCTCTAATACAGCAGGAAAATTTAGTGTGCTCAGAACAAATGAACGGTGTTTCCTACACATACGGACCATATCTAGTCCAACACTGCTACTGAAACTGATGCAAAGCACTGGTCATCTAACATCCAATGCTTGTCAGTTAAGATGAGAAACGTGTGAGCTTCGTGAACGATGTAGTTCGTTTGAGCTGAATAGTGACTGCCCTTACTTGAAAAGAAATCTTGCTTGTAGAAAGACTCAGAGCCTCGGATTTAACTCCATTTCTTCATGGAAACACACAGCATAGTTCTCATCCATTGATCACACTCTGCTTTAGAGCAAGAAGCACGCTCTTGCTTTCCAGAATCTCTAAGACAGCAGGAAACGTGAGTGTGATGAGAACAAAAGAACGGTGTTTCCTACACATATGGACCATATCTAGTTCAATTCTGCTTCTGAAACTGAAACAAACCACAGGTCCTCTAACATCCAATGCTTGTCTGTTAAGATGAGAAACGTGTGAGCTTCTGGAACGATGTAGTCCATTTAAGCTGTAAAGTAACTGCCCTTACCTGAAACGAAGTCTTGCTTGTAGGAAGACTCAGAGCCTGGGATTTAACTCCATTTCTGAAGGGAAACACACAGCATAGTTCTCATCCATGGATCCCACTCTGCTTTAGAGCAAGAAGGACGCTCTTGCTTTCTAGATTCTCTAATACATCAGGAAACATGAGTGTGCTCAGAACAAATGAATGGGGTTTCCTACACATACGGACCATATCTAGTCCAACTCTGCTGCTGAAACTGATGCAAAGCACTGGTCATCTAACATCCAACGCTTGTCAGTTAAGATGAGAAACGTGTGAGCTCCGTGAAAGATGTAGTTCGTTTGAGCTGAAAAGTGACTGCCCTTACTTGAAACGAAATTTGTATTGTAGGAAGACAAATAGCCTGGAATTTAACTCCATTTCTAAAGGGAAACACACAGCATAGTTCTCAACGATGAATCACACTCTGCTTTAGAGCAAGAAGCACGCTCTTGCTTTCTAAAGTCTCTAATACAGCAGTAAACTTGAGTGTGCTCAGAACAAAAAAAACGGTGTTTCTTACACATACGGACTATATCTAGTTCAACTCTGCTTCTGAAACTGAAGCAAACCACAGGTCCTCTAACATCCAATGCTTGGCAGTTAAGATGAGAAACGTGTGAGCTTCGTGAACGATGTAGTTCATTTGAGCTGAGATGTAACTGCCCTTACCTGAAACGAAGTCTTGCTTGTAGGAAGACACAGAGCCTGGGATTTAACTCCATTTCTGAAGTGAAACACACAGCAGAGTTCTCATCCATTGACCACACTCTGCTTTAGAGCAAGAAGCACGCTCTTGCTTGCCAGAGTCTCTAAGACAGCAGGAAACATGAGCGTGATGAGAACAAAAGAACGGTGTTTCCTACACATATGGACCATATCTAGTTCAACTCTGCTTCTGAAACTGAAAGAACAACAGGTCCTCTCACATCCAATGCTTGTCTGTTAAGATGAGAAACGTGTGAGCTTCTGGAACGATGTAGTCCATTTGAGCTGCAAAGTAACTGCCCTTACCTGAAACGAAGTCTTGCTTGTAGGAAGAATCTGAGCCTGGGATTTAACTCCATTCCTGAAGTGAAACACACAGCACAGTCTCATATATAGATCCCACTCTGCTTTAGAGCAAGAAGCACGCTCTTGCTTTTAGATTCTCTAAAACAGCAGGAAACGTGAGTGTGCTCAGAACAAATGAACGGTGTTTCCTACACATAGGGACCGTATGTAGTCCAACTCTGCTGCTAAAACTGATGCAAAGCACTGGTCATCTAACATCCAATGCTTTTCAGTTAAGATGAGAAACGTGTGAGCTTCTGGAACAATGTAGTCCATTTGAGCTGTAACATAACTGCCCTTACCTGAAACGATCTGGTGATTGTAGGAAGACACAGAGCTGGGGATTTAACTCCATTTCTGAAGTGAAACAGACAGCAGAGTTCTCATCCATTGATCACACTCTGCTTTAGAGCAAGAAGCACGCTCTTGCTTTCTAGAGTCTCTAATACAGCAAGAAACTTGAGTGTGCTCAGAACAAAAGAACGGTGTTTCCTACACATACGGACCATATCTAGTTCAAGTCTGCTTCTGAAACTGAAACAAACCACAGGACCTCTAGCATCCAATGCTTGTTTGTTAAGATGAGAAACGTGTGAGCTTCGTGAACGATGTAGTTCGCTTGAGCTGAATAGTGACTGCCATTACTTGAAAAGAAATCTTGCTTGTAGAAAGACTCAGAGCCTGGGATTTAACTCCATTTCTGCATGGAAACACACAGCAGAGTTCTCATCCATTGATCACACTCTGCTTTAGAGCAAGAAGCACGCTCTTGCTTTCCAGACTCTCTAAGACAGCAGGAAACGTGAGTGTGATGAGAACAAAAGAACGGTGTTTCCTACACATATGGACAATATCTAGTTCAATTCTGCTTCTGAAACTGAAACAAACCACAGGTCCTCTAACATCCAATGCTTGTCTGTTAAGATGAGAAACGTGTGAGCTTCTGGAACGATGTAGTCCATTTAAGCTGTAAAGTAACTGCCCTTACCTGAAACGAAGTCTTGCTTGTAGGAAGACTCAGAGCCTGGGATTTAACTCCATTTCTGAAGGGAAACACACAGCATAGTTCTCATCCATGGATCACACTCTGCTTTAGAGCAAGACGAACGCTCTTGCTTTCTAGAGTCTTTAATACAGCTGGAAAATTGAGTGTGCTCAATACAAATGAACAGTGTTTCCTACACATACAGACCATATCCAGTTCAACTCTGCTTCTGAAACTGAAACAAACCACAGGTCCTCTAACATCCAATGCTTGGCAGTTAAGATGAGAAACGTGTGAGCTTCGTGAACGATGTAGTTCGTTTGAGCTGTAACTTAACTGCCCTTACCTGAAATGATGTAGTGATTGTAGGAAGACACAGAGCCTGGGATTTAACTCCATTTCTGAAGTGAAACAGACAGCAGAGTTCTCATCCATGGATCACACTCTGCTTTAGAGAAAGAAGCACGCTCCTGTTTTCTATAGTGTCTAATACAGCAGGAAAATTTAGTGTGCTCAGAACAAATGAACGGTGTTTCCTACACATACAGACCATATCTAGTTCAACTCTGCTTCTGAAACTGAAACAAACCACATGTTCTCTAACATCCAATGCTTGTCAGTTAAGATGAGAAACGTTTGAGCTTCGTGAATGATGTAGTTCGTTTGAGCTATAAACTAACTGCCCTTACCTGAAACGAAGTCTGGCTTGTAGGAAGACTCAGAGCCTGGGATTTTACTCCATTTCCGAAGTGAAACACACAGCACAGTCTCATATATAGATCCCACACTGCTTTAGAGCAAGAAGCACCCTCTTGCTTTCTAGATTCTCCAATACAGCAGGAAACGTTAGTGTGCTCAGAACAAATGAACGGTGTTTCCTACACATACAGACCATATCTAGTCCAACTCTGTTGCTGAAACTGAAACAAACCACAGGTCCTCTAACATCCAATGCTTGGCAGTTAAGATGAGAAACGTGTGAGCTTCGTGAACGATGTATTTCATTTGAGCTGTAAAGTAACTGCCCTTACCTGAAACGAAGTAGTGCTTGTAGGGAGACTCAGAGCCTGGGATTTAACTCCATTTCTGAAGTGAAATACACAGCAGAGTTCTCATCCATTGATCACACTCTACTTTAGAGCAAGAAGCACGCTCTTGCTTTCCAGAGTCTCTAAGAGAGTAGGAAACGTGAGTGTGATGAGAACAAAGGAACAGTGTTTCCTACACGTACGGACCATATCTATTCCAACTCAGCTTCTGAAACTGATACCAAGCACTGGTCCTCTAACATCCAATGCTTGTCAGTTAAGATGAGAAACTTGTGAGCTTCGAGAACGATGTAGTTCGTTTGAGCTGTAAAGTAACTGCCCTTACCTGAAACGAAGTCTTGCTTGTAGGAAGACTCAGAGCCTGGGATTTAACTCCATTTCTGAAGGGAAACACACAGCATAGTTCTCATCCATGGATCCCACTCTGCTTTAGAGCAAGAAGGACGCTCTTGGTTTCTAGATTCTCTAATACAGCAGGAAACATGAGTGTGCTCAGAACAAATGAACGGTGTTTCCTACACATACAGACCATATCTAGTCCAACTCTGATGCTGAAACTGATGCAAAGCACTGGTCATCTAACATCCAACGCTTGTCAGTAAAGATGAGAAACGTGTGAGCTCCGTGAAAGGTGTAGTTCGTTTGAGCTGAAAAGTGACTGCCCTTACTTGAAACGAAATCTGTATTGTAGGAAGACAAAGCGCCTGGAATTTAACTCCATTTCTAAAGGGAAACGCACAGCATAGTTCTCAACGATGGCTCACACTCTGCTTTATAGCAAGAAGCACGCTCTTGCTTTCTAAAGACTCTAATACAGCAGGAAACTTGAGTGTGCTCAGAACAAAAGAAACGGTGTTTCTTACACATACGGACCATATCTAGTTCAACTCTGCTTCTGAAACTGAAGCAAACCACAGGTCCTCTAACACCCAATGCTTGGCAGTTAAGATGAGAAACGTGTGAGCTTCGTGAACGATGTAGTTCATTTGAGCTGAAAAGTGACTGCCCTTACTTGAAAAGAAATCTTGCTTGTAGAAAGACTCAGAGCCTGGGATTTAACTCCATTTCTGCATGGAAACACAGAGCAGAGTTCTCATCCATTGATCACACTCTGCTTTAGAGCAAGAAGCACGCTCTTGCTTTCTAGATTCTCTAAGACAGCAGGAAACATGAGGGTGCTGAGAACAAAAGAACGGTGTTTCCTACACATAAGGACCATATCAATTTCAACTCTGCTTCTGAAACTGATACAAAGCACTGGTCTTCTAACATCCGATGCTTGTCAGTTAAGATGAGAAACGTGTGAGCTTCGAGAGCGATGTAGTTCGTTTGAGCTGTAAAGTAACTGCCCTTACCTGAAACGAAGTCTTGCTTGTAGAAAGACTCAGAGCCTGGGGTTTGACTCCATTTCTGAAGGGAAACACGCAGCATAGTCCTCATCCATGGATCACACTCTGCTTTAGAGCAAGAAGCACGCTCTTGCTTTCTAGAGTCTCTAATACAGCAGGAAAATTTAGTGTGCTCAGAACAAATGAACGGTGTTTCCTACACATACAGACCATATCTAGTTCAACTCTGCTTCTGAAACTGAAACAAACCACATGTCCTCTAACATCCAATGCTTGTCAGTTAAGATGAGAAATGTTTGAGCTTCGTGTACGATGTAGTTCGTTTGAGCTGTAAAGTAACTGCCCTTACCTGAAACGAGGTCTTGCTTGTAGGAAGACTCAGAGCCTGGGATTTAACTCCATTTCTGAAGTGAAACACACAGCACAGTCTCATATATAGATCCCACTCTTCTTTAGAGCAAGAATCACGCTCTTGATTTCTAGATTCTCTAATACGGCAGGAAACATGAGTGTGCTCAGAACAAATGAACGGTGTTTCCTACACATACGGACCATATCTAGTCCAACACTGCTACTGAAACTGATGCAAAGCACTGGTCATCTAACATCCAATGCTTGTCAGTTAAGATGAGAAACGTGTGAGCTTCGTGAACGATGTAGTTCGTTTGAGCTGAATAGTGACTGCCCTTACTTGAAAAGAAATCTTGCTTGTAGAAAGACTCAGAGCCTCGGATTTAACTCCATTTCTTCATGGAAACACACAGCATAGTTCTCATCCATTGATCACACTCTGCTTTAGAGCAAGAAGCACGCTCTTGCTTTCCAGAATCTCTAAGACAGCAGGAAACGTGAGTGTGATGAGAACAAAAGAACGGTGTTTCCTACACATATGGACCATATCTAGTTCAATTCTGCTTCTGAAACTGAAACAAACCACAGGTCCTCTAACATCCAATGCTTGTCTGTTAAGATGAGAAACGTGTGAGCTTCTGGAACGATGTAGTCCATTTAAGCTGTAAAGTAACTGCCCTTACCTGAAACGAAGTGTTGCTTGTAGGAAGACTCTGAGCCTGGGATTTAACTCCATTTCTGAAGGGAAACACACAGCATAGTTCTCATCCATGGATCCCACTCTGCTTTAGAGCAAGAAGGACGCTCTTGCTTTCTAGATTCTCTAATACATCAGGAAACATGAGTGTGCTCAGAACAAATGAATGGGGTTTCCTACACATACGGACCATATCTAGTCCAACTCTGCTGCTGAAACTGATGCAAAGCACTGGTCATCTCACATCCAACGCTTGTCAGTTAAGATGAGAAACGTGTGAGCTCCGTGAAAGATGTAGTTCGTTTGAGCTGAAAAGTGACTGCCCTTACTTGAAACGAAATTTGTATTGTAGGAAGACAAATAGCCTGGAATTTAACTCCATTTCTAAAGGGAAACACACAGCATAGTTCTCAACGATGAATCACACTCTGCTTTAGAGCAAGAAGCACGCTCTTGCTTTCTAAAGTCTCTAATAGAGCAGGAAACTTGAGTGTGCTCAGAACAAAAAAAACGGTGTTTCTTACACATACAGACTATATCTAGTTCAACTCTGCTTCTGAAACTGAAGCAAACCACAGGTCCTCTAACATCCAATGCTTGGCAGTTAAGATGAGAAACGTGTGAGCTTCGTGAACGATGTAGTTCATTTGAGCTGAGATGTAACTGCCCTTACCTGAAACGAAGTCTTGCTTGTAGGAAGACACAGAGCCTGGGATTTAACTCCATTTCTGAAGTGAAACACACAGCAGAGTTCTCATCCATTGACCACACTCTGCTTTAGAGCAAGAAGCACGCTCTTGCTTGCCAGAGTCTCTAAGACAGCAGGAAACATGAGCGTGATGAGAACAAAAGAACGGTGTTTCCTACACATATGGACCATATCTAGTTCAACTCTGCTTCTGAAACTGAAAGAACAACAGGTCCTCTAACATCCAATGCTTGTCTGTTAAGATGAGAAACGTGTGAGCTTCTGGAACGATGTAGTCCATTTGAGCTGCAAAGTAACTGCCCTTACCTGAAACGAAGTCTTGCTTGTAGGAAGAATCTGAGCCTGGGATTTAACTCCATTCCTGAAGTGAAACACACAGCACAGTCTCATATATAGATCCCACTCTGCTTTAGAGCAAGAAGCACGCTCTTGCTTTTAGATTCTCTAAAACAGCAGGAAACGTGAGTGTGCTCAGAACAAATGAACGGTGTTTCCTACACATAGGGACCGTATGTAGTCCAACTCTGCTGCTAAAACTGATGCAAAGCACTGGTCATCTAACATCCAATGCTTTTCAGTTAAGATGAGAAACGTGTGAGCTTCTGGAACAATGTAGTCCATTTGAGCTGTAACATAACTGCCCTTACCTGAAACGATCTGGTGATTGTAGGAAGACACAGAGCTGGGGATTTAACTCCATTTCTGAAGTGAAACAGACAGCAGAGTTCTCATCCATTGATCACACTCTGCTTTAGAGCAAGAAGCACGCTCTTGCTTTCTAGAGTCTCTAATACAGCAAGAAACTTGAGTGTGCTCAGAACAAAAGAACGGTGTTTCCTACACATACGGACCATATCTAGTTCAACTCTGCTTCTGAAACTGAAACAAACCACAGGACCTCTAGCATCCAATGCTTGTTTGTTAAGATGAGAAACGTGTGAGCTTCGTGAACGATGTAGTTCGCTTGAGCTGAATAGTGACTTCCATTACTTGAAAAGAAATCTTGCTTGTAGAAAGACTCAGAGCCTGGGATTTAACTCCATTTCTGCATGGAAACACACAGCAGAGTTCTCATCCATTGATCACACTCTGCTTTAGAGCAAGAAGCACGCTCTTGCTTTCCAGAATCTCTAAGACAGCAGGAAACGTGAGTGTGATGAGAACAAAAGAACGGTGTTTCCTACACATATGGACAATATCTAGTTCAATTCTGCTTCTGAAACTGAAACAAACCACAGGTCCTCTAACATCCAATGCTTGTCTGTTAAGATGAGAAACGTGTGAGCTTCTGGAACGATGTAGTCCATTTAAGCTGTAAAGTAACTGCCCTTACCTGAAACGAAGTCTTGCTTGTAGGAAGACTCAGAGCCTGGGATTTAACTCCATTTCTGAAGGGAAACACACAGCATAGTTCTCATCCATGGATCACACTCTGCTTTAGAGCAAGACGAACGCTCTTGCTTTCTAGAGTCTTTAATACAGCTGGAAAATTGAGTGTGCTCAATACAAATGAACAGTGTTTCCTACACATACAGACCATATCCAGTTCAACTCTGCTTCTGAAACTGAAACAAACCACAGGTCCTCTAACATCCAATGCTTGGCAGTTAAGATGAGAAACGTGTGAGCTTCGTGAACGATGTAGTTCGTTTGAGCTGTAACTTAACTGCCCTTACCTGAAATGATGTAGTGATTGTAGGAAGACACAGAGCCTGGGATTTAACTCCATTTCTGAAGTGAAACAGACAGCAGAGTTCTCATCCATGGATCACACTCTGCTTTAGAGAAAGAAGCACGCTCCTGTTTTCTATAGTGTCTAATACAGCAGGAAAATTTAGTGTGCTCAGAACAAATGAACGGTGTTTCCTACACATACAGACCATATCTAGTTCAACTCTGCTTCTGAAACTGAAACAAACCACATGTTCTCTAACATCCAATGCTTGTCAGTTAAGATGAGAAACGTTTGAGCTTCGTGAATGATGTAGTTCGTTTGAGCTATAAACTAACTGCCCTTACCTGAAACGAAGTCTGGCTTGTAGGAAGACTCAGAGCCTGGGATTTTACTCCATTTCCGAAGTGAAACACACAGCACAGTCTCATATATAGATCCCACACTGCTTTAGAGCAAGAAGCACCCTCTTGCTTTCTAGATTCTCCAATACAGCAGGAAACGTTAGTGTGCTCAGAACAAATGAACGGTGTTTCCTACACATACAGACCATATCTAGTCCAACTCTGTTGCTGAAACTGAAACAAACCACAGGTCCTCTAACATCCAATGCTTGGCAGTTAAGATGAGAAACGTGTGAGCTTCGTGAACGATGTATTTCATTTGAGCTGTAAAGTAACTGCCCTTACCTGAAACGAAGTAGTGCTTGTAGGGAGACTCAGAGCCTGGGATTTAACTCCATTTCTGAAGTGAAATACACAGCAGAGTTCTCATCCATTGATCACACTCTACTTTAGAGCAAGAAGCACGCTCTTGCTTTCCAGAGTCTCTAAGAGAGTAGGAAACGTGAGTGTGATGAGAACAAAGGAACAGTGTTTCCTACACGTACGGACCATATCTATTCCAACTCAGCTTCTGAAACTGATACCAAGCACTGGTCCTCTAACATCCAATGCTTGTCAGTTAAGATGAGAAACTTGTGAGCTTCGAGAACGATGTAGTTCGTTTGAGCTGTAAAGTAACTGCCCTTACCTGAAACGAAGTCTTGCTTGTAGGAAGACTCAGAGCCTGGGATTTAACTCCATTTCTGAAGGGAAACACACAGCATAGTTCTCATCCATGGATCCCACTCTGCTTTAGAGCAAGAAGGACGCTCTTGCTTTCTAGATTCTCTAATACAGCAGGAAACATGAGTGTGCTCAGAACAAATGAACGGTGTTTCCTACGCATACAGACCATATCTAGTCCAACTCTGATGCTGAAACTGATGCAAAGCACTGGTCATCTAACATCCAACGCTTGTCAGTAAAGATGAGAAACGTGTGAGCTCCGTGAAAGATGTAGTTCGTTTGAGCTGAAAAGTGACTGCCCTTACTTGAAACGAAATCTGTATTGTAGGAAGACAAAGCGCCTGGAATTTAACTCCATTTCTAAAGGGAAACGAACAGCATAGTTCTCAACGATGGCTCACACTCTGCTTTATAGCAAGAAGCACGCTCTTGCTTTCTAAAGACTCTAATACAGCAGGAAACTTGAGTGTGCTCAGAACAAAAGAAACGGTGTTTCTTACACATACGGACCATATTAAGTTCAACTCTGCTTCTGAAACTGAAACAAACCACAGGTCCTCTAACATCCAATGCTTGTCTGTTAAGATGAGAAACGTGTGAGCTTCTGGAACGATGTAGTCCATTTAAGCTGTAAAGTAACTGCCCTTACCTGAAACGAAGTCTTGCTTGTAGGAAGACTCTGAGCCTGGGATTTAACTCCATTTCTGAAGGGAAACACACAGCATAGTTCTCATCCATGGATCCCACTCTGCTTTAGAGCAAGAAGGACGCTCTTGCTTTCTAGATTCTCTAATACATCAGGAAACATGAGTGTGCTCAGAACAAATGAATGGGGTTTCCTACACATACGGACCATATCTAGTCCAACTCTGCTGCTGAAACTGATGCAAAGCACTGGTCATCTAACATCCAACGCTTGTCAGTTAAGATGATAAACGTGTGAGCTCCGTGAAAGATGTAGTTCGTTTGAGCTGAAAAGTGACTGCCCTTACTTGAAACGAAATTTGTATTGTAGGAAGACAAATAGCCTGGAATTTAACTCCATTTCTAAAGGGAAACACACAGCATAGTTCTCAACGATGAATCACACTCTGCTTTAGAGCAAGAAGCACGCTCTTGCTTTCTAAAGTCTCTAATAGAGCAGGAAACTTGAGTGTGCTCAGAACAAAAAAAACGGTGTTTCTTACACATACAGACTATATCTAGTTCAACTCTGCTTCTGAAACTGAAGCAAACCACAGGTCCTCTAACATCCAATGCTTGGCAGTTAAGATGAGAAACGTGTGAGCTTCGTGAACGATGTAGTTCATTTGAGCTGAGATGTAACTGCCCTTACCTGAAACGAAGTCTTGCTTGTAGGAAGACACAGAGCCTGGGATTTAACTCCATTTCTGAAGTGAAACACACAGCAGAGTTCTCATCCATTGACCACACTCTGCTTTAGAGCAAGAAGCACGCTCTTGCTTGCCAGAGTCTCTAAGACAGCAGGAAACATGAGCGTGATGAGAACAAAAGAACGGTGTTTCCTACACATATGGACCATATCTAGTTCAACTCTGCTTCTGAAACTGAAAGAACAACAGGTCCTCTAACATCCAATGCTTGTCTGTTAAGATGAGAAACGTGTGAGCTTCTGGAACGATGTAGTCCATTTGAGCTGCAAAGTAACTGCCCTTACCTGAAACGAAGTCTTGCTTGTAGGAAGAATCTGAGCCTGGGATTTAACTCCATTCCTGAAGTGAAACACACAGCACAGTCTCATATATAGATCCCACTCTGCTTTAGAGCAAGAAGCACGCTCTTGCTTTTAGATTCTCTAAAACAGCAGGAAACGTGAGTGTGCTCAGAACAAATGAACGGTGTTTCCTACACATAGGGACCGTATGTAGTCCAACTCTGCTGCTAAAACTGATGCAAAGCACTGGTCATCTAACATCCAATGCTTTTCAGTTAAGATGAGAAACGTGTGAGCTTCTGGAACAATGTAGTCCATTTGAGCTGTAACATAACTGCCCTTACCTGAAACGATCTGGTGATTGTAGGAAGACACAGAGCTGGGGATTTAACTCCATTTCTGAAGTGAAACAGACAGCAGAGTTCTCATCCATTGATCACACTCTGCTTTAGAGCAAGAAGCACGCTCTTGCTTTCTAGAGTCTCTAATACAGCAAGAAACTTGAGTGTGCTCAGAACAAAAGAACGGTGTTTCCTACACATACGGACCATATCTAGTTCAACTCTGCTTCTGAAACTGAAACAAACCACAGGACCTCTAGCATCCAATGCTTGTTTGTTAAGATGAGAAACGTGTGAGCTTCGTGAACGATGTAGTTCGCTTGAGCTGAATAGTGACTTCCATTACTTGAAAAGAAATCTTGCTTGTAGAAAGACTCAGAGCCTGGGATTTAACTCCATTTCTGCATGGAAACACACAGCAGAGTTCTCATCCATTGATCACACTCTGCTTTAGAGCAAGAAGCACGCTCTTGCTTTCCAGAATCTCTAAGACAGCAGGAAACGTGAGTGTGATGAGAACAAAAGAACGGTGTTTCCTACACATATGGACAATATCTAGTTCAATTCTGCTTCTGAAACTGAAACAAACCACAGGTCCTCTAACATCCAATGCTTGTCTGTTAAGATGAGAAACGTGTGAGCTTCTGGAACGATGTAGTCCATTTAAGCTGTAAAGTAACTGCCCTTACCTGAAACGAAGTCTTGCTTGTAGGAAGACTCAGAGCCTGGGATTTAACTCCATTTCTGAAGGGAAACACACAGCATAGTTCTCATCCATGGATCACACTCTGCTTTAGAGCAAGACGAACGCTCTTGCTTTCTAGAGTCTTTAATACAGCTGGAAAATTGAGTGTGCTCAATACAAATGAACAGTGTTTCCTACACATACAGACCATATCCAGTTCAACTCTGCTTCTGAAACTGAAACAAACCACAGGTCCTCTAACATCCAATGCTTGGCAGTTAAGATGAGAAACGTGTGAGCTTCGTGAACGATGTAGTTCGTTTGAGCTGTAACTTAACTGCCCTTACCTGAAATGATGTAGTGATTGTAGGAAGACACAGAGCCTGGGATTTAACTCCATTTCTGAAGTGAAACAGACAGCAGAGTTCTCATCCATGGATCACACTCTGCTTTAGAGAAAGAAGCACGCTCCTGTTTTCTATAGTGTCTAATACAGCAGGAAAATTTAGTGTGCTCAGAACAAATGAACGGTGTTTCCTACACATACAGACCATATCTAGTTCAACTCTGCTTCTGAAACTGAAACAAACCACATGTTCTCTAACATCCAATGCTTGTCAGTTAAGATGAGAAACGTTTGAGCTTCGTGAATGATGTAGTTCGTTTGAGCTATAAACTAACTGCCCTTACCTGAAACGAAGTCTGGCTTGTAGGAAGACTCAGAGCCTGGGATTTTACTCCATTTCCGAAGTGAAACACACAGCACAGTCTCATATATAGATCCCACACTGCTTTAGAGCAAGAAGCACCCTCTTGCTTTCTAGATTCTCCAATACAGCAGGAAACGTTAGTGTGCTCAGAACAAATGAACGGTGTTTCCTACACATACAGACCATATCTAGTCCAACTCTGTTGCTGAAACTGAAACAAACCACAGGTCCTCTAACATCCAATGCTTGGCAGTTAAGATGAGAAACGTGTGAGCTTCGTGAACGATGTATTTCATTTGAGCTGTAAAGTAACTGCCCTTACCTGAAACGAAGTAGTGCTTGTAGGGAGACTCAGAGCCTGGGATTTAACTCCATTTCTGAAGTGAAATACACAGCAGAGTTCTCATCCATTGATCACACTCTACTTTAGAGCAAGAAGCACGCTCTTGCTTTCCAGAGTCTCTAAGAGAGTAGGAAACGTGAGTGTGATGAGAACAAAGGAACAGTGTTTCCTACACGTACGGACCATATCTATTCCAACTCAGCTTCTGAAACTGATACCAAGCACTGGTCCTCTAACATCCAATGCTTGTCAGTTAAGATGAGAAACTTGTGAGCTTCGAGAACGATGTAGTTCGTTTGAGCTGTAAAGTAACTGCCCTTACCTGAAACGAAGTCTTGCTTGTAGGAAGACTCAGAGCCTGGGATTTAACTCCATTTCTGAAGGGAAACACACAGCATAGTTCTCATCCATGGATCCCACTCTGCTTTAGAGCAAGAAGGACGCTCTTGGTTTCTAGATTCTCTAATACAGCAGGAAACATGAGTGTGCTCAGAACAAATGAACGGTGTTTCCTACGCATACAGACCATATCTAGTCCAACTCTGATGCTGAAACTGATGCAAAGCACTGGTCATCTAACATCCAACGCTTGTCAGTAAAGATGAGAAACGTGTGAGCTCCGTGAAAGATGTAGTTCGTTTGAGCTGAAAAGTGACTGCCCTTACTTGAAACGAAATCTGTATTGTAGGAAGACAAAGCGCCTGGAATTTAACTCCATTTCTAAAGGGAAACGAACAGCATAGTTCTCAACGATGGCTCACACTCTGCTTTATAGCAAGAAGCACGCTCTTGCTTTCTAAAGACTCTAATACAGCAGGAAACTTGAGTGTGCTCAGAACAAAAGAAACGGTGTTTCTTACACATACGGACCATATTAAGTTCAACTCTGCTTCTGAAACTGAAGCAAACCACAGGTCCTCTAACACCCAATGCTTGGCAGTTAAGATGAGAAACGTGTGAGCTTCGTGAACGATGTAGTTCATTTGAGCTGAAAAGTGACTGCCCTTACTTGAAAAGAAATCTTGCTTGTAGAAAGACTCAGAGCCTGGGATTTAACTCCATTTCTGCATGGAAACACACAGCAGAGTTCTCATCCATTGATCACACTCTGCTTTAGAGCAAGAAGCACGCTCTTGCTTTCTAGATTCTCTAAGACAGCAGGAAACATGAGGGTGCTGAGAACAAAAGAACGGTGTTTCCTACACATAAGGACCATATCAATTTCAACTCTGCTTCTGAAACTGATAAAAAGCACTGGTCTTCTAACATCCGATGCTTGTCAGTTAAGATGAGAAACGTGTGAGCTTCGAGAGCGATGTAGTTCGTTTGAGCTGTAAAGTAACTGCCCTTACCTGAAACGAAATCTTGCTTGTAGAAAGACTCAGAGCCTGGGATTTGACTCCATTTCTGAAGGGAAACACGCAGCATAGTCCTCATCCATGGATCACACTCTGGTTTATAGCAAGAAGCACACTATTGCTTTCTAGAGTCTGTAATACAACAGGAAATTTTAGTGTGCTAAGAAGAAATGAACGGTGTTTCCTACACATACGGTCCATATCTAGTCCAACACTGCTGCTGAAACTGATGCAAAGCACTAGTCATCTAACATCCAATGCTTGTCAGTTAAGATGAGAAACGTGTGAGCTTCGTGAACGATGTAGTTCGTTTGAGCTGAAAAGTGACTGCCCTTACTTGAAACGAAATCTTGCTTGTCGAAAGACTCAGAGCCTGGGATTTAACTCCATTTCTGCATGGAAACACACAGCAGAGTTCTCATCCATTGATCACACTCTGCTTTAGAGCAAGAAGCACGCTCTTGCTTTCCAGAGTCTCCAAGACAGCAGGAAACGTGAGTGTGATGAGAACAAAAGAACGGTGTTTCCTACACATACGGACAATATCTAGTTCAACTCTGCTTCTGAAACTGAAAGAATCACAGGTCCTCTAACATCCAATGCTTGTCAGTTAAGATGAGAAACGTGTGAGCTTCGTGAACGATGTAGTTCGTTTGAGCTGTAAAGTAACTGCCCTTACCTGAAACGAAGTCTTGCTTGTAGGAAGACTCAGAGCCTGGGATTTAACTCCATTTCTGAAGGAAACACACAGCATAGTTCTCATCCATGGATCCCACTCTGCTTTAGAGCAAGAAGGACGCTCTTGCTTTCTAGATTCTCTAATACAGCAGGAAACATGAGTGTGCTCAGAACAAATGAACGGTGTTTCCTACACATACGGACCATATCTAGTCCAACTCTGATGCTGAAACTGATGCAAAGCACTGGTCATCTAACATCCAACGCTTGTCAGTAAAGATGAGAAACGTGTGAGCTCCGTGAAAGATGTAGTTCGTTTGAGCTGAAAAGTGACTGCCCTTACTTGAAACGAAATCTGTATTGTAGGAAGACACAGAGCCTGGAATTTAACTCCATTTCTGAAGGGAAACACACAGCATAGTTCTCTTCGATGGATCACACTCGGCTTTAGAGCATGAAGCACGCTCTTGCTTTCTAGAGTCTCTAATACAGCAGGAAATTTGAGTGTGCTCAGAACAAAAGAACGGTGTTTCCTACACATACGGTCCATATCTAGTCCAACACTGCTGCTGAAACTGATGCAAAGCACTAGTCATCTAACATCCAATGCTTGTCAGTTAAGATGAGAAACGTGTGAGCTTCGTGAACGATGTAGTTCGTTTGAGCTGAAAAGTGACTGCCCTTACTTGAAACGAAATCTTGCTTGTCGAAAGACTCAGAGCCTGGGATTTAACTCCATTTCTGCATGGAAACACACAGCAGAGTTCTCATCCATTGATCACACTCTGCTTTAGAGCAAGAAGCACGCTCTTGCTTTCCAGAGTCTCCAAGACAGCAGGAAACGTGAGTGTGATGAGAACAAAAGAACGGTGTTTCCTACACATACGGACAATATCTAGTTCAACTCTGCTTCTGAAACTGAAAGAATCACAGGTCCTCTAACATCCAATGCTTGTCAGTTAAGATGAGAAACGTGTGAGCTTTGTGAACGATGTAGTTCGTTTGAGCTGTAAAGTAACTGCCCTTACCTGAAACGAAGTCTTGCTTGTAGGAAGACTCAGAGCCTGGGATTTAACTCCATTTCTGAAGGGAAACACACAGCATAGTTCTCATCCATGGATCCCACTCTGCTTTAGAGCAAGAAGGACGCTCTTGCTTTCTAGATTCTCTAATACAGCAGGAAACATGAGTGTGCTCAGAACAAATGAACGGTGTTTCCTACACATACGGACCATATCTAGGCCAACTCTGATGCTGAAACTGATGCAAAGCACTGGTCATCTAACATCCAACGCTTGTCAGTAAAGATGAGAAACGTGTGAGCTCCGTGAAAGATGTAGTTCGTTTGAGCTGAAAAGTGACTGCCCTTACTTGAAACGAAATCTGTATTGTAGGAAGACAAAGAGCCTGGAATTTAACTCCATTTCTGAAGGGAAACACACAGCATAGTTCTCTTCGATGGATCACACTCGGCTTTAGAGCATGAAGTACGCTCTTGCTTTCTAGAGTCTCTAATTCAGCAGGAAATTTGAGTGTGCTCAGAACAAAAGAACGGTGTTTCCTACACATACGGACCATATCTAGTTCAACTATGCTTCTGAAACTGAAACAAACCACAGGTCCTCTAGCATCCAATGCTTGTTTGTTAAGATGAGAAAAGTGTGAGCTTCTTGAACGATGTAGTAGATTTGAACTGTAAAGAAACTGCCCTTACCTGAAACGAAGTCTTGCTTGTAGGAAGACACAGAGCCTGGGATTTAACTCCACTTCTGAAGTGAAACACACAGCAGAGTTCTCATCCATTGATCACACTCTGCTTTAGAGCAAGAAACACGCTCTTGCTTTCCAGAGTCTCTAAGACAGTAGGAAACGTGAGTGTGATGAGAACAAAAGAACGGTGTTTCCTACACATATGGACCATATCTAGTTCAATTCTGCTTCTGAAACTGAAACAAACCACAGGTTCTCTAACATCCAATGCTTGTCTGTTAAGATGAGAAACGTGTGAGCTTCTGGAACGATGTAGTCCATTTAAGCTGTAAAGTAACTGCCCTTACCTGAAACGAAGTGTTCCTTGTAGGAAGACTCAGAGCCTGGGATTTAACTCCATTTCTGAAGGGAAACGCACAGCATAGTTCTCATCCATGGATCCCACTGTGCTTTAGAGCAAGAAGGATGCTCTTGCTGTCTAGATTCTCTAATCCAGCTGGAAACATGAGTGTGCTCAGAACAAATGAACGGTGTTTCCTACACATACAGACCATATCTAGTCCAACTCTGCTGCTGAAACTGATGCAAAGCACTAGTCAGCTAACATCCAATGCTTGTCAGTTAAGATGAGAAACGTGTGAGCTTCTGGAACGATGTAGTCCATTTGAGCTGTAACATAACTGCCCTTACCTGATACGATCTGGTGATTGTAGGAAACACAGAGCCGGGGATTTAACTCCATTTCTGAAGTGAAACAGACAGCAGAGTTCTCATCCATTGATCACACTCTGCTTTAGAGCAAGAAGCACGCTCTTGCTTTCTAAAGTCTCTAATACAGCAGGAAACTTGAGTGTGCTCAGAACAAAAGAAACGGTGTTTCCTACACATATGGACCATATCTATTCCAACTCAGCTTCTGAAACTGATACAAAGCACTGGTCCTCTAACTTCCGATGCTTGTCTGTTAAGATGAGAAACGTGTGAGCTCCGTGAAAGATGTAGTTCGTTTGAGCTGAAAAGTGACTGCCCTTACTTGAAACGAAATCTTGCTTGTAGGAAGACACAGAGCCTGGAATTTAACTCCATTTCTGAAGGGAAACACACAGCATAGTTCTCTTCGATGGATCACACTCGGCTTAAGAGCAAGAAGCACGCTCTTGCTTTCTAGAGTCTCTAATACCGCAAGAAACTTGAGTGTGCTCAGAACAAAAGAACGGTGTTTCCTACACATACGGACCATATCTAGTTCAACTCTGCTTCTGAAACTGAAACAAACCACAGGACCTCTAGCATCCAATGCTTGTTTGTTAAGATGAGAAACGTGTGAGCTTCGTGAACTATGTAGTTCATTTGAGCTGAAAAGTGACTGCCCTTACTTGAAAAGAAATCTTGCTTGTAGAAAGACTCAGAGCCTGGGATTTAACTCCATTTCTGCATGGAAACACACAGCAGAGTTCTCATCCATTGATCACACACTGCTTTAGACCAAGAAGCACGCTCTTGCTTTCCAGAGTCTCTAAGACAGCAGGAAACGTGAGTGTGATGAGAACAAAAGAACGGTGTTTCCTACACATATGGACCATATCTAGTTCAATTCTGCTTCTGAAACTGAAACAAACAACAGGTCTTCTAACATCCAATGCTTGTCTGTTAAGATGAGAAACGTGTGAGCTTCTGGAACGATGTAGTCCATTTAAGCTGTAAAGTAACTGCCCTTACCTGAAATGAAGTCTTGCTTGTAGGAAGACTCAGAGCCTGGGATTTAACTCCATTTCTGAAAGGAAACACACAGCATAGTTCTCATCCATGGATCACACTCTGCTTTAGAGCAAGAAGAACGCTTTTGCTTTCTAGATTCTCTAATACAGCTGGAAAATTGAGTGTGCTCAATACAAATGAACAGTGTTTCCTACACATACAGACCATATCTAGTTCAACTCTGCTTCTGAAACTGAAACAAACCACATGTCCTCTAACATCCAATGCTTGTCAGTTAAGATGAGAAAAGTTTGAGCTTCGTGAACGATGTAGTTCGTTTGAGCTGTAAAGTAACTGCCCTTTCTTGAAACAAAGTCTTGCTTGTAGGAAGACTCAGAGCCTGGGATTTAACTCCATTTCTGAAGTGAAACACACAGCACAGTCTCATATATAGGTCCCAGTATGCTTTAGAGCAAGAAGGACGCTCTTGCTTTCTAGATTCTCTAATACAGCAGGAAACATGAGTGTGCTCAGAACAATTGAACGGTGTTTCCTACACATACGAACCATATCTAGTCCAACTCTGCTGCTGAAACTGATGCAAAGCACTGGTCATATAAAATCCAATGCTTGTCAGTTAAGATGAGAAACGTGTGAGCTTCGTGAACGATGTAGTTCGTTTGAGCTGAAAAGTGACTGCCCTTACTTGAAAAGAAATCTTGCTTGTAGAAAGACTCAGAGCCTGGCATTTAACTCCATTTCTGCATGGAAACACACAGCAGAGTTCTCATCCATTGATCACACTCTGCTTTAGAGCAAGAAGCATGCTCTTGCTTTCTAGAGTCACTATTACAGCAGAAAATTGAGTGTGCTCAGAACAAATGAACAGTGTTTCCTACACATACAGACCATATCTAGTTCAACTCTGCTTCTGAAACTGAAACAAACCACATGTCCTCTAACATCCAATGCTTGTCAGTTAAGATGAGAAACGCGTGAGCTCCGTGAAAGATGTAGTTCGTTTGAGCTGAAAAGTGACTGCCCTTACTTGAAACGAAATCTGTATTGTAGGAAGACAAATAGCCTGGAATTTAACTCCATTTCTAAAGGGAAACACACAGCATAGTTCTCAACGATGGATCACACTCTGCTTTAGAGCAAGAAGCAAGCTCTTGCTTTCTAGAGTCTCTAAGATAGCAGGAAACATGAGTGTGCTGAGAACAAAAGAACGGTGTTACCTACACATACAGACCATATCTAGTCCTACTCTGCTTCTGAAATTGATACAAAGCACAGGACCTCTAATATCCAATGCTTGTCATTTAAGATGGAAACGTGTGAGCTTCGTGAACGATGTAGTTCGTTTGAGCTGAAAAGTGACTGCCCTTACTTGAAACGAAGTCTTGCTTGTAGGAAGAATCAGAGCCTGGGATTTAACTCCAGTTCTGAAGGGAAACACACAGCATAGTTCTCATCCATGGATCACACTCTGCTTTAAAGCAAGAAGCATGCTCTTGCTTTCTAGAGTCTCTAATACAGCAGGAACCTTGAGCGTGCTCAAACAAAAGAATGGTGATTCCTACACATACGGACCATATCTAGTTCAACTCCGCTTCTGAAACTGAAAAAACCACAGGTCCTCTAACATCCAATGCTTGTCTGTTAAGATGAGAAACGTGTGAGCTTCTGGAACGATGTAGTCCATTTAAGCTGTAAAGTAACTGCCCTTACCTGAAACGAACTGTTGCTTGTAGGAAGACTCAGAGCCTGGGATTTAACTCCATTTCTGAAGGGAAACACACAGCACAGTCTCATATATAGATCCCACTCTCCTTTAGAGCAAGAAGCACGCTCTTGCTTTTAGATTCTCTAATACAGCAGGAAACGTGAGTGTGCTCAGAACAAATGAACGGTGTTTCCTACACATTGGGACCGTATGTAGTTCAACTCTGCTGCTGAAACTGATGCCAAGCACTAATCATCTAACATCCAATGCTTTTCAGTTAAGATGAGAAACGTGTGAGCTTCTGGAACGATGTAGTCCATTTGAGCTGTAACATAACTGCCCTTACCTGATACGATCTGGTGATTGTAGGAAACACAGAGCCGGGGATTTAACTCCATTTCTGAAGTGAAACAGACAGCAGAGTTCTCATCCATTGATCACACTCTGCTTTAGTGCAAGAAGCACGCTCTTGCTTTCTAAAGTCTCTAATACAGCAGGAAACTTGAGTGTGCTCAGAACAAAAGAAACGGTGTTTCCTACACATATGGACCATATCTATTCCAACTCAGCTTCTGAAACTGATACAAAGCACTGGTCCTCTAACTTCCGATGCTTGTCTGTTAAGATGAGAAACGTGTGAGCTCCGTGAAAGATGTAGTTCGTTTGAGCTGAAAAGTGACTGCCCTTACTTGAAACGAAATCTTGCTTGTAGGAAGACACAGAGCCTGGAATTTAACTCCATTTCTGAAGGGAAACACACAGCATAGTTCTCTTCGATGGATCACACTCGGCTTAAGAGCAAGAAGCACGCTCTTGCTTTCTAGAGTCTCTAATACCGCAAGAAACTTGAGTGTGCTCAGAACAAAAGAACGGTGTTTCCTACACATACGGACCATATCTAGTGCAACTCTGCTTCTGAAACTGAAACAAACCACAGGACCTCTAGCATCCCATGCTTGTTTGTTAAGATGAGAAACGTGTGAGCTTCGTGAACGATGTAGTTCATTTGAGCTGAAAAGTGACTGCCCTTACTTGAAAAGAAATCTTGCTTGTAGAAAGACTCAGAGCCTGGGATTTAACTCCATTTCTGCATGGAAACACACAGCAGAGTTCTCATCCATTGATCACACACTGCTTTAGACCAAGAAGCACGCTCTTGCTTTCCAGAGTCTCTAAGACAGCAGGAAACGTGAGTGTGATGAGAACAAAAGAACGGTGTTTCCTACACATATGGACCATATCTAGTTCAATTCTGCTTCTGAAACTGAAACAAACAACAGGTCTTCTAACATCCAATGCTTGTCTGTTAAGATGAGAAACGTGTGAGCTTCTGGAACGATGTAGTCCATTTAAGCTGTAAAGTAACTGCCCTTACCTGAAATGAAGTCTTGCTTGTAGGAAGACTCAGAGCCTGGGATTTAACTCCATTTCTGAAAGGAAACACACAGCATAGTTCTCATCCATGGATCACACTCTGCTTTAGAGCAAGAAGAACGCTTTTGCTTTCTAGATTCTCTAATACAGCTGGAAAATTGAGTGTGCTCAATACAAATGAACAGTGTTTCCTACACATACAGACCATATCTAGTTCAACTCTGCTTCTGAAACTGAAACAAACCACATGTCCTCTAACATCCAATACTTGTCAGTTAAGATGAGAAAAGTTTGAGCTTCGTGAACGATGTAGTTCGTTTGAGCTGTAAAGTAACTGCCCTTTCTTGAAACAAAGTCTTGCTTGTAGGAAGACTCAGAGCCTGGGATTTAACTCCATTTCTGAAGTGAAACACACAGCACAGTCTCATATATAGGTCCCAGTATGCTTTAGAGCAAGAAGGACGCTCTTGCTTTCTAGATTCTCTAATACAGCAGGAAACATGAGTGTGCTCAGAACAATTGAACGGTGTTTCCTACACATACGAACCATATCTAGTCCAACTCTGCTGCTGAAACTGATGCAAAGCACTGGTCATCTAAAATCCAATGCTTGTCAGTTAAGATGAGAAACGTGTGAGCTTCGTGAACGATGTAGTTCGTTTGAGCTGAAAAGTGACTGCCCTTACTTGAAAAGAAATCTTGCTTGTAGAAAGACTCAGAGCCTGGCATTTAACTCCATTTCTGCATGGAAACACACAGCAGAGTTCTCATCCATTGATCACACTCTGCTTTAGAGCAAGAAGCATGCTCTTGCTTTCTAGAGTCACTATTACAGCAGAAAATTGAGTGTGCTCAGAACAAATGAACAGTGTTTCCTACACAAACAGACCATATCTAGTTCAACTCTGCTTCTGAAACTGAAACAAACCACATGTCCTCTAACATCCAATGCTTGTCAGTTAAGATGAGAAACGCGTGAGCTCCGTGAAAGATGTAGTTCATTTGAGCTGAAAAGTGACTGCCCTTACTTGAAACGAAATCTGTATTGTAGGAAGACAAATAGCCTGGAATTTAACTCCATTTCTAAAGGGAAACACACAGCATAGTTCTCAACGATGGATCACACTCTGCTTTAGAGCAAGAAGCAAGCTCTTGCTTTCTAGAGTCTCTAAGATAGCAGGAAACATGAGTGTGCTGAGAACAAAAGAACGGTGTTACCTACACATACAGACCATATCTAGTCCTACTCTGCTTCTGAAATTGATACAAAGCACAGGACCTCTAATATCCAATGCTTGTCATTTAAGATGGAAACGTGTGAGCTTCGTGAACGATGTAGTTCGTTTGAGCTGAAAAGTGACTGCCCTTACTTGAAACGAAGTCTTGCTTGTAGGAAGAATCAGAGCCTGGGATTTAACTCCAGTTCTGAAGGGAAACACACAGCATAGTTCTCATCCATGGATCACACTCTGCTTTAAAGCAAGAAGCATGCTCTTGCTTTCTAGAGTCTCTAATACAGCAGGAACCTTGAGCGTGCTCAAACAAAAGAATGGTGATTCCTACACATACGGACCATATCTAGTTCAACTCCGCTTCTGAAACTGAAAAAAACACAGGTCCTCTAACATCCAATGCTTGTCAGTTAAGATGAGAAATGTGTGAGCTTCGTGAAGGATGTAGTTCGTTTAGCTGTAAAGTAACTGCCCTTACCCTAAAGAAGTCTGGCTTGCAGGGAGACTCAGAGCCTGGGGTTTAACTCCATTTTTGAAGTGAAACACACAGCACAGTTCTCATATATAGATCACACTCTGCTTTAGAGCAAGAAGCACTCTCTTGCTTTCTAGAATCTCTAATACAGCAGGAATCGTGAGTGTGCTCAGAACAAATGAACAGTGTTTCCTACACATACAGACCATATCTAGTCCAACTCTGCTGCTGAAACTGATACAAAGCACTGGTCCTCTAACATCCAATGCTTGTCAGTTAAGATGAGAAACGTGTCAGCTTCTTGAACGATGTAGTTCGTTTGAGCTGTAAAGTAACTGCCCTTACTTGAAACGAAATCTTGCTTGTAGGAACACACAGAGCCTGGATTTTAATTCCAATTCTGAAGGGAAACACACAGCAGAGTTCTCATCCATGGATCACACTCTGCTTTAGAGCAAGAAGCATGCTCTTGCTTTCTAGAGTCTCTAATCCAGCAGGAACCTTGAGTGTGCTCAGAACAAAAGAATGGTGATTCCTACACATACGGACCATATCTAGTTCAACTCTGCTTCTGAAACTGAAACAAACCACAGGTCCTCTAACATCCAATGCTTGTCAGTTAAGATGGGAAACGTGTGAGCTTCGTGAACCATGTAGTTCCTTTGAGCTGTAAAGTAACTGCCCTTACCTGAAACGAAGTAGTGCTTGTAGGGAGACTCAGAGCTTGAGATTTAAATCCATTTCTGAAGTGAAACACACAGCAGAGTTCTCATCCATGGATCACACTCTGCTTTAGAGCATGAAGCATGCTCTTACTTTCCAGAGTCTCTAAGAGATCAGGAAATGTGAGTGTGAGGAGAACAAAAGCACGGTGTTTCCTACACATACAGTCCATATCTAGTCCAACTCTGCCTCTGAAATTGATACAAAGCACAGGTCCTCTAACATTCAATGCTTGTCATTTAAGATGAGAAACGTGTGAGCTTTGTGAACGATGTAGTTCGTTAGAGCTGAAAAGTGACTGGCCTTACTTGAAACGAAGACTTGCTTTAGGAAGACTCAGAACCTGTGATTTAATTCCATTTCTGAAGTGAAACACACAGCAGAGTTGTCATTCATTGATCACATGCTGCTTTAGAGCAAGAAGCACGCTCTTGCTTTCCAGAGTCTCTAAGACAGCAGGAAACGTGAGTGTGATGAGAAAAAAAGAACGGTGTTTCCTACACATATGGACCATATCTATTCCAAATCTGCTTCTGAAACTGATACAAAGCACAGGTCCTCTAACATCCAATGCTTGTCATTTAAGATGAGAAACGTGTAAGCTTCGTGAACGATGTAGTTCGTTTGAGCTGAAAAGTGACTGCCCTTACTTGAAATGAAGTCTTGCTTGTAGGAAGACTCAGAGCCTGGGATTTTAACTCCAATTCTGAAGGGAAACACACAGACGAGTTCTCATCCATTGATCAGACTCTGCTTTAGAGCAAGAAGCACACTCTTCCTTTCCAGAGTCTCTAAGACAGCAGGAAACATGAGTGTGCTGAGAACAAAAGAATGGAGTTACCTACACATAAGGACCATATCAAGTTCAACTCTGCTTCTGAAACTGAAACAAACCACAGGTCCTCTAACATGCAATGCTTGTAGTTAAGATGAGAAACGTGTGAGCTTCGTGAACGATGTAGTTCGTTTAACTGTAAAGTAACTGCCCTTACCTGAAACGAATTCTTGCTTGTAGGGAGACTCAGAGCCTGGGTTTAACTCCATTTCTGAAGTGAAACACACAGCACAGTTCTCATATATAGATCACACTCTGCTTTAGAGCAAGAAGCACGCTCTTGCTTTCTAGATTCTCTAATACAGCAGGAAAGGTGAGTGTGCTCAGAACAAATGAACAGTGTTTCCTACACATACTGACCATATCTATTCCAACTCTGCTTCTGAAACTGATACAAATCACTGTTCCTCTAACATCCGATGCTTCTCTGTTAAGATGAGAAACCTGTGAGCTACGGGAACGATGTAGTTCGTTTGAGTTGAAAAGTGACTGCCCTTACTTGAAACGAAATCTTGCTTGTAGGAACACACAGAGCCTGGATTTTAACTCCAATTCTGAAGGGAAACACACAGCATAGTTCTCATCCATGGATCACACTCTGCTTTAGAGCAAGAAGCATGCTCTTGCTTTCTAGAGTCTCTAATCCAGCAGGAACCTTGAGTGTGCTCAGAACAAAAGAACGGTGATTCCTACACATACGGACCATATCTAGTTCAACTCTGCTTCTGAAACTGGAACAAACCACAGGTCCTCTAACATCCAATGCTTGTCAGTTAAGATGGGAAACGTGTGAGCTTCGTGAACCATGTAGTTCCTTTGAGCTGTAAAGTAACTGCCCTAACCTGAAACGAAGTAGTGCTTGTAGGGAGACTCAGAGCCTGAGATTTAAATCCATTTCTGAAGTGAAACACACAGCAGAGTTCTCATCCATGGATCACACTCTGCTTTAGAGCATGAAGCATGCTCTTGCTTTCCAGAGTCTCTAAGAGAGCAGGAAATGTGAGTGTGAGGAGAACAAATGCACGGTGTTTCCTACACATACAGACCATATCTAGTCCAACTCTGCCTCTGAAATTGATACAAAGCACAGGTCCTCTAACATTCAATGCTTGTCATTTAAGATGAGAAACGTGTGAGCTTTGTGAACGATGTAGTTCGTTTGAGCTGAAAAGTGACTGGCCTTACTTGTAACGAAGACTTGCTTTAGGAAGACTCAGAAGCTGGGATTTAACTACATTTCTGAAGTGAAACACACAGCAGAGTTGTCATTCATTGATCACATGCTGCTTTAGAGCAAGAAGCACGCTCTTGCTTTCCAGAATCTCTAAGACAGCAGGAAACGTGAGTGTGATGAGAAAAAAAGAACGGTGTTTCCTACACATACGGACCATATCTATTACAACTCCGCTTCTGAAAGTGATACAAAGCACAGGTCCTCTAACATCCAATGCTTGTCATTTAAGATGAGAAACGTGTGAGCTTCGTGAACGATGTAGTTCGTTTGTGCTGAAAAGTGACTGCCCTTACTTGAAATGAAGTCTTGCTTGTAGGAAGACTCAGAGCCTGGGATTTTAACTCCAATTCTGAAGGGAGACACACAGACGAGTTCTCATCCATTGATCAGACTCTGCTTTAGAGCAAGAAGCACACTCTTCCTTTCCAGCGTCTCTATGACAGCAGGAAACATGAATGTGCTGAGAACAAAAGAATGGAGTTACCTACACATAAGGACCATATCAAGTTCAACTCTGCTTCTGAAAATGAAACAAACCACAGGTCCTCTAACATGCAATGCTTGTAGTTAAGATGAGAAACGTGTGAGCTTCGTAAACGATGTAGTTCTTTTGAGCTGGAATGTAACTGCCCTTACCTGAAACGAAGTAGTGCTTGTAGGGAGACTCAGAGCCTGAGATTTAAATCCATTTCTGAAGTGAAACACACAGCAGAGTTCTCATCCATTGATCACACTCTGCTTTAGAGCAAGAAGCACGCTCGTGCTTTCCAGAGTCTCTAAGAAAGCAGGAAACGTGAGTGTGATGACAACAAAAGAACGGTGTTTCCTACACATACGGACCATATATATTCCAACTCTGCTTCTGAAACTGATACAAAGCACTGTTCCTCTAACATCTGATGCTTCTCTGTTAAGATGAGAAACCTGTGAGCTTCGGGATCGATGTAGTTCGTTTGAGTTGAAAAGTGACTGCCCTTACTTGAAACGAAATCTTGCTTGTAGGAAGACACAGAGCCTGGATTTTAACTCCAATACTGAAGGGAAACACACAGCATAGTTCTCATCCATGGATCACACTCTGCTTTAGAGCAAGAAGCATGCTCTTGCTTTCTAGAGTCTCTAATACAGCAGGAACCTTGAGTGTGCTCAGAACAAAAGAACGGTGATTCCTACACATACGGACCATATCTAGTTCAACTCTGCTTCTGAAACTGAAACAAATCACAGGTGCTCTCACATCCAATGCTTGGCAGTTAAGATGAGAAACGTGTGAGCTTCGTGAACGATGTAGTTCGTTTGAGCTGTAAATTAACTGCCCTTACCTGAAACGAAGTGGTGATTGTAGGAAGACACAGAGACTGGGATTTAACTCCATTTCTGAAGTGAAACAGACAGCAGAGTTCTCATCCATTGATCACACTCTGCTTTAGAGCAAGAAGCACGCTCTTGCTTTCCAGAGTCTCTAAGACAGCAGGAAACCTGAGTGTGATGAGAACAAAAGAACGGTGTTTCCTACACATACGGACCATATCTAGTTCAACTCTGCTTCTGAAACTGAAACAAACCACAGGTCTTCTAACATCCAATGCTTGTCATTTAAGATGAGAAACGTGTGAGCTTTGTGAACGATGTAGTTCGTTTAGCTGTACAGTAACTGTCCTTACCTGAAATGAATTCTTGCTTGTAGGGTGACTCAGAGCCGGGTGTTTAACTCCATTTCTGAAGTGAAACACACAGCAGAGTTCTCTTATATAGATCACACTCTGCTTTAGAGCAAGAAGCACGCACTTACTTTCTAGAGTCTCTAAGACAGCAGGAAACATGAGTGTGGTGAGAACAAAAGAACGGTGTTTCCTACACATACAGACCATATCTAGTCCAACTCTGCCTCTGAAATTGTTACAAAGCACAGGTCCTCTAACATCCAATGCTTGTCAGTTAAGATGAGAAACGTGTGAGCTTCGTGAACGATGTAGTTAGTTTGAGCTATAATGTAACTGCCCTTACCTGAAACGATGTAGTGATTGTAGGGAGACACAGAACCTGGGATTTAACTCCATTTCTGAAGGGAAGCACACAGAAGAGTTCTCATCCATTGATCACACTCTGCTTTAGAGCAAGAAGCACGCTCGTGCTTTCCAGAGTCTCTAAGACAGCAGGAAACCTGAGTGTGATGAGAACAAAAGAACGGTGTTTCCTACACATACGGACCATATCTATTCCAACTCTGCTTCTGAAACTGATACAAAGCACTGTTCCTCTAACATCTGATGCTTCTCTTTTAAGATGAGAAACCTGTGCGCTTCGGGAACGATGTAGTTCATTTGAGTTGAAAAGTGACTGCCCTTACTTGAAACGAAATCTTGCTTGTAGGAAGACGCAGAGCCTGGATTTTAACTCCAATTCTGAAGGGAAACACACAGCATAGTTCTCATCCATGGATCACACTCTGCTTTAGAGCAAGAAGCACACTCTTGCTTTCCAGAGTCTCAAAGACAGTAGGAAACATGAGTGTGCTGAGAACAAAAGAATGGATTTTCCTACACATAAGGACCATATCAAGTTCAACTCTGCTTCTGAAACTGATACAAACCACAGGTACCCTAACATGCAATGCTTGTCAGTTAAGATGAGAAATGTGTGAGCTTCGTGAAGGATGTAGTTCTTTTGAGCTGTAAAGTAACTGCCCTTACCTGAAACGAAGTAGTGCTTGTAGGGAGACTCAGAGCCTGAGACTTAAATCCATTTCTGAAGTGAAACACACAGCAGAGTTCTCATCCATTGATCACACTCTGCTTTAGAGCAAGAAGCACGCTCTTGCTTTCCAGAGTCTCTAAGACAGGAGGAAAACTGAGTGTGATGAGAACAAAAGAACGGTATTTCTTACACATACAGACCATATCTAGTCCAACTCTGCTTCTGAAATTGATACAAAGCACAGGTCCTCTAACATTCAATGCTTGTCATTTAAGATGAGAAACGTGTGAGCTTCGTGAAGGATGTAGTTCGTTTAGCTGTAAAGTAACTGCCCTTACCCTAACGAAGTCTTTCTTACAGGGAGACTCAGAGCCTGGGGGTTAACTCCATTTCTGAAGTGAAACACACAGCACAGTTCTCATATATAGATCACACTCTGCTTTAGAGCAAGAAGCATGCTCTTGCTTTCAGGAGTCTCTAATACAGCAGGAACCTTGAGTGTGCTCAGAACAAAAGAACGGTGATTCCTACACATATGGACCATATCTAGTTCAACTCTGCTTCTGAAACTGAAACAATGCACAGGTCCTCTAACATCCAATGCTTGGCAGTTAAGATGAGAAACGTGTGAGCTTCGTGACCGATGTAGTTCGTTTGAGCTGTAACGTAACTGCCCTTACCTGAAACAATGTGGTGATTGTAGGAAGACACAGAGCCTGGGATTTAACTCCATTTCTAAAGTGAAACACACAGCAGAGTTCTCATCCATTGATCACACTCTGCTTTAGAGCAAGAAGCACGCTCTTGCTTTCCAGAATCTCTAAGAGAGCAGGAAACCTGAGTGTGATGAGAACAAAAGAACAGTGTTTCCTACACATACAGACCATATCTATTCCAACTCTGCTTCTGAAACTGATACAAAGCACTGGTCCTCTAACATCCGATGCTTGTCATTTAAGATGAGAAACGTATGAGCTCCGTGAAAGATGTAGTTCGTTTGAGCTGAAAAGTGACTGCCCTTACTTGAAACGAAATCTTGCTTGTAGGAAGACACAGAGCCTGGAATTTAACTCCATTTCTGAAGGGAAAAACACAGCATAGTTCTCATCGATGGATCACACTCGGCTTTAGAGCATGAAGCACGCTCTTGCTTTCTAGAGTCTCTAATACAGCAGGAAACTTGAGTGTGCTTAGAACAAAAGAAAGGTGTTTCCTACACATACGGACCATATCTATTCCAACTCTGCTTCTGAAACTGAAACAAACCACAGGTCCTCTAACATGCAATGCTTGTCAGTTAAGATGAGAAACGTGTGAGCTTCGTGAACGATGTAGTTTGTTTGAGCTGTAAAGTAACTGCCCTTACCTGAAACGAAGTAGTGCTTGTAGGGAGACTCAGAGCCTGAGATTTAAATCCATTTCTGAAGTGAAACACACAGCAGAGTTCTCATCCATTGATCACACTCTGCTTTAGAGCAAGAAGCACGCTCTTGCTTTCCAGAGTCTCTAAGACAGCAGGAAACCTGAGTGTGCTGAGAACAAAAGAACGGTGTTTCTAAACATATGGATCATATCTATTCCAACTCTGCTTCTGAAACTGATACAAAGCACTGTTCCTCTAACAACCGATGCTTCTCTGTTAAGATGAGAAACCTGTGAGCTTCGGGAATGATGTATTTCGTTTTAGTTGAAAAGTGACTGCCCTTACTTGAAACGAAATCTTGCTTGTAGGAAGACACAGAGCCTGGATTTTAACTCCAATTCTGAAGGGAAACACACAGCATAGTTCTCATCCATGGATCACACTCTGCTTTAGAGCAAGAAGCACGCTCTTGCTTTCCAGAGTCTCTAAGACAGCAGGAAAACTGAGTGTGATGAGAAAAAAAGAACGGTATTTCTTACACATACGGACCATATCTATTCCAACTCTGCTTCTGAAACTGAAACAAACCACAGGTCCTCTAACATCCAATGCTTGTCAGTTAAGATGAGAAGTGTGTGAGCTTCGTGAAGGATGTATTTCATTTAGCTGTAAAGTAACTGCCCTTACCTGAAACGAAGTCTTGCTTGCAGGGAGACTCAGAGCCTGGGTTTTAACTCCATTTCTGAAGTGAAACACACAGCACAGTTCTCATATATAGATCACACTCTGCTTTAGAGCAAGAAGCACGCTCTTGCTTTCTAGATTCTCTAATAGAGCATGAAACGTGAGTGTGCTCAGAACAAATGAACAGTGTTTCCTACACATACAGACTATATCTAGTCCAACTCTGCTGCTGCTGAAACTGATACAAAGCACTGGTCCTCTAACATCCAATGCTTGTCAGTTAAGATGAAAAACGTGTGAGCTTCGTGAACGATGTAGTTAGTTTGAGCTGTAATGTAACTGCCCTTAGCTGAAACGATGTAGTGATTGTAGGGAGACACAGAACCTGGGATTTAACTCCATTTCTGAAGGGAAACACACAGCAGAGTTCTCATCCATTGATCACACTCTGCTTTAGAGCAAGAAGCACACGCTTGCTTTCTAGATTCTCTAAGACAGCAGGAAACCTGAGGGTACTGAGAACACAAAAACGGTGTTTCCTACACATACGAACCATATCAATTCCAACTCTGCTTCTGAAACTGATACAAAGCACTGGTCCTCTAACATCCAATGCTTGTCAGTGAAGATGAGAAACGTGTGAGCTTCGTGAACGATGTAGTTCGTTTGAGCTGTAAAGTAACTACCCTTAACTGAAACGAAGTCTTGCCTGTAGGAAGACTCAGAGAGTGGGATTTAACTCCATTTCCGAAGTGAAACAGACAGCACAGTTCTCATATATAGATCACACTCTGTTTTAGTGCAAAAAGCACGCTCTTGCTATCTAGATTCTCTAATACAGGAGGTAACGTGAGTGTGCTCAGAACAAATGAACAGTGTTTCCTACACATATGGACCATATCTAGTCCAACACTGCTTCTGAAACTGATACAAACCACAGGTCCTCTAACATCCAATGCTTGTCATTTAATATGAGAAACGTGTGAGCTTCGTGAACGATGTAGTTCGTTTAGCTGTAAAGGCACTGCCCTTACCTGAAACGAAGTCTTGCTTGTAGGGAGACTCAGAGCCTGGAGTTTAACTCCATTTCTGAAGTGAAACACACAGCAGAGTTCTCATATATAGATCACACTCTGCTTTAGAGCAAGAAGCACGCTCTTACTTTCTAGAGTCTCTAAGACAGCCGGAAACATGAGTGTGGTGAGAACAAAAGAACGGTGTTTCCTACACATACAGACCATATCTAGTCCAACTCTGCCTCTGAAATTGATACAAAGCACAGGTCCTCTAACATCCAATGCTTGTCAGTTAAGATGAGAAACGTGTAAGCTTCGTGAACGATGTAGTTCGTTTGAGCTGAAAAGTGACTGGCCTTACTTGAAACGAAGTCTTGCTTGTAGGAAGACTCAGAGCCTGGGATTTAACTCCATTTCTGAAGTGAAACACACAGCAGAGTTCTCATTCATTGATCACATGCTGCTTTAGAGCAAGAAGCACGCACTTACTTTCCAGATTCTCTAAGACAGCAGGAAAAGTGAGTTTGAGGAGAAAAAAAGAACGGTGTTTCCTACACATACGGACCATATCTATTCCAACTCTGCTTCTGAAACTGATACAAAGCACAGGTCCTCTAACATCCAATGCTTGTCAGTTAAGATGAGAAACGTGTGATCTTCGTGAACGATGTAGTTCGTTTGAGCTGTAAAGTAACTGCCCTTACCTGAAACGAAGTCTTGCTTGTAGGGAGACTCAGAGCATGGGATTTAACTCCATTTCTGAAGTGAAACACATAGACGAGTTCTCATCCATTGATCAGACTCTGCTTTAGAGCAAGAAGTACACTCTTGCTTTCCAGAGTCTCTAAGACAGCAGGAAACATGAGTGTGCTGAGAACAAAAGAATGGATTTTCCTACACATAAGGACCATATCAAGTTCAACTCTGCTTCTGAAACTGATACAAACCACAGGTCCTCTAACATGCAATGCTTGACAGTTAAGATGAGAAACGTGTGACCTTCGTGAACGATGTAGTTCGTTTGAGCTGTAACGTAACTGCCCTTACCTGAAACAATGTGGTGATTGTAGGAAGACACAGAGCCTGGGATTTAACTCCATTTCTAAAGTGAAACACACAGCAGAGTTCTCATCCATTGATCACACTCTGCTTTAGAGCAAGAAGCACGCTCTTGCTTTCCAGAATCTCTAAGAGAGCAGGAAACCTGAGTGTGTTGAGAACAAAAGAACAGTGTTTCCTACACATACAGACCATATCTATTCCAACTCTGCTTCTGAAACTGATACAAAGCACTGGTCCTCTAACATCCGATGCTTGTCAGTTAAGATGAGAAACGTATGAGCTCCGTGAAAGATGTAGTTCGTTTGAGCTGAAAAGTGACTGCCCTTACTTGAAACGAAATCTTGCTTGTAGGAAGACACAGAGCCTGGAATTTAACTCCATTTCTGAAGGGAAAAACACAGCATAGTTCTCATCGATGGATCACACTCGGCTTTAGAGCATGAAGCACGCTCTTGCTTTCTAGAGTCTCTAATACAGCAGGAAACTTGAGTGTGCTTAGAACAAAAGAAAGGTGTTTCCTACACATACGGACCATATCTATTCCAACTCTGCTTCTGAAACTGAAACAAACCACAGGTCCTCTAACATGCAATGCTTGTCAGTTAAGATGAGAAACGTGTGAGCTTCGTGAACGATGTAGTTTGTTTGAGCTGTAAAGTAACTGCCCTTACCTGAAACGAAGTAGTGCTTGTAGGGAGACTCAGAGCCTGAGATTTAAATCCATTTCTGAAGTGAAACACACAGCAGAGTTCTCATCCATTGATCACACTCTGCTTTAGAGCAAGAAGCACGCTCTTGCTTTCCAGAGTCTCTAAGACAGCAGGAAACCTGAGTGTGCTGAGAACAAAAGAACGGTGTTTCTAAACATATGGATCATATCTATTCCAACTCTGCTTCTGAAACTGATACAAAGCACTGTTCCTCTAACATCTGATGCTTCTCTGTTAAGATGAGAAACCTGTGAGCTTCGGGAATGATGTATTTCGTTTTAGTTGAAAAGTGACTGCCCTTACTTGAAACGAAATCTTGCTTGTAGGAAGACACAGAGCCTGGATTTTAACTCCAATTCTGAAGGGAAACACACAGCATAGTTCTCATCCATGGATCACACTCTGCTTTAGAGCAAGAAGCACGCTCTTGCTTTCCAGAGTCTCTAAGACAGCAGGAAAACTGAGTGTGATGAGAAAAAAAGAACGGTATTTCTTACACATACGGACCATATCTATTCCAACTCTGCTTCTGAAACTGAAACAAACCACAGGTCCTCTAACATCCAATGCTTGTCAGTTAAGATGAGAAGTGTGTGAGCTTCGTGAAGGATGTATTTCATTTAGCTGTAAAGTAACTGCCCTTACCTGAAACGAAGTCTTGCTTGCAGGGAGACTCAGAGCCTGGGTTTTAACTCCATTTCTGAAGTGAAACACACAGCACAGTTCTCATATATAGATCACACTCTGCTTTAGAGCAAGAAGCACGCTCTTGCTTTCTAGATTCTCTAATAGAGCATGAAACGTGCGTGTGCTCAGAACAAATGAACAGTGTTTCCTACACATACAGACTATATCTAGTCCAACTCTGCTGCTGCTGAAACTGATACAAAGCACTGGTCCTCTAACATCCAATGCTTGTCAGTTAAGATGAAAAACGTGTGAGCTTCGTGAACGATGTAGTTAGTTTGAGCTGTAATGTAACTGCCCTTAGCTGAAACGATGTAGTGATTGTAGGGAGACACAGAACCTGGGATTTAACTCCATTTCTGAAGGGAAACACACAGCAGAGTTCTCATCCATTGATCACACTCTGCTTTAGAGCAAGAAGCACACGCTTGCTTTCTAGATTCTCTAAGACAGCAGGAAACCTGAGGGTACTGAGAACACAAAAACGGTGTTTCCTACACATACGAACCATATCAATTCCAACTCTGCTTCTGAAACTGATACAAAGCACTGGTCCTCTAACATCCAATGCTTGTCAGTGAAGATGAGAAACGTGTGAGCTTCGTGAACGATGTAGTTCGTTTGAGCTGTAAAGTAACTACCCTTAACTGAAACGAAGTCTTGCCTGTAGGAAGACTCAGAGAGTGGGATTTAACTCCATTTCCGAAGTGAAACAGACAGCACAGTTCTCATATATAGATCACACTCTGTTTTAGTGCAAAAAGCACGCTCTTGCTATCTAGATTCTCTAATACAGGAGGTAACGTGAGTGTGCTCAGAACAAATGAACAGTGTTTCCTACACATATGGACCATATCTAGTCCAACACTGCTTCTGAAACTGATACAAACCACAGGTCCTCTAACATCCAATGCTTGTCATTTAATATGAGAAACGTGTGAGCTTCGTGAACGATGTAGTTCGTTTAGCTGTAAAGGCACTGCCCTTACCTGAAACGAAGTCTTGCTTGTAGGGAGACTCAGAGCCTGGAGTTTAACTCCATTTCTGAAGTGAAACACACAGCAGAGTTCTCATATATAGATCACACTCTGCTTTAGAGCAAGAAGCACGCTCTTACTTTCTAGAGTCTCTAAGACAGCCGGAAACATGAGTGTGGTGAGAACAAAAGAACGGTGTTTCCTACACATACAGACCATATCTAGTCCAACTCTGCCTCTGAAATTGATACAAAGCACAGGTCCTCTAACATCCAATGCTTGTCAGTTAAGATGAGAAACGTGTAAGCTTCGTGAACGATGTAGTTCGTTTGAGCTGAAAAGTGACTGGCCTTACTTGAAACGAAGTCTTGCTTGTAGGAAGACTCAGAGCCTGGGATTTAACTCCATTTCTGAAGTGAAACACACAGCAGAGTTCTCATTCATTGATCACATGCTGCTTTAGAGCAAGAAGCACGCACTTACTTTCCAGATTCTCTAAGACAGCAGGAAAAGTGAGTTTGAGGAGAAAAAAAGAACGGTGTTTCCTACACATACGGACCATATCTATTCCAACTCTGCTTCTGAAACTGATACAAAGCACAGGTCCTCTAACATCCAATGCTTGTCAGTTAAGATGAGAAACGTGTGATCTTCGTGAACGATGTAGTTCGTTTGAGCTGTAAAGTAACTGCCCTTACCTGAAACGAAGTCTTGCTTGTAGGGAGACTCAGAGCATGGGATTTAACTCCATTTCTGAAGTGAAACACATAGACGAGTTCTCATCCATTGATCAGACTCTGCTTTAGAGCAAGAAGTACACTCTTGCTTTCCAGAGTCTCTAAGACAGCAGGAAACATGAGTGTGCTGAGAACAAAAGAATGGATTTTCCTACACATAAGGACCATATCAAGTTCAACTCTGCTTCTGAAACTGATACAAACCACAGGTCCTCTAACATGCAATGCTTGACAGTTAAGATGAGAAACGTGTGACCTTCGTGAACGATGTAGTTCGTTTGAGCTGTAACGTAACTGCCCTTACCTGAAACAATGTGGTGATTGTAGGAAGACACAGAGCCTGGGATTTAACTCCATTTCTAAAGTGAAACACACAGCAGAGTTCTCATCCATTGATCACACTCTGCTTTAGAGCAAGAAGCACGCTCTTGCTTTCCAGAATCTCTAAGAGAGCAGGAAACCTGAGTGTGTTGAGAACAAAAGAACAGTGTTTCCTACACATACAGACCATATCTATTCCAACTCTGCTTCTGAAACTGATACAAAGCACTGGTCCTCTAACATCCGATGCTTGTCAGTTAAGATGAGAAACGTATGAGCTCCGTGAAAGATGTAGTTCGTTTGAGCTGAAAAGTGACTGCCCTTACTTGAAACGAAATCTTGCTTGTAGGAAGACACAGAGCCTGGAATTTAACTCCATTTCTGAAGGGAAAAACACAGCATAGTTCTCATCGATGGATCACACTCGGCTTTAGAGCATGAAGCACGCTCTTGCTTTCTAGAGTCTCTAATACAGCAGGAAACTTGAGTGTGCTTAGAACAAAAGAAAGGTGTTTCCTACACATACGGACCATATCTATTCCAACTCTGCTTCTGAAACTGAAACAAACCACAGGTCCTCTAACATGCAATGCTTGTCAGTTAAGATGAGAAACGTGTGAGCTTCGTGAACGATGTAGTTTGTTTGAGCTGTAAAGTAACTGCCCTTACCTGAAACGAAGTAGTGCTTGTAGGGAGACTCAGAGCCTGAGATTTAAATCCATTTCTGAAGTGAAACACACAGCAGAGTTCTCATCCATTGATCACACTCTGCTTTAGAGCAAGAAGCACGCTCTTGCTTTCCAGAGTCTCTAAGACAGCAGGAAACCTGAGTGTGCTGAGAACAAAAGAACGGTGTTTCTACACATATGGATCATATCTATTCCAACTCTGCTTCTGAAACTGATACAAAGCACTGTTCCTCTAACATCCGATGCTTCTCTGTTAAGATGAGAAACCTGTGAGCTTCGGGAATGATGTATTTCGTTTTAGTTGAAAAGTGACTGCCCTTACTTGAAACGAAATCTTGCTTGTAGGAAGACACAGAGCCTGGATTTTAACTCCAATTCTGAAGGGAAACACACAGCATAGTTCTCATCCATGGATCACACTCTGCTTTAGAGCAAGAAGCACGCTCTTGCTTTCCAGAGTCTCTAAGACAGCAGGAAAACTGAGTGTGATGAGAAAAAAAGAACGGTATTTCTTACACATACGGACCATATCTAGTTCAACTCTGCTTCTGAAACTGAAACAAACCACAGGTCCTCTAACATCCAATGCTTGTCAGTTAAGATGAGAAGTGTGTGAGCTTCGTGAAGGATGTATTTCATTTAGCTGTAAAGTAACTGCCCTTACCTGAAACGAAGTCTTGCTTGCAGGGAGACTCAGAGCCTGGGTTTTAACTCCATTTCTGAAGTGAAACACACAGCACAGTTCTCATATATAGATCACACTCTGCTTTAGAGCAAGAAGCACGCTCTTGCTTTCTAGATTCTCTAATAGAGCATGAAACGTGAGTGTGCTCAGAACAAATGAACAGTGTTTCCTACACATACAGACTATATCTAGTCCAACTCTGCTGCTGCTGAAACTGATACAAAGCACTTGTCCTCTAACATCCAATGCTTGTCAGTTAAGATGAAAAACGTGTGAGCTTCGTGAACGATGTAGTTAGTTTGAGCTGTAATGTAACTGCCCTTAGCTGAAACGATGTAGTGATTGTAGGGAGACACAGAACCTGGGATTTAACTCCATTTCTGAAGGGAAACACACAGCAGAGTTCTCATCCATTGATCACACTCTGCTTTAGAGCAAGAAGCACACGCTTGCTTTCTAGATTCTCTAAGACAGCAGGAAACCTGAGGGTACTGAGAACACAAAAACGGTGTTTCCTACACATACGAACCATATCAATTCCAACTCTGCTTCTGAAACTGATACAAAGCACTGGTCCTCTAACATCCAATGCTTGTCAGTGAAGATGAGAAACGTGTGAGCTTCGTGAACGATGTAGTTCGTTTGAGCTGTAAAGTAACTACCCTTACCTGAAACGAAGTCTTGCCTGTAGGAAGACTCAGAGAGTGGGATTTAACTCCATTTCCGAAGTGAAACAGACAGCACAGTTCTCATATATAGATCACACTCTGTTTTAGAGCAAAAAGCACTCTCTTGCTATCTAGATTCTCTAATACAGGAGGTAACGTGAGTGTGCTCAGAACAAATGAACAGTGTTTCCTACACATATGGACCATATCTAGTCCAACACTGCTTCTGAAACTGATACAAACCACAGGTCCTCTAACATCCAATGCTTGTCATTTAATATGAGAAACGTGTGAGCTTCGTGAACGATGTAGTTCGTTTAGCTGTAAAGGCACTGCCCTTACCTGAAACGAAGTCTTGCTTGTAGGGAGACTCAGAGCCTGGAGTTTAACTCCATTTCTGAAGTGAAACACACAGCAGAGTTCTCATATATAGATCACACTCTGCTTTAGAGCAAGAAGCACGCTCTTACTTTCTAGAGTCTCTAAGACAGCCGGAAACATGAGTGTGGTGAGAACAAAAGAACGGTGTTTCCTACACAAACAGACCATATCTAGTCCAACTCTGCCTCTGAAATTGATACAAAGCACAGGTCCTCTAACATCCAATGCTTGTCATTTAAGATAAGAAACGTGTAAGCTTCGTGAACGATGTAGTTCGTTTGAGCTGAAAAGTGACTGGCCTTACTTGAAACGAAGTCTTGCTTGTAGGAAGACTCAGAGCCTGGGATTTAACTCCATTTCTGAAGTGAAACACACAGCAGAGTTCTCATTCATTGATCACATGCTGCTTTAGAGCAAGAAGCACGCACTTACTTTCCAGATTCTCTAAGACAGCAGGAAACGTGAGTTTGAGGAGAAAAAAAGAACGGTGTTTCCTACACATACGGACCATATCTATTCCAACTCTGCTTCTGAAACTGATACAAAGCACAGGTCCTCTAACATCCAATGCTTGTCAGTTAAGATGAGAAACGTGTGATCTTCGTGAACGATGTAGTTCGTTTGAGCTGTAAAGTAACTGCCCTTACCTGAAACGAAGTCTTGCTTGTAGGGAGACTCAGAGCATGGGATTTAACTCCATTTCTGAAGTGAAACACATAGACGAGTTCTCATCCATTGATCAGACTCTGCTTTAGAGCAAGAAGTACACTCTTGCTTTCCAGAGTCTCTAAGACAGCAGGAAACATGAGTGTGCTGAGAACAAAAGAATGGATTTTCCTACACATAAGGACCATATCAAGTTCAACTCTGCTTCTGAAACTGATACAAACCACAGGTCCTCTAACATGCAATGCTTGACAGTTAAGATGAGAAACGTGTGACCTTCGTGAACGATGTAGTTCTTTTGAGCTGTAAAGTAACTGCCCTTACCTGAAACGAAGTAGTGCTTGTAGGGAGACACAGAGCCTGAGATTTAAATCCATTTCTGAAGTGAAACACACAGCAGAGTTCTCATCCATTGATCAGAACTCTGCTTTAGAGCAAGAAGCACGCTCTTGCTTTCCAGAGTCTCTAAGACAGCAGGAAAACTGAGTGTGATGAGAACAAAAGAACAGTATTTCTTACACATACGGACCATATCTATTCCAACTCTGCTTCTGAAACTGAAACAAACCACAGGTCCTCTAACATCCAATGCTTGTCAGTTAAGATGAGAAGTGTTTGAACTTCGTGAAGGATGTATTTCATTTAGCTGTAAAGTAACTGCCCTTACCTGAAACGAAGTCTTGCTTGCAGGGACACTCAGAGCCTGGGTTTTAACTCCATTTTTGAAGTGAAACACACAGCACAGTTCTCATATATAGATCACACTCTGCTTTAGAGCAAGAAGCACGCTCTTGCTTTCTAGATTCTCTAATAGAGCAGGAAACGTGAGTGTGCTCAGAACAAATGAACAGTGTTTCCTACACATACAGACCTTATCTAGTCCAACTCTGCTGCTGAAACTGATACAAAGCACTGGTCCTCTAACATCCAATGCTTGTCAGTTAAGATGAGAAACGTGTGAGCTTCGTGAACGATGTAGTTAGTTTGAGCTGTAATGTAACTGCCCTTACCTGAAACGATGTAGGGATTGTAGGGAGACACAGAACCTGGGATTTAACTCCATTTCTGAAGGGAAACACACAGCAGAGTTCTCATCCATTGATCACACTCTGCTTTAGAGCAAGAAGCACGCTCGTGCTTTCCAGAGTCTCTAAGAAAGCAGGAAACGTGAGTGTGATGAGAAAAAAAGAACGGTGTTTACTACACATACGTACCACATGTATTCCAACTCTGCTTCTGAAACTGATACAAAGCACTGGTCCTCTAACATCCAATGCTTCTCTGTTAAGATGAGAAACGTGTGAGATTCGTGAACGATGTAGTTCGTTTGAGCTGAAAAGTGACTGCCCTTACTTGAAACGAAGTCTTGCTTGTAGGAAGACACAGAGCCTGGATTTTAACTCCAATTCTGAAGGGAAACACACAGCCTAGTTCTCATCCATGGATCACACTCTGCTTTAGAGCAATAAGCATGCTCTTGCTTTCTAGAGTCTCTAATACAGCAAGATCCTTGAGTTGCTCAGAAGAAAGAACGGTGTTTCCTACACATACGTACCATATCTAGTTCAACTCTGCTTCTGAAACTGAAACATACCACAGGTCCTCTAACATCCAATGCTTGTCAGTTAAGAAGAGAAACGTGTGAGCTTCGTGAACACTGTAGTTCGTTTGAGCTCTAAAGTAACTGCCCTTACCGGAAACGATGTAGTGATTGTAGGAAGATTCATAGCCTGTTATTTCACAACATTTCTGAAGTGAAACACACAGCAGAGTTCTCATCCATGGATCACACTCTGCTTTAGAGCAAGAAGCACGCTCTTGCTTTCTAGATTCTATAATACAGCAGGAAACTTGAGTGTGCTCAGAACAAAAGAACGGTGTTTCCTACACATACGGACCATATCTTATTCAACTCTGCTTCTGAAACTGATACAAAACACAGGTCCTCTAACGTCCAATGCTTGTCAGTTAAGATGAGAAACGTGTGATCAACGTGAACGATGTAGTTCGTTTGAGCTGTAAAGTAACTGCCGTTACCTGAAACGAAGTCTTGCTTGTAGGGAGACTCAGAGCCTGGGATTTAACTCCATTTCTGAAGTGAAACACATAGACGAGTTCTCATCCATTGATCAGACTCTGCTTTAGAGCAAGAAGTACACTCTTGCTTTCCAGAGTCTCTAAGACAGCAGGAAACATGAGTGTGCTGAGAACAAAAGAATGGATTTTCCTACACATAAGGACCATATCAAGTTCAACTCTGCTTCTGAAACTGATACAAACCACAGGTCCTCTAACATGCCATGCTTGTCAGTTAAGATGAGAAACGTGTGACCTTCGTGAACGATGTAGTTCTTTTGAGCTGTAAAGTAACTGCCCTTACCTGAAGCGAAGTAGTGCTTGTAGGGAGACACAGAGCCTGAGATTTAAATCCATTTCTGAAGTGAAACACACAGCAGAGTTCTCATCCATTGATCACACTCTGCTTTAGAGCAAGAAGCACGCTCTTGCTTTCCAGAGTCTCTAAGACAGCAGGAAAACTGAGTGTGATGAGAACAAAAGAACAGTATTTCTTACACATACGGACCATACCTATTCCAACTCAGCTTCTGAAACTGAAACAAACCACAGGTCCTCTAACATCCAATGCTTGTCAGTTAAGATGAGAAGTGTTTGAGCTTCGTGAAGGATGTATTTCATTTAGCTGTAAAGTAACTGCCCTTACCTGAAACGAAGTCTTGCTTGCAGGGACACTCAGAGCCTGGGTTTTAACTCCATTTCTGAAGTGAAACACACAGCACAGTTCTCATATATAGATCACACTCTGCTTTAGAGCAAGAAGCACGCTCTTGCTTTCTAGATTCTCTAATAGAGCAGGAAACGTGAGTGTGCTCAGAACAAATGAACAGTGTTTCCTACACATACAGACCTTATCTAGTCCAACTCTGCTGCTGAAACTGATACAAAGCACTGGTCCTCTAACATCCAATGCTTGTCAGTTAAGATGAGAATCGTGTGAGCTTCGTGAACGATGTAGTTAGTTTGAGCTGTAATGTAACTGCCCTTACCTGAAACGATGTAGTGATTGTAGGGAGACACAGAACCTGGGATTTAACTCCATTTCTGAAGGGAAACACACAGCAGAGTTCTCATCCATTGATCACACTCTGCTTTAGAGCAAGAAGCACGCTCGTGCTTTCCAGAGTCTCTAAGAAAGCAGGAAACGTGAGTGTGATGAGAAAAAAAGAACGGTGTTTACTACACATACAGACCACATGTATTCCAACTCTGCTTCTGAAACTGATACAAAGCACTGGTCCTCTAACATCCAATGCTTCTCTGTTAAGATGAGAAACGTGTGAGATTCGTGAACGATGTAGTTCGTTTGAGCTGAAAAGTGACTGCCCTTACTTGAAACGAAGTCTTGCTTGTAGGAAGACACAGAGAATGGATTTTAACTCCAATTCTGAAGGGAAACACACAGCCTAGTTCTCATCCATGGATCACACTCTGCTTTAGAGCAAGAAGCATGCTCTTGCTTTCTAGAGTCTCTAATACAGCAAGATCCTTGAGTTGCTCAGAAGAAAGAACGGTGTTTCCTACACATACGTACCATATCTAGTTCAACTCTGCTTCTGAAACTGAAACATACCACAGGTCCTCTAACATCCAATGCTTGTCAGTTAAGAAGAGAAACGTGTGAGCTTCGTGAACGCTGTAGTTCGTTTGAGCTCTAAAGTAACTGCCCTTACCGGAAACGATGTAGTGATTGTAGGAAGATTCATAGCCTGTTATTTCACAACATTTCTGAAGTGAAACACACAGCAGAGTTCTCATCCATGGATCACACTCTGCTTTAGAGCAAGAAGCACGCTCTTGCTTTCTAGATACTATAATACAGCAGGAAACTTGAGTGTGCTCAGAACAAAAGAACGGTGTTTCCTACACATACGGACCATATCTAATTCAACTCTGCTTCTGAAACTGATACAAAACACAGGTCCTCTAACGTCCAATGCTTGTCAGTTAAGATGAGAAACGTGTGAGCTTCGTGAACGATGTAGTTCGTTTGAGCTGTAAAGTAACTGCCCTTACCTGAAACGAAGTCTTGCTTGTAGGAAGACTCAGATCCTGGGATTTAACTCCATTTCTGAAGTGAAACACACAGCACAGTTCTCATATATAGATCACACTCTGTTTTAGAGCAAAAAGCACGCTCTTGCTTTCTAGATTCTCTAATACAGGAGGAAACGTGTGTGTGCTCAGAACAAATGAACAGTGTTTCCTACACATATGGACCATATCTAGTCCAACTCTGCTTCTGAAACTGATACAAACCACAGGTCCTCTAACATCCAATGCTTGTCATTTAAGATGAGAAACGTGTGAGCTTCCTGAATGATGTAGTTCGTTTAGCTGTAGAGTCACTGCCCTTACCTGAAACGAAGTCTTGCTTGTAGGGAGACTCAGATCCTGGGGTTTTACTCCATTTCTGAAGTGAAACACACAGCACAGTTCTCATATATAGATCACACTCTGCTTTAGAGCAAGAAGCACGTTCTTGCTTTCCAGAGTCTGTAACACAGCAGGAAACGTGAGTGTGATGAGAACAAATGAACGGTGTTTCCTACTCATACAGACCATATCTACTCTAACTCTGCTTCTGAAACTGATACAAAGCACTGGTCCTCTAACATCTGATGCTTTTCAATTAAGATGAGTAATGTGTGAGCTTCGTGAACGATGCAGTTCGTTTGAGCTGAAAAGTGACTGCCCTGACCTGAAACGAAGTAGTGCTTGTAGGAAGACACACAGCCTGGGATTTTACTCCATTTCTGAAGGGAAACACACAGCATAGTTCTCATCCATTGAACACACTCTGCTTTAGAGCAAGAACAAAGCTCTTCCTTTCTAGAATCTCTAATACAGCAGGAAACTTGAGTGTGCTCAGAACAAAAGAACGGTGTTTCCTACACATACGGACCATATCTATTTCAACTCTGCTTCTGAAACTGATACAAAACACAGGTCCTCTAACATCCAATGCTTGTCAGTTAAGATGAGAAACGTGTGAGCTTCGTGAACGATGTAGTTCGTTTGAGCTGAAAAGTGACTGCCCTGACCTGAAACGAAGTAGTGCTTGTAGGAAGACACACAGCCTGGGATTTTACTCCATTTCTGAAGGGAAACACACAGCATAGTTCTCATCCATTGAACACACTCTGCTTTAGAGCAAGAACAAAGCTCTTCCTTTCTAGAATCTCTAATACAGCAGAAAACTAGAGTGTGCTCCGAACAATTGAACGGTGTTTCATACACATACCGACCATATCTAGTCCTATTCTGCCTCTGAAATTGATACAAATCACAGGCCCTCTAACATCCCATGCTTGTCATTTAAGATGAGAAACGTGTGAGCTTCGTGAACGATGTAGTTCATTTGAGCTAAAAGGTGACTGCCCATACCTGAAACAAAGTAGTGCTTGTAGGAAGACACAGAGCCTGGGATTTAACTCAATTTTTGAAGGGAAACACACAGCATAGTTCTCTTCCATGGATCACACTCTGCTTTAGAGCAAGAAGGATGCTCTTGCTTTCTAGAGTCTCTAATACAGCAGGAAACTTGAGTGTGCTCAGAATAAAAGAACGGTGTTTGCTACACATACGGACCATATCTAGTTCAACTCTGCTTCTGAAACTGAAACAAACCACAGGTACTCTAACATCCAATGCTTGTCAGTTACAATGAGAAATGTGTGAGCTTCGTGAACGATGTAGTTCGTTTAGTTGTAAAGTAGCTGCCCTTACCTGAAACGAGGTCTTGCTTTTAGGGAGACTCAGAGCCTGGGTTTTAACTCCATTTCTGAAGTGAAACACACATCAGAGTTGTCATATATAGATCACACTCTGCTTTAGAGCAAGAATCACCCCCTTGCTTTCTAGAGTCTCAAATACAGCAGGAAACATGAGTGTGCTGAGAACAAAAGAACCGTGTTTCATACACATACAGAACATATCTAGTCCAACTCTGCTTCTGAAACCGATACAAAGCACTGGGCCTCTAACATCCGAAGCGTGTCAGTTAACATGAGAAATGTGTGAGCTTCGTGAACGATGTAGTTCATTTGAGCTGAAAAGTGACTGCCCTTACCTGAAACGAAGTCTTCCTTGTGGGAAGATTCAGAGCCTGGGATTTAACTCCATTTCTGAATGGAAACACACAGCATAGTTCTCATCCATTGACTATACTCTGCTTTAGAGCAAGAAGAACGCTCTTGCTTTCTAGAATCTCTAATACAGCAGGAAACTTGAGTGTGCTCCGAACAATGAACGGTGCTTCCTACATATATAGACCATATCTAGGTCAACTCTGCTTCTGATACTGAAACAAACCACAGGTCCTCTAACATCCAATGCTTGTCTGTTAAGATGAGAAACGTGTGAGCTTCTTGAAAGATGTAGTTCGTTTGAGCTGTAAATTAACTGCCCTTACCTGAAACGAAGTCTTGCTTGTAGGAAGACTCAGAGCCTGGGATTTAACACCATTTCTGAAGTGAAAAACAAAGCACAGTTCTCATATATAGATTACACTCTGCTTTAGAGCAAGAAGCACGCTCTTGCTTTCTAGATTCTCTAAAACAGCAGGAAACTTGAGTGTTCTCAGAACAAAAGAACGGTGTTTCCTACACATACAGACAATATCTAGTTCAACTCTGCTTCTGAAACTGAAACAAAGCCCTGGTCCTCTAACATCTGATGCTTGTCTGCAAAGATGAGAAACGTGTGAGCTGCTTGAACGATGTAGTTCGTTTGAGCTATAAAGAAACTGCCCTTATCTGAAATGAAGTCTTGTTTGTAGGAAGACTCAGAACCTGGGATTTAACTCCATTTCTGAAGTGAAACACACAGCAGAGTTCTCATCCATTGTTCACACTCTGCTTTAGAGCAAGAAGCATGCTCTAGCTTTCTAGAGTCTCTAAGACAGCAGGAAACCTGAGTGTACTGAGAACACAAAAACGGTGTTTCCTACACATACGGACCATATCAATTCCAACTCTGCTTCTGAAACTGATACAAAGCACTGGTCCTCTAACATCCGATGCTTGTCAGTTAAGATGAGAAACGAGAGAGCTTCGTGAACGATGTAGTTCGTTTGAGCTGTAAAGTAACTGTCCTTACCTGAAACGAAGTCTTGCTTGTAGGAAGACTCAGAGCCTGGGATTTAACTCCATTTCTGAAGTGAAACACAAAGCACAGTTCTCATATATAGATCACACTCTGCTTTAGAGCAAGAAGCACTCTCTTCCTTTCTAGAGTCTCTAATACAGCAGGAAACTTGAGTGCGCTCAGAAAAAAAGAACAGTGTTTCCTACACATACAGACAATATCTAGTTCAACTCTGCTTCTGAAACTGAAACAAACCACAGGTCCTCTAACATCCAATGCTTGTCAGTTAAGATGAGAAACGTGTGAGCTTCATGAACGATGTAGTTCGTTTAGCTGTAATGTAACTGCCCTTACCTGAAACGAAGTCTTGCTTGTAGGGAGACTCAGATCCTGGGGTTTAACTCCATTTCTGAAGTGAAACACAAAGCACAGTTCTCATATATCGATCACACTCTGCTTTAGAGCAAGAAGCACGCTCTTGCTTTCTAGAGTCTCTAAAACAGCAGGAAACGTGAGTGTGCTCAGAACAAAAGAACGGTGTTTCCTACACATACAGACAATATCTAGTTCAACTCAGCTTCTGAAAGTGAAACAAACCACAGGTCCTCTAACATCCAATGCTTGTCAGTTAAGATGAGAAACGTGTGAGCTTCATGAACTATGTAGTTCGTTTAGCTGCAAAGTAACTGCCCTTACCTGAAACGAAGTCTTGCTTGTAGGGAGACTCAGAGCCTGGGGTTTAACTCCATTTCTGAAGTGAAACACACAGCACAGTTGTCATATATAGATCACACTCTGCTTTAGAGCAAAAAGCACGCTCTTGCTTTCTAGACTCTCTAATACAGCAGGAAACGTAAGTGTGCTCAAAACAAATGAACAGTGTTTCCTACACATACGGACCATATCTAGTCCAACTCTGCTTCTGAAACTGATACAAACCATAGGTCCTCTAACATCCAATGCTTGTCAGTTAAGATGAGAAACGTGTGAGCTTCGTGAACGATGTAGTTTGTTTGAGCTGAAAAGTGACTGCCCTTACCTGAATCGAAGTAGTGCTTGTAGGAAGACACAGAGCCTGGTATTTAACTCCATTTCTGAATGGAAACACACAGCATAGTTCTCATCCATTGACTATACTCTGCTTTAGAGCAAGAAGAACGCTCTTGCTTTCTAGAATCTCTAATACAACAGGAAACTTGAGTGTGCTCCGAACAATGAACGGTGCTTCCTACATATATAGACCATATCTAGTTCAACTCTGCTTCTGATACTGAAACAAACCACAGGTCCTCTAACATCCAATGCTTGTCTGTTAAGATGAGAAACGTGTGAGCTTCTTGAAAGATGTAGTTCGTTTGAGCTGTAAAGTAACTGCCCTTACCTGAAACGAAGTCTTGCTTGTAGGAAGACTCAGAGCCTGGGATTTAACACCATTTCTGAAGTGAAAAACAAAGCACAGTTCTCATATATAGATTACACTCTGCTTTAGAGCAAGAAGCACGCTCTTGCTTTCTAGATTCTCTAAAACAGCAGGAAACTTGAGTGTTCTCAGAACAAAAGAACGGTGTTTCCTACACAAACGGACAATATCAAGTTCAACTCTGCTTCTGAAACTGAAACAAAGCCCTGGTCCTCTAACATCTGATGCTTGTCTGCTAAGATGAGAAACGTGTGAGCTGCTTGAATGATGTAGTTCTTTTGAACTATAAAGAAACTGCCCTTATCTGAAATGAAGTCTTGTTTGTAGGAAGACTCAGAGCCCGGGATTTAACTCCATTTCTGAAGTGAAACACACAGCAGAGTTCTCATCCATTGATCACACTCTGCTTTAGAGCAAGAAGCATGCTCTAGCTTTCTAGAATCTCTAAGACAGCAGGAAACCTGAGTGTACTGAGAACAAAAAAACGGTGTTTCCTACACATACGGACCATATCAATTCCAACTCTGCTTCTGAAACTGATACAAAGCACTGGTCCTCTAACATCCGATGCTTGTCAGTTAAGATGAGAAACGTGAGAGCTTCGTGAACGATGTAGTTCGTTTGAGCTGTAAAGTAACTGTCCTTACCTGAAACGAAGTCTTGCTTGTAGGAAGACTCAGAGCCTGGGGTTTAACTCCATTTCTGAAGTGAAACACAAAGCACAGTTCTCATATATAGATCACACTCTGCTTTAGAGCAACAAGCACGCTCTTGCTTTCTAGAGTCTCTAATACAGCAGGAAACTTGAGTGCGCTCAGAACAAAAGAACGGTGTTTCCTACACATACAGACAATATCTAGTTCAACTCTGCTTCTGAAACTGAAACAAACCACAGGTCCTCTAACATCCAATGCTTGTCAGTTAAGATGAGAAACGTGTGAGCTTCATGAACGATGTAGTTCGTTTAGCTGTAATGTAACTGCCCTTACCTGAAACGAAGTCTTGCTTGTAGGGAGACTCAGATCCTGGGGTTTAACTCCATTTCTGAAGTGAAACACAAAGCACAGTTCTCATATATAGATCACACTCTGCTTTAGAGCAAGAAGCACTCTCTTCCTTTCTCGAGTCTCTAAAACAGCAGGAAACTTGAGTGTGCTCAGAACAAAAGAATGGTGTTTCCTACACATACAGACAATATCTAGTTCAACTCTGCTTCTGAAACTGAAACAAACCACAGGTCCTCTAACATCCAATGCTTGTCAGTTAAGATGAGAAACGTGTGAGCTTCATGAACGATGTAGTTCGTTTAGCTGTAATGTAACTGCCCTTACCTGAAACGAAGTCTTGCTTGTAGGGAGACTCAGATCCTGGGGTTTAACTCCATTTCTGAAGTGAAACACAAAGCACAGTTCTCATATATCGATCACACTCTGCTTTAGAGCAAGAAGCACGCTCTTGCTTTCTAGAGTCTCTAAAACAGCAGGAAACTTGAGTGTGCTCAGAACAAAAGAACGGTGTTTCCTACACATACAGACAATATCTAGTTCAACTCAGCTTCTGAAAGTGAAACAAACCACAGGTCCTCTAACATCCAATGCTTGTCAGTTAAGATGAGAAACGTGTGAGCTTCATGAACTATGTAGTTCGTTTAGCTGCAAAGTAACTGCCCTTACCTGAAACGAAGTCTTGCTTGTAGGGAGACTCAGAGCCTGGGGTTTAACTCCATTTCTGAAGTGAAACACACAGCACAGTTGTCATATATAGATCACACTCTGCTTTAGAGCAAAAAGCACGCTCTTGCTTTCTAGACTCTCTAATACAGCAGGAAACGTAAGTGTGCTCAAAACAAATGAACAGTGTTTCCTACACATACGGACCATATCTAGTCCAACTCTGCTTCTGAAACTGATACAAACCATAGGTCCTCTAACATCCAATGCTTGTCAGTTAAGATGAGAAACGTGTGAGCTTCGTGAACGATGTAGTTTGTTTGAGCTGAAAAGTGACTGCCCTTACCTGAATCGAAGTAGTGCTTGTAGGAAGACACAGAGCCTGGTATTTAACTCCATTTCTGAATGGAAACACACAGCATAGTTCTCATCCATTGACTATACTCTGCTTTAGAGCAAGAAGAACGCTCTTGCTTTCTAGAATCTCTAATACAACAGGAAACTTGAGTGTGCTCCGAACAATGAACGGTGCTTCCTACATATATAGACCATATCTAGTTCAACTCTGCTTCTGATACTGAAACAAACCACAGGTCCTCTAACATCCAATGCTTGTCTGTTAAGATGAGAAACGTGTGAGCTTCTTGAAAGATGTAGTTCGTTTGAGCTGTAAAGTAACTGCCCTTACCTGAAACGAAGTCTTGCTTGTAGGAAGACTCAGAGCCTGGGATTTAACACCATTTCTGAAGTGAAAAACAAAGCACAGTTCTCATATATAGATTACACTCTGCTTTAGAGCAAGAAGCACGCTCTTGCTTTCTAGATTCTCTAAAACAGCAGGAAACTTGAGTGTTCTCAGAACAAAAGAACGGTGTTTCCTACACAAACGGACAATATCAAGTTCAACTCTGCTTCTGAAACTGAAACAAAGCCCTGGTCCTCTAACATCTGATGCTTGTCTGCTAAGATGAGAAACGTGTGAGCTGCTTGAATGATGTAGTTCTTTTGAACTATAAAGAAACTGCCCTTATCTGAAATGAAGTCTTGTTTGTAGGAAGACTCAGAGCCCGGGATTTAACTCCATTTCTGAAGTGAAACACACAGCAGAGTTCTCATCCATTGATCACACTCTGCTTTAGAGCAAGAAGCATGCTCTAGCTTTCTAGAATCTCTAAGACAGCAGGAAACCTGAGTGTACTGAGAACAAAAAAACGGTGTTTCCTACACATACGGACCATATCAATTCCAACTCTGCTTCTGAAACTGATACAAAGCACTGGTCCTCTAACATCCGATGCTTGTCAGTTAAGATGAGAAACGTGAGAGCTTCGTGAACGATGTAGTTCGTTTGAGCTGTAAAGTAACTGTCCTTACCTGAAACGAAGTCTTGCTTGTAGGAAGACTCAGAGCCTGGGGTTTAACTCCATTTCTGAAGTGAAACACAAAGCACAGTTCTCATATATAGATCACACTCTGCTTTAGAGCAACAAGCACGCTCTTGCTTTCTAGAGTCTCTAATACAGCAGGAAACTTGAGTGCGCTCAGAACAAAAGAACGGTGTTTCCTACACATACAGAATATATCTAGTTCAACTCTGCTTCTGAAACTGAAACAAACCACAGGTCCTCTAACATCCAATGCTTGTCAGTTAAGATGAGAAACGTGTGAGCTTCATGAACGATGTAGTTCGTTTAGCTGTAATGTAACTGCCCTTACCTGAAACGAAGTCTTGCTTGTAGGGAGACTCAGATCCTGGGGTTTAACTCCATTTCTGAAGTGAAACACAAAGCACAGTTCTCATATATAGATCACACTCTGCTTTAGAGCAAGAAGCACTCTCTTCCTTTCTCGAGTCTCTAAAACAGCAGGAAACTTGAGTGTGCTCAGAACAAAAGAACGGTGTTTCCTACACATACAGACAATATCTAGTTCAACTCTGCTTCTGAAACTGAAACAAACCACAGGTCCTCTAACATCCAATGCTTGTCAGTTAAGATGAGAAACGTGTGAGCTTCATGAACGATGTAGTTCGTTTAGCTGTAATGTAACTGCCCTTACCTGAAACGAAGTCTTGCTTGTAGGGAGACTCAGATCCTGGGGTTTAACTCCATTTCTGAAGTGAAACACAAAGCACAGTTCTCATATATCGATCACACTCTGCTTTAGAGCAAGAAGCACGCTCTTGCTTTCTAGAGTCTCTAAAACAGCAGGAAACTTGAGTGTGCTCAGAACAAAAGAACGGTGTTTCCTACACATACAGACAATATCTAGTTCAACTCAGCTTCTGAAAGTGAAACAAACCACAGGTCCTCTAACATCCAATGCTTGTCAGTTAAGATGAGAAACGTGTGAGCTTCATGAACTATGTAGTTCGTTTAGCTGCAAAGTAACTGCCCTTACCTGAAACGAAGTCTTGCTTGTAGGGAGACTCAGAGCCTGGGGTTTAACTCCATTTCTGAAGTGAAACACACAGCACAGTTGTCATATATAGATCACACTCTGCTTTAGAGCAAAAAGCACGCTCTTGCTTTCTACACTCTCTAATACAGCAGGAAACGTAAGTGTGCTCAAAACAAATGAACAGTGTTTCCTACACATACGGACCATATCTAGTCCAACTCTGCTTCTGAAACTGATACAAACCATAGGTCCTCTAACATCCAATGCTTGTCAGTTAAGATGAGAAACGTGTGAGCTTCGTGAACGATGTAGTTTGTTTGAGCTGAAAAGTGACTGCCCTTACCTGAATCGAAGTAGTGCTTGTAGGAAGACACAGAGCCTGGTATTTAACTCCATTTCTGAATGGAAACACACAGCATAGTTCTCATCCATTGACTATACTCTGCTTTAGAGCAAGAAGAACGCTCTTGCTTTCTAGAATCTCTAATACAACAGGAAACTTGAGTGTGCTCCGAACAATGAACGGTGCTTCCTACATATATAGACCATATCTAGTTCAACTCTGCTTCTGATACTGAAACAAACCACAGGTCCTCTAACATCCAATGCTTGTCTGTTAAGATGAGAAACGTGTGAGCTTCTTGAAAGATGTAGTTCGTTTGAGCTGTAAAGTAACTGCCCTTACCTGAAACGAAGTCTTGCTTGTAGGAAGACTCAGAGCCTGGGATTTAACACCATTTCTGAAGTGAAAAACAAAGCACAGTTCTCATATATAGATTACACTCTGCTTTAGAGCAAGAAGCACGCTCTTGCTTTCTAGATTCTCTAAAACAGCAGGAAACTTGAGTGTTCTCAGAACAAAAGAACAGAGTTTCCTACACATACGGACAATATGTAGTTCAACTCTGCTTCTGAAACTGAAACAAAGCCCTGGTCCTCTAACATCTGATGCTTGTCTGCTAAGATGAGAAACGTGTGAGCTGCTTGAACGATGTAGTTCGTTTGAGCTATAAAGAAACTGCCCTGATCTGAAATGAACTCTTGTTTGTAGGAACACTCAGAGCCTGGGATTTAACTCCATTTCTGAAGTGAAACACACACAGAGTTCTCATCCATTGGTCACACTCTGCTTTAGAGCAAGAAGCACGCTGTAGCTTTCTAGAGTCTCTAAGACAGCAGGAAACCTGAGTGTACTGAGAACAAAAAAACGGTGTTTCCTACACATACGGACCATATCAATTCCAACTCTGCTTCTGAAACTGATACAAAGCACTGGTCCTCTAACATCCGATGCTTGTCAGTTAAGATGAGAAACGTGAAAGCTTCGTGAACGATGTAGTTCGTTTAGCTGTAAAGTAACTGCCCTCACCTGAAACGAAGTCTTGCTTGTAGGGAGACTCAGAGCCTGGGGTTTAACTACATTTCTGAAGTGAAACACACAGCAGAGTTCCCATATACAGATCACACTCTGCTTTAGAGCAAGAAGCACGCTCTTGCTTTCTAGAATCTCTAAGACAGCAGGAAACATGAGTGTGCTGAGAACAAAAGAACAGTGTTTCATACACATACAGACCATATCTAGTCCTACTCTGCCTCTGAAATTGATACAAATCACAGGTCCTCTAACATCCAATGCTTGTCATTTAAGATGAGAAACGTGTGAGCTTCGTGAAAGATGTAGTTCATTTGAGCTAAAAGTGACTGCCCTTACCTGAAACGAAGTAGTGCTTGTAGGAAGACACAGAGCCTGGGATTTCCCTCCATTTCTGAAATGAAACACAAAGCACAGTTCTCATATATAGATCACACTCTGCTTTAGAGCAAGAAGCACGCTCTTGCTTTCTAGAGTCTCTAATACAGCAGGAAACGTGAGTGTGCTCAGAACAAAAGAACGGTGTTTCCTACACATACAGACAATATCTAGTTCAACTCTGCTTCTGAAAGTGGAACAAACCAAAGGTCCTCTAACATCCAATGCTTGTCAGTTAAGATGAGAAACGTGTGAGCTTCATGAACTATGTAGTTCGTTTAGCTGCAAAGTAACAGCCCTTACCTGAAATGAAGTCTTGCTTGTAGGGAGACTCAGAGCCTGGGGTTTAACTCCATTTCTGAAGTGAAACACACAGCACAGTTCTCATATATAGATCACACTCTGCTTTAGAGCAAAAAGCACGCTCTTGCTTTCTAGATTCTCTAATACAGCAGGAAACTTGAGTGTGCTCAGAACAAATGAACAGTGTTTCCTACACATACGGACCATAACTAGTACAACTCTGCTTCTGAAACTGATACAAACCATAGGTCCTCTAACATCCAATGCTTGTCAGTTAAGATGAGAAACGTGTGAGCTTCGTGAACGATGTAGTTTGTTTGAGCTGAAAAGTGACTGCCCTTACCTGAATCGAAGTAGTGCTTGTAGGAAGACACAGAGCCTGGTATTTAACTCCATTTCTGAATGGAAACACACAGCATAGTTCTCATCCATTGACTATACTCTGCTTTAGAGCAAGAAGAACGCTCTTGCTTTCTAGAATCTCTAAAACAGCAGGAAACTTGAGTGTTCTCAGAACAAAAGAACGGTGTTTCCTACACATACGGACAATATCAAGTTCAACTCTGCTTCTGAAAATGAAACAAAGCCCTGGTCCTCTAACATCTGATGCTTGTCTGCTAAGATGAGAAACGTGTGAGCTGCTTGAATGATGTAGTTCTTTTGAACTATAAAGAAACTGCCCTTATCTGAAATGAAGTCTTGTTTGTAGGAAGACTCAGAGCCCGGGATTTAACTCCATTTCTGAAGTGAAACACACAGCAGAGTTCTCATCCATTGATCACACTCTGCTTTAGAGCAAGAAGCATGCTCTAGCTTTCTAGAATCTCTAAGACAGCAGGAAACCTGAGTGTACTGAGAACAAAAAAACGGTGTTTCCTACACATACGGACCATATCAATTCCAACTCTGCTTCTGAAACTGATACAAAGCACTGGTCCTCTAACATCCGATGCTTGTCAGTTAAGATGAGAAACGTGAGAGCTTCGTGAACGATGTAGTTCGTTTGAGCTGTAAAGTAACTGTCCTTACCTGAAACGAAGTCTTGCTTGTAGGAAGACTCAGAGCCTAGGGTTTAACTCCATTTCTGAAGTGAAACACAAAGCACAGTTCTCATATATAGATCACACTCTGCTTTAGAGCAACAAGCACGCTCTTGCTTTCTAGAGTCTCTAATACAGCAGGAAACTTGAGTGCGCTCAGAACAAAAGAACGGTGTTTCCTACACATACAGACAATATCTAGTTCAACTCTGCTTCTGAAACTGAAACAAACCACAGGTCCTCTAACATCCAATGCTTGTCAGTTAAGATGAGAAACGTGTGAGCTTCATGAACGATGTAGTTCGTTTAGCTGTAATGTAACTGCCCTTACCTGAAACGAAGTCTTGCTTGTAGGGAGACTCAGATCCTGGGGTTTAACTCCATTTCTGAAGTGAAACACAAAGCACAGTTCTCATATATAGATCACACTCTGCTTTAGAGCAAGAAGCACTCTCTTCCTTTCTAGAGTCTCTAAAACAGCAGGAAACTTGAGTGTGCTCAGAACAAAAGAACGGTGTTTCCTACACATACAGACAATATCTAGTTCAACTCTGCTTCTGAAACTGAAACAATCCACAGGTCCTCTAACATCCAATGATTGTCAGTTAAGATGAGAAACGTGTGAGCTTCATGAACGATGTAGTTCGTTTAGCTGTAATGTAACTGCCCTTACCTGAAACGAAGTCTTGCTTGTAGGGAGACTCAGATCCTGGGGTTTAACTCCATTTCTGAAGTGAAACACAAAGCACAGTTCTCATATATACATCACACTCTGCTTTAGAGCAAGAAGCACGCTCTTGCTTTCTAGAGTCTCTAAAACAGCAGGAAACTTGAGTGTGCTCAGAACAAAAGAACGGTGTTTCCTACACATACAGACAATATCTAGTTCAACTCAGCTTCTGAAAGTGAAACAAACCACAGGTCCTCTAACATCCAATGCTTGTCAGTTAAGATGAGAAACGTGTGAGCTTCATGAACTATGTAGTTCGTTTAGCTGCAAAGTAACTGCCCTTACCTGAAACGAAGTCTTGCTTGTAGGGAGACTCAGAGCCTGGGGTTTAACTCCATTTCTGAAGTGAAACACACAGCACAGTTGTCATATATAGATCACACTCTGCTTTAGAGCAAAAAGCACGCTCTTGCTTTCTAGACTCTCTAATACAGCAGGAAACGTAAGTGTGCTCAAAACAAATGAACAGTGTTTCCTACACATACGGACCATATCTAGTCCAACTCTGCTTCTGAAACTGATACAAACCATAGGTCCTCTAACATCCAATGCTTGTCAGTTAAGATGAGAAACGTGTGAGCTTCGTGAACGATGTAGTTTGTTTGAGCTGAAAAGTGACTGCCCTTACCTGAATCGAAGTAGTGCTTGTAGGAAGACACAGAGCCTGGTATTTAACTCCATTTCTGAATGGAAACACACAGCATAGTTCTCATCCATTGACTATACTCTGCTTTAGAGCAAGAAGAACGCTCTTGCTTTCTAGAATCTCTAATACAACAGGAAACTTGAGTGTGCTCCGAACAATGAACGGTGCTTCCTACATATATAGACCATATCTAGTTCAACTCTGCTTCTGATACTGAAACAAACCACAGGTCCTCTAACATCCAATGCTTGTCTGTTAAGATGAGAAACGTGTGAGCTTCTTGAAAGATGTAGTTCGTTTGAGCTGTAAAGTAACTGCCCTTACCTGAAACGAAGTCTTGCTTGTAGGAAGACTCAGAGCCTGGGATTTAACACCATTTCTGAAGTGAAAAACAAAGCACAGTTCTCATATATAGATTACACTCTGCTTTAGAGCAAGAAGCACGCTCTTGCTTTCTAGATTCTCTAAAACAGCAGGAAACTTGAGTGTTCTCAGAACAAAAGAACGGTGTTTCCTACACATACGGACAATATCAAGTTCAACTCTGCTTCTGAAAATGAAACAAAGCCCTGGTCCTCTAACATCTGATGCTTGTCTGCTAAGATGAGAAACGTGTGAGCTGCTTGAATGATGTAGTTCTTTTGAACTATAAAGAAACTGCCCTTATCTGAAATGAAGTCTTGTTTGTAGGAAGACTCAGAGCCCGGGATTTAACTCCATTTCTGAAGTGAAACACACAGCAGAGTTCTCATCCATTGATCACACTCTGCTTTAGAGCAAGAAGCATGCTCTAGCTTTCTAGAATCTCTAAGACAGCAGGAAACCTGAGTGTACTGAGAACAAAAAAACGGTGTTTCCTACACATACGGACCATATCTAGTCCAACTCTGCTTCTGAAACTGATACAAAGCACTGGTCCTCTAACATCCGATGCTTGTCAGTTAAGATGAGAAACGTGAGAGCTTCGTGAACGATGTAGTTCGTTTGAGCTGTAAAGTAACTGTCCTTACCTGAAACGAAGTCTTGCTTGTAGGAAGACTCAGAGCCTGGGGTTTAACTCCATTTCTGAAGTGAAACACAAAGCACAGTTCTCATATATAGATCACACTCTGCTTTAGAGCAACAAGCACGCTCTTGCTTTCTAGAGTCTCTAATACAGCAGGAAACTTGAGTGCGCTCAGAACAAAAGAACGGTGTTTCCTACACATACAGACAATATCTAGTTCAACTCTGCTTCTGAAACTGAAACAAACCACAGGTCCTCTAACATCCAATGCTTGTCAGTTAAGATGAGAAACGTGTGAGCTTCATGAACGATGTAGTTCGTTTAGCTGTAATGTAACTGCCCTTACCTGAAACGAAGTCTTGCTTGTAGGGAGACTCAGAGCCTTGGGTTTAACTACATTTCTGAAGTGAAACACACAGCAGAGTTCCCATATACAGATCACACTCTGCTTTAGAGCAAGAAGCACGCTCTTGCTTTCTAGAATCTCTAAGACAGCAGGAAACATGAGTGTGCTGAGAACAAAAGAACAGTGTTTCATACACATACAGACCATATCTAGTCCTACTCTGCCTCTGAAATTGATACAAATCACAGGTCCTCTAACATCCAATGCTTGTCATTTAAGATGAGAAACGTGTGAGCTTCGTGAAAGATGTAGTTCATTTGAGCTAAAAGTGACTGCCCTTACCTGAAACGAAGTAGTGCTTGTAGGAAGACACAGAGCCTGGGATTTCCCTCCATTTCTGAAATGAAACACAAAGCACAGTTCTCATATATAGATCACACTCTGCTTTAGAGCAAGAAGCACGCTCTTGCTTTCTAGAGTCTCTAATACAGCAGGAAACGTGAGTGTGCTCAGAACAAAAGAACGGTGTTTCCTACACATACAGACAATATCTAGTTCAACTCTGCTTCTGAAAGTGGAACAAACCAAAGGTCCTCTAACATCCAATGCTTGTCAGTTAAGATGAGAAACGTGTGAGCTTCATGAACTATGTAGTTCGTTTAGCTGCAAAGTAACAGCCCTTACCTGAAATGAAGTCTTGCTTGTAGGGAGACTCAGAGCCTGGGGTTTAACTCCATTTCTGAAGTGAAACACACAGCACAGTTCTCATATATAGATCACACTCTGCTTTAGAGCAAAAAGCACGCTCTTGCTTTCTAGATTCTCTAATACAGCAGGAAACTTGAGTGTGCTCAGAACAAATGAACAGTGTTTCCTACACATACGGACCATAACTAGTACAACTCTGCTTCTGAAACTGATACAAACCATAGGTCCTCTAACATCCAATGCTTGTCAGTTAAGATGAGAAACGTGTGAGCTTCGTGAACGATGTAGTTTGTTTGAGCTGAAAAGTGACTGCCCTTACCTGAATCGAAGTAGTGCTTGTAGGAAGACACAGAGCCTGGTATTTAACTCCATTTCTGAATGGAAACACACAGCATAGTTCTCATCCATTGACTATACTCTGCTTTAGAGCAAGAAGAACGCTCTTGCTTTCTAGAATCTCTAAAACAGCAGGAAACTTGAGTGTTCTCAGAACAAAAGAACGGTGTTTCCTACACATACGGACAATATCAAGTTCAACTCTGCTTCTGAAAATGAAACAAAGCCCTGGTCCTCTAACATCCAATGCTTGTCTGCTAAGATGAGAAACGTGTGAGCTGCTTGAATGATGTAGTTCTTTTGAACTATAAAGAAACTGCCCTTATCTGAAATGAAGTCTTGTTTGTAGGAAGACTCAGAGCCCGGGATTTAACTCCATTTCTGAAGTGAAACACACAGCAGAGTTCTCATCCATTGATCACACTCTGCTTTAGAGCAAGAAGCATGCTCTAGCTTTCTAGAATCTCTAAGACAGCAGGAAACCTGAGTGTACTGAGAACAAAAAAACGGTGTTTCCTACACATACGGACCATATCAATTCCAACTCTGCTTCTGAAACTGATACAAAGCACTGGTCCTCTAACATCCGATGCTTGTCAGTTAAGATGAGAAACGTGAGAGCTTCGTGAACGATGTAGTTCGTTTGAGCTGTAAAGTAACTGTCCTTACCTGAAACGAAGTCTTGCTTGTAGGAAGACTCAGAGCCTAGGGTTTAACTCCATTTCTGAAGTGAAACACAAAGCACAGTTCTCATATATAGATCACACTCTGCTTTAGAGCAACAAGCACGCTCTTGCTTTCTAGAGTCTCTAATACAGCAGGAAACTTGAGTGCGCTCAGAACAAAAGAACGGTGTTTCCTACACATACAGACAATATCTAGTTCAACTCTGCTTCTGAAACTGAAACAAACCACAGGTCCTCTAACATCCAATGCTTGTCAGTTAAGATGAGAAACGTGTGAGCTTCATGAACGATGTAGTTCGTTTAGCTGTAATGTAACTGCCCTTACCTGAAACGAAGTCTTGCTTGTAGGGAGACTCAGATCCTGGGGTTTAACTCCATTTCTGAAGTGAAACACAAAGCACAGTTCTCATATATAGATCACACTCTGCTTTAGAGCAAGAAGCACTCTCTTCCTTTCTAGAGTCTCTAAAACAGCAGGAAACTTGAGTGTGCTCAGAACAAAAGAACGGTGTTTCCTACACATACAGACAATATCTAGTTCAACTCTGCTTCTGAAACTGAAACAAACCACAGGTCCTCTAACATCCAATGCTTGTCAGTTAAGATGAGAAACGTGTGAGCTTCATGAACGATGTAGTTCGTTTAGCTGTAATGTAACTGCCCTTACCTGAAACGAAGTCTTGCTTGTAGGGAGACTCAGATCCTGGGGTTTAACTCCATTTCTGAAGTGAAACACAAAGCACAGTTCTCATATATACATCACACTCTGCTTTAGAGCAAGAAGCACGCTCTTGCTTTCTAGAGTCTCTAAAACAGCAGGAAACTTGAGTGTGCTCAGAACAAAAGAACGGTGTTTCCTACACATACAGACAATATCTAGTTCAACTCAGCTTCTGAAAGTGAAACAAACCACAGGTCCTCTAACATCCAATGCTTGTCAGTTAAGATGAGAAACGTGTGAGCTTCATGAACTATGTAGTTCGTTTAGCTGCAAAGTAACTGCCCTTACCTGAAACGAAGTCTTGCTTGTAGGGAGACTCAGAGCCTGGGGTTTAACTCCATTTCTGAAGTGAAACACACAGCACAGTTGTCATATATAGATCACACTCTGCTTTAGAGCAAAAAGCACGCTCTTGCTTTCTAGACTCTCTAATACAGCAGGAAACGTAAGTGTGCTCAAAACAAATGAACAGTGTTTCCTACACATACGGACCATATCTAGTCCAACTCTGCTTCTGAAACTGATACAAACCATAGGTCCTCTAACATCCAATGCTTGTCAGTTAAGATGAGAAACGTGTGAGCTTCGTGAACGATGTAGTTTGTTTGAGCTGAAAAGTGACTGCCCTTACCTGAATCGAAGTAGTGCTTGTAGGAAGACACAGAGCCTGGTATTTAACTCCATTTCTGAATGGAAACACACAGCATAGTTCTCATCCATTGACTATACTCTGCTTTAGAGCAAGAAGAACGCTCTTGCTTTCTAGAATCTCTAATACAACAGGAAACTTGAGTGTGCTCCAAACAATGAACGGTGCTTCCTACATATATAGACCATATCTAGTTCAACTCTGCTTCTGATACTGAAACAAACCACAGGTCCTCTAACATCCAATGCTTGTCTGTTAAGATGAGAAACGTGTGAGCTTCTTGAAAGATGTAGTTCGTTTGAGCTGTAAAGTAACTGCCCTTACCTGAAACGAAGTCTTGCTTGTAGGAAGACTCAGAGCCTGGGATTTAACACCATTTCTGAAGTGAAAAACAAAGCACAGTTCTCATATATAGATTACACTCTGCTTTAGAGCAAGAAGCACGCTCTTGCTTTCTAGATTCTCTAAAACAGCAGGAAACTTGAGTGTTCTCAGAACAAAAGAACGGTGTTTCCTACACATACGGACAATATCAAGTTCAACTCTGCTTCTGAAAATGAAACAAAGCCCTGGTCCTCTAACATCTGATGCTTGTCTGCTAAGATGAGAAACGTGTGAGCTGCTTGAATGATGTAGTTCTTTTGAACTATAAAGAAACTGCCCTTATCTGAAATGAAGTCTTGTTTGTAGGAAGACTCAGAGCCCGGGATTTAACTCCATTTCTGAAGTGAAACACACAGCAGAGTTCTCATCCATTGATCACACTCTGCTTTAGAGCAAGAAGCATGCTCTAGCTTTCTAGAATCTCTAAGACAGCAGGAAACCTGAGTGTACTGAGAACAAAAAACGGTGTTTCCTACACATACGGACCATATCTAGTCCAACTCTGCTTCTGAAACTGATACAAAGCACTGGTCCTCTAACATCCGATGCTTGTCAGTTAAGATGAGAAACGTGAGAGCTTCGTGAACGATGTAGTTCGTTTGAGCTGTAAAGTAACTGTCCTTACCTGAAACGAAGTCTTGCTTGTAGGAAGACTCAGAGCCTGGGGTTTAACTCCATTTCTGAAGTGAAACACAAAGCACAGTTCTCATATATAGATCACACTCTGCTTTAGAGCAACAAGCACGCTCTTGCTTTCTAGAGTCTCTAATACAGCAGGAAACTTGAGTGCGCTCAGAACAAAAGAACGGTGTTTCCTACACATACAGACAATATCTAGTTCAACTCTGCTTCTGAAACTGAAACAAACCACAGGTCCTCTAACATCCAATGCTTGTCAGTTAAGATGAGAAACGTGTGAGCTTCATGAACGATGTAGTTCGTTTAGCTGTAATGTAACTGCCCTTACCTGAAACGAAGTCTTGCTTGTAGGGAGACTCAGATCCTGGGGTTTAACTCCATTTCTGAAGTGAAACACAAAGCACAGTTCTCATATATAGATCACACTCTGCTTTAGAGCAAGAAGCACTCTCTTCCTTTCTAGAGTCTCTAAAACAGCAGGAAACTTGAGTGTGCTCAGAACAAAAGAACGGTGTTTCCTACACATACAGACAATATCTAGTTCAACTCTGCTTCTGAAACTGAAACAAACCACAGGTCCTCTAACATCCAATGCTTGTCAGTTAAGATGAGAAACGTGTGAGCTTCATGAACGATGTAGTTCGTTTAGCTGTAATGTAACTGCCCTTACCTGAAACGAAGTCTTGCTTGTAGGGAGACTCAGATCCTGGGGTTTAACTCCATTTCTGAAGTGAAACACAAAGCACAGTTCTCATATATAGATCACACTCTGCTTTAGAGCAAGAAGCACGCTCTTGCTTTCTAGAGTCTCTAAAACAGCAGGAAACTTGAGTGTGCTCAGAACAAAAGAACGGTGTTTCCTACACATACAGACAATATCTAGTTCAACTCAGCTTCTGAAAGTGAAACAAACCACAGGTCCTCTAACATCCAATGCTTGTCAGTTAAGATGAGAAACGTGTGAGCTTCATGAACTATGTAGTTCGTTTAGCTGCAAAGTAACTGCCCTTACCTGAAACGAAGTCTTGCTTGTAGGGAGACTCAGAGCCTGGGGTTTAACTCCATTTCTGAAGTGAAACACACAGCACAGTTGTCATATATAGATCACACTCTGCTTTAGAGCAAAAAGCACGCTCTTGCTTTCTAGACTCTCTAATACAGCAGGAAACGTAAGTGTGCTCAAAACAAATGAACAGTGTTTCCTACACATACGGACCATATCTAGTCCAACTCTGCTTCTGAAACTGATACAAACCATAGGTCCTCTAACATCCAATGCTTGTCAGTTAAGATGAGAAACGTGTGAGCTTCGTGAACGATGTAGTTTGTTTGAGCTGAAAAGTGACTGCCCTTACCTGAATCGAAGTAGTGCTTGTAGGAAGACACAGAGCCTGGTATTTAACTCCATTTCTGAATGGAAACACACAGCATAGTTCTCATCCATTGACTATACTCTGCTTTAGAGCAAGAAGAACGCTCTTGCTTTCTAGAATCTCTAATACAACAGGAAACTTGAGTGTGCTCCAAACAATGAACGGTGCTTCCTACATATATAGACCATATCTAGTTCAACTCTGCTTCTGATACTGAAACAAACCACAGGTCCTCTAACATCCAATGCTTGTCTGTTAAGATGAGAAACGTGTGAGCTTCTTGAAAGATGTAGTTCGTTTGAGCTGTAAAGTAACTGCCCTTACCTGAAACGAAGTCTTGCTTGTAGGAAGACTCAGAGCCTGGGATTTAACACCATTTCTGAAGTGAAAAACAAAGCACAGTTCTCATATATAGATTACACTCTGCTTTAGAGCAAGAAGCACGCTCTTGCTTTCTAGATTCTCTAAAACAGCAGGAAACTTGAGTGTTCTCAGAACAAAAGAACGGTGTTTCCTACACATACGGACAATATCAAGTTCAACTCTGCTTCTGAAAATGAAACAAAGCCCTGGTCCTCTAACATCTGATGCTTGTCTGCTAAGATGAGAAACGTGTGAGCTGCTTGAATGATGTAGTTCTTTTGAACTATAAAGAAACTGCCCTTATCTGAAATGAAGTCTTGTTTGTAGGAAGACTCAGAGCCCGGGATTTAACTCCATTTCTGAAGTGAAACACACAGCAGAGTTCTCATCCATTGATCACACTCTGCTTTAGAGCAAGAAGCATGCTCTAGCTTTCTAGAATCTCTAAGACAGCAGGAAACCTGAGTGTACTGAGAACAAAAAAACGGTGTTTCCTACACATACGGACCATATCTAGTCCAACTCTGCTTCTGAAACTGATACAAAGCACTGGTCCTCTAACATCCGATGCTTGTCAGTTAAGATGAGAAACGTGAGAGCTTCGTGAACGATGTAGTTCGTTTGAGCTGTAAAGTAACTGTCCTTACCTGAAACGAAGTCTTGCTTGTAGGAAGACTCAGAGCCTGGGGTTTAACTCCATTTCTGAAGTGAAACACAAAGCACAGTTCTCATATATAGATCACACTCTGCTTTAGAGCAACAATCACGCTCTTGCTTTCTAGAGTCTCTAATACAGCAGGAAACTTGAGTGCGCTCAGAACAAAAGAACGGTGTTTCCTACACATACAGACAATATCTAGTTCAACTCTGCTTCTGAAACTGAAACAAACCACAGGTCCTCTAACATCCAATGCTTGTCAGTTAAGATGAGAAACGTGTGAGCTTCATGAACGATGTAGTTCATTTAGCTGTAATGTAACTGCCCTTACCTGAAACGAAGTCTTGCTTGTAGGGAGACTCAGATCCTGGGGTTTAACTCCATTTCTGAAGTGAAACACAAAGCACAGTTCTCATATATAGATCACACTCTGCTTTAGAGCAAGAAGCACTCTCTTGCTTTCTAGAGTCTCTAAAACAGCAGGAAACTTGAGTGTGCTCAGAACAAAAGAACGGTGTTTCCTACACATACAGACAATATCTAGTTCAACTCAGCTTCTGAAAGTGAAACAAACCACAGGTCCTCTAACATCCAATGCTTGTCAGTTAAGATGAGAAACGTGTGAGCTTCATGAACTATGTAGTTCGTTTAGCTGCAAAGTAACTGCCCTTACCTGAAACGAAGTCTTGCTTGTAGGGAGACTCAGAGCCTGGGGTTTAACTCCATTTCTGAAGTGAAACACACAGCACAGTTGTCATATATAGATCACACTCTGCTTTAGAGCAAAAAGCACGCTATTGCTTTCTAGACTCTCTAATACAGCAGGAAACGTAAGTGTGCTCAAAACAAATGAACAGTGTTTCCTACACATACGGACCATATCTAGTCCAACTCTGCTTCTGAAACTGATACAAACCATAGGTCCTCTAACATCCAATGCTTGTCAGTTAAGATGAGAAACGTGTGAGCTTCGTGAACGATGTAGTTTGTTTGAGCTGAAAAGTGACTGCCCTTACCTGAATCGAAGTAGTGCTTGTAGGAAGACACAGAGCCTGGTATTTAACTCCATTTCTGAATGGAAACACACAGCATAGTTCTCATCCATTGACTATACTCTGCTTTAGAGCAAGAAGAACGCTCTTGCTTTCTAGAATCTCTAATACAACAGGAAACTTGAGTGTGCTCCAAACAATGAACGGTGCTTCCTACATATATAGACCATATCTAGTTCAACTCTGCTTCTGATACTGAAACAAACCACAGGTCCTCTAACATCCAATGCTTGTCTGTTAAGATGAGAAACGTGTGAGCTTCTTGAAAGATGTAGTTCGTTTGAGCTGTAAAGTAACTGCCCTTACCTGAAACGAAGTCTTGCTTGTAGGAAGACTCAGAGCCTGGGATTTAACACCATTTCTGAAGTGAAAAACAAAGCACAGTTCTCATATATAGATTACACTCTGCTTTAGAGCAAGAAGCACGCTCTTGCTTTCTAGATTCTCTAAAACAGCAGGAAACTTGAGTGTTCTCAGAACAAAAGAACGGTGTTTCCTACACATACGGACAATATCAAGTTCAACTCTGCTTCTGAAAATGAAACAAAGCCCTGGTCCTCTAACATCTGATGCTTGTCTGCTAAGATGAGAAACGTGTGAGCTGCTTGAATGATGTAGTTCTTTTGAACTATAAAGAAACTGCCCTTATCTGAAATGAAGTCTTGTTTGTAGGAAGACTCAGAGCCCGGGATTTAACTCCATTTCTGAAGTGAAACACACAGCAGAGTTCTCATCCATTGATCACACTCTGCTTTAGAGCAAGAAGCATGCTCTAGCTTTCTAGAATCTCTAAGACAGCAGGAAACCTGAGTGTACTGAGAACAAAAAAACGGTGTTTCCTACACATACGGACCATATCTAGTCCAACTCTGCTTCTGAAACTGATACAAAGCACTGGTCCTCTAACATCCGATGCTTGTCAGTTAAGATGAGAAACGTGAGAGCTTCGTGAACGATGTAGTTCGTTTGAGCTGTAAAGTAACTGTCCTTACCTGAAACGAAGTCTTGCTTGTAGGAAGACTCAGAGCCTGGGGTTTAACTCCATTTCTGAAGTGAAACACAAAGCACAGTTCTCATATATAGATCACACTCTGCTTTAGAGCAACAATCACGCTCTTGCTTTCTAGAGTCTCTAATACAGCAGGAAACTTGAGTGCGCTCAGAACAAAAGAACGGTGTTTCCTACACATACAGACAATATCTAGTTCAACTCTGCTTCTGAAACTGAAACAAACCACAGGTCCTCTAACATCCAATGCTTGTCAGTTAAGATGAGAAACGTGTGAGCTTCATGAACGATGTAGTTCGTTTAGCTGTAATGTAACTGCCCTTACCTGAAACGAAGTCTTGCTTGTAGGGAGACTCAGATCCTGGGGTTTAACTCCATTTCTGAAGTGAAACACAAAGCACAGTTCTCATATATAGATCACACTCTGCTTTAGAGCAAGAAGCACGCTCTTGCTTTCTAGAGTCTCTAAAACAGCAGGAAACTTGAGTGTGCTCAGAACAAAAGAACGGTGTTTCCTACACATACAGACAATATCTAGTTCAACTCAGCTTCTGAAAGTGAAACAAACCACAGGTCCTCTAACATCCAATGCTTGTCAGTTAAGATGAGAAACGTGTGAGCTTCATGAACTATGTAGTTCGTTTAGCTGCAAAGTAACTGCCCTTACCTGAAACGAAGTCTTGCTTGTAGGGAGACTCAGAGCCTGGGGTTTAACTCCATTTCTGAAGTGAAACACACAGCACAGTTGTCATATATAGATCACACTCTGCTTTAGAGCAAAAAGCACGCTCTTGCTTTCTAGACTCTCTAATACAGCAGGAAACGTAAGTGTGCTCAAAACAAATGAACAGTGTTTCCTACACATACGGACCATATCTAGTCCAACTCTGCTTCTGAAACTGATACAAACCATAGGTCCTCTAACATCCAATGCTTGTCAGTTAAGATGAGAAACGTGTGAGCTTCGTGAACGATGTAGTTTGTTTGAGCTGAAAAGTGACTGCCCTTACCTGAATCGAAGTAGTGCTTGTAGGAAGACACAGAGCCTGGTATTTAACTCCATTTCTGAATGGAAACACACAGCATAGTTCTCATCCATTGACTATACTCTGCTTTAGAGCAAGAAGAACGCTCTTGCTTTCTAGAATCTCTAATACAACAGGAAACTTGAGTGTGCTCCGAACAATGAACGGTGCTTCCTACATATATAGACCATATCTAGTTCAACTCTGCTTCTGATACTGAAACAAACCACAGGTCCTCTAACATCCAATGCTTGTCTGTTAAGATGAGAAACGTGTGAGCTTCTTGAAAGATGTAGTTCGTTTGAGCTGTAAAGTAACTGCCCTTACCTGAAACGAAGTCTTGCTTGTAGGAAGACTCAGAGCCTGGGATTTAACACCATTTCTGAAGTGAAAAACAAAGCACAGTTCTCATATATAGATTACACTCTGCTTTAGAGCAAGAAGCACGCTCTTGCTTTCTAGATTCTCTAAAACAGCAGGAAACTTGAGTGTTCTCAGAACAAAAGAACGGTGTTTCCTACACATACGGACAATATCAAGTTCAACTCTGCTTCTGAAACTGAAACAAAGCCCTGGTCCTCTAACATCTGATGCTTGTCTGCTAAGATGAGAAACGTGTAAGCTGCTTGAATGATGTAGTTCTTTTGAACTATAAAGAAACTGCCCTTATGTGAAATGAAGTCTTGTTTGTAGGAAGACTCAGAGCCCGGGATTTAACTCCATTTCTGAAGTGAAACACACAGCAGAGTTCTCATCCATTGATCACACTCTGCTTTAGAGCAAGAAGCATGCTCTAGCTTTCTAGAATCTCTAAGACAGCAGGAAACCTGAGTGTACTGAGAACAAAAAAACGGTGTTTCCTACACATACGGACCATATCTAGTCCAACTCTGCTTCTGAAACTGATACAAAGCACTGGTCCTCTAACATCCGATGCTTGTCAGTTAAGATGAGAAACGTGAGAGCTTCGTGAACGATGTAGTTCGTTTGAGCTGTAAAGTAACTGTCCTTACCTGAAACGAAGTCTTGCTTGTAGGAAGACTCAGAGCCTGGGGTTTAACTCCATTTCTGAAGTGAAACACAAAGCACAGTTCTCATATATAGATCACACTCTGCTTTAGAGCAACAAGCACGCTCTTGCTTTCTAGAGTCTCTAAAACAGCAGGAAACTTGAGTGTGCTCAGAACAAAAGAATGGTGTTTCCTACACATACAGAAAATATCTAGTTCAACTCAGCTTCTGAAAGTGAAACAAACCACAGGTCCTCTAACATCCAATGCTTGTCAGTTAAGATGAGAAACGTGTGAGCTTCATGAACTATGTAGTTCGTTTAGCTGCAAAGTAACTGCCCTTACCTGAAACGAAGTCTTGCTTGTAGGGAGACTCAGAGCCTGGGGTTTAACTCCATTTCTGAAGGGAAACACACAGCAGAGTTCCCATATACAGATCACACTCTGCTTTAGAGCAAGAAGCACGCTCTTGCTTTCTAGAATCTCTAAGACAGCAGGAAACATGAGTGTGCTGAGAACAAAAGAACAGTGTTTCATACACATACAGACCATATCTAGTCCTACTCTGCCTCTGAAATTGATACAAATCACAGGTCCTCTAACATCCAATGCTTGTCATTTAAGATGAGAAACGTGTGAGCTTCGTGAAAGATGTAGTTCATTTGAGCTAAAAGTGACTGCCCTTACCTGAAACGAAGTAGTGCTTGTAGGAAGACACAGAGCCTGGGATTTCCCTCCATTTCTGAAATGAAACACAAAGCACAGTTCTCATATATAGATCACACTCTGCTTTAGAGCAAGAAGCACGCTCTTGCTTTCTAGAGTCTCTAATACAGCAGGAAACTTGAGTGTGCTCAGAACAAAAGAACGGTGTTTCCTACACATACAGACAATATCTAGTTCAACTCTGCTTCTGAAAGTGGAACAAACCAAAGGTCCTCTAACATCCAATGCTTGTCAGTTAAGATGAGAAACGTGTGAGCTTCATGAACTATGTAGTTCGTTTAGCTGCAAAGTAACAGCCCTTACCTGAAATGAAGTCTTGCTTGTAGGGAGACTCAGAGCCTGGGGTTTAACTCCATTTCTGAAGTGAAACACACAGCACAGTTCTCATATATAGATCACACTCTGCTTTAGAGCAAAAAGCACGCTCTTGCTTTCTAGATTCTCTAATACAGCAGGAAACTTGAGTGTGCTCAGAACAAATGAACAGTGTTTCCTACACATACGGACCATAACTAGTACAACTCTGCTTCTGAAACTGATACAAACCACAGGTCCTCTAACATCCAATGCTTGTCAGTTAAGATGAGAAACGTGTGAGCTTCGTGAACGATGTAGTTTGTTTGAGCAGAAAAGTGACTGCCCTTACCTGAAACGAAGTAGTGCTTGTAGGAAGACACAGAGCCTGGGATTTAACTCCATTTCTGAATGGAAACACACAGCATAGTTCTCATCCATTGACTATACTCTGCTTTAGAGCAAGAAGAACGCTCTTGCTTTCTAGAGTCTCAAATACAGCAGGAAACATGAGTGTGCTGAGAACAAAAGAACCGTGTTTCATACACATACAGACCATATCTAGTCCAACTCTGCTTCTGAAACTGATACAAAGCACTGGTCCTCTAACATCCCATGCTTGTCAGTTAACATGAGAAACGTGTGAGCTTTGTGAACGAAGTAGTACATTTGAGCTGAAAAGTGACTGCTCTTACCTGAAAGCAATTCTTGCTTGTAGGAACACACAAAGCCTGGAATTTAACTCAATTTGTGAAGGGAAACGAACAGCATAGTTCTCATCCATGGATCCCACTCTGCTTTAGAGCAAGAAGCACGCTCTTGCTTTCTAGAGAGCCTAATAGAGCAGGAAACTTGAGTGTGCTCAGAACAAAAGAAGGTGTTTCCTACACATACGGGCCTTATCTAGTTCAACTCTGCTTCTGAAACTGAAACAAACCACAGTTCCTCTAACATCCAATGCTTGACAGTGAAGATGAGAAACGTGTGAGCTTCGTGAACGATGTAGTTCGTTTGAGCTGGAAAGTAACTGCCCTTACCGGAAACGATGTAGTGCTTGTAGGAAGACTCAGAGCCTGGGATTTAACTCTATTTCTGAATTGAAACACACAGCAGAGTTCTCCTCCATTGATCACACTCTGCTTTAGTGCAAGAAGCACGCTCTTGCTTTCCAGAGTCTCTAAGACAGCAGGAAACGTGAGTGAGATGAGAAAAAAAGAACGGTGTTTCCTACACATACATACCATATCTATACCAACTCTGCTACTGAAACTGTTACAAAGCACTGGTTCTCTAAAATCTGATGCTTCTCTGTTAAGATGAGAAACGTTTGAGCTTCGTGAACGATGTAGTTTGTTTGAGCAGAAAAGTGACTGCCCTTACCTGAAACGAAGTAGTGCTTGTAGGAAGACACAGAGCCTGGGATTTAACTCCATTTCTGAATGGAAACACACAGCATAGTTCTCATCCATTGACTATACTCTGCTTTAGAGCAAGAAGAATGCTCTTGCTTTCTAGAGTCTCAAATACAGCAGGAAACATGAGTGTGCTGAGAACAAATGAACCGTGTTTCATACACATACAGACCATATCGAGTCCAACTCTGCTTCTGAAACTGATACAATGCACTGGTCCTCTAACATCCGATGCTTGTCATTTAACATGAGAAACGTGTGAGCTTTGTTAACGATGTAGTACATTTGAGCTGAAAAGTGACTGCTCTTACCTGAAAGCAAGTCTTGCTTGTAGGAACACACAGAGCCTGGAATTTAACTCCATTTGTGAAGGGAAACGAACAGCATAGTTCTCATCCATGGATCCCACTCTGCTTTAGAGCAAGAAGCACGCTCTTGCTTTCTAGAGTCCCTAATAGAGCAGGAAACTTGAGTGTGCTCAGAACAAAAGAAGGTTTTTCCTACACATTCGGGCCTTATCTAGTTCAACTCTGCTTCTGAAACTGAAACAAACCACAGTTCCTCTAACATCCAATGCTTGACAGTGAAGATGAGAAACGTGTGAGCTTCGTGAACGATGTAGTTCGTTTGAGCTGGAAAGTAACTGCCCTTAACGGAAACGATGTAGTGCTTGTAGGAACACTCAGAGCCTGGGATTTAACTCCATTTCTGAATTGAAACACAAAGCAGAGTTCTCCTCCATTGATCACACTCTGCTTTAGTGCAAGAAGCACGCTCTTGCTTTCCATAGTCTCTAAGACAGCAGGAAACGTGAGTGAGATGAGAAAAAAAGAACGGTGTTTCCTACACATACGTACCATATCTATACAAACTCTGCTACTGAAACTGTTACAAAGCAATGGTTCTCTAAAATCTGATGCTTCTCTGTTAAGATGAGAAACGTTTGAGCTTCGTGAACGATGTAGTTCGTTTGACCTGAAAAGTGACTTCCCTTACTTGAAATGAAGTCTTGCTTATAGGAAGACTCAGAGCCTGGGATTTAACTCCATTTCTGAGGTGAAACTCACAGCACAGTCCTCATATATAGATCACACTCTGCTTTAGAGCAAGAAGCACGCTCTTGCTTTCTAGATTCTCTAATACAACTGGAAACGTGAGTGTGCTAAGAACCAATGAACAGTGTTTCCTACACATACAGACGATATCTAGTCCAACTCTGCTGCTGAAACTGGTACAAAGCACTGGTCTTCTAAAATCCAATGCTTATCTGTTAAGATGAGAAACGTGTGAGCTTCGTGAACGATGTAGTTCGTTTGAGCTGAAAAGTGACTGCCCTTTCTTGAAACGATGTCTTGCTTGTAGGAAGACACAGAGCCTGGAATTTAACACCATTTCAGAAGGGAAACATACAGCATAGTACTCAGCCATGGATCACACTCTGCTTTAGAGCAAGAAGCACGCTCTTGCTTTCTAGAGTCTCAAATACAGCAGGAAACATGAGTGTGCTGAAAATAAAAGAACCTTGTTTCATACACATACAGACCATATCTAGTCCAACTCTGCTGCTGAAACTCATACAAAGCACTGGTCCTCTAACATCCAATGCCATTTCTGAAGGGAAACATACAGCATAGTTCTCATCCATGGATCACACTCTGCTTTGGAGCAAGAAGCACGCTCTTGCTTTCTAGAGTCACTAATACAGCAGGAATCTTGAGTGTGCTCAGTACAAAAGAACGGTGTTTCCCACACATACGGACAATATCTAGATCAACTCTGCTTCTGAAACTGAAACGAACCACAGGTCCTCTAACATCCAATGCTTGTCAGTTAAGATGAGAAATGTGTGAGTTTCGTGAACGATGTAGTTCATTTGAGCTGAAAAGTGACTGGCCTTACCAGAAACTAAGTAGTGCTTGTAGGAAGACACAGAGCCTGTGATTTAACTCCATTTCTGAAGGGAAACACACAGCATAGTTCTCATCTATTGATCACACTCTGCTTTAGAGCAAGAAGAACGCTGTTGCTTTCTAGAATCTCTAATACAGCAGGAAACTAGAGTGTGCTCCGAACAAATGAAAGGTGTTTCCTACACATACAGACCATATCTAGTTCTACTCTGCTTTTGATACTGAAACAAACCACAGGTCCTCTAACATTCAATGCTTGTTTGTTAAGATGAGAAATGTGTGAGCTTCTTGAAAGATGTAGTTTGTTTGAGTTATAAAGAAACTGCCCATAGCTGAAACGAAGTAGTGCTTGTAGGAAGACACAGAGCCTGGGATTTAACTCAATTTCTGAAGGGAAACACACGGCATAGTTCTCTTCCATGGATCGCACTCTGCTTTAGAGCAAGAAGGACGCTCTTGCTTTCTATAATCTCTAATACAGCAGGAAACTTGAGTGTGCTCAGAATAAAAGAACGGTGTTTCCTACACATATGGACCATATCTAGTACAACTCTGCTTCTGAAACTGAAACAAACCACAGGTTCTCAAACATCCAATGCTTGTCAGTTACAATGAGAAACGTGTGAGCTTCCTGAACGATGTAGATCTTTTAGTTGTAAAGTAACTGGCCTTAACTGAATCGAAGTCTTGCTTTTAGGGAGACTCATAACCTGGGTTTTAACTCCATTTCTGAAGTGAAACACACAGCAGAGTTCTCATCCATTGATCACACTCTGCTTTAGAGCAAGAAGCACGCTCTTGCTTTCTAGAGTCTCAAATACAGCAGGAAACATGAGTGTGCTGAGAACAAAAGAACCGTGTTTCATACACATACAGACCATATCTAGTCCAACTCTGCTTCTGAAACTGATACAAAGCACTGCTCCTCTAACATCCGATGCTTGTCAGTTAAGATGTGAAACGTGTGAGCTTCGTGAACGATGTAGTTTGTTTGAGATGGAAAGTAACTGCCCTTACCTGAAACGAAGTCTTGCTTGTAGGAAGAATGAGAGCAAGGGATTTAACTCCATATCTAAAGTAAAACACACAGCAGAGTTCTCATCCATTGATCACACTCTGCTTTACAGCAAGAAGCACGCTCTAGCTTATTAGTTTCACTAAGAAAGCAGGAAAAGTGAGTGTGCTGAGAACAAAAGAACGGTGGTTCCTACACATACGGGCCATACCAATTCCAACACTGCTTCTGAAACTGATACAAAGCACTGGTCCTCTAATATCCGATGCTTGTCAGTTAAGATGAGAAACGTGTGAGCTTCGTGAAAGATGTAGTTCGTTTGAGCTGAAAAGTGACTGCCCTTACTTGAAACCAATCTTGCTTGCAGGAATACACAGAGCATGGAATTTAACTCCATTTCTGAAGGGAAACACACAGCATAGTTCTCATCCATGGATCACACTCTGCTTTAGAGCAAGTAGCACGCTCTTGCTTTCTAGAGTCTCTAAGACAGCAGGATACATGAGTGTGCAGAGAACAAAAGAACGGTGTTTCCTACACATACAGACCATATCTAGTACAACTGTGCCTCTGAAATTGATACAATGCGCAGGTCCTCTAACATCCAATGCTTGTCATTTAAGATGAGAAACGTGTGAGCTTCGTGAACGATGTAGTTCGTTAGAGCTGAAAAGTAACTGCCCTTACCTGAAATGAAGTAGTGCTTGTAGGAAGACACAGAGCCTGGGATTTAACTCCATTTCTGAAAGGAAACACACAGCATAGTTCTCATCCATTGAACACACTCTGCTTTAGATCAAAAAGAACGCTCTTGCTTTCTAGATTCTAAAAATTGTGCTTAGAACAAATGAACTGTGTTTACTACACATACAGACCATATCTAGTTCAACTCTGCTTCTGAAACTGAAACAAACCACAGGTCCTCTAACATCCAATGTTTGTCTGTTAAGATGAGAAACGTGTGAGCTTCGTGAATGATGTAGTTCGTTTCAGCTGTAAAGTAACTGCCCTTACCTGAAACCAAGTCTTGCTTGTAGGAACACACAGAGCCTGGAATTTAACTCCATTTTTGAAGGGAAACGCACATTATAGTTCTCATCCATGGAGCACACTCTGATTTAGAGCAAGAAGCACGCTCTTGCTTTCTAGAGTCCCTAATAGAGCAGGAAACTAGAGTGGGCTCAGAACAAAAGAACGATGTTTCCTACACATAAGGGCCTTATCTAGTTCAACTCTGCTTCTGAAACTGAAACAAACCACAGGTCCTCTAACATCCAATGCTTGTCAGTTAAGATAAGAAACGTGTGAGCTTCGTGAACGATGTAGTTCGTTTGAGCTGAAAAGTAACTGCCCTTACCGGAAAAGATGTACTGCTTGTAGGAAGACTCAGAGCCTGGGATTTAACTCCATTTCTGAAGTGAAACACACAGAGGAGTTCTCATCCATTGATCACACTCTGCTTTAGAGCAAGGAGCAAGCTCTTGCTTTCCAGAGTCTCTAAGACAGCAGGAAACGTGAGTGAGATAAGAAAAAAAGAACGATGTTTCCTACACATACGGACCATATCTATACCAACTCTGCTTCTGAAACTGTTACAAAGCACTTGTCCTCAAACATCTGATGCTTCTCTGTTAAGATGAGAAACGATTGAGCTTCGTGAACGATGTAGTTCATTTGTCCTGAAAAGTGACTGCCCTTACTTAAATCAAATTCTTGATTGTAGGAAGACTCAGAGCCTTGAATTTACCACCATATCTGAAGGGAAACATACAGCATAGTTCTCTCATCCATGGATCACACTCTGCTTTAGAGCAAGAAGCACGCTCTTGCTTTCTAGAGTCTCTAATACAGCCGGAAACTTGAGTGTGCTCAGAACAAAAGAACGGTGTTTCCCACACATGCAGACAATATCTAGTTCTACTCTGCTTCTGAAACTGAAACAAACCGCAGGTCCTCTAACATCCAATGCTTGTCAGTTAAGATGAGAAACGTGTGAGCTTCGTGAATGAGGTAGTTTGTTTGAGCTGAATAGTGACTGCCATTACCAGAAACGAAGTAGTGCTTGTAGTAAGACACAGAGCCTGGGATTTAACTCCATTTCTGAAGGGAAACACACAGCATAGTTCTCATCTATTGATCACACTCTGCTTTAGAGCAAGAAGAACGCTCTTGCTTTCTAGAATCTCTAATACAGCAGGAAACTCGAGTGTGCCCCGAACAAATGAACGGTGTTTCCTACACATACAGACCATATCTAGTTCAACTCTGCTTCTGAAACTGAAAAAAACCACAGGTCCTCTAACATCCAATGCTTGTCTGTTAAGATGAGAAACGTGTGAGCTTCTTGAAAGATGTAGTTCGTTTGAGCTATAAAGAAACTGCCCTTACCTGAAATGAAATCTTGTTTGTAGGAAGACTCAGAGCCTGGGATTTAACTCCATTTCTGAAGTGAAACACACAGCATAGTTCTCATCCATTGATCACACTCTGCTTTAGAGCAAGAAGCACGCTCTAGCTTCCTAGAGTCTCTAAGACAGCAGGAAACCTGAGTGTGCTCAGAACAAATGAACAGTGTTTCCTAAACATACGGACCATATCTAGTCCAACTCTGCTTCTGAAACTGATACAAACCCCAGGTCCTCTAACATCCAATGTTTGTCAGTTAAGATGAGAAAAGTGTGAGCTTCGTGAACAATGCAGTTCATTTAGCTGTAAAGTAACTGCCATTACCTGAAACGAAGTCTGGCTTGTAGGAAGATTCAGAGACTGGGTTTTAACTCCATTTCTGAAGTGAAACACACATCAGAGTTCTCATATATAGATCACACTCTCCTTTAGAGCAAGATGCATGCTCCTGATTTCTAGAGTCTCTAAGACAGCAGGAAACAAGAGTGTGCTGAGAAAAAAAGAACGGTGTTTCCTACACATACGGACCATATCTATTCCAACTCTACTTCTGAAACTGATACAAAGCACTGGTCCTCTGACATCTGATGCTTGTCAGTTAAGATGAGAAACATGTGAGCTTCGTGAACGATGTAGTTCGTTTGCTGAAAAGTTACTGTCCTTACCTGATACGAATTAGTGCTTTTAGGAAGACACTGAGCCTGGGATTTAAATCCACTTTTGAAGGGAAACACACAGCATAGTTGTCTTCCATTGATCACACTCTGTTTAGAGCAAGAACGCTCCTGCTTTCTAGAATCTGTATTACAGCAGGAAACTAGAGTGTGCTTAGAACAAATGAATGGTGTTTCCTACACATACAGACCATATCTAGTACAACTCTGCCTCTGAAATTCATACAAAGCACAGGTCCTCTGACATCCAATGCTTGTCATTTAAGGTGAGAAACGTGTGAGCTTCGTGAACGATGTAGTTCGTTTGAGCTGAAAAGTGGCTGCCCTTACCTGAAACGAAGTCTTTAATGTAGGAAGACACAGAGCCTTTGATTTAACTCTATGTCTGAAGGGAAACACACAGCATAGTTCTCATCCATCGATCACACTCTGCTGTAAAGCAAGAAGCCCGCTCTTGCTTTCTAGATTCTCTAATGCAGCAGGAAACGTGAGTGTGCTCAGAACAAATGAACGGTGTTTCCTACACATACGGACCATATCTAGTCCAACTCTGCTGCTGAAACTGATACAAAACACTGGTCCTCTAACATCCGATGCTTGTCAGTTAAGATGAGAAATGTGTGAGCTTTGTGAACGATGTAGATCTTCGAGCTGAAAAGTCACTGCCCGTACTTGAAACGAAGTCTTGCTTGTAGGAAGACTCAGAGCCTGGGATTTAACTCCATTTCTGAAGTGAAACACACAGCAGAGTTCTCATCCATTGATCACACTCTGCTTTAGAGGAATAAGCACGCTCTAAATTTCTAGAGTCTCTAAGAGAGCAGGAAACATGAGTGTACTGGGAACAAAAGAACGGTTTTTCCTACACATAGGGACCATATCAATTCCAACTCTGCTTCTGAAACTGATACAAAGTACTGAACCTCTAACATCTGATGCTTGTCAGTTAAGATGAGAATCGTGTGAGCTTCGTGAACGATGTACTTCATTTGAGCTGTAAAGTAACTGCCCTTACCTGAAACGAAGTCTTGCTTGTAGGAAGACTCAGAGCCTGGGATTTAACTCCACTTCTGAAGTGAAACACAAAGCACAGTTCTCATATATAGATCACACTCTGCTTTAGAGCAAGAAGCACGCTCTTGCTTTCTAGAGTCTCTAATATAGCAGGAAACTTGAGTGTTCTCAGAACAAAAGAACAGAGTTTCCTACACATACGGACAATATGTAGTTCAACTCTGCTTCTGAAACTGAAACAAAGCCCTGGTCCTCTAACATCTGATGCTTGTCTGCTAAGATGAGAAACGTGTGAGCTGCTTGAACGATGTAGTTCGTTTGAGCTATAAAGAAACTGCCCTGATCTGAAATGAACTCTTGTTTGTAGGAACACTCAGAGCCTGGGATTTAACTCCATTTCTGAAGTGAAACACACACAGAGTTCTCATCCATTGGTCACACTCTGCTTTAGAGCAAGAAGCACGCTGTAGCTTTCTAGAGTCTCTAAGACAGCAGGAAACCTGAGTGTACTGAGAACAAAAAAACGGTGTTTCCTACACATACGGACCATATCAATTCCAACTCTGCTTCTGAAACTGATACAAAGCACTGGTCCTCTAACATCCGATGCTTGTCAGTTAAGATGAGAAACGTGAAAGCTTCGTGAACGATGTAGTTCGTTTAGCTGTAAAGTAACTGCCCTCACCTGAAACGAAGTCTTGCTTGTAGGGAGACTCAGAGCCTGGGGTTTAACTACATTTCTGAAGTGAAACACACAGCAGAGTTCCCATATACAGATCACACTCTGCTTTAGAGCAAGAAGCACGCTCTTGCTTTCTAGAATCTCTAAGACAGCAGGAAACATGAGTGTGCTGAGAACAAAAGAACAGTGTTTCATACACATACAGACCATATCTAGTCCTACTCTGCCTCTGAAATTGATACAAATCACAGGTCCTCTAACATCCAATGCTTGTCATTTAAGATGAGAAACGTGTGAGCTTCGTGAAAGATGTAGTTCATTTGAGCTAAAAGTGACTGCCCTTACCTGAAACGAAGTAGTGCTTGTAGGAAGACACAGAGCCTGGGATTTCCCTCCATTTCTGAAATGAAACACAAAGCACAGTTCTCATATATAGATCACACTCTGCTTTAGAGCAAGAAGCACGCTCTTGCTTTCTAGAGTCTCTAATACAGCAGGAAACGTGAGTGTGCTCAGAACAAAAGAACGGTGTTTCCTACACATACAGACAATATCTAGTTCAACTCTGCTTCTGAAAGTGGAACAAACCAAAGGTCCTCTAACATCCAATGCTTGTCAGTTAAGATGAGAAACGTGTGAGCTTCATGAACTATGTAGTTCGTTTAGCTGCAAAGTAACAGCCCTTACCTGAAATGAAGTCTTGCTTGTAGGGAGACTCAGAGCCTGGGGTTTAACTCCATTTCTGAAGTGAAACACACAGCACAGTTCTCATATATAGATCACACTCTGCTTTAGAGCAAAAAGCACGCTCTTGCTTTCTAGATTCTCTAATACAGCAGGAAACTTGAGTGTGCTCAGAACAAATGAACAGTGTTTCCTACACATACGGACCATAACTAGTACAACTCTGCTTCTGAAACTGATACAAACCATAGGTCCTCTAACATCCAATGCTTGTCAGTTAAGATGAGAAACGTGTGAGCTTCGTGAACGATGTAGTTTGTTTGAGCTGAAAAGTGACTGCCCTTACCTGAATCGAAGTAGTGCTTGTAGGAAGACACAGAGCCTGGTATTTAACTCCATTTCTGAATGGAAACACACAGCATAGTTCTCATCCATTGACTATACTCTGCTTTAGAGCAAGAAGAACGCTCTTGCTTTCTAGAATCTCTAAAACAGCAGGAAACTTGAGTGTTCTCAGAACAAAAGAACGGTGTTTCCTACACATACGGACAATATCAAGTTCAACTCTGCTTCTGAAAATGAAACAAAGCCCTGGTCCTCTAACATCTGATGCTTGTCTGCTAAGATGAGAAACGTGTGAGCTGCTTGAATGATGTAGTTCTTTTGAACTATAAAGAAACTGCCCTTATCTGAAATGAAGTCTTGTTTGTAGGAAGACTCAGAGCCCGGGATTTAACTCCATTTCTGAAGTGAAACACACAGCAGAGTTCTCATCCATTGATCACACTCTGCTTTAGAGCAAGAAGCATGCTCTAGCTTTCTAGAATCTCTAAGACAGCAGGAAACCTGAGTGTACTGAGAACAAAAAAACGGTGTTTCCTACACATACGGACCATATCAATTCCAACTCTGCTTCTGAAACTGATACAAAGCACTGGTGCTCTAACATCCGATGATTGTCAGTTAAGATGAGAAACGTGAGAGCTTCGTGAACGATGTAGTTCGTTTGAGCTGTAAAGTAACTGTCCTTACCTGAAACGAAGTCTTGCTTGTAGGAAGACTCAGAGCCTAGGGTTTAACTCCATTTCTGAAGTGAAACACAAAGCACAGTTCTCATATATAGATCACACTCTGCTTTAGAGCAACAAGCACGCTCTTGCTTTCTAGAGTCTCTAATACAGCAGGAAACTTGAGTGCGCTCAGAACAAAAGAACGGTGTTTCCTACACATACAGACAATATCTAGTTCAACTCTGCTTCTGAAACTGAAACAAACCACAGGTCCTCTAACATCCAATGCTTGTCAGTTAAGATGAGAAACGTGTGAGCTTCATGAACGATGTAGTTCGTTTAGCTGTAATGTAACTGCCCTTACCTGAAACGAAGTCTTGCTTGTAGGGAGACTCAGATCCTGGGGTTTAACTCCATTTCTGAAGTGAAACACAAAGCACAGTTCTCATATATAGATCACACTCTGCTTTAGAGCAAGAAGCACTCTCTTCCTTTCTAGAGTCTCTAAAACAGCAGGAAACTTGAGTGTGCTCAGAACAAAAGAACGGTGTTTCCTACACATACAGACAATATCTAGTTCAACTCTGCTTCTGAAACTGAAACAATCCACAGGTCCTCTAACATCCAATGATTGTCAGTTAAGATGAGAAACGTGTGAGCTTCATGAACGATGTAGTTCGTTTAGCTGTAATGTAACTGCCCTTACCTGAAACGAAGTCTTGCTTGTAGGGAGACTCAGATCCTGGGGTTTAACTCCATTTCTGAAGTGAAACACAAAGCACAGTTCTCATATATACATCACACTCTGCTTTAGAGCAAGAAGCACGCTCTTGCTTTCTAGAGTCTCTAAAACAGCAGGAAACTTGAGTGTGCTCAGAACAAAAGAACGGTGTTTCCTACACATACAGACAATATCTAGTTCAACTCAGCTTCTGAAAGTGAAACAAACCACAGGTCCTCTAACATCCAATGCTTGTCAGTTAAGATGAGAAACGTGTGAGCTTCATGAACTATGTAGTTCGTTTAGCTGCAAAGTAACTGCCCTTACCTGAAACGAAGTCTTGCTTGTAGGGAGACTCAGAGCCTGGGGTTTAACTCCATTTCTGAAGTGAAACACACAGCACAGTTGTCATATATAGATCACACTCTGCTTTAGAGCAAAAAGCACGCTCTTGCTTTCTAGACTCTCTAATACAGCAGGAAACGTAAGTGTGCTCAAAACAAATGAACAGTGTTTCCTACACATACGGACCATATCTAGTCCAACTCTGCTTCTGAAACTGATACAAACCATAGGTCCTCTAACATCCAATGCTTGTCAGTTAAGATGAGAAACGTGTGAGCTTCGTGAACGATGTAGTTTGTTTGAGCTGAAAAGTGACTGCCCTTACCTGAATCGAAGTAGTGCTTGTAGGAAGACACAGAGCCTGGTATTTAACTCCATTTCTGAATGGAAACACACAGCATAGTTCTCATCCATTGACTATACTCTGCTTTAGAGCAAGAAGAACGCTCTTGCTTTCTAGAATCTCTAATACAACAGGAAACTTGAGTGTGCTCCGAACAATGAACGGTGCTTCCTACATATATAGACCATATCTAGTTCAACTCTGCTTCTGATACTGAAACAAACCACAGGTCCTCTAACATCCAATGCTTGTCTGTTAAGATGAGAAACGTGTGAGCTTCTTGAAAGATGTAGTTCGTTTGAGCTGTAAAGTAACTGCCCTTACCTGAAACGAAGTCTTGCTTGTAGGAAGACTCAGAGCCTGGGATTTAACACCATTTCTGAAGTGAAAAACAAAGCACAGTTCTCATATATAGATTACACTCTGCTTTAGAGCAAGAAGCACGCTCTTGCTTTCTAGATTCTCTAAAACAGCAGGAAACTTGAGTGTTCTCAGAACAAAAGAACGGTGTTTCCTACACATACGGACAATATCAAGTTCAACTCTGCTTCTGAAAATGAAACAAAGCCCTGGTCCTCTAACATCTGATGCTTGTCTGCTAAGATGAGAAACGTGTGAGCTGCTTGAATGATGTAGTTCTTTTGAACTATAAAGAAACTGCCCTTATCTGAAATGAAGTCTTGTTTGTAGGAAGACTCAGAGCCCGGGATTTAACTCCATTTCTGAAGTGAAACACACAGCAGAGTTCTCATCCATTGATCACACTCTGCTTTAGAGCAAGAAGCATGCTCTAGCTTTCTAGAATCTCTAAGACAGCAGGAAACCTGAGTGTACTGAGAACAAAAAAACGGTGTTTCCTACACATACGGACCATATCTAGTCCAACTCTGCTTCTGAAACTGATACAAAGCACTGGTCCTCTAACATCCGATGCTTGTCAGTTAAGATGAGAAACGTGAGAGCTTCGTGAACGATGTAGTTCGTTTGAGCTGTAAAGTAACTGTCCTTACCTGAAACGAAGTCTTGCTTGTAGGAAGACTCAGAGCCTGGGGTTTAACTCCATTTCTGAAGTGAAACACAAAGCACAGTTCTCATATATAGATCACACTCTGCTTTAGAGCAACAAGCACGCTCTTGCTTTCTAGAGTCTCTAATACAGCAGGAAACTTGAGTGCGCTCAGAACAAAAGAACGGTGTTTCCTACACATACAGACAATATCTAGTTCAACTCTGCTTCTGAAACTGAAACAAACCACAGGTCCTCTAACATCCAATGCTTGTCAGTTAAGATGAGAAACGTGTGAGCTTCATGAACGATGTAGTTCGTTTAGCTGTAATGTAACTGCCCTTACCTGAAACGAAGTCTTGCTTGTAGGGAGACTCAGATCCTGGGGTTTAACTCCATTTCTGAAGTGAAACACAAAGCACAGTTCTCATATATAGATCACACTCTGCTTTAGAGCAAGAAGCACTCTCTTCCTTTCTAGAGTCTCTAAAACAGCAGGAAACTTGAGTGTGCTCAGAACAAAAGAACGGTGTTTCCTACACATACAGACAATATCTAGTTCAACTCTGCTTCTGAAACTGAAACAAACCACAGGTCCTCTAACATCCAATGCTTGTCAGTTAAGATGAGAAACGTGTGAGCTTCATGAACGATGTAGTTCGTTTAGCTGTAATGTAACTGCCCTTACCTGAAACGAAGTCTTGCTTGTAGGGAGACTCAGAGCCTGGGGTTTAACTACATTTCTGAAGTGAAACACACAGCAGAGTTCCCATATACAGATCACACTCTGCTTTAGAGCAAGAAGCACGCTCTTGCTTTCTAGAATCTCTAAGACAGCAGGAAACATGAGTGTGCTGAGAACAAAAGAACAGTGTTTCATACACATACAGACCATATCTAGTCCTACTCTGCCTCTGAAATTGATACAAATCACAGGTCCTCTAACATCCAATGCTTGTCATTTAAGATGAGAAACGTGTGAGCTTCGTGAAAGATGTAGTTCATTTGAGCTAAAAGTGACTGCCCTTACCTGAAACGAAGTAGTGCTTGTAGGAAGACACAGAGCCTGGGATTTCCCTCCATTTCTGAAATGAAACACAAAGCACAGTTCTCATATATAGATCACACTCTGCTTTAGAGCAAGAAGCACGCTCTTGCTTTCTAGAGTCTCTAATACAGCAGGAAACGTGAGTGTGCTCAGAACAAAAGAACGGTGTTTCCTACACATACAGACAATATCTAGTTCAACTCTGCTTCTGAAAGTGGAACAAACCAAAGGTCCTCTAACATCCAATGCTTGTCAGTTAAGATGAGAAACGTGTGAGCTTCATGAACTATGTAGTTCGTTTAGCTGCAAAGTAACAGCCCTTACCTGAAATGAAGTCTTGCTTGTAGGGAGACTCAGAGCCTGGGGTTTAACTCCATTTCTGAAGTGAAACACACAGCACAGTTCTCATATATAGATCACACTCTGCTTTAGAGCAAAAAGCACGCTCTTGCTTTCTAGATTCTCTAATACAGCAGGAAACTTGAGTGTGCTCAGAACAAATGAACAGTGTTTCCTACACATACGGACCATAACTAGTACAACTCTGCTTCTGAAACTGATACAAACCATAGGTCCTCTAACATCCAATTCTTGTCAGTTAAGATGAGAAACGTGTGAGCTTCGTGAACGATGTAGTTTGTTTGAGCTGAAAAGTGACTGCCCTTACCTGAATCGAAGTAGTGCTTGTAGGAAGACACAGAGCCTGGTATTTAACTCCATTTCTGAATGGAAACACACAGCATAGTTCTCATCCATTGACTATACTCTGCTTTAGAGCAAGAAGAACGCTCTTGCTTTCTAGAATCTCTAAAACAGCAGGAAACTTGAGTGTTCTCAGAACAAAAGAACGGTGTTTCCTACACATACGGACAATATCAAGTTCAACTCTGCTTCTGAAAATGAAACAAAGCCCTGGTCCTCTAACATCCAATGCTTGTCTGCTAAGATGAGAAACGTGTGAGCTGCTTGAATGATGTAGTTCTTTTGAACTATAAAGAAACTGCCCTTATCTGAAATGAAGTCTTGTTTGTAGGAAGACTCAGAGCCCGGGATTTAACTCCATTTCTGAAGTGAAACACACAGCAGAGTTCTCATCCATTGATCACACTCTGCTTTAGAGCAAGAAGCATGCTCTAGCTTTCTAGAATCTCTAAGACAGCAGGAAACCTGAGTGTACTGAGAACAAAAAAACGGTGTTTCCTACACATACGGACCATATCAATTCCAACTCTGCTTCTGAAACTGATACAAAGCACTGGTCCTCTAACATCCGATGCTTGTCAGTTAAGATGAGAAACGTGAGAGCTTCGTGAACGATGTAGTTCGTTTGAGCTGTAAAGTAACTGTCCTTACCTGAAACGAAGTCTTGCTTGTAGGAAGACTCAGAGCCTAGGGTTTAACTCCATTTCTGAAGTGAAACACAAAGCACAGTTCTCATATATAGATCACACTCTGCTTTAGAGCAACAAGCACGCTCTTGCTTTCTAGAGTCTCTAATACAGCAGGAAACTTGAGTGCGCTCAGAACAAAAGAACGGTGTTTCCTACACATACAGACAATATCTAGTTCAACTCTGCTTCTGAAACTGAAACAAACCACAGGTCCTCTAACATCCAATGCTTGTCAGTTAAGATGAGAAACGTGTGAGCTTCATGAACGATGTAGTTCGTTTAGCTGTAATGTAACTGCCCTTACCTGAAACGAAGTCTTGCTTGTAGGGAGACTCAGATCCTGGGGTTTAACTCCATTTCTGAAGTGAAACACAAAGCACAGTTCTCATATATAGATCACACTCTGCTTTAGAGCAAGAAGCACTCTCTTCCTTTCTAGAGTCTCTAAAACAGCAGGAAACTTGAGTGTGCTCAGAACAAAAGAACGGTGTTTCCTACACATACAGACAATATCTAGTTCAACTCTGCTTCTGAAACTGAAACAAACCACAGGTCCTCTAACATCCAATGCTTGTCAGTTAAGATGAGAAACGTGTGAGCTTCATGAACGATGTAGTTCGTTTAGCTGTAATGTAACTGCCCTTACCTGAAACGAAGTCTTGCTTGTAGGGAGACTCAGATCCTGGGGTTTAACTCCATTTCTGAAGTGAAACACAAAGCACAGTTCTCATATATACATCACACTCTGCTTTAGAGCAAGAAGCACGCTCTTGCTTTCTAGAGTCTCTAAAACAGCAGGAAACTTGAGTGTGCTCAGAACAAAAGAACGGTGTTTCCTACACATACAGACAATATCTAGTTCAACTCAGCTTCTGAAAGTGAAACAAACCACAGGTCCTCTAACATCCAATGCTTGTCAGTTAAGATGAGAAACGTGTGAGCTTCATGAACTATGTAGTTCGTTTAGCTGCAAAGTAACTGCCCTTACCTGAAACGAAGTCTTGCTTGTAGGGAGACTCAGAGCCTGGGGTTTAACTCCATTTCTGAAGTGAAACACACAGCACAGTTGTCATATATAGATCACACTCTGCTTTAGAGCAAAAAGCACGCTCTTGCTTTCTAGACTCTCTAATACAGCAGGAAACGTAAGTGTGCTCAAAACAAATGAACAGTGTTTCCTACACATACGGACCATATCTAGTCCAACTCTGCTTCTGAAACTGATACAAACCATAGGTCCTCTAACATCCAATGCTTGTCAGTTAAGATGAGAAACGTGTGAGCTTCGTGAACGATGTAGTTTGTTTGAGCTGAAAAGTGACTGCCCTTACCTGAATCGAAGTAGTGCTTGTAGGAAGACACAGAGCCTGGTATTTAACTCCATTTCTGAATGGAAACACACAGCATAGTTCTCATCCATTGACTATACTCTGCTTTAGAGCAAGAAGAACGCTCTTGCTTTCTAGAATCTCTAATACAACAGGAAACTTGAGTGTGCTCCGAACAATGAACGGTGCTTCCTACATATATAGACCATATCTAGTTCAACTCTGCTTCTGATACTGAAACAAACCACAGGTCCTCTAACATCCAATGCTTGTCTGTTAAGATGAGAAACGTGTGAGCTTCTTGAAAGATGTAGTTCGTTTGAGCTGTAAAGTAACTGCCCTTACCTGAAACGAAGTCTTGCTTGTAGGAAGACTCAGAGCCTGGGATTTAACACCATTTCTGAAGTGAAAAACAAAGCACAGTTCTCATATATAGATTACACTCTGCTTTAGAGCAAGAAGCACGCTCTTGCTTTCTAGATTCTCTAAAACAGCAGGAAACTTGAGTGTTCTCAGAACAAAAGAACGGTGTTTCCTACACATACGGACAATATCAAGTTCAACTCTGCTTCTGAAAATGAAACAAAGCCCTGGTCCTCTAACATCTGATGCTTGTCTGCTAAGATGAGAAACGTGTGAGCTGCTTGAATGATGTAGTTCTTTTGAACTATAAAGAAACTGCCCTTATCTGAAATGAAGTCTTGTTTGTAGGAAGACTCAGAGCCCGGGATTTAACTCCATTTCTGAAGTGAAACACACAGCAGAGTTCTCATCCATTGATCACACTCTGCTTTAGAGCAAGAAGCATGCTCTAGCTTTCTAGAATCTCTAAGACAGCAGGAAACCTGAGTGTACTGAGAACAAAAAAACGGTGTTTCCTACACATACGGACCATATCTAGTCCAACTCTGCTTCTGAAACTGATACAAAGCACTGGTCCTCTAACATCCGATGCTTGTCAGTTAAGATGAGAAACGTGAGAGCTTCGTGAACGATGTAGTTCGTTTGAGCTGTAAAGTAACTGTCCTTACCTGAAACGAAGTCTTGCTTGTAGGAAGACTCAGAGCCTGGGGTTTAACTCCATTTCTGAAGTGAAACACAAAGCACAGTTCTCATATATAGATCACACTCTGCTTTAGAGCAACAAGCACGCTCTTGCTTTCTAGAGTCTCTAATACAGCAGGAAACTTGAGTGCGCTCAGAACAAAAGAACGGTGTTTCCTACACATACAGACAATATCTAGTTCAACTCTGCTTCTGAAACTGAAACAAACCACAGGTCCTCTAACATCCAATGCTTGTCAGTTAAGAGGAGAAACGTGTGAGCTTCATGAACGATGTAGTTCGTTTAGCTGTAATGTAACTGCCCTTACCTGAAACGAAGTCTTGCTTGTAGGGAGACTCAGATCCTGGGGTTTAACTCCATTTCTGAAGTGAAACACAAAGCACAGTTCTCATATATAGATCACACTCTGCTTTAGAGCAAGAAGCACTCTCTTCCTTTCTAGAGTCTCTAAAACAGCAGGAAACTTGAGTGTGCTCAGAACAAAAGAACGGTGTTTCCTACACATACAGACAATATCTAGTTCAACTCTGCTTCTGAAACTGAAACAAACCACAGGTCCTCTAACATCCAATGCTTGTCAGTTAAGATGAGAAACGTGTGAGCTTCATGAACGATGTAGTTCGTTTAGCTGTAATGTAACTGCCCTTACCTGAAACGAAGTCTTGCTTGTAGGGAGACTCAGATCCTGGGGTTTAACTCCATTTCTGAAGTGAAACACAAAGCACAGTTCTCATATATAGATCACACTCTGCTTTAGAGCAAGAAGCACGCTCTTGCTTTCTAGAGTCTCTAAAACAGCAGGAAACTTGAGTGTGCTCAGAACAAAAGAACGGTGTTTCCTACACATACAGACAATATCTAGTTCAACTCAGCTTCTGAAAGTGAAACAAACCACAGGTCCTCTAACATCCAATGCTTGTCAGTTAAGATGAGAAACGTGTGAGCTTCATGAACTATGTAGTTCGTTTAGCTGCAAAGTAACTGCCCTTACCTGAAACGAAGTCTTGCTTGTAGGGAGACTCAGAGCCTGGGGTTTAACTCCATTTCTGAAGTGAAACACACAGCACAGTTGTCATATATAGATCACACTCTGCTTTAGAGCAAAAAGCACGCTCTTGCTTTCTAGACTCTCTAATACAGCAGGAAACGTAAGTGTGCTCAAAACAAATGAACAGTGTTTCCTACACATACGGACCATATCTAGTCCAACTCTGCTTCTGAAACTGATACAAACCATAGGTCCTCTAACATCCAATGCTTGTCAGTTAAGATGAGAAACGTGTGAGCTTCGTGAACGATGTAGTTTGTTTGAGCTGAAAAGTGACTGCCCTTACCTGAATCGAAGTAGTGCTTGTAGGAAGACACAGAGCCTGGTATTTAACTCCATTTCTGAATGGAAACACACAGCATAGTTCTCATCCATTGACTATACTCTGCTTTAGAGCAAGAAGAACGCTCTTGCTTTCTAGAATCTCTAATACAACAGGAAACTTGAGTGTGCTCCGAACAATGAACGGTGCTTCCTACATATATAGACCATATCTAGTTCAACTCTGCTTCTGATACTGAAACAAACCACAGGTCCTCTAACATCCAATGCTTGTCTGTTAAGATGAGAAACGTGTGAGCTTCTTGAAAGATGTAGTTCGTTTGAGCTGTAAAGTAACTGCCCTTACCTGAAACGAAGTCTTGCTTGTAGGAAGACTCAGAGCCTGGGATTTAACACCATTTCTGAAGTGAAAAACAAAGCACAGTTCTCATATATAGATTACACTCTGCTTTAGAGCAAGAAGCACGCTCTTGCTTTCTAGATTCTCTAAAACAGCAGGAAACTTGAGTGTTCTCAGAACAAAAGAACGGTGTTTCCTACACATACGGACAATATCAAGTTCAACTCTGCTTCTGAAAATGAAACAAAGCCCTGGTCCTCTAACATCTGATGCTTGTCTGCTAAGATGAGAAACGTGTGAGCTGCTTGAATGATGTAGTTCTTTTGAACTATAAAGAAACTGCCCTTATCTGAAATGAAGTCTTGTTTGTAGGAAGACTCAGAGCCCGGGATTTAACTCCATTTCTGAAGTGAAACACACAGCAGAGTTCTCATCCATTGATCACACTCTGCTTTAGAGCAAGAAGCATGCTCTAGCTTTCTAGAATCTCTAAGACAGCAGGAAACCTGAGTGTACTGAGAACAAAAAAACGGTGTTTCCTACACATACGGACCATATCTAGTCCAACTCTGCTTCTGAAACTGATACAAAGCACTGGTCCTCTAACATCCGATGCTTGTCAGTTAAGATGAGAAACGTGAGAGCTTCGTGAACGATGTAGTTCGTTTGAGCTGTAAAGTAACTGTCCTTACCTGAAACGAAGTCTTGCTTGTAGGAAGACTCAGAGCCTGGGGTTTAACTCCATTTCTGAAGTGAAACACAAAGCACAGTTCTCATATATAGATCACACTCTGCTTTAGAGCAACAATCACGCTCTTGCTTTCTAGAGTCTCTAATACAGCAGGAAACTTGAGTGCGCTCAGAACAAAAGAACGGTGTTTCCTACACATACAGACAATATCTAGTTCAACTCTGCTTCTGAAACTGAAACAAACCACAGGTCCTCTAACATCCAATGCTTGTCAGTTAAGATGAGAAACGTGTGAGCTTCATGAACGATGTAGTTCATTTAGCTGTAATGTAACTGCCCTTACCTGAAACGAAGTCTTGCTTGTAGGGAGACTCAGATCCTGGGGTTTAACTCCATTTCTGAAGTGAAACACAAAGCACAGTTCTCATATATAGATCACACTCTGCTTTAGAGCAAGAAGCACTCTCTTGCTTTCTAGAGTCTCTAAAACAGCAGGAAACTTGAGTGTGCTCAGAACAAAAGAACGGTGTTTCCTACACATACAGACAATATCTAGTTCAACTCAGCTTCTGAAAGTGAAACAAACCACAGGTCCTCTAACATCCAATGCTTGTCAGTTAAGATGAGAAACGTGTGAGCTTCATGAACTATGTAGTTCGTTTAGCTGCAAAGTAACTGCCCTTACCTGAAACGAAGTCTTGCTTGTAGGGAGACTCAGAGCCTGGGGTTTAACTCCATTTCTGAAGTGAAACACACAGCACAGTTGTCATATATAGATCACACTCTGCTTTAGAGCAAAAAGCACGCTATTGCTTTCTAGACTCTCTAATACAGCAGGAAACGTAAGTGTGCTCAAAACAAATGAACAGTGTTTCCTACACATACGGACCATATCTAGTCCAACTCTGCTTCTGAAACTGATACAAACCATAGGTCCTCTAACATCCAATGCTTGTCAGTTAAGATGAGAAACGTGTGAGCTTCGTGAACGATGTAGTTTGTTTGAGCTGAAAAGTGACTGCCCTTACCTGAATCGAAGTAGTGCTTGTAGGAAGACACAGAGCCTGGTATTTAACTCCATTTCTGAATGGAAACACACAGCATAGTTCTCATCCATTGACTATACTCTGCTTTAGAGCAAGAAGAACGCTCTTGCTTTCTAGAATCTCTAATACAACAGGAAACTTGAGTGTGCTCCAAACAATGAACGGTGCTTCCTACATATATAGACCATATCTAGTTCAACTCTGCTTCTGATACTGAAACAAACCACAGGTCCTCTAACATCCAATGCTTGTCTGTTAAGATGAGAAACGTGTGAGCTTCTTGAAAGATGTAGTTCGTTTGAGCTGTAAAGTAACTGCCCTTACCTGAAACGAAGTCTTGCTTGTAGGAAGACTCAGAGCCTGGGATTTAACACCATTTCTGAAGTGAAAAACAAAGCACAGTTCTCATATATAGATTACACTCTGCTTTAGAGCAAGAAGCACGCTCTTGCTTTCTAGATTCTCTAAAACAGCAGGAAACTTGAGTGTTCTCAGAACAAAAGAACGGTGTTTCCTACACATACGGACAATATCAAGTTCAACTCTGCTTCTGAAAATGAAACAAAGCCCTGGTCCTCTAACATCTGATGCTTGTCTGCTAAGATGAGAAACGTGTGAGCTGCTTGAATGATGTAGTTCTTTTGAACTATAAAGAAACTGCCCTTATCTGAAATGAAGTCTTGTTTGTAGGAAGACTCAGAGCCCGGGATTTAACTCCATTTCTGAAGTGAAACACACAGCAGAGTTCTCATCCATTGATCACACTCTGCTTTAGAGCAAGAAGCATGCTCTAGCTTTCTAGAATCTCTAAGACAGCAGGAAACCTGAGTGTACTGAGAACAAAAAAACGGTGTTTCCTACACATACGGACCATATCTAGTCCAACTCTGCTTCTGAAACTGATACAAAGCACTGGTCCTCTAACATCCGATGCTTGTCAGTTAAGATGAGAAACGTGAGAGCTTCGTGAACGATGTAGTTCGTTTGAGCTGTAAAGTAACTGTCCTTACCTGAAACGAAGTCTTGCTTGTAGGAAGACTCAGAGCCTGGGGTTTAACTCCATTTCTGAAGTGAAACACAAAGCACAGTTCTCATATATAGATCACACTCTGCTTTAGAGCAACAATCACGCTCTTGCTTTCTAGAGTCTCTAATACAGCAGGAAACTTGAGTGCGCTCAGAACAAAAGAACGGTGTTTCCTACACATACAGACAATATCTAGTTCAACTCTGCTTCTGAAACTGAAACAAACCACAGGTCCTCTAACATCCAATGCTTGTCAGTTAAGATGAGAAACGTGTGAGCTTCATGAACGATGTAGTTCGTTTAGCTGTAATGTAACTGCCCTTACCTGAAACGAAGTCTTGCTTGTAGGGAGACTCAGATCCTGGGGTTTAACTCCATTTCTGAAGTGAAACACAAAGCACAGTTCTCATATATAGATCACACTCTGCTTTAGAGCAAGAAGCACGCTCTTGCTTTCTAGAGTCTCTAAAACAGCAGGAAACTTGAGTGTGCTCAGAACAAAAGAACGGTGTTTCCTACACATACAGACAATATCTAGTTCAACTCAGCTTCTGAAAGTGAAACAAACCACAGGTCCTCTAACATCCAATGCTTGTCAGTTAAGATGAGAAACGTGTGAGCTTCATGAACTATGTAGTTCGTTTAGCTGCAAAGTAACTGCCCTTACCTGAAACGAAGTCTTGCTTGTAGGGAGACTCAGAGCCTGGGGTTTAACTCCATTTCTGAAGTGAAACACACAGCACAGTTGTCATATATAGATCACACTCTGCTTTAGAGCAAAAAGCACGCTCTTGCTTTCTAGACTCTCTAATACAGCAGGAAACGTAAGTGTGCTCAAAACAAATGAACAGTGTTTCCTACACATACGGACCATATCTAGTCCAACTCTGCTTCTGAAACTGATACAAACCATAGGTCCTCTAACATCCAATGCTTGTCAGTTAAGATGAGAAACGTGTGAGCTTCGTGAACGATGTAGTTTGTTTGAGCTGAAAAGTGACTGCCCTTACCTGAATCGAAGTAGTGCTTGTAGGAAGACACAGAGCCTGGTATTTAACTCCATTTCTGAATGGAAACACACAGCATAGTTCTCATCCATTGACTATACTCTGCTTTAGAGCAAGAAGAACGCTCTTGCTTTCTAGAATCTCTAATACAACAGGAAACTTGAGTGTGCTCCGAACAATGAACGGTGCTTCCTACATATATAGACCATATCTAGTTCAACTCTGCTTCTGATACTGAAACAAACCACAGGTCCTCTAACATCCAATGCTTGTCTGTTAAGATGAGAAACGTGTGAGCTTCTTGAAAGATGTAGTTCGTTTGAGCTGTAAAGTAACTGCCCTTACCTGAAACGAAGTCTTGCTTGTAGGAAGACTCAGAGCCTGGGATTTAACACCATTTCTGAAGTGAAAAACAAAGCACAGTTCTCATATATAGATTACACTCTGCTTTAGAGCAAGAAGCACGCTCTTGCTTTCTAGATTCTCTAAAACAGCAGGAAACTTGAGTGTTCTCAGAACAAAAGAACGGTGTTTCCTACACATACGGACAATATCAAGTTCAACTCTGCTTCTGAAACTGAAACAAAGCCCTGGTCCTCTAACATCTGATGCTTGTCTGCTAAGATGAGAAACGTGTAAGCTGCTTGAATGATGTAGTTCTTTTGAACTATAAAGAAACTGCCCTTATGTGAAATGAAGTCTTGTTTGTAGGAAGACTCAGAGCCCGGGATTTAACTCCATTTCTGAAGTGAAACACACAGCAGAGTTCTCATCCATTGATCACACTCTGCTTTAGAGCAAGAAGCATGCTCTAGCTTTCTAGAATCTCTAAGACAGCAGGAAACCTGAGTGTACTGAGAACAAAAAAACGGTGTTTCCTACACATACGGACCATATCAATTCCAACTCTGCTTCTGAAACTGATACAAAGCACTGGTCCTCTAACATCCGATGCTTGTCAGTTAAGATGAGAAACGTGAGAGCTTCGTGAACGATGTAGTTCGTTTGAGCTGTAAAGTAACTGTCCTTACCTGAAACGAAGTCTTGCTTGTAGGAAGACTCAGAGCCTGGGGTTTAACTCCATTTCTGAAGTGAAACACAAAGCACAGTTCTCATATATAGATCACACTCTGCTTTAGAGCAACAAGCACGCTCTTGCTTTCTAGAGTCTCTAAAACAGCAGGAAACTTGAGTGTGCTCAGAACAAAAGAATGGTGTTTCCTACACATACAGAAAATATCTAGTTCAACTCAGCTTCTGAAAGTGAAACAAACCACAGGTCCTCTAACATCCAATGCTTGTCAGTTAAGATGAGAAACGTGTGAGCTTCATGAACTATGTAGTTCGTTTAGCTGCAAAGTAACTGCCCTTACCTGAAACGAAGTCTTGCTTGTAGGGAGACTCAGAGCCTGGGGTTTAACTCCATTTCTGAAGGGAAACACACAGCAGAGTTCCCATATACAGATCACACTCTGCTTTAGAGCAAGAAGCACGCTCTTGCTTTCTAGAATCTCTAAGACAGCAGGAAACATGAGTGTGCTGAGAACAAAAGAACAGTGTTTCATACACATACAGACCATATCTAGTCCTACTCTGCCTCTGAAATTGATACAAATCACAGGTCCTCTAACATCCAATGCTTGTCATTTAAGATGAGAAACGTGTGAGCTTCGTGAAAGATGTAGTTCATTTGAGCTAAAAGTGACTGCCCTTACCTGAAACGAAGTAGTGCTTGTAGGAAGACACAGAGCCTGGGATTTCCCTCCATTTCTGAAATGAAACACAAAGCACAGTTCTCATATATAGATCACACTCTGCTTTAGAGCAAGAAGCACGCTCTTGCTTTCTAGAGTCTCTAATACAGCAGGAAACTTGAGTGTGCTCAGAACAAAAGAACGGTGTTTCCTACACATACAGACAATATCTAGTTCAACTCTGCTTCTGAAAGTGGAACAAACCAAAGGTCCTCTAACATCCAATGCTTGTCAGTTAAGATGAGAAACGTGTGAGCTTCATGAACTATGTAGTTCGTTTAGCTGCAAAGTAACAGCCCTTACCTGAAATGAAGTCTTGCTTGTAGGGAGACTCAGAGCCTGGGGTTTAACTCCATTTCTGAAGTGAAACACACAGCACAGTTCTCATATATAGATCACACTCTGCTTTAGAGCAAAAAGCACGCTCTTGCTTTCTAGATTCTCTAATACAGCAGGAAACTTGAGTGTGCTCAGAACAAATGAACAGTGTTTCCTACACATACGGACCATAACTAGTACAACTCTGCTTCTGAAACTGATACAAACCACAGGTCCTCTAACATCCAATGCTTGTCAGTTAAGATGAGAAACGTGTGAGCTTCGTGAACGATGTAGTTTGTTTGAGCAGAAAAGTGACTGCCCTTACCTGAAACGAAGTAGTGCTTGTAGGAAGACACAGAGCCTGGGATTTAACTCCATTTCTGAATGGAAACACACAGCATAGTTCTCATCCATTGACTATACTCTGCTTTAGAGCAAGAAGAACGCTCTTGCTTTCTAGAGTCTCAAATACAGCAGGAAACATGAGTGTGCTGAGAACAAAAGAACCGTGTTTCATACACATACAGACCATATCTAGTCCAACTCTGCTTCTGAAACTGATACAAAGCACTGGTCCTCTAACATCCCATGCTTGTCAGTTAACATGAGAAACGTGTGAGCTTTGTGAACGAAGTAGTACATTTGAGCTGAAAAGTGACTGCTCTTACCTGAAAGCAATTCTTGCTTGTAGGAACACACAAAGCCTGGAATTTAACTCAATTTGTGAAGGGAAACGAACAGCATAGTTCTCATCCATGGATCCCACTCTGCTTTAGAGCAAGAAGCACGCTCTTGCTTTCTAGAGAGCCTAATAGAGCAGGAAACTTGAGTGTGCTCAGAACAAAAGAAGGTGTTTCCTACACATACGGGCCTTATCTAGTTCAACTCTGCTTCTGAAACTGAAACAAACCACAGTTCCTCTAACATCCAATGCTTGACAGTGAAGATGAGAAACGTGTGAGCTTCGTGAACGATGTAGTTCGTTTGAGCTGGAAAGTAACTGCCCTTACCGGAAACGATGTAGTGCTTGTAGGAAGACTCAGAGCCTGGGATTTAACTCCATTTCTGAATTGAAACACACAGCAGAGTTCTCCTCCATTGATCACACTCTGCTTTAGTGCAAGAAGCACGCTCTTGCTTTCCAGAGTCTCTAAGACAGCAGGAAACGTGAGTGAGATGAGAAAAAAAGAACGGTGTTTCCTACACATACATACCATATCTATACCAACTCTGCTACTGAAACTGTTACAAAGCACTGGTTCTCTAAAATCTGATGCTTCTCTGTTAAGATGAGAAACGTTTGAGCTTCGTGAACGATGTAGTTTGTTTGAGCAGAAAAGTGACTGCCCTTACCTGAAACGAAGTAGTGCTTGTAGGAAGACACAGAGCCTGGGATTTAACTCCATTTCTGAATGGAAACACACAGCATAGTTCTCATCCATTGACTATACTCTGCTTTAGAGCAAGAAGAATGCTCTTGCTTTCTAGAGTCTCAAATACAGCAGGAAACATGAGTGTGCTGAGAACAAATGAACCGTGTTTCATACACATACAGACCATATCGAGTCCAACTCTGCTTCTGAAACTGATACAATGCACTGGTCCTCTAACATCCGATGCTTGTCATTTAACATGAGAAACGTGTGAGCTTTGTTAACGATGTAGTACATTTGAGCTGAAAAGTGACTGCTCTTACCTGAAAGCAAGTCTTGCTTGTAGGAACACACAGAGCCTGGAATTTAACTCCATTTGTGAAGGGAAACGAACAGCATAGTTCTCATCCATGGATCCCACTCTGCTTTAGAGCAAGAAGCACGCTCTTGCTTTCTAGAGTCCCTAATAGAGCAGGAAACTTGAGTGTGCTCAGAACAAAAGAAGGTTTTTCCTACACATTCGGGCCTTATCTAGTTCAACTCTGCTTCTGAAACTGAAACAAACCACAGTTCCTCTAACATCCAATGCTTGACAGTGAAGATGAGAAACGTGTGAGCTTCGTGAACGATGTAGTTCGTTTGAGCTGGAAAGTAACTGCCCTTAACGGAAACGATGTAGTGCTTGTAGGAACACTCAGAGCCTGGGATTTAACTCCATTTCTGAATTGAAACACACAGCAGAGTTCTCCTCCATTGATCACACTCTGCTTTAGTGCAAGAAGCACGCTCTTGCTTTCCATAGTCTCTAAGACAGCAGGAAACGTGAGTGAGATGAGAAAAAAAGAACGGTGTTTCCTACACATACGTACCATATCTATACAAACTCTGCTACTGAAACTGTTACAAAGCAATGGTTCTCTAAAATCTGATGCTTCTCTGTTAAGATGAGAAACGTTTGAGCTTCGTGAACGATGTAGTTCGTTTGACCTGAAAAGTGACTTCCCTTACTTGAAATGAAGTCTTGCTTATAGGAAGACTCAGAGCCTGGGATTTAACTCCATTTCTGAGGTGAAACTCACAGCACAGTCCTCATATATAGATCACACTCTGCTTTAGAGCAAGAAGCACGCTCTTGCTTTCTAGATTCTCTAATACAACTGGAAACGTGAGTGTGCTAAGAACCAATGAACAGTGTTTCCTACACATACAGACGATATCTAGTCCAACTCTGCTGCTGAAACTGGTACAAAGCACTGGTCTTCTAAAATCCAATGCTTATCTGTTAAGATGAGAAACGTGTGAGCTTCGTGAACGATGTAGTTCGTTTGAGCTGAAAAGTGACTGCCCTTTCTTGAAACGATGTCTTGCTTGTAGGAAGACACAGAGCCTGGAATTTAACACCATTTCAGAAGGGAAACATACAGCATAGTACTCAGCCATGGATCACACTCTGCTTTAGAGCAAGAAGCACGCTCTTGCTTTCTAGAGTCTCAAATACAGCAGGAAACATGAGTGTGCTGAAAATAAAAGAACCTTGTTTCATACACATACAGACCATATCTAGTCCAACTCTGCTGCTGAAACTCATACAAAGCACTGGTCCTCTAACATCCAATGCCATTTCTGAAGGGAAACATACAGCATAGTTCTCATCCATGGATCACACTCTGCTTTGGAGCAAGAAGCACGCTCTTGCTTTCTAGAGTCACTAATACAGCAGGAATCTTGAGTGTGCTCAGTACAAAAGAACGGTGTTTCCCACACATACGGACAATATCTAGATCAACTCTGCTTCTGAAACTGAAACGAACCACAGGTCCTCTAACATCCAATGCTTGTCAGTTAAGATGAGAAATGTGTGAGTTTCGTGAACGATGTAGTTCATTTGAGCTGAAAAGTGACTGGCCTTACCAGAAACTAAGTAGTGCTTGTAGGAAGACACAGAGCCTGTGATTTAACTCCATTTCTGAAGGGAAACACACAGCATAGTTCTCATCTATTGATCACACTCTGCTTTAGAGCAAGAAGAACGCTGTTGCTTTCTAGAATCTCTAATACAGCAGGAAACTAGAGTGTGCTCCGAACAAATGAAAGGTGTTTCCTACACATACAGACCATATCTAGTTCTACTCTGCTTTTGATACTGAAACAAACCACAGGTCCTCTAACATTCAATGCTTGTTTGTTAAGATGAGAAATGTGTGAGCTTCTTGAAAGATGTAGTTTGTTTGAGTTATAAAGAAACTGCCCATAGCTGAAACGAAGTAGTGCTTGTAGGAAGACACAGAGCCTGGGATTTAACTCAATTTCTGAAGGGAAACACACGGCATAGTTCTCTTCCATGGATCGCACTCTGCTTTAGAGCAAGAAGGACGCTCTTGCTTTCTATAATCTCTAATACAGCAGGAAACTTGAGTGTGCTCAGAATAAAAGAACGGTGTTTCCTACACATATGGACCATATCTAGTACAACTCTGCTTCTGAAACTGAAACAAACCACAGGTTCTCAAACATCCAATGCTTGTCAGTTACAATGAGAAACGTGTGAGCTTCCTGAACGATGTAGATCTTTTAGTTGTAAAGTAACTGGCCTTAACTGAATCGAAGTCTTGCTTTTAGGGAGACTCATAACCTGGGTTTTAACTCCATTTCTGAAGTGAAACACACAGCAGAGTTCTCATCCATTGATCACACTCTGCTTTAGAGCAAGAAGCACGCTCTTGCTTTCTAGAGTCTCAAATACAGCAGGAAACATGAGTGTGCTGAGAACAAAAGAACCGTGTTTCATACACATACAGACCATATCTAGTCCAACTCTGCTTCTGAAACTGATACAAAGCACTGCTCCTCTAACATCCGATGCTTGTCAGTTAAGATGTGAAACGTGTGAGCTTCGTGAACGATGTAGTTTGTTTGAGATGGAAAGTAACTGCCCTTACCTGAAACGAAGTCTTGCTTGTAGGAAGAATGAGAGCAAGGGATTTAACTCCATATCTAAAGTAAAACACACAGCAGAGTTCTCATCCATTGATCACACTCTGCTTTACAGCAAGAAGCACGCTCTAGCTTATTAGTTTCACTAAGAAAGCAGGAAAAGTGAGTGTGCTGAGAACAAAAGAACGGTGGTTCCTACACATACGGGCCATACCAATTCCAACACTGCTTCTGAAACTGATACAAAGCACTGGTCCTCTAATATCCGATGCTTGTCAGTTAAGATGAGAAACGTGTGAGCTTCGTGAAAGATGTAGTTCGTTTGAGCTGAAAAGTGACTGCCCTTACTTGAAACCAATCTTGCTTGCAGGAATACACAGAGCATGGAATTTAACTCCATTTCTGAAGGGAAACACACAGCATAGTTCTCATCCATGGATCACACTCTGCTTTAGAGCAAGTAGCACGCTCTTGCTTTCTAGAGTCTCTAAGACAGCAGGATACATGAGTGTGCAGAGAACAAAAGAACGGTGTTTCCTACACATACAGACCATATCTAGTACAACTGTGCCTCTGAAATTGATACAATGCGCAGGTCCTCTAACATCCAATGCTTGTCATTTAAGATGAGAAACGTGTGAGCTTCGTGAACGATGTAGTTCGTTAGAGCTGAAAAGTAACTGCCCTTACCTGAAATGAAGTAGTGCTTGTAGGAAGACACAGAGCCTGGGATTTAACTCCATTTCTGAAAGGAAACACACAGCATAGTTCTCATCCATTGAACACACTCTGCTTTAGATCAAAAAGAACGCTCTTGCTTTCTAGATTCTAAAAATTGTGCTTAGAACAAATGAACTGTGTTTACTACACATACAGACCATATCTAGTTCAACTCTGCTTCTGAAACTGAAACAAACCACAGGTCCTCTAACATCCAATGTTTGTCTGTTAAGATGAGAAACGTGTGAGCGTCGTGAATGATGTAGTTCGTTTCAGCTGTAAAGTAACTGCCCTTACCTGAAACCAAGTCTTGCTTGTAGGAACACACAGAGCCTGGAATTTAACTCCATTTTTGAAGGGAAACGCACATTATAGTTCTCATCCATGGAGCACACTCTGATTTAGAGCAAGAAGCACGCTCTTGCTTTCTAGAGTCCCTAATAGAGCAGGAAACTAGAGTGGGCTCAGAACAAAAGAACGATGTTTCCTACACATAAGGGCCTTATCTAGTTCAACTCTGCTTCTGAAACTGAAACAAACCACAGGTCCTCTAACATCCAATGCTTGTCAGTTAAGATAAGAAACGTGTGAGCTTCGTGAACGATGTAGTTCGTTTGAGCTGAAAAGTAACTGCCCTTACCGGAAAAGATGTACTGCTTGTAGGAAGACTCAGAGCCTGGGATTTAACTCCATTTCTGAAGTGAAACACACAGAGGAGTTCTCATCCATTGATCACACTCTGCTTTAGAGCAAGGAGCAAGCTCTTGCTTTCCAGAGTCTCTAAGACAGCAGGAAACGTGAGTGAGATAAGAAAAAAAGAACGATGTTTCCTACACATACGGACCATATCTATACCAACTCTGCTTCTGAAACTGTTACAAAGCACTTGTCCTCAAACATCTGATGCTTCTCTGTTAAGATGAGAAACGATTGAGCTTCGTGAACGATGTAGTTCATTTGTCCTGAAAAGTGACTGCCCTTACTTAAATCAAATTCTTGATTGTAGGAAGACTCAGAGCCTTGAATTTACCACCATATCTGAAGGGAAACATACAGCATAGTTCTCTCATCCATGGATCACACTCTGCTTTAGAGCAAGAAGCACGCTCTTGCTTTCTAGAGTCTCTAATACAGCCGGAAACTTGAGTGTGCTCAGAACAAAAGAACGGTGTTTCCCACACATGCAGACAATATCTAGTTCTACTCTGCTTCTGAAACTGAAACAAACCGCAGGTCCTCTAACATCCAATGCTTGTCAGTTAAGATGAGAAACGTGTGAGCTTCGTGAATAAGGTAGTTTGTTTGAGCTGAATAGTGACTGCCATTACCAGAAACGAAGTAGTGCTTGTAGGAAGACACAGAGCCTGGGATTTAACTCCATTTCTGAAGGGAAACACACAGCATAGTTCTCATCTATTGATCACACTCTGCTTTAGAGCAAGAAGAACGCTCTTGCTTTCTAGAATCTCTAATACAGCAGGAAACTCGAGTGTGCCCCGAACAAATGAACGGTGTTTCCTACACATACAGACCATATCTAGTTCAACTCTGCTTCTGAAACTGAAAAAAACCACAGGTCCTCTAACATCCAATGCTTGTCTGTTAAGATGAGAAACGTGTGAGCTTCTTGAAAGATGTAGTTCGTTTGAGCTATAAAGAAACTGCCCTTACCTGAAATGAAATCTTGTTTGTAGGAAGACTCAGAGCCTGGGATTTAACTCCATTTCTGAAGTGAAACACACAGCATAGTTCTCATCCATTGATCACACTCTGCTTTAGAGCAAGAAGCACGCTCTAGCTTCCTAGAGTCTCTAAGACAGCAGGAAACCTGAGTGTGCTCAGAACAAATGAACAGTGTTTCCTAAACATACGGACCATATCTAGTCCAACTCTGCTTCTGAAACTGATACAAACCCCAGGTCCTCTAACATCCAATGTTTGTCAGTTAAGATGAGAAAAGTGTGAGCTTCGTGAACAATGCAGTTCATTTAGCTGTAAAGTAACTGCCATTACCTGAAACGAAGTCTGGCTTGTAGGAAGATTCAGAGACTGGGTTTTAACTCCATTTCTGAAGTGAAACACACATCAGAGTTCTCATATATAGATCACACTCTCCTTTAGAGCAAGATGCATGCTCCTGATTTCTAGAGTCTCTAAGACAGCAGGAAACAAGAGTGTGCTGAGAAAAAAAGAACGGTGTTTCCTACACATACGGACCATATCTATTCCAACTCTACTTCTGAAACTGATACAAAGCACTGGTCCTCTGACATCTGATGCTTGTCAGTTAAGATGAGAAACATGTGAGCTTCGTGAACGATGTAGTTCGTTTGCTGAAAAGTTACTGTCCTTACCTGATACGAATTAGTGCTTTTAGGAAGACACTGAGCCTGGGATTTAAATCCACTTTTGAAGGGAAACACACAGCATAGTTGTCTTCCATTGATCACACTCTGCTTTAGAGCAAGAACGCTCCTGCTTTCTAGAATCTGTATTACAGCAGGAAACTAGAGTGTGCTTAGAACAAATGAATGGTGTTTCCTACACATACAGACCATATCTAGTACAACTCTGCCTCTGAAATTCATACAAAGCACAGGTCCTCTGACATCCAATGCTTGTCATTTAAGGTGAGAAACGTGTGAGCTTCGTGAACGATGTAGTTCGTTTGAGCTGAAAAGTGGCTGCCCTTACCTGAAACGAAGTCTTTAATGTAGGAAGACACAGAGCCTTTGATTTAACTCTATGTCTGAAGGGAAACACACAGCATAGTTCTCATCCATCGATCACACTCTGCTGTAAAGCAAGAAGCCCGCTCTTGCTTTCTAGATTCTCTAATGCAGCAGGAAACGTGAGTGTGCTCAGAACAAATGAACGGTGTTTCCTACACATACGGACCATATCTAGTCCAACTCTGCTGCTGAAACTGATACAAAACACTGGTCCTCTAACATCCGATGCTTGTCAGTTAAGATGAGAAATGTGTGAGCTTTGTGAACGATGTAGATCTTCGAGCTGAAAAGTCACTGCCCGTACTTGAAACGAAGTCTTGCTTGTAGGAAGACTCAGAGCCTGGGATTTAACTCCATTTCTGAAGTGAAACACACAGCAGAGTTCTCATCCATTGATCACACTCTGCTTTAGAGGAATAAGCACGCTCTAAATTTCTAGAGTCTCTAAGAGAGCAGGAAACATGAGTGTACTGGGAACAAAAGAACGGTTTTTCCTACACATAGGGACCATATCAATTCCAACTCTGCTTCTGAAACTGATACAAAGTACTGAACCTCTAACATCTGATGCTTGTCAGTTAAGATGAGAATCGTGTGAGCTTCGTGAACGATGTACTTCATTTGAGCTGTAAAGTAACTGCCCTTACCTGAAACGAAGTCTTGCTTGTAGGAAGACTCAGAGCCTGGGATTTAACTCCACTTCTGAAGTGAAACACAAAGCACAGTTCTCATATATAGATCACACTCTTCTTTAGAGCAAGAAGCACGCTCTTGCTTTCTAGAGTCTCTAATATAGCAGGAAACTTGAGTGTGCTCAGAAAAAAAGAACGGTGTTTCCTACATATACGGACAATATCTAGTTCAACTCTGCTTCTGAAACAGAAACAAACCACAGGTACTCTAACATCCAATGCTTGTGATTTAAGATGAGAAACGTGTGAGCTTCATGATCGACGTAGTTCGTTTGAGCTGAAAAGTGGCTGCCCTTTCCTGAAACGAAGTCTTTACTGTAGGAAGACACAGAGCCTGGGATTTAACTCTATGTCTGAAGGGAAACACACAGCATAGTTCTCATCCATCGATCACACTCTGCTGTAAAGCAAGAAGCCCGCTCTTGCTTTCTAGATTCTCTAATACAGCAGGAAACGTGAGTGTGCTCAGAACAAATGAATGGTGTTTCCTACACATACGGACCATATCTAGTCCAACTCTGCTGCTGAAACTGATATAAAACACTGGTCCTCTAACATCCGATGCTTGTCAGTTAAGATGAGAAATGTGTGAGCTTCGTGAACGATGTAGATCTTCGAGCTGAAAAGTCACTGCCCTTATTTGAAACGAGGTATTGCTTGTAGGAAGACTCAGAGCCTGGGATTTAACTCCATTTGTGAAGTGAAACACACAGCAGAGTTCTCATCCATTGATCACACTGCTTTAGAGCAAGAAGCACGCTCTTGCTTTCCAGAGTCTCTAAGACAGCAGGAAACGTGAGTGTGATGAGAACAAAAGAACGGTGTTTCATACATATACAGACCATATCTAGTTCAACTCTGCCTCTGAAATTCATACAAAGCACAGGTGCTCTAACATCCAATGCTTGTCATTTAAGATGAGAAACGTGTGAGCTTCGTGAACGATGTAGTTCGTTTGAGCTGAAAAGTGACTGCCCTTACCTGAAACGAAGTCGTGCTTGTAGGAAGACACAGAGCCTGGGATTTAACTCCATTTCTGAAGTGAAACACACAGCAGAGTTCTCATATATAAATCTCAATCTGTTTTAGAGCAAGAAGCACGCTCTTGCTTATTAGAGTCTCAAATACAGCATGAAACTCGAGTGTGCTCAGAACAAAAGAACGGTGTTTCCTACACATACGGACAATCAACTCTGCTTCTGAAACAGAAACAAACCACAGGTACTCTAACATTCATTGCTTGTCATTTAAGATGAGAAACGTGTGAGCTTTTTGAACGATGTAGTTCGTTTGAGCTATAAAGTGACTGCCCTTACCTGAAACGAAGTCGTGCTTGTAGGAAGACACAGAGCCTGGGATTTAACTCCATTTCTGAGGGGAAACAAACAGCATAGTTCTCTTCCATGGATCACACTCTGCTTTAGAGCAAGAAGGACCCTCTTGCTTTCTAGAATCTCTAATACACCAGGAAACTTGAGTGTTCTCAGAAAAAAAAGAACGGTGTTTCCTACACATATGGCCCATATCTAGTTCAACTCTGCTTCTGAAACTAAAACAAAGCACGGGTCCTCTAACATCCGAGGCTTGTCTCCTAAGATGAGAAATATGTGAGCTGCTTGAACGATGTAGTTCGTTTGAGCTATAAAGAAACTGCCCTTACATGAAATGAAGTCTTGTTTGTAGGAAGACTCAGAGCCTGGGATTTAACTCCATTTCTGAAGTGAAACACACAGCAGAGTTCTCATCCATTGATCACACTCTGCTTTAGAGGAAGAAGCACGCTCTAGCTTTCTAGAGTCTCTAAGAGAGCAGGAAACATGAGTGTACTGGGAACAAAAGAACGGTGTTTCCTACACATACGGACCATATCAATTCCAACTCTGCTTCTGAAACTTATACAAAGCACTGGTCCTCTAACATCTGATGCTTGTCAGTTAAGATGAGAAACGTGTGAGCTTCGTGAACGATGTAGTTCGTTTGAGCTGAAAAGTGACTGCCCTTACCTGAAACGAAGTAGTGCTTGTAGGAAGACACAGAGCCTGGGATTTAACTCCATTTCTGAAGGGAAACACACAGCATAGTTCTCTTCCATTGATCACACTCTGCTTTAGAGCAAGAAGGACCCTCTTGCTTTCTAGAATCTCTAATACACCAGGAAACTTGAGTGTGCTCAGAACAAAAGAACGGTGTTTCCTACACATATGGCCCATATCTAGTTCAACTCTGCTTCTGAAACTGAAACAAAGCACGGGTCCTCTAACATCCGATGCTTGTCTCCTAAGATGAGAAATATGTGAGCTGATTGAATGATGTAGTTCGTTTGAGATATAAAGAAACTGCCCTTACCTGAAATGTAGTCTTGTTTGTAGGAAGACTCAGAGCCTGGGATTTAACTCCATTTCTGAAGTGAAACACACAGCAGAGTTCTCATCCATTGATCACACTCTGCTTTAGAGGAAGAAGCACGCTCTAGCTTTCTAGAGTCTCTAAGAGAGCAGGAAAGATGAGTGTACTGGGAACAAAAGAACGGTGTTTCCTACACATACAGACCATATCAATTCCAACTCTGCTTCTGAAACTGATACAAAGCACTGGTCCTCTAACATCTGATGATTGTCAGTTAAGATGAGAATCGTGTGAGCTTCGTGAACGATGTAGTTCATTTGAGCTGTAAAATAACTGCCCTTACTTGAAAAGAAATCTTGTTTGTAGAAATACTCAGAGCCTCGGATTTAACTCCATTTCTGCATGGAAACACACAGCAGAGTTCTCATCCATTGATCACACTCTGCTTTAGAGCAAGAAGCACGCTCTTGCTTTCCAGAGTCTCTAAGACAGCTGGAAACGTGAGTGTGATGAGAACAACAGAACGGTGTTTCCTACACATATGGACCATATCTAGTTCAATTCTGCTTCTGAAACTGAAACAAACCACAGGTCCTCTAAAATCCAATGCTTGTCTGTTAAGATGAGAAACGTGTGAGCTTCTAGAACGATGTAGTCCATTTAAGCTGTAAAGTAACTGCCCTTACCTGAAACGAAGTCTTGCTTGTAGGAAGACTCAGAGCCTGGGATTTTACTCCATTTCTGAAGGGAAACGCACAGCATAGTTCTCATCCATGGATCCCACTCTGCTTTAGAGCAAGAAGGATGCTCTTGCTGTCTAGATTCTCTAATACAGCAGGAAACATGAGTGTGCTCAGAACAAATGAACGGTGTTTCCTACACATACGGACCATATCTAGTCCAACTCTGCTGCTGAAACTGATGCAAAGCACTAGTCATCTAACATCCAATGCTTGTCTGTTAAGATGAGAAACGTGTGAGCTTCGTGAACGATGTAGTTCGTTTGAGCTGAAAAGTGACTGCCCTTTCTTGAAACAAAATCTTGCTTGTAGAAAGACTCAGAGCCTAGGATTTAACTCCATTTCTGAAGTGAAACACAAAGCAGAGTTCTCATCCATTGATCACACTCTACTTTAGAGCAAGAAGCACGCTCTTGCTTTCCAGAGTCTCTAAGAGAGTAGGAAACGTGAGTGTGATGAGAACAAAAGAACAGTGTTTCCTACACATACGGACCATATCTATTCCAACTCTGCTTCTGAAACTGATACAAAGCACTGGTCCTCTAACATCCGATGCTTGTCAGTTAAGATGAGAAACGTGTGAGCTTCGAGAACGATGTAGTTCGTTTGAGCTGTAAAGTAACTGCCCTTACCTGAAACGAAGTCTTGCTTGTAGGAAGACTCAGAGCCTGGGATTTAACTCCATTTCTGAAGGGAAACACACAGCATAGTTCTCATCCATGGATCCCACTCTGCTTTAGAGCAAGAAGGACGCTCTTGCTTTCTAGATTCTCTAATACAGCAGGAAACATGAGTGTGCTCAGAATAAATGAACGGTGTTTCCTACACATACAGACCATATCTAGTCCAACTCTGATGCTGAAACTGATGCAATGCACTGGTCCTCTAACATCCGATGCTTGTCTGTTAAGATGAGAAACGTGTGAGCTCCGTGAAAGATGTAGTTCGTTTGAGCTGAAAAGTGACTGCCCTTACTTGAAACGAAATCTTGCTTGTAGGAATACACAGAGCCTGGAATTTAACTCCATTTCTGAAGGGAAACACACAGCATAGTTCTCTTCGATGGATCACACTCGGCTTTAGAGCATGAAGCACGCTCTTGCTTTCTAGAGTCTCTAATACAGCAAGAAACTTGAGTGTGCTCAGAACAAAAGAACGGTGTTTCCTACACATACAGACCATATCTAGTTCATCTCTGCTTCTGAAACTGAAACAAACCACAGGACCACTAGCATCCAGTGCTTGTTTGTTAAGATGAGAAACGTGTGAGCTTCGTGAACGATGTAGTTCATTTGAGCTGAATAGTGACTGCCCTTACATGAAAAGAAATCTTGCTTGTAGAAAGACTCAGAGCCTGGGATTTAACTCCATTTCTGCATGGAAACACACAGCAGAGTTCTCATCCATTGATCACACTCTGCTTTAGAGCAAGAAGCACGCTCTTGCTTTCCAGAGTCTCTAAGACAGCAGGAAACGTGAGTGTGATGAGAACAAAAGAATGGTGTTTCCTACACATATGGACCATATCTAGTTCAATTCTGCTTCTGAAACTGAAACAAACAACAGGTCCTCTAACATCCAATGCTTGTCTGTTAAGATGAGAAACGTGTGAGCTTCTGGAACGATGTAGTCCATTTAAGCTGTAAAGTAACTGCCCTTACCTGAAACGAAGTCTTGCTTGTAGGAAGACTCAGAGCCTGGGATTTAACTCCATTTCTGAAAGGAAACACACAGCATAGTTCTCATCCATGGATCACACTCTGCTTTAGAGCAAGAAGAACGCTCTTGCTTTCTAGAGTCTCTAATACAGCTGGAAAATTCAGTGTGCTCAATACAAATGAACAGTGTTTCCTACACATACAGACCATATCTAGTTCAACTCTGCTTCTGAAACTGAAACAAACCACATGTCCTCTAACATCCAATGCTTGTCAGTTAAGATGAGAAAAGTTTGAGCTTCATGAACGATGTAGTTCGTTTGAGCTGTAAGTAACTGCCCTTTCTTGAAACGAAGTCTTGCTTGTAGGAAGACTCAGAGCCTGGGATTTAACTCCATTTCTGAAGTGAAACACACAGCACAGTCTCATATATAGGTCCCAGTATGCTTTAGAGCAAGAAGGACGCTCTTGCTTTCTAGATTCTCTAATACAGCAGGAAACGTGAGTGTGCTCAGAACAATTGAACGGTGTTTCCTACACATACGAACCATATCTAGTCCAACTCTGCTGCTGAAACTGATGCAAAGCACTGGTCATCTAACATCCAATGCTTGTCAGTTAAGATGAGAAACGTTTGAGCTTCGTGAACGATGTAGTTCGTTTGAGCTGAAAAGTGACTGCCCTTACATGACACGATGTGGTGATTGTAGGAAGACACAGAGCCTGGGATTTAACTCCATTTCTGAAGTGAAACACACAGCAGAGTTCTCATCCATTGATCACACTCTGCTTTAGAGGAAGAAGCACGCTCTAGCTTTCTAGAGTCTCTAAGAGAGCAGGAAACATGAGTGTACTGGGAACAAAAGAACGGTGTTTCCTACACATACGGACCATATCAATTCCAACTCTGCTCCTGAAACTGAAGCAAACCACAGGTCCTCTAACATCCAATGCTTGGCAGTTAAGATGTGAAACGTGTGAGCTTCGTGAACGATGTAGTTCATTTGAGCTGTAACGTAACTGCCCTTACATGAAACGATGTGGTGATTGTAGGAAGACACAGAGCCTGGGATTTAACTCCATTTCTGAAGTGAAACAGACAGCAGAGTTCTCATCCATTGATCACACTCTGCTTTAGAGCAAGAAGCACGCTCTTGCTTTCCAGAGTCTCTAAGAGAGCAGGAAATGTGAGTGTGAGGAAAACAGAAGAACGGTGTTTCCTACACATACGGACCATATCTATTCCAACTCTGCTTCTGAAACTGATACAAAGCACTGGTCCTCTAACATCCGATGCTTGTCAATTAAGATGAGAAACATGTGAGCTCCCTGAAAGATGTAGTTCGTTTGAGCTGAAATGTGACTGCCCTTACTTGAAACGAAATCTTGCTTGTAGGAAGACACAGAGCCTGGAATTTAACTCCATTTCTGAAGGGAAACACACAGCATAGTTCTCTTCGATGGATCACACTTGGCTTTAGAGCATGAAGCACGCTCTTGCTTTCTAGAGTCTCTAATACAGCAAGAAACTTGAGTGTGCTCAGAACAAAAGAACGGTGTTTCCTACACATAAGGACCATATCTAGTTCAACTCTGCTTCTGAAACTGAAACAAACCACAGGACCTCTAGCATCCAATGCTTGTTTGTTAAGATGAGAAACGTGTGAGCTTCGTGAACGATGTAGTACATTTGAGCTGAATAGTGACTGCCCTTACTTGAAACGATGTGGTGATTGTAGGAAGACACAGAGCCTGGGATTTAACTCCATTTCTGAAGTGAAACACACAGCAGAGTTCTCATATATAGATCACACTCTGCTTTAGAGCAAGAAACACGCTCTTGCTTTCTAGAGTCTCTAAGACAGCAGGAAACATGAGTGTGCTGAGAACAAAAGAACGGTGTTTTATACACATACAGACCATATCCAGTACAACTCTGTCTCTGAAATTGATACAAAGCACAGGTCCTCTAACACTCAATGCTTGTCATTTAAGATGAGAAACGTGTGAGCATCGTGAACAATGTAGTTCGTTTGAGCTGAAAAGTGACTGCCCTTACTTGAAATGAAGTCTTGCTTGTAGGAAGACTCAGAGCCTGGGATTTAACTCCATTTCTGAAGTGAAACACACAGCACAGTTCTCATATATAGATCACACTCTGCTTTACAGCAAGAAGCACGCTGTTGCTCTCTAGATTCTCTAATACAGCAGGAAATGTGAGTGTGCTCAGAACAAATGAAAAGTGTTTCCTACACATACGGACCATATCTAGTCCAACTATGCTGCTGAAACTGATACAAAGCACTGGTCCTCTACATCTAATGCTTGTCAGTTAAGATGAGAAACGTGTGAGCTTCGAAAACGATGTAGTTCGTTTGAGCTGTAATGTAACTGCCCTTACCTGAAACGATGTAGTCATTGTAGGAAGACAAAGAGCCTGGGTTCTAACTCCATTTCTGAAGTGAAACACACAGCACTGTTCTCATTCATTGATCACACGCCGCTTTAGAGCAAGAAGCACGCTCTTGCTTTCCAGAGTCTCTAAGAGAGCAGGAAACGTGAGTGTGATGAGAAAAAAAGAACGGTGTTTCGTACACATACGGACCATATCTATTCCAACTCTGCTTCTGAAACTCATACAAAGCACTGGTCCTCTAACATCCGATGCTTGTCAGTTAAGATGAGAAACGTGTGCACTCCGTGAAAGATGTAGTTCGTTTGAGCTGAAAAGTAACTGCCCTTACTTGAAACGAAGTCTCGCTTGTAGGAAGACACAGAGCCTGGGATTTAACTCCATTTCTGAAGTGAAACACACAGCAGAGTTCTCATCCATTGATCACACTCTGCTTTATAGCAAGAAGCACACTCTTGGTTTCCAGATTCTCTAAGACAGCAGGAAACCTGAGTGTTTTGAGAACAAAAGAATGGTGTTTCCTACACATAAGGACCATATCTATTCCAACTCTGCTTCTGAAACGGAAACAAACCACAGGTCCTCTAACATCCAAAGCTTGTCAGTTTAGATGAGAAACGTGTGAGCTTCGTGAACGATGTAGTTCGTTTAGCTGTAAAGTAACTGCCCTTACCTGAAACGAATTCTTGCTTGTAGGGAGACTCAGAGCCTGGGTTTAACTCCATTTCTGAAGTGAAACACACAGCACAGTTCTCATATATGGATCACACTCTGCTTTAGAGCAAGAAGCACGCTCTTGCTTTCTAGATTCTCTAATACAGCAGGAAAGGTGAGTGTGCTCAGAAAAAATGAACAGTGTTTCCTACACATACAGACAATATCTATTCCAACTCTGCTTCTGAAACTGATACAAAGCACTGTTCCTCTAACATCCGATGCTTCTCTGTTAAGATGAGAAACCTGTGAGCTTCGGGAACGATGTAGTTCGTTTGAGTTGAAAAGTGACTGCCCTTACTTGAAACGAAATCTTGCTTGTAGGAACACACAGAGCCTGGATTTTAACTCCAATTCTGAAGGGAAACACACAGCATAGTTCTCATCCATGGATCACACTCTGCTTTAGAGCAAGAAGCACGCTCTTGCTTTCCAGAGTCTCTAAGACAGCTGGAAACGTGAGTGTGATGAGAACAACAGAACGGTGTTTCCTACACATATGGACCATATCTAGTTCAATTCTGCTTCTGAAACTGAAACAAACCACAGGTCCTCTAAAATCCAATGCTTGTCTGTTAAGATGAGAAACGTGTGAGCTTCTAGAACGATGTAGTCCATTTAAGCTGTAAAGTAACTGCCCTTACCTGAAACGAAGTCTTGCTTGTAGGAAGACTCAGAGCCTGGGATTTTACTCCATTTCTGAAGGGAAACGCACAGCATAGTTCTCATCCATGGATCACACTCTGCTTTAGAGCAAGAAGGATGCTCTTGCTGTCTAGATTCTCTAATACAGCAGGAAACATGAGTGTGCTCAGAACAAATGAACGGTGTTTCCTACACATACGGACCATATCTAGTCCAACTCTGCTGCTGAAACTGATGCAAAGCACTAGTCATCTAACATCCAATGCTTGTCTGTTAAGATGAGAAACGTGTGAGCTTCGTGAACGATGTAGTTCGTTTGAGCTGAAAAGTGACTGCCCTTTCTTGAAACAAAATCTTGCTTGTAGAAAGACTCAGAGCCTGGGATTTAACTCCATTTCTGAAGTGAAACACAAAGCAGAGTTCTCATCCATTGATCACACTCTACTTTAGAGCAAGAAGCACGCTCTTGCTTTCCAGAGTCTCTAAGAGAGTAGGAAACGTGAGTGTGATGAGAACAAAAGAACAGTGTTTCCTACACATACGGACCATATCTATTCCAACTCTGCTTCTGAAACTGATACAAAGCACTGGTCCTCTAACATCCGATGCTTGTCAGTTAAGATGAGAAACGTGTGAGCTTCGAGAACGATGTAGTTCGTTTGAGCTGTAAAGTAACTGCCCTTACCTGAAACGAAGTCTTGCTTGTAGGAAGACTCAGAGCCTGGGATTTAACTCCATTTCTGAAGGGAAACACACAGCATAGTTCTCATCCATGGATCCCACTCTGCTTTAGAGCAAGAAGGACGCTCTTGCTTTCTAGATTCTCTAATACAGCAGGAAACATGAGTGTGCTCAGAATAAATGAACGGTGTTTCCTACACATACAGACCATATCTAGTCCAACTCTGATGCTGAAACTGATGCAATGCACTGGTCCTCTAACATCCGATGCTTGTCTGTTAAGATGAGAAACGTGTGAGCTCCGTGAAAGATGTAGTTCGTTTGAGCTGAAAAGTGACTGCCCTTACTTGAAACGAAATCTTGCTTGTAGGAATACACAGAGCCTGGAATTTAACTCCATTTCTGAAGGGAAACACACAGCATAGTTCTCTTCGATGGATCACACTCGGCTTTAGAGCATGAAGCACGCTCTTGCTTTCTAGAGTCTCTAATACAGCAAGAAACTTGAGTGTGCTCAGAACAAAAGAACGGTGTTTCCTACACATACAGACCATATCTAGTTCATCTCTGCTTCTGAAACTGAAACAAACCACAGGACCTCTAGCATCCAATGCTTGTTTGTTAAGATGAGAAACGTGTGAGCTTCGTGAACGATGTAGTTCATTTGAGCTGAATAGTGACTGCCCTTACATGAAAAGAAATCTTGCTTGTAGAAAGACTCAGAGCCTGGGATTTAACTCCATTTCTGCATGGAAACACACAGCAGAGTTCTCATCCATTGATCACACTCTGCTTTAGAGCAAGAAGCACGCTCTTGCTTTCCAGAGTCTCTAAGACAGCAGGAAACGTGAGTGTGATGAGAACAAAAGAATGGTGTTTCCTACACATATGGACCATATCTAGTTCAATTCTGCTTCTGAAACTGAAACAAACAACAGGTACTCTAACATCCAATGCTTGTCTGTTAAGATGAGAAACGTGTGAGCTTCTGGAACGATGTAGTCCATTTAAGCTGTAAAGTAACTGCCCTTACCTGAAACGAAGTCTTGCTTGTAGGAAGACTCAGAGCCTGGGATTTAACTCCATTTCTGAAAGGAAACACACAGCATAGTTCTCATCCATGGATCACACTCTGCTTTAGAGCAAGAAGAACGCTCTTGCTTTCTAGAGTCTCTAATACAGCTGGAAAATTGAGTGTGCTCAATACAAATGAACAGTGTTTCCTACACATACAGACCATATCTAGTTCAACTCTGCTTCTGAAACTGAAACAAACCACATGTCCTCTAACATCCAATGCTTGTCAGTTAAGATGAGAAAAGTTTGAGCTTCGTGAACGATGTAGTTCGTTTGAGCTGTAAGTAACTGCCCTTTCTTGAAACGAAGTCTTGCTTGTAGGAAGACTCAGAGCCTGGGATTTAACTCCATTTCTGAAGTGAAACACACAGCACAGTCTCATATATAGGTCCCAGTATGCTTTAGAGCAAGAAGGACGCTCTTGCTTTCTAGATTCTCTAATACAGCAGGAAACGTGAGTGTGCTCAGAACAATTGAACGGTGTTTCCTACACATACGAACCATATCTAGTCCAACTCTGCTGCTGAAACTGATGCAAAGCACTGGTCATCTAACATCCAATGCTTGTCAGTTAAGATGAGAAACGTTTGAGCTTCGTGAACGATGTAGTTCGTTTGAGCTGAAAAGTGACTGCCCTTACATGACACGATGTGGTGATTGTAGGAAGACACAGAGCCTGGGATTTAACTCCATTTCTGAAGTGAAACACACAGCAGAGTTCTCATCCATTGATCACACTCTGCTTTAGAGGAAGAAGCACGCTCTAGCTTTCTAGAGTCTCTAAGAGAGCAGGAAACATGAGTGTACTGGGAACAAAAGAACGGTGTTTCCTACACATACGGACCATATCAATTCCAACTCTGCTCCTGAAACTGAAGCAAACCACAGGTCCTCTAACATCCAATGCTTGGCAGTTAAGATGTGAAACGTGTGAGCTTCGTGAACGATGTAGTTCATTTGAGCTGTAACGTAACTGCCCTTACATGAAACGATGTGGTGATTGTAGGAAGACACAGAGCCTGGGATTTAACTCCATTTCTGAAGTGAAACAGACAGCAGAGTTCTCATCCATTGATCACACTCTGCTTTAGAGCAAGAAGCACGCTCTTGCTTTCCAGAGTCTCTAAGAGAGCAGGAAATGTGAGTGTGAGGAAAACAGAAGAACGGTGTTTCCTACACATACGGACCATATCTATTCCAACTCTGCTTCTGAAACTGATACAAAGCACTGGTCCTCTAACATCCGATGCTTGTCAATTAAGATGAGAAACGTGTGAGCTCCCTGAAAGATGTAGTTCGTTTGAGCTGAAATGTGACTGCCCTTACTTGAAACGAAATCTTGCTTGTAGGAAGACACAGAGCCTGGAATTTAACTCCATTTCTGAAGGGAAACACACAGCATAGTTCTCTTCGATGGATCACACTTGGCTTTAGAGCATGAAGCACGCTCTTGCTTTCTAGAGTCTCTAATACAGCAAGAAACTTGAGTGTGCTCAGAACAAAAGAACGGTGTTTCCTACACATAAGGACCATATCTAGTTCAACTCTGCTTCTGAAACTGAAACAAACCACAGGACCTCTAGCATCCAATGCTTGTTTGTTAAGATGAGAAACGTGTGAGCTTCGTGAACGATGTAGTACATTTGAGCTGAATAGTGACTGCCCTTACTTGAAACGATGTGGTGATTGTAGGAAGACACAGAGCCTGGGATTTAACTCCATTTCTGAAGTGAAACACACAGCAGAGTTCTCATATATAGATCACACTCTGCTTTAGAGCAAGAAACACGCTCTTGCTTTCTAGAGTCTCTAAGACAGCAGGAAACATGAGTGTGCTGAGAACAAAAGAACGGTGTTTTATACACATACAGACCATATCCAGTACAACTCTGTCTCTGAAATTGATACAAAGCACAGGTCCTCTAACACTCAATGCTTGTCATTTAAGATGAGAAACGTGTGAGCATCGTGAACAATGTAGTTCGTTTGAGCTGAAAAGTGACTGCCCTTACTTGAAATGAAGTCTTGCTTGTAGGAAGACTCAGAGCCTGGGATTTAACTCCATTTCTGAAGTGAAACACACAGCACAGTTCTCATATATAGATCACACTCTGCTTTACAGCAAGAAGCACGCTGTTGCTCTCTAGATTCTCTAATACAGCAGGAAATGTGAGTGTGCTCAGAACAAATGAAAAGTGTTTCCTACACATACGGACCATATCTAGTCCAACTATGCTGCTGAAACTGATACAAAGCACTGGTCCTCTACATCTAATGCTTGTCAGTTAAGATGAGAAACGTGTGAGCTTCGAAAACGATGTAGTTCGTTTGAGCTGTAATGTAACTGCCCTTACCTGAAACGATGTAGTCATTGTAGGAAGACAAAGAGCCTGGGTTTTAACTCCATTTCTGAAGTGAAACACACAGCAGAGTTCTCATTCATTGATCACACGCCGCTTTAGAGCAAGAAGCACGCTCTTGCTTTCCAGAGTCTCTAAGAGAGCAGGAAACGTGAGTGTGATGAGAAAAAAAGAACGGTGTTTCGTACACATACGGACCATATCTATTCCAACTCTGCTTCTGAAACTGATACAAAGCACTGGTCCTCTAACATCCGATGCTTGTCAGTTAAGATGAGAAACGTGTGCGCTCCGTGAAAGATGTAGTTCGTTTGAGCTGAAAAGTAACTGCCCTTACCTGAAACGAAGTCTTGCTTGTAGGAAGACACAGAGCCTGGGATTTAACTCCATTTCTGAAGTGAAACACACAGCAGAGTTCTCATCCATTGATCACACTCTGCTTTATAGCAAGAAGCACACTCTTGGTTTCCAGATTCTCTAAGACAGCAGGAAACCTGAGTGTTTTGAGAACAAAAGAATGGTGTTTCCTACACATAAGGACCATATCTATTCCAACTCTGCTTCTGAAACGGAAACAAACCACAGGTCCTCTAACATCCAAAGCTTGTCAGTTTAGATGAGAAACGTGTGAGCTTCGTGAACGATGTAGTTCGTTTAGCTGTAAAGTAACTGCCCTAACCTGAAACGAATTCTTGCTTGTAGGGAGACTCAGAGCCTGGGTTTAACTCCATTTCTGAAGTGAAACACACAGCACAGTTCTCATATATGGATCACACTCTGCTTTAGAGCAAGAAGCACGCTCTTGCTTTCTAGATTCTCTAATACAGCAGGAAAGGTGAGTGTGCTCAGAAAAAATGAACAGTGTTTCCTACACATACAGACAATATCTATTCCAACTCTGCTTCTGAAACTGATACAAAGCACTGTTCCTCTAACATCCGATGCTTCTCTGTTAAGATGAGAAACCTGTGAGCTTCGGGAACGATGTAGTTCGTTTGAGTTGAAAAGTGACTGCCCTTACTTGAAACGAAATCTTGCTTGTAGGAACACACAGAGCCTGGATTTTAACTCCAATTCTGAAGGGAAACACACAGCATAGTTCTCATCCATGGATCACACTCTGCTTTAGAGCAAGAAGCATGCTCTTGCTTTCTAGAGTCTCTAATACAGCAGGAACCTTGAGTGTGCTCAGAACAAAAGAACGGTGATTCTTACACATACAGACCATATCTAGTTCAACTCTGCTTCTGAAACTGAAACAAACCACAGGTCCTCTAACATCCAATGCTTGTCAGTTAAGAGGAGAAACGTGTGAGCTTTGTGAATGATGTAGTTCATTTAGCTGTAAAGTAACTGCCCTTACCTGAAACGAAGTCTTGCTTGTACGGAGACTTAGAGCCTGGGGTTTCACTCCATTTCTGAGGTGAAACACACAGCAGAGTTCTCATATATATATCACACTCTGCTTTAGAGCAAGCAGCACGCTCTTGCTTTCTAGAGTCTCGAAGACAGCAGGAAACATGAGTGTGCTGAGAACAAAAGATCGGTGTTTCCTACACATACGGGCCATATCTAGTCCAACTCTGCTTCAGAAAGTGAAACAAAGCACAAGTCTTCTAACATCCAATGCTTGTCCTTTAAGATGAGAAACTTCTGAGCTTCGTGAACAATGTAGTTCGTTTGAGCTGTAAAGTAACTGCCCTTAACTGAAACGAAGTCTTGCTTGTAGGAAGACTCAGAGCCTGGGATTTAACTCCATTTCTGAAGGGAAACACACAGCAGAGTTCTCATCCATAGATCACACTCTGCTTTAGAGCAAGAAGCACGCTCTTGCTTTCTAGAGTCTCTATTAAAGCTGGAAACATGAGTGTGCTCAGAACAAAAGAACGGTGTTTCCTACATATACGGACCATATCTAGTCCAATTCTGCTTCTGAAACTGAAACAAACCCCAGGTCCTCTAACATCCAATGCTTGTCTGTCAAGATGAGACACATGTGAGCTTTGTGAACGATGTAGTTCGTTTGAGCTGTAAAGTAACTGCCCTTCCCTGAAACGAAGTCTTGCTTGTAGGAAGACTCAGAGCCTGGGATTTAACTCCCTTTCTGAAGGGAAACACACAGCATAGTTCTCATCCATGGATCACACTCTGCTTTAGAGCAAGAAGAACGCTCTTGCTTTCTAGAGTCCCTATTACAGCTGGAACCTGAGTGTGCTCAGAACAAAAGAACGGTGTTTCCTACACATACGCACCATATCTAGTCCAATTCTGCTTCTGAAACTGAAACAAACCACAGGTCCTCTATATCCAATGCTTGTCTGTCAAGATGAGAAACATGTGAGCTTTGTGAACGATGTAGTTCATTTGAGCTGTAAAGTAACTGCCCTTACGTGAAATGAAGACTTTGTTGTAGGAAGACACAAAGCCTGGGATTTAACTCCATTTCTGAAGGGAAACACCCAGCACAGTTCTCTTCCATGAATCACACTCTGCTTTAGAGCAAGAAGCACGCTCTTCCTTTCTAGAGTCTCTAATACAGCAGGAAACGTGATTGTGCTCAGAACAAAAGAACTGCGTATCCTACACATACTGACCATATCTAGTTGAACTCTTCTTCTGAAACTGACATAAAGCACAGGTCCTCTAACATCCAATGCTTGTCATTTAAGATGAGAAACGTGTGAGCATCATGAAAGGTAGTTCTTTTGAGCTGAAAAGTGACTGCCATTACCTGAAACGAAGTCTTGCTTGTAGGAAGACTCAGAGCCTGGGATTTAACTCCATTTCTGAAGTGAAACACACAGCAGAGTTCTCATCCTTAGATCACACTCTGCTTTAGAGCAAGAAGCACGCTCTTGCTTTCCAGAGTCTCTAATAAAGCAGGATATTTGAGTGTACTCACAACAAAAGAACTGTGTTTCCTACACATATGGACCATATCTAGTTCAACTCTTCTTCTGAAGCTGATATAAAGCACTGTTCCTGTAACATCCAATGCTTTTCAATTAAGACCGAGAAACGTGTGAGCTTTGTGTATTATGTAGTTCTTTTGAGATGTAAAGTAACTGCCCTTACCTGAAATGATATCTTGCTTGTAAGAAGACTCAGACCCTGGGATTTAACTCCATTTCTGAAGTGGAACACACAGCAGAGTTCTCATCCATTGATCACACTCTGCTTTAGTGCAAGAAGCACGCTCTTGCTTTCTAGATTCTCTAAGACAGCAGGAAACATGAGTGTGCTGAGAACAAAAGAACGGTGTTTCCTACACATACGGGCCATATCTAGCCCAACTCTGCTTCAGAAAGTGAAACAAAGCACAAGTCCTCTAACATCCAATGCTTGTCCTTTAAGATGAGAAACTTCTGACATTCGTGAACAATGTAGTTCGTATGAGCTGTAAAGTAACTGCCCTTAACTGAAACGAAGTCTTGCTTGTAGGAAGACTCAGAGCCTGGGATTTAACTCCATTTCTGAAGTGAAACACACAGCAGAGTTCTCATCCATAGATCACACTCTGCTTTAGAGCAAGAAGCACGCTCTTGCTTTCTAGAGTCTCTAAGACAGCAAGAAAAGTGAGTGTGCTGAGAACAAAAGAACAGTGTTTCCTACACATACGGACCATATCTAATCCAACTCTGCTTCTGAAACTGATACAAAGCACCTGTCCTCTAACATGCAATGCTTGGCAGTTAAGATGAGAAACGTGTTAGCTTCGTGAACGATGTAGTTTGTTTGAACTGAAAAGTGACTACCATTACCTGAAACGAAGTCTTGCTTGTAGGAAGAATCAGAGCCTGGGATTTAACTCCATTTCTGAAGTGAAACACACAGCAGAGTTCTCATCCATAGATCACACTCTGATTTAGAGCAAGATGCACGCTCTAGCTTTCTAGAGTCTCTAAGACAGCATGAAACATGAGTGTGATGAGACCAAAAGAAAGGTGTTTCCTACACATACAGACCATATCTAGTTCATCTCTGCTTCTGAAACTGAAACAAACCAGAGGTCCTCTAACAACCAATGCTTTTCATTTTAGATGAGAAATGCGTGAGCTTCGTGAACGATGTAGTTTGTTTGAGCTGTAAAGTAACTGCCCTTACCTGAAAAGAAGTCTTGCTTGTAGGAAGACTCAGAGCCTGGGATTTAACTCCATTTCTGAAGTGAAACACACAGCATAGTTCTCATCCATTGATCACACTCTGCTTTAGAGCAAGAAGCACGCTCTTGCTTTCTAGAGTCTCTAAGAAGGCAGGAAACTTGAGTGTGATCAGAACAAAAGAACGGTGTTTCCTACACATAGGGACCATATCTAGTTCAACTCTGCTTCGGAAACTGAAAGAAACCACAGTTCCTCTAACATCCAATGCTTGTCAGTTAAGATGAGACACGTGTGAGCTTTCTGAATGATGTAGTTCGTTTGAGCTGAAAAGTGACTCCCCTTACCTGAAACGAAGTTTTTCTTGTAGGAAGACTCAGAGCCAGGGATTTAACTCCATTTTTGAAGTGAAACACACAGCAGAGTTCTCATCCATAGATCACACTCTGCTTTAGAGCAAGAAGCACGCTTTTGCTTTCTAGAATCTCTAAGACAACAGGAAACGTGAGTGTGCTGAGAACAAAAGAACGGTGTTTCCTACACATACGGGCCATATCTAGTCCAACTCTGATTCTGAAAGTGAAACAAACCACATGTCCTCTAACATCCAATGATTGTCCGTTAAGATGAGAAACTTGTGAGCTTCGTGAACAATGTAGTTCGTTTGAGCTGTAAAGTAACTGCCCTTCCCTGAAACGAAGTCTTGCTTGTAGGAAGACTCAGAGCCTGGGATTTAACTCCCTTTCTGAAGGGAAACACACAGCATAGTTCTCATCCATGGATCACACTCTGCTTTAGAGCAAGAAGCACGCTCTTGCTTTCTAGAGTCTCTAATACAGCTGGAAACCTGAGTGTGCTCAGAACAAAAGAACGGTGTTTCCTACACATACACACCATATCTAGTCCAATTCTGCTTCTGAAACTGAAACAAACCACAGGTCCTCTATATCCAATGCTTGTCTGTCAAGATGAGAAACATGTGAGCTTTGTGAACGATGTAGTTCATTTGAGCTGTAAAGTAACTGCCCTTACGTGAAATGAAGACTTTGTTGTAGGAAGACACAAAGCCTGGGATTTAACTCCATTTCTGAAGGGAAACACCCAGCACAGTTCTCTTCCATGAATCACACTCTGCTTTAGAGCAAGAAGCACGCTCTTCCTTTCTAGAGTCTCTAATACAGCAGGAAACGTGATTGTGCTCAGAACAAAAGAACTGTGTATCCTACACATACTGACCATATCTAGTTGAACTCTTCTTCTGAAACTGACATAAAGCACAGGTCCTCTAACATCCAATGCTTGTCATTTAAGATGAGAAACGTGTGAGCATCATGAAAGGTAGTTCTTTTGAGCTGAAAAGTGACTGCCATTACCTGAAACGAAGTCTTGCTTGTAGGAAGACTCAGAGCCTGGGATTTAACTCCATTTCTGAAGTGAAACACACAGCAGAGTTCTCATCCTTAGATCACACTCTGCTTTAGAGCAAGAAGCACGCTCTTGCTTTCCAGAGTCTCTAATAAAGCAGGATATTTGAGTGTACTCACAACAAAAGAACTGTGTTTCCTACACATATGGACCATATCTAGTTCAACTCTTCTTCTGAAGCTGATATAAAGCACTGTTCCTGTAACATCCAATGCTTTTCAATTAAGACCGAGAAACGTGTGAGCTTTGTGTATTATGTAGTTCTTTTGAGATGTAAAGTAACTGCCCTTACCTGAAATGATATCTTGCTTGTAAGAAGACTCAGACCCTGGGATTTAACTCCATTTCTGAAGTGGAACACACAGCAGAGTTCTCATCCATTGATCACACTCTGCTTTAGTGCAAGAAGCACGCTCTTGCTTTCTAGATTCTCTAAGACAGCAGGAAACATGAGTGTGCTGAGAACAAAAGAACGGTGTTTCCTACACATACGGGCCATATCTAGCCCAACTCTGCTTCAGAAAGTGAAACAAAGCACAAGTCCTCTAACATCCAATGCTTGTCCTTTAAGATGAGAAACTTCTGACATTCGTGAACAATGTAGTTCGTATGAGCTGTAAAGTAACTGCCCTTAACTGAAACGAAGTCTTGCTTGTAGGAAGACTCAGAGCCTGGGATTTAACTCCATTTCAGAAGTGAAACACACAGCAGAGTTCTCATCCATAGATCACACTCTGCTTTAGAGCAAGAAGCACGCTCTTGCTTTCTAGAGTCTCTAAGACAGCAAGAAAAGTGAGTGTGCTGAGAACAAAAGAACAGTGTTTCCTACACATACGGACCATATCTAATCCAACTCTGCTTCTGAAACTGATACAAAGCACCTGTCCTCTAACATGCAATGCTTGGCAGTTAAGATGAGAAACGTGTTAGCTTCGTGAACGATGTAGTTTGTTTGAACTGAAAAGTGACTACCCTTACCTGAAACGAAGTCTTGCTTGTAGGAAGAATCAGAGCCTGGGATTTAACTCCATTTCTGAAGTGAAACACACAGCAGAGTTCTCATCCATAGATCACACTCTGATTTAGAGCAAGAAGCACGCTCTAGCTTTCTAGAGTCTCTAAGACAGCATGAAACATGAGTGTGATGAGAACAAAAGAAAGGTGTTTCCTACACATACAGACCATATCTAGTTCATCTCTGCTTCTGAAACTGAAACAAACCAGAGGTCCTCTAACAACCAATGCTTTTCAGTTTAGATGAGAAATGCGTGAGCTTCGTGAACGATGTAGTTTGTTTGAGCTGTAAAGTAACTGCCCTTACCTGAAAAGAAGTCTTGCTTGTAGGAAGACTCAGAGCCTGGGATTTAACTCCATTTCTGAAGTGAAACACACAGCATAGTTCTCATCCACTGATCACACTCTGCTTTAGAGCAAGAAGCACGCTCTTGCTTTCTAGAGTCTCTAAGAAGGCAGGAAACTTGAGTGTGATCAGAACAAAAGAACGGTGTTTCCTACACATAGGGACCATATCTAGTTCAACTCTGCTTCTGAAACTGAAAGAAACCACAGTTCCTCTAACATCCAATGCTTGTCAGTTAAGATGAGACACGTGTGAGCATTCTGAATGATGTAGTTCGTTTGAGCTGAAAAGTGACTCCCCTTACCTGAAACGAAGTTTTTCTTGTAGGAAGACTCAGAGCCAGGGATTTAACTCCATTTTTGAAGTGAAACACACAGCAGAGTTCTCATCCATAGATCACACTCTGTTTTAGAGCAAGAAGCACGCTTTTGCTTTCTAGAATCTCTAAGACAGCAGGAAACGTGAGTGTGCTGAGAACAAAAGAACAGATTTTCCTACATATATGGACCATATCTAGTCCAACTCTGCTTCTGAAACTGGAACAAAGCACTGATCCTCTAACATGCAATGCTTGGCAGTTAAGATGAGAAATTATTTAGCTTCGTGAACGATGTAGTTTGTTTGAGCTGAAAAGTGACTGCCCTTACGTGAAATGAAGACTTTTTTGTAGGAAGACACAAAGCCTGGGATTTAACTCCATTTCTAAGGGAAACACCCAGCACAGTTCTCTTCCATGAATCACACTCTGCTTTAAAGCAAGAAGCACGCTCTTCCTTTCTAGAGTCTCTAATACAGCAGGAAACTTGATTGTGCTCAGAACAAAAGAACTGTGTTTCCTACACATACTGACCATATCTAGTTCAACTCTTCTTCTGAAACTGACACAAAGCACAGGTCCTCTAACATCCAATGCTTGACATTTAACATGAGAAACGTGTGAGCATCATGAAAGATGTAGTTCTTTTGAGCTGAAAAGTGACTGCCATTAACTGAAACGAAGTCTTGCTTATAGGAAGACTCAGAGCCTGGGATTTAACTCCATTTCTGAAGTGAAACACACAACAGAGTTCTCATCCTTAGATCACACTCTGCTTTACAGCAAGAAGCACGCTCTTGCTTTCCAGAGTCTCTAATACAGCAGGATACTTGAGTGTGTTCAGAACAAAAGAACTGTGTTTCCTACACATATGGACCATATCTAGTTCAACTCTTCTTCTGAAGCTGATATAGAGCACTGTTCCTGTAACATCCAATCCTTTTCAATTAAGACCGAGAAACGTGTGAGCTTCGTGTATAATGTAGTTCTTTTGAGATGTAAAGTAACTGCCCTTACCTGAAACGATATCTTGCTTGTAAGAAGACTCAAAGCCTGGGATTTAACTCCATTTCTGAAGTGGAACACACTGCAGAGTTCTCATCCATTGATCACAGTCTGCTTTAGAGCAAGAAGCACGCTCTTTCTTTCTAGAGTCTCTAAGACAGCAGGAAACATGAGTGTGCTGAGAACAAAAGAACGGTGTTTCCTACACATACGGGCCATATCTAGTCCAACTCTGATTCTGAAAGTGAAACAAACCACATGTCCTCTAACATCCAATGATTGTCCGTTAAGATGAGAAACTTGTGAGCTTCGTGAACAATGTAGTTCGTTTGAGCTGTAAAGTAACTGCCCTTAACTGAAACGAAGTCTTGCTTGTAGGAAGACTCAGAGCCTGGGATTTAACTCCATTTCTGAAGGGAAACACACAGCATAGTTCTCATAAATGGATCACACTCTGCTTTAGATCAAGAAGCACGCTCTTGCTTTCTAGAGTCTCTAATAAAGCTGGAAACCTGAGTGTGCTCCGAACAAAAGAACGGTGTTTCCTACATATACGGACCATATCTAGTCCAATTCTGCTTCTGAAACTGAAACAAACCCCAGGACCTCTAACATCCAATGCTATTCTGTCAAGATGAGAAACATGTGAGGTTTGTGAACGATGTAGTTCTTTTGAGAGGTAAAGTAACTGCCCTTACCTGAAACGATATCTTGCTTGTAAGAAGACTCAGAGCCTGGGATTTAACTCCATTTCTGAAATGGAACACACAGCAGAGTTCTCATCCATTGATCACACTCTGCTTTAGAGCAAGAAGCACGCTCTTGCTTTCTAGAGTCTCTAAGACAGCAGGAAACATGAGTGTGCTGAGAACAAAAGAACGGTGTTTCCTACACATACGGGCCATATCTAGTGCAACTCTGCTTCTGAAAGTGAAACAAACCACAGGTCCTCTAACATGCAATGCTTGGCAGTTAAGATGAGAAACGTGTTAGCTTCGTGAACGATGTAGTTTGTTTGAACTGAAAAGTAACTGCCCTTTCCTGAAGCGAAGTCTTGCTTGTAGGAAGACTCAGAGCCTGGGATTTAACTCCATTTCTGAAGGGAAACACACAGCATAGTTCTCATAAATGGATCACACTCTGCTTTAGATCAAGAAGCACGCTCTTGCTTTCTAGAGTCTCTAATAAAGCTGGAAACCTGAGTGTGCTCCGAACAAAAGAACGGTGTTTCCTACATATACGGACCATATCTAGTCCAATTCTGCTTCTGAAACTGAAACAAACCCCAGGACCTCTAACATCCAATGCTATTCTGTCAAGATGAGAAACATGTGAGGTTTGTGAACGATGTAGTTCTTTTGAGAGGTAAAGTAACTGCCCTTACCTGAAACGATATCTTGCTTGTAAGAAGACTCAGAGCCTGGGATTTAACTCCATTTCTGAAATGGAACACACAGCAGAGTTCTCATCCATTGATCACACTCTGCTTTAGAGCAAGAAGCACGCTCTTGCTTTCTAGAGTCTCTAAGACAGCAGGAAACATGAGTGTGCTGAGAACAAAAGAACGGTGTTTCCTACACATACGGGCCATATCTAGTGCAACTCTGCTTCTGAAAGTGAAACAAACCACAGGTCCTCTAACATGCAATGCTTGGCAGTTAAGATGAGAAACGTGTTAGCTTCGTGAACGATGTAGTTTGTTTGAACTGAAAAGTAACTGCCCTTTCCTGAAGCGAAGTCTTGCTTGTAGGAAGACTCAGAGCCTGGGTGTTAACACCATTTCTGAAGTGAAACACACAGCAGATTTCTCATCCTTAGATCACACTCTGCTTTAGAGCAAGAAGCACGTTCTTGCTTTCCAGAGTCTCTAATACAGCAGGATACTTGAGTGTGCTCAGAACAAAAGAACTGTGTTTCCTACACATATGGACCATATCTAGTTCAACTCTTCTTCTGATGCTGATATAAAGCACTGTTCCTGTAACATCCAATGCTTTTCAATTAAGACCGAGAAACGTGTGATCTTCGTGTATAATGTAGTTCTTTTGAGATGTAAAGTAACTGCCCTTACCTGAAACGATATCTTGCTTGTAAGAAGACTCAAAGCCTGGGATTTAACTCCATTTCTGAAGTGGAACACACTGCAGAGTTCTCATCCATTGATCACACTCTGCTTTAGAGCAAGAAGCACGCTCTTGCTTTCTAGAGTCTCTAAGACAGCAGGAAAAGTGAGTGTGCTGAGAACAAAAGAACAGTGTTTCCTACACATACAGACCATATCTAGTCAAACTCTGCTTCTGAAACTGATACAAAGCACTGGTCCTCTAACATGCAATGCTTGGCAGTTAAGATGAGAAACGTGTTAGCTTCGTGAACGATGTAGTTTGTTTGAGCTGAAAAGTGACTGCCCTTACCTGAAACGAAGTCTTGCTTGTAGGAAGACTCAGAGCCTGGGATTTAACTCCATTTCTGAAGTGAAACACACAGCAGAGTTCTCATCCTTAGATCACACTCTGCTTTCGAGCAAGAAGCACGCTCTTGCTTTCCAGAGTCTCTAATACAGCAGGATACTTGAGTGTGCTCAGAACAAAAGAACTGTGTTTCCTACACATATGCACCATATCTAGTTCAACTCTTCTTCCTAAGCTGATATAAAGCACTGTTCCTGTAACATCCAATGCTTTTCAATTAAGACCGAGAAACGTGTGAGCTTCGTGTATAATGTAGTTCTTTTGAGATGTAAAGTAACTGCCCTTACCTGAAACGATATCTTGCTTGTAAGAAGACTCAAAGCCTGGGATTTAACTCCATTTCTGAAGTGGAACACACTGCAGAGTTCTCATCCATTGATCACACTCTGCTTTAGAGCAAGAAGCACGCTCTTGCTTTCTAGAGTCTCTAAGACAGCAGGAAACATGAGTGTGCTGAGAACAAAAGAACGGTGTTTCCTACACATACGGGCCATATCTAGTCCAACTCTGATTCTGAAAGTGAAACAAACCACATGTCCTCTAACATCCAATGATTGTCCGTTAAGATGAGAAACTTGTGAGCTTCGTGAACAATGTAGTTCGTTTGAGCTGTAAAGTAACTGCCCTGAACTGAAACGAAGTCTTGCTTGTAGGAAGACTCAGAGCCTGGGATTTAACTCCATTTCTGAAGGGAAACACACAGCATAGTTCTCATCCATGGATCACACTCTGCTTTAGAGCAAGAAGCACGCTCTTGCTTTCTAGAGTCTCTAACAAAGCTGGAAACCTGAGTGTGCTCAGAACAAAAGAACGGTGTTTCCTACATATACGGACCATATCTAGTCCAATTCTGCTTCTGAAACTGAAACAAACCCCAGGTCCTCTAACATCCAATGCTTGTCTGTCAAGATGAGAAACATGTGAGGTTTGTGAACGATGTAGTTCGTTTGAGCAGTAAAGTAACTGCCCTTCCCTGAAACGAAGTCTTGCTTGTAGGAAGACTCAGAGCCTGGGATTTAACTCCCTTTCTGAAGGGAAACACACAGCATAGTTCTCATCCATGGATCACACTCTGCTTTAGAGCAAGAAGCACGCTCTTGCTTTCTAGAGTCTCTAATACAGCTGGAAACCTGAGTGTGCTCAGAACAAAAGAACGGTGTTTCCTACCCATACGCACCATATCTAGTCCAATTCTGCTTCTGAAACTGAAACAAACCACAGGTCCTCTAACATCCAATGCTTGTCTGTCAAGATGAGAAACATGTGAGCTTTGTGAACGATGTAGTTCATTTGAGCTGTAAAGTAACTGCCCTTACCAGAAACAAAGTCTTGCTTGTAGGAAGACTCAGAGCCTGGGATTTAACTCCATTTCTGAAGTGAAACACACAGCAGAGTTCCCATCCATAGGACACACTCTGCTTTAGAGCAAGAAGCACGCTCTTGCTTTCTAGAGTCTCTAAGACAGCAGGAAACATGAGTGTGCTGAGAACAAAAGAACAGTTTTTCCTACATATACGGACCATATCTAGTCCAACTCTGCTTCTGAAACTGAAACAATGCACTGGTCCTCTAACATGCAATGCTTGGCAGTTAAGATGAGAAACGATTTAGCTTCGTGAACGATGTAGTTTGTTTGAGCTGAAAAGTGACTGCCCTTACTTGAAATGAAGACTTTTTTGTAGGAAGACACAAAGCCTGGGATTTAACTCCATTTCTGAAGGGAAACACCCAGCACAGTTCTCTTCCATGAATCACACTCTGCTTTAGAGCAAGAAGCACGCTCTTCCTTTCTAGAGTCTCTAATACAGCAGGAAACCTGATTGTGCTCAGAACAAAAGAACTGTGTTTCCTACACATACTGACCATATCTAGTTCAACTCTTCTTCTGAAACTGACACAAAGCACAGGTCCTCTAACATCCAATGCTTGTCATTTAAGATGAGAAACGTGTGAGCATCATGAAAGGTAGTTCTTTTGAGCTGAAAAGTGACTGCCATTACCTGAAACGAAGTCTTGCTTGTAGGAAGACTCAGAGCCTGGGATTTAACTCCATTTCTGAAGTGGAACACACAGCAGAGTTCTCATCCATTGATCACACTCTGCTTTAGAGCAAGAAGCACGCTCTTGCTTTCTAGAGTCTCTAAGACAGCAGGAAACATGAGTGTGCTGAGAACAAAAGAACGGTGTTTCCTACACATACGGGCCATATCTAGTCCAACTCTGCTTCTGAAAGTGAAACAAACCACAGGTCCTCTAACATGCAATGCTTGGCAGTTAAGATGAGAAACATGTTAGCTTCGTGAACGATGTAGATTGTTTGAGCTGAAAAGTAACTGCCCTTACCTGAAGCGAAGTCTTGCTTGTAGGAAGACTCAGAGCCTGGGAGTTAACACCATTTCTGAAGTGAAACACACAGCAGATTTCTCATACTTAGATCACACTCTGCTTTAGAGCAAGAAGCACGTTCTTGCTTTCCAGAGTCTCTAATACAGCAGGATACTTGAGTGTGCTCAGAACAAAAGAACTGTGTTTCCTACACATATGGACCATATCTAGTTCAACTCTTCTTCTGATGCTGATATAAAGCACTGTTCCTGTAACATCCAATGCTTTTCAATTAAGACCGAGAAACGTGTGATCTTCGTGTATAATGTAGTTCTTTTGAGATGTAAAGTAACTGCCCTTACCTGAAACGATATATTGCTTGTAAGAAGACTCAAAGCCTGGGATTTAACTCCATTTCTGAAGTGGAACACACTGCAGAGTTCTCATCCATTGATCACACTCTGCTTTAGTGCAAGAAGCACGCTCTTGCTTTCTAGATTCTCTAAGACAGCAGGAAACATGAGTGTGCTGAGAACAAAAGAACGGTGTTTCCTACACATACGGGCCATATCTAGCCCAACTCTGCTTCAGAAAGTGAAACAAAGCACAAGTCCTCTAACATCCAATGCTTGTCCTTTAAGATGAGAAACTTCTGACATTCGTGAACAATGTAGTTCGTATGAGCTGTAAAGTAACTGCCCTTAACTGAAACGAAGTCTTGCTTGTAGGAAGACTCAGAGCCTGGGATTTAACTCCATTTCTGAATTGAAACACACAGCAGAGTTCTCATCCATAGATCACACTCTGCTTTAGAGCAAGAAGCACGCTCTAGCTTTCTAGAGTCTCTAAGACAGCATGAAACATGAGTGTGATGAGAACAAAAGAAAGGTGTTTCCTACACATACAGACCATATCTAGTTCATCTCTGCTTCTGAAACTGAAACAAACCAGAGGTCCTCTAACAACCAATGCTTTTCAGTTTAGATGAGAAATGCGTGAGCTTCGTGAACGATGTAGTTTGTTTGAGCTGTAAAGTAACTGCCCTTACCTGAAAAGAAGTCTTGCTTGTAGGAAGACTCAGAGCCTGGGATTTAACTCCATTTCTGAAGTGAAACACACAGCATAGTTCTCATCCACTGATCACACTCTGCTTTAGAGCAAGAAGCACGCTCTTGCTTTCTAGAGTCTCTAAGAAGGCAGGAAACTTGAGTGTGATCAGAACAAAAGAACGGTGTTTCCTACACATAGGGACCATATCTAGTTCAACTCTGCTTCTGAAACTGAAAGAAACCACAGTTCCTCTAACATCCAATGCTTGTCAGTTAAGATGAGACACGTGTGAGCTTTCTGAATGATGTAGTTCGTTTGAGCTGAAAAGTGACTCCCCTTACCTGAAACGAAGTTTTTCTTGTAGGAAGACTCAGAGCCAGGGATTTAACTCCATTTTTGAAGTGAAACACACAGCAGAGTTCTCATCCATAGATCACACTCTGTTTTAGAGCAAGAAGCACGCTTTTGCTTTCTAGAATCTCTAAGACAGCAGGAAACGTGAGTGTGCTGAGAACAAAAGAACAGATTTTCCTACATATATGGACCATATCTAGTCCAACTCTGCTTCTGAAACTGGAACAAAGCACTGATCCTCTAACATGCAATGCTTGGCAGTTAAGATGAGAAATTATTTAGCTTCGTGAACGATGTAGTTTGTTTGAGCTGAAAAGTGACTGCCCTTACGTGAAATGAAGACTTTTTTGTAGGAAGACACAAAGCCTGGGATTTAACTCCATTTCTAAGGGAAACACCCAGCACAGTTCTCTTCCATGAATCACACTCTGCTTTAAAGCAAGAAGCACGCTCTTCCTTTCTAGAGTCTCTAATACAGCAGGAAACTTGATTGTGCTCAGAACAAAAGAACTGTGTTTCCTACACATACTGACCATATCTAGTTCAACTCTTCTTCTGAAACTGAAACAAAGCACAGGTCCTCTAACATCCAATGCTTCACATTTAACATGAGAAACGTGTGAGCATCATGAAAGATGTAGTTCTTTTGAGCTGAAAAGTGACTGCCATTACCTGAAACGAAGTCTTGCTTATAGGAAGACTCAGAGCCTGGGATTTAACTCCATTTCTGAAGTGAAACACACAACAGAGTTCTCATCCTTAGATCACACTCTGCTTTATAGCAAGAAGCACGCTCTTGCTTTCCAGAGTCTCTAATACAGCAGGATACTTGAGTGTGTTCAGAACAAAAGAACTGTGTTTCCTACACATATGGACCATATCTAGTTCAACTCTTCTTCTGAAGCTGATATAGAGCACTGTTCCTGTAACATCCAATGCTTTTCAATTAAGACCGAGAAACGTGTGAGCTTCGTGTATAATGTAGTTCTTTTGAGATGTAAAGTAACTGCCCTTACCTGCAACGATATCTTGCTTGTAAGAAGACTCAAAGCCTGGGATTTAACTCCATTTCTGAAGTGGAACACACTGCAGAGTTCTCATCCATTGATCACACTCTGCTTTAGAGCAAGAAGCACGCTCTTGCTTTCTAGAGTCTCTAAGACAGCAGGAAACATGAGTGTGCTGAGAACAAAAGAACGGTGTTTCCTACACATACGGGCCATATCTAGTCCAACTCTGATTCTGAAAGTGAAACAAACCACATGTCCTCTAACATCCAATGATTGTCCGTTAAGATGAGAAACTTGTGAGCTTCGTGAACAATGTAGTTCGTTTGAGCTGTAAAGTAACTGCCCTGAACTGAAACGAAGTCTTGCTTGTAGGAAGACTCAGAGCCTGGGATTTAACTCCATTTCTGAAGGGAAACACACAGCATAGTTCTCATCCATGGATCACACTCTGCTTTAGAGCAAGAAGCACGCTCTTGCTTTCTAGAGTCTCTAACAAAGCTGGAAACCTGAGTGTGCTCAGAACAAAAGAACGGTGTTTCCTACATATACGGACCATATCTAGTCCAATTCTGCTTCTGAAACTGAAACAAACCCCAGGTCCTCTAACATCCAATGCTTGTCTGTCAAGATGAGAAACATGTGAGGTTTGTGAACGATGTAGTTCGTTTGAGCAGTAAAGTAACTGCCCTTCCCTGAAACGAAGTCTTGCTTGTAGGAAGACTCAGAGCCTGGGATTTAACTCCCTTTCTGAAGGGAAACACACAGCATAGTTCTCATCCATGGATCACACTCTGCTTTAGAGCAAGAAGCACGCTCTTGCTTTCTAGAGTCTCTAATACAGCTGGAAACCTGAGTGTGCTCAGAACAAAAGAACGGTGTTTCCTACCCATACGCACCATATCTAGTCCAATTCTGCTTCTGAAACTGAAACAAACCACAGGTCCTCTAACATCCAATGCTTGTCTGTCAAGATGAGAAACATGTGAGCTTTGTGAACGATGTAGTTCATTTGAGCTGTAAAGTAACTGCCCTTACCAGAAACAAAGTCTTGCTTGTAGGAAGACTCAGAGCCTGGGATTTAACTCCATTTCTGAAGTGAAACACACAGCAGAGTTCCCATCCATAGGACACACTCTGCTTTAGAGCAAGAAGCACGCTCTTGCTTTCTAGAGTCTCTAAGACAGCAGGAAACATGAGTGTGCTGAGAACAAAAGAACAGTTTTTCCTACATATACGGACCATATCTAGTCCAACTCTGCTTCTGAAACTGAAACAATGCACTGGTCCTCTAACATGCAATGCTTGGCAGTTAAGATGAGAAACGATTTAGCTTCGTGAACGATGTAGTTTGTTTGAGCTGAAAAGTGACTGCCCTTACTTGAAATGAAGACTTTTTTGTAGGAAGACACAAAGCCTGGGAGTTCACACCATTTCTGAAGTGAAACACACAGCAGATTTCTCATACTTAGATCACACTCTGCTTTAGAGCAAGAAGCACGTTCTTGCTTTCCAGAGTCTCTAATACAGCAGGATACTTGAGTGTGCTCAGAACAAAAGAACTGTGTTTCCTACACATATGGACCATATCTAGTTCAACTCTTCTTCTGATGCTGATATAAAGCACTGTTCCTGTAACATCCAATGCTTTTCAATTAAGACCGAGAAACGTGTGATCTTCGTGTATAATGTAGTTCTTTTGAGATGTAAAGTAACTGCCCTTACCTGAAAAGATATCTTGCTTGTAAGAAGACTCAAAGCCTGGGATTTAACTCCATTTCTGAAGTGGAACACACTGCAGAGTTCTCATCCATTGATCACACTCTGCTTTAGAGCAAGAAGCACGCTCTTGCTTTCTAGAGTCTCTAATACAGCAGGATACTTGAGTGTGCTCACAACAAAAGAACTGTGTTTCCTACACATATGCACCATATCTAGTTCAACTCTTCTTCTGAAGCTGATATAAAGCACTGTTCCTGTAACATCCAATGCTTTTCAATTAAGACCGAGAAACGTGTGAGCTTCGTGTATAATGTAGTTCTTTTGAGATGTAAAGTAACTGCCCTTACCTGAAACGATATCTTGCTTGTAAGAAGACTCAAAGCCTGGGATTTAACTACATTTCTGAAGTGGAACACACTGCAGAGTTCTCTTCCATTGATCACACTCTGCTTTAGAGCAAGAAGCACGCTCTTGCTTTCTAGAGTCTCTAAGACAGCAGGAAACATGAGTGTGCTGAGAACAAAAGAACGGAGTTTCCTACACATACCGGCCATATCTAGTCCAACTCTGATTCTGAAAGTGAAACAAACCACATGTCCTCTAACATCCAATGATTGTCCGTTAAGATGAGAAACTTGTGAGCTTCGTGAACAATGTAGTTCGTTTGAGCTGTAAAGTAACTGCCCTGAACTGAAACGAAGTCTTGCTTGTAGGAAGACTCAGAGCCTGGGATTTAACTCCATTTCTGAAGGGAAACACACAGCATAGTTCTCATCCATGGATCACACTCTGCTTTAGAGCAAGAAGCACGCTCTTGCTTTCTAGAGTCTCTAACAAAGCTGGAAACCTGAGTGTGCTCAGAACAAAAGAACGGTGTTTCCTACATATACGGACCATATCTAGTCCAATTCTGCTTCTGAAACTGAAACAAACCCCAGGTCCTCTAACATCCAATGCTTGTCTGTCAAGATGAGAAACATGTGAGGTTTGTGAACGATGTAGTTCGTTTGAGCAGTAAAGTAACTGCCCTTCCCTGAAACGAAGTCTTGCTTGTAGGAAGACTCAGAGCCTGGGATTTAACTCCCTTTCTGAAGGGAAACACACAGCATAGTTCTCATCCATGGATCACACTCTGCTTTAGAGCAAGAAGCACGCTCTTGCTTTCTAGAGTCTCTAATACAGCTGGAAACCTGAGTGTGCTCAGAACAAAAGAACGGTGTTTCCTACCCATACGCACCATATCTAGTCCAATTCTGCTTCTGAAACTGAAACAAACCACAGGTCCTCTAACATCCAATGCTTGTCTGTCAAGATGAGAAACATGTGAGCTTTGTGAACGATGTAGTTCATTTGAACTGTAAAGTAACTGCCCTTACCAGAAACAAAGTCTTGCTTGTAGGAAGACTCAGAGCCTGGGATTTAACTCCATTTCTGAAGTGAAACACACAGCAGAGTTCCCATCCATAGGACACACTCTGCTTTAGAGCAAGAAGCACGCTCTTGCTTTCTAGAGTCTCTAAGACAGCAGGAAACATGAGTGTGCTGAGAACAAAAGAACAGTTTTTCCTACATATACGGACCATATCTAGTCCAACTCTGCTTCTGAAACTGAAACAATGCACTGGTCCTCTAACATGCAATGCTTGGCAGTTAAGATGAGAAACGATTTAGCTTCGTGAACGATGTAGTTTTTTTGAGCTGAAAAGTGACTGCCCTTACTTGAAATGAAGACTTTTTTGTAGGAAGACACAAAGCCTGGGATTTAACTCCATTTCTGAAGGGAAACACCCAGCACAGTTCTCTTCCATGAATCACACTCTGCTTTAGAGCAAGAAGCACGCTCTTCCTTTCTAGAGTCTCTAATACAGCAGGAAACCTGATTGTGCTCAGAACAAAAGAACTGTGTTTCCTACACATACTGACCATATCTAGTTCAACTCTTCTTCTGAAACTGACACAAAGCACAGGTCCTCTAACATCCAATGCTTGTCATTTAAGATGAGAAACGTGTGAGCATCATGAAAGGTAGTTCTTTTGAGCTGAAAAGTGACTGCCATTACCTGAAACGAAGTCTTGTTGTAGGAAGACTCAGAGCCTGGGATTTAACTCCATTTCTGAAGTGGAACACACAGCAGAGTTCTCATCCATTGATCATACTCTGCTTTAGAGCAAGAAGCACGCTCTTGCTTTCTAGAGTCTCTAAGACAGCAGGAAACATGAGTGTGATGAGAACAAAAGAACGGTGTTTCCTACACATACCGGCCATATCTAGTCCAACTCTGCTTCTGAAAGTGAAACAAACCACAGGTCCTCTAACATGCAATGCTTGGCAGTTAAGATGAGAAACTTGTGACCTTCGTGAACAATGTAGTTCGTTTGAGCTGTAAAGTAACTGTCCTTAACTGAAACGAAGTCTTGCTTGTTGGAAGACTCAGAGCCTGGGATTTAACTCCCTTTCTGAAGGGAAACACAGAGCCTAGTTCTCATCCATGGATCACACTCTGCTTTAGAGCAAGAAGCACGCTCTTACTTTCTAGAGTCTCTAATACAGCTGGAAACCTGAGTGTGCTCAGAACAAAAGAACGGTGTTTCCTACACATACGCACCATATCTAGTCCAATTCTGCTTCTGAGACTGAAACAAACCACAGGTCCTCTAACATCCAGTGCTTGTCTGTCAAGATGAGAAACATGGGAGCTTTGTGAACGATGTAGATCATTTGAGCTGTAAAGTAACTGCCCTTAACAGAAATGAAGTCTTACTTGTAGGAAGACTCAGAGCCTGGGATTTAACTCCATTTCTGAAGTGAAACACACAGCAGAGTTCTCATCCTTAGAACACACTCTGCTTTAGAGCAAGAAGCACGCTCTTGCTTTCCAGAGTCTCTAATACAGCAGGATACTTGAGTGTGTTCACAACAAAAGAACTGTGTTTCCTACACATATGGACCATATCTAGTTCAACTCTTCTTCTGAAGCTGATATAGAGCACAGTTCCTGTAACATCCAATGCTTTTCAATTAAGACCGAGAAACGTGTGAGCTTCGTGTATAATGTAGTTCTTTTGAGATGTAAAGTAACTGCCCTTACCTGAAACGATATCTTGCTTGTAAGAAGACTCAGAGCCTGGGATTTAACTCCATTTCTGAAGTGGAACACACTGCAGAGTTCTCATCCATTGATCACACTCTGCTTTAGAGCAAGAAGCACGCTCTTTCTTTCTAGAGTCTCTAAGACAGCAGGAAACATGAGTGTGCTGAGAACAAAAGAACGGTGTTTCCTACACATACGGGCCATATCTAGTCCAACTCTGATTCTGAAAGTGAAACAAACCACATGTCCTCTAACATCCAATGATTGTCCGTTAAGATGAGAAACTTGTGAGCTTCGTGAACAATGTAGTTCGTTTGAGCTGTAAAGTAACTGCCCTTAACTGAAACGAAGTCTTGCTTGTAGGAAGACTCAGAGCCTGTGATTTAACTCCATTTCTGAAGGGAAACACACAGCATAGTTCTCATGCATGGATCACACTCTGCTTTAGAGCAAGAAGCACGCTCTTGCTTTCTAGAGTCTCTAACAAAGCTGGAAACCTGAGTGTGCTCAGAACAAAAGAACGGTGTTTCCTACATATACAGACCATATCTAGTCCAATTCTGCTTCTGAAACTGAAACAAACCCCAGGTCCTCTAACATCCAATGCTTGTCTGTCAAGATGAGAAACATGTGAGGTTTGTGAACGATGTAGTTCGTTTGAGCAGTAAAGTAACTGCCCTTCCCTGAAACGAAGTCTTGCTTGTAGGAAGACTCAGAGCCTGGGATTTAACTCCCTTTCTGAAGGGAAACACACAGCATAGTTCTCATCCATGGATCACACTCTGCTTTAGAGCAAGAAGCACGCTCTTGCTTTCTAGAGTCTCTAATACAGCTGGAAACCTGAGTGTGCGCAGAACAAAAGAACGGTGTTTCCTAACCATACGCACCATATCTAGTCCAATTCTGCTTCTGAAACTGAAACAAACCACAGGTCCTCTAACATCCAATGCTTGTCTGTCAAGATGAGAAACATGTGAGCTTTGTGAACGATGTAGTTCATTTGAGCTGTAAAGTAACTGCCCTTACCAGAAACAAAGTCTTGCTTGTAGGAAGACTCAGAGCCTGGGATTTAACTCCATTTCTGAAGTGAAACACACAGCAGAGTTCCCATCCATAGGACACACTCTGCTTTAGAGCAAGAAGCACGCTCTTGCTTTCTAGAGTCTCTAAGACAGCAGGAAACATGAGTGTGCTGAGAACAAAAGAACAGTTTTTCCTACATATACGGACCATATCTAGTCCAACTCTGCTTCTGAAACTGAAACAAAGCACTGGTCCTCTAACATGTAATGCTTGGCAGTTAAGATGAGAAATGATTTAGCTTCGTGAACAATGTAGTTTGTTTGAGCTGTAAAGTAACTGCCCTTACCTGAAAAAAAGTCTTGCTTGTAGGAAGACTCAGAGCCTGGGATTTAACTCCATTTCTGAAGGGAAACACCCAGCCCAGTTCTCTTCCATGAATCACACTCTGCTTTAGAGCAAGAAGCACGCTCTTCCTTTCTAGAGTCTCTGATACAGCAGGAAACGTGATTGTGCTCAGAACAAAAGAACTGTGTTTCCTACACATAATGACCATATCTAGTTCAACTCTTCTTCTGAAACTGACACAAAGCACAGGTCCTCTAACATCCAGTGCTTGACATTTAACATGAGAAACGTGTGAGCATCATGAAAGATGTAGTTCTTTTGAGCTGAAAAGTGACTGCCATTACCTAAAACGAAGTCTTTCTTATAGGAAGACTCAGAGCCTGGGATTTAACTCCATTTCTGAAGTGAAACACACAGCAGAGTTCTCATCCTTAGATCACACTCTGCTTTAGAGCAAGAAGCACGCTCTTGCTTTCCAGTGTCTCTAATACAGCAGGATACTTGAGTGTGCTCAGAACAAAAGAACTGTGTTTCCTACACATATGCACCATATCTTGTTCAACTCTTCTTCTGAAGCTGATATAAAGCACTGTTCCTGTAACATGCAATGCTTTTCAATTAAGACCGAGAAACGTGTGAGCTTCGTGTATAATGTAGTTCTTTTGAGATGTAAAGTAACTGCCCTTACCTGAAACGATTTCTTGCTTGTAAGAAGACTCAAAGCCTGGGATTTAACTCCATTTCTGAAGTGGAACACACTGCAGAGTTCTCATCCATTGATCACACTCTGCTTTAGAGCAAGAAGCACGCTCTTGCTTTCTAGAGTCTCTAAGACAGCAGGAAACATGAGTGTGCTGAGAACAAAAGAACGGTGTTTCCTACACATACGGGCCATATCTAGTCCAACTCTGATTCTGAAAGTGAAACAAACCACATGTCCTCTAACATCCAATGATTGTCCGTTAAGATGAGAAACTTGTGAGCTTCGTGAACAATGTAGTTCGTTTGAGCTGTAAAGTAACTGCCCTGAACTGAAATGAAGTCTTGCTTGTAGGAAGACTAAGAGCCTGGGATTTAACTCCATTTCTGAAGGGAAACACCCAGCACAGTTCTCTTCCATGAATCACACTCTGCTTTAGTGCAAGACGCACGCTCTTCCTTTCTAGAGTCTCTAATACAGCAGGAAACCTGATTGTGCTCAGAACAAAAGAACTGTGTTTCCTACACATACTGACCATATCTAGTTCAACTCTTCTTCTGAAACTGACACAAAGCACAGGTCCTCTAACATCCAATGCTTGTCATTTAAGATGAGAAACGTGTGAGCATCATGAAAGGTAGTTCTTTTGAGCTGAAAAGTGACTGCCATTACCTGAAACGAAGTCTTTCTTATAGGAAGACTCAGAGCCTGGGATTTAACTCCATTTCTGAAGTGAAACACACAGCAGAGTTCTCATCCTAAATTCACACTCTGCTTTAGAGCAAGAAGCATGCTCTTGTTTTCTAGAGTCTCTAAGACAGCAGGAAACATGAGTGTGCTCAGAACAAAAGAACTGTGTTTCCTACACATATGGACCATATCTAGTTCAACTCTTCTTCTGATGCTGATATAAAGCACTGTTCCTGTAACATCCAATGCTTTTCAATTAAGACCAAGAAACGTGTGATCTTCGTGTATAATGTAGTTGTTTTGAGATGTAAAGTAACTGCCCTTACCTGAAACGATTTCTTGCTTGTAAGAAGACTCAAAGCCTGGGATTTAACTCCATTTCTGAAGTGGAACACACTGCAGAGTTCTCATCCATTGATCACACTCTGCTTTAGAGCAAGAAGCACGCTCTTGCTTTCTAGAGTCTCTAAGACAGCAGGAAAAGTGAGTGTGCTGAGAACAAAAGAACAGTGTTTCCTACACATACAGACCATATCTAGTCCAATTCTGCTTCTGAAACTGATACAAAGCACTGGTCCTCTAACATGCAATGCTTGGCAGTTAAGATGAGAAACGTGTTAGCTTCGTGAACGATGTAGTTTGTTTGAGCTGAAAAGTGACTGCCCTTACCTGAAACGAAGTCTTGCTTGTAGGAAGACTCAGAGCCTGGGATTTAACTCCATTTCTGAAGTGAAACACACAGCAGAGTTCTCATCCTTAGATCACACTCTGCTTTCGAGCAAGAAGCACGCTCTTGCTTTCCAGAGTCTCTAATACAGCAGGATACTTGAGTGTGCTCAGAACAAAAGAACTGTGTTTCCTACACATATGCACCATATCTAGTTCAACTCTTCTTCTGAAGCTGATATAAAGCACTGTTCCTTTAATATCCAATGCTTTTCAATTAAGACCGAGAAACGTGTGAGCTTCGTGTATAATGTAGTTCTTTTGAGATGTAAAGTAACTGCCCTTACCTGAAACGATATCTTGCTTGTAAGAAGACTCAAAGCCTGGGATTTAACTCCATTTCTGAAGTGGAACACACTGCAGAGTTCTCATCCATTGATCACACTCTGCTTTAGAGCAAGAAGCACGCTCTTGCTTTCTAGAGTCTCTAAGACAGCAGGAAACATGAGTGTGCTGAGAACAAAAGAACGGTGTTTCCTACACATACGGGCCATATCTAGTCCAACTCTGATTCTGAAAGTGAAACAAACCACATGTCCTCTAACATCCAATGATTGTCCGTTAAGATGAGAAACTTGTGAGCTTCGTGAACAATGTAGTTCGTTTGAGCTGTAAAGTAACTGCCCTGAACTGAAACGAAGTCTTGCTTGTAGGAAGACTCAGAGCCTGGGATTTAACTCCATTTCTGAAGGGAAACACACAGCATAATTCTCATCCATGGATCACACTCTGCTTTAGAGCAAGAAGCACGCTCTTGCTTTCTAGAGTCTCTAACAAAGCTGGAAACCTGAGTGTGCTCAGAACAAAAGAACGGTGTTTCCTACATATACGGACCATATCTAGTCCAATTCTGCTTCTGAAACTGAAACAAACCCCAGGTCCTCTAACATCCAGTGCTTGTCTGTCAAGATGAGAAACATGGGAGCTTTGTGAACGATGTAGATCATTTGAGCTGTAAAGTAACTGCCCTTACCAGAAATGAAGTCTTGCTTGTAGGAAGACTCAGAGCCTGGGATTTAACTCCATTTCTGAAGTGAAACACACAGCAGAGTTCTCATCCTTAGATCACACTCTGCTTTAGAGCAAGAAGCACGCTCTTGCTTTCCAGAGTCTCTAATACAGCAGGATACTTGAGTGTGTTCAGAACAAAAGAACTGTGTTTCCTACACATATGGACCATATCTAGTTCAACTCTTCTTCTGAAGCTGATATAGAGCACTGTTCCTGTAACATCCAATGCTTTTCAATTAAGACCGAGAAACGTGTGAGCTTCGTATATAATGTAGTTCTTTTGAGATGTAAAGTAACTGCCCTTACCTGAAACGTTATCTTGCTTGTAAGAAGACTCAAAGCCTGGGATTTAACTCCATTTCTGAAGTGGAACACACTGCAGAGTTCTCATCCATTGATCACACTCTGCTTTAGAGCAAGAAGCACGCTCTTTCTTTCTAGAGTCTCTAAGACAGCAGGAAACATGAGTGTGCTGAGAACAAAAGAACGGTGTTTCCTACACATACGGGCCATATCTAGTCCAACTCTGCTTCTGAAAGTGAAACAAACCACATGTCCTCTAACATCCAATGATTGTCCGTTAAGATGAGAAACTTGTGAGCTTCGTGAACAATGTAGTTCGTTTGAGCTGTAAAGTAACTGCCCTTAACTGAAACGAAGTCTTGCTTGTAGGAAGACTCAGAGCCTGGGATTTAACTCCATTTCTGAAGGGAAACACACAGCATAGTTCTCATCCATGGATCACACTCTGCTTTAGAGCAAGAAGCACGCTCTTGCTTTCTAGAGTCTCTAACAAAGCTGGAAACCTGAGTGTGCTCAGAAGAAAAGAACGGTGTTTCCTACATATACGGACCATATCTAGATCAATTCTGCTTCTGAAACTGAAACAAACCCCAGGTCCTCTAACATCCAATGCTTGTCTGTCAAGATGAGAAACATGTGAGGTTTGGGAACGATGTAGTTCGTTTGAGCAGTAAAGTAACTGCCCTTCCCTGAAACGAAGTCTTGCTTGTAGGAAGACTCAGAGCCTGGGATTTAACTCCCTTTCTGAAGGGAAACACACAGCATAGTTCTCATCCATGGATCACACTCTGCTTTAGAGCAAGAAGCACGCTCTTGGTTTCTAGAGTCTCTAATACAGCAGGAAACGTGATTGTGCTCAGAACAAAAGAACTGTGTTTCCTACACATACTGACCATATTTAGTTCAACTCTTCTTCTGAAACTGACACAAAGCACAGGTCCTCTAACATCCAATGCTTGACATTTAAGGTGAGAAACGTGTGAGCATCATGGAAGATGTAGTTCTTTTGAGCTTAAAAGTGACTGCCATTACCTGAAACGAAGTCTTGCTTATAGGAAGACACAGAGCCTGGGATTTAACTCCATTTCTGAAGGGAAACACACAGCATAGTTCTCATCCATGGATCACACTCTGCTTCAGAGCAAGAAGCACACTCTTGCTTTCTAGATTCTCTAATACAGCAGGAAACGTGGTTGTGCTCAGAACAAAAGAACTGTGTTTTCGACACATACGGACCATATCTTGTCCAACTCTGCTTGTGAAACTGAAACAAACCACAGGTCCACTAACATCCAATGCTTGTCAGTTAAGATGATAAACTTGTGAGCTTCGTGAACGATGTAGTTCGTTTGAGCTGTAAAGTAACTAACCTTACCTGAAACGAATTCTTGTTTGTAGGAAGACTCAGAGCCTGGGATTTAACTCCATTTCTGAAGTGAAACACACAGCCGAGTTCTCATCCATTGATCATACTCTGAGTTAGAGCAAGAAGCACGCTCTAGCTTTCTAGAGTCTCTAAGACAGCAGGAAACGTGAGTGTGCTGAGAACAAAAGAACGGTGTTTCCTACACACACGGATCATATCTATTCCAACTCTGCTTCTGAAACGGATACAAAGCACTGGTCCTATAACATCAGATGCTTGTCAGTTAAGATGAGAAACGTGTGAGCTTCGTGAACGATGTAGTTCGTTTGAGCTGTAAAGTAACTGCCCTTACCTGAAACGAAGTCTTGCATGTAGGAAGACACTGAGCATGGGATTTAACTCCATTTCTGAAGGGAAACACACAGCCGAGTTCTCATCCATGGATCACACTCTGCTTTAGAGCAAGAAGCACGTTCTAGCTTTCTAGAGTCTCTAAGACAGCAGGAAACGTGAGTGTGCTAAGAACAAAAGAACTGTGTTTCCTACACATACGGACCATATCTATTCCAACTCTCCTTCTGAAACTGATACAAAACACTGGTCCTATAACATCCGATGCTTGTCAGTTAAGATGAGAAACGTGTGAGCTTCGTGAACGATGTAGTTGGTTTGAGCTGTAAAGTAACTGCCGTTACCTGAAAAGAATTCTTGTTTGTAGGAAGACTCAGAGCCTGGGATTTAACTCCATTCCTGAAGTGAAACACACAGCCGAGGTCTCATCCATTGATCACACTCTGCTTTAGAGCAAGAAGCATGCTCTAGCTTTCTAGAGTCTCTAAGAGAGCAGGAAACGTGAGTGTGCTGAGAACAAAAGAACGGTGTTTCCTACACATATGGACCATATCTAGTCCATCTCTGCTTCTGAAACTGAGACAAAGCACTGGTCCTCTAACATCCAAGCTTGTCAGTTAAGATGAGAAACGTGTTAGCTTCGTGAACGATGTAGTTCGTTTGAGCTGAAGAGTGACTGCCCTTACCTGAAACGAAGTCTTGAATGTTGGAAGACTCAGAGCCTGGGATTGAACTCCATTTCTGAAGGGAAACACACAGCAGAGTTCTCATATATAGATCACACTCGGCTTTAAAGCAAGAAGCACGCTCTAGCATTCTAGAGTCTCTAAGACAGCAGGAAACGTGAGTGTGCTGAGAACAAAAGAACTGTGTTTCCTACACATACGGACCATATCTATTCCAACTCTGCCTCTGAAACTGATACAAAGCACTGGTCCTATAATATCCGATGCTTGTCAGTTAAGATGAGAAACGTGTGAGCTTCGTGAACGATGTAGTTCGTTTGACCTGAAAAGTGACTGCCCTTCCCTGAAACCAAGTCTTTCATGTTGGAAGACACAGAGCCTGGGATTTAACTCCATTTCTGAAGGGAAACACACAGCATAGTTCTCATCCATGGATCACACTCTGCTTCAGAGCAAGAAGCACACTCTTGCTTTCTAGATTCTCTAATGCAGCAGGAAACCTGGTTGTGCTCAGAACAAAAGAACTGTGTTTCCGACACATACGGACCATATCTAGTCCAAATCTCCTTGTGAAACTGAAACAAACCACAGGTCTACTAACATCCAATGCTTGTCACTTAAGATGATAAACTTGTGAACTTAGTGAACGATCTAGTTCGTTTTAGCTATAAGTAACTAACCTTACCTGAAACGAATTCTTGTTTGTAGGAAGACTCAGTGCCTGGGATTTAACTCCATTTCTGAAGTGAAACACACAGCCGGGTTCTCATCCATTGATCACACTCTGCTTTAAGCAAGAACCACGCTCTAGCTTTCTAGATTCTCTCAGACAGCAGGAAACGTGAGTGTGCTGAGAACAAAAGAATGGTGTTTACTACACATACGGACCATATCTAGTCCAACTCTGCTTCTGAAACTGAGAAAATGCACTGGTCCACTAACATCCAATGCTTGTCATTTAAGATGAGAAACGTGTGAGCTTTGTGAACGATGTACTTCGTTTGAGCTGAAAAGTGTCTGCCATTACTTGAAAGGAATTCTTGCTTGTAGGAAGACACAGAGCCTGGAATTTAACTCCATTTCTGAAGGGAAACACACAACAGAGCTCTCATATATAGATCACACTCTGCCTTAGAGCAAGAAGCACCCTCTAGCTTTCTAGATTCTCTAAGACATCAGGAAACGTGAGTGTGCTGAGAACAAAAGAACGGTGTTTCATACACATATGGACCATATCTAGTCCAACTCTGCTTCTTAAACTGATACAAAGCACTGGTCCTCTAAAATCCAATGCTTGTCAGTTAAGATGAGAAACGTGTGAGCTTCGTGAACGATGTAGTTCTTTTGAGCTGAAAAGTGACTGCCCTTCCCTGAAACGAAGTCTTGCATGTTGGAAGACACAGAGCCTGGGATTTAACTCCATTTCTGAAGGGAAACACACAGCATAGTTCTCATCCATGGATCACACTCTGCTTCAGAGCAAGAAGCACACTCTTGCTTTCTAGATTCTCTAATACAGCAGGAAACGTGGTTGTGCTCAGAACAAAAGAACTGTGTTTTCGACACATACGGACCATATCTAGTCCAACTCTGCTTGTGAAACTGAAACAAACCACAGGTCCACTAACATCCAATGCTTGTCAGTTAAGATGATAAACTTGTGAGCTTCGTGAACGATGTAGTTCGTTTGAGCTGTAAAGTAACTAACCTTACCTGAAACGAATTCTTTTTTGTAGGAAGACTCAGAGCCTGGGATTTAACTCCATTTCTGAAGTGAAACACACAGCCGAGTTCTCATCCATTGATCATACTCTGAATTAGAGCAAGAAGCACGCTCTAGCTTTCTAGAGTCTCTAAGACAGCAGGAAACGTGAGAGTGCTGAGAACAAAAGAACGGTGTTTCCTACACACACGGACCATATCTATTCCAACTCTGCTTCTGAAACGGATACAAAGCACTGGTCCTATAACATCCGATGCTTGTCAGTTAAGATGAGAAACGTCTGAGCTTCGTGAACGATGTAGTTCGTTTGAGCTGTAAAGTAACTGCCCTTACCTGAAACGAAGTCTTGCATGTAGGAAGACACTGAGCCTGGGATTTAACTCCATTTCTGAAGGGAAACACACAGCTGAGTTCTCATCCATGGATCACACTCTGCTTTAGAGCAAGAAGCACGCTCTTGCTTTCCAGAGTCAATAAGACAGCAGGAAACGTGAGTGTGCTGAGAAAAAAAGAACGGTGTTTCTTACACATTCGGACCATATCGAGTCCAACTCTGCCTCTGAAATTGATACAAAGCACAGGTCCTCCAGCATCCAATGCTTGTCATTTAAGATGAGAAACGTGTGAGCTAAGTGAACGATGTAGTTCGTTTGAGCTGTAAAGTAACTGCCCTTATCTGAAACGAAGTGTTGCTTTTAGGAAGACTCAGAGCCTGGGGTTTAACTCCATTTCTGAAGTGAAACACACAGCAGAGTTCTCATATATAGATCACACTCTGCTTTAGAACAAGAAGCACGCTCTTGCTTTCTAGAGTCTCTAATACAGCAGGAAACGTGGTTGTGCTCAGAACAAAAGAACTGTGTTTCCGACACATACGGACCATATCTAATCCAATTCTGTTTGTGAAAGTGAAACAAACCACAGGTCCACTAACATCCAATGCGTGTCAGTTAAAATGAGAAACGTGGGAGCTTCGTGAACGATGTAGTTGGTTTGAGCTGTAAAGTAACTGCCCTTACCTGAAACGAAGTCTTTTTTGTAGGAAGACTTAGAGCCTGTGATTTAACTCCATTTCTGAAGTGAAACAAACAGCAGAATTCTTAACCATTGATCACACTCTGCTTTAGAGCAAGAAGCACGCTCTTGCTTTCTAGAGTCTCTAAGACAGCAGGAAACGTGAGTGTGCTGAGAACAAAAGAACGGTGTTTCCTACAAATACGGACCATATCTAGTTCAACTCTGCTTGTGAAAGTGAAACAAACCACAGGTCCACTAACATCCAATGCTTGTCAGTTAAGATGAGAAACGTGTGAGCTTCGGGAACGATGTAGTTCGTTTGACCTGAAAATTGACTGCCCTTCCCTGAAACCAAGTCTTTCATGTTGGAAGACACAGAGCCTGGTATTTAACTCCATTTCTGAAGGGAAACACACAGCAGAGTTTTCTTCCATGGATCACACTCTTCTTTAGAGCAAGAAGCACGCTCTTGCTTTCTAGATTCTCTAATACAGCAGCAAACGTGAGTGTGCTAAGAACAAATGAACGGTGTTTCCTACACGTACGGACCATATCTATTCCAACTCTGCTTCTGAAACTGATAAAAAGCACTGGTCCTATATCATCCGATGCTTGTCAGTTAAGATGAGAAACGTGTGAGCTTCTTGAACGATGTAGTTCGTTTGAGCTGTAAAGTAACAGCCCTCCTGAAATGAAGTGTTGCTTGTAGGAAGACTCAGAGCCTGGGATTTAACTCCATTTCTGAAGGGAAACACACAACGAGTTCTCATATATAGATCACAATCTGCTTTAGAGCAAGAAGCACGCTCTTGCTTTCTAGAATCTCTAAGACAGTAGGAAACATGAGTGTGCTGAGAACACAAGAACGGTGTTTCTTACACATTCGGACCATATCGAGTCCAATTCTGCCTCTAAAATTGACCAAAAGCACAGGTCCTCCAGCATCCAATGCTTGTCATTTAAGATGAGAAACGTGTGAGGTTTGTGAAGGATGTAGTTCCTTTGAGCTGAAAAGTGACTGCCCTTACTTTAAAGGAATTCTTGGTTGTAGAACGACACATAGCCTGGAATTTAACTCCATTTCTGAAGTGAAACACACAGCAGAGTTCTCATCCATTGATCACACTCTGCTTTAGAGCAAGAAGCACGCTCTAGCTTTCTAGAGTCCCTAAGACAGCACGAAACGTGAGTGTGCTGAGAACAAAAGAACGGTTTTTCCTACACATACGGACCATTTCTAGTCCATCTCTGCTTCTGAAACTGAGAAAAAGCACTGGTCCTCTAACATCCAATGCTTGTCAGTTAAGATGAGAAACGTGTTAGCTTCGTGAACAATGTAGTTCGTTTCAGCTGAAAAGTGACTGCCCTTACCTGAAACGAAGTCTTGAGTGTTGGAAGACACAGAGCCTGGGATTTAACTCCATTATTGAAGGGAAACACATAGCAGAGTTCTCATCCATTGATCACACTCAGCTTAAAGCAAGAAGGACGCTCTTGCTTTCTAGAGTCTCTAAGACAGCAGGAAACATGAGTGTGCTGTGAGGAAAAGAACGGTGTTTCTTACAAATTCGGACCTTATTGAGTCCAACTCTGCCTCTGAAATTGATACAAAGCACAGGTCCTCCAGCATCCAATGCTTGTCATTTAAGATGGGAAACGTGTGAGCTTCGGGAACGATGTAGTTCGTTTTAGTTGTAAAGTAACTGCCCTTACCTGAAACGAAGTCTTTTTTGTAGGAAGACTCAGAGCCTGGGATTTAACTCCTATTCTTAAGGGAAAAACACAGCAGAGATCTCATCCATTGATCACACAATGCTTTAGAGCAAGAAGCACGCTCTAGCTTTCTAGAGTCCCTAAGACAGCAGGAGACATGAGTGTGCTGAGAACAAAAGAACGGTTTTTCCTACACATACGGTCCATATCTACTCCAACTCTTCTTCTGGAAGTTATACAAAGCACTGGTCCTCTAACATCCAATGCTTGTCAGTTAAGATGGGAAACGTGTTAGCTTAGTGAATGATGTAGTTCGTTTTAGCTGATAAGTGACTGCACTTACCTGAAACGAAGTCTTGAGTGTTGGAAGACACAGAGCCTGGGATTTAACTCCATTTCTGAAGGGAAACACACAGCATATTTCTCATCCATGGATCACACTCTACTTCAGAGCATGAAGCACGCTCTTGCTTTCTAGATTCTCTAATTCAGTAAGAAACGTGGTTGTGCTCAGAAAAAAAGAACTGTGTTTCCTACACATACGGACCATATCTAGTCAAAATCTGCTTGTGGAACTGAAATAAACCACAGGTCCACTAACATCCAATGCTTGTCAGTTAAGATGAGAAACGTGTGAGCTTTGTGAACGATGTAGTTCGTTTGAGCTGAAAAGTGACTGCCCTTCCCTGAAACGAATTCTTGTTTGTAGGAAGACTCAGAGCCTGGGATTTAACTCCATTTCTGAAGTGAAACACACAGCCAAGTTCTCATCCATTGATCACACTCTGCTTTAGAGCAAGAAGCATGCTCTACCTTTCTAGAGTCTCTAAGACAGCAGGAAACGTGAGTGTGCTGAGAACAAAAGAACGGTGTTTCTTACACATTCGGACCATATCGAGTCCAACTCTGCCTCTGAAATTGATACAAAGCACAGGTCCTCCAGCATCCAATGCTTGTCATTTAAGATGAGATACGTGTGAGCTAAGTGAACGATGTAGTTCGTTTGAGCTGTAAAGTAACTGCCCTTATCTGAAACGAAGTGTTGCTTTTAGGAAGACTCAGAGCCTGGGGTTTAACTCCATTTCTGAAGTGAAACACACAGCAGAGTTCTCATATATAGATCACACTCTGCTTTAGAACAAGAAGCACGCTCTTGCTTTCTAGAGTCTCTAATACAGCAGGAAACGTGGTTGTGCTCAGAACAAAAGAACTGTGTTTCCGACACATACGGACCATATCTAATCCAATTCTGCTTGTGAAAGTGAAACAAACCACAGGTCCACTAACATCCAATGCTTGTCAGTTAAAATGAGAAACGTGGGAGCTTCGTGAACGATGTAGTTGGTTTCAGCTGTAAAGTAACTGCCCTTACCTGAAACGAAGTCTTTTTTGTAGGAAGACTCAGAGCCTGTGATTTAACTCCATTTCTGAAGTGAAACAAACAGCAGAATTCTTAACCATTGATCACACTCTGCTTTAGAGCAAGAAGCACGCTCTAGCATTCTAGTGTATCTAAGACAGCAGGAAATGTGAGTGTGCTGAGAACAAAAGAACGGTGTTTCCTACAAATACGGACCATATCTATTCCAACTCTGCCTCTGAAACTGATACAAAGCACTGGTCCTATAACATCCAATGCTTGTCAGTTAAGATGAGAAACGTGTGAGCTTCGTGAACGATGTAGTTCATTTGAGCTGAAAAGTGACTGCCCTTCCCTGAAACCAAGTCTTTCATGTTGGAAGACACAGAGCCTGGGATTGAACTCCATTTCTGAAGGGAAACACACAGCAGAGTTCTCTTCCATGGATCACACTCTGCTTTAGAGAAAGAAGCACGCTCTTGCTTTCCAGAGTCAATAAGACAGCAGGAAACCTGAGTGTGATGAGAACAAAAGAACTGTGTTTCCTACACATACGGACCATATCTAGTCCATCTCTGCATCTGAAACTGAGACAAAGCACTGGTCCTCTAACATCCAATGCTTGTCAGTTAAGATGAGAAACGTGTTAGCTTTGTGAACGATGTAGTTCGTTTGAGCTGAAAAGTGACTGCTCTTCCCTGAAACCAAGTCTTTCATGTTGGAAGACAAAGAGCCTGGGATTTAACTCCATTGCTGAAGGGAAACACACAGCATTGTTCTCATCCATGGATCACACTCTGCTTCAGAGCAAGAAGAACACTCTTGCTTTCAAGATTCTCTAATACAGCAGGAAACGTGGTTGTGGTCAGAACAAAAGAACTGTGTTTCCGACACATACAGACCATATCTAGTCTAACTCTGCTTATGAAACTGAAACAAACCACAGGTCCACTAACATCCAAAGCTTTTCAGTTAAGATGATAAACTTGTGAGCTTCGTGAACGATGTAGTTCGTTTGAACTGTAAAGTAACCGCCGTTACCTGAAACGAATTCTTGTTTGTAGGAAGACTCAGAGCCTGGGATTTAACTCCATTTCTGAAGTGAAACACACAGCAAAGTTCTCATCCATTGATCACACTCTGCTTTAGAGCAAGAAGCATGCTCTACCTTTCTATAGTCTCTAAGACAGCAGGAAACGTGAGTGTGCTGAGAACAAAAGAACGGTGTTTCTTACACATTCGCACCATATCGAGTCCAACTCTGCCTCTGAAATTGATACAAAGCACAGGTCCTCCAGCATCCAATGCTTGTCATTTAAGATGAGATACGTGTGAGCTAAGTGAACGATGTAGTTCGTTTGAGCTGTAAAGTAACTGCCCTTATCTGAAACGAAGTGTTGCTTTTAGGAAGACTCAGAGCCTGGGGTTTAACTCCATTTCTGAAGTGAAACACACAGCAGAGTTCTCATATATAGATCACACTCTGCTTTAGAACAAGAAGCACGCTCTTGCTTTCTAGAGTCTCTAATACAGCAGGAAACGTGGTTGTGCTCAGAACAAAAGAACTGTGTTTCCGACACATACGGACCATATCTAATCCAATTCTGCTTGTGAAAGTGAAACAAACCACAGGTCCACTAACATCCAATGCTTGTCAGTTAAAATGAGAAACGTGGGAGCTTCGTGAACGATGTAGTTGCTTTCAGCTGTAAAGTAACTGCCCTTACCTGAAACGAAGTCTTTTTTGTAGGAAGACTCAGAGCCTGTGATTTAACTCCATTTCTGAAGTGAAACAAACAGCAGAATTCTTAACCATTGATCACACTCTGCTTTAGAGCAAGAAGCACGCTCTAGCATTCTAGAGTATCTAAGACAGCAGGAAATGTGAGTGTGCTGAGAACAAAAGAACGGTGTTTCCTACAAATACGGACCATATCTATTCCAACTCTGCCTCTGAAACTGATACAAAGCACTGGTCCTATAACATCCGATGCTTGTCAGTTAAGATGAGAAACGTGTGAGCTTCGTGAACGATGTAGTTCATTTGAGCTGAAAAGTGACTGCCCTTCGCTGAAACCAAGTCTTTCATGTTGGAAGACACAGAGCCTGGGATTTAGCTCCATTTCTGAAGGGAAACACACAGCATAGTTCTCATCCATGGATCACAATCTGCTTCAGAGCAAGAAGCACACTCTTGCTTTCTAGATTCTCTAATACAGCAGGAAACGTGGTTGTGCTCAGAACAAAAGAACTGTGTTTCCGACACATACGGACCATATCTAGTCCAACTCTGCTTATGAAACTGAAACAAACCACAGGTCCACTAACATCCAATGCTTTTCAGTTAAGATGAGAAACTTGTGAGCTTCGTGAACGATGTAGTTCGTTAGAGCTGTAAAGTAACTGCGTTTACCTGAAACGAATTATTGTTTGTAGGAAGACTCAGAGCCTGGGATTTAACTCCATTTCTGAAGTGAAACACACAGCCGAGTTCTCATCCATTGATCACACTCTGCTTTAGAGCAAGAAGCACGCTCTAGCTTTCCAGAGTCTCTAAGACAGCAGGAAACGTGAGTGTGCTGAGAACAAAAGAACAGTGTTTCCTACAAATACGGACCATATCTAGTCCATCTCTGCTTCTGAAACTGAGACAAAGCACTGGTCCTCTAACATCCAATGCTTGTCAGTTAAGATGAGAAACGTGTTAGCTTCGTGAACGATGTAGTTCGTTTGAGCTGAAAAGTGACTGCCCTTACCTGAAACGAAGTCTAGAATGTTGGAAGACACAGAGCCTCAGATTTAACTCCATTTCTGAAGGGAAACACACATCAGAGTTCTCATACATGGATCACACTCTGCTTCACAGCAAGAAGCACGCTCTTGCTTTCTAGATTCTCTAATACAGCAGGAAACGTGAGTGTGCTGAGAACAAAAGAACATTGTTTCCTACACATACAGACCATATCTATTCAAACTCTGCTTCTGAAACTGATACAAAGCACTGGTCCTATAACATTCGATGCTTGTCAGTTAAGATGAGAAACGTGTTAGCTTCGTGAACGATGTAGTTTGTTTGAGCTGAAAAGTGACTGCCCTTCCCTGAAACGAAGTCTTGCATGTTGGAAGACACAGAGCCTGGTATTTAACTCCATTTCTGAAGGGAAACACACAGCAGAGTTCTCTTCCATGGATCACACTCTTCTTTAGAGCAAGAAGCACGCTCTTGCTTTCTAGATTCTCTAATACAGCAGCAAACGTGAGTGTGCTAAGAACAAACGAACGGTGTTTCCTACACATACGGACCATATCTATTCCAACTCTGCTTCTGAAACTGATAAAAAGCACTGGTCCTATAACATCCGATGCTTGTCAGTTAAGATGAGAAACGTGTGAGCTTCTTGAACGATGTAGTTCGTTTGAGCTGTAAAGTAACAGCCCTCCTGAAATGAAGTGTTGCTTGTAGGAAGACTCAGAGCCTGGGATTTAACTCCATTTCTGAAGTGAAACACACAGCCGAGTTCTCATCCATTGATCACACTCTGCTTTAGAGCAAGAAGCATGCTCTACCTTTCTAGAGTCTCTAAGACAGCAGGAAACGTGAGTGTGCTGAGAACAAAAGAACGGTGTTTCTTACACATTCGCACCATATCGAGTCCAACTCTGCCTCTGAAATTGACAAATAGCACAGGTCCTCCAGCATCCAATGCTTGTCATTTAAGATGAGAAACGTGTGAGCTAAGTGAACGATGTAGTTCGTTTGAGCTGTAAAGTAACTGCCCTTATCTGAAACGAAGTGTTGCTTTTAGGAAGACTCAGAGCCTGGGGTTTAACTCCATTTCTGAAGTGAAACACACAGCAGAGTTCTCATATATAGATCACACTCTGCTTTAGAACAAGAAGCACGCTCTTGCTTTCTAGAGTCTCTAATACAGCAGGAAACGTCGTTGTGCTCAGAACAAAAGAACTGTGTTTCCGACACATACGGACCATATCTAATCCAATTCTGCTTGTGAAAGTGAAACAAACCACAGGTCCACTAACATCCAATGCGTGTCAGTTAAAATGAGAAACGTGGGAGCTTCGTGAACGATGTAGTTGGTTTGAGCTGTAAAGTAACTGCCCTTACCTGAAACGAAGTCTTTTTTGTAGGAAGACTTAGAGCCTGTGATTTAACTCCATTTCTGAAGTGAAACAAACAGCAGAATTCTTAACCATTGATCACACTCTGCTTTAGAGCAAGAAGCAAGCTCTAGCATTCTAGAGTCTCTAAGACAGCAGGAAACGTGAGTGTGCTGAGAATAAAAGAACGGTGTTTCCTACAAATACGGACCATATCTAGTTCAACTCTGCTTGTGAAAGTGAAACAAACCACAGGTCCACTAACATCCAATGCTTGTCAGTTAAGATGAGAAACGTGTGAGCTTCGGGAACGATGTAGTTCGTTTGACCTGAAAATTGACTGCCCTTCCCTGAAACCAAGTCTTTCATGTTGGAAGACACAGAGCCTGGGATTTAACTCCATTTCTGAAGGGAAACACACAGCATTGTTCTCATCCATGGATCACACTCTGCTTCAGAGCAAGAAGCACACTCTTGCTTTCAAGATTCTCTAATACAGCAGGAAACGTGGTTGTGCTCAGAACAAAAGAACTGTGTTTTCGACATACGGACCATATCTAGTCCAACTCTGCTTATGAAACTGAAACAAACACAGGTCCACTAACATCCAATCCTTGTCAGTTAAGATGATAAACTTGTGAGCTTCATGAACAATGTAGTTCGTTTGAGCTGTAAAGTAACTGCCTTTACCTGAAACGAATTCTTGTTTGTAGGAAGACTCAGAGCCTGGGATTTCACTCCATTTGTGAAGTGAAACACACAGCCGAGTTCTCATCCATAGATCACACTCTGCTTTAGAGCAAGAAGCATGCTCTAGCTTTCTAGAGTCTCTAAGACAGCAGGAAATGTGAGTGTGCTGAGAACAAAAGAACGGTGTTTCCTACAAATACGGACCATATCTATTCCAACTCTGCCTCTGAAACTGATACAAAGCACTGGTCCTATAACATCCGATGCTTGTCAGTTAAGATGAGAAACGTGTGAGCTTCGTGAACGATGTAGTTCATTTGAGCTGAAAAGTGACTGCCCTTCCCTGAAACGAAGTCTTTCATGTTGGAAGACACAGAGCCTGGGATTTAGCTCCATTTCTGAAGGGAAACACACAGCATAGTTCTCATCCATGGATCACAATCTGCTTCAGAGCAAGAAGCACACTCTTGCTTTCTAGATTCTCTAATACAGCAGGAAACGTGGTTGTGCTCAGAACAAAAGAACTGTGTTTCCGACACATACGGACCATATCTAGTCCAACTCTGCTTATGAAACTGAAACAAACCACAGGTCCACTAACATCCAATGCTTTTCAGTTAAGATGATAAACTTGTGAGCTTCGTGAACGATGTAGTTCGTTAGAGCTGTAAAGTAACTGCGTTTACCTGAAACGAATTATTGTTTGTAGGAAGACTCAGAGCCTGGGATTTAACTCCATTTCTGAAGTGAAACACACAGCCGAGTTCTCATCCATTGATCACACTCTGCTTTAGAGCAAGAAGCACGCTCTAGCTTTCCAGAGTCTCTAAGACAGCAGGAAACGTGAGTGTGCTGAGAACAAAAGAACAGTGTTTCCTACAAATACGGACCATATCTAGTCCATCTCTGCTTCTGAAACTGAGACAAAGCACTGGTCCTCTAACATCCAATGCTTGTCAGTTAAGATGAGAAACGTGTTAGCTTCGTGAACGATGTAGTTCGTTTGAGCTGAAAAGTGACTGCCCTTACCTGAAACGAAGTCTAGAATGTTGGAAGACACAGAGCCTCAGATTTAACTCCATTTCTGAAGGGAAACACACATCAGAGTTCTCATACATGGATCACACTCTGCTTCAGAGCAAGAAGCACGCTCTTGCTTTCTAGATTCTCTAATACAGCAGGAAACGTGAGTGTGCTGAGAACAAAAGAACATTGTTTCCTACACATACGGACCATATCTATTCAAACACTGCTTCTGAAACTGATACAAAGCACTGGTCCTATAACATTCGATGCTTGTCAGTTAAGATGAGAAACGTGTTAGCTTCGTGAACGATGTAGTTTGTTTGAGCTGAAAAGTGACTGCCCTTCCCTGAAACGAAGTCTTGCATGTTGGAAGACACAGAGCCTGGTATTTAACTCCATTTCTGAAGGGAAACACACAGCAGAGTTCTCTTCCATGGATCACACTCTTCTTTAGAGCAAGAAGCACGCTCTTGCTTTCTAGATTCTCTAATACAGCAGCAAACGTGAGTGTGCTAAGAACAAACGAACGGTGTTTCCTACACATACGGACCATATCTATTCCAACTCTGCTTCTGAAACTGATAAAAAGCACTGGTCCTATAACATCCGATGCTTGTCAGTTAAGATGAGAAACGTGTGAGCTTCTTGAACGATGTAGTTCGTTTGAGCTGTAAAGTAACAGCCCTCCTGAAATGAAGTGTTGCTTGTAGGAAGACTCAGAGCCTGGGATTTAACTCCATTTCTGAAGTGAAACACACAGCCGAGTTCTCATCCATTGATCACACTCTGCTTTAGAGCAAGAAGCATGCTCTACCTTTCTAGAGTCTCTAAGACAGCAGGAAACGTGAGTGTGCTGAGAACAAAAGAACGGTGTTTCTTACACATTCGCACCATATCGAGTCCAACTCTGCCTCTGAAATTGACAAATAGCACAGGTCCTCCAGCATCCAATGCTTGTCATTTAAGATGAGAAACGTGTGAGCTAAGTGAACGATGTAGTTCGTTTGAGCTGTAAAGTAACTGCCCTTATCTGAAACGAAGTGTTGCTTTTAGGAAGACTCAGAGCCTGGGGTTTAACTCCATTTCTGAAGTGAAACACACAGCAGAGTTCTCATATATAGATCACACTCTGCTTTAGAACAAGAAGCACGCTCTTGCTTTCTAGAGTCTCTAATACAGCAGGAAACGTGGTTGTGCTCAGAACAAAAGAACTGTGTTTCCGACACATACGGACCATATCTAATCCAATTCTGCTTGTGAAAGTGAAACAAACCACAGGTCCACTAACACCCAATGCGTGTCAGTTAAAATGAGAAACGTGGGAGCTTCGTGAACGATGTAGTTGGTTTGAGCTGTAAAGTAACTGCCCTTACCTGAAACGAAGTCTTTTTTGTAGGAAGACTTAGAGCCTGTGATTTAACTCCATTTCTGAAGTGAAACAAACAGCAGAATTCTTAACCATTGATCACACTCTGCTTTAGAGCAAGAAGCAAGCTCTAGCATTCTAGAGTCTCTAAGACAGCAGGAAACGTGAGTGTGCTGAGAACAAAAGAACGGTGTTTCCTACAAATACGGACCATATCTAGTTCAACTCTGCTTGTGAAAGTGAAACAAACCACAGGTCCACTAACATCCAATGCTTGTCAGTTAAGATGAGAAACGTGTGAGCTTCGTGAACGATGTAGTTCGTTTGACCTGAAAATTGACTGCCCTTCCCTGAAACCAAGTCTTTCATGTTGGAAGACACAGAGCCTGGGATTTAACTCCATTTCTGAAGGGAAACACACAGCATTGTTCTCATCCATGGATCACACTCTGCTTCAGAGCAAGAAGCACACTCTTGCTTTCAAGATTCTCTAATACAGCAGGAAACGTGGTTGTGCTCAGAACAAAAGAACTGTGTTTTCGACATACGGACCATATCTAGTCCAACTCTGCTTATGAAACTGAAACAAACCACAGGTCCACTAACATCCAATCCTTGTCAGTTAAGATGATAAACTTGTGAGCTTCATGAACAATGTAGTTCGTTTGAGCTGTAAAGTAACTGCCTTTACCTGAAACGAATTCTTGTTTGTAGGAAGACTCAGAGCCTGGGATTTCACTCCATTTGTGAAGTGAAACACACAGCCGAGTTCTCATCCATAGATCACACTCTGCTTTAGAGCAAGAAGCATGCTCTAGCTTTCTAGAGTCTCTAAGACAGCAGGAAACGTGAGTGTGCTGAGAACAAAAGAACAGTGTTTCCTACACATACGGACCATATCTAGTCCATCTCTGCTTCTGAAACTGAGACAAAGCACTGGTCCTCTAACATCCAATGCTTGTCAGTTAAGATGAGAAACGTGTTAGCTTCGTGAACGATGTAGTTCTTTTGAGCTGAAAAGTGACTGCTCTTCCCTAAAACCAAGTCTTTCATGTTGGAAGACAAAGAGCCTGGGATTTAACTCCATTGCCGAAGGGAAACACACAGCATTGTTCTCATCCATGGATCACACTCTGCTTCAGAGCAAGAAGCACACTCTTGCTTTCAAGATTCTCTAATACAGCAGGAAACGTGGTTGTGCTCAGAACAAAAGAACTGTGTTTCCGACACATACGGACCATATCTAGTCCAACTCTGCTTATGAAACTGAAACAAACCACAGGTCCACCAACATCCAAAGCTTTTCAGTTAAGATGATAAACTTGTGAGCTTCGTGAACGATGTAGTTCGTTTGAACTGTAAAGTAACTGCCGTTACCTGAAACGAATTCTTGTTTGTAGGAAGACTCAGAGCCTGGGATTTAACTCCATTTCTGAAGTGAAACACACAGCCAAGTTCTCATCCATTGATCACACTCTGCTTTAGAGCAAGAAGCATGCTCTACCTTTCTAGAGTCTCTAAGACAGCAGGAAACGTGAGTGTGCTGAGAACAAAAGAACGGTGTTTCTTACACATTCGGACCATATCGAGTCCAACTCTGCCTCTGAAATTGATACAAAGCACAGGTCCTCCAGCATCCAATGCTTGTCATTTACGATGAGATACGTGTGAGCTAAGTGAACGATGTAGTTCGTTTGAGCTGTAAAGTAACTGCCCTTATCTGAAACGAAGTGTTGCTTTTAGGAAGACTCAGAGCCTGGGGTTTAACTCCATTTCTGAAGTGAAACACACAGCAGAGTTCTCATATATAGATCACACTCTGCTTTAGAACAAGAAGCACGCTCTTGCTTTCTAGAGTCTCTAATACAGCAGGAAACGTGGTTGTGCTCAGAACAAAAGAACTGTGTTTCCGACACATACGGACCATATCTAATCCAATTCTGCTTGTGAAAGTGAAACAAACCACAGGTCCACTAACATCCAATGCTTGTCAGTTAAAATGAGAAACGTGGGAGCTTCGTGAACGATGTAGTTGGTTTCAGCTGTAAAGTAACTGCCCTTACCTGAAACGAAGTCTTTTTTGTAGGAAGACTCAGAGCCTGTGATTTAACTCCATTTCTGAAGTGAAACAAACAGCAGAATTCTTAACCATTGATCACACTCTGCTTTAGAGCAAGAAGCACGCTCTAGCATTCTAGAGTATCTAAGACAGCAGGAAATGTGAGTGTGCTGAGAACAAAAGAACAGTGTTTCCTACAAATACGGACCATATCTATTCCAACTCTGCCTCTGAAACTTATACAAAGTACTGGTCCTATAACATCCGATGCTTGTCAGTTAAGATGAGAAACGTGTGAGCTTCGTGAACGATGTAGTTCATTTGAGCTGAAAAGTGACTGCCCTTCCCTGAAACCAAGTCTTTCATGTTGGAAGACACAGAGCCTGGGATTTAGCTCCATTTCTGAAGGGAAACACACAGCATAGTTCTCATCCATGGATCACAATCTGCTTCAGAGCAAGAAGCACACTCTTGCTTTCTAGATTCTCTAATACAGCAGGAAACGTGGTTGTGCTCAGAACAAAAGAACTGTGTTTCCGACACATACGGACCATATCTAGTCCAACTCTGCTTATGAAACTGAAACAAACCACAGGTCCACTAACATCCAATGCTTTTCAGTTAAGATGATAAACTTGTGAGCTTCGTGAACGATGTAGTTCGTTAGAGCTGTAAAGTAACTGCGTTTACCTGAAACGAATTATTGTTTGTAGGAAGACTCAGAGCCTGGGATTTAACTCCATTTCTGAAGTGAAACACACAGCCGAGTTCTCATCCATTGATCACACTCTGCTTTAGAGCAAGAAGCACGCTCTAGCTTTCCAGAGTCAATAAGACAGCAGGAAACCTGAGTGTGATGAGAACAAAAGAACTGTGTTTCCTACACATACGGACCATATCTAGTCCATCTCTGCATCTGAAACTGAGACAAAGCCCTGGTCCTCTAACATCCAATGCTTGTCAGTTAAGATGAGAAACGTGTTAGCTTCGTGAACAATGTAGTTCTTTTGAGCTGAAAAGTGACTGCTCTTCCCTGAAACCAAGTCTTTCATGTTGGAAGACAAAGAGCCTGGGATTTAACTCCATTTCTGAAGGGAAACACACAGCATTGTTCTCATCCATGGATCACACTCTGCTTCAGAGCAAGAAGCACACTCTTGCTTTCAAGATTCTCTAATACAGCAGGAAACGTGGTTGTGCTCAGAACAAAAGAACTGTGTTTTCGACATACGGACCATATCTAGTCCAACTCTGCTTATGAAACTGAAACAAACCACAGGTCCACTAACATCCAATCCTTGTCAGTTAAGATGATAAACTTGTGAGCTTCGTGAAAAAGGTAGTTCGTTTGAGCTGTAAAGTAACTGCCTTTACCTGAAACGAATTCTTGTTTGTAGGAAGACTCAGAGCCTGGGATTTCACTCCATTTGTGAAGTGAAACACACAGCCGAGTTCTCATCCATAGATCACACTCTGCTTTAGAGCAAGAAGCATGCTCTAGCTTTCTAGAGTCTCTAAGACAGCAGGAAATGTGAGTGTGCTGAGAACAAAAGAACGGTGTTTCCTACAAATACGGACCATATCTATTCCAACTCTGCCTCTGAAACTGATACAAAGCACTGGTCCTATAACATCCGATGCTTGTCAGTTAAGATGAGAAACGTGTGAGCTTCGTGAACGATGTAGTTCATTTGAGCTGAAAAGTGACTGCCCTTCCCTGAAACGAAGTCTTTCATGTTGGAAGACACAGAGCCTGGGATTTAGCTCCATTTCTGAAGGGAAACACACAGCATAGTTCTCATCCATGGATCACAATCTGCTTCAGAGCAAGAAGCACACTCTTGCTTTCTAGATTCTCTAATACAGCAGGAAACGTGGTTGTGCTCAGAACAAAAGAACTGTGTTTCCGACACATACGGACCATATCTAGTCCAACTCTGCTTATGAAACTGAAACAAACCACAGGTCCACTAACATCCAATGCTTTTCAGTTAAGATGATAAACTTGTGAGCTTCGTGAACGATGTAGTTCGTTAGAGCTGTAAAGTAACTGCGTTTACCTGAAACGAATTATTGTTTGTAGGAAGACTCAGAGCCTGGGATTTAACTCCATTTCTGAAGTGAAACACACAGCCGAGTTCTCATCCATTGATCACACTCTGCTTTAGAGCAAGAAGCACGCTCTAGCTTTCCAGAGTCTCTAAGACAGCAGGAAACGTGAGTGTGCTGAGAACAAAAGAACAGTGTTTCCTACAAATACGGACCATATCTAGTCCATCTCTGCTTCTGAAACTGAGACAAAGCACTGGTCCTCTAACATCCAATGCTTGTCAGTTAAGATGAGAAACGTGTTAGCTTCGTGAACGATGTAGTTCGTTTGAGCTGAAAAGTGACTGCCCTTACCTGAAACGAAGTCTAGAATGTTGGAAGACACAGAGCCTCAGATTTAACTCCATTTCTGAAGGGAAACACACATCAGAGTTCTCATACATGGATCACACTCTGCTTCAGAGCAAGAAGCACGCTCTTGCTTTCTAGATTCTCTAATACAGCAGGAAACGTGAGTGTGCTGAGAACAAAAGAACATTGTTTCCTACACATACGGACCATATCTATTCAAACACTGCTTCTGAAACTGATACAAAGCACTGGTCCTATAACATTCGATGCTTGTCAGTTAAGATGAGAAACGTGTTAGCTTCGTGAACGATGTAGTTTGTTTGAGCTGAAAAGTGACTGCCCTTCCCTGAAACGAAGTCTTGCATGTTGGAAGACACAGAGCCTGGTATTTAACTCCATTTCTGAAGGGAAACACACAGCAGAGTTCTCTTCCATGGATCACACTCTTCTTTAGAGCAAGAAGCACGCTCTTGCTTTCTAGATTCTCTAATACAGCAGCAAACGTGAGTGTGCTAAGAACAAACGAACGGTGTTTCCTACACATACGGACCATATCTATTCCAACTCTGCTTCTGAAACTGATAAAAAGCACTGGTCCTATAACATCCGATGCTTGTCAGTTAAGATGAGAAACGTGTGAGCTTCTTGAACGATGTAGTTCGTTTGAGCTGTAAAGTAACAGCCCTCCTGAAATGAAGTGTTGCTTGTAGGAAGACTCAGAGCCTGGGATTTAACTCCATTTCTGAAGTGAAACACACAGCCGAGTTCTCATCCATTGATCACACTCTGCTTTAGAGCAAGAAGCATGCTCTACCTTTCTAGAGTCTCTAAGACAGCAGGAAACGTGAGTGTGCTGAGAACAAAAGAACGGTGTTTCTTACACATTCGCACCATATCGAGTCCAACTCTGCCTCTGAAATTGACAAATAGCACAGGTCCTCCAGCATCCAATGCTTGTCATTTAAGATGAGAAACGTGTGAGCTAAGTGAACGATGTAGTTCGTTTGAGCTGTAAAGTAACTGCCCTTATCTGAAACGAAGTGTTGCTTTTAGGAAGACTCAGAGCCTGGGGTTTAACTCCATTTCTGAAGTGAAACACACAGCAGAGTTCTCATATATAGATCACACTCTGCTTTAGAACAAGAAGCACGCTCTTGCTTTCTAGAGTCTCTAATACAGCAGGAAACGTGGTTGTGCTCAGAACAAAAGAACTGTGTTTCCGACACATACGGACCATATCTAATCCAATTCTGCTTGTGAAAGTGAAACAAACCACAGGTCCACTAACACCCAATGCGTGTCAGTTAAAATGAGAAACGTGGGAGCTTCGTGAACGATGTAGTTGGTTTGAGCTGTAAAGTAACTGCCCTTACCTGAAACGAAGTCTTTTTTGTAGGAAGACTTAGAGCCTGTGATTTAACTCCATTTCTGAAGTGAAACAAACAGCAGAATTCTTAACCATTGATCACACTCTGCTTTAGAGCAAGAAGCAAGCTCTAGCATTCTAGAGTCTCTAAGACAGCAGGAAACGTGAGTGTGCTGAGAACAAAAGAACGGTGTTTCCTACAAATACGGACCATATCTAGTTCAACTCTGCTTGTGAAAGTGAAACAAACCACAGGTCCACTAACATCCAATGCTTGTCAGTTAAGATGAGAAACGTGTGAGCTTCGTGAACGATGTAGTTCGTTTGACCTGAAAATTGACTGCCCTTCCCTGAAACCAAGTCTTTCATGTTGGAAGACACAGAGCCTGGGATTTAACTCCATTTCTGAAGGGAAACACACAGCATTGTTCTCATCCATGGATCACACTCTGCTTCAGAGCAAGAAGCACACTCTTGCTTTCAAGATTCTCTAATACAGCAGGAAACGTGGTTGTGCTCAGAACAAAAGAACTGTGTTTTCGACATACGGACCATATCTAGTCCAACTCTGCTTATGAAACTGAAACAAACCACAGGTCCACTAACATCCAATCCTTGTCAGTTAAGATGATAAACTTGTGAGCTTCATGAACAATGTAGTTCGTTTGAGCTGTAAAGTAACTGCCTTTACCTGAAACGAATTCTTGTTTGTAGGAAGACTCAGAGCCTGGGATTTCACTCCATTTGTGAAGTGAAACACACAGCCGAGTTCTCATCCATAGATCACACTCTGCTTTAGAGCAAGAAGCATGCTCTAGCTTTCTAGAGTCTCTAAGACAGCAGGAAACGTGAGTGTGCTGAGAACAAAAGAACAGTGTTTCCTACACATACGGACCATATCTAGTCCATCTCTGCTTCTGAAACTGAGACAAAGCACTGGTCCTCTAACATCCAATGCTTGTCAGTTAAGATGAGAAACGTGTTAGCTTCGTGAACGATGTAGTTCTTTTGAGCTGAAAAGTGACTGCTCTTCCCTAAAACCAAGTCTTTCATGTTGGAAGACAAAGAGCCTGGGATTTAACTCCATTGCCGAAGGGAAACACACAGCATTGTTCTCATCCATGGATCACACTCTGCTTCAGAGCAAGAAGCACACTCTTGCTTTCAAGATTCTCTAATACAGCAGGAAACGTGGTTGTGCTCAGAACAAAAGAACTGTGTTTCCGACACATACGGACCATATCTAGTCCAACTCTGCTTATGAAACTGAAACAAACCACAGGTCCACCAACATCCAAAGCTTTTCAGTTAAGATGATAAACTTGTGAGCTTCGTGAACGATGTAGTTCGTTTGAACTGTAAAGTAACTGCCGTTACCTGAAACGAATTCTTGTTTGTAGGAAGACTCAGAGCCTGGGATTTAACTCCATTTCTGAAGTGAAACACACAGCCAAGTTCTCATCCATTGATCACACTCTGCTTTAGAGCAAGAAGCATGCTCTACCTTTCTAGAGTCTCTAAGACAGCAGGAAACGTGAGTGTGCTGAGAACAAAAGAACGGTGTTTCTTACACATTCGGACCATATCGAGTCCAACTCTGCCTCTGAAATTGATACAAAGCACAGGTCCTCCAGCATCCAATGCTTGTCATTTACGATGAGATACGTGTGAGCTAAGTGAACGATGTAGTTCGTTTGAGCTGTAAAGTAACTGCCCTTATCTGAAACGAAGTGTTGCTTTTAGGAAGACTCAGAGCCTGGGGTTTAACTCCATTTCTGAAGTGAAACACACAGCAGAGTTCTCATATATAGATCACACTCTGCTTTAGAACAAGAAGCACGCTCTTGCTTTCTAGAGTCTCTAATACAGCAGGAAACGTGGTTGTGCTCAGAACAAAAGAACTGTGTTTCCGACACATACGGACCATATCTAATCCAATTCTGCTTGTGAAAGTGAAACAAACCACAGGTCCACTAACATCCAATGCTTGTCAGTTAAAATGAGAAACGTGGGAGCTTCGTGAACGATGTAGTTGGTTTCAGCTGTAAAGTAACTGCCCTTACCTGAAACGAAGTCTTTTTTGTAGGAAGACTCAGAGCCTGTGATTTAACTCCATTTCTGAAGTGAAACAAACAGCAGAATTCTTAACCATTGATCACACTCTGCTTTAGAGCAAGAAGCACGCTCTAGCATTCTAGAGTATCTAAGACAGCAGGAAATGTGAGTGTGCTGAGAACAAAAGAACAGTGTTTCCTACAAATACGGACCATATCTATTCCAACTCTGCCTCTGAAACTTATACAAAGTACTGGTCCTATAACATCCGATGCTTGTCAGTTAAGATGAGAAACGTGTGAGCTTCGTGAACGATGTAGTTCATTTGAGCTGAAAAGTGACTGCCCTTCCCTGAAACCAAGTCTTTCATGTTGGAAGACACAGAGCCTGGGATTTAGCTCCATTTCTGAAGGGAAACACACAGCATAGTTCTCATCCATGGATCACAATCTGCTTCAGAGCAAGAAGCACACTCTTGCTTTCTAGATTCTCTAATACAGCAGGAAACGTGGTTGTGCTCAGAACAAAAGAACTGTGTTTCCGACACATACGGACCATATCTAGTCCAACTCTGCTTATGAAACTGAAACAAACCACAGGTCCACTAACATCCAATGCTTTTCAGTTAAGATGATAAACTTGTGAGCTTCGTGAACGATGTAGTTCGTTAGAGCTGTAAAGTAACTGCGTTTACCTGAAACGAATTATTGTTTGTAGGAAGACTCAGAGCCTGGGATTTAACTCCATTTCTGAAGTGAAACACACAGCCGAGTTCTCATCCATTGATCACACTCTGCTTTAGAGCAAGAAGCACGCTCTAGCTTTCCAGAGTCAATAAGACAGCAGGAAACCTGAGTGTGATGAGAACAAAAGAACTGTGTTTCCTACACATACGGACCATATCTAGTCCATCTCTGCATCTGAAACTGAGACAAAGCCCTGGTCCTCTAACATCCAATGCTTGTCAGTTAAGATGAGAAACGTGTTAGCTTCGTGAACAATGTAGTTCTTTTGAGCTGAAAAGTGACTGCTCTTCCCTGAAACCAAGTCTTTCATGTTGGAAGACAAAGAGCCTGGGATTTAACTCCATTTCTGAAGGGAAACACACAGCATTGTTCTCATCCATGGATCACACTCTGCTTCAGAGCAAGAAGCACACTCTTGCTTTCAAGATTCTCTAATACAGCAGGAAACGTGGTTGTGCTCAGAACAAAAGAACTGTGTTTTCGACATACGGACCATATCTAGTCCAACTCTGCTTATGAAACTGAAACAAACCACAGGTCCACTAACATCCAATCCTTGTCAGTTAAGATGATAAACTTGTGAGCTTCGTGAAAAAGGTAGTTCGTTTGAGCTGTAAAGTAACTGCCTTTACCTGAAACGAATTCTTGTTTGTAGGAAGACTCAGAGCCTGGGATTTCACTCCATTTGTGAAGTGAAACACACAGCGGAGTTCTCATCCATAGATCACACTCTGCTTTAGAGCAAGAAGCATGCTCTAGCTTTCTAGAGTCTCTAAGACAGCAGGAAACGTGAGTGTGCTGAGAACAAAAGAACAGTGTTTCCTACAAATACGGACCATATCTAGTCCATCTCTGCTTCTGAAACTGAGACAAAGCACTGGTCCTCTAACATCCAATGCTTGTCAGTTAAGATGAGAAACGTGTTAGCTTCGTGAACGATGTAGTTCGTTTGAGCTGAAAAGTGACTGCCCTTACCTGAAACGAAGTCTAGAATGTTGGAAGACACAGAGCCTCAGATTTAACTTCATTTCTGAAGGGAAACACACATCAGAGTTCTCATACATGGATCACACTCTGCTTCAGAGCAAGAAGCACGCTCTTGCTTTCTAGATTCTCTAATACAGCAGGAAATGTGAGTGTGCTGAGAACAAAAGAACATTGTTTCCTACACATACAGACCATATCTATTCAAACTCTGCTTCTGAAACTGATACAAAGCACTGGTCCTATAACATTCGATGCTTGTCAGTTAAGATGAGAAACGTGTTAGCTTCGTGAACGATGTAGTTTGTTTGAGCTGAAAAGTGACTGCCCTTCCCTGAAACGAAGTCTTGCATGTTGGAAGACACAGAGCCTGGTATTTAACTCCATTTCTGAAGGGAAACACACAGCAGAGTTCTCTTCCATGGATCACACTCTTCTTTAGAGCAAGAAGCACGCTCTTGCTTTCTAGATTCTCTAATACAGCAGCAAACGTGAGTGTGCTAAGAACAAACGAACGGTGTTTCCTACACATACGGACCATATCTATTCCAACTCTGCTTCTGAAACTGATAAAAAGCACTGGTCCTATAACATCCGATGCTTGTCAGTTAAGATGAGAAACGTGTGAGCTTCTTGAACGATGTAGTTCGTTTGAGCTGTAAAGTAACAGCCCTCCTGAAATGAAGTGTTGCTTGTAGGAAGACTCAGAGCCTGGGATTTAACTCCATTTCTGAAGTGAAACACACAGCCGAGTTCTCATCCATTGATCACACTCTGCTTTAGAGCAAGAAGCATGCTCTACCTTTCTAGAGTCTCTAAGACAGCAGGAAACGTGAGTGTGCTGAGAACAAAAGAACGGTGTTTCTTACACATTCGCACCATATCGAGTCCAACTCTGCCTCTGAAATTGACAAATAGCACAGGTCCTCCAGCATCCAATGCTTGTCATTTAAGATGAGAAACGTGTGAGCTAAGTGAACGATGTAGTTCGTTTGAGCTGTAAAGTAACTGCCCTTATCTGAAACGAAGTGTTGCTTTTAGGAAGACACAGAGATTGGGATTTAACTCCATTTCTGAAGTGAAACACACAGCAGAGTTCTCATATATAGATCACACTCTGCTTTAGAACAAGAAGCACGCTCTTGCTTTCTAGAGTCTCTAATACAGCAGGAAACGTGGTTGTGCTCAGAACAAAAGAACTGTGTTTCCGACACATACGGACCATATCTAATCCAATTCTGCTTGTGAAAGTGAAACAAACCACAGGTCCACTAACATCCAATGCGTGTCAGTTAAAATGAGAAACGTGGGAGCTTCGTGAACGATGTAGTTGGTTTGAGCTGTAAAGTAACTGCCCTTACCTGAAACGAAGTCTTTTTTGTAGGAAGACTTAGAGCCTGTGATTTAACTCCATTTCTGAAGTGAAACAAACAGCAGAATTCTTAACCATTGATCACACTCTGCTTTAGAGCAAGAAGCACGCTCTAGCATTCTAGAGTCTCTAAGACAGCAGGAAACGTGAGTGTGCTGAGAACAAAAGAACGGTGTTTCCTACAAATACGGACCATATCTAGTTCAACTCTGCTTGTGAAAGTGAAACAAACCACAGGTCCACTAACATCCAATGCTTGTCAGTTAAGATGAGAAACGTGTGAGCTTCGGGAACGATGTAGTTCGTTTGACCTGAAAATTGACTGCCCTTCCCTGAAACCAAGTCTTTCATGTTGGAAGACACAGAGCCTGGGATTTAACTCCATTTCTGAAGGGAAACACACAGCATTGTTCTCATCCATGGATCACACTCTGCTTCAGAGCAAGAAGCACACTCTTGCTTTCAAGATTCTCTAATACAGCAGGAAACGTGGTTGTGCTCAGAACAAAAGAACTGTGTTTTCGACATACGGACCATATCTAGTCCAACTCTGCTTATGAAACTGAAACAAACCACAGCTCCACTAACATCCAATCCTTGTCAGTTAAGATGATAAACTTGTGAGCTTCATGAACAATGTAGTTCGTTTGAGCTGTAAAGTAACTGCCTTTACTTGAAACGAATTCTTGTTTGTAGGAAGACTCAGAGCCTGGGATTTCACTCCATTTGTGAAGTGAAACACACAGCCGAGTTCTCATCCATAGATCACACTCTGCTTTAGAGCAAGAAGCATGCTCTAGCTTTCTAGAGTCTCTAAGACAGCAGGAAACGTGAGTGTGCTGAGAACAAAAGAACAGTGTTTCCTACACATACGGACCATATCTAGTCCATCTCTGCTTCTGAAACTGAGACAAAGCACTGGTCCTCTAACATCCAATGCTTGTCAGTTAAGATGAGAAACGTGTTAGCTTCGTGAACGATGTAGTTCGTTTGAGCTGAAAAGTGACTGCCCTTACCTGAAACGAAGTCTTTAATGTTGGAAGACACAGAGCCTCGGATTTAACTCCATTTCTGAAGGGAAACACACATCAGAGTTCTCATACATGGATCACACTCTGCTTCAGAGCAAGAAGCACGCTCTTGCTTTCTAGAGTCTCTAAGACAGCAGGAAACGTGAGTGTGCTGAGAACAAAAGAACATTGTTTCCTACACATACGGACCATATCTATTCCAACTCTGCTTCTGAAACTGATAAAAAGCACTGGTCCTATAACATCCGATGCTTGTCAGTTAAGATGAGAAACGTGTGAGCTTCTTGAACGATGTAGTTCGTTTGAGCTGTAAAGTAACAGCCCTCCTGAAAGGAAGTGTTGCTTGTAGGAAGACTCAGAGCCTGGGATTTAACTCCATTTCTGAAGGGAAACACACAGCATATTTCTCATCCATGGATCACACTCTACTTCAGAGCAAGAAGCACGCTCTTGCTTTCTAGATTCTCTAATTCAGTAAGAAACGTGGTTGTGCTCAGAAAAAAAGAACTGTGTTTCCTCCACATACGGACCATATCTCGTCCAACTCTGCTTGTGGAACTGAAATAAACCACAGGTCCACTAACATCCAATGTTTGTCAGTTAAGATGAGAAACGTGTGAGCTTTGTGAACGATGTAGTTCGTTTGAGCTGAAAAGTGACTGCCCTTCCCTGAAACGAAGTCTTGCATGTTGGAAGACACAGAGCCTGGGATTTAACTCCATTGCTGAAGGGAAACACACAGCAGAGTTCTCTTCCATGGATCACACTCTGCTTTAGAGCAAGAAGCACGCTCTAACTTTCTAGAGTCTCTAAGACAGCAAGAAATGTGAGTGTGCTGAGAACAAAAGAACGGTGTTTCCTACACATACAGACCATATCTAGTCCAACTCTCCTTCTGAAACTAATACAAAGCACTGGTCCTCTAACATCCAATGCTTGTCAGTTAAGATGAGAAACGTGTTAGCTTCGTGAACGATGTAGTTCGTTTGAGCTGAAAAGTGACTGCCCTTCCCTGAAATGAAGTCTTGCATGTTGGAAGACACAGAGCCTGGGATTTAACTCCATTTCTGAAGGGAAACACACAGCAGAGTTCTCTTCCATGGATCACACTCTTCTTTAGAGCAAGAAGCACGCTCTTGCTTTCTAGATTCTCTAATACAGCAGCAAACGTGAGTGTGTTAAGAACAAATGAACGGTGTTTCCTACACATACGGACCATATCTATTCCAAATCTGCTTCTGAAACTGATAAAAAGCACTGGTCCTATAACATCCGATGCTTGTCAGTTAAGATGAGAAATGTGTGAGCTTCTTGAACGATGTAGTTCGTTTGAGCTGTAAAGTAACAGCCCTCCTGAAACGAAGTGTTGCTTGTAGGAAGACTCAGAGCCTGGGATTTAACTCCATTTCTGAAGGGAAACACACAGCAGAGTTCTCATATATAGATCACACTCTGCTTTAGAGCAAGAAGTACGCTCTTGCTTTCTAGAGTCTCTAAGACAGCAGGAAACATGAGTGTGCTGAGAACACAAGAACGGTGTTTCTTACACATTCAGACCATATCGAGTCCAATTCTTCCTCTGAAATTGACAAATAGCACAGGTCCTCCAGCATCCAATGCTTGTCATTTAAGATGAGAAACGTGTGAGCTTCGTGAAGGATGTAGTTCCTTTGAGCAGAAAAGTGACTGCCCTTACTTTAAAGGAATTCTTGCTTGTAGGAAGACACAGAGCCTGGAATTTAACTCCATTTCTGAAGTGAAACACACAGCAGAGTTCTCATCCATTGATCACACTCTGCTTTAGAGCAAGAAGCACGCTCTAGCTTTCTAGAGTCCCTAAGACAGCAGGAAACGTGAGTGTGCTCAGAACAAAAGAACGGTGTTTCCTACACATACGGACCATTTCTAGTCCATCTCTGCTTCTGAAACTGAATCAAAGCACTGGTCCTCTAACATCCAATGCTTGTCAGTTAAGATGAGAAACGTGTTAGCTTCGTGAACAATGTAGTTCTTTTGAGCTGAAAAGTGACTGCCCTTACCTGAAACGAAGTCTTGAGTGTTGGAAGACACAGAGCCGGGGATTTAACTCCATTTCTGAAGGGAAAAAAACAGCATATTTCTCATCCATGGATCACACTCTACTTCAGAGCAAGAAGCACGCTCTTGCTTTCTAGATTCTCTAATTCAGTAAGAAACGTGGTTGTGCTCAGAAAAAAAGAACTGTGTTTCCTACACATACGGACCATAGCTAGTTAAAATCTGCTTGTGGAACTGAAATAAACCACAGGTCCACTAACATCCAATGCTTGTCAGTTAAGATGAGAAACGTGTGAGCTTTGTGAATGATGTAGTTCGTTTGAGCTGAAAAGTGACTGCCCTTCCCTGAAACGAAGTCTTGCATGTTGGAAGACACAGAGCCTGGGATTTAACTCCATTGCTGAAGCGTAACACACAGCAGAGTTCTCTTCCATGGATCACACTCTGATTTAGAGCAAGAAGCACGCTCTAACTTTCTAGAGTCTCTAAGACAGCAGGAAACGTGAGTGTGCTGAGAACAAAAGAACGGTGTTTCCTACACATACGGACCATATCTAGTCCAACTCTGCCTCTGAAATTGATAAAAAGCACAGGTCCTCCAGCATCCAATGCTTGTTATTTAAGATGAGAAACGTGTGAGCTTCGTGAAGGACGTAGTTCATTTGAGCTGAAAAGTGACTGCCCTTTCTTGAAAGGATTTCTTGCTTGTAGGAAGACTCAGAGCCTGGGATTTAACTCCATTTCTGAATGAAACACACAGCAGAGTTCTCATACATTGATCACACTCTGCTTTAGAGAAAGAAGCACGCTCTAGCTTTCTAGAGTCTCTAAGACAGCAGGAAATGTGAGTGTGCTGAGAACAAAAGAACGGTGTTTCCTACACATATGGACCATATCTAGTCCAACTCTGCTTCTGAAACTGATACAAAGCACTGGTCCTCTAACATCCAATGCTTGTCAGTTAAGATGAGAAACGTGTTAGCTTCGTGAACTATGTAGTTCGTTAGAGCTGAATAGTGACTGCCCTTCCCTGAAACGAAGTCTTGCATGTTAGAAGCCACAGAGCCTGGGATTTAACTCCATTTCTGAAGTGAAACACACAGCAGAGTTCTCATATATAGATCACACTCTGCTTTAGAGCAAGAAGCACGCTCTTGCTTTCTAGAGTCTCTAAGACAGCAGGAAACATGAGTGTGCTGAGAACACAAGAACGGTGTTTCTTACACATTCGGACCATATCGAGTCCAATTCTGCCTCTGAAATTTACAAAAAGCACAGGTCCTCCAGCATCCAATGCTTGTCATTTAAGATGAGAAACGTGTTAGCTTCATGAACGATGTAGTTCGTTTTAGCTGAAAAGTGACTGCACTTACCTAAAACTAAATTTGAGTGTTGGAAGACACAGAGCCTGGGATTTAACTCCATTTCTGAAGGGAAACACACAGCATAGTTCTCATCCATGGATCACACTCTACTTCAGATCAGAAGCACGCTCTTGCTTTCTAGATTCTCTAATTCAGTAGGAAACAGGGTTGTGCTCAGAAATAAAGAACTGTGTTTCCTACACATACGGACCATATCTAGTCCAACTCTGCTTGTGGAACTGAAATAAACCACAGGTCCACTAACATCCAATGCTTGTTAGTTAAGATGAGAAACGTGTGAGCTTTATGAACGATGTAGTTCGTTTGAGCTGTAAAGTAACAGCCCTCCTGAAACGAAGTGTTGCTTGTAGGAAGACGCAGAGCCGGGGGTTTAAGTCCATTTCTGAAGGGAAACACACAGCTGAGTTCTCATATATAGATCACACTCTGCTTTAGAGCAAGAAGCACGCTCTTGCATTCTAGAATCTCTAAGACAGCAGAAAACATGAGTGTGCTGAGAGCAAAAGAACGGTGTTTCTTACACATTCGGACCATATCGAGTCCAACTTTGCCTCTGAAATTGATACAAAGCACAGGTCCTCCAGGATCCAATGCTTGTCATTTAAGATGAGAAACTTGTGAGCTTCGTGAATGATGTAGTTCGTTTGAGCTGTAAAGTAACTGCCCTTCCCTGATTCGAATTCTTGTTTGTAGGAAGACTCAGAGCCTGGTATTTAACTCCATTTCTGAAGTGAAACACACAGCAGAGTTCTCATCCATTGATCACACTCTGCTTTAGAGCAAGAAGCACGCTCTATGTTTCTAGAGTCTCTAAGACAGCAGGAAACGTGAGTGTGCTGAGAACATAAGAACGGTGTTTCCTACACATACAGACCATATCTAGTCCAATTCTGCCTCTGAAATTGATACAAAGAACAGGTCCTCCATTTTCCAATGCTTGTCATTTAAGATGAGAAACGTGTGAGCTTCGGAAACGATGTAGTTCGTTTGAGCTGTAAAGTAACTGCCCTTACCTGAAATGAAGTCTTTTTTGTAGGAAGACTCAGAGCCTGGGATTTAACTCCATTTCTGAAGGGAAACACAGCAGAGTTCTCTTCCATGGATCACACTCTGCTTTAGAGCAGAAGCATGCTCTAGCTTTCTAGAGTCTCTAAGACAGCAGGAAACGTGAGTGTGCTGAGAACAAAAGAACGGTGTTTCCTACACATACGGACCATATCTATTCCAAGTCTGCTTCTGAAACTGATACAAAGCACTGGTCCTATAATATCCGATGCTTGTCAGTTAAGAAGAGAAACGTGTGAGCTTCGTGAACGATGTAGTTCGTTTGAGCTGTAAAGTAACAGCCCTCCTGAAACGAAGTGTTGCTTGTAGGAAGACTCAGATCCTGGGATTAACTCCATTTCTGAAGGGAAACACAGAGCAGAGTTCTAATATATAGATCACACTCTGCTTTAGAGCAAGAAGCACGCTCTTGCTTTCTAGAGTCTCTAAGACAGCAGGAATCGTGAGTGTGCTGAGAACAAAAGAACAGTGTTTCCTAGACATACGGACCATATCTAGTCCAACTCTGCCTCTGAAATTGATGCAAAGCATAGGTCCTCCAGCATCCAATGCTTGTCATTTAAGATGAGAAACGTGTGAGTTTCGGGAACGCTGTAGTTCCTTTGAGCTGTAAAGTAACTGCCCTTACCTGAAACCAAGTGTTGCTTGTAGGAAGACTCAGAGCCTGGGGTTTAACTCCATTTCTGAAGTGAAACACACAGCAGAGTTTTCATATATAGATCACACTCTGCTTTAGAGCAAGAAGCACGCTCTTGCTTTCTAGAGTCTCTAAGATAGCATGAAATATGAGTGTGCTGAGAACACAAGTACGGTGTTTCTTACACATTCGGACCATATCGAGTCCAACTCTGACTCAGAAATTGATAAAAAGCACAGGTCCTCCAGCATCCAATGCTTGTCATTTAAGATGAGAAAAGTGTGAGCTTCGTGAAGGATGTAGTACGTTTGAGCTGAAAAGTGACTGCCCTTACCCGAAAGGAATTCTTGCTTATAGGAAGACACAGAGCCTGGAATTTAACTCCATTTCTGAAGTGAAACACACAGCAGAGTTCTCATCCATTGATCACACTCTGCTTTAGAGCAAGAAGCACGCTCTAGCTTTCTAGAGGCCCTAAGACAGCAGGAAACGTGAGAGTGCTGAGAACAAAAGAACGGTGTTTCCTACACATACGGACCATATCTAGTCCAACTCTGCTTCTGAAACTGATACAAAGCACTGGGCCTCTAACATCCAATGCTTGTCAGTTAAGATGAGAAACGTGTTAGCTTCATGAACGATGTAGTTCGTTTGAGCTGAAAAGTGACTGCCCTTACCTGAAACGAAGTCTTGAGTGTTGGAAGACACAGAGCCTTGGATTTAACTCCATTTCTGAAGGGAAACACACAGCATAGTTCTCATCCATGGATCACACTCTGCTTCAGAGCAAGAAGCAAGCTCTTGCTTTCTAGATTCTCTAATACAGCAGGAAACGTGGTTGTGTTCAGAAAAAAAGAACTGTGTTTCCTACACATACGGAACATATCTAGTCCAACTCTGCTTGTGGAACTGAAACAAAGCACAGGTCCACTAACATCCAATGCTTATCAGTGAAGATGAGAAACTTGTGAGCTTTGTGAACGATGTAGTTCGTTTGAGCTTTAAAGTAACTGCCCTTACCTGAAACGAAGTCTTGTTTGTAGGAAGACTCAGAGCCTGGGATTTAACTCCATTTCTGAAGTGAAAAACACAGCAGAGTTCTCATCCATTGATCACACTCTGCTTTAGAGCAAGAAGCACTCTCTAGCCTTCTAGAGTCTCTAAGCCAGCAGGAAACGTGAGTGTGCTGAGAACAAAAGACCGGTGTTTCCTACACATATGGACCATATCTAGTCCAACTCTGCTTCTGAAACTGATACAAAGCACTGGTCCTCTAACATCCAATGCTTTACAGTTAAGATGAGAAACGTGTTAGCTTCGTGAACGATGTAGTTCGTTTGAGCTGAAAAGTGACTGCCCTTCACTGAAACGAATTCTTGCATGTTGGAAGACACAGAGCCTGGGATTTAACTCCATTTCTGAAGGGAAACACACAGCAGAGTTCTCTTCCATGGATCACACTCTGCTTTAGAGCAAGAAGCACGCTCTTGCTTTCTAGATTCTCTAATACAGCAGCAAACGTGAGTGTGCTAAGAACAAATGAACGGTGTTTCCTACACATACAGACCATATCTATTCCAACTCTGCTTCTGAAACTGATACAAAGCACTGGTCCTATAATATCCGATGCTTGTCAGTTAAGATGAGAAACGTGTGAGCTTCGTGAACGATGTAGTTCGTTTGAGCAGTAAAGTAACAGCCCTCCTGAAACGAAGTGTTGCTTGTAGGAAGACTCAGTGCCTGGGATTTAACTCCATTTCTGAAGGGAAACACACAGCAGAGTTCTCATATATAGATCACACTGTGCTTTAGAGCAAGAAGCATTCTCTTGCATTCTAGAGTCTCTAAGACAGCAGGAAACATGAGTGTGCAGAGAACACAAGAACGGTGGTTCTTACACATTCGGACCATATCAAGTCCAATTCTGCCTCGGAAATTGACAAAAAGCACAGGTCCTCCAGCATCCAATGCTTGTCATTTAAGATGAGAAACGTGTGAACTTCGTGAAGGATGTAGTTCCTTTGAGCTGAAAAGTAACTGCCCTTACCTGAAATGAAGTCTTTTTTGTAGGAAGACTCAGAGCCTGGGATTTAACTCCATTTCTGAAGGGAAACACACAGCAGAGTTCTCTTCCATGGATCACACTCTGCTTTAGAGCAAGAAGCATGCTCTAGCTTTCTAGAGTCTCTAAGACAGCAGGAAACGTGAGTGTGCTGAGAACAAAAGAACGGTATTTCCTACACATACGGACCATATCTAGTCCAACTCTGCTTCTGAAAGTGATACAAAGCACTGGTCCTCTATAATCCAATGCTTGTCAGGTAAGATGAGAAACGTGTTAGCTTCGTGAACGATGTAGTTCGTTTGAGCTGAAAAGTGACTGCCCTTACCTGAAACGAAGTCTTGAGTGTTGGAAGACACAGAGCCTGGGATTTAACTCCATTTCTGAAGGGAAACACACAGCATAGTTCTCATCTATGGATCACACTCTGCTTTAGAGCAAGAAGCACGCTCTAGCTTTCTAGAGTCTCTAAGACAGCAGGAAACGTGAGTGTGCTGAGAACAAAAGAACGGTGTTTCCTACACATACGGACCATTTCTAGTCCAACTCTGCCTCTGAAATTGATACAAAGAACAGGTCCTCCATTTTCCAATGCTTGTCATTTAAGATGAGAAATGTGTGAGCTTCGTGAACGATGTAGTTCGTTTGAGCTGTAAAGTAACAGCCCTCCTGAAACGAAGTGTTGCTTGTAGGAAGACTCAGATCCTGGGATTTAACTCCATTTCTGAAGGGAAACACAGAGCAGAGTTCTCATATATAGATCACACTCTGCTTTAGAGCAAGAAGCACGCTCTTGCTTTCTACAGTCTCTAAGACAGCAGGAAACGTAAGTGTGCTGAGAACAAAAGAACAGTGTTTCGTACACATACGGACCATATCTAGTCCAACTCTGCCTCTGAAATTGATACAAAGCACAGGTCCTCCAGCATCAAATGCTTGTCATTTAAGATGAGAAAAGTGTGAGCTTCATGAAGGATGTAGTTCTTTTGAGCTGAAAAGTGCCTGCCCTTTCCCGAAAGGAATTCTTGCTTGTAGGAAGACACAGAGCCTGGAATTTAACTCCATTTCTGAAGTGAAACACACAGCAGAGTTCTCATCCATTGATCACACTCTGCTTTAGAGCAAGAAGCACGCTCTAGCTTTCTAGAGTCTCTAAGACAGCAGGAAACGTGAGTGTGCTGAGAACAAAAGAACGGTGTTTCCTACACATACGGACCATATCTAGTCCAACTCTGCTTCTGAAACTGATACAAAGCACTGGTCCTCTAACACCAATGCTTGTCATTTAAGATGAGAAACTTGTGAGCTTCGTGAAGGATGTAGTTCGTTTGAGCTGAAAAGTAACTGCCCTTACTTGAAAGGAATTCTTGCTTGTAGGAAGACACAGAGCCTGGAATTTAACTCCATTCCTGAAGTGAAACACACAGTAGAGTTCTCAGCCATTGATCACACTCTGCTTTAGAGCAAGAAGCACGCTCTAGCTTTCTAGAGTCCCTAAGACAGCCGGAAACGTGAGTGTGCTGAGAACAAAAGAACGGTGTTTCCTACACATACGGAAGATTTCTAGTCCATCTCTGGTTCTGAAACTGAGACAAAGCACTGGTCCTCTAACATCCAATGCTTGTCAGTTAAGATGAGAAACGTGTTAGCTTCATGAACGATGTAGTTCGTTTGAGCTGAAAAGTGACTGCCCTTACCTGAAACGAAGTCTTGAGTGTTGGAAGACACAGAGCCTGGGATTTAACTCCATTTCTGAAGGGAAACACACAGCATAGTTCTCATCCATGGATCACACTCTGCTTCAGAGCAAGAAGCAAGCTCTTGCTTTCTAGATTCTCTAATACAGCAGGAAACGTGTTTGTGTTCAGAAAAAAAGAACTGTGTTTCCTACACATACGGAACATATCTAGTCCAACTCTGCTTGTGGAACTGAAACAAAGCACAGGTCCACTAACATCCAATGCTTGTCAGTGAAGATGAGAAACGTGTGAGCTTTGAGAACGATGTAGTTCGTTTGAGCTTTAAAGTAACTGCCCTTACCTGAAACGAAGTCTTGTTTGTAGGAAGAGTCAGTGGGATTTAACTCCATTTCTGAAGGGAAACACACAGTAGAGTTCTCATCCATTGATCACACTCTGCTTTAGAGCAAGAAGCACGCTCTAGCTTTCTAGAGTCTCTAAGACAGCAGGAAACATGAGTGTGCTGAGAACAAAAGAACGGTGTTTCCTACACATACGGGCCATATCTAGTCCAACTCTGCTTCTGAAACTGATACAAAGCACTGGTCCTCTAACATCCAATGCTTGTCAGTTAAGATGAGAAACGTGTTAGCTTCGTGAACGATGTAGTTCGTTAGAGCTGAATAGTGACTGCCCTTCCCTGAAACGAAGTCTTGCATGTTAGAAGCCACAGAGCCTGGGATTTAACTCCATTTCTGAAGTGAAACACACAGCAGAGTTCTCATATATAGATCACACTCTGCTTTAGAGCAAGAAGCACGCTCTTGCTTTCTAGAGTCTCTAAGACAGCAGGAAACATGAGTGTGCTGAGAACACAAGAACGGTGTTTCTTACACATTCGGACCATATCGAGTCCAATTCTGCCTCTGAAATTGACAAAAAGCACAGGTCCTCCAGCATCCAATGCTTGTCATTTAAGATGAGAAACGTGTTAGCTTCATGAACGATGTAGTTCGTTTTAGCTGAAAAGTGACTGCACTTACCTAAAATTAAATTTGAGTGTTGGAAGACACAGAGCCTGGGATTTAACTCCATTTCTGAAGGGAAACACACAGCATAGTTCTCATCCATGGATCACACTCTACTTCAGATCAAGAAGCACGCTCTTGCTTTCTAGATTCTCTAATTCAGTAGGAAACAGGGTTGTGCTCAGAAATAAAGAACTGTGTTTCCTACACATACGGACCATATCTAGTCCAACTCTGCTTGTGGAACTGAAATAAACCACAGGTCCACTAACATCCAATGCTTGTTAGTTAAGATGAGAAACGTGTGAGCTTTATGAACGATGTAGTTCGTTTGAGCTGTAAAGTAACAGCCCTCCTGAAACGAAGTGTTGCTTGTAGGAAGACGCAGAGCCGGGGGTTTAAGTCCATTTCTGAAGGGAAACACACAGCTGAGTTCTCATATATAGATCACACTCTGCTTTAGAGCAAGAAGCACGCTCTTGCATTCTAGAATCTCTAAGACAGCAGAAAACATGAGTGTGCTGAGAGCAAAAGAACGGTGTTTCTTACACATTCGGACCATATCGAGTCCAACTTTGCCTCTGAAATTGATACAAAGCACAGGTCCTCCAGGATCCAATGCTTGTCATTTAAGATGAGAAACTTGTGAGCTTCGTGAATGATGTAGTTCGTTTGAGCTGTAAAGTAACTGCCCTTCCCTGATTCGAATTCTTGTTTGTAGTAAGACTCAGAGCCTGGTATTTAACTCCATTTCTGAAGTGAAACACACAGCAGAGTTCTCATCCATTGATCACACTCTGCTTTAGAGCAAGAAGCACGCTCTATGTTTCTAGAGTCTCTAAGACAGCAGGAAACGTGAGTGTGCTGAGAACATAAGAACGGTGTTTCCTACACATACAGACCATATCTAGTCCAATTCTGCCTCTGAAATTGATACAAAGAACAGGTCCTCCATTTTCCAATGCTTGTCATTTAAGATGAGAAACGTGTGAGCTTCGGGAACGATGTAGTTCGTTTGAGCTGTAAATTAACTGCCCTTACCTGAAATGAAGTCTTTTTTGTAGGAAGACTCAGAGCCTGGGATTTAACTCCATTTCTGAAGGGAAACACAGCAGAGTTCTCTTCCATGGATCACACTCTGCTTTAGAGCAGAAGCATGCTCTAGCTTTCTAGAGTCTCTAAGACAGCAGGAAACGTGAGTGTGCTGAGAACAAAAGAACGGTGTTTCCTACACATACGGACCATATCTATTCCAAGTCTGCTTCTGAAACTGATACAAAGCACTGGTCCTATAATATCCGATGCTTGTCAGTTAAGAAGAGAAACGTGTGAGCTTCGTGAACGATGTAGTTCGTTTGAGCTGTAAAGTAACAGCCCTCCTGAAACGAAGTGTTGCTTGTAGGAAGACTCAGATCCTGGGATTAACTCCATTTCTGAAGGGAAACACAGAGCAGAGTTCTAATATATAGATCACACTCTGCTTTAGAGCAAGAAGCACGCTCTTGCTTTCTAGAGTCTCTAAGACAGCAGGAATCGTGAGTGTGCTGAGAACAAAAGAACAGTGTTTCCTAGACATACGGACCATATCTAGTCCAACTCTGCCTCTGAAATTGATGCAAAGCATAGGTCCTCCAGCATCCAATGCTTGTCATTTAAGATGAGAAACGTGTGAGTTTCGGGAACGCTGTAGTTCCTTTGAGCTGTAAAGTAACTGCCCTTACCTGAAACCAAGTGTTGCTTGTAGGAAGACTCAGAGCCTGGGGTTTAACTCCATTTCTGAAGTGAAACACACAGCAGAGTTTTCATATATAGATCACACTCTGCTTTAGAGCAAGAAGCACGCTCTTGCTTTCTAGAGTCTCTAAGACAGCATGAAATATGAGTGTGCTGAGAACACAAGTACGGTGTTTCTTACACATTCGGACCATATCGAGTCCAACTCTGCCTCTGAAATTGATAAAAAGCACAGGTCCTCCAGCATCCAATGCTTGTCATTTAAGATGAGAAAAGTGTGAGCTTCGTGAAGGATGTAGTACGTTTGAGCTGAAAAGTGACTGCCCTTACCCGAAAGGAATTCTTGCTTATAGGAAGACACAGAGCCTGGAATTTAACTCCATTTCTGAAGTGAAACACACAGCAGAGTTCTCATCCATTGATCACACTCTGCTTTAGAGCAAGAAGCACGCTCTAGCTTTCTAGAGGCCCTAAGACAGCAGGAAACGTGAGAGTGCTGAGAACAAAAGAACGGTGTTTCCTACACATACGGACCATATCTAGTCCAACTCTGCTTCTGAAACTGATACAAAGCACTGGGCCTCTAACATCCAATGCTTGTCAGTTAAGATGAGAAACGTGTTAGCTTCATGAACGATGTAGTTCGTTTGAGCTGAAAAGTGACTGCCCTTACCTGAAACGAAGTCTTGAGTGTTGGAAGACACAGAGCCTTGGATTTAACTCCATTTCTGAAGGGAAACACACAGCATAGTTCTCATCCATGGATCACACTCTGCTTCAGAGCAAGAAGCAAGCTCTTGCTTTCTAGATTCTCTAATACAGCAGGAAACGTGGTTGTGTTCAGAAAAAAAGAACTGTGTTTCCTACACATACGGAACATATCTAGTCCAACTCTGCTTGTGGAACTGAAACAAAGCACAGGTCCACTAACATCCAATGCTTATCAGTGAAGATGAGAAACTTGTGAGCTTTGTGAACGATGTAGTTCGTTTGAGCTTTAAAGTAACTGCCCTTACCTGAAACGAAGTCTTGTTTGTAGGAAGACTCAGAGCCTGGGATTTAACTCCATTTCTGAAGTGAAAAACACAGCAGAGTTCTCATCCATTGATCACACTCTGCTTTAGAGCAAGAAGCACTCTCTAGCCTTCTAGAGTCTCTAAGCCAGCAGGAAACGTGAGTGTGCTGAGAACAAAAGACCGGTGTTTCCTACACATATGGACCATATCTAGTCCAACTCTGCTTCTGAAACTGATACAAAGCACTGGTCCTCTAACATCCAATGCTTTACAGTTAAGATGAGAAACGTGTTAGCTTCGTGAACGATGTAGTTCGTTTGAGCTGAAAAGTGACTGCCCTTCACTGAAACGAATTCTTGCATGTTGGAAGACACAGAGCCTGGGATTTAACTCCATTTCTGAAGGGAAACACACAGCAGAGTTCTCTTCCATGGATCACACTCTGCTTTAGAGCAAGAAGCACGCTCTTGCTTTCTAGATTCTCTAATACAGCAGCAAACGTGAGTGTGCTAAGAACAAATGAACGGTGTTTCCTACACATACAGACCATATCTATTCCAACTCTGCTTCTGAAACTGATACAAAGCACTGGTCCTATAATATCCGATGCTTGTCAGTTAAGATGAGAAACGTGTGAGCTTCGTGAACGATGTAGTTCGTTTGAGCAGTAAAGTAACAGCCCTCCTGAAACGAAGTGTTGCTTGTAGGAAGACTCAGTGCCTGGGATTTAACTCCATTTCTGAAGGGAAACACACAGCAGAGTTCTCATATATAGATCACACTGTGCTTTAGAGCAAGAAGCATTCTCTTGCATTCTAGAGTCTCTAAGACAGCAGGAAACATGAGTGTGCAGAGAACACAAGAACGGTGGTTCTTACACATTCGGACCATATCAAGTCCAATTCTGCCTCGGAAATTGACAAAAAGCACAGGTCCTCCAGCATCCAATGCTTGTCATTTAAGATGAGAAACGTGTGAACTTCGTGAAGGATGTAGTTCCTTTGAGCTGAAAAGTAACTGCCCTTACCTGAAATGAAGTCTTTTTTGTAGGAAGACTCAGAGCCTGGGATTTAACTCCATTTCTGAAGGGAAACACACAGCAGAGTTCTCTTCCATGGATCACACTCTGCTTTAGAGCAAGAAGCATGCTCTAGCTTTCTAGAGTCTCTAAGACAGCAGGAAACGTGAGTGTGCTGAGAACAAAAGAACGGTATTTCCTACACATACGGACCATATCTAGTCCAACTCTGCTTCTGAAAGTGATACAAAGCACTGGTCCTCTATAATCCAATGCTTGTCAGGTAAGATGAGAAACGTGTTAGCTTCGTGAACGATGTAGTTCGTTTGAGCTGAAAAGTGACTGCCCTTACCTGAAACGAAGTCTTGAGTGTTGGAAGACACAGAGCCTGGGATTTAACTCCATTTCTGAAGGGAAACACACAGCATAGTTCTCATCTATGGATCACACTCTGCTTTAGAGCAAGAAGCACGCTCTAGCTTTCTAGAGTCTCTAAGACAGCAGGAAACGTGAGTGTGCTGAGAACAAAAGAACGGTGTTTCCTACACATACGGACCATTTCTAGTCCAACTCTGCCTCTGAAATTGATACAAAGAACAGGTCCTCCATTTTCCAATGCTTGTCATTTAAGATGAGAAATGTGTGAGCTTCGTGAACGATGTAGTTCGTTTGAGCTGTAAAATAACAGCCCTCCTGAAACGAAGTGTTGCTTGTAGGAAGACTCAGATCCTGGGATTTAACTCCATTTCTGAAGGGAAACACAGAGCAGAGTTCTCATATATAGATCACACTCTGCTTTAGAGCAAGAAGCACGCTCTTGCTTTCTACAGTCTCTAAGACAGCAGGAAACGTGAGTGTGCTGAGAACAAAAGAACAGTGTTTCGTACACATACGGACCATATCTAGTCCAACTCTGCCTCTGAAATTGATACAAAGCACAGGTCCTCCAGCATCAAATGCTTGTCATTTAAGATGAGAAATGTGTAAGTTTCGGGAACGATGTAGTTCCTTTGAGCTGTAAAGTAACTGCCCTTACCTGAAACGAAGTGTTGCTTGTAGGAAGACTCAGAGCCTGGGGTTTAACTCCATTTCTGAAGTGAAACACACAGCAGAGTTTTCATATATAGATCACACTCTGCTTTAGAGCAAGAGGCACGCTCTTGCTTTCTAGAGTCTCTAAGACAGCATGAAACATGAGTGTGCTGAGAACACAAGAATGGTGTTTCTTACACATTCGGACCATATCGAGTCCAACTCTGCCTCTGAAATTGATAAAAAGCACAAGTCCTCCAGCATCCAATGCTTGTCATTTAAGATGAGAAAAGTGTGAGCTTCATGAAGGATGTAGTTCGTTTGAGCTGAAAAGTGCCTGCCCTTTCCCGAAAGGAATTCTTGCTTGTAGGAAGACACAGAGCCTGGAATTTAACTCCATTTCTGAAGTGAAACACACAGCAGAGTTCTCATCCATTGATCACACTCTGCTTTAGAGCAAGAAGCACGCTCTAGCTTTCTAGAGTCTCTAAGACAGCAGGAAACGTGAGTGTGCTGAGAACAAAAGAACGGTGTTTCCTACACATACGGACCATATCTAGTCCAACTCTGCTTCTGAAACTGATACAAAGCACTGGTCCTCTAACACCAATGCTTGTCATTTAAGATGAGAAACTTGTGAGCTTCGTGAAGGATGTAGTTCGTTTGAGCTGAAAAGTAACTGCCCTTACTTGAAAGGAATTCTTGCTTGTAGGAAGACACAGAGCCTGGAATTTAACTCCATTCCTGAAGTGAAACACACAGTAGAGTTCTCAGCCATTGATCACACTCTGCTTTAGAGCAAGAAGCACGCTCTAGCTTTCTAGAGTCCCTAAGACAGCCGGAAACGTGAGTGTGCTGAGAACAAAAGAACGGTGTTTCCTACACATACGGAAGATTTCTAGTCCATCTCTGGTTCTGAAACTGAGACAAAGCACTGGTCCTCTAACATCCAATGCTTGTCAGTTAAGATGAGAAACGTGTTAGCTTCATGAACGATGTAGTTCGTTTGAGCTGAAAAGTGACTGCCCTTACCTGAAACGAAGTCTTGAGTGTTGGAAGACACAGAGCCTGGGATTTAACTCCATTTCTGAAGGGAAACACACAGCATAGTTCTCATCCATGGATCACACTCTGCTTCAGAGCAAGAAGCAAGCTCTTGCTTTCTAGATTCTCTAATACAGCAGGAAACGTGTTTGTGTTCAGAAAAAAAGAACTGTGTTTCCTACACATACGGAACATATCTAGTCCAACTCTGCTTGTGGAACTGAAACAAAGCACAGGTCCACTAACATCCAATGCTTGTCAGTGAAGATGAGAAACGTGTGAGCTTTGAGAACGATGTAGTTCGTTTGAGCTTTAAAGTAACTGCCCTTACCTGAAACGAAGTCTTGTTTGTAGGAAGAGTCAGTGGGATTTAACTCCATTTCTGAAGGGAAACACACAGTAGAGTTCTCATCCATTGATCACACTCTGCTTTAGAGCAAGAAGCACGCTCTAGCTTTCTAGAGTCTCTAAGACAGCAGGAAACATGAGTGTGCTGAGAACAAAAGAACGGTGTTTCCTACACATACGGGCCATATCTAGTCCAACTCTGCTTCTGAAACTGATACAAAGCACTGGTCCTCTAACATCCAATGCTTGTCAGTTAAGATGAGAAACGTGTTAGCTTCGTGAACGATGTAGTTCGTTAGAGCTGAATAGTGACTGCCCTTCCCTGAAACGAAGTCTTGCATGTTAGAAGCCACAGAGCCTGGGATTTAACTCCATTTCTGAAGTGAAACACACAGCAGAGTTCTCATATATAGATCACACTCTGCTTTAGAGCAAGAAGCACGCTCTTGCTTTCTAGAATCTCTAAGACAGCAGGAAACATGAGTGTGCTGAGAACACAAGAACGGTGTTTCTTACACATTCGGACCATATCGAGTCCAATTCTGCCTCTGAAATTGACAAAAAGCACAGGTCCTCCAGCATCCAATGCTTGTCATTTAAGATGAGAAACGTGTTAGCTTCATGAACGATGTAGTTCGTTTTAGCTGAAAAGTGACTGCACTTACCTAAAACTAAATTTGAGTGTTGGAAGACACAGAGCCTGGGATTTAACTCCATTTCTGAAGGGAAACACACAGCATAGTTCTCATCCATGGATCACACTCTACTTCAGATCAAGAAGCACGCTCTTGCTTTCTAGATTCTCTAATTCAGTAGGAAACAGGGTTGTGCTCAGAAATAAAGAACTGTGTTTCCTACACATACGGACCATATCTAGTCCAACTCTGCTTGTGGAACTGAAATAAACCACAGGTCCACTAACATCCAATGCTTGTTAGTTAAGATGAGAAACGTGTGAGCTTTATGAACGATGTAGTTCGTTTGAGCTGTAAAGTAACAGCCCTCCTGAAACGAAGTGTTGCTTGTAGGAAGACGCAGAGCCGGGGGTTTAAGTCCATTTCTGAAGGGAAACACACAGCTGAGTTCTCATATATAGATCACACTCTGCTTTAGAGCAAGAAGCACGCTCTTGCTTTCTAGAATCTCTAAGACAGCAGAAAACATGAGTGTGCTGAGAGCAAAAGAACGGTGTTTCTTACACATTCGCACCATATCGAGTCCAACTTTGCCTCTGAAATTGATACAAAGCACAGGTCCTCCAGGATCCAATGCTTGTCATTTAAGATGAGAAACTTGTGAGCTTCGTGAATGATGTAGTTCGTTTGAGCTGTAAAGTAACTGCCCTTCCCTGATTCGAATTCTTGTTTGTAGGAAGACTCAGAGCCTGGTATTTAACTCCATTTCTGAAGTGAAACACACAGCAGAGTTCTCATCCATTGATCACACTCTGCTTTAGAGCAAGAAGCACGCTCTATGTTTCTAGAGTCTCTAAGACAGCAGGAAACGTGAGTGTGCTGAGAACATAAGAACGGTGTTTCCTACACATACAGACCATATCTAGTCCAATTCTGCCTCTGAAATTGATACAAAGAACAGGTCCTCCATTTTCCAATGCTTGTCATTTAAGATGAGAAACGTGTGAGCTTCGGGAACGATGTAGTTCGTTTGAGCTGTAAAGTAACTGCCCTTACCTGAAATGAAGTCTTTTTTGTAGGAAGACTCAGAGCCTGGGATTTAACTCCATTTCTGAAGGGAAACACAGCAGAGTTCTCTTCCATGGATCACACTCTGCTTTAGAGCAGAAGCATGCTCTAGCTTTCTAGAGTCTCTAAGACAGCAGGAAACGTGAGTGTGCTGAGAACAAAAGAACGGTGTTTCCTACACATACGGACCATATCTATTCCAAGTCTGCTTCTGAAACTGATACAAAGCACTGGTCCTATAATATCCGATGCTTGTCAGTTAAGAAGAGAAACGTGTGAGCTTCGTGAACGATGTAGTTCGTTTGAGCTGTAAAGTAACAGCCCTCCTGAAACGAAGTGTTGCTTGTAGGAAGACTCAGATCCTGGGATTAACTCCATTTCTGAAGGGAAACACAGAGCAGAGTTCTAATATATAGATCACACTCTGCTTTAGAGCAAGAAGCACGCTCTTGCTTTCTAGAGTCTCTAAGACAGCAGGAATCGTGAGTGTGCTGAGAACAAAAGAACAGTGTTTCCTAGACATACGGACCATATCTAGTCCAACTCTGCCTCTGAAATTGATGCAAAGCATAGGTCCTCCAGCATCCAATGCTTGTCATTTAAGATGAGAAACGTGTGAGTTTCGGGAACGCTGTAGTTCCTTTGAGCTGTAAAGTAACTGCCCTTACCTGAAACCAAGTGTTGCTTGTAGGAAGACTCAGAGCCTGGGGTTTAACTCCATTTCTGAAGTGAAACACACAGCAGAGTTTTCATATATAGATCACACTCTGCTTTAGAGCAAGAAGCACGCTCTTGCTTTCTAGAGTCTCTAAGACAGCATGAAATATGAGTGTGCTGAGAACACAAGTACGGTGTTTCTTACACATTCGGACCATATCGAGTCCAACTCTGCCTCTGAAATTGATAAAAAGCACAGGTCCTCCAGCATCCAATGCTTGTCATTTAAGATGAGAAAAGTGTGAGCTTCGTGAAGGATGTAGTACGTTTGAGCTGAAAAGTGACTGCCCTTACCCGAAAGGAATTCTTGCTTATAGGAAGACACAGAGCCTGGAATTTAACTCCATTTCTGAAGTGAAACACACAGCAGAGTTCTCATCCATTGATCACACTCTGCTTTAGAGCAAGAAGCACGCTCTAGCTTTCTAGAGGCCCTAAGACAGCAGGAAACGTGAGAGTGCTGAGAACAAAAGAACGGTGTTTCCTACACATACGGACCATATCTAGTCCAACTCTGCTTCTGAAACTGATACAAAGCACTGGGCCTCTAACATCCAATGCTTGTCAGTTAAGATGAGAAACGTGTTAGCTTCATGAACGATGTAGTTCGTTTGAGCTGAAAAGTGACTGCCCTTACCTGAAACGAAGTCTTGAGTGTTGGAAGACACAGAGCCTGGGATTTAACTCCATTTCTGAAGGGAAACACACAGCATAGTTCTCATCCATGGATCACACTCTGCTTCAGAGCAAGAAGCAAGCTCTTGCTTTCTAGATTCTCTAATACAGCAGGAAACGTGGTTGTGTTCAGAAAAAAAGAACTGTGTTTCCTACACATACGGAACATATCTAGTCCAACTCTGCTTGTGGAACTGAAACAAAGCACAGGTCCACTAACATCCAATGCTTATCAGTGAAGATGAGAAACTTGTGAGCTTTGTGAACGATGTAGTTCGTTTGAGCTTTAAAGTAACTGCCCTTACCTGAAACGAAGTCTTGTTTGTAGGAAGACTCAGAGCCTGGGATTTAACTCCATTTCTGAAGTGAAAAACACAGCAGAGTTCTCATCCATTGATCACACTCTGCTTTAGAGCAAGAAGCACTCTCTAGCCTTCTAGAGTCTCTAAGCCAGCAGGAAACGTGAGTGTGCTGAGAACAAAAGACCGGTGTTTCCTACACATATGGACCATATCTAGTCCAACTCTGCTTCTGAAACTGATACAAAGCACTGGTCCACTAACATCCAATGCTTTACAGTTAAGATGAGAAACGTGTTAGCTTCGTGAACGATGTAGTTCGTTTGAGCTGAAAAGTGACTGCCCTTCACTGAAACGAATTCTTGCATGTTGGAAGACACAGAGCCTGGGATTTAACTCCATTTCTGAAGGGAAACACACAGCAGAGTTCTCTTCCATGGATCACACTCTGCTTTAGAGCAAGAAGCACGCTCTTGCTTTCTAGATTCTCTAATACAGCAGCAAACGTGAGTGTGCTAAGAACAAATGAACGGTGTTTCCTACACATACAGACCATATCTATTCCAACTCTGCTTCTGAAACTGATACAAAGCACTGGTCCTATAATATCCGATGCTTGTCAGTTAAGATGAGAAACGTGTGAGCTTCGTGAACGATGTAGTTCGTTTGAGCAGTAAAGTAACAGCCCTCCTGAAACGAAGTGTTGCTTGTAGGAAGACTCAGTGCCTGGGATTTAACTCCATTTCTGAAGGGAAACACACAGCAGAGTTCTCATATATAGATCACACTGTGCTTTAGAGCAAGAAGCATTCTCTTGCATTCTAGAGTCTCTAAGACAGCAGGAAACATGAGTGTGCAGAGAACACAAGAACGGTGGTTCTTACACATTCGGACCATATCAAGTCCAATTCTGCCTCGGAAATTGACAAAAAGCACAGGTCCTCCAGCATCCAATGCTTGTCATTTAAGATGAGAAACGTGTGAACTTCGTGAAGGATGTAGTTCCTTTGAGCTGAAAAGTAACTGCCCTTACCTGAAATGAAGTCTTTTTTGTAGGAAGACTCAGAGCCTGGGATTTAACTCCATTTCTGAAGGGAAACACACAGCAGAGTTCTCTTCCATGGATCACACTCTGCTTTAGAGCAAGAAGCATGCTCTAGCTTTCTAGAGTCTCTAAGACAGCAGGAAACGTGAGTGTGCTGAGAACAAAAGAACGGTATTTCCTACACATACGGACCATATCTAGTCCAACTCTGCTTCTGAAAGTGATACAAAGCACTGGTCCTCTATAATCCAATGCTTGTCAGGTAAGATGAGAAACGTGTTAGCTTCGTGAACGATGTAGTTCGTTTGAGCTGAAAAGTGACTGCCCTTACCTGAAACGAAGTCTTGAGTGTTGGAAGACACAGAGCCTGGGATTTAACTCCATTTCTGAAGGGAAACACACAGCATAGTTCTCATCTATGGATCACACTCTGCTTTAGAGCAAGAAGCACGCTCTAGCTTTCTAGAGTCTCTAAGACAGCAGGAAACGTGAGTGTGCTGAGAACAAAAGAACGGTGTTTCCTACACATACGGACCATTTCTAGTCCAACTCTGCCTCTGAAATTGATACAAAGAACAGGTCCTCCATTTTCCAATGCTTGTCATTTAAGATGAGAAATGTGTGAGCTTCGTGAACGATGTAGTTCGTTTGAGCTGTAAAGTAACAGCCCTCCTGAAACGAAGTGTTGCTTGTAGGAAGACTCAGATCCTGGGATTTAACTCCATTTCTGAAGGGAAACACAGAGCAGAGTTCTCATATATAGATCACACTCTGCTTTAGAGCAAGAAGCACGCTCTTGCTTTCTACAGTCTCTAAGACAGCAGGAAACGTGAGTGTGCTGAGAACAAAAGACCGGTGTTTCGTACACATACGGACCATATCTAGTCCAACTCTGCCTCTGAAATTGATACAAAGCACAGGTCCTCCAGCATCAAATGCTTGTCATTTAAGATGAGAAATGTGTGAGTTTCGGGAACGATGTAGTTCCTTTGAGCTGTAAATTAACTGCCCTTACCTGAAACGAAGTGTTGCTTGTAGGAAGACTCAGAGCCTGGGGTTTAACTCCATTTCTGAAGTGAAACACACAGCAGAGTTTTCATATATAGATCACACTCTGCTTTAGAGCAAGAGGCACGCTCTTGCTTTCTAGAGTCTCTAAGACAGCATGAAACATGAGTGTGCTGAGAACACAAGAACGGTGTTTCTTACACATTCGGACCATATCGAGTCCAACTCTGCCTCTGAAATTGATAAAAAGCACAAGTCCTCCAGCATCCAATGCTTGTCATTTAAGATGAGAAAAGTGTGAGCTTCATGAAGGATGTAGTTCGTTTGAGCTGAAAAGTGCCTGCCCTTTCCCGAAAGGAATTCTTGCTTGTAGGAAGACACAGAGCCTGGAATTTAACTCCATTTCTGAAGTGAAACACACAGCAGAGTTCTCATCCATTGATCACACTCTGCTTTAGAGCAAGAAGCACGCTCTAGCTTTCTAGAGTCTCTAAGACAGCAGGAAACGTGAGTGTGCTGAGAACAAAAGAACGGTGTTTCCTACACATACGGACCATATCTAGTCCAACTCTGCTTCTGAAACTGATACAAAGCACTGGTCCTCTAACACCAATGCTTGTCATTTAAGATGAGAAACTTGTGAGCTTCGTGAAGGATGTAGTTCGTTTGAGCTGAAAAGTAACTGCCCTTACTTGAAAGGAATTCTTGCTTGTAGGAAGACACAGAGCCTGGAATTTAACTCCATTCCTGAAGTGAAACACACAGTAGAGTTCTCAGCCATTGATCACACTCTGCTTTAGAGCAAGAAGCACGCTCTAGCTTTCTAGAGTCCCTAAGACAGCCGGAAACGTGAGTGTGCTGAGAACAAAAGAACGGTGTTTCCTACACATACGGAAGATTTCTAGTCCATCTCTGGTTCTGAAACTGAGACAAAGCACTGGTCCTCTAACATCCAATGCTTGTCAGTTAAGATGAGAAACGTGTTAGCTTCATGAACGATGTAGTTCGTTTGAGCTGAAAAGTGACTGCCCTTACCTGAAACGAAGTCTTGAGTGTTGGAAGACACAGAGCCTGGGATTTAACTCCATTTCTGAAGGGAAACACACAGCATAGTTCTCATCCATGGATCACACTCTGCTTCAGAGCAAGAAGCAAGCTCTTGCTTTCTAGATTCTCTAATACAGCAGGAAACGTGTTTGTGTTCAGAAAAAAAGAACTGTGTTTCCTACACATACGGAACATATCTAGTCCAACTCTGCTTGTGGAACTGAAACAAAGCACAGGTCCACTAACATCCAATGCTTGTCAGTGAAGATGAGAAACGTGTGAGCTTTGAGAACGATGTAGTTCGTTTGAGCTTTAAAGTAACTGCCCTTACCTGAAACGAAGTCTTGTTTGTAGGAAGAGTCAGTGGGATTTAACTCCATTTCTGAAGGGAAACACACAGTAGAGTTCTCATCCATTGATCACACTCTGCTTTAGAGCAAGAAGCACGCTCTAGCTTTCTAGAGTCTCTAAGACAGCAGGAAACATGAGTGTGCTGAGAACAAAAGAACGGTGTTTCCTACACATACGGGCCATATCTAGTCCAACTCTGCTTCTGAAACTGATACAAAGCACTGGTCCTCTAACATCCAATGCTTGTCAGTTAAGATGAGAAACGTGTTAGCTTCGTGAACGATGTAGTTCGTTAGAGCTGAATAGTGACTGCCCTTCCCTGAAACGAAGTCTTGCATGTTAGAAGCCACAGAGCCTGGGATTTAACTCCATTTCTGAAGTGAAACACACAGCAGAGTTCTCATATATAGATCACACTCTGCTTTAGAGCAAGAAGCACGCTCTTGCTTTCTAGAGTCTCTAAGACAGCAGGAAACATGAGTGTGCTGAGAACACAAGAACGGTGTTTCTTACACATTCGGACCATATCGAGTCCAATTCTGCCTCTGAAATTGACAAAAAGCACAGGTCCTCCAGCATCCAATGCTTGTCATTTAAGATGAGAAACGTGTTAGCTTCATGAACGATGTAGTTCGTTTTAGCTGAAAAGTGACTGCACTTACCTAAAACTAAATTTGAGTGTTGGAAGACACAGAGCCTGGGATTTAACTCCATTTCTGAAGGGAAACACACAGCATAGTTCTCATCCATGGATCACACTCTACTTCAGATCAAGAAGCACGCTCTTGCTTTCTAGATTCTCTAATTCAGTAGGAAACAGGGTTGTGCTCAGAAATAAAGAACTGTGTTTCCTACACATACGGACCATATCTAGTCCAACTCTGCTTGTGGAACTGAAATAAACCACAGGTCCATTAACATCCAATGCTTGTTAGTTAAGATGAGAAACGTGTGAGCTTTATGAACGATGTAGTTCGTTTGAGCTGTAAAGTAACAGCCCTCCTGAAACGAAGTGTTGCTTGTAGGAAGACGCAGAGCCGGGGGTTTAAGTCCATTTCTGAAGGGAAACACACAGCTGAGTTCTCATATATAGATCACACTCTGCTTTAGAGCAAGAAGCACGCTCTTGCTTTCTAGAATCTCTAAGACAGCAGAAAACATGAGTGTGCTGAGAGCAAAAGAACGGTGTTTCTTACACATTCGCACCATATCGAGTCCAACTTTGCCTCTGAAATTGATACAAAGCACAGGTCCTCCAGGATCCAATGCTTGTCATTTAAGATGAGAAACTTGTGAGCTTCGTGAATGATATAGTTCGTTTGAGCTGTAAAGTAACTGCCCTTCCCTGATTCGAATTCTTGTTTGTAGGAAGACTCAGAGCCTGGTATTTAACTCCATTTCTGAAGTGAAACACACAGCAGAGTTCTCATCCATTGATCACACTCTGCTTTAGAGCAAGAAGCACGCTCTATGTTTCTAGAGTCTCTAAGACAGCAGGAAACGTGAGTGTGCTGAGAACATAAGAACGGTGTTTCCTACACATACAGACCATATCTAGTCCAATTCTGCCTCTGAAATTGATACAAAGAACAGGTCCTCCATTTTCCAATGCTTGTCATTTAAGATGAGAAACGTGTGAGCTTCGGGAACGATGTAGTTCGTTTGAGCTGTAAAGTAACTGCCCTTACCTGAAATGAAGTCTTTTTTGTAGGAAGACTCAGAGCCTGGGATTTAACTCCATTTCTGAAGGGAAACACAGCAGAGTTCTCTTCCATGGATCACACTCTGCTTTAGAGCAGAAGCATGCTCTAGCTTTCTAGAGTCTCTAAGACAGCAGGAAACGTGAGTGTGCTGAGAACAAAAGAACGGTGTTTCCTACACATACGGACCATATCTATTCCAAGTCTGCTTCTGAAACTGATACAAAGCACTGGTCCTATAATATCCGATGCTTGTCAGTTAAGAAGAGAAACGTGTGAGCTTCGTGAACGATGTAGTTCGTTTGAGCTGTAAAGTAACAGCCCTCCTGAAACGAAGTGTTGCTTGTAGGAAGACTCAGATCCTGGGATTAACTCCATTTCTGAAGGGAAACACAGAGCAGAGTTCTAATATATAGATCACACTCTGCTTTAGAGCAAGAAGCACGCTCTTGCTTTCTAGAGTCTCTAAGACAGCAGGAATCGTGAGTGTGCTGAGAACAAAAGAACAGTGTTTCCTAGACATACGGACCATATCTAGTCCAACTCTGCCTCTGAAATTGATGCAAAGCATAGGTCCTCCAGCATCCAATGCTTGTCATTTAAGATGAGAAACGTGTGAGTTTCGGGAACGCTGTAGTTCCTTTGAGCTGTAAAGTAACTGCCCTTACCTGAAACCAAGTGTTGCTTGTAGGAAGACTCAGAGCCTGGGGTTTAACTCCATTTCTGAAGTGAAACACACAGCAGAGTTTTCATATATAGATCACACTCTGCTTTAGAGCAAGAAGCACGCTCTTGCTTTCTAGAGTCTCTAAGACAGCATGAAATATGAGTGTGCTGAGAACACAAGTACGGTGTTTCTTACACATTCGGACCATATCGAGTCCAACTCTGCCTCTGAAATTGATAAAAAGCACAGGTCCTCCAGCATCCAATGCTTGTCATTTAAGATGAGAAAAGTGTGAGCTTCGTGAAGGATGTAGTACGTTTGAGCTGAAAAGTGACTGCCCTTACCCGAAAGGAATTCTTGCTTATAGGAAGACACAGAGCCTGGAATTTAACTCCATTTCTGAAGTGAAACACACAGCAGAGTTCTCATCCATTGATCACACTCTGCTTTAGAGCAAGAAGCACGCTCTAGCTTTCTAGAGGCCCTAAGACAGCAGGAAACGTGAGAGTGCTGAGAACAAAAGAACGGTGTTTCCTACACATACGGACCATATCTAGTCCAACTCTGCTTCTGAAACTGATACAAAGCACTGGGCCTCTAACATCCAATGCTTGTCAGTTAAGATGAGAAACGTGTTAGCTTCATGAACGATGTAGTTCGTTTGAGCTGAAAAGTGACTGCCCTTACCTGAAACGAAGTCTTGAGTGTTGGAAGACACAGAGCCTTGGATTTAACTCCATTTCTGAAGGGAAACACACAGCATAGTTCTCATCCATGGATCACACTCTGCTTCAGAGCAAGAAGCAAGCTCTTGCTTTCTAGATTCTCTAATACAGCAGGAAACGTGGTTGTGTTCAGAAAAAAAGAACTGTGTTTCCTACACATACGGAACATATCTAGTCCAACTCTGCTTGTGGAACTGAAACAAAGCACAGGTCCACTAACATCCAATGCTTATCAGTGAAGATGAGAAACTTGTGAGCTTTGTGAACGATGTAGTTCGTTTGAGCTTTAAAGTAACTGCCCTTACCTGAAACGAAGTCTTGTTTGTAGGAAGACTCAGAGCCTGGGATTTAACTCCATTTCTGAAGTGAAAAACACAGCAGAGTTCTCATCCATTGATCACACTCTGCTTTAGAGCAAGAAGCACTCTCTAGCCTTCTAGAGTCTCTAAGCCAGCAGGAAACGTGAGTGTGCTGAGAACAAAAGACCGGTGTTTCCTACACATATGGACCATATCTAGTCCAACTCTGCTTCTGAAACTGATACAAAGCACTGGTCCTCTAACATCCAATGCTTTACAGTTAAGATGAGAAACGTGTTAGCTTCGTGAACGATGTAGTTCGTTTGAGCTGAAAAGTGACTGCCCTTCACTGAAACGAATTCTTGCATGTTGGAAGACACAGAGCCTGGGATTTAACTCCATTTCTGAAGGGAAACACACAGCAGAGTTCTCTTCCATGGATCACACTCTGCTTTAGAGCAAGAAGCACGCTCTTGCTTTCTAGATTCTCTAATACAGCAGCAAACGTGAGTGTGCTAAGAACAAATGAACGGTGTTTCCTACACATACAGACCATATCTATTCCAACTCTGCTTCTGAAACTGATACAAAGCACTGGTCCTATAATATCCGATGCTTGTCAGTTAAGATGAGAAACGTGTGAGCTTCGTGAACGATGTAGTTCGTTTGAGCAGTAAAGTAACAGCCCTCCTGAAACGAAGTGTTGCTTGTAGGAAGACTCAGTGCCTGGGATTTAACTCCATTTCTGAAGGGAAACACACAGCAGAGTTCTCATATATAGATCACACTGTGCTTTAGAGCAAGAAGCATTCTCTTGCATTCTAGAGTCTCTAAGACAGCAGGAAACATGAGTGTGCAGAGAACACAAGAACGGTGGTTCTTACACATTCGGACCATATCAAGTCCAATTCTGCCTCGGAAATTGACAAAAAGCACAGGTCCTCCAGCATCCAATGCTTGTCATTTAAGATGAGAAACGTGTGAACTTCGTGAAGGATGTAGTTCCTTTGAGCTGAAAAGTAACTGCCCTTACCTGAAATGAAGTCTTTTTTGTAGGAAGACTCAGAGCCTGGGATTTAACTCCATTTCTGAAGGGAAACACACAGCAGAGTTCTCTTCCATGGATCACACTCTGCTTTAGAGCAAGAAGCATGCTCTAGCTTTCTAGAGTCTCTAAGACAGCAGGAAACGTGAGTGTGCTGAGAACAAAAGAACGGTATTTCCTACACATACGGACCATATCTAGTCCAACTCTGCTTCTGAAAGTGATACAAAGCACTGGTCCTCTATAATCCAATGCTTGTCAGGTAAGATGAGAAACGTGTTAGCTTCGTGAACGATGTAGTTCGTTTGAGCTGAAAAGTGACTGCCCTTACCTGAAACGAAGTCTTGAGTGTTGGAAGACACAGAGCCTGGGATTTAACTCCATTTCTGAAGGGAAACACACAGCATAGTTCTCATCTATGGATCACACTCTGCTTTAGAGCAAGAAGCACGCTCTAGCTTTCTAGAGTCTCTAAGACAGCAGGAAACGTGAGTGTGCTGAGAACAAAAGAACGGTGTTTCCTACACATACGGACCATTTCTAGTCCAACTCTGCCTCTGAAATTGATACAAAGAACAGGTCCTCCATTTTCCAATGCTTGTCATTTAAGATGAGAAATGTGTGAGCTTCGTGAACGATGTAGTTCGTTTGAGCTGTAAAGTAACAGCCCTCCTGAAACGAAGTGTTGCTTGTAGGAAGACTCAGATCCTGGGATTTAACTCCATTTCTGAAGGGAAACACAGAGCAGAGTTCTCATATATAGATCACACTCTGCTTTAGAGCAAGAAGCACGCTCTTGCTTTCTACAGTCTCTAAGACAGCAGGAAACGTGAGTGTGCTGAGAACAAAAGACCGGTGTTTCGTACACATACGGACCATATCTAGTCCAACTCTGCCTCTGAAATTGATACAAAGCACAGGTCCTCCAGCATCAAATGCTTGTCATTTAAGATGAGAAATGTGTGAGTTTCGGGAACGATGTAGTTCCTTTGAGCTGTAAATTAACTGCCCTTACCTGAAACGAAGTGTTGCTTGTAGGAAGACTCAGAGCCTGGGGTTTAACTCCATTTCTGAAGTGAAACACACAGCAGAGTTTTCATATATAGATCACACTCTGCTTTAGAGCAAGAGGCACGCTCTTGCTTTCTAGAGTCTCTAAGACAGCATGAAACATGAGTGTGCTGAGAACACAAGAACGGTGTTTCTTACACATTCGGACCATATCGAGTCCAACTCTGCCTCTGAAATTGATAAAAAGCACAAGTCCTCCAGCATCCAATGCTTGTCATTTAAGATGAGAAAAGTGTGAGCTTCATGAAGGATGTAGTTCGTTTGAGCTGAAAAGTGCCTGCCCTTTCCCGAAAGGAATTCTTGCTTGTAGGAAGACACAGAGCCTGGAATTTAACTCCATTTCTGAAGTGAAACACACAGCAGAGTTCTCATCCATTGATCACACTCTGCTTTAGAGCAAGAAGCACGCTCTAGCTTTCTAGAGTCTCTAAGACAGCAGGAAACGTGAGTGTGCTGAGAACAAAAGAACGGTGTTTCCTACACATACGGACCATATCTAGTCCAACTCTGCTTCTGAAACTGATACAAAGCACTGGTCCTCTAACACCAATGCTTGTCATTTAAGATGAGAAACTTGTGAGCTTCGTGAAGGATGTAGTTCGTTTGAGCTGAAAAGTAACTGCCCTTACTTGAAAGGAATTCTTGCTTGTAGGAAGACACAGAGCCTGGAATTTAACTCCATTCCTGAAGTGAAACACACAGTAGAGTTCTCAGCCATTGATCACACTCTGCTTTAGAGCAAGAAGCACGCTCTAGCTTTCTAGAGTCCCTAAGACAGCCGGAAACGTGAGTGTGCTGAGAACAAAAGAACGGTGTTTCCTACACATACGGAAGATTTCTAGTCCATCTCTGGTTCTGAAACTGAGACAAAGCACTGGTCCTCTAACATCCAATGCTTGTCAGTTAAGATGAGAAACGTGTTAGCTTCATGAACGATGTAGTTCGTTTGAGCTGAAAAGTGACTGCCCTTACCTGAAACGAAGTCTTGAGTGTTGGAAGACACAGAGCCTGGGATTTAACTCCATTTCTGAAGGGAAACACACAGCATAGTTCTCATCCATGGATCACACTCTGCTTCAGAGCAAGAAGCAAGCTCTTGCTTTCTAGATTCTCTAATACAGCAGGAAACGTGTTTGTGTTCAGAAAAAAAGAACTGTGTTTCCTACACATACGGAACATATCTAGTCCAACTCTGCTTGTGGAACTGAAACAAAGCACAGGTCCACTAACATCCAATGCTTGTCAGTGAAGATGAGAAACGTGTGAGCTTTGAGAACGATGTAGTTCGTTTGAGCTTTAAAGTAACTGCCCTTACCTGAAACGAAGTCTTGTTTGTAGGAAGAGTCAGTGGGATTTAACTCCATTTCTGAAGGGAAACACACAGTAGAGTTCTCATCCATTGATCACACTCTGCTTTAGAGCAAGAAGCACGCTCTAGCTTTCTAGAGTCTCTAAGACAGCAGGAAACATGAGTGTGCTGAGAGCAAAAGAATGGTGTTTCTTACAAATTCGGACCTTATTGAGTCCAACTCTGCCTCTGAAATTGATACAAAGCACAGGTCCTCCAGCATCCAATGCTTGTCATTTAAGATGAGAAACGTGTGAGCTTCGGGAACTATGTAGTTCGTTTGCGCTGTAAAGTAACTGCCCTTACCTGAAACGAAGTCTTTTTTGTAGGAAGACTCAGATCCTGGGATTTAACTCCTATTCTGAAGTGAAAAACACAGCAGAGTTCTCATCCATTGATCACACTCTGCTTTAGAGCAAGAAGCACGCTCTAGCTTTCTAGAGTCTCTAAGACAGCAGGAAACATGAGTGTGCTGAGAAAAAAAGAATGGTGTTTCCAACACATACGGACCATATCTAGTCCAACTCTGCTTCTGAAACTGATACAAAGCACTGGTCCTCTAAAATCCAATGCTTGTCAGTTAAGATGAGAAACGTGTTAGCTTCGTGAACAATGTAGTTCGTTTGAGGTGAAAAGTGACTGCCCTTCCCTGAAACGAAGTCTTGCATGTTGGAAGACACAGAGCCTGGGATTTAACTCCATTTCTGAAGGGAAACACACAGCAGAGTTCTCTTCCATGGATCACACTCTGCTTTAGAGCAAGAAGCACGCTCTTGCTTTCTAGATTCTCTAATACAGCAGCAAACGTGAGTGTGCTAAGAACAAATGAACGGTGTTTCCTACACATACGGACCATATCTATTCCAACTCTGCTTCTGAAACTGATACAAAGCACTGGTCCTATAATATTCGATGCTTGTCAGTTAAGATGAGAAACGTGTGAGCTTCGTGAACGATGTAGTTCGTTTGAGCAGTAAAGTAACAGCCTTCCTGAAACGAAGTGTTGTTTGTAGGAAGATTCAGAGCCTGGGATTTAACTCCATTTCTGAAGTGAAAAACACAGCAGAGTTCTCATCCATTGATCACACTCTGGTTTAGAGCAAGAAGCACGCTCTAGCTTTCTAGAGTCTCTAAGACAGCAGGAAACGTGAGTGTGCTGAGAACAAAAGAACGGTGTTTCCTACACATATGGACCATATCTAGTCCACCTCTGCTTCTGAAACTGATACAAAGCACTGGTCCTCTAACATCCAATGCTTGTCAGTTAAGATGAGAAACGTTTTAGCTTCGTGAACGATGTAGTTCGTTTGAGCTGAAAAGGGACTGCCCTTCCCTAAAACGTAGTCTTTCATGTTGGAAGACACAGAGCCTGGGATTTAACTCCATTTCTGAAGGGAAACACACAGCAGAGTTCTCTTTCATGGATCACACTCTGCTTTAAAGCAAGAAGCACGCTCTTGCTCTCTAGATTCTCTAAAGCAACAGCAAATATGAGTGTGCTAAGAACAAATGACCGGTGTTTCCTACACATACGGACCGTATCTATTCCAACTCTGCTTCTGAAATTGATACAAACCACTGGTCCTCTAACATCCAATGCTTGTCAGTTAACATGAGAAACGTGTGAGCTTCGGGAACGATGTAGTTCGTTTGAGCTGTAAAGTAACTGCCCTTACCTGAAACGAAGTGTTGCTTGTAGTAAGACTCAGAGCCTGGGGTTTAACCTCATTTCTGTAGTCAAACACACAGCAGAGTTCTCATATATTGTTCACACTCTGCTTTAGAGCAAGAAGCACGCTCTTGCTTTCTAGAGTGTCTAAGACAGCAGGAAACATGAGTGTGCTGAGAACACAAGAACGGTGTTTCTTACACATTCGTACCATATCGAGTCCAAATCTGCCTCTGAAATTGATAAAAAGATCAGGTCCTCCAGCATAAAATGCTTGTCATTTAAGATGAGAAACGTGTGAGCTTCGTGAAGGATTTAGTTCGTTTGAGCTGAAAACTGACTGCCCTTACTTGAAAGGAATTCTTGCTTGAAGGAAGACACAGAGCCTGGAATTGAACTCCATTTCTGAAGGGAAACACACAGCAGAGTTCTCATCCATTGATCATACAATGCTTTAGAGCAAGAAGCACGCTCTAGCTTTCTAGATTCCCTAAGACAGCAGGAAATATAAGTGTGCTGAGAACAAAAGAACGGTGTTTCTTACACATTCGGACCATATCGAGTCCAACTCTGCCTCTGAAATTGATACAACGCACAGGTCCTCCAGGATTCAATCCTTGTCATTTAAGATGAGAAACGTGTGAGCTTCGCAAACGATGTAGTTCGTTTGAGCTATAAAGTAACTGCCCTTCCCTGAAACGAAGTCTTTTTTGTAGGAAGACTCAGAGCCTGGGATTTAACTCTATTTCTGAAGTGAAACACACAGCAGAGTTCTCATCCATTGATCACACTCTGCTTTAGAGCAAGAAGCACGCTCTAGCTTTCTAGAGTCTCTAAGACAGCAGGAAAAGTGAGTGTGCTGAGAACAAAAGAACGGTGTTTCCTACACATACAGACCATATCTAGTCCAACTCTGCCTCTGAAATTGATACAAAGCACTGGTCCTCTAACATCCAATGCTTGTCAGTTAAGATGAGAAACGTGTGAGCTTCGGGAACGATGTAGTTCGTTTGAGCTGTAAAGTAACTGCCCTTCCCTGAAACGAAGTCTTGTTTGTAGGAAGACTCAGAGCCTGGGATTTAACTCAATTTCTGAAGTGTAACACACAGCAGAGTTCTCATCCATTGATCACACTCTGCTTTAGAGCAAGAAGCACGCTCTAGCTTTCTAGAGTCTCTAAGACAGCAGGAAACGTGAGTGTGCTGAGAACAAAAGAACGGTGTTTCCTACACATACGGACCATATCTAGTCCAACTCTGCCTCTGAAACTGATACAAAGCACAGGTCCTCCAGCATCCAATGCTTGTCATTTAAGATGAGAAACGTGTGAGCTTCGGGAACGATGTAGTTCCTTTGAGATGTAAAGTAACTGCCCTTACCTGAAACGAAGTGTTGCTTGTAGGAAGACTCAGAGCCTGGGGTTTAACTCCATTTTTGAAGTGAAACACACAGCAGAGTTCTCATATATAGATCACAATCTGCTTTAGAGCAAGAAGCACTCTTTTGCTTTCTAGAGTCTCTAAGACAGCATGAAACATGAGTGTCCTGATAACACAAGAACGGTGTTTCTTACACATTCGGACCATATCGAGTCCAACTCTGCCTCTGAAATTGATAAAAAGCACAGGTTCTCCAGCATCCAATGCATGTCATTTAAGATGAGAAAAGTGTGAGCTTTGTGAAGGATGTAGTTCGTTTGAGCTGAAAAGTGACTGCCCTTACCCGAAAGGAATTCTTGCTTGTAGGAAGACACAGAGCCTGGAATTTAACTCCATTTCTGAAGTGAAACACACAGCAGTGTTCTCATCCATTGATCACACTCTGCTTTTGAGCAAGAAGCACGCTCTAACTTTCTAGAGTCCCTAAGACAGCAGGAAACGTGAGAGTGCTGAGAACAAAAGAACGGTGTTTCCTACACATAAGGACCATATCTAGTGCAACTCTGCTTCTGAAACTTATACAAAGCACTGGTCCTCTAACATCCAATGCTTGTCAGTTAAGATGAGAAACGTGTTAGCTTCGTGAACGATGTAGATCTTTTGAGCTGAAAAGTGACTGCCCTTCCCTGAAACGAAGTCTTGCATGTTGGAAGACACAGAGCCTGGGATTTAACTCCATTTCTGAAGGGAAACACACAGCAGAGTTCTCTTCCATGGATCACACTCTGCTTTAGAGCAAGAAGCACGCTCTTGCTTTCTAGATTCTCTAATACAGCAGCAAACGTGAGTGTGCTTAGAACAAATGAACGGTGTTTCCTACACATACGGACCATATCTATTCCAACTCTGCTTCTGAAACTGATACAAAGCACTGGTCCTATAACATCCGATGCTTGTCATTTAAGATGAGAAACGTGTGAGCTTCGGGAACGATGTAGTTCCTTTGAGATGTAAAGTAACTGCCCTTACCTGAAACGAATTGTTGCTTGTAGGAAGACTCAGAGCCTGGGGTTTAACTCCATTTCTGAAGTGAAAGACACAGCAGAGTTCTCATATATAGATCACAATCTGCTTTAGAGCAGGAAGCACTCTTTTGCTTTCTAGAGTCTCTAAGAGAGCATGAAACATGAGTGTGCTGATAACACAAGAACGGTGTTTCTTACACATTCAGACCATATTGAGTCCAACTCTGCCTCTGAAATTGATAAAAAGCACAGGTCCTCCAGCATCCAATGCTTGTCATTTAAGATGAGAAAAGTGTGAGCTTCGTGAAGGATGTAGTTCGTTTGAGCTGAAAAGTGACTGCCCTTACCCGAAAGGAATTCTTGCTTGTAGGAAGACACAGAGCCTGGAATTTAACTCCATTTCTGAAGTGAAACACACAGCAGTGTTCTCATCCATTGATCACACTCTGCTTTAGAGCAAGAAGCACGCTCTAACTTTCTAGAGTCCCTAAAACAGCAGGAAACGTGAGAGTGCTGAGAACAAAAGAACGGTGTTTCCTACACATAAGGACCATATCTAGTGCAACTCTGCTTCTGAAACTGATACAAAGCACTGGTCCTCTAACATCCAATGCTTGTCAGTTAAGATGAGAAACGTGTTAGCTTCGTGAACGATGTAGATCTTTTGAGCTGAAAAGTGACTGCCCTTCCCTGAAAAGAAGTCTTGCATGTTGGAAGACACAGAGCCTGGGATTTAACTCCATTTCTGAAGGGAAACACACAGCAGAGTTCTCTTCCATGGATCACACTCTGCTTTAGAGCAAGAAGCACGCTCTTGCTTTCTAGATTCTCTAATACAGCAGCAAACGTGAGTGTGCTAAGAACAAATGAACGGTGTTTCCTACACATACGGACCATATCTATTCCAACTCTGCTTCTGAAACTGATACAAAGCACTGGTCCTATAACATCCGATGCTTGTCATTTAAGATGAGAAACGTGTGAGCTTCGGGAACGATGTAGTTCCTTTGAGATGTAAAGTAACTGCCCTTACCTGAAACGAATTGTTGCTTGTAGGAAGACTCAGAGCCTGGGGTTTAACTCCATTTCTGAAGTGAAAGACACAGCAGAGTTCTCATATATAGATCACAATCTGCTTTAGAGCAGGAAGCACTCTTTTGCTTTCTAGAGTCTCTAAGAGAGCATGAAACATGAGTGTGCTGATAACACAAGAACGGTGTTTCTTACACATTCAGACCATATTGAGTCCAACTCTGCCTCTGAAATTGATAAAAAGCACAGGTCCTCCAGCATCCAATGCTTGTCATTTAAGATGAGAAAAGTGTGAGCTTCGTGAAGGATGTAGTTCGTTTGAGCTGAAAAGTGACTGCCCTTACCCGAAAGGAATTCTTGCTTGTAGGAAGACACAGAGCCTGGAATTTAACTCCATTTCTGAAGTGAAACACACAGCAGAGTTCTCATCCATTGATCACACTCTACTTTAGAGCAAGAAGCACGCTCTAGCTTTCTAGAGTCCCTAAGACAGCAGGAAACGTGAGTGTGCTAAGAACAAATGAACGGTGTTTCCTACACATACGGACCATATCTATTCCAACTCTGCTTCTGAAACTGATACAAAGCACTGGTCCTTTAACATCCAATGCTTGTCAGTTAAGATGAGAAACGTGTAAGCTTCGTGAACGATGTAGTTCCTTTGAGCTGAAAAGTGACTGCCCTTCCCTGAAACGAAGTCTTGCATGTTTCAAGACACAGAGCCTGGGATTTAACTCAATTTCTGAAGGGAAAAACACAGCAGAGTTCTCTCCCATGGATCACACTCTGCTTTAGAGCAAGAAGCACGCTCTTGCTTTCTAGATTCTCTAATACAGCAGCAAACGTGAGTGTGCTAAGAACAAATGAACGGTGTTTCCTACACTTACGGATCATATCTATTCCAACTCTTCTTCCGAAACTGATACAAAGCACTGGTCCTATAACATCCGAAGCTTGTCAGTTAAGATGAGAAACGTGTGAGCTTCGTGAACGATGTACTTCGTTTGAGCTGTAAAGTAACAGCCCTCCTGAAACGAAGTGTTGTTTGTAGGAATACTCAGAGCCTGGGATTTAACTCCATTTCTGAAGTGAAAAACACAGCAGAGTTCTCATCCATTGATCACACTCTGCTTTAGAGCAAGAAGCACGCTCTAGCTTTATAGAGTCTCTAAGACAGCAGGAAACGTGAGTGTGCTGAGAACAAAAGAACGGTGTTTCCTACACATACGGACCATATCTAGTCCAACTCTGCCTCTGAAATTGATACAAAGCACTGGTCCTCCAGCATCCAATGCTTGTCATTTAAGATGAGAAACGTGTGAGCTTCGGGAACGATGTAGTTCGTTTGAGCTGAAAACTGACTGCCCTTACTTGAAAGGAATTCTTGCTTGTAGGAAGACACAGAGCCTGGAATTGAACTCCATTTCTGAAGGGAAACACATAGCAGAGTTCTCATATATAGATCACACTCTGCTTTATAGCAAGAAGCACGCTCTTGCTTTCTAGAGTCTCTAAGACAGCAGGAAACGTGAGTGTGCTGAGAACAAAAGAACGGTGTTTCCTACACATACGGACCATATCTAGTCCAACTCTGCCTCTGAAATTCATACAAAGCACAGGTCCTCCACGATCCAATGCTTGTCATTTAAGATGAGAAACGTGTGAGCTTCGCGAACGATGTAGTTCGTTTGAGCTGTAAAGTAACTGCCCTTCCCTGAAACGAAGCCTTGTTTGTAGGAAGACTCAGAGCCTGGGATTTAACTCCATTTCTGAAGTGAAACACACAGCAGAGTTCTCATCCATTGATCACACTCTGCTTTAGAGCAAGAAGCACGCTCTAGCTTTCTAGAGTCTCTAAGACAGCAGGAAACGTGAGTGTGCTGAGAACAAAAGACCGGTGTTTCCTACACATACGGACCATATCTAGTCCAACTCTGCCTCTGAAATTGATACAAAGCACAGGTCCTCCAGCATCCAATGCTTGTCATTTAAGATGAGAAACGTGTGAGCTTCGTGAACGATGTAGTTCGTTTGAGCTGTAAAGTAACTGCCCTTCCCTGAAACGAAGTCTTGTTTGTAGGAAGACTCAGAGCCTGGGATTTAACTCCATTTCTGAAGTGAAACACACAGCAGAGTTCTCATATATAGATCACACTCTGCTTTAGAGCAAGAATTACGCTCTTGCTTTCTAGAGTCTCTAAGAGAGCAGGAAACATGAGTGTGCTGAGAACTCAAGAACAGTGTTTCTTACACATTCGGACCATATCGAGTCCAACTCTGCCTATGAAATTGATAAAAAGCACAGGTCCTCCAGCATCCAATGCTTGTCATTTAAGATAAGAAACGTGTGAGCTTCGTGAAGGATGTAGTTCGTTTGAGCTGAAAAGTGACTGCCCTTACCCGAAAGGAATTCTTGCTTGTAGGAAGACACAGAGCCTGGGATTTAACTCCATTTCTGAAGTGAAACACACAGCAGAGTTCTCATCCATTGATCACACTCTGCTTTAGAGCAAGAAGCACACTCTAGCTTTCTAGAGTCCCAAAGACAGCAGGAAACGTGAGTGTGCTGAGAACAAAAGAACGGGGTTTCCTACACATACAGACCATTCTAGTCCAACTCTGCTTCTGAAACTGATACAAAGCACTGATCCTCTAACATCCAATGCTTGTCAGTTAAGATGAGAATAGTTTTAGCTTCGTGAACGATGTAGTTCTTTTGAGCTGAAAAGTGACTGCCCTTCCCTGAAACGAAGTCTTGCATGTTGGAAGACACAATGCCTGGGATTCAACTCCATTGCTGAAGGGAAACATACAGCAGAGTTCTCTTCCATTGATAACACTCTGCTTTAGAGCAAGAAGTACGCTCTTGCTTTCTAGATTCTCTAATACAGCAGCAAACGTGAGTGTGCTAAGAACAAATGAACGGTGTTTCCTACACATACAGACCATATCTATTCCAACTCTGCTTCTGAAACTGATACAAAGCACTGCTCCTATAACATCCGATGCTTGTCAGTTTAGATGAGAAACGTGTTAGCTTCGTTTACGATGTAGTTCTTTTGAGCTGAAAAGTGACTGCCCTTACCTGAAACGAAGTCTTGAGTGTTGGAAGACTCAGAGCCAGGGGTTTAACTCCATTTCAAGGTAAAACACACAGCAGAGTTCTCATATATAGATCACACTCTGCTTTAGAGCAAGAAGCACGCTCTTGCTTTCTAGAGTCTATAAGACAGCAGGACACATGAGTGTGCTGAGAACACAAGAACGGTGTTTCTTACACATTAGGACCATATCGAGTCCAACTCTGCCTATGAAATTGATAAACACCACAAGTCCTCCAGCATAAAATGCTTGTCATTTAAGATGAGAAACGTGTGAGCTTCGTGAAGGATGTAGTTCGTTTGAGCTGATAACTGACTGCCCTTACTTGAAAGGAATTCTTGCTTGTAGGAAGACACAGAGCCTGGAATTGAACTCCATTTCTGAAGGGATACACACAGCAGAGTTCTCATCCATTGATCACACTCTACTTTAGAGCAAGAAGCACGCTCTAGCTTTCTAGAGTCCCTAAGACAGCAGGAAACATGAGTGTGCTGAGAGCAAAAGAACGGTGTTTCTTACAAATTCTGACCTTATTGAGTGCAACTCTGCCTCAGAAATTGATACAAAGCATAGGTCCTCCAGCATCCAATGCTTGTCATTTAAGATGAGAAACGTGTGAGCTTCGGGAACGATGTAGTTCGTTTGAGCTGTAAAGTAACTGCCCTTACCTGAAACGAAGTCTTTTTTGTAGGAAGACTCAGAGCCTGGGATTTAACTCCTATTCTGAAGTGAAAAACACAGCAGAGTTCTCATCCATTGATCACACTCTGCTTTAGAGCAAGAAGCACGCTCTAGCTTTCTAGAGTCTCTAAGACAGCAGGAAACGGGAGTGTGCTGAGAACAAAAGAACGGTGTTTCCTACACATACGGACCATATCTAGTCCAACTCTGCTTCTGAAACTGATACAAAGCACTGGTCCTCTAACATCCAATGCTTGTCAGTTAAGATGAGAAACGTGTTAGCTTCGTTATCGATGTAGTTCCTTTGAGATGAAAAGTGACTACCCTCCCTGAAACGTAGACTTGCACGTTGGAAGACACAGAGCCAGGGATTTAACTCCATTTCTGAAGGGAAACACACAGCAGAGTTCTCTTCCATGGATCACACTCTGCTTTAAAGCCAGAAGCACGCACTTGCTTTCTAGATTCTCTAATACAACAGCAAACATGAGTGTGCTAAGAACAAATGACCAGTGTTTCCTACACATACCGACCATATCTATTCCAACTCTGCTTCTGAAACTGATACAAAGCACTGGTCCTATAACATCCGATGCTTGTCAGTTAAGATGAGAAACGTGTGAGCTTCGTGAACGATGTAGTTCGTTTGAGCTTAAAAGTGACTGCTCTTACCAGAAACGAAGTCTTGAGTGTTGGAAGACACAGAGCCTGGGATTAAACTCCATTTCTGAAGGGAAACACACAGCATATTTCTCATCCATGGATCACACTCTGCTTCAGAGCAAGAAGCACGCTCTTGCTTTCTAGAGTCCCTAGGACAGCAGGAAACGTGAGTGTGCTGAGAACAAAAGAACGGGGTTTCCTACACATATGGCCCATTTCTAGTCCATCTCTGCTTCTGAAACTGAGACAAAGCACTGGTCCTCTAACATCCAATACTTGTCAGTTAAGATGAGAAACGTTTTAGCTTCGTGAACGATGTAGTTCGTTTGAGCTGAAATGTGACTGCCCTTACCTGAAACGAAGTCTTGTTTGTAGGAAGACTCAGAGCCTGGGGTTTAACTCCATTTCTGAAGTGAAACACACAGCAGAGTTCTCATATATAGATCACACTCTGCTTTAGAGCAAGAAGCACGCTCTTGCTTTCTAGATTCTCTAAGACAGCAGGAAACATGAGTGTGGTGAGAACAAAAGAACGGTGTTTCTTACACATTAGGCCCATATCGAGTCCAACTCTGCCTATGAAATTGATAAAAAGCACAGGTCCTCCAGCATCCACTGCTTGTCATTTAAGATGAGAAACGTGTGAGCTTCGTGAAGGATGTAGTTCGTTTGAGCAGAAAAGGGACTGCCCTTACTTGAAAGGAATTCTTGCTTGTAGGAAGACATAGAGCCTGGAATTGAACTCCTTTTCTGAAGGGAAACACACAGCAGAGTTCTCATCCATTGATCACACTCTGCTTTAGAGCAAGATCCACGCTCTTGCTTTCTAGAGTCCCTAAGACAGCAGGAAATATGAGTGTGCTGAGAGCAAAAGAACGGTGTTTCTTACAAATTGGGACCGTATTGAGTCCAACTCTGCCTCTGAAATTGATACAAAGCACAGGTCCTCCAGCATCCAATGCTTGTTATTTAAGATGAGAAACGTGTGAGCTTCGGGAACGATGTAGTTCGTTTGAGATGTAAAGTAACTGCCCTTAACTGAAACGAAGTCTTTTTTGTAGGAAGACTCAGAGCCTGGGATTTAACTCCATTGCTGAAGGGAAACACACAGCAGAGTTCTCTTCCATGGATCACACTCTGCTTTAGAGCAAGAAGCACGCTCTAGCTTTCTAGATTCCCTAAGACAGCAGGAAACGTGAGAGTGCTGAGAACAAAAGAACGGTGTTTCCTACACATACGGACCATATCTATTCCAACTCTGCTTCGGAAACTGATACAAAGCACTGGTCCTATAACATCTGCTGCTTGTCAGGTAAGATGAGAAATGTGTGAGCTTTATGAACGATGTAGTTCGTTTGAGCTGTAAAGTAACAGCCCTCCTGAAACGAAGTGTTGCTTGTAGGAAGCCTCAGAGCCTGGGATTTAACTCCTATTCTGAAGTGAAAAACACAGCAGAGTTCTCATCCATTGATCACACTCTGCTTTAGAGCAAGAAGCACGCTCTAGCTTTCTAGAGGCTCTAAGACAGCAGGAAACGTGAGTGTGCTGAGAACAAAAGAACGGTGTTTCCTACATATACGGACCATATCTAGTCCAACTCTGCTTCTGAAACTGATACAAAGCACTGGTCCTCTAACATCCAATGCTTGTCAGTTAAGATGAGAAACCTGTTAGCTTTGTGAACGATGTAGTTCCTTTGAGATGAAAAGTGACTGCCCTTACCTGAAACGTAGTCTTGCATGTTGGAAGACATAGAGGGGATTTAACTCCATTTCTGAAGGGAAACACACAGCAGAGTTCTCTTCCATCGATCACACTCTGCTTTAAAGCAAGAAGCACGCTCTTGCTTTCTAGATTCTCTAATACAACAGCAAACGTGAGTGTGCTAAGAACAAATGACCGGTGTTTCCTACACATACCGACCATATCTATTCCAACTCTGCTTCTGAATCTGATACAAAGCACTGGTCCTATAATATCCGATGCTTGTCAGTTAAGATGAGAAACGTGTGAGCTTCGTGAACGATGTAGTTCCTTTGAGCTGAATAGTGACTGCCCTTACCTGAAACGAAGTCTTGAGTGTTGGAAGACACAGAGCTTGGGATTTAACTCCATTTCTGAAGGGAAACACACAGCATATTTCTCATCCATGGATCACACTCTGCTTCAGAGCAAGAAGCACGCTCTTGCTTTCTAGATTCTCTAATACAGCAGGAAACGTGTTTGTGTTCAGAAAAAAAGAACTGTGTTTCCTACACATATGGACCATATCTAGTCCAACTCTGCTTGTGGAACTGAAACAAAGCACAGGTCCACTAACATCCAATGCTTGTCAGTGAAGATGAGAAACGTGTGAGCTTTGTGAATGATGTAGTTCGTTTGAGCTTTAAAGTAACTGCCCTTACCTGAAACGAAGTCTTGTTTGTAGGAAGACTCAGAGCCTGGGATTTAACTCCATTTCTGAAGTGAAACACACAGCAGAGTTCTCATCCATTGATCACACTCTGCTTTAGAGCAAGAAGCACGCTCTAGCTCTCTAGAGTCTCTAAGACAGCAGGAAACGTGAGTGTGCTGAGAACAAAAGAAAGGGGTTTCCTACACATACGGACCATATCTAGTCCAACTCTGCCTCTGAAATTGATACAAAGCACAGATCCTCCAGCATCCAATGCTTGTCATTTAAGATGAGAAACGTGTGAGCTTCGGGAACGATGTAGTTCCTTTGAGCTGTAAAGTAACTGCCCTTACCTGAAACGAAGTGTTGCTTGTAGAAAGACTCAGAGCCTGGGGTTTAACTCCATTTCTGAAGTGAAACACACAACAGTGTTCTCATATATAGATCACACTCTGCTTTAGAGCAAGAAGCACGCTCTTGCTTTCTAGATTCTCTAATGAAGCAGCAAACGTGAGTGTGCTAAGAACAAATGAACGGTGTTTCCTACACATACGGACCATATCTATTCCAACTCTGCTTAGGAAACTGATACAAAGCACTGGTCCTATAACATCTGATGCTTGTCAGTTAAGATGAGAAACGTGTGAGCTTTATGAACGATGTAGTTCGTTTGAGCTGTAAAGTAACAGCCCTCCTGAAACGAAGTGTTGCTTGTAGGAAGACTCAGAGCCTGGGGTTTAACTCCATTTCTGAAGGGAAACACACAGCTGAGTTCTCATATATAGATCACACTCTGCTTTAGAGCAAGAAGCACGCTCTTGCTTTCTAGACTCTCTAAGACAGCCGAAACATGAGTGTGCTGAGAACACAAGAACGGTGTTTAGTACACATATGGACCATATGTAGTCCAACTCTGCCTCTGAAATTGATACAAAGCACAGGTCCTCCAGCATCCAATTATTGTCATTTAAGATGAGAAACGTGTGAGCTTCAGGAACGATGTAGTTCGTTTGAGCTGTAAAGTAACTGCCCTTACCAGAAACGAAGTCTTTTTTGTAGGAAGACTCAGAGCCTGGGATTTAACTCCATTTCTGAAGTGAAAAACACAGCAGAGTTCTCATCCATTGATCACACTCTGCTTAAGAGCAAGAAGCACGCGCTAGCTTTCTAGAGTCTCTAAGAGAGCAGGAAACGTGAGTGTGCTGAGAACAAAAGAACGGTGTTTCCTACACATATGGACCATATCTAGTCCAACTCCGCTTCTGAAACTGATACAAAGCACTGGTCCTCTAACATCCAATGCTTGTCAGTTAAGATGAGAAACGTGTTAGCTTCGTGAACGATGTAGTTTGTTTGAGCTGAAGTGACTGCCCTTACCTGAAACGAAATCTTTCTTGTAGGAAGACACAGAGCTTGGGATTTTACTCCATTTCTGAAGGGAAACACACAGCAGAGTTCTCTTCCATGGATCACACTCTGCTTTAAAGCCAGAAGCACGCTCTTGCTTTCTAGATTCTCTAATACAACAGCAAACATGAGTGTGCTAAGAAAAAATGACCGGTGTTTCCTACACATATGGACCATTTCTAGTCCATCTCTGCTTCTGAAACTGAGACAAAGCACTGGTCCTCTAACATCCAATACTTGTCAGTTAAGATGAGAAACGTTTTAGCTTCGTGAACGATGTAGTTCATTTGAGCTGAAATGTGACTGCCCTTACCTGAAACGAAGTCTTGTTTGTAGGAAGACTAAGGGCTTGGGATTTAACTCCATTTCTGAAGTGAAACACACAGCTGAGTTCTCATCAATTGATCACATTCTGCTTGAGAACAAGAAGCACGCTCTAGCTTTCTAGAGTCTCTAAGACAGCAGGAAACGTGAGTGTGCTGAGAACAAAAGAACGGTGTTTCCTACACATACAGACCATATCTATTCCAACTCTGCTTCTGAAACTGATACAAAGCACTGGTCCTATAACATCCGATGCTTGTCAGTTAAGATGAGACACGTGTGAGCTTCGTGAACGATGTAGTTCATTTGAGCTGTAAAGTATGTGCCCTTACCTGAAACGAAGTGTTGCTTGTAGGAAGACTCAGAGCCTGGGGTTTAACTCCATTTCTGAATTGAAACACACAGCAGAGTTCTCATATATAGATCACACTCTGCTTTAGAGCAAGAAGCACGCTCTTGCTTTCTAGATTCTCTAAGACAGCAGGAAACATGAGTGTGGTGAGAACAAAAGAACGGTGTTTCTTACACATTAGGCCCATATCGAGTCCAACTCTGCCTATGAAATTGATAAAAAGCACAGGTCCTCCAGCATCCAATGCTTGTCATTTAAGATAAGAAACGTGTGAGCTTCGTGAAGGATGTAGTTCGTTTGAGCAGAAAAGTGACTGCCCTTACTTGAAAGGAATTCTTGCTTGTAGGAAGACACAGAGCCTGGAATTGAACTCCATTTGTGAAGGGAAACACACAGCAGAGTTCTCTTCCATTGATCACACTCTGCTTTAGAGCAAGAAGCACGCTCTAGCTTTCTAGAGTCCCTAAGACAGCAGGAAACATGAGTGTGCTGAGAGCAAAAGAACGGTGTTTCTTATAAATTCGGACCTTATTGAGTCCAACTCTGCCTCTGAAATTGATACAAAGCACAGGTCCTCCAGCATCCAATGCTTGTCATTTAAGATGAGAAACGTGTGAGCTTCGGGAACGATGTAGTTCGTTTGAGATGTAAAGTAACTGCCCTTACCTGAAACGAAGTCTTTTTTGTAGGAAGACTCAGAGCCTGGGATTTAACTCCATTGCTGAAGGGAAACACACAGCAGAGTTCTCTTCCATGGATCACACTCTGCTTTAGAGCAAGAAGCACGCTCTAGCTTTCTAGATTCCCTAAGACAGCAGGAAACGTGAGAGTGCTGAGAACAAAAGAACGGTGTTTCCTACACATACGGACCATATCTATTCCAACTCTGCTTCGGAAACTGATACAAAGCACTGGTCCTATAACATCTGCTGCTTGTCAGGTAAGATGAGAAACGTGTGAGCTTTATGAACGATGTAGTTCGTTTGAGCTGTAAAGTAACAGCCCTCCTGAAACGAAGTGTTGCTTGTAGGAAGACTCAGAGCTTCGGGTTTAACTCCATTTCTGAAGGGAAACACACAGCTGAGTTCTCATATATAGATCACACTCTGCTTTAGAGCAAGAAGCACGCTCTTGCTTTCTGGAGTCTCTAAGACAGCAGGAAACATGTGTTTGCTGAGAACACAAGAACGGTGTTTAGTACACATTCGGACCATATCGAGTCCAACTCTGCCTCTGAAATTGATAAAAAGCACAAGTCCTCCAGCATCCAATGCTTGTTATTTAAGATGAGAAACGTGTGAGCTTCGTGAAGGATGTAGTTCGTTTGAGCTGAAAAGTGACTGCCCTTACTTGAAAGGAATTCTTGCTTGTAGGAAGACACAGAGCCTGGAATTTAACTCCATTTCTTAAGTGAAACACACAGCAGAGTTCTCATCAATTGATCACATTCTGCTTTAGAACAAGAAGCACGCTCTAGCTTTCTAGAGTCTCTAAGACAGCAGGAAACGTGAGTGTGATGAGAATAAAAGAACGGTGTTTCCTACACATACAGACAATATCTATTCCAACTCTGCTTCTGAAACTGATACAAAGCACTGGTCCAATAACATCCGATGCTTGTCAGTTAAGATGAGACACGTGTGAGCTTCGTGAACGATGTAGTTCGTTTGAGCTGCAAAGTAAGTGCCCTTACCTGAAACGAAGTGTTGCTTGTAGGAAGACTCAGAGCCTGGGGTTTAACTCCATTTCTGAAGTGAAACACACAGCAGAGTTCTCATATATAGATCACACTCTGCTTTAGAGCAAGAATCATGCTCTTGCTTTCTAGAATCTCTAAGTCAACAGGAAATATGAGTGTGGTGATAACACATGAACGGTGTTTCTTACACATTAGGACCATATCGAGTCCAACTCTGACTATGAAATTGATAAAAAGCACAGGTCCTCCAGCATCCAATGCTTGTCATTTAAGATGAGAAACGTGTGAGCTTCGTGAAGGATGTAGTTCGTTTGAGCAGAAAAGTGACTGCCCTTACTTGAAAGGAATTCTTGCTTGTAGGAAGACACAGAGCCTGGAATTGAACTCCATTTGTGAAGGGAAACACACAGCAGAGTTCTCTTCCATTGATCACACTCTGCTTTAGAGCAAGAAGCACGCTCTAGCTTTCTAGAGTCCCTAAGACAGCAGGAAACATGAGTGTGCTGAGAGCAAAAGAACGGTGTTTCTTATAAATTCGGACCTTATTGAGTCCAACTCTGCCTCTGAAATTGATACAAAGCACAGGTCCTCCAGCATCCAATGCTTGTCATTTAAGATGAGAAACGTGTGAGCTTCGGGAACGATGTAGTTCGTTTGAGCTGTAAAGTAACTGCCCTTACCTGAAACGAAGTCTTTTTTGTAGGAAGACTCAGAGCCTGGGATTTAACTCCTATTCTGAAGTGAAAAACACAGCAGAGTTCTCATCCATTGATCACACTCTGCTTTAGAGCAAGAAGCACGCTCTAGCTTTCTAGAGGCTCTAAGACAGCAGGAAACGTGAGTGTGCTGAGAACAAAAGAACGGTGTTTCCTACATATACGGACCATATCTAGTCCAACTCTGCTTCTGAAACTGATACAAAGCACTGGTCCTCTAACATCCAATGCTTGTCAGTTAAGATGAGAAACCTGTTAGCTTTGTGAACGATGTAGTTCCTTTGAGATGAAAAGTGACTGCCCTTACCTGAAACGTAGTCTTGCATGTTGGAAGACATAGAGGGGATTTAACTCCATTTCTGAAGGGAAACACACAGCAGAGTTCTCTTCCATCAATCACACTCTGCTTTAAAGCAAGAAGCACGCTCTTGCTTTCTAGATTCTCTAATACAACAGCAAACGTGAGTGTGCTAAGAACAAATGACCGGTGTTTCCTACACATACCGACCATATCTATTCCAACTCTGCTTCTGAAACTGATACAAAGCACTGGTCCTATAATATCCGATGCTTGTCAGTTAAGATGAGAAACGTGTGAGCTTCGTGAACGATGTAGTTCGTTTGAGCTGAATAGTGACTGCCCTTACCTGAAACGAAGTCTTGAGTGTTGGAAGACACAGTGCTTGGGATTTAACTCCATTTCTGAAGGGAAACACACAGCATATTTCTCATCCATGGATCACACTCTGCTTCAGAGCAAGAAGCACGCTCTTGCTTTCTAGATTCTCTAATACAGAGGGAACGTGTTTGTGTTCAGAAAAAAAGAACTGTGTTTCCTACACATACGGACCATATCTAGTCCAACTCTGCTTGTGGAACTGAAACAAAGCACAGGTCCACTAACATCCAATGCTTGTCAGTGAAGATGAGAAACGTGTGAGCTTTGTGAACGATGTAGTTCGTTTGAGCTTTAAAGTAACTGCCCTTACCTGAAACGAAGTCTTGTTTGTAGGAAGACTCAGAGCCTGGGATTTAACTCCATTTCTGAAGTGAAACACACAGCAGAGTTCTCATTCATTGATCACACTCTGCTTTAGAGCAAGAAGCACGCTCTAGCTTTCTAGAGTCTCTAAGACAGCAGGAAACGTGAGTGTGCTGAGAACAAAAGAACGGTGTTTCCTACACATACGGACCATATCTAGTCCAACTCTGCCTCTGAAATTGATACAAAGCACAGATCCTCCAGCATCCAATGCTTGTCATTTAAGATGAGAAACGTGTGAGCTTCGTGAACGATGTAGTTCCTTTGAGCTGTAAAGTAACTGCCCTTACCTGAAACGAAGTGTTGCTTGTAGAAAGACTCAGAGCCTGGGGTTTAACTCCATTTCTGAAGTGAAACACACAACAGTGTTCTCATATATAGATCACACTCTGCTTTAGAGCAAGAAGCACGCTCTTGCTTTCTAGATTCTCTAATGAAGCAGCAAACGTGAGTGTGCTAAGAACAAATGAACGGTGTTTCCTACACATACGGACCATATCCATTCCAACTCTGCTTAGGAAACTGATACAAAGCACTGGTCCTATAACATCTGATGCTTGTCAGTTAAGATGAGAAACGTGTGAGCTTTATGAACGATGTAGATCGTTTGAGCTGTAAAGTAACAGCCCTCCTGAAACGAAGTGTTGCTTTTAGGAAGACTCAGAGCCTGGGGTTTAACTCCATTTCTGAAGGGAAACACACAGCTGAGTTCTCATATATAGATCACACTCTGCTTTAGAGCAAGAAGCAAGCTCTTGCTTTCTAGACTCTCTAAGACAGCCGAAACATGAGTGTGCTGAGAACACAAGAACGGTGTTTAGTACACATATGGACCATATGTAGTCCAACTCTGCCTCTGAAATTGATACAAAGCACAGGTCCTCCAGCATCCAATTATTGTCATTTAAGATGAGAAACGTGTGAGCTTCAGGAACGATGTAGTTCGTTTGAGCTGTAAAGTAACTGCCCTTACCAGAAACGAAGTCTTTTTTGTAGGAAGACTCAGAGCCTGGGATTTAACTCCATTTCTGTAGTGAAAAACACAGCAGAGTTCTCATCCATTGATCACACTCTGCTTAAGAGCAAGAAGCACGCGCTAGCTTTCTAGAGTCTCTAAGAGAGCAGGAAACGTGAGTGTGCTGAGAACAAAAGAACGGTGTTTCCTACACATATGGACCATATCTAGTCCAACTCCGCTTCTGAAACTGATACAAAGCACTGGTCCTCTAACATCCAATGCTTGTCAGTTAAGATGAGAAACGTGTTAGCTTCGTGAACGATGTAGTTCGTTTGAGCTGAAGTGACTGCCCTTACCTGAAAAGAAATCTTTCTTGTAGGAAGACACAGAGCTTGGGATTTTACTCCATTTCTGAAGGGAAACACACAGCAGAGTTCTCTTCCATGGATCACACTCTGCTTTAGAGCAAGAAGCACGCTCTTGCTTTCTAGATTCTCTAATACAGCAGCAAACATGAGTGTGCTAAGAACAAATGAACGGTGTTTCCTACACATACGGACCATATCTATTCCAACTCTGCTTCTGAAACTGATACAAAGCACTGGTCCTATAATATCCGATGATTGTCAGTTAAGATGAGAAACGTGTGAGCTTAGTGAACAATGTAGTTCTTTTGAGCTCTAAAGTAACAGCCCTCCTGAAACGAATTGTTGCTTGTAGGAAGACTCACAGCCTGCGATTTAACTCCATTTCTGAAGGGAAACACACAGCAGAGTTCTCATATATAGATCACACTCTGCTTTAGAGCAAGAAGCACGCTCTTGCTTTCCAGAGTCTCTAAGACAGCAGGAAACATGGGTGTGCTGAGAACACAAGAACCGTGTTTCTTACACATTCGGACCATATCGAGTCCAATTCTGCCTCTGAAATTGACAAAAAGCACAGGTCCTCCAGCATCCAATGCTTGTCATTGAGGATGAGAAACGTGTCAGCTTCGTGATGCATGTACTTACTTTGAGCTGAAAAGTGACTGCCCTTACTTGAAAGGAATTCTTGCTTGTAGGAAGACACAGAGCCTGGAATTTAACTCCATTTCTGAAGTGAAACACACAGCAGTGTTCTCATCCATTGATCACACTCTGCTTTAGAGCAAGAAGCACGCTCTAGCTTTCTAGAGTCCCTAAGACAGCAGGAAACGTGAGTATGCTGAGAACAAAAGAACGGTGTTTCCTACACATACGGACCATTTCTAGTCCATCTCTGCTTCTGAAACTGAGACAAAGCACTGGTCCTCTAACATCCAATGCTTGTCAGTTAAGATGAGAAACGTGTTAGCTTCGTGAACGATGTAGTTCCTTTGAGATGAAAAGTGACTGCCCTTCCCTGAAACGCAGTCTTGCATGTTGGAAGACACAGAGCCAGGGATTTAACTCCATTTCTGAAGGGAAACACACAGCAGAGTTCTCTTCCATGGATCACACTCTGCTTTAAAGCAAGAAGCACGCTCTTGCATTCTAGATTCTCTAATACAAAAGCAAACGTGAGTGTGCTAAGAACCAATGACCGGTGGTTCCTACACATACGGACCATATCTATTCCAACTCTGCTTCTGAAACTGATACAAAGCACTGGTCCTATAACATCCGATGCTTGTCAGTTAAGATGAGAAACGTGTGAGCTTCGTGAACGATGTAGTTCGTTTGAGCTGTAAAGTAACTGCCCTTACCTGAAACGAAGTCTTGAGTGTTGGAAGACTAAGTGCCTGGGATTTAACTCCATTTCTGAAGTGAAACACACAGCAGAATTCTCATCAATTGATCACATTCTGCTTTAGAACAAGAAGCACGCTCTAGCTTTCTAGAGTCTCTAAGACAGCAGGAAACGTGAGTGTGCTGAGAACAAAAGAACGGTGTTTCCTACACATAAGGACCATATCTATTCCAACTCTGCTTCTGAAACTGATACAAAGCACTGGTCCTCTAACATTCGATGCTTGTCAGTTAAGATGAGAAACGTGTGAGCTTCGTGAACGATGTAGTTTGTTTGAGCTGTAAAGTAAGTGCCCTTACCTGAAAGGATGTGTTGCTTGTAGGAAGACTCGGAGCCTGGGGTTTAACTCCATTTCTGAAGTGAAACACACAGCAGAGTTCACATATATAGATCACACTCTGCTTTAGAGCAAGCAACACGCTCTTGCTTTCTAGATTCTATAACACAGCAGGAAACATGAGTGTGCTGAGAACACAAGAACGGTGTTTCTTACACATTAGGACCATATCGAGTCCAACTCTGCCTATGAAATTGATAAAAAGCACACGTCCTCCAGCATCCAATGCTTGTCATTTAAGATGAGAAACGTGTGAGCTTCGTGAAGGATGTAGTTCGTTTGAGCAGAAAAGTGACTGCCCTTACTTGAAAGGAATTCTTGCTTGTAGGAAGACACAGAGCCTGGAATTTAACTCCATTTCTGAAGGGAAACACACAGCAGAGTTCTCATGCATTGATCTCACTCTGCTTTAGAGCAAGAAGCATGCTCTAGCTTTCTAGAGTCCCTAAGACAGCAGGAAACATGAGTGTGCTGAGAACAAAAGAACGGTGTTTCTTACACATTCGGACCATATCTAGGCCAACTCTGCCTCTGAAATTGATACAAAGCACAGGACCTCCAGGATCCAATGTTTGTCATTTAAGATGAGAAACGTGTGATCTTCGTGAACGATGTAGTTCGTTTTAGCTGTAAAGTACCTGCCCTTCCCTGAATCAAAGTCTTGTTTGTAGGAAGACTCAGAGCCTGGGATTTAACTCCATTTCTGAAGTGAAACACAAAGCAGAGTTCTCATCCATTGATCACACTCTGCTTTAGAGCAAGAAGCACGCTCTAGCTTTCTAGCGTCTTTAAGACATCAGGAAACGTGAGTGTGCTGAGAACAAAAGAACGGTGTTTCCTACACATATGGACCATATCTAGTCCAACTCTGCCTCTGAAATTGATACAAAGCACAGGTCCTCCAGCATCCAATTATTTCATTTAAGATGAGAGACCTGTGAGCTTCGGGAACGATGTAGTTCGTTTGAGCTGTAAAGTAACTGCCCTTACCAGAAACGAAGTCTTTCTTGTAGGAAGACTCAGAGCCTGGGATTTATCTCCATTTCTGAAGTGAAAAACACAGCAGAGTTCTCATCCATTGATCACACTCTGCTTTAGAGCAAGAAGCACGCTCTAGCTTTCTAGAGTCCTAAGACAGCAGGAAACGTGAGTATGCTGAGAACAAAAGAACGGTGTTTCCTACACATACGGACCATTTCTAGTCCATCTCTGCTTCTGAAACTGAGAGAAAGCACTGGTCCTCTAACATCCAATGCTTGTCAGTTAAGATGAGAAACGTGTTAGCTTCGTGAAAGATGTAGTTCCTTTGAGATGAAAAGTGACTGCCCTTCCCTGAAATGTAGTTTTGCATGTTGGAAGACACAGAGCCAGGGATTTAACTCCATTTCTGAAGGGAAACACACAGCAGAGTTCTCTTCCATTGATCACACTCTGCTTTAGAGCAAGAAGCACGCTCTTGCTTTCTAGATTCTCTAATACAGCAGCAAACCTGAGTGTGCTAAGAACAAATGAACGGTGTTTCCTACACATACAGACCATATCTATTCCAACTCTGCTTCTGAAACTGATACAAAGCACTGGTCCTATAATATCCGATGCTTGTCAGTTAAGATGAGGAACGTGTGAGCTTCGTGAACAATGTAGTTCGTTTGAGCTCTAAAGTACCAGCCCTCCTGAAATGAATTGTTGCTTGTAGGAAGACTCTGAACCTGGGATTTAACTCCATTTCTGAATGGAAACACACAGCAGAGTTCTCATATATGGATCACACTCTGCTTTAGAGCAAGAAGCACGCTCTTGCTTTCTAGAGTCTCTAAGACAGCAGGAAACATGGTTGTGCTGAGACACAAGAACGATGTTGCTTACACATTCGGACCATATCGAGTCCAACGCTGCCTCTGAAATTGATAAAAAGCACAGGTCCCCCTGCATAAAATGCTTGTCATTTAAGATGAGAAACGTGTGAGCTTAGTGAAGGATGTAGTTCGTTTGAGCTGTAAAGTAACTGCCCTTCCCTGAAACGAAGTCTTGTTTGTAGGAAGACTCAGAGCCTGGGATTTAACTCCATTTCTGAAGTGAAACACACAGCAGAGTTCTCATCCATTGATCACACTCTGCTTTAGAGCAAGAAGCACGCTCTTGCTTTCTAGATTCTCTAATACAGCAGCAAACGTGAGTGTGCTAAGAACAAATGAACGGTGTTTCCTACACATACGGACCATATCTATTCAAACTCTGCTTCTGAAACTGATACAAAGCACTGGTCCTATAATATCCGATGCTTGTCAGTTAAGATGAGAAACGTGTGAGCTTCGTGAACAATGTAGTTCTTTTGAGCTCTAAAGTAACAGCACTCCTGAAATGAATTGTTGCTTTTAGGAAGACTCAGAGCCTGGGATTTAACTCCATTTCTGAATGGAAACACACAGCAGAGTTCTCATATATAGATCACACTCTTCTTTAGAGCAAGAAGCACGCTCTTGCTTTCTAGACTCTCTAAGACAGCAGGAAACATGAGTGTGCTGAGAACACAAGAACGGTGTTTCTTACACATTCGGACCATATCGAGTCCAATTCTGCCTCTGAAATTGACAAAAAGCACAGGTCCTCCAGCATCCAATGCTTGTCATTTAAGATGAGAAACGTGTGAGCTTCATGAAGGATGTACTTACTTTGAGCTGAAAAGTGACTGCCCTTACTTGAAAGGAATTCTTGCTTGTAGGAAGACTCTGAACCTGGGATTTAACTCCATTTCTGAATGGAAACACACAGCAGAGTTCTCATATATGGATCACACTCTGCTTTAGAGCAAGAAGCACGCTCTTGCTTTCTAGAGTCTCTAAGACAGCAGGAAACATGGTTGTGCTGAGACACAAGAACGATGTTGCTTACACATTCGGACCATATCGAGTCCAACGCTGCCTCTGAAATTGATAAAAAGCACAGGTCCCCCTGCATAAAATGCTTGTCATTTAAGATGAGAAACGTGTGAGCTTAGTGAAGGATGTAGTTCGTTTGAGCTGTAAAGTAACTGCCCTTCCCTGAAACGAAGTCTTGTTTGTAGGAAGACTCAGAGCCTGGGATTTAACTCCATTTCTGAAGTGAAACACACAGCAGAGTTCTCATCCATTGATCACACTCTGCTTTAGAGCAAGAAGCACGCTCTTGCTTTCTAGATTCTCTAATACAGCAGCAAACGTGAGTGTGCTAAGAACAAATGAACGGTGTTTCCTACACATACGGACCATATCTATTCAAACTCTGCTTCTGAAACTGATACAAAGCACTGGTCCTATAATATCCGATGCTTGTCAGTTAAGATGAGAAACGTGTGAGCTTCGTGAACAATGTAGTTCTTTTGAGCTCTAAAGTAACAGCACTCCTGAAATGAATTGTTGCTTTTAGGAAGACTCAGAGCCTGGGATTTAACTCCATTTCTGAATGGAAACACACAGCAGAGTTCTCATATATAGATCACACTCTTCTTTAGAGCAAGAAGCACGCTCTTGCTTTCTAGACTCTCTAAGACAGCAGGAAACATGAGTGTGCTGAGAACACAAGAACGGTGTTTCTTACACATTCGGACCATATCGAGTCCAATTCTGCCTCTGAAATTGACAAAAAGCACAGGTCCTCCAGCATCCAATGCTTGTCATTTAAGATGAGAAACGTGTGAGCTTCATGAAGGATGTACTTACTTTGAGCTGAAAAGTGACTGCCCTTACTTGAAAGGAATTCTTGCTTGTAGGAAGACACAGAGCCTGGAATTTAACTCCATTTCTGAATGGAAACACACAGCAGAGTTCTCATATATGGATCACACTCTGCTTTAGAGCAAGAAGCACGCTCTTGCTTTCTAGAGTCTCTAAGACAGCAGGAAACATGGTTGTGCTGAGACACAAGAACGATGTTGCTTACACATTCGGACCATATCGAGTCCAACGCTGCCTCTGAAATTGATAAAAAGCACAGGTCCCCCTGCATAAAATGCTTGTCATTTAAGATGAGAAACGTGTGAGCTTAGTGAAGGATGTAGTTCGTTTGAGCTCTAAAGTAACTACCCTTCCTTGAAACGAAGTCTTGTTTGTAGGAAGACTCAGAGCCTGGGATTTAACTCCATTTCTGAAGTGAAACACACAGCAGAGTTCTCATCCATTGATCACACTCTGCTTTAGAGCAAGAAGCACGCTCTTGCTTTCTAGATTCTCTAATACAGCAGCAAACGTGAGTGTGCTAAGAACAAATGAACGGTGTTTCCTACACATACGGACCATATCTATTCAAACTCTGCTTCTGAAACTGATACAAAGCACTGGTCCTATAATATCCGATGCTTGTCAGTTAAGATGAGAAACGTGTGAGCTTCGTGAACAATGTAGTTCTTTTGAGCTCTAAAGTAACAGCACTCCTGAAATGAATTGTTGCTTTTAGGAAGACTCAGAGCCTGGGATTTAACTCCATTTCTGAATGGAAACACACAGCAGAGTTCTCATATATAGATCACACTCTTCTTTAGAGCAAGAAGCACGCTCTTGCTTTCTAGACTCTCTAAGACAGCAGGAAACATGAGTGTGCTGAGAACACAAGAACGGTGTTTCTTACACATTCGGACCATATCGAGTCCAATTCTGCCTCTGAAATTGACAAAAAGCACAGGTCCTCCAGCATCCAATGCTTGTCATTTAAGATGAGAAACGTGTGAGCTTCATGAAGGATGTACTTACTTTGAGCTGAAAAGTGACTGCCCTTACTTGAAAGGAATTCTTGCTTGTAGGAAGACACAGAGCCTGGAATTTAACTCCATTTCTGAAGTGAAACACACAGCAGAGTTCTCATCCATTGATCACACTCTGCTTTAGAGCAAGAAGCACGCTCTAGCTTTCTAGAGTCCCTAAGACAGCAGGAAACGTGAGTATGCTGAGAACAAAAGAACGGTCTTTCCTATACATACGGACCATTTCTAGTCCATCTCTGCTTCTGAAACTGAGACAAAGCACTGGTCCTCTAACATCCAAGGCTTGTCAGTTAAGATGAGAAACGTGTTAGCTTCGTGAACGATGTAGTTCGTTTGAGCTGAAAAGTGACTGCCCTTACCTGAAACGAAGTCTTGAGTGTTAGAAGACACAGAGCATGGGATTTAACTCCATTTCTGAAGGGAAACACACAGCATATTTCTCATCCATGGATCACACTCTACTTCAGAGCAAGAAGCACGCTCTTGCTTTCTAGAATCTCTAATACAGCAGGATACGTGGTTGTGCTCAGAAAAAAAGAACTGTGTTTCCTACACATACGGAACATTTCTAGTCCAAATCTGCTTGTGGAACTGAAACAAACCACAGGTCCACTAACATCGAATGCTTGTCAGTTAAGATGAGAAACGTGTGAGCTTCGTGAACAATGTAGTTCATTTGAGCTGTGAAGTAACTGCAGTTACCAGAATCAAATTCTTGTTTGTAGGAAGACTAAGAGCTTGGGATTTAACTCCATTTCTGAAGTGAAACACACAGCAGAGTTCTCATCAATTGATCACATTCTGCTTTAGAACAAGAAGCCCGCTCTAGCTTTCTAGAGTCTCTAAGACAGCAGGAAACTTGAGTGTGCTGAGAACAAAAGAACGGTGTTTCCTACACATACGGACCATATCTGTTCCAACTCTGCTTCTGAAACTGATACAAAGCACTGGTCCTATAACATCCGATGCTTCTCAGTTAAGATGATAAACCTGTGAGCTTCGTGAACGATGTAGTTCGTTTGAGCTGTAATGTAACTGCCCTTACCTGATTCGAAGTCTTGCTTGTAGGAAGACTCAGAGCCTGGGATTTATCTACATTTCTGAAGGGAAACACACAGCAGAGTTCTCTTCCATGGATCACACTCTGCTTTAAAGCAAGAAGCACGCTCTTGCTTTCTAGATTCTCTAATACAGCAGCAAAGGTGAGTGTGCTGAGAACACAAGAACGGTGTTTCTTACACATTAGGACCATATCGAGTCAAAATCTGCCTATGAAATTTATAAAAAGCACAGGTCCTCCAGCATCCAATGCTTGTCATTTAAGATGAGAAACGTGTGAGCTTCATGACGGATGTAGTTCGTTTGAGCAGAAAAGTGACTGCCCTTACTTGAAAGGAATTCTTGCTTGTAGGAAGACACAGAGCCTGGAATTTAACTCCATTTCTGAAGGGAAACACACAGCAGAGTTCTCATCCATTGATCACACTCTGCTTTAGAGCAAGAAGCACGCTCTAGCTTTCTAGAGTCCCTAAGACAGCAGGAAACATGAGTGTGCTGAGAACAGAAGAACGGTGTTTCTTACACATTCGGACCATATCGAGTCCAACTCTGCCTCTGAAATTGATACAAAGCACAGGACATCCAGGATCCAATGTTTGTCATTTAAGATGAGAAACATGTGATCTTCGTGAACGATGTAGTTCGTTTGAGCTGTAAAGTAACTGCCCTTCCCTGAAACGAAGTCTTGTTTGTAGGAAGACTCAGAGCCTGGGATTTAACTCCATTTCTGAAGTGAAACACACAACAGAGTTCTCAAACATAGATCACACTCTGCTTTAGAGCAAGACATACGCTCTTGCTTTCTAGATTCTCTAAGACAGCAGGATACTTGAGTGTGCTAAGAACAAAACAACAGTGTTTCCTACACGTACGGACCATATCTAGTCCAAATCTGCCTCTGAAACTGACACAAAGCACAGGTCCGGTAACATCCAATGCTTTTCAATTAAGACCGAGAAACGTGTGAGCTTTGTGTACGATGTAGTTCATTTGAGCTGTAAAGTAATTGCCCTTACCTGAAACGAAGTCTTGCTTGTAGGAAGACACAGAGCCTGGGATTTAACTCCATTTCTGAAGGGAAACACACAGCACAGTTCTCATCCATGAATCACACTCTCCTTTAGAGCAAGAACCATGCTCTTCCTTTCTAGAGTCTCTAATACAGTAGGAAACGGGATTGTGCTCAGAACAAAAGAACTGTGTTTCCTACACATACGGATCATATGTAGTTCAACTCTTATTCTGAATCTGACACAAAGCACAGGTCCTGAAACATCCAATGCTTTTCAATTAAGACCGAGAAACGTGTGAGCTTCGTGAACGATGTAGTTCGTTTGAACTGTAAAGTAACTGCCTTTACCTGAAATGAAGTGTCACTTGTAGGAAGACTCAGAGCATGGGATTTAACACCATTTCTGAAGTGGAACACACAGCAGAGTTCTCATCCATTGATCACACTCTGCTTCAGAGCAAGAAGCACGCTCTAGCTTTCTAGAGTCCCTAAGACAGCAGGAAACATGAGTGTGCTGAGAACAAAAGAACGGTGTTTCTTACACATTCGGACCATATCGAGTCCAACTCTGCCTCTGAAATTGATACAAAGCACAGGACATCCAGGATCCAATGTTTGTCATTTAAGATGAGAAACATGTGATCTTCGTGAACGATGTAGTTCGTTTGAGCTGTAAAGTAACTGCCCTTCCCTGAAACGAAGTCTTGTTTGTAGGAAGACTCAGAGCCTGGGATTTAACTCCATTTCTGAAGTGAAACAAACAGCAGATTTCTCATCCATTGATCACACTCTGCTTTACAGCAAGAAGTACGCTCTAGCTTTCTAGCATCTCTAAGACATCAGGAAACGTGAGTGTGCTGAGAACAAAAGAACGGTGTTTCCTACACATATGGACCATATCTAGTCCAACTCTGCCTCTGAAATTGATACAAAGCACAGGTCCTCCAGCATCAAATTATTGTCATTTAAGATGAGAAACGTGTGAGCTTCGTGAACGATGTAGTTCCTTTGAGCTGTAAAGTAACTGCCCTTACCTTAAACGAAGTGTTCCTTATAGGAAGACTCAGAGCCTGGGGTTAACTCCATTTCTGAAGTGAAACACACAGCAGAGTTCTCATATATAGATCACACTCTGCTTTAGAGTAAGAAGCACGCTCTTGCTTTCTAGACTACTAAGACAGCAGGAAACATGAGTGTGCTGAGAACACAAGAACGGTGTTTCTTACACATTAGGACCATATGGAGTCCAACTCTGCCTCTGAAATTGATAAAAAGCACAGGTCCTCCAGCATCCAATGCTTGTCATTTAAGATGAGAAACGTGTGAGCTTCGTGAATGATGTAGTTCGTTTGAGCTGAAAAGTGACTGCCCTAACTTGAAAGGAATTCTTGCTTGTAGGAAGACACAGAGCCTGGAATTTAACTCCATTTCTGAAGGGAAACACACAGTAGAGTTCTCATCCATTGATCACACTCTGCTTTAGAGCAAGAAGCACGCTCTAGCTTTCTAGATCCCTAACACAGCAGGAAACATGAGTGTGCTGAGAACAAAAGAACGGTGTTTCTTACACATTCGGACCATATCGAGTCCAACTCTGCCTCTGAAATTGATACAAAGCACAGGTCCTCCAGGATCCAATGCTTGTCATTTAAGATGAGAAACGTGTGAGCTTCGCGAACGATGTAGTTCGTTTGAGCTGTAAAGTAACTGCCCTTCCCTGAAACGAAGTCTTGTTTGTAGGAAGACTCAGAGCCTGGGATTTAACTCCATTTCTGAAGTGAAACACACAGCAGAGTTCTCATCCATTGATCACACTCTGCTTTAGAGCAAGAAGCACGTTCTTGCTTTCTAGATTCTCTAAGAGAGCAGGAATCGTGAGTGTGCTGAGAACAAATGATTGGTGTTTCATACACCTACGGACCATATCTAGTCCAACTCTGCTTCTGAAACTGATACCAAGCACTGGTCCTCTAACATCCAATGCTTGTCAGTTAAGATGAGAAATGTGTTAGCTTCGTGAACGATGTAGTTCGTTTGAGCTGAAAAGTGACTGCCCTTACCTGAAACGAAGTCTTGCTTGTAGGAAGACACAGAGAATGGGATTTAACTCCATATCTGAAGTGAAACACACAGCAGAGTTCTCATCCATAGATCACACTCTGCTTTAGAGCAAGAAGCACGCTGTGGCTTTCTAGAGTGTCTAAGACAGCAGGAAACGTGAGTGTGTTGAGAACAAAAGAACGGGGTGTCCTACACATATGGACCATATCTAGTCCAAATCTGCCTCTGAAACTGACACAAAGCACAGGTCCTGTAACATCCAATGCTTTTCAATTAAGTCCGAGAAACGTGTGAGCTTTGTGTACGATGTAGATCGTTTGAGCTGTAAAATAACTGCCCTTACCTGAAATGAAGTCTTGCTTCTAGGAAGACACAGAGCCTGGGATTTAACTCCATTTCTGAAGGGAAACACACAGCACAGTTTTCATCCATGAATCACACTCTCCTTTAGAGCAAGAACCATGCTCTTCCTTTCTAGAGTCTCTAATACAGCAGGAAACGTGATTGTGCTCAGAACAAAAGAACTGTGTTTCCTACACATACGGATCATATGTAGTTCAACTCTTATTCTGAAACTGACACAAAGCACAGGTCCTGAAACATCCAATGCTTTTCAATTAAGACCGAGAAACGTGTGAGCTTCGTGAACGATGTAGTTCGTTTCAGCTGTAAAGTAACTGCCATTACCTGAAATGAAGTGTCACTTGAAGGAAGACTCAGAGCATGGGATTTAACACCATTTCTGAAGTGGAACACACAGCAGAGTTCTCATCCATTGATCACACTCTGCTTCAGAGCAAGAAGCACGCTCTAGCTTTCTAGAGTCCCTAAGACAGCAGGAAACATGAGTGTGCTGAGAACAAAAGAACGGTGTTTCTTACACATTCGGACCATATCGAGTCCAACTCTGCCTCTGAAATTGATACAAAGCACAGGTCCTCCAGCATCCAATGCTTGTCATTTAAGATGAGAAACGTGTGAGCTTCATGAAGGATGTACTTACTTTGAGCTGAAAAGTGACTGCCCTTACTTGAAAGGAATTCTTGCTTGTAGGAAGACACAGAGCCTGGAATTTAACTCCATTTCTGAATGGAAACACACAGCAGAGTTCTCATATATGGATCACACTCTGCTTTAGAGCAAGAAGCACGCTCTTGCTTTCTAGAGTCTCTAAGACAGCAGGAAACATGGTTGTGCTGAGACACAAGAACGATGTTGCTTACACATTCGGACCATATCGAGTCCAACGCTGCCTCTGAAATTGATAAAAAGCACAGGTCCCCCTGCATAAAATGCTTGTCATTTAAGATGAGAAACGTGTGAGCTTAGTGAAGGATGTAGTTCGTTTGAGCTCTAAAGTAACTACCCTTCCTTGAAACGAAGTCTTGTTTGTAGGAAGACTCAGAGCCTGGGATTTAACTCCATTTCTGAAGTGAAACACACAGCAGAGTTCTCATCCATTGATCACACTCTGCTTTAGAGCAAGAAGCACGCTCTTGCTTTCTAGATTCTCTAATACAGCAGCAAACGTGAGTGTGCTAAGAACAAATGAACGGTGTTTCCTACACATACGGACCATATCTATTCAAACTCTGCTTCTGAAACTGATACAAAGCACTGGTCCTATAATATCCGAGGCTTGTCAGTTAAGATGAGAAACGTGTGAGCTTCGTGAACAATGTAGTTCTTTTGAGCTCTAAAGTAACAGCACTCCTGAAATGAATTGTTGCTTTTAGGAAGACTCAGAGCCTGGGATTTAACTCCATTTCTGAATGGAAACACACAGCAGAGTTCTCATATATAGATCACACTCTTCTTTAGAGCAAGAAGCACGCTCTTGCTTTCTAGACTCTCTAAGACAGCAGGAAACATGAGTGTGCTGAGAACACAAGAACGGTGTTTCTTACACATTCGGACCATATCGAGTCCAATTCTGCCTCTGAAATTGACAAAAAGCACAGGTCCTCCAGCATCCAATGCTTGTCATTTAAGATGAGAAACGTGTGAGCTTCATGAAGGATGTACTTACTTTGAGCTGAAAAGTGACTGCCCTTACTTGAAAGGAATTCTTGCTTGTAGGAAGACACAGAGCCTGGAATTTAACTCCATTTCTGAAGTGAAACACACAGCAGAGTTCTCATCCATTGATCACACTCTGCTTTAGAGCAAGAAGCACGCTCTAGCTTTCTAGAGTCCCTAAGACAGCAGGAAACGTGAGTATGCTGAGAACAAAAGAACGGTCTTTCCTATACATACGGACCATTTCTAGTCCATCTCTGCTTCTGAAACTGAGACAAAGCACTGGTCCTCTAACATCCAAGGCTTGTCAGTTAAGATGAGAAACGTGTTAGCTTCGTGAACGATGTAGTTCGTTTGAGCTGAAAAGTGACTGCCCTTACCTGAAACGAAGTCTTGAGTGTTAGAAGACACAGAGCATGGGATTTAACTCCATTTCTGAAGGGAAACACACAGCATATTTCTCATCCATGGATCACACTCTACTTCAGAGCAAGAAGCACGCTCTTGCTTTCTAGAATCTCTAATACAGCAGGATACGTGGTTGTGCTCAGAAAAAAAGAACTGTGTTTCCTACACATACGGAACATTTCTAGTCCAAATCTGCTTGTGGAACTGAAACAAACCACAGGTCCACTAACATCGAATGCTTGTCAGTTAAGATGAGAAACGTGTGAGCTTCGTGAACAATGTAGTTCATTTGAGCTGTGAAGTAACTGCAGTTACCAGAATCAAATTCTTGTTTGTAGGAAGACTAAGAGCTTGGGATTTAACTCCATTTCTGAAGTGAAACACACAGCAGAGTTCTCATCAATTGATCACATTCTGCTTTAGAACAAGAAGCCCGCTCTAGCTTTCTAGAGTCTCTAAGACAGCAGGAAACTTGAGTGTGCTGAGAACAAAAGAACGGTGTTTCCTACACATACGGACCATATCTGTTCCAACTCTGCTTCTGAAACTGATACAAAGCACTGGTCCTATAACATCCGATGCTTCTCAGTTAAGATGATAAACCTGTGAGCTTCGTGAACGATGTAGTTCGTTTGAGCTGTAATGTAACTGCCCTTACCTGATTCGAAGTCTTGCTTGTAGGAAGACTCAGAGCCTGGGATTTATCTACATTTCTGAAGGGAAACACACAGCAGAGTTCTCTTCCATGGATCACACTCTGCTTTAAAGCAAGAAGCACGCTCTTGCTTTCTAGATTCTCTAATACAGCAGCAAAGGTGAGTGTGCTGAGAACACAAGAACGGTGTTTCTTACACATTAGGACCATATCGAGTCAAAATCTGCCTATGAAATTTATAAAAAGCACAGGTCCTCCAGCATCCAATGCTTGTCATTTAAGATGAGAAACGTGTGAGCTTCATGACGGATGTAGTTCGTTTGAGCAGAAAAGTGACTGCCCTTACTTGAAAGGAATTCTTGCTTGTAGGAAGACACAGAGCCTGGAATTTAACTCCATTTCTGAAGGGAAACACACAGCAGAGTTCTCATCCATTGATCACACTCTGCTTTAGAGCAAGAAGCACGCTCTAGCTTTCTAGAGTCCCTAAGACAGCAGGAAACATGAGTGTGCTGAGAACAGAAGAACGGTGTTTCTTACACATTCGGACCATATCGAGTCCAACTCTGCCTCTGAAATTGATACAAAGCACAGGACATCCAGGATCCAATGTTTGTCATTTAAGATGAGAAACATGTGATCTTCGTGAACGATGTAGTTCGTTTGAGCTGTAAAGTAACTGCCCTTCCCTGAAACGAAGTCTTGTTTGTAGGAAGACTCAGAGCCTGGGATTTAACTCCATTTCTGAAGTGAAACACACAACAGAGTTCTCAAACATAGATCACACTCTGCTTTAGAGCAAGACATACGCTCTTGCTTTCTAGATTCTCTAAGACAGCAGGATACTTGAGTGTGCTAAGAACAAAACAACAGTGTTTCCTACACGTACGGACCATATCTAGTCCAAATCTGCCTCTGAAACTGACACAAAGCACAGGTCCGGTAACATCCAATGCTTTTCAATTAAGACCGAGAAACGTGTGAGCTTTGTGTACGATGTAGTTCATTTGAGCTGTAAAGTAATTGCCCTTACCTGAAACGAAGTCTTGCTTGTAGGAAGACACAGAGCCTGGGATTTAACTCCATTTCTGAAGGGAAACACACAGCACAGTTCTCATCCATGAATCACACTCTCCTTTAGAGCAAGAACCATGCTCTTCCTTTCTAGAGTCTCTAATACAGTAGGAAACGGGATTGTGCTCAGAACAAAAGAACTGTGTTTCCTACACATACGGATCATATGTAGTTCAACTCTTATTCTGAATCTGACACAAAGCACAGGTCCTGAAACATCCAATGCTTTTCAATTAAGACCGAGAAACGTGTGAGCTTCGTGAACGATGTAGTTCGTTTGAACTGTAAAGTAACTGCCTTTACCTGAAATGAAGTGTCACTTGTAGGAAGACTCAGAGCATGGGATTTAACACCATTTCTGAAGTGGAACACACAGCAGAGTTCTCATCCATTGATCACACTCTGCTTCAGAGCAAGAAGCACGCTCTAGCTTTCTAGAGTCCCTAAGACAGCAGGAAACATGAGTGTGCTGAGAACAAAAGAACGGTGTTTCTTACACATTCGGACCATATCGAGTCCAACTCTGCCTCTGAAATTGATACAAAGCACAGGACATCCAGGATCCAATGTTTGTCATTTAAGATGAGAAACATGTGATCTTCGTGAACGATGTAGTTCGTTTGAGCTGTAAAGTAACTGCCCTTCCCTGAAACGAAGTCTTGTTTGTAGGAAGACTCAGAGCCTGGGATTTAACTCCATTTCTGAAGTGAAACAAACAGCAGATTTCTCATCCATTGATCACACTCTGCTTTACAGCAAGAAGTACGCTCTAGCTTTCTAGCATCTCTAAGACATCAGGAAACGTGAGTGTGCTGAGAACAAAAGAACGGTGTTTCCTACACATATGGACCATATCTAGTCCAACTCTGCCTCTGAAATTGATACAAAGCACAGGTCCTCCAGCATCAAATTATTGTCATTTAAGATGAGAAACGTGTGAGCTTCGTGAACGATGTAGTTCCTTTGAGCTGTAAAGTAACTGCCCTTACCTTAAACGAAGTGTTCCTTATAGGAAGACTCAGAGCCTGGGGTTAACTCCATTTCTGAAGTGAAACACACAGCAGAGTTCTCATATATAGATCACACTCTGCTTTAGAGTAAGAAGCACGCTCTTGCTTTCTAGACTACTAAGACAGCAGGAAACATGAGTGTGCTGAGAACACAAGAACGGTGTTTCTTACACATTAGGACCATATGGAGTCCAACTCTGCCTCTGAAATTGATAAAAAGCACAGGTCCTCCAGCATCCAATGCTTGTCATTTAAGATGAGAAACGTGTGAGCTTCGTGAATGATGTAGTTCGTTTGAGCTGAAAAGTGACTGCCCTAACTTGAAAGGAATTCTTGCTTGTAGGAAGACACAGAGCCTGGAATTTAACTCCATTTCTGAAGGGAAACACACAGTAGAGTTCTCATCCATTGATCACACTCTGCTTTAGAGCAAGAAGCACGCTCTAGCTTTCTAGATCCCTAACACAGCAGGAAACATGAGTGTGCTGAGAACAAAAGAACGGTGTTTCTTACACATTCGGACCATATCGAGTCCAACTCTGCCTCTGAAATTGATACAAAGCACAGGTCCTCCAGGATCCAATGCTTGTCATTTAAGATGAGAAACGTGTGAGCTTCGCGAACGATGTAGTTCGTTTGAGCTGTAAAGTAACTGCCCTTCCCTGAAACGAAGTCTTGTTTGTAGGAAGACTCAGAGCCTGGGATTTAACTCCATTTCTGAAGTGAAACACACAGCAGAGTTCTCATCCATTGATCACACTCTGCTTTAGAGCAAGAAGCACGTTCTTGCTTTCTAGATTCTCTAAGAGAGCAGGAATCGTGAGTGTGCTGAGAACAAATGATTGGTGTTTCATACACCTACGGACCATATCTAGTCCAACTCTGCTTCTGAAACTGATACCAAGCACTGGTCCTCTAACATCCAATGCTTGTCAGTTAAGATGAGAAATGTGTTAGCTTCGTGAACGATGTAGTTCGTTTGAGCTGAAAAGTGACTGCCCTTACCTGAAACGAAGTCTTGCTTGTAGGAAGACACAGAGAATGGGATTTAACTCCATATCTGAAGTGAAACACACAGCAGAGTTCTCATCCATAGATCACACTCTGCTTTAGAGCAAGAAGCACGCTGTGGCTTTCTAGAGTGTCTAAGACAGCAGGAAACGTGAGTGTGTTGAGAACAAAAGAACGGGGTGTCCTACACATATGGACCATATCTAGTCCAAATCTGCCTCTGAAACTGACACAAAGCACAGGTCCTGTAACATCCAATGCTTTTCAATTAAGTCCGAGAAACGTGTGAGCTTTGTGTACGATGTAGATCGTTTGAGCTGTAAAATAACTGCCCTTACCTGAAATGAAGTCTTGCTTCTAGGAAGACACAGAGCCTGGGATTTAACTCCATTTCTGAAGGGAAACACACAGCACAGTTTTCATCCATGAATCACACTCTCCTTTAGAGCAAGAACCATGCTCTTCCTTTCTAGAGTCTCTAATACAGCAGGAAACGTGATTGTGCTCAGAACAAAAGAACTGTGTTTCCTACACATACGGATCATATGTAGTTCAACTCTTATTCTGAAACTGACACAAAGCACAGGTCCTGAAACATCCAATGCTTTTCAATTAAGACCGAGAAACGTGTGAGCTTCGTGAACGATGTAGTTCGTTTCAGCTGTAAAGTAACTGCCATTACCTGAAATGAAGTGTCACTTGAAGGAAGACTCAGAGCCTGGGATTTAACACCATTTCTGATGTGGAACACACAGCAGAGTTCTCATCCATTGATCACACTCTGCTTTAGAGCAAGAAGCAAGCTCTTGCTTTCTAGAGTCTCGAAGACAGCAGGAAATGTGAGTGTGCTGAGAACAAAAGAACGGTGTTTTATACACATACGGATCATATCTAGTCCAAATCCGCCTCTGAAATTGATACAAAGCGCAGGTCCTCTAACATCCAAAGCTTGTCATTTAAGATGACAAACGTGTGAGCTTCGTGAATGATGTAGTTCGTTTGAGCTGAAAAGAGACTGCCCACACCTGAAACGAATTCTTGCCTATAGGAACACACAGAGCCTGGGATTTAACTCCATTTCTCATGGCAAACACACAACATAGTTCTCATCCATGGATCACACTCTGCTTAAGAGCAAGAAGCACGCTCTTGCTTTCTAGAGTCTCAAATACAGCAGGAAATCTGAGTGTGCCCAGAACAAAAGAATGGTGTTTCTTACATATACGGACCATATGTAGTCCAAATCTGCTTCTGAAACTGATACAATACACTGGTCCTCTAACATCCAATGCTTGTCAGTTAAGATGAGAATCGTGTGATCTTCGTGAACGATGTAGTTCGTTTGAGCAGAAAAGTGACTGCCATTCCCTGAAACGAAGTCTTGCTTGTAGGAAGACTCAGAACCTGGGATTTAACTCCATTTCTGAAGTGAAACACACAGCAGTGTTCTCATCCATTGATGACACTCTGCTTTAGAACAAGAAGCACGCTCTTGCTTTCTAGAGTCTCTAAGACAGCAGGAAAAGTGAGTGTGCTGAGAACAAAAGAACCGTGTTTCCTACACATCCGGACCATATCTAGTCCAACTCTGCTTCTTAAACTGGTACAAAGCACTGGTCCTCTAACATCCAATGCTTGTCTGTTAAGATGAGAAATGTGTGAGCTCAGTGAACGATGTAGTTCGTTTGAGCTGAAAAGTGATTGCCCTTACCTGAAACGAAGTCTTGCTTGTAGGAAGACACAGAGATTGGGATTTAACTCCATTTCTGAAGGGAAACACACAGCATAGTTCTCATCCATGGATCACAATCTGCTTTAGAGTGAGAAGCACTCTCTTGCTTTCTAGAGTCTCTAACACAGCAGGAAACGTGTGTGTGCTGGGAACAAATGAACGGTGTTTCCTACACATACGGACCATATCTAGTCCAACTCTGCTTTTGAAACTCATACAAAGCACTGGTCCTCTAACATCCAATGCTTGTCAGTAAAGTTGGGAAACGTGTGAGCTCCATGAACGATGTAGTTCGTTTGAGCAGAAGAGTGACTGCCCTTACCTGAAACGAAGTCTTGCTTGTAGGAAGACTCAGAGCCTGGGATTTAACTCCATTTCTGAATTGAAACACACAGCAGTGTTCTCATCCATTGATCACACTCTGCTTTAGAACAAGAAGCACGCTCTTGCTTTCTAGAGTCTCTAAGACAGCAGGAAACGTGAGTGTGCAGAGAACAAAAGAATGGTGTTTCCTACACATACGGACCATATCTAGTCCAACTCTGCTTCTGAAACTGATACAAAGCACTGGTCCTCTAACATCCAATGTTTGTCATTTAAGATGAGAAATGTGTGAGCTTTCTGAAAGATGTAGTTCGTTTGAGCTGAAAAGTGACTGCCCACACCTGAAACGAAGTCTTGCCTATAGGAAAACACAGAGCCTGGGATTTAACTCCATTTCTGAAGGCAAACACACAACATAGTTCTCATCCATTGATCACACTCTGCTTTAGAACAAGAAGCACGCTCTTGCATTCTATATTCTCTAAGACAGCAGGAAACATGAGTGTGCTGAGAACAAAAGAACGGTGTTTCCTACACATACGGACCATATCTATTCCAACTCTGCTTCTGAAACTCATACAAAGCACTGCTCCTCTAACATCCAATGCTTGTCAGTTAAGATGGGAAACGTGTGAGCTTCATGAACGATGTAGTTCGTTTGAGCAGAAAAGTGACTGCCCTTACCTTAAACGAAGTCTTGCTTGTAGGAAGACTCAGAGCCTGGGATTTAACTCCATTTCTGAATTGAAACACACAGCAGTGTTCTCATCCATTGATCACACTCTGCTTTAGAGCAAGAAGCACGCTCTAGCTTTCTAGAGTCCCTAAGACAGCAGGAAACGTGAGTATGCTGAGAACAAAAGAACGGTCTTTCCTATACATACGGACCATTTCTAGTCCATCTCTGCTTCTGAAACTGAGACAAAGCACTGGTCCTCTAACATCCAAGGCTTGTCAGTTAAGATGAGAAACGTGTTAGCTTCGTGAACGATGTAGTTCGTTTGAGCTGAAAAGTGACTGCCCTTACCTGAAACGAAGTCTTGAGTGTTAGAAGACACAGAGCATGGGATTTAACTCCATTTCTGAAGGGAAACACACAGCATATTTCTCATCCATGGATCACACTCTACTTCAGAGCAAGAAGCACGCTCTTGCTTTCTAGAATCTCTAATACAGCAGGATACGTGGTTGTGCTCAGAAAAAAAGAACTGTGTTTCCTACACATACGGAACATTTCTAGTCCAAATCTGCTTGTGGAACTGAAACAAACCACAGGTCCACTAACATCGAATGCTTGTCAGTTAAGATGAGAAACGTGTGAGCTTCGTGAACAATGTAGTTCATTTGAGCTGTGAAGTAACTGCAGTTACCAGAATCAAATTCTTGTTTGTAGGAAGACTAAGAGCTTGGGATTTAACTCCATTTCTGAAGTGAAACACACAGCAGAGTTCTCATCAATTGATCACATTCTGCTTTAGAACAAGAAGCCCGCTCTAGCTTTCTAGAGTCTCTAAGACAGCAGGAAACTTGAGTGTGCTGAGAACAAAAGAACGGTGTTTCCTACACATACGGACCATATCTGTTCCAACTCTGCTTCTGAAACTGATACAAAGCACTGGTCCTATAACATCCGATGCTTCTCAGTTAAGATGATAAACCTGTGAGCTTCGTGAACGATGTAGTTCGTTTGAGCTGTAATGTAACTGCCCTTACCTGATTCGAAGTCTTGCTTGTAGGAAGACTCAGAGCCTGGGATTTATCTACATTTCTGAAGGGAAACACACAGCAGAGTTCTCTTCCATGGATCACACTCTGCTTTAAAGCAAGAAGCACGCTCTTGCTTTCTAGATTCTCTAATACAGCAGCAAAGGTGAGTGTGCTGAGAACACAAGAACGGTGTTTCTTACACATTAGGACCATATCGAGTCAAAATCTGCCTATGAAATTTATAAAAAGCACAGGTCCTCCAGCATCCAATGCTTGTCATTTAAGATGAGAAACGTGTGAGCTTCATGACGGATGTAGTTCGTTTGAGCAGAAAAGTGACTGCCCTTACTTGAAAGGAATTCTTGCTTGTAGGAAGACACAGAGCCTGGAATTTAACTCCATTTCTGAAGGGAAACACACAGCAGAGTTCTCATCCATTGATCACACTCTGCTTTAGAGCAAGAAGCACGCTCTAGCTTTCTAGAGTCCCTAAGACAGCAGGAAACATGAGTGTGCTGAGAACAGAAGAACGGTGTTTCTTACACATTCGGACCATATCGAGTCCAACTCTGCCTCTGAAATTGATACAAAGCACAGGACATCCAGGATCCAATGTTTGTCATTTAAGATGAGAAACATGTGATCTTCGTGAACGATGTAGTTCGTTTGAGCTGTAAAGTAACTGCCCTTCCCTGAAACGAAGTCTTGTTTGTAGGAAGACTCAGAGCCTGGGATTTAACTCCATTTCTGAAGTGAAACACACAACAGAGTTCTCAAACATAGATCACACTCTGCTTTAGAGCAAGACATACGCTCTTGCTTTCTAGATTCTCTAAGACAGCAGGATACTTGAGTGTGCTAAGAACAAAACAACAGTGTTTCCTACACGTACGGACCATATCTAGTCCAAATCTGCCTCTGAAACTGACACAAAGCACAGGTCCGGTAACATCCAATGCTTTTCAATTAAGACCGAGAAACGTGTGAGCTTTGTGTACGATGTAGTTCATTTGAGCTGTAAAGTAATTGCCCTTACCTGAAACGAAGTCTTGCTTGTAGGAAGACACAGAGCCTGGGATTTAACTCCATTTCTGAAGGGAAACACACAGCACAGTTCTCATCCATGAATCACACTCTCCTTTAGAGCAAGAACCATGCTCTTCCTTTCTAGAGTCTCTAATACAGTAGGAAACGGGATTGTGCTCAGAACAAAAGAACTGTGTTTCCTACACATACGGATCATATGTAGTTCAACTCTTATTCTGAATCTGACACAAAGCACAGGTCCTGAAACATCCAATGCTTTTCAATTAAGACCGAGAAACGTGTGAGCTTCGTGAACGATGTAGTTCGTTTGAACTGTAAAGTAACTGCCTTTACCTGAAATGAAGTGTCACTTGTAGGAAGACTCAGAGCATGGGATTTAACACCATTTCTGAAGTGGAACACACAGCAGAGTTCTCATCCATTGATCACACTCTGCTTCAGAGCAAGAAGCACGCTCTAGCTTTCTAGAGTCCCTAAGACAGCAGGAAACATGAGTGTGCTGAGAACAAAAGAACGGTGTTTCTTACACATTCGGACCATATCGAGTCCAACTCTGCCTCTGAAATTGATACAAAGCACAGGACATCCAGGATCCAATGTTTGTCATTTAAGATGAGAAACATGTGATCTTCGTGAACGATGTAGTTCGTTTGAGCTGTAAAGTAACTGCCCTTCCCTGAAACGAAGTCTTGTTTGTAGGAAGACTCAGAGCCTGGGATTTAACTCCATTTCTGAAGTGAAACAAACAGCAGATTTCTCATCCATTGATCACACTCTGCTTTACAGCAAGAAGTACGCTCTAGCTTTCTAGCATCTCTAAGACATCAGGAAACGTGAGTGTGCTGAGAACAAAAGAACGGTGTTTCCTACACATATGGACCATATCTAGTCCAACTCTGCCTCTGAAATTGATACAAAGCACAGGTCCTCCAGCATCAAATTATTGTCATTTAAGATGAGAAACGTGTGAGCTTCGTGAACGATGTAGTTCCTTTGAGCTGTAAAGTAACTGCCCTTACCTTAAACGAAGTGTTCCTTATAGGAAGACTCAGAGCCTGGGGTTAACTCCATTTCTGAAGTGAAACACACAGCAGAGTTCTCATATATAGATCACACTCTGCTTTAGAGTAAGAAGCACGCTCTTGCTTTCTAGACTACTAAGACAGCAGGAAACATGAGTGTGCTGAGAACACAAGAACGGTGTTTCTTACACATTAGGACCATATGGAGTCCAACTCTGCCTCTGAAATTGATAAAAAGCACAGGTCCTCCAGCATCCAATGCTTGTCATTTAAGATGAGAAACGTGTGAGCTTCGTGAATGATGTAGTTCGTTTGAGCTGAAAAGTGACTGCCCTAACTTGAAAGGAATTCTTGCTTGTAGGAAGACACAGAGCCTGGAATTTAACTCCATTTCTGAAGGGAAACACACAGTAGAGTTCTCATCCATTGATCACACTCTGCTTTAGAGCAAGAAGCACGCTCTAGCTTTCTAGATCCCTAACACAGCAGGAAACATGAGTGTGCTGAGAACAAAAGAACGGTGTTTCTTACACATTCGGACCATATCGAGTCCAACTCTGCCTCTGAAATTGATACAAAGCACAGGTCCTCCAGGATCCAATGCTTGTCATTTAAGATGAGAAACGTGTGAGCTTCGCGAACGATGTAGTTCGTTTGAGCTGTAAAGTAACTGCCCTTCCCTGAAACGAAGTCTTGTTTGTAGGAAGACTCAGAGCCTGGGATTTAACTCCATTTCTGAAGTGAAACACACAGCAGAGTTCTCATCCATTGATCACACTCTGCTTTAGAGCAAGAAGCACGTTCTTGCTTTCTAGATTCTCTAAGAGAGCAGGAATCGTGAGTGTGCTGAGAACAAATGATTGGTGTTTCATACACCTACGGACCATATCTAGTCCAACTCTGCTTCTGAAACTGATACCAAGCACTGGTCCTCTAACATCCAATGCTTGTCAGTTAAGATGAGAAATGTGTTAGCTTCGTGAACGATGTAGTTCGTTTGAGCTGAAAAGTGACTGCCCTTACCTGAAACGAAGTCTTGCTTGTAGGAAGACACAGAGAATGGGATTTAACTCCATATCTGAAGTGAAACACACAGCAGAGTTCTCATCCATAGATCACACTCTGCTTTAGAGCAAGAAGCACGCTGTGGCTTTCTAGAGTGTCTAAGACAGCAGGAAACGTGAGTGTGTTGAGAACAAAAGAACGGGGTGTCCTACACATATGGACCATATCTAGTCCAAATCTGCCTCTGAAACTGACACAAAGCACAGGTCCTGTAACATCCAATGCTTTTCAATTAAGTCCGAGAAACGTGTGAGCTTTGTGTACGATGTAGATCGTTTGAGCTGTAAAATAACTGCCCTTACCTGAAATGAAGTCTTGCTTCTAGGAAGACACAGAGCCTGGGATTTAACTCCATTTCTGAAGGGAAACACACAGCACAGTTTTCATCCATGAATCACACTCTCCTTTAGAGCAAGAACCATGCTCTTCCTTTCTAGAGTCTCTAATACAGCAGGAAACGTGATTGTGCTCAGAACAAAAGAACTGTGTTTCCTACACATACGGATCATATGTAGTTCAACTCTTATTCTGAAACTGACACAAAGCACAGGTCCTGAAACATCCAATGCTTTTCAATTAAGACCGAGAAACGTGTGAGCTTCGTGAACGATGTAGTTCGTTTCAGCTGTAAAGTAACTGCCATTACCTGAAATGAAGTGTCACTTGAAGGAAGACTCAGAGCCTGGGATTTAACACCATTTCTGATGTGGAACACACAGCAGAGTTCTCATCCATTGATCACACTCTGCTTTAGAGCAAGAAGCAAGCTCTTGCTTTCTAGAGTCTCGAAGACAGCAGGAAATGTGAGTGTGCTGAGAACAAAAGAACGGTGTTTTATACACATACGGATCATATCTAGTCCAAATCCGCCTCTGAAATTGATACAAAGCGCAGGTCCTCTAACATCCAAAGCTTGTCATTTAAGATGACAAACGTGTGAGCTTCGTGAATGATGTAGTTCGTTTGAGCTGAAAAGAGACTGCCCACACCTGAAACGAATTCTTGCCTATAGGAACACACAGAGCCTGGGATTTAACTCCATTTCTCATGGCAAACACACAACATAGTTCTCATCCATGGATCACACTCTGCTTAAGAGCAAGAAGCACGCTCTTGCTTTCTAGAGTCTCAAATACAGCAGGAAATCTGAGTGTGCCCAGAACAAAAGAATGGTGTTTCTTACATATACGGACCATATGTAGTCCAAATCTGCTTCTGAAACTGATACAATACACTGGTCCTCTAACATCCAATGCTTGTCAGTTAAGATGAGAATCGTGTGATCTTCGTGAACGATGTAGTTCGTTTGAGCAGAAAAGTGACTGCCATTCCCTGAAACGAAGTCTTGCTTGTAGGAAGACTCAGAACCTGGGATTTAACTCCATTTCTGAAGTGAAACACACAGCAGTGTTCTCATCCATTGATGACACTCTGCTTTAGAACAAGAAGCACGCTCTTGCTTTCTAGAGTCTCTAAGACAGCAGGAAAAGTGAGTGTGCTGAGAACAAAAGAACCGTGTTTCCTACACATCCGGACCATATCTAGTCCAACTCTGCTTCTTAAACTGGTACAAAGCACTGGTCCTCTAACATCCAATGCTTGTCTGTTAAGATGAGAAATGTGTGAGCTCAGTGAACGATGTAGTTCGTTTGAGCTGAAAAGTGATTGCCCTTACCTGAAACGAAGTCTTGCTTGTAGGAAGACACAGAGATTGGGATTTAACTCCATTTCTGAAGGGAAACACACAGCATAGTTCTCATCCATGGATCACAATCTGCTTTAGAGTGAGAAGCACTCTCTTGCTTTCTAGAGTCTCTAACACAGCAGGAAACGTGTGTGTGCTGGGAACAAATGAACGGTGTTTCCTACACATACGGACCATATCTAGTCCAACTCTGCTTTTGAAACTCATACAAAGCACTGGTCCTCTAACATCCAATGCTTGTCAGTAAAGTTGGGAAACGTGTGAGCTCCATGAACGATGTAGTTCGTTTGAGCAGAAGAGTGACTGCCCTTACCTGAAACGAAGTCTTGCTTGTAGGAAGACTCAGAGCCTGGGATTTAACTCCATTTCTGAATTGAAACACACAGCAGTGTTCTCATCCATTGATCACACTCTGCTTTAGAACAAGAAGCACGCTCTTGCTTTCTAGAGTCTCTAAGACAGCAGGAAACGTGAGTGTGCAGAGAACAAAAGAATGGTGTTTCCTACACATACGGACCATATCTAGTCCAACTCTGCTTCTGAAACTGATACAAAGCACTGGTCCTCTAACATCCAATGTTTGTCATTTAAGATGAGAAATGTGTGAGCTTTCTGAAAGATGTAGTTCGTTTGAGCTGAAAAGTGACTGCCCACACCTGAAACGAAGTCTTGCCTATAGGAAAACACAGAGCCTGGGATTTAACTCCATTTCTGAAGGCAAACACACAACATAGTTCTCATCCATTGATCACACTCTGCTTTAGAACAAGAAGCACGCTCTTGCATTCTATATTCTCTAAGACAGCAGGAAACATGAGTGTGCTGAGAACAAAAGAACGGTGTTTCCTACACATACGGACCATATCTATTCCAACTCTGCTTCTGAAACTCATACAAAGCACTGCTCCTCTAACATCCAATGCTTGTCAGTTAAGATGGGAAACGTGTGAGCTTCATGAACGATGTAGTTCGTTTGAGCAGAAAAGTGACTGCCCTTACCTTAAACGAAGTCTTGCTTGTAGGAAGACTCAGAGCCTGGGATTTAACTCCATTTCTGAATTGAAACACACAGCAGTGTTCTCATCCATTGATCACACTCTGCTTTAGAACAAGAAGCACGCTCTTGCTTTCTAGAGTCTCTAAGACAGCAGGAAACGTGAGTGTGCTGAGAACAAAAAAACGGTGTTTCCTACACATACGGACCATATCTAGTCCAACTCTGCTTCTGAAACTGATACAAAGCACTGGTCCTCTAACATCCAATGTTTGTCAGTTAAGATGAGAAACGTGTGAGCTTTGTGAATGATGTAGTTCCTTTGAACTGAAAAGTGACTGCCCTTACCTGAAACGAAGTCTTGCTTGTAGGAAGACACAGAGCCTGTGATTTAACTCCATTTCTGAAGGGAAACACACAGCATAGTTCTCATCCATGGATCACACTCTGCTTTAGAGCGAGAAGCACACTCTTGCTTTCTAGATTCTCTAAGTCAGCAGGAAATCTGAGTGTGCCCAGAACAAAAGAACGGTGATTCCTACACATATGGACCATATCTATTCCAACTCTGCTTCTGAAACTCATACAAAGCACTGCTCCTCTAACATCCAATGCTTGTCAGTTAAGATGGGAAACGTGTGAGCTTCATGAACGATGTAGTTCGTTTGAGCAGAAAAGTGACTGCCCTTACCTTAAACGAAGTCTTGCTTGTAGGAAGACTCAGAGCCTGGGATTTAACTCCATTTCTGAATTGAAACACACAGCAGTGTTCTCTTCCATTGATCACACTCTGCTTTAGAACAAGAAGCACGCTCTTGCTTTCTAGTGTCTCTAAGACAGCAGGAAAGCTGAGTGTGCCCAGAACAAAAGAACGGTGATTCCTACACATATGGACCATATCTAGTCCAAATCTGCTTCTGAAACTGATACAAGCACTGACCCTCTAACATCCAATGCTTGTCAGTTAAGATGAGAAATGTGTGAGCTCAGTGAACGATGTAGTTCGTTTGAATAGAAAAGTGACTGCCCTTACCTGAAACGAAGTCTTGCTTGTAGGAAGACTCAGAGCCTGGGATTTAACTCCATTTCTGAAGTGAAACACACAGCAGTGTTCTCATCCATTGATGACACTCTGCTTTAGAACAAGAAGCACGCTCTTGCTTTCTAGAGTCTCTAAGACAGCAGGAAACGTGAGTGTGCTGAGAACAAAAGAACCGTGTTTCCTACACATCCAGACCATATCTAGTCCAACTCTACTTCTTAAACTGATACAAAGCACTGGTCCTCTAACATCCAATGATTTCTGTTAAGATGAGAAATGTGTGAGCTCAGTGAACGATGTAGTTCGGTTGTGCTGAAAAGTGACTGCCCTTACCTGAAACGAAGTCTTGCTTGTAGGAAGACACAGAGATTGGGATTTAACTCCATTTCTGAAGGGAAACACACAGCATAGTTCTCATCCATGGATCACAATCTGGTTTAGAGCGAGAAGCACGCTCTTGCTTTCTAGAGTCTCTAACACAGCAGGAAACGTGAGTGTGCTGAGAACAAATGAACGGTGTTTCCTACACATATGGACCATATCTAGTCCAACTCTGCTTCTGAAACTCATACAAAGCACTGCTCCTCTAACATCCAATGCTTGTCAGTTAAGATGGGAAACGTGTGAGCTTCATGAACGATGTAGTTCGTTTGAGCAGAAAAGGGACTGCCCTTACCTTAAACGAAGTCTTGCTTGTAGGAAGACTCAGAGCCTGGGATTTAACTCCATTTCTGAATGAAACACACAGCAGTGTTCTCATCCATTGATCACACTCTGCTTTAGAACAAGAAGCACGCTCTTGCTTTCTAGAGTCTCTAAGACAGCAGGAAACGTGAGTGTGCTGAGAACAAAAGAACGGTGTTTCCTACACATACGGACCATATCTAGTCCAACTCTGCTTCTGAAACTGATACAAAGCACTGGTCCTCTAACATCCAATGTTTGTCACTTAAGATGAGAAATGTGTGAGCTCAGTGAACGATGTAGTTCGTTTGAGCTGAAAAGAGACTGCCCTTACCTGAAATGAAGTCTTGTTTGTAGGAAGACCCAGAGATTGGGATTTAACTCCATTTCTGAAGGGAAACACACAGCATAGTTCTCATCCATGGATCACAATCTGCTTTAGAGCGAGAAGCATGCTCTTGCTTTCTAGAGTCTCTAACACAGCAGGAAACGTGAGTGTGCTGAGAACAAATGAACCGTGTTTCCTACACATACGGACCATATCTAGTCCAACTCTGCTTCTGAAACTCATACAAAGCACTGGTCCTCTAACATCCAATGCTTGTCCATTAAGATGGGAAACGTGTGAGCTTCATGAACGATGTAGTTCGTTTGAGCAGAAAAGTGACTGCCCTTACCTTAAACGAATTCTTGCTTGTAGGAAGACTCAGAGCCTGGGATTTAACTCCATTTCTGAATTGAAACACACAGCAGTGTTCTCATCCATTGATCACACTCTGCTTTAGAACAAGAAGCACGCTCTTGCTTTCTAGAGTCTCTAAGACAGCAGGAAACGTGAGTGTGCTGAGAACAAAAAAACGGTGTTTCCTACACATACGGACCATATCTAGTCCAACTCTGCTTCTGAAACTGATACAAAGCACTGGTCCTCTAACATCCAATGTTTGTCAGTTAAGATGAGAAACGTGTGAGCTTTGTGAATGATGTAGTTCCTTTGAACTGAAAAGTGACTGCCCTTACCTGAAACGAAGTCTTGCTTGTAGGAAGACACAGAGCCTGTGATTTAACTCCATTTCTGAAGGGAAACACACAGCATAGTTCTCATCCATGGATCACACTCTGCTTTAGAGCGAGAAGCACACTCTTGCTTTCTAGATTCTCTAAGACAGCAGGAAATCTGAGTGTGCCCAGAACAAAAGAACGGTGATTCCTACACATATGGACCATATCTAGTCCAAATCTGCTTCTGAAACTGATACAAAGCACTGACCCTCTAACATCCAATGCTTGTCAGTTAAGATGAGAAATGTGTGAGCTCAGTGAACGATGTAGTTCGTTTGAACAGAAAAGTGACTGCCCTTACCTGAAACGAAGTCTTGCTTGTAGGAAGACTCAGAGCCTGGGATTTAACTCCATTTCTGAAGTGAAACACACAGCAGTGTTCTCATCCATTGATGACACTCTGCTTTAGAACAAGAAGCACGCTCTTGCTTTCTAGAGTCTCTAAGACAGCAGGAAACGTGAGTGTGCTGAGAACAAAAGAACCGTGTTTCCTACACATCCAGACCATATCTAGTCCAACTCTACTTCTTAAACTGATAAAAGCACTGGTCCTCTAACATCCAATGATTTCTGTTAAGATGAGAAATGTGTGAGCTCAGTGAACGATGTAGTTCGTTTGTGCTGAAAAGTGACTGCCCTTACCTGAAACGAAGTCTTGCTTGTAGGAAGACACAGAGATTGTATTTAACTCCATTTCTGAAGGGAAACACACAGCATAGTTCTCATCCATGGATCACAATCTTTTAGAGCGAGAAGCACGCTCTTGCTTTCTAGAGTCTCTAACACAGCAGGAAACGTGAGTGTGCTGAGAACAAATGAACGGTGTTTCCTAGACATATGGACCATATCTAGTCCAACTCTGCTTCTGAAACTCATACAAAGCACTGCTCCTCTAACATCCAATGCTTATCAGTTAAGATGGGAAACGTGTGAGCTTCATGAACGATGTAGTTCGTTTGAGCAGAAAAGGGACTGCCCTTACCTTAAACGAAGACTTGCTTGTAGGAAGACTCAGAGCCTGGGATTTAACTCCATTTCTGAATGAAACACACAGCAGTGTTCTCATCCATTGATCACACTCTGCTTTAGAACAAGAAGCACGCTCTTGCTTTCTAGAGTCTCTAAGACAGCAGGAAACGTGAGTGTGCGGAGAACAAAAGAACGATGTTTCCTACACATACGGACCATATCTAGTCCAACTCTGCTTCTGAAACTGATACAAAGCACTGGTCCTCTAACATCCAATGTTTGTCAGTTAAGATGAGAAACGTGTGAGCTTTGTGAATGATGTAGTTCCTTTGAACTGAAAAGTGACGGCCCTTACCTGAAACGAAGTCTTGCTTGTAGGAAGACACAGAGCCTGGGATTTAACTCCATTTCTGAAGGGAAACACACAGCATAGTATTCATCCATGGATCACACTCTGCTTTAGAGCGAGAAGCACACTCTTGCTTTCTAGATTCTCTAAGACAGCAGGAAATCTGAGTGTGCCCAGAACAAAAGAACGGTGTTTCCTACACATATGGACCATATCTAGTCCAAATCTGCTTCTGAAACTGATACAAAGCACTGACCCTCTAACATCCAATGCTTGTCAGTTAAGATGAGAAATGTGTGAGCTCAGTGAACCATGTAGTTCGTTTGAGCAGAAAGTGACTGCCCTTACCTGAAACGAAGTCTTGCTTGTAGGAAGACTCAGAGCCTGGGATTTAACTCCATTTCTGAAGTGAAACACACAGCAGTGTTCTCATCCATTGATGACACTCTGCTTTAGAAGAAGAAGCACGCTCTTGCTTTCTAGAGTATCCAAGACAGCAGGAAACGTGAGTGTGCTGAGAAGAAAAGAACCTGGTTTCCTACACATCCGGAAAATATCTAGTCCAACTCTACTTCTTAAACTGATACAAAGCTCTGGTCCTCTAACATCCAATGCTTGTCTGTTAAGATGAGAAATGTGTGAGCTCAGTGAACGATGTAGTAAGTTTGAGCTGAAAAGGGTCTGCCCTTACCTGAAACGAAGTCTTGCTTGTAGGAAGACCCAGAGATTGGGATTTAACTCCATTTCTGAAGGGAAACACACAGCATAGTTCTCATCCATGGATCACAATCTGCTTTAGAGCGAGAAGCATGCTCTTGCTTTCTAGAGTCTCTAACACAGCAGGAAACGTGATTGTGCTGAGAACAAAAGAACGTTGTTTCCTACACATACGGACCATATTTAGTCCAACTCTGCTTCTGAAACTCATACAAAGCACTGCTCCTCTAACATCCAATGCTTGTCAGTTAAGATGGAAAACGTGCGAGCTTCATGAACGATGTAGTTCGTTTGAGCAGAAAAGTGACTGCCCTTACCTTAAACGAAGTCTTGCTTGTAGGAAGACTCAGAGCCTGGATTTAACTCCATTTCTGAATTGAAACACACAGCATAGTTCTCATCCATGGATCACACTCTGCTTTAGAGCGAGAAGCACGCTCTTGCTTTCTAGAGTCTCTAAGACAGCAGGAAACGTGAGTGTGCTGAGAACAAATGAACGGTGTTTCCTACACATACGGACCATATCTAGTCCAACTCTGCTTCTGAAACTGATACAAAGCACTGACCCTCTAACATCCAATGTTTGTCAGTTAAGATGAGAAACGTGTGAGCTTTGTGAATGATGTAGTTCCTTTGAACTGAAAAGTGACTGCCCTTACCTGAAACGAAGTCTTGCTTGTAGGAAGACACAGAGCCTGTGATTTAACTCCATTTCTGAAGGGAAACACACAGCATAGTTCTCATCCATGGATCACACTCTGCTTTAGAGCGAGAAGCACACTCTTGCTTTCTAGATTCTCTAAGACAGCAGGAAATCTGAGTGTGCCCAGAACAAAAGAACGGTGATTCCTACACATATGGACCATATCTAGTCCAAATCTGCTTCTGAAACTGATACAAAGCACTGACCCTCTAACATCCAATGCTTGTCAGTTAAGATGAGAAATGTGTGAGCTCAGTGAACGATGTAGTTCGTTTGAACAGAAAAGTGACTGCCCTTACCTGAAACGAAGTCTTGCTTGTAGGAAGACTCAGAGCCTGGGATTTAACTCCATTTCTGAAGTGAAACACACAGCAGTGTTCTCATCCATTGATGACACTCTGCTTTAGAACAAGAAGCACGCTCTTGCTTTCTAGAGTCTCTAAGACAGCAGGAAATGTGAGTGTGCTGAGAACAAAAGAACCGTGTTTCCTACACATCCAGACCATATCTAGTCCAACTCTACTTCTTAAACTGATACAAAGCACTGGTCCTCTAACATCCAATGATTTCTGTTAAGATGAGAAATGTGTGAGCTCAGTGAACGATGTAGTTCGTTTGTGCTGAAAAGTGACTGCCCTTACCTGAAACGAAGTCTTGCTTGTAGGAAGACACAGAGATTGGGATTTAACTCCATTTCTGAAGGGAAACACACAGCATAGTTCTCATCCATGGATCACAATCTGGTTTAGAGCGAGAAGCACGCTCTTGCTTTCTAGAGTCTCTAAGACAGCAGGAAACGTGAGTGTGCTGAGAACAAAAGAACGGTGTTTCCTACACATACGGACCATATCTAGTCCAACTCTGCTTCTGAAACTGATACAAAGCACTGGTCCTCTAACATCCAATGTTTGTCAGTTAAGATGAGAAATGTGTGAGCTCAGTGAACGATGTAGTTCGTTTGAGCTGAAAAGTGACTGCCCTTACCTGAAATGAAGTCTTGCTTGTAGGAAGACCCAGAGAGTGGGATTTAACTCCATTTCTGAGGGGAAACACACAGCATAGTTCTCATCCATGGATCACAATCTGCTTTAGAGCGAGAAGCATGCTCTTGCTTTCTAGAGTCTCTAACACAGCAGGAAACGTGAGTGTGCTGAGAACAAATGAACCGTGTTTCCTACACATACGGACCATATCTAGTCCAACTCTGCTTCTGAAACTCATACAAAGCACTGGTCCTCTAACATCCAATGCTTGTCCGTTAAGATGGGAAACGTGTGAGCTTCATGAACGATGTAGTTCGTTTGAGCAGAAAAGTGACTGCCCTTACCTTAAACGAATTCTTGCTTGTAGGAAGACTCAGAGCCTGGGATTTAACTCCATTTCTGAATTGAAACACACAGCAGTGTTCTCATCCATTGATCACACTCTGCTTTAGAACAAGAAGCACGCTCTTGCTTTCTATATTCTCTAAGACAGCAGGAAACATGAGTGTGCTGAGAACAAAAGAACGGTGTTTCCTACACATACGGACCATATCTATTCCAACTCTGCTTCTGAAACTCATACAAAGCACTGCTCCTCTAACATCCAATGCTTGTCAGTTAAGATGGGAAACGTGTGAGCTTCATGAACGATGTAGTTCGTTTGAGCAGAAAAATGACTGCCCTTACCTTAAACGAAGTCTTGCTTGTAGGAAGACTCAGAGCCTGGATTTAACTCCATTTCTGAATTGAAACACACAGCATAGTTCTCATCCATGGATCACACTCTGCTTTAGAGCGAGAAGCACGCTCTTGCTTTCTAGAGTCTCTAAGACAGCAGGAAACGTGAGTGTGCTGAGAACAAATGAACGGTGTTTCCTACACATACGGACCATATCTAGTCCAACTCTGCTTCTGAAACTGATACAAAGCACTGACCCTCTAACATCCAATGTTTGTCAGTTAAGATGAGAAACGTGTGAGCTTTGTGAATGATGTAGTTCCTTTGAACTGAAAAGTGACTGCCCTTACCTGAAACGAAGTCTTGCTTGTAGGAAGACACAGAGCCTGTGATTTAACTCCATTTCTGAAGGGAAACACACAGCATAGTTCTCATCCATGGATCACACTCTGCTTTAGAGCGAGAAGCACACTCTTGCTTTCTAGATTCTCTAAGACAGCAGGAAATCTGAGTGTGCCCAGAACAAAAGAACGGTGATTCCTACACATATGGACCATATCTAGTCCAAATCTGCTTCTGAAACTGATACAAAGCACTGACCCTCTAACATCCAATGCTTGTCAGTTAAGATGAGAAATGTGTGAGCTCAGTGAACGATGTAGTTCGTTTGAACAGAAAAGTGACTGCCCTTACCTGAAACGAAGTCTTGCTTGTAGGAAGACTCAGAGCCTGGGATTTAACTCCATTTCTGAAGTGAAACACACAGCAGTGTTCTCATCCATTGATGACACTCTGCTTTAGAACAAGAAGCACGCTCTTGCTTTCTAGAGTCTCTAAGTCAGCAGGAAATGTGAGTGTGCTGAGAACAAAAGAACCGTGTTTCCTACACATCCAGACCATATCTAGTCCAACTCTACTTCTTAAACTGATACAAAGCACTGGTCCTCTAACATCCAATGATTTCTGTTAAGATGAGAAATGTGTGAGCTCAGTGAACGATGTAGTTCGTTTGTGCTGAAAAGTGACTGCCCTTACCTGAAACGAAGTCTTGCTTGTAGGAAGACACAGAGATTGGGATTTAACTCCATTTCTGAAGGGAAACACACAGCATAGTTCTCATCCATGGATCACAATCTGGTTTAGAGCGAGAAGCACGCTCTTGCTTTCTAGAGTCTCTAAGACAGCAGGAAACGTGAGTGTGCTGAGAACAAAAGAACGGTGTTTCCTACACATACGGACCATATCTAGTCCAACTCTGCTTCTGAAACTGATACAAAGCACTGGTCCTCTAACATCCAATGTTTGTCAGTTAAGATGAGAAATGTGTGAGCTCAGTGAACGATGTAGTTCGTTTGAGCTGAAAAGTGACTGCCCTTACCTGAAATGAAGTCTTGCTTGTAGGAAGACCCAGAGATTGGGATTTAACTCCATTTCTGAGGGGAAACACACAGCATAGTTCTCATCCATGGATCACAATCTGCTTTAGAGCGAGAAGCATGCTCTTGCTTTCTAGAGTCTCTAACACAGCAGGAAACGTGAGTGTGCTGAGAACAAATGAACCGTGTTTCCTACACATACGGACCATATCTAGTCCAACTCTGCTTCTGAAACTCATACAAAGCACTGGTCCTCTAACATCCAATGCTTGTCCGTTAAGATGGGAAACGTGTGAGCTTCATGAACGATGTAGTTCGTTTGAGCAGAAAAGTGACTGCCCTTACCTTAAACGAATTCTTGCTTGTAGGAAGACTCAGAGCCTGGGATTTAACTCCATTTCTGAATTGAAACACACAGCAGTGTTCTCATCCATTGATCACACTCTGCTTTAGAACAAGAAGCACGCTCTTGCTTTCTATATTCTCTAAGACAGCAGGAAACATGAGTGTGCTGAGAACAAAAGAACGGTGTTTCCTACACATACGGACCATATCTATTCCAACTCTGCTTCTGAAACTCATACAAAGCACTGCTCCTCTAACATCCAATGCTTGTCAGTTAAGATGGGAAACGTGTGAGCTTCATGAACGATGTAGTTCGTTTGAGCAGAAAAGTGACTGCCCTTACCTTAAACGAAGTCTTGCTTGTAGGAAGACTCAGAGCCTGGGATTTAACTCCATTTCTGAATTGAAACACACAGCAGTGTTCTCATCCATTGATCACACTCTGCTTTAGAACAAGAAGCACGCTCTTGCTTTCTAGAGTCTCTAAGACAGCAGGAAACGTGAGTGTGCTGAGAACAAAAAAACGGTGTTTCCTACACATACGGACCATATCTAGTCCAACTCTGCTTCTGAAACTGATACAAAGCACTGGTCCTCTAACATCCAATGTTTGTCAGTTAAGATGAGAAACGTGTGAGCTTTGTGAATGATGTAGTTCCTTTGAACTGAAAAGTGACTGCCCTTACCTGAAACGAAGTCTTGCTTGTAGGAAGACACAGAGCCTGTGATTTAACTCCATTTCTGAAGGGAAACACACAGCATAGTTCTCATCCATGGATCACACTCTGCTTTAGAGCGAGAAGCACACTCTTGCTTTCTAGATTCTCTAAGACAGCAGGAAATCTGAGTGTGCCCAGAACAAAAGAACGGTGATTCCTACACATATGGACCATATCTAGTCCAAATCTGCTTCTGAAACTGATACAAAGCACTGACCCTCTAACATCCAATGCTTGTCAGTTAAGATGAGAAATGTGTGAGCTCAGTGACGATGTAGTTCGTTTGAACAGAAAAGTGACTGCCCTTACCTGAAACGAAGTCTTGCTTGTAGGAAGACTCAGAGCCTGGGATTTAACTCCATTTCTGAAGTGAAACACACAGCAGTGTTCTCATCCATTGATGACACTCTGCTTTAGAACAAGAAGCACGCTCTTGCTTTCTAGAGTCTCTAAGACAGCAGGAAACGTGAGTGTGCTGAGAACAAAAGAACCGTGTTTCCTACACATCCAGACCATATCTAGTCCAACTCTACTTCTTAAACTGATAAAAGCACTGGTCCTCTAACATCCAATGATTTCTGTTAAGATGAGAAATATGTGAGCTCAGTGAACGATGTAGTTCGTTTGTGCTGAAAAGTGACTGCCCTTACCTGAAACGAAGTCTTGCTTGTAGGAAGACACAGAGATTGGGATTTAACTCCATTTCTGAAGGGAAACACACAGCATAGTATTCATCCATGGATCACACTCTGCTTTAGAGCGAGAAGCACACTCTTGCTTTCTAGATTCTCTAAGACAGCAGGAAATCTGAGTGTGCCCAGAACAAAAGAACGGTGTTTCCTACACATATGGACCATATCTAGTCCAAATCTGCTTCTGAAACTGATACAAAGCACTGACCCTCTAACATCCAATGCTTGTCAGTTAAGATGAGAAATGTGTGAGCTCTGTGAACCATGTAGTTCGTTTGAGCAGAAAGTGACTGCCCTTACCTGAAACGAAGTCTTGCTTGTAGGAAGACTCAGAGCCTGGGATTTAACTCCATTTCTGAAGTGAAACACACAGCAGTGTTCTCATTCATTGATGACACTCTGCTTTAGAAGAAGAAGCACGCTCTTGCTTTCTAGAGTATCCAAGACAGCAGGAAACGTGAGTGTGCTGAGAAGAAAAGAACCTGGTTTCCTTCACATCCGGAAAATATCTAGTCCAACTCTACTTCTTAAACTGATACAAAGCACTGGTCCTCTAACATCCAATGCTTGTCTGTTAAGATGAAAAATGTGTGAGCTCAGTGAACGATGTAGTAAGTTTGAGCTGAAAAGGGTCTGCCCTTACCTGAAACGAAGTCTTGCTTGTAGGAAGACACAGAGATTGGGATTTAACTCCATTTCTGAAGGGAAACACACAGCATAGTTCTCATCCATGGATCACAATCTGGTTTAGAGTGAGAAGCACGCTCTTGCTTTCTAGAGTCTCTAACACAGCAGGAAACGTGAGTGTGCTGAGAACAAATGAACGGTGTTTCCTACACATATGGACCATATCTAGTCCAACTCTGCTTCTGAAACTCATACAAAGCACTGGTCCTCTAACATCCAATGCTTGTCAGTTAAGATGGGAAACGTGTGAGCTTCATGAACGATGTAGTTCTTTTGAGCAGAAAAGGGACTGCCCTTACCTTAAACGAAGTCTTGCTTGTAGGAAGACTCAGAGCCTGGGATTTAACTCCATTTCTGAATGAAACACACAGCAGTGTTCTCATCCATTGATCACACTCTGCTTTAGAACAAGAAGCACGCTCTTGCTTTCTAGAGTCTCTAAGACAGCAGGAAACGTGAGTGTGCGGAGAACAAAAGAACGGTGTTTCCTACACATACGGACCATATCTAGTCCAACTCTGCTTCTGAAACTCATACAAAGCACTGGTCCTCTAACATCCAATGTTTGTCAGTTAAGATGAGAAACGTGTGAGCTTTGTGAATGATGTAGTTCCTTTGAACTGAAAAGTGACTTCCCTTACCTGAAACAAAATCTTGCTTGTAGGAAGACACAGAGCCTGGGATTTAACTCCATTTCTGAAGGGAAACACACAGCATAGTATTCATCCATGGATCACACTCTGCTTTAGAGCGAGAAGCAGACTCTTGCTTTCTAGATTCTCTAAGACAGCAGGAAATCTGAGTGTGCCCAGAACAAAAGAACGGTGTTTCCTACACATATGGACCATATCTAGTCCAAATCTGCTTCTGAAACTGATACAAAGCACTGACCCTCTAACATCCAATGCTTGTCAGTTAAGATGAGAAATGTGTGAGCTCAGTGAACGATGTAGTTCGTTTGAGCAGAAAGTGACTGCCCTTACCTGAAATGAAGTCTTGCTTGTAGGAAGACTCAGAGCCTGGGATTTAACTCCATTTCTGAAGTGAAACACACAGCAGTGTTCTCATCCATTGATGACACTCTGCTTTAGAACAAGAAGCACGCTCTTGCTTTCTAGAGTATCCAAGACAGCAGGAAACGTGAGTGTGCTGAGAAGAAAAGAACCTGGTTTCCTACACATCCGGAAAATATCTAGTCCAACTCTACTTCTTAAACGGATACAAAGCACTGGTCCTCTAACATCCAATGCTTGTCTGTTAAGATGAGAAATGTGTGAGCTCAGTGAACGATGTAGTTAGTTTGAGCTGAAAAGGGTCTGCCCTTACCTGAAACGAAGTCTTGCATGTAGGAAGACCCAGAGATTGGGATTTAACTCCATTTCTGCAGGGAAACACACAGCATAGTTCTCATCCATGGATCACAATCTGCTTTAGAGCGAGAAGCACGCTCTTGCTTTCTAGATTCTCTAACACAGCAGGAAACGTGAGTGTGCTGAGAACAAAAGAACGTTGTTTCCTACACATACGGACCATATCTAGTCCAACTCTGCTTCTGAAACTCATACAAAGCACTGCTCCTCTAACATCCAATGCTTGTCAGTTAAGATGGAAAACGTGTGAGCTTCATGAACGATGTAGTTCGTTTGAGCAGAAAAGTGACTGCCCTTACCTTAAACGAAGTCTTGCTTGTAGGAAGACTCAGAGCCTGGGATTTAACTCCATTTCTGAATTGAAACACACAGCATAGTTCTCATCCATGGATCACACTCTGCTTTAGAGCGAGAAGCACGCTCTTGCTTTCTAGAGTCTCTAAGACAGCAAGAAACGTGAGTGTGCTGAGAACAAAAGAACGGTGTTTCCTACACATACGGACCATATCTAGTCCAACTCTGCTTCTGAAACTGATACAAAGCACTGGTCCTCTAACATCCAATGTTTGTCAGTTAAGATGAGAAACGTGTGAGCTTTGTGAATGATGTAGTTCCTTTGAACTGAAAAGTGACTGCCCTTACCTGAAACGAAGTCTTGCTTGTAGGAAGACACAGAGCCTGTGATTTAACTCCATTTCTGAAGGGAAACACACAGCATAGTTCTCATCCATGGATCACACTCTGCTTTAGAGCGAGAAGCACACTCTTGCTTTCTAGATTCTCTAAGACAGCAGGAAATCTGAGTGTGCCCAGAACAAAAGAACGGTGATTCCTACACATATGGACCATATCTAGTCCAAATCTGCTTCTGAAACTGATACAAAGCACTGACCCTATAACATCCAATGCTTGTCAGTTAAGATGAGAAATGTGTGAGCTCAGTGAACCATGTAGTTCGTTTGAGCAGAAAGTGACTGCCCTTACCTGAAACGAAGTCTTGCTTGTAGGAAGACTCAGAGCCTGGGATTTAACTCCATTTCTGAAGTGAAACACACAGCAGTGTTCTCATCCATTGATGACACTCTGCTTTAGAAGAAGAAGCACGCTCTTGCTTTCTAGAGTATCCAAGACAGCAGGAAACGTGAGTGTGCTGAGAAGAAAAGAACCTGGTTTCCTACACATCCGGAAAATATCTAGTCCAACTCTACTTCTTAAACTGATACAAAGCACTGGTCCTCTAACATCCAATGCTTGTCTGTTAAGATGAGAAATGTGTGAGCTCAGTGAACGATGTAGTAAGTTTGAGCTGAAAAGTGTCTGCCCTTACCTGAAACGAAGTCTTGCTTGTAGGAAGACCCAGAGATTGGGATTTAACTCCATTTCTGAAGGGAAACACACAGCATAGTTCTCATCCATGGATCACAATCTGCTTTAGAGCGAGAAGCATGCTCTTGCTTTCTAGAGTCTCTAACACAGCAGGAAACGTGATTGTGCTGAGAACAAAAGAACGTTGTTTCCTACACATACGGACCATATTTAGTCCAACTCTGCTTCTGAAACTCATACAAAGCACTGCTCCTCTAACATCCAATGCTTGTCAGTTAAGATGGAAAACGTGCGAGCTTCATGAACGATGTAGTTCGTTTGAGCAGAAAAGTGACTGCCCTTACCTTAAACGAAGTCTTGCTTGTAGGAAGACTCAGAGCCTGGGATTTAACTCCATTTCTGAATTGAAACACACAGCATAGTTCTCATCCATGGATCACACTCTGCTTTAGAGCGAGAAGCACGCTCTTGCTTTCTAGAGTCTCTAAGACAGCAGGAAACGTGAGTGTGCTGAGAACAAATGAACGGTGTTTCCTACACATACGGACCATATCTAGTCCAACTCTGCTTCTGAAACTGATACAAAGCACTGACCCTCTAACATCCAATGTTTGTCAGTTAAGATGAGAAACGTGTGAGCTTTGTGAATGATGTAGTTCCTTTGAACTGAAAAGTGACTGCCCTTACCTGAAACGAAGTCTTGCTTGTAGGAAGACACAGAGCCTGTGATTTAACTCCATTTCTGAAGGGAAACACACAGCATAGTTCTCATCCATGGATCACACTCTGCTTTAGAGCGAGAAGCACACTCTTACTTTCTAGATTCTCTAAGACAGCAGGAAATCTGAGTGTGCCCAGAACAAAAGAACGGTGATTCCTACACATATGGACCATATCTAGTCCAAATCTGCTTCTGAAACTGATACAAAGCACTGACCCTCTAACATCCAATGCTTGTCAGTTAAGATGAGAAATGTGTGAGCTCAGTGAACGATGTAGTTCGTTTGAACAGAAAAGTGACTGCCCTTACCTGAAACGAAGTCTTGCTTGTAGGAAGACTCAGAGCCTGGGATTTAACTCCATTTCTGAAGTGAAACACACAGCAGTGTTCTCATCCATTGATGACACTCTGCTTTAGAACAAGAAGTTACGCTCTTGCTTTCTAGAGTCTCTAAGACAGCAGGAAACGTGAGTGTGCTGAGAACAAAAGAACCGTGTTTCCTACACATCCAGACCATATCTAGTCCAACTCTACTTCTTAAACTGATACAAAGCACTGGTCCTCTAACATCCAATGATTTCTGTTAAGATGAGAAATGTGTGAGCTCAGTGAACGATGTAGTTCGTTTGTGCTGAAAAGTGACTGCCCTTACCTGAAACGAAGTCTTGCTTGTAGGAAGACACAGAGATTGGGATTTAACTCCATTTCTGAAGGGAAACACACAGCATAGTTCTCATCCATGGATCACAATCTGGTTTAGAGCGAGAAGCACGCTCTTGCTTTCTAGAGTCTCTAAGACAGCAGGAAACGTGAGTGTGCTGAGAACAAAAGAACGGTGTTTCCTACACATACGGACCATATCTAGTCCAACTCTGCTTCTGAAACTGATACAAAGCACTGACCCTCTAACATCCAATGCTTGTCAGTTAAGATGAGAAATGTGTGAGCTCTGTGAACCATGTAGTTGGTTTGAGCAGAAAGTGACTGCCCTTACCTTAAACGAAGTCTTGCTTGTAGGAAGACTCAGAGCCTGGGATTTAACTCCATTTCTGAATTGAAACACACAGCAGTGTTCTCATCCATTGATCACACTCTGCTTTAGAACAAGAAGCACGCTCTTGCTTTCTAGAGTCTCTAAGACAGCAGGAAACGTGAGTGTGCTGAGAACAAAAAAACGGTGTTTCCTACACATACGGACCATATCTAGTCCAACTCTGCTTCTGAAACTGATACAAAGCACTGGTCCTCTAACATCCAATGTTTGTCAGTTAAGATGAGAAACGTGTGAGCTTTGTGAATGATGTAGTTCCTTTGAACTGAAAAGTGACTGCCCTTACCTGAAACGAAGTCTTGCTTGTAGGAAGACACAGAGCCTGTGATTTAACTCCATTTCTGAAGGGAAACACACAGCATAGTTCTCATCCATGGATCACACTCTGCTTTAGAGCGAGAAGCACACTCTTGCTTTCTAGATTCTCTAAGACAGCAGGAAATCTGAGTGTGCCAAGAACAAAAGAACGGTGATTCCTACACATATGGACCATATCTAGTCCAAATCTGCTTCTGAAACTGATACAAAGCACTGACCCTCTAACATCCAATGCTTGTCAGTTAAGATGAGAAATGTGTGAGCTCAGTGACGATGTAGTTCGTTTGAACAGAAAAGTGACTGCCCTTACCTGAAACGAAGTCTTGCTTGTAGGAAGACTCAGAGCCTGGGATTTAACTCCATTTCTGAAGTGAAACACACAGCAGTGTTCTCATCCATTGATGACACTCTGCTTTAGAACAAGAAGCACGCTCTTGCTTTCTAGAGTCTCTAAGACAGCAGGAAACGTGAGTGTGCTGAGAACAAAAGAACCGTGTTTCCTACACATCCAGACCATATCTAGTCCAGCTCTACTTCTTAAACTGATAAAAGCACTGGTCCTCTAACATCCAATGATTTCTGTTAAGATGAGAAATGTGTGAGCTCAGTGAACGATGTAGTTCGTTTGTGCTGAAAAGTGACTGCCCTTACCTGAAACGAAGTCTTGCTTGTAGGAAGACACAGAGATTGGGATTTAACTCCATTTCTGAAGGGAAACACACAGCATAGTTCTCATCCATGGATCACAATCTGCTTTAGAGCGAGAAGCACGCTCTTGCTTTCTAGAATCTCTAACACAGCAGGAAACGTGAGTGTGCTGAGAACAAATGAACGGTGTTTCCTAGACATATGGACCATATCTAGTCCAACTCTGCTTCTGAAACTCATACAAAGCACTGCTCCTCTAACATCCAATGCTTATCAGTTAAGATGGGAAACGTGTGAGCTTCATGAACGATGTAGTTCGTTTGAGCAGAAAAGGGACTGCCCTTACCTTAAACGAAGACTTGCTTGTAGGAAGACTCAGAGCCTGGGATTTAACTCCATTTCTGAATGAAACACACAGCAGTGTTCTCATCCATTGATCACACTCTGCTTTAGAACAAGAAGCACGCTCTTGCTTTCTAGAGTCTCTAAGACAGCAGGAAACGTGAGTGTGCTGAGAACAAAAGAACGGTGTTTCCTACACATACGGACCATATCTAGTCCAACTCTGCTTCTGAAACTGATACAAAGCACTGGTCCTCTAACATCCAATGTTTGTCAGTTAAGATGAGAAACGTGTGAGCTTTGTGAATGATGTAGTTCCTTTGAACTGAAAAGTGACTGCCCTTACCTGAAACGAAGTCTTGCTTGTAGGAAGACACAGAGCCTGGGATTTAACTCCATTTCTGAAGGGAAACACACAGCATAGTATTCATCCATGGATCACACTCTGCTTTAGAGCGAGAAGCACACTCTTGCTTTCTAGATTCTCTAAGACAGCAGGAAATCTGAGTGTGCCCAGAACAAAAGAACGGTGTTTCCTACACATATGGACCATATCTAGTCCAAATCTGCTTCTGAAACTGATACAAAGCACTGACCCTCTAACATCCAATGCTTGTCAGTTAAGATGAGAAATGTGTGAGCTCTGTGAACCATGTAGTTCGTTTGAGCAGAAAGTGACTGCCCTTACCTTAAACGAAGTCTTGCTTGTAGGAAGACTCAGAGCCTGGGATTTAACTCCATTTCTGAATTGAAACACACAGCAGTGTTCTCATCCATTGATCACACTCTGCTTTAGAACAAGAAGCACGCTCTTGCTTTCTAGAGTCTCTAAGACAGCAGGAAACGTGAGTGTGCTGAGAACAAAAAAACGGTGTTTCCTACACATACGGACCATATCTAGTCCAACTCTGCTTCTGAAACTGATACAAAGCACTGGTCCTCTAACATCCAATGTTTGTCAGTTAAGATGAGAAACGTGTGAGCTTTGTGAATGATGTAGTTCCTTTGAACTGAAAAGTGACTGCCCTTACCTGAAACGAAGTCTTGCTTGTAGGAAGACACAGAGCCTGTGATTTAACTCCATTTCTGAAGGGAAACACACAGCATAGTTCTCATCCATGGATCACACTCTGCTTTAGAGCGAGAAGCACACTCTTGCTTTCTAGATTCTCTAAGACAGCAGAAAATCTGAGTGTGCCCAGAACAAAAGAACGGTGATTCCTACACATATGGACCATATCTAGTCCAAATCTGCTTCTGAAACTGATACAAAGCACTGACCCTCTAACATCCAATGCTTGTCAGTTAAGATGAGAAATGTGTGAGCTCAGTGACGATGTAGTTCGTTTGAACAGAAAAGTGACTGCCCTTACCTGAAACGAAGTCTTGCTTGTAGGAAGACTCAGAGCCTGGGATTTAACTCCATTTCTGAAGTGAAACACACAGCAGTGTTCTCATCCATTGATGACACTCTGCTTTAGAACAAGAAGCACGCTCTTGCTTTCTAGAGTCTCTAAGACAGCAGGAAACGTGAGTGTGCTGAGAACAAAAGAACCGTGTTTCCTACACATCCAGACCATATCTAGTCCAACTCTACTTCTTAAACTGATAAAAGCACTGGTCCTCTAACATCCAATGATTTCTGTTAAGATGAGAAATGTGTGAGCTCAGTGAACGATGTAGTTCGTTTGTGCTGAAAAGTGACTGCCCTTACCTGAAACGAAGTCTTGCTTGTAGGAAGACACAGAGATTGGGATTTAACTCCATTTCTGAAGGGAAACACACAGCATAGTTCTCATCCATGGATCACAATCTGGTTTAGAGCGAGAAGCACGCTCTTGCTTTCTAGAATCTCTAACACAGCAGGAAACGTGAGTGTGCTGAGAACAAATGAACGGTGTTTCCTAGACATATGGACCATATCTAGTCCAACTCTGCTTCTGAAACTCATACAAAGCACTGCTCCTCTAACATCCAATGCTTATCAGTTAAGATGGGAAACGTGTGAGCTTCATGAACGATGTAGTTCGTTTGAGCAGAAAAGGGACTGCCCTTACCTTAAACGAAGACTTGCTTGTAGGAAGACTCAGAGCCTGGGATTTAACTCCATTTCTGAATGAAACACACAGCAGTGTTCTCATCCGTTGATCACACTCTGCTTTAGAACAAGAAGCACGCTCTTGCTTTCTAGAGTCTCTAAGACAGCAGGAAACGTGAGTGTGCTGAGAACAAAAGAACGGTGTTTCCTACACATACGGACCATATCTAGTCCAACTCTGCTTCTGAAACTGATACAAAGCACTGGTCCTCTAACATCCAATGTTTGTCAGTTAAGATGAGAAACGTGTGAGCTTTGTGAATGATGTAGTTCCTTTGAACTGAAAAGTGACTGCCCTTACCTGAAACGAAGTCTTGCTTGTAGGAAGACACAGAGCCTGGGATTTAACTCCATTTCTGAAGGGAAACACACAGCATAGTATTCATCCATGGATCACACTCTGCTTTAGAGCGAGAAGCACACTCTTGCTTTCTAGATTCTCTAAGACAGCAGGAAATCTGAGTGTGCCCAGAACAAAAGAACGGTGTTTCCTACACATATGGACCATATCTAGTCCAAATCTGCTTCTGAAACTGATACAAAGCACTGACCCTCTAACATCCAATGCTTGTCAGTTAAGATGAGAAATGTGTGAGCTCTGTGAACCATGTAGTTCGTTTGAGCAGAAAGTGACTGCCCTTACCTTAAACGAAGTCTTGCTTGTAGGAAGACTCAGAGCCTGGGATTTAACTCCATTTCTGAAGTGAAACACACAGCAGTGTTCTCATCCATTGATGACACTCTGCTTTAGAAGAAGAAGCACGCTCTTGCTTTCTAGAGTATCCAAGACAGCAGGAAACGTGAGTGTGCTGAGAAGAAAAGAACCTGGTTTCCTACACATCCGGAAAATATCTAGTCCAACTCTACTTCTTAAACTGATACAAAGCACTGGTCCTCTAACATCCAATGCTTGTCTGTTAAGATGAGAAATGTGTGAGCTCAGTGAACGATGTAGTAAGTTTGAGCTGAAAAGGGTCTGCCCTTACCTGAAACGAAGTCTTGCTTGTAGGAAGACCCAGAGATTGGGATTTAACTCCATTTCTGAAGGGAAACACACAGCATAGTTCTCATCCATGGATCACAATCTGCTTTAGAGCGAGAAGCATGCTCTTGCTTTCTAGAGTCTCTAACACAGCAGGAAATGTGAGTGTGCTGAGAACAAATGAACGGTGTTTCCTACACATATGGACCATATCTATTCCAACTCTGCTTCTGAAACTCATACAAAGCACTGCTCCTCTAACATCCAATGCTTGTCAGTTAAGATGGGAAACGTGTGAGCTTCATGAACGATGTAGTTCGTTTGAGCAGAAAAGTGACTGCCCTTACCTTAAACGAAGTCTTGCTTGTAGGAAGACTCAGAGCCTGGGATTTAACTACATTTCTGAATTGAAACACACAGCAGTGTTCTCATCCATTGATCACACTCTGCTTTAGAACAAGAAGCACGCTCTTGCTTTCTAGAGTCTCTAAGACAGCAGGAAACGTGAGTGTGCTGAGAACAAAAAAACGGTGTTTCCTACACATACGGACCATATCTAGTCCAACTCTGCTTCTGAAACTGATACAAAGCACTGGTCCTCTAACATCCAATGTTTGTCAGTTAAGATGAGAAACGTGTGAGCTTTGTGAATGATGTAGTTCCTTTGAACTGAAAAGTGACTGCCCTTACCTGAAACGAAGTCTTGCTTGTAGGAAGACACAGAGCCTGTGATTTAACTCCATTTCTGAAGGGAAACACACAGCATAGTTCTCATCCATGGATCACACTCTGCTTTAGAGCGAGAAGCACACTCTTGCTTTCTAGATTCTCTAAGACAGCAGGAAATCTGAGTGTGCCCAGAAAAAAAGAACGGTGATTCCTACACATATGGACCATATCTAGTCCAAATCTGCTTCTGAAACTGATACAAAGCACTGACCCTCTAACATCCAATGCTTGTCAGTTAAGATGAGAAATGTGTGAGCTCAGTGAACGATGTAGTTCGTTTGAACAGAAAAGTGACTGCCCTTACCTGAAACGAAGTCTTGCTTGTAGGAAGACTCAGAGCCTGGGATTTAACTCCATTTCTGAAGTGAAACACACAGCAGTGTTCTCATCCATTGATGACACTCTGCTTTAGAACAAGAAGCACGCTCTTGCTTTCTAGAGTCTCTAAGACAGCAGGAAACGTGAGTGTGCTGAGAACAAAAGAACCGTGTTTCCTACACATCCAGACCATATCTAGTCCAACTCTACTTCTTAAACTGATACAAAGCACTGGTCCTCTAACATCCAATGATTTCTGTTAAGATGAGAAATGTGTGAGCTCAGTGAACGATGTAGTTCGTTTGTGCTGAAAAGTGACTGCCCTTACCTGAAACGAAGTCTTGCTTGTAGGAAGACACAGAGATTGGGATTTAACTCCATTTCTGAAGGGAAACACACAGCATAGTTCTCATCCATGGATCACAATCTGGTTTAGAGTGAGAAGCACGCTCTTGCTTTCTAGAGTCTCTAACACAGCAGGAAACGTGAGTGTGCTGAGAACAAATGAACGGTGTTTCCTACACATATGGACCATATCTAGTCCAACTCTGCTTCTGAAACTCATACAAAGCACTGGTCCTCTAACATCCAATGCTTGTCCGTTAAGATGGGAAACGTGTGAGCTTCATGAACGATGTAGTTCTTTTGAGCAGAAAAGGGACTGCCCTTACCTTAAACGAAGTCTTGCTTGTAGGAAGACTCAGAGCCTGGGATTTAACTCCATTTCTGAATGAAACACACAGCAGTGTTCTCATCCATTGATCACACTCTGCTTTAGAACAAGAAGCACGCTCTTGCTTTCTAGAGTCTCTAAGACAGCAGGAAACGTGAGTGTGCGGAGAACAAAAGAACGGTGTTTCCTACACATACGGACCATATCTAGTCCAACTCTGCTTCTGAAACTGATACAAAGCACTGGTCCTCTAACATCCAATGTTTGTCAGTTAAGATGAGAAACGTGTGAGCTTTGTGAATGATGTAGTTCCTTTGAACTGAAAAGTGACTTCCCTTACCTGAAACAAAGTCTTGCTTGTAGGAAGACACAGAGCCTGGGATTTAACTCCATTTCTGAAGGGAAACACACAGCATAGTATTCATCCATGGATCACACTCTGCTTTAGAGCGAGAAGCAGACTCTTGCTTTCTAGATTCTCTAAGACAGCAGGAAATCTGAGTGTGCCCAGAACAAAAGAACGGTGTTTCCTACACATATGGACCATATCTAGTCCAAATCTGCTTCTGAAACTGATACAAAGCACTGACCCTCTAACATCCAATGCTTGTCAGTTAAGATGAGAAATGTGTGAGGTCAGTGAACGATGTAGTTCGTTTGAGCAGAAAGTGACTGCCCTTACCTGAAATGAAGTCTTGCTTGTAGGAAGACTCAGAGCCTGGGATTTAACTCCATTTCTGAAGTGAAACACACAGCAGTGTTCTCATCCATTGATGACACTCTGCTTTAGAACAAGAAGCACGCTCTTGCTTTCTAGAGTATCCAAGACAGCAGGAAACGTGAGTGTGCTGAGAAGAAAAGAACCTGGTTTCCTACACATCCGGAAAATATCTAGTCCAACTCTACTTCTTAAACGGATACAAAGCACTGGTCCTCTAACATCCAATGCTTGTCTGTTAAGATGAGAAATGTGTGAGCTCAGTGAACGATGTAGTTAGTTTGAGCTGAAAAGGGTCTGCCCTTACCTGAAACGAAGTCTTGCATGTAGGAAGACCCAGAGATTGGGATTTAACTCCATTTCTGCAGGGAAACACACAGCATAGTTCTCATCCATGGATCACAATCTGCTTTAGAGCGAGAAGCACGCTCTTGCTTTCTAGATTCTCTAACACAGCAGGAAACGTGAGTGTGCTGAGAACAAAAGAACGTTGTTTCCTACACATACGGACCATATCTAGTCCAACTCTGCTTCTGAAACTCATACAAAGCACTGCTCCTCTAACATCCAATGCTTGTCAGTTAAGATGGAAAACGTGTGAGCTTCATGAACGATGTAGTTCGTTTGAGCAGAAAAGTGACTGCCCTTACCTGAAACGAAGTCTTGCTTGTAGGAAGACTCAGAGCCTGGGATTTAACTCCATTTCTGAATTGAAACACACAGCATAGTTCTCATCCATGGATCACACTCTGCTTTAGAGCGAGAAGCACGCTCTTGCTTTCTAGAGTCTCTAAGACAGCAAGAAACGTGAGTGTGCTGAGAACAAATGAACGGTGTTTCCTACACATACGGACCATATCTAGTCCAACTCTGCTTCTGAAACTGATACAAAGCACTGACCCTCTAACATCCAATGTTTGTCAGTTAAGATGAGAAACGTGTGAGCTTTGTGAATGATGTAGTTCCTTTGAACTGAAAAGTGACTGCCCTTACCTGAAACGAAGTCTTGCTTGTAGGAAGACACAGAGCCTGTGATTTAACTCCATTTCTGAAGGGAAACACACAGCATAGTTCTCATCCATGGATCACACTCTGCTTTAGAGCGAGAAGCACACTCTTGCTTTCTAGATTCTCTAAGACAGCAGGAAATCTGAGTGTGCCCAGAACAAAAGAACGGTGATTCCTACACATATGGACCATATCTAGTCCAAATCTGCTTCTGAAACTGATACAAAGCACTGACCCTCTAACATCCAATGCTTGTCAGTTAAGATGAGAAATGTGGGAGCTCAGTGAACGATGTAGTTCGTTTGAACAGAAAAGTGACTGCCCTTACCTGAAACGAAGTCTTGCTTGTAGGAAGACTCAGAGCCTGGGATTTAACTCCATTACTGAAGTGAAACACACAGCAGTGTTCTCATCCATTGATGACACTCTGCTTTAGAACAAGAAGCACGCTCTTGCTTTCTAGAGTCTCTAAGACAGCAGGAAACGTGAGTGTGCTGAGAACAAAAGAACCGTGTTTCCTACACATCCAGACCATATCTAGTCCAACTCTACTTCTTAAACTGATAGAAAGCACTGGTCCTCTAACATCCAATGATTTCTGTTAAGATGAGAAATGTGTGAGCTCAGTGAACGATGTAGTTCGTTTGTGCTGAAAAGTGACTGCCCTTACCTGAAACGAAGTCTTGCTTGTAGGAAGACACAGAGATTGGGATTTAACTCCATTTCTGAAGGGAAACACACAGCATAGTTCTCATCCATGGATCACAATCTGCTTTAGAGCGAGAAGCACGCTCTTGCTTTCTAGAGTCTCTAACACAGCAGGAAACGTGAGTGTGCTGAGAACAAATGAACGGTGTTTCCTACACATATGGACCATATCTAGTCCAACTCTGCTTCTGAAACTCATACAAAGCACTGGTCCTCTAACATCCAATGCTTGTCAGTTAAGATGGGAAACGTGTGAGCTTCATGAACGATGTAGTTCGTTTGAGCAGAAAAGGGACTGCCCTTACCTTAAACGAAGTCTTGCTTGTAGGAAGACTCAGAGCCTGGGATTTACTCCATTTCTGAATGAAACACACAGCAGTGTTCTCATCCATTGATCACACTCTGCTTTAGAACAAGAAGCACGCTCTTGCTTTCTAGAGTCTCTAAGACAGCAGGAAACGTGAGTGTGCTGAGAACAAAAGAACGGTGTTTCCTACACATACGGACCATATCTAGTCCAACTCTGCTTCTGAAACTGATACAAAGCACTGGTCCTCTAACATCCAATGTTTGTCAGTTAAGATGAGAAACGTGTGAGCTTTGTGAATGATGTAGTTCCTTTGAACTGAAAAGTGACTGCCCTTACCTGAAACAAAGTCTTGCTTGTAGGAAGACACAGAGCCTGGGATTTAACTCCATTTCTGAAGGGAAACACACAGCATAGTATTCATCCATGGATCACACTCTGCTTTAGAGCGAGAAGCAGACTCTTGCTTTCTAGATTCTCTAAGACAGCAGGAAATCTGAGTGTGCCCAGAACAAAAGAACGGTGTTTCCTACACATATGGACCATATCTAGTCCAAATCTGCTTCTGAAACTGATACAAAGCACTGACCCTCTAACATCCAATGCTTGTCAGTTAAGATGAGAAATGTGTGAGCTCAGTGAACGATGTAGTTCGTTTGAGGCGAAAGTGACTGCCATTACCTGAAATGAAGTCTTGCTTGTAGGAAGACTCAGAGCCTGGGATTTAACTCCATTTCTGAAGTGAAACACACAGCAGTGTTCTCATCCATTGATGACCCTCTGCTTTAGAACAAGAAGCACGCTCTTGCTTTCTAGAGTATCCAAGACAGCAGGAAACGTGAGTGTGCTGAGAAGAAAAGAACCTGGTTTCCTACACATCCGGAAAATATCTAGTCCAACTCTACTTCTTAAACGGATACAAAGCACTGGTCCTCTAACATCCAATGCTTGTCTGTTAAGATGAGAAATGTGTGAGCTCAGTGAACGATGTAGTTAGTTTGAGCTGAAAAGTGTCTGGCCTTACCTGAAACGAAGTCTTGCTTGTAGGAAGACCCAGAGATTGGGATTTAACTCCATTTCTGCAGGGAAACACACAGCATAGTTCTCATCCATGGATCACAATCTGCTTTAGAGCGAGGAGCACGCTCTTGCTTTCTAGAGTCTCTAACACAGCAGGAAACGTGAGTGTGCTGAGAACAAATGAACGGTGTTTCCTACACTTATGGACCATATCTATTCCAACTCTGCTTCTGAAACTCATACAAAGCACTGCTCCTCTAACATCCAATGCTTGTCAGTTAAGATCGGAAACGTGTGAGCTTCATGAACGATGTAGTTCGTTTGAGCAGAAAAGGGACTGCCCTTACCTTAAACGAAGTCTTGCTTGTAGGAAGACTCAGAGCCTGGGATTTAACTCCATTTCTGAATTGAAACACACAGCATAGTTCTCATCCATGGATCACACTCTGCTTTAGAGCGAGAAGCACGCTCTTGCTTTCTAGAGTCTCTAAGACAGCAGGAAACGTGAGTGTGCTGAGAACAAATGAACGGTGTTTCCTACACATACGGACCATATCTAGTCCAACTCTGCTTCTGAAACTGATACAAAGCACTGGTCCTCTAACATCCAATGTTTGTCAGTTAAGATGAGAAACGTGTGAGCTTTGTGAATGATGTAGTTCCTTTGAACTGAAAAGTGACTGCCCTTACCTGAAACGAAGTCTTGCTTGTAGGAAGACACAGAGCCTGTGATTTAACTCCATTTCTGAAGGGAAACACACAGCATAGTTCTCATCCATGGATCACACTCTGCTTTAGAGCGAGAAGCACACTCTTGCTTTCTAGATTCTCTAAGTCAGCAGGAAATCTGAGTGTGCCCAGAACAAAAGAATGGTGATTCCTACACATATGGACCATATCTAGTCCAAATCTGCTTCTGAAACTGATACAAAGCACTGACCCTCTAACATCCAATGCTTGTCAGTTAAGATGAGAAATGTGTGAGCTCAGTGAACGATGTAGTTCGTTTGAGCAGAAAAGTGACTGCCCTTACCTGAAACGAAGTCTTGCTTGTAGGAAGACTCAGAGCCTGGGATTTAACTCCATTTCTGAAGTGAAACACACAGCAGTGTTCTCATCCATTGATGACACTCTGCTTTAGAACAAGAAGCACGCTATTGCTTTCTAGAGTCTCTAAGACAGCAGGAAACGTGAGTGTGCTGAGAACAAAAGAACCGTGTTTCCTACACATCCAGACCATATCTAGTCCAACTCTACTTCTTAAACTGATACAAAGCACTGGTCATCTAACATCCAATGATTTCTGTTAAGATGAGAAATGTGTGAGCTCAGTGAACGATGTAGTTCGTTTGTGCTGAAAAGTGACTGCCCTTTCCTGAAACGAAGTCTTGCTTGTAGGAAGACACAGAGATTGGGATTTAACTCCATTTCTGAAGGAAAACACACAGCATAGTTCTCATCCATGGATCACAATCTGCTTTAGAGCGAGAAGCACGCTCTTGCTTTCTAGAGTCTCTAACACAGCAGGAAACGTGAGTGTGCTGAGAACAAATGAACGGTGTTTCCTACACATATGGACCATATCTATTCCAACTCTGCTTCTGAAACTCATACAAAGCACTGCTCCTCTAACATCCAATGCTTGTCAGTTAAGATGGGAAACGTATGAGCTTCATGAACGATGTAGTTCGTTTGAGCAGAAAAGTGACTGCCCTTACCTTAAACGAAGTCTTGCTTGTAGGAAGACTCAGAGCCTGGGATTTAACTCCATTTCTGAATTGAAACACACAGCATAGTTCTCATCCATGGATCACACTCTGCTTTAGAGCGAGAAGCACGCTCTTGCTTTCTAGAGTCTCTAAGACAGCAGGAAACGTGAGTGTGCTGAGAACAAATGAACGGTGTTTCCTACACATACGGACCATATCTAGTCCAACTCTGCTTCTGAAACTGATACAAAGCACTGACCCTCTAACATCCAATGTTTGTCAGTTAAGATGAGAAACGTGTGAGCTTTGTGAATGATGTATTTCCTTTGAACTGAAAAGTGACTGCCCTTACCTGAAACGAAGTCTTGCTTGTAGGAAGACACAGAGCCTGTGATTTAACTCCATTTCTGAAGGGAAACACACAGCATAGTTCTCATCCATGGATCACACTCTGCTTTAGAGCGAGAAGCACACTCTTGCTTTCTAGATTCTCTAAGTCAGCAGGAAATCTGAGTGTGCCCAGAACAAAAGAACGGTGATTCCTACACATATGGACCATATCTAGTACAAATCTGCTTCTGAAACTGATACAAAGCACTGACCCTCTAACATCGAATGCTTGTCAGTTAAGATGAGAAATGTGTGAGCTCAGTGAACGATGTAGTTCGTTTGAGCAGAAAAGTGACTGCCCTTACCTGACACGAAGTCTTGCTTGTAGGAAGACTCAGAGCCTGGGATTTAACTCCATTTCTGAAGTGAAACACACAGCAGTGTTCTCATCCATTGATGACACTCTGCTTTAGAACAAGAAGCACGCTCTTGCTTTCTAGAGTCTCTAAGACAGCAGGAAACGTGAGTGTGCTGAGAACAAAAGAACCGTGTTTCCTACACATCCAGACCATATCTAGTCCAACTCTACTTCTTAAACTGATACAAAGCACTGGTCCTCTAACATCCAATGATTTCTGTTAAGATGAGAAATGTGTGAGCTCAGTGAACGATGTAGTTCGTTTGTGCTGAAAAGTGACTGCCCTTACCTGAAACGAAGTCTTGCTTGTAGGAAGACACAGAGATTGGGATTTAACTCCATTTCTGAAGGGAAACACACAGCATAGTTCTCATCCATGGATCACAATCTGCTTTAGAGCGAGAAGCACGCTCTTGCTTTCTAGAGTCTCTAACACAGCAGGAAACGTGAGTGTGCTGAGAACAAATGAACGGTGTTTCCTACACATATGGACCATATCTATTCCAACTCTGCTTCTGAAACTCATACAAAGCACTGCTCCTCTAACATCCAATGCTTGTCAGTTAAGATGGGAAACTTGTGAGCTTCATGAACGTTGTAGTTCGTTTAGCAGAAAAGTGACTGCCCTTACCTTAAACGAAGTCTTGCTTGTAGGAAGACTCAGAGCCTGGGATTTAACTCCATTTCTGAATTGAAACACACAGCAGTGTTCTCATCCATTGATCACACTCTGCTTTAGAACAAGAAGCACGCTCTTGCTTTCTAGAGTCTCTAAGACAGCAGGAAACGTGAGTGTGCTGAGAACAAAAAAACGGTGTTTCCTACACATACGGACCATATCTAGTCCAACTCTGCTTCTGAAACTGATACAAAGCACTGGTCCTCTAACATCCAATGTTTGTCAGTTAAGATGAGAAACGTGTGAGCTTTGTGAATGATGTAGTTCCTTTGAACTGAAAAGTGACTGCCCTTACCTGAAACGAAGTCTTGCTTGTAGGAAGACACAGAGCCTGTGATTTAACTCCATTTCTGAAGGGAAACACACAGCATAGTTCTCATCCATGGATCACACTCTGCTTTAGAGCGAGAAGCACACTCTTGCTTTCTAGATTCTCTAAGACAGCAGGAAATCTGAGTGTGCCCAGAACAAAAGAACGGTGATTCCTACACATATGGACCATATCTAGTCCAAATCTGCTTCTGAAACTGATACAAAGCACTGACCCTCTAACATCCAATGCTTGTCAGTTAAGATGAGAAATGTGGGAGCTCAGTGAACGATGTAGTTCGTTTGAACAGAAAAGTGACTGCCCTTACCTGAAACGAAGTCTTGCTTGTAGGAAGACTCAGAGCCTGGGATTTAACTCCATTACTGAAGTGAAACACACAGCAGTGTTCTCATCCATTGATGACACTCTGCTTTAGAACAAGAAGCACGCTCTTGCTTTCTAGAGTCTCTAAGACAGCAGGAAACGTGAGTGTGCTGAGAACAAAAGAACCGTGTTTCCTACACATCCAGACCATATCTAGTCCAACTCTACTTCTTAAACTGATAGAAAGCACTGGTCCTCTAACATCCAATGATTTCTGTTAAGATGAGAAATGTGTGAGCTCAGTGAACGATGTAGTTCGTTTGTGCTGAAAAGTGACTGCCCTTACCTGAAACGAAGTCTTGCTTGTAGGAAGACACAGAGATTGGGATTTAACTCCATTTCTGAAGGGAAACACACAGCATAGTTCTCATCCATGGATCACAATCTGCTTTAGAGCGAGAAGCACGCTCTTGCTTTCTAGAGTCTCTAACACAGCAGGAAACGTGAGTGTGCTGAGAACAAATGAACGGTGTTTCCTACACATATGGACCATATCTAGTCCAACTCTGCTTCTGAAACTCATACAAAGCACTGGTCCTCTAACATCCAATGCTTGTCAGTTAAGATGGGAAACGTGTGAGCTTCATGAACGATGTAGTTCGTTTGAGCAGAAAAGGGACTGCCCTTACCTTAAACGAAGTCTTGCTTGTAGGAAGACTCAGAGCCTGGGATTTACTCCATTTCTGAATGAAACACACAGCAGTGTTCTCATCCATTGATCACACTCTGCTTTAGAACAAGAAGCACGCTCTTGCTTTCTAGAGTCTCTAAGACAGCAGGAAACGTGAGTGTGCTGAGAACAAAAGAACGGTGTTTCCTACACATACGGACCATATCTAGTCCAACTCTGCTTCTGAAACTGATACAAAGCACTGGTCCTCTAACATCCAATGTTTGTCAGTTAAGATGAGAAACGTGTGAGCTTTGTGAATGATGTAGTTCCTTTGAACTGAAAAGTGACTGCCCTTACCTGAAACAAAGTCTTGCTTGTAGGAAGACACAGAGCCTGGGATTTAACTCCATTTCTGAAGGGAAACACACAGCATAGTATTCATCCATGGATCACACTCTGCTTTAGAGCGAGAAGCAGACTCTTGCTTTCTAGATTCTCTAAGACAGCAGGAAATCTGAGTGTGCCCAGAACAAAAGAACGGTGTTTCCTACACATATGGACCATATCTAGTCCAAATCTGCTTCTGAAACTGATACAAAGCACTGACCCTCTAACATCCAATGCTTGTCAGTTAAGATGAGAAATGTGTGAGCTCAGTGAACGATGTAGTTCGTTTGAGGCGAAAGTGACTGCCATTACCTGAAATGAAGTCTTGCTTGTAGGAAGACTCAGAGCCTGGGATTTAACTCCATTTCTGAAGTGAAACACACAGCAGTGTTCTCATCCATTGATGACCCTCTGCTTTAGAACAAGAAGCACGCTCTTGCTTTCTAGAGTATCCAAGACAGCAGGAAACGTGAGTGTGCTGAGAAGAAAAGAACCTGGTTTCCTACACATCCGGAAAATATCTAGTCCAACTCTACTTCTTAAACGGATACAAAGCACTGGTCCTCTAACATCCAATGCTTGTCTGTTAAGATGAGAAATGTGTGAGCTCAGTGAACGATGTAGTTAGTTTGAGCTGAAAAGTGTCTGGCCTTACCTGAAACGAAGTCTTGCTTGTAGGAAGACCCAGAGATTGGGATTTAACTCCATTTCTGCAGGGAAACACACAGCATAGTTCTCATCCATGGATCACAATCTGCTTTAGAGCGAGGAGCACGCTCTTGCTTTCTAGAGTCTCTAACACAGCAGGAAACGTGAGTGTGCTGAGAACAAATGAACGGTGTTTCCTACACTTATGGACCATATCTATTCCAACTCTGCTTCTGAAACTCATACAAAGCACTGCTCCTCTAACATCCAATGCTTGTCAGTTAAGATCGGAAACGTGTGAGCTTCATGAACGATGTAGTTCGTTTGAGCAGAAAAGGGACTGCCCTTACCTTAAACGAAGTCTTGCTTGTAGGAAGACTCAGAGCCTGGGATTTAACTCCATTTCTGAATTGAAACACACAGCATAGTTCTCATCCATGGATCACACTCTGCTTTAGAGCGAGAAGCACGCTCTTGCTTTCTAGAGTCTCTAAGACAGCAGGAAACGTGAGTGTGCTGAGAACAAATGAACGGTGTTTCCTACACATACGGACCATATCTAGTCCAACTCTGCTTCTGAAACTGATACAAAGCACTGGTCCTCTAACATCCAATGTTTGTCAGTTAAGATGAGAAACGTGTGAGCTTTGTGAATGATGTAGTTCCTTTGAACTGAAAAGTGACTGCCCTTACCTGAAACGAAGTCTTGCTTGTAGGAAGACACAGAGCCTGTGATTTAACTCCATTTCTGAAGGGAAACACACAGCATAGTTCTCATCCATGGATCACACTCTGCTTTAGAGCGAGAAGCACACTCTTGCTTTCTAGATTCTCTAAGTCAGCAGGAAATCTGAGTGTGCCCAGAACAAAAGAATGGTGATTCCTACACATATGGACCATATCTAGTCCAAATCTGCTTCTGAAACTGATACAAAGCACTGACCCTCTAACATCCAATGCTTGTCAGTTAAGATGAGAAATGTGTGAGCTCAGTGAACGATGTAGTTCGTTTGAGCAGAAAAGTGACTGCCCTTACCTGAAACGAAGTCTTGCTTGTAGGAAGACTCAGAGCCTGGGATTTAACTCCATTTCTGAAGTGAAACACACAGCAGTGTTCTCATCCATTGATGACACTCTGCTTTAGAACAAGAAGCACGCTATTGCTTTCTAGAGTCTCTAAGACAGCAGGAAACGTGAGTGTGCTGAGAACAAAAGAACCGTGTTTCCTACACATCCAGACCATATCTAGTCCAACTCTACTTCTTAAACTGATACAAAGCACTGGTCATCTAACATCCAATGATTTCTGTTAAGATGAGAAATGTGTGAGCTCAGTGAATGATGTAGTTCGTTTGTGCTGAAAAGTGACTGCCCTTTCCTGAAACGAAGTCTTGCTTGTAGGAAGACACAGACATTGGGATTTAACTCCATTTCTGAAGGAAAACACACAGCATAGTTCTCATCCATGGATCACAATCTGCTTTAGAGCGAGAAGCACGCTCTTGCTTTCTAGAGTCTCTAACACAGCAGGAAACGTGAGTGTGCTGAGAACAAATGAACGGTGTTTCCTACACATATGGACCATATCTATTCCAACTCTGCTTCTGAAACTCATACAAAGCACTGCTCCTCTAACATCCAATGCTTGTCAGTTAAGATGGGAAACGTATGAGCTTCATGAACGATGTAGTTCGTTTGAGCAGAAAAGTGACTGCCCTTACCTTAAACGAAGTCTTGCTTGTAGGAAGACTCAGAGCCTGGGATTTAACTCCATTTCTGAATTGAAACACACAGCAGTGTTCTCATCCATTGATCACACTCTGCTTTAGAACAAGAAGCACGCTCTTGCTTTCTAGAGTCTCTAAGAGAGCAGGAAACGTGAGTGTGCTGAGAACAAAAGAACGGTGTTTCCTACACATACGGACCATATCTAGTCCAACTCTGCTTCTGAAACTGATACAAAGCACTGGTCCTCTAACATCCAATGTTTGTCAGTTAAGATGAGAAACGTGTGAGCTTTGTGAATGATGTAGTTCCTTTGAACAGAAAAGTGACTGCCCTTACCTGAAACGAAGTCTTGCTTGTAGGAAGACACAGAGCCTGTGATTTAACTCCATTTCTGAAGGGAAACACACAGCATAGTTCTCATCCATGGATCACACTCTGCTTTAGAGCGAGAAGCACACTCTTGCTTTCTAGATTCTCTAAGACAGCAGGAAATCTGAGTGTGCCCAGAACAAAAGAACGGTGATTCCTACACATATGGACCATATCTAGTCCAAATCTGCTTCTGAAACTGATACAAAGCACTGACCCTCTAACATCCAATGCTTGTCAGTTAAGATGAGAAATGTGTGAGCTCAGTGAACGATGTAGTTCATTTGAGCAGAAAAGTGACTGCCCTTACCTGAAACGAAGTCTTGCTTGTAGGAAGACTCAGAGCCTGGGATTTAACTCCATTTCTGAATTGAAACACACCGCATAGTTCTCATCCATGGATCACACTCTGCTTTAGAGCGAGAAGCACGCTCTTGCTTTCTAGAGTCTCTAAGACAGCAGGAAACGTGAGTGTGCTGAGAACAAATGAACGGTGTTTCCTACACATACGGACCATATCTAGTCCAACTCTGCTTCTGAAACTGATACAAAGCACTGACCCTCTAACATCCAATGTTTGTCAGTTAAGATGAGAAACGTGTGAGCTTTGTGAATGATGTATTTCCTTTGAACTGAAAAGTGACTGCCCTTACCTGAAACGAAGTCTTGCTTGTAGGAAGACACAGAGCCTGTGATTTAACTCCATTTCTGAAGGGAAACACACAGCATAGTTCTCATCCATGGATCACACTCTGCTTTAGAGCGAGAAGCACACTCTTGCTTTCTAGATTCTCTAAGTCAGCAGGAAATCTGAGTGTGCCCAGAACAAAAGAACGGTGATTCCTACACATATGGACCATATCTAGTACAAATCTGCTTCTGAAACTGATACAAAGCACTGACCCTCTAACATCGAATGCTTGTCAGTTAAGATGAGAAATGTGTGAGCTCAGTGAACGATGTAGTTCGTTTGAGCAGAAAAGTGACTGCCCTTACCTGACACGAAGTCTTGCTTGTAGGAAGACTCAGAGCCTGGGATTTAACTCCATTTCTGAAGTGAAACACACAGCTGTGTTCTCATCCATTGATGACACTCTGCTTTAGAACAAGAAGCACGCTCTTGCTTTCTAGAGTCTCTAAGACAGCAGGAAACGTGAGTGTGCTGAGAACAAAAGAACCGTGTTTCCTACACATCCAGACCATATTTAGTCCAACTCTACTTCTTAAACTGATACAAAGCACTGGTCCTCTAACATCCAATGATTTCTGTTAAGATGAGAAATGTGTGAGCTCAGTGAACGATGTAGTTCGTTTGTGCTGAAAAGTGACTGCCCTTACCTGAAACGAAGTCTTGCTTGTAGGAAGACACAGAGATTGGGATTTAACTCCATTTCTGAAGGGAAACACACAGCATAGTTCTCATCCATGGATCACAATCTGCTTTAGAGCGAGAAGCACGCTCTTGCTTTCTAGAGTCTCTAACACAGCAGGAAACGTGAGTGTGCTGAGAACAAATGAACGGTGTTTCCTACACATATGGACCATATCTATTCCAACTCTGCTTCTGAAACTCATACAAAGCACTGCTCCTCTAACATCCAATGCTTGTCAGTTAAGATGGGAAACGTGTGAGCTTCATGAACGTTGTAGTTCGTTTGAGCAGAAAAGTGACTGCCCTTACCTTAAACGAAGTCTTGCTTGTAGGAAGACTCAGAGCCTGGGATTTAACTCCATTTCTGAATTGAAACACACAGCAGTGTTCTCATCCATTGATCACACTCTGCTTTAGAACAAGAAGCACGCTCTTGCTTTCTAGAGTCTCTAAGACAGCAGGAAACGTGAGTGTGCTGAGAACAAAAAAACGGTGTTTCCTACACATACGGACCATATCTAGTCCAACTCTGCTTCTGAAACTGATACAAAGCACTGGTCCTCTAACATCCAATGTTTGTCAGTTAAGATGAGAAACGTGTGAGCTTTGTGAATGATGTAGTTCCTTTGAACTGAAAAGTGACTGCCCTTACCTGAAACGAAGTCTTGCTTGTAGGAAGACACAGAGCCTGTGATTTAACTCCATTTCTGAAGGGAAACACACAGCATAGTTCTCATCCATGGATCACACTCTGCTTTAGAGCGAGAAGCACACTCTTGCTTTCTAGATTCTCTAAGACAGCAGGAAATCTGAGTGTGCCCAGAACAAAAGAACGGTGATTCCTACACATATGGACCATATCTAGTCCAAATCTGCTTCTGAAACTGATACAAAGCACTGACCCTCTAACATCCAATGCTTGTCAGTTAAGATGAGAAATGTGTGAGCTCAGTGAACGATGTAGTTCGTTTGAACAGAAAAGTGACTGCCCTTACCTGAAACGAAGTCTTGCTTGTAGGAAGACTCAGAGCCTGGGATTTAACTCCATTACTGAAGTGAAACACACAGCAGTGTTCTCATCCATTGATGACACTCTGCTTTAGAACAAGAAGCACGCTCTTGCTTTCTAGAGTCTCTAAGACAGCAGGAAACGTGAGTGTGCTGAGAACAAAAGAACCGTGTTTCCTACACATCCAGACCATATCTAGTCCAACTCTACTTCTTAAACTGATAGAAAGCACTGGTCCTCTAACATCCAATGATTTCTGTTAAGATGAGAAATGTGTGAGCTCAGTGAACGATGTAGTTCGTTTGTGCTGAAAAGTGACTGCCCTTACCTGAAACGAAGTCTTGCTTGTAGGAAGACACAGAGATTGGGATTTAACTCCATTTCTGAAGGGAAACACACAGCATAGTTCTCATCCATGGATCACAATCTGCTTTAGAGCGAGAAGCACGCTCTTGCTTTCTAGAGTCTCTAACACAGCAGGAAACGTGAGTGTGCTGAGAACAAATGAACGGTGTTTCCTACACATATGGACCATATCTAGTCCAACTCTGCTTCTGAAACTCATACAAAGCACTGGTCCTCTAACATCCAATGCTTGTCAGTTAAGATGGGAAACGTGTGAGCTTCATGAACGATGTAGTTCGTTTGAGCAGAAAAGGGACTGCCCTTACCTTAAACGAAGTCTTGCTTGTAGGAAGACTCAGAGCCTGGGATTTAACTCCATTTCTGAATGAAACACACAGCAGTGTTCTCATCCATTGATCACACTCTGCTTTAGAACAAGAAGCACGCTCTTGCTTTCTAGAGTCTCTAAGACAGCAGGAAACGTGAGTGTGCTGAGAACAAAAGAACGGTGTTTCCTACACATACGGACCATATCTAGTCCAACTCTGCTTCTGAAACTGATACAAAGCACTGGTCCTCTAACATCCAATGTTTGTCAGTTAAGATGAGAAACGTGTGAGCTTTGTGAATGATGTAGTTCCTTTGAACTGAAAAGTGACTGCCCTTACCTGAAACAAAGTCTTGCTTGTAGGAAGACACAGAGCCTGGGATTTAACTCCATTTCTGAAGGGAAACACACAGCATAGTATTCATCCATGGATCACACTCTGCTTTAGAGCGAGAAGCAGACTCTTGCTTTCTAGATTCTCTAAGACAGCAGGAAATCTGAGTGTGCCCAGAACAAAAGAACGGTGTTTCCTACACATATGGACCATATCTAGTCCAAATCTGCTTCTGAAACTGATACAAAGCACTGACCCTCTAACATCCAATGCTTGTCAGTTAAGATGAGAAATGTGTGAGCTCAGTGAACGATGTAGTTCGTTTGAGGCGAAAGTGACTGCCCTTACCTGAAATGAGGTCTTGCTTGTAGGAAGACTCAGAGCCTGGGATTTAACTCCATTTCTGAAGTGAAACACACAGCAGTGTTCTCATCCATTGATGACCCTCTGCTTTAGAACAAGAAGCACGCTCTTGCTTTCTAGAGTCTCTAACACAGCAGGAAACGTGAGTGTGCTGAGAACAAATGAACGGTGTTTCCTACACTTATGGACCATATCTATTCCAACTCTGCTTCTGAAACTCATACAAAGCACTGCTCCTCTAACATCCAATGCTTGTCAGTTAAGATCGGAAACGTGTGAGCTTCATGAACGATGTAGTTCGTTTGAGCAGAAAAGGGACTGCCCTTACCTTAAACGAAGTCTTGCTTGTAGGAAGACTCAGAGCCTGGGATTTAACTCCATTTCTGAATTGAAACACACAGCATAGTTCTCATCCATGGATCACACTCTGCTTTAGAGCGAGAAGCACGCTCTTGCTTTCTAGAGTCTCTAAGACAGCAGGAAACGTGAGTGTGCTGAGAACAAATGAACGGTGTTTCCTACACATACGGACCATATCTAGTCCAACTCTGCTTCTGAAACTGATACAAAGCACTGGTCCTCTAACATCCAATGTTTGTCAGTTAAGATGAGAAACGTGTGAGCTTTGTGAATGATGTAGTTCCTTTGAACTGAAAAGTGACTGCCCTTTCCTGAAACGAAGTCTTGCTTGTAGGAAGACACAGAGCCTGTGATTTAACTCCATTTCTGAAGGGAAACACACAGCATAGTTCTCATCCATGGATCATACTCTGCTTTAGAGCGAGAAGCACACTCTTGCTTTCTAGATTCTCTAAGTCAGCAGGAAATCTGAGTGTGCCCAGAACAAAAGAATGGTGATTCCTACACATATGGACCATATCTAGTCCAAATCTGCTTCTGAAACTGATACAAAGCACTGACCCTCTAACATCCAATGCTTGTCAGTTAAGATGAGAAATGTGTGAGCTCAGTGAACGATGTAGTTCGTTTGAGCAGAAAAGTGACTGCCCTTACCTGAAACGAAGTCTTGCTTGTAGGAAGACTCAGAGCCTGGGATTTAACTCCATTTCTGAAGTGAAACACACAGCAGTGTTCTCATCCATTGATGACACTCTGCTTTAGAACAAGAAGCACGCTCTTGCTTTCTAGAGTCTCTAAGACAGCAGGAAACGTGAGTGTGCTGAGAACAAAAGAACCGTGTTTCCTACACATCCAGACCATATCTAGTCCAACTCTACTTCTTAAACTGATACAAAGCACTGGTCATCTAACATCCAATGATTTCTGTTAAGATGAGAAATGTGTGAGCTCATTGAACGATGTAGTTCGTTTGTGCTGAAAAGTGACTGCCCTTTCCTGAAACGAAGTCTTGCTTGTAGGAAGACACAGAGATTGGGATTTAACTCCATTTCTGAAGGAAAACACACAGCATAGTTCTCATCCATGGATCACAATCTGCTTTAGAGCGAGAAGCACGCTCTTGCTTTCTAGAGTCTCTAACACAGCAGGAAACGTGAGTGTGCTGAGAACAAATGAACGGTGTTTCCTACACATATGGACCATATCTATTCCAACTCTGCTTCTGAAACTCATACAAAGCACTGCTCCTCTAACATCCAATGCTTGTCAGTTAAGATGGGAAACGTGTGAGCTTCATGAACGATGTAGTTCGTTTGAGCAGAAAAGTGACTGCCCTTACCTTAAACGAAGTCTTGCTTGTAGGAAGACTCAGAGCCTGGGATTTAACTCCATTTCTGAATTGAAACACACAGCAGTGTTCTCATCCATTGATCACACTCTGCTTTAGAACAAGAAGCACGCTCTTGCTTTCTAGAGTCTCTAAGAGAGCAGGAAACGTGAGTGTGCTGAGAACAAAAAACGGTGTTTCCTACACATACGGACCATATCTAGTCCAACTCTGCTTCTGAAACTGATACAAAGCACTGGTCCTCTAACATCCAATGTTTGTCAGTTAAGATGAGAAACGTGTGAGCTTTGTGAATGATGTAGTTCCTTTGAACTGAAAAGTGACTGCCCTTACCTGAAACGAAGTCTTGCTTGTAGGAAGACACAGAGCCTGTGATTTAACTCCATTTCTGAAGGGAAACACACAGCATAGTTCTCATCCATGGATCACACTCTGCTTTAGAGCGAGAAGCACACTCTTGCTTTCTAGATTCTCTAAGACAGCAGGAAATCTGAGTGTGCCCAGAACAAAAGAACGGTGATTCCTACACATATGGACCATATCTAGTCCAAATCTGCTTCTGAAACTGATACAAAGCACTGACCCTCTAACATCCAATGCTTGTCAGTTAAGATGAGAAATGTGGGAGCTCAGTGAACGATGTAGTTCGTTTGAGCAGAAAAGTGACTGCCCTTACCTGAAACGAAGTCTTGCTTGTAGGAAGACTCAGAGCCTGGGATTTAACTCCATTTCTGAAGTGAAACACACAGCAGTGTTCTCATCCATTGATGACACTCTGCTTTAGAACAAGAAGCACGCTCTTGCTTTCTAGAGTCTCTAAGACAGCAGGAAACGTGAGTGTGCTGAGAACAAAAGAACCGTGTTTCCTACACATCCAGACCATATCTAGTCCAACTCTACTTCTTAAACTGATACAAAGCACTGGTCCTCTAACATCCAATGCTTTTCTGTTAAGATGAGAAATGTGTGAGCTCAGTGAACGATGTAATTCGTTTGAGCTGAAAAGTGACTGCCCTTACCTGAAACGAACTCTTGCTTGTAGGAAGACCCAGAGATTGGGATTTAACTCCAATTCTGAAGGGAAACACACAGCATAGTTCTCATCCATGGATCACAATCTGCTTTAGAGCGAGAAGCATGCACTTGCTTTCTAGAGTCTCTAACACAGCAGGAAACGTGAGTGTGCTGAGAACAAAAGAACGTTGTTTCCTACACATACGGACCATATCTAGTCCAACTCTGCTTCTGAAACTCATACAAAGCACTGCTCCTCTAACATTCAATGCTTGACAGTTAAGATGGAAAACATGGGAGCTTCATGAACGATGTAGTTCGTTTGAGCAGAAAAGTGACTGCCCTTACCTTAAACGAAGTCTTGCTTGTAGGAAGACACAGAGCCTGGGATTTAACTCCATTATTGAATTGAAACACACAGCAGTGTTCTCATCCATTGATCACACTCTGCTTTAGAACAAGAAGCACACTCTTGCTTTCTAGAGTCTCTAAGACAGCAGGAAACATGAGTGTGCTGAGAACAAAAGAACGATGTTTCCTACACATACGGACCATATCTAGTCCAACTCTGCTTCTGAAACTGATACAAAGCACTGAACCTCTAACATCCAATGTTTGTCAGTTAAGATGAGAAACGTGTGAGCTTTGTGAATGATGTAGTTCCTTTGAACTGAAAAGTGACTGCCCTTTCCTGAACGAAGTCTTGCTTGTAGGAAGACACAGAGCCTGGGATTTAACTCCATTTCTGAATTGAAACACACAGCAGTGTTCTCATCCATTGATCACACTCTGCTTTAGAACAAGAAGCACACTCTTGCTTTCTAGAATCTCTAAGACAGCATGAAACATGAGTGTGCTGAGAACAAAAGAACGGTGTTTCTTACACATACGGTCCATATCTAGTCCAACTCTGCTTCTGAAACTGATACAAAGCACTGACCCTCTAACATCCAATGTTTGTCAGTTAAGATGAGAAACGTGTGAGCTTTGTGAATGATGTAGTTCCTTTGAACTGAAAAGTGACTGCCCTTACCTGAAACGAAGTCTTGCTTGTAGGAAGACACAGAGCCTGTGATTTAACTCCATTTCTGAAGGGAAACACACAGCATAGTTCTCATCCATGGATCACACTCTGCTTTAGAGCGAGAAGCACACTCTTGCTTTCTAGATTCTCTATGACAGCAGGAAATCTGAGTGTGCCCAGAACAAAAGAATGGTGATTCCTACACATATGGACCATATCTAGTCCAAATCTGCTTCTGAAACTGATACAAAGCACTTACCCTCTAACATCCAATGCTTGTCAGTTAAGATGAGAAATGTGTGAGCTCAGTGAACGATGTAGTTCGTTTGAGCAGAAAAGTGACTGCCCTTACCTGAAACGAAGTCTTGCTTGTAGGAAGACTCAGAGCCTGGGATATAACTCCATTTCTGAAGTGAAACACACAGCAGTGTTCTCATCCATTGATGACACTCTGCTTTAGAACAAGAAGCACGCTCTTGCTTTGTAGAGTCTCTAAGACAGTAGGAAACGTGAGTGTGCTGAGAACAAAAGAACTGTGTTTCCTACACATCCGGACCATATCTAGTCCAACTCTACTTCTTAAACTGATACAAAGCACTGGTCCTCTAACATCCAATGCTTTTCTGTTAAGATGAGAAATGTGTGAGCTCAGTGAACGATGTAGTTCGTTTGTGCTGAAAAGTGACTGCCCTTACCTGAAACGAAGTCTTGCTTGTAGGAAGACACAGAGATTGGGATTTAACTCCATTTCTGAAGGGAAACACACAGCATAGTTCTCATCCATGGATCACAATCTGCTTTAGATTGAGAAGCATGCTCTTGCTTTCTAGAGTCTCTAACACAGCAGGAAACGTGAGTGTGCTGAGAACAAATGAACGGTGTTTCCTACACATATGGACCATATCTAGTCCAACTCTGCTTCTGAAACTCATACAAAGCACTGCTCCTCTAATATCCAATTCTGGTCTGTTAAGATGAGAAATGTGTGAGCTCAGTGAACGATGTAGTTCGTTTGAGCTGAAAAGTGACTGCCCTTACCTTAAACGAAGTCTTGCTTGTAGGAAGACCCAGAGATTGGGATTTAACTCCATTTCTGAAGGGAAACACACAGCATAGTTCTCATCCATGGATCACAATCTGCTTTAGAGCGAGAAGCATGCACTTGCTTTCTAGAGACTCTAACACAGCAGGAAATGTGAGTGTGCTGAGAACAAAAGAACGTTGTTTCCTACACATACGGACCATATCTAGTCCAACTCTGCTTCTGAAACTCATACAAAGCACTGCTCCTCTAACATCCAATGCTTGACAGTTAAGATGGAAAACGTGTGAGCTTCATGAACGATGTAGTTCGTTTGAGCAGAAAAGTGACTGCCCCTAACTTAAACGAAGTCTTGCTTGTAGGAAGACTCAGAGCCTGGGATTTAACTCCATTTCTGAATTGAAACACACAGCAGTGTTCTCATCCATTGATCACACTCTGCTTTAGAACAAGAAGCACACTCTTGCTTTCTAGAGTCTCTAAGACAGCAGGAAACATGAGTGTGCTGAGAACAAAAGAACGATGTTTCCTACACATACGGACCATATCTAGTCCAACTCTGCTTCTGAAACTGATACAAAGCACTGACCCACTAACATCCAATGTTTGTCAGTTAAGATGAGAAACGTGTGAGCTTTGTGAATGATGTAGTTCCTTTGAACTGAAAAGTGACTGCCCTTACCTGAACGAAGTCTTGCATGTAGGAAGACACAGAGCCTGGGATTTAACTCCATTTCTGAATTGAAACACACAGCAGTGTTCTCATCCATTGATCACACTCTGCTTTAGAGCAAGAAGCACACTCTTGCTTTCTAGAATCTCTAATACAGCATGAAACATGAGTGTGCTGAGAACAAAAGAACGGTGTTTCTTACACATACGGACCATATCTAGTCCAACTCTGCTTCTGAAACTGATACAAAGCACTGACCCTCTAACATCCAATGTTTGTCAGTTAAGATGAGAAACATGTGAGCTTTGTGAATGATGTAGTTCCTTTGAACTGAAAAGTGACTGCCCTTACCTGAAACGAAGTCTTGCTTGTAGGAAGACACAGAGCCTGTGATTTAACTCCATTTCTGAAGGGAAACACACAGCATAGTTCTCATCCATGGATCACACTCTGCTTTAGAGCGAGAAGCACACTCTTGCTTTCTAGATTCTCTAAGACAGCAGGAAATCTGAGTGTGCCCAGAACAAAAGAATGGTGATTCCTACACATATGGACCATATCTAGTCCAAATCTGCTTCTGAAACTGATACAAAGCACTTACCCTCTAACATCCAATGCTTGTCAGTTAAGATGAGAAATGTGTGAGCTCAGTGAACGATGTAGTTCGTTTGAGCAGAAAAGTGACTGCCCTTACCTGAAACGAAGTCTTGCTTGTAGGAAGACTCAGAGCCTGGGATTTAACTCCATTTCTGAAGTGAAACACACAGCAGTGTTCTCATCCATTGATGACACTCTGCTTTAGAACAAGAAGCACGCTCCTGCTTTCTAGAGTCTCTAAGACAGCAGGAAACGTGAGTGTGCTGAGAACAAAAGAACTGTGTTTCCTACACATCCGGACCATATCTAGTCCAACTGTACTTCTTAAACTGATACAAAGCACTGGTCCTCTAACATCCAATGCTTTTCTGTTAAGATGAGAAATGTGTGAGCTCAGTGAACGATGTAGTTTGTTTGAGCAGAAAAGTGACTGCCCTTACCTTAAACGAAGTCTTGCTTGTAGGAAGACTCAGAGCCTGGGATTTAACTCCATTTCTGAATTGAAACACACAGCAGTGTTCTCATCCATTGATCACACTCTGCTTTAGAACAAGAAGCACGCTCTTGCTTTCTAGAGTCTCTAAGACAGCGGGAAACGTGAGTGTGCTGAGAACAAAAGAACGGTGTTTCCTACACATACGGACCATATCTAGTCCAACTCTGCTTCTGAAACTGATACAAAGCACTGGTCCTCTAACATCCAATGTTTGTCAGTTAAGATGAGAAACGTGTGAGCTTTCTGAATGATGTAGTTCCTTTGAACTGAAAAGTGACTGCCCTTACCTGAAACGAAGTCTTGCTTGTAGGAAGACACAGAGCCTGGGATTTAACTCCATTTCTGAAGGGAAACACACAGCATAGTATTCATCCATGGATCACACTCTGCTTTAGAGCGAGAAGCACACTCTTGCTTTCTAGATTCTCTAAGACAGCAGGAAATCTGGGTGTGCCCAGAACAAAAGAACGGTGTTTCCTACACATATGGACCATATCTAGTCCAAATCTGCTTCTGAAACTGATACAAAGCACTGACCCTCTAACATCCAATGCTTGTCAGTTAAGATGAGAAATGTGTGAGCTCAGTGAACGATGTAGTTCATTTGAGCAGAAAAGTGACTGCCCTTACCTGAAACGAAGTCTTGCTTGTAGGAAACTCAGAGCCTGGGATTTAACTCCATTTCTGAAGTGAAACACACAGCAGTGTTCTCATCCATTGATGACACTCTGCTTTAGAACAAGAAGCACGCTCTTGCTTTCTAGAGTCTCTAAGACAGCAGGAAACGTGAGTGTGCTGAGAAGAAAAGAACCTTGTTTCCTACACATCCGGAAAATATCTAGTCCAACTCTACTTCTTAAACTGATACAAAGCACTGGTCCTCTAACATCCAATGCTTGTCTGTTAAGATGAGAAATGTGTGAGCTCAGTGAACGATGTAGTTAGTTTGAGCTGAAAAGTGACTGCCCTTACCTGAAACGAAGTCTTGCTTGTAGGAAGACACAGAGCCTGTGATTTAACTCCATTTCTGAAGGGAAACACACAGCATAGTTCTCATCCATGGATCACAATCTGCTTTAGAGCGAGAAGCACGCTCTTGCTTTCTAGAGTCTCTAACACAGCAGGAAACGTGAGTGTGCTGAGAACAAAAGAACGTTGTTTCCTACACATAGGGACCATATCTAGTCCAACTCTGCTTCTGAAACTGATACAAAGCACTGACCCTCTAACATCCAATGTTTGTCAGTTAAGATGAGAAACGTGTGAGCTTTGTGAATTATGTAGTTCCTTTGAACTGAAAAGTGACTGCCCTTACCTGAAACAAAGTCTTGCTTGTAGGAAGACACAGAGCCTGTGATTTAACTCCATTTCTGAAGGGAAACACACAGCATAGTTCTCATCCATGGATCACACTCTGCCTAGAGCGAGAAGCACACTCTTGCTTTCTAGATTCTCTAAGACAGCAGGAAATCTGAGTGTGCCCAGAACAAAAGAACGGTGATTCCTACACATATGGACCATATCTAGTCCAAATCTGCTTCTGAAACTGATACAAAGCACTGACCCTCTAACATCCAATGCTTGTCAGTTAAGATGAGAAATGTGTGAGCCCAGTGATCGATGTAGTTCGTTTTGCAGAAAAGTGACTGCCCTTACCTGAAACGAAGTCTTGCTTGTAGGAAGACTCAGAGCCTGGGATTTAACTCCATTTCTGAATTGAAACACACAGCAGTGTTCTCATCCATGGATGACACTCTGGTTTAGAACAAGAAGCACGCTCTTGCTTTCTAGAGTCTCTAAGACAGCAGGAAACGTGAGTGTGCTGAGAACAAAAGAACCGTGTTTCCTACACATCCAGACCATATCTAGTCCAACTCTACTTCTTAAACTGATACAAAGCACTGGTCCTCTAACATCCAATGCTTGTCTGTTAAGATGAGAAATGTGTGAGCTCAGTGAACGATGTAGTTCGTTTGAGCTGAAAAGTGACTGCCCTTACCTGAAACGAAGTCTTGCTTGTAGGAAGACCCAGAGATTGGGATTTAACTCCATTTCTGAAGGGAAACACACAGCATAGTTCTCATCCATGGATCACAATCTGCTTTAGAGCGAGAAGCACACTCTTGCTTTCTAGAGTCTCTAAGACAGCAGGAAACATGAGTGTGCTGAGAACAAAAGAACGATGTTTCCTACACATACGGACCATATCTAGTCCAACTCTGCTTCTGAAACTGATACAAAGCACTGACCCACTAACATCCAATGTTTGTCAGTTAAGATGAGAAACGTGTGAGCTTTGTGAATGATGTAGTTCCTTTGAACTGAAAAGTGACTGCCCTTACCTGAACGAAGTCTTGCATGTAGGAAGACACAGAGCCTGGGATTTAACTCCATTTCTGAATTGAAACACACAGCAGTGTTCTCATCCATTGATCACACTCTGCTTTAGAGCAAGAAGCACACTCTTGCTTTCTAGAATCTCTAATACAGCATGAAACATGAGTGTGCTGAGAACAAAAGAACGGTGTTTCTTACACATACGGACCATATCTAGTCCAACTCTGCTTCTGAAACTGTAACAAAGCACTGACCCTCTAACATCCAATGTTTGTCAGTTAAGATGAGAAACATGTGAGCTTTGTGAATGATGTAGTTCCTTTGAACTGAAAAGTGACTGCCCTTACCTGAAACGAAGTCTTGCTTGTAGGAAGACACAGAGCCTGTGATTTAACTCCATTTCTGAAGGGAAACACACAGCATAGTTCTCATCCATGGATCACACTCTGCTTTAGAGCGAGAAGCACACTCTTGCTTTCTAGATTCTCTAAGACAGCAGGAAATCTGAGTGTGCCCAGAACAAAAGAATGGTGATTCCTACACATATGGACCATATCTAGTCCAAATCTGCTTCTGAAACTGATACAAAGCACTTACCCTCTAACATCCAATGCTTGTCAGTTAAGATGAGAAATGTGTGAGCTCAGTGAACGATGTAGTTCGTTTGAGCAGAAAAGTGACTGCCCTTACCTGAAACGAAGTCTTGCTTGTAGGAAGACTCAGAGCCTGGGATTTAACTCCATTTCTGAAGTGAAACACACAGCAGTGTTCTCATCCATTGATGACACTCTGCTTTAGAACAAGAAGCACGCTCTTGCTTTCTAGAGTCTCTAAGACAGCAGGAAACGTGAGTGTGCTGAGAACAAAAGAACTGTGTTTCCTACACATCCGGACCATATCTAGTCCAACTCTACTTCTTAAACTGATACAAAGCACTGGTCCTCTAACATCCAATGATTTTCTGTTAAGATGAGAAATGTGTGAGCTCAGTGAACGATGTAGTTTGTTTGAGCAGAAAAGTGACTGCCCTTACCTTAAACGAAGTCTTGCTTGTAGGAAGACTCAGAGCCTGGGATTTAACTCCATTTCTGAATTGAAACACACAGCAGTGTTCTCATCCATTGATCACACTCTGCTTTAGAACAAGAAGCACGCTCTTGCTTTCTAGAGTCTCTAAGACAGCGGGAAACGTGAGTGTGCTGAGAACAAAAGAACGGTGTTTCCTACACATACGGACCATATCTAGTCCAACTCTGCTTCTGAAACTGATACAAAGCACTGGTCCTCTAACATCCAATGTTTGTCAGTTAAGATGAGAAACGTGTGAGCTTTGTGAATGATGTAGTTCCTTTGAACTGAAAAGTGACTGCCCTTACCTGAAACGAAGTCTTGCTTGTAGGAAGACACAGAGCCTGGGATTTAACTCCATTTCTGAAGGGAAACGCACAGCATAGTATTCATCCATGGATCACACTCTGCTTTAGAGCGAGAAGCACACTCTTGCTTTCTAGATTCTCTAAGACAGCAGGAAATCTGGGTGTGCCCAGAACAAAAGAACGGTGTTTCCTACACATATGGACCATATCTAGTCCAAATCTGCTTCTGAAACTGATACAAAGCACTTACCCTCTAACATCCAATGCTTGTCAGTTAAGATGAGAAATGTGTGAGCTCAGTGAACGATGTAGTTCGTTTGAGCAGAAAAGTGACTGCCCTTACCTGAAACGAAGTCTTGCTTGTAGGAAGACTCAGAGCCTGGGATTTAACTCCATTTCTGAAGTGAAACACACAGCAGTGTTCTCATCCATTGATGACACTCTGCTTTAGAACAAGAAACACGCTCTTGCTTTCTAGAGTCTCTAAGACAGCAGGAAACGTGAGTGTGCTGAGAACAAAAGAACTGTGTTTTCTACACATCCGGACCATATCTAGTCCAACTCTACTTCTTAAACTGATACAAAGCACTGGTCCTCTAACATCCAATGCTTTTCTGTTAAGATGAGAAATGTGTGAGCTCAGTGAACGATGTAGTTCGTTTGTGCTGAAAAGTGACTAACCTTACATGAAACGAAATCTTGCTTGTAGGAAGACACAGAGATTGGGATTTAACTCCATTTCTGAAGGGAAACACACAGCATAGTTCTCATCCATGGATCACAATCTGCTTTAGAGCGAGAAGCATGCTCTTGCTTTCTAGATTCTCTAACACAGCAGGAAACGTGAGTGTGCTGAGAACAAATGAACGGTGTTTCCTACACATATGGACCATATCTAGTCCAACTCTGCTTCTGAAACTCATACAAAGCACTGCTCCTCTAACATCCAATGCTTGTCTGTTAAGATGAGAAATGTGTGAGCTCAGTGAATGATGTAGTTTGTTTGAGCTGAAAAGTGACTGCCCTTACCTGAAACGAAGTCTTGCTTGTAGGAAGACACAGAGATTGGGATTTAACTCCATTTCTGAAGGGAAACACACAGCATAGTTCTCATCCATGGATCACAATCTGCTTTAGAGCGAGAAGCACGCTCTTGCTTTCTAGAGTCTCTAACACAGCAGGAAACGTGAGTGTGCTGAGAACAAATGAACGGTGTTTCCTACACATATGGACCATATCTATTCCAACTCTGCTTCTGAAACTCATACAAAGCACTGCTCCTCTAACATCCAATGCTTGTCAGTTAAGATGGGAAACGTGTGAGCTTCATGAACGATGTTGTTCGTTTGAGCAGAAAAGTGACTGCCCTTACCTTAAACGAAGTCTTGCTTGTAGGAAGACTCAGAGCCTAGGATTTAACTCCATTTCTGAATTGAAACACACAGCAGTGTTCTCATCCATTGATCACACTCTGCTTTAGAACAAGAAGCAAGCTCTTGCTTTCTAGAGTCTCTAAGACAGCAGGAAACGTGAGTGTGCTGAGAACAAAAAATGGTGTTTCCTACACATACGGACCATATCTAGTCCAACTCTGCTTCTGAAACTGATACAAAGCACTGGTCCTCTAACATCCAATGTTTGTCAGTTAAGATGAGAAACGTGTGAGCTTTGTGAATGATGTAGTTCCTTTGAACTGAAAAGTGACTGCCCTTACCTGAAACGAAGTCTTGCTTGTAGGAAGACACAGAGCCTGTGATTTAACTCCATTTCTGAAGGGAAACACACAGCATAGTTCTCATCCATGGATCACACTCTGCTTTAGAGCGAGAAGCACACTCTTGCTTTCTAGATTCTCTAAGACAGCAGGAAATCTGAGTGTGCCCAGAACAAAAGAACGGTGATTCCTACACATATGGACCATATCTAGTCCAAATCTGCTTCTGAAACTGATACAAAGCAATGACCCTCTAACATCCAATGCTTGTCAGTTAAGATGAGAAATGTGTGAGCTCAGTGAACGATGTAGTTCGTTTGAGCAGAAAAGTGACTGCCCTTACCTGAAACGAAGTCTTGCTTGTAGGAAGACTCAGAGCCTGGGATTTAACTCCATTTCTGAAGTGAAACACACAGCAGTGTTCTCATCCATTGATGACACTCTGCTTTAGAACAAGAAGCACGCTCTTGCTTTCTAGAGTCTCTAAGACAGCAGGAAACGTGAGTGTGCTGAGAACAAAAGAACCGTGTTTCCTACACATCCAGACCATATCTAGTCCAACTCTACTTCTTAAACTGATACAAAGCACTGGTCCTCTAACATCCAATGATTTCTGTTAAGATGAGAAATGTGTGAGCTCAGTGAACGATGTAGTTCGTTTGTGCTGAAAAGTGACTGCCCTTACCTGAAACGAAGTCTTGCTTGTAGGAAGACACAGAGATTGGGATTTAACTCCATTTCTGAAGGGAAACACACAGCATAGTTCTCATCCATGGATCACAATCTGGTTTAGAGCGAGAAGCACGCTCTTGCTTTCTAGAGTCTCTAACACAGCAGGAAACGTGAGTGTGCTGAGAACAAATGAACGGTGTTTCCTACACATATGGACCATATCTAGTCCAACTCTGCTTCTGAAACTCATACAAAGCACTGCTCCTCTAACATCCAATGCTTGACAGTTAAGATGGGAAACGTGTGAGCTTCATGAACGATGTAGTTCGTTTGAGCAGAAAAGGGACTGCCCTTACCTTAAACGAAGTCTTGCTTGTAGGAAGACTCAGAGCCTGGGATTTAACTCCATTTCTGAATGAAACACACAGCAGTGTTCTCATCCATTGATCAAACTCTGCTTTAGAACAAGAAGCACGCTCTTGCTTTCTAGAGTCTCTAAGACAGCAGGAAATGTGAGTGTGCCTAGAACAAAAGAACGGTGTTTCCTACACATACGGACCATATCTAGTCCAACTCTGCTTCTGAAACTGATACAAAGCACTGGTCCTCTAACATCCAATGTTTGTCAGTTAAGATGAGAAACGTGTGAGCTTTGTGAATGATGTAGTTCCTTTGAACTGAAAAGTGACTGCCCTTACCTGAAACGAAGTCTTGCTTGTAGGAAGACACAGAGCCTGTGATTTAACTCCATTTCTGAAGGGAAACACACAGCATAGTATTCATCCATGGATCACACTCTGCTTTAGAGCGAGAAGCACACTCTTGCTTTCTAGATTCTCTAAGACAACAGGAAATCTGAGTGTGCCCAGAACAAAAGAACGGTGTTTCCTACACATATGGACCATATCTAGTCCAAATCTGCTTCTGAAACTGATACAAAGCACTGACCCTCTAACATCCAATGTTTGTCAGTTAAGATGAGAAACGTGTGAGCTTTGTGAATGATGTAGTTCCTTTGAACTGAAAAGTGACTGCCCTTACCTGAAACGAAGTCTTGCTTGTAGGAAGACACAGAGCCTGTGATTTAACTCCATTTCTGAAGGGAAACACACAGCATAGTTCTCATCCATGGATCACACTCTGCTTTAGAGCGAGAAGCACACTCTTGCTTTCAAGATTCTCTAAGACAGCAGGAAATCTGAGTGTGCCCAGAACAAAAGAATGGTGATTCCTACACATATGGACCATATCTAGTCCAAATCTGCTTCTGAAACTGATACAAAGCACTTACCCTCTAACATCCAATGCTTGTCAGTTAAGATGAGAAATGTGTGAGCTCAGTGAACGATGTAGTTCGTTTGAGCAGAAAAGTGACTGCCCTTACCTGAAACGAAGTCTTGCTTGTAGGAAGACTCAGAGCCTGGGATTTAACTCCATTTCTGAATTGAAACACACAGCAGTGTTCTCATCCATGGATGACACTCTGCTTTAGAACAAGAAGCACGCTCTTGCTTTCTAGAGTCTCTAAGACAGCAGGAAACGTGAGTGTGCTGAGAACAAAAGAACCGTGTTTCCTACACATCCAGACCATATCTAGTCCAACTCTACTTCTTAAACTGATACAAAGTACTGGTCCTCTAACATCCAATGCTTGTCTGTTAAGATGAGAAATGTGTGAGCTCAGTGAACGATGTAGTTCGTTTGAGCTGAAAAGTGACTGCCCTTACCTGAAACGAAGTCTTGCTTGTAGGAAGACCCAGAGATTGGGATTTAACTCCATTTCTGAAGGGAAACACACAGCATAGTTCTCATCCATGGATCACAATCTGCTTTAGAGCGAGAAGCATGCACTTGCTTTCTAGAGTCTCTAACACAGCAGGAAACGTGAGTGTGCTGAGAACAAAAGAACGTTGTTTCCTACACATACGGACCATATCTAGTCCAACTCTGCTTCTGAAACTCATACAAAGCACTGCTCCTCAAACATCCAATGCTTGACAGTTAAGATGGAAAACGTGTGAGCTTCATGAACGATGTAGTTCGTTTGAGCAGAAAAGTGACTGCCCTTACCTTAAACCAAGTCTTGCTTGTAGGAAGACTCAGAGCCTGGGATTTAACTCCATTTCTGAATTGAAACACACAGCAGTGTTCTCATCCATTGATCACACTCTGCTTTAGAACAAGAAGCACACTCTTGCTTTCTAGAGTCTCTAAGACAGCAGGAAACATGAGTGTGCTGAGAACAAAAGAACGATGTTTCCTACACATACGGACCATATCTAGTCCAACTCTGCTTCTGAAACTGATACAAAGCACTGACCCTCTAATATCCAATGTTTGTCAGTTAAGATGAGAAACGTGTGAGCTTTGTGAATGATGTATTTCCTTTGAACTGAAAAGTGACTGCCCTTTCCTGAACGAAGTCTTGCTTGTAGGAAGACACAGAGCCTGGGATTTAACTCCATTTCTGAATTGAAACACACAGCAGTGTTCTCATCCATTGATCACACTCTGCTTTAGAGCGAGAAGCACACTCTTGCTTTCTAGATTCTCTAAGACAGCAGGAAATCTGAGTGTGCCCAGAACAAAAGAATGGTGATTCCTACACATATGGACCATATCTAGTCCAAATCTGCTTCTGAAACTGATACAAAGCACTTACCCTCTAACATCCAATGCTTGTCAGTTAAGATGAGAACTGTGTGAGCTCAGTGAACGATGTAGTTCGTTTGAGCAGAAAAGTGACTGCCCTTACCTGAAACGAAGTCTTGCTTGTAGGAAGACTCAGAGCCTGGGATTTAACTCCATTTCTGAAGTGAAACACACAGCAGTGTTCTCATCCATTGATGACACTCTGCTTTAGAACAAGAAACACGCTCTTGCTTTCTAGAGTCTCTAAGACAGCAGGAAACGTGAGTGTGCTGAGAACAAAAGAACTGTGTTTTCTACACATCCGGACCATATCTAGTCCAACTCTACTTCTTAAACTGATACAAAGCACTGGTCCTCTAACATCCAATGCTTTTCTGTTAAGATGAGAAATGTGTGAGCTCAGTGAACGATGTAGTTCGTTTGTGCTGAAAAGTGACTAACCTTACATGAAACGAAATCTTGCTTGTAGGAAGACACAGAGATTGGGATTTAACTCCATTTCTGAAGGGAAACACACAGCATAGTTCTCATCCATGGATCACAATCTGCTTTAGAGCGAGAAGCATGCTCTTGCTTTCTAGATTCTCTAACACAGCAGGAAACGTGAGTGTGCTGAGAACAAATGAACGGTGTTTCCTACACATATGGACCATATCTAGTCCAACTCTGCTTCTGAAACTCATACAAAGCACTGCTCCTCTAACATCCAATGCTTGTCTGTTAAGATGAGAAATGTGTGAGCTCAGTGAATGATGTAGTTTGTTTGAGCTGAAAAGTGACTGCCCTTACCTGAAACGAAGTCTTGCTTGTAGGAAGACACAGAGATTGGGATTTAACTCCATTTCTGAAGGGAAACACACAGCATAGTTCTCATCCATGGATCACAATCTGCTTTAGAGCGAGAAGCACGCTCTTGCTTTCTAGAGTCTCTAACACAGCAGGAAACGTGAGTGTGCTGAGAACAAATGAACGGTGTTTCCTACACATATGGACCATATCTATTCCAACTCTGCTTCTGAAACTCATACAAAGCACTGCTCCTCTAACATCCAATGCTTGTCAGTTAAGATGGGAAACGTGTGAGCTTCATGAACGATGTAGTTCGTTTGAGCAGAAAAGTGACTGCCCTTACCTTAAACGAAGTCTTGCTTGTAGGAAGACTCAGAGCCTAGGATTTAACTCCATTTCTGAATTGAAACACACAGCAGTGTTCTCATCCATTGATCACACTCTGCTTTAGAACAAGAAGCAAGCTCTTGCTTTCTAGAGTCTCTAAGACAGCAGGAAACGTGAGTGTGCTGAGAACAAAAAATGGTGTTTCCTACACATACGGACCATATCTAGTCCAACTCTGCTTCTGAAACTGATACAAAGCACTGGTCCTCTAACATCCAATGTTTGTCAGTTAAGATGAGAAACGTGTGAGCTTTGTGAATGATGTAGTTCCTTTGAACTGAAAAGTGACTGCCCTTACCTGAAACGAAGTCTTGCTTGTAGGAAGACACAGAGCCTGTGATTTAACTCTATTTCTGAAGGGAAACACACAGCATAGTTCTCATCCATGGATCACACTCTGCTTTAGAGCGAGAAGCACACTCTTGCTTTCTAGATTCTCTAAGACAGCAGGAAATCTGAGTGTGCCCAGAACAAAAGAACGGTGATTCCTACACATATGGACCATATCTAGTCCAAATCTGCTTCTGAAACTGATACAAAGCAATGACCCTCTAACATCCAATGCTTGTCAGTTAAGATGAGAAATGTGTGAGCTCAGTGAACGATGTAGTTCGTTTGAGCAGAAAAGTGACTGCCCTTACCTGAAACGAAGTCTTGCTTGTAGGAAGACTCAGAGCCTGGGATTTAACTCCATTTCTGAAGTGAAACACACAGCAGTGTTCTCATCCATTGATGACACTCTGCTTTAGAACAAGAAGCACGCTCTTGCTTTCTAGAGTATCCAAGACAGCAGGAAACGTGAGTGTGCTGAGAACAAAAGAACCGTGTTTCCTACACATCCAGACCATATCTAGTCCAACTCTACTTCTTAAACTGATACAAAGCACTGGTCCTCTAACATCCAATGATTTCTGTTAAGATGAGAAATGTGTGAGCTCAGTGAACGATGTAGTTCGTTTGTGCTGAAAAGTGACTGCCCTTACCTGAAACGAAGTCTTGCTTGTAGGAAGACACAGAGATTGGGATTTAACTCCATTTCTGAAGGGAAACACACAGCATAGTTCTCATCCATGGATCACAATCTGGTTTAGAGCGAGAAGCACGCTCTTGCTTTCTAGAGTCTCTAACACAGCAGGAAACGTGAGTGTGCTGAGAACAAATGAACGGTGTTTCCTACACATATGGACCATATCTAGTCCAACTCTGCTTCTGAAACTCATACAAAGCACTGCTCCTCTAACATCCAATGCTTGACAGTTAAGATGGGAAACGTGTGAGCTTCATGAACGATGTAGTTCGTTTGAGCAGAAAAGGGCCTGCCCTTACCTTAAACGAAGTCTTGCTTGTAGGAAGACTCAGAGCCTGGGATTTAACTCCATTTCTGAATGAAACACACAGCAGTGTTCTCATCCATTGATCAAACTCTGCTTTAGAACAAGAAGCACGCTCTTGCTTTCTAGAGTCTCTAAGACAGCAGGAAATGTGAGTGTGCCTAGAACAAAAGAACGGTGTTTCCTACACATACGGACCATATCTAGTCCAACTCTGCCTCTGAAACTGATACAAAGCACTGGTCCTCTAACATCCAATGTTTGTCAGTTAAGATGAGAAACGTGTGAGCTTTGTGAATGATGTAGTTCCTTTGAACTGAAAAGTGACTGCCCTTACCTGAAACGAAGTCTTGCTTGTAGGAAGACACAGATCCTGTGATTTAACTCCATTTCTGAAGGGAAACACACAGCATAGTATTCATCCATGGATCACACTCTGCTTTAGAGCGAGAAGCACACTCTTGCTTTCTAGATTCTCTAAGACAACAGGAAATCTGAGTGTGCCCAGAACAAAAGAACGGTGTTTCCTACACATATGGACCATATCTAGTCCAAATCTGCTTCTGAAACTGATACAAAGCACTGACCCTCTAACATCCAATGTTTGTCAGTTAAGATGAGAAACGTGTGAGCTTTGTGAATGATGTAGTTCCTTTGAACTGAAAAGTGACTGCCCTTACCTGAAACGAAGTCTTGCTTGTAGGAAGACACAGAGCCTGTGATTTAACTCCATTTCTGAAGGGAAACACACAGCATAGTTCTCATCCATGGATCACACTCTGCTTTAGAGCGAGAAGCACACTCTTGCTTTCAAGATTCTCTAAGACAGCAGGAAATCTGAGTGTGCCCAGAACAAAAGAATGGTGATTCCTACACATATGGACCATATCTAGTCCAAATCTGCTTCTGAAACTGATACAAAGCACTTACCCTCTAACATCCAATGCTTGTCAGTTAAGATGAGAAATGTGTGAGCTCAGTGAACGATGTAGTTCGTTTGAGCAGAAAAGTGACTGCCCTTACCTGAAACGAAGTCTTGCTTGTAGGAAGACTCAGAGCCTGGGATTTAACTCCATTTCTGAAGTGAAACACACAGCAGTGTTCTCATCCATTGATGACACTCTGCTTTAGAACAAGAAGCACGCTCTTGCTTTCTAGAGTCTCTAAGACAGTAGGAAACGTGAGTGTGCTGAGAACAAAAGAACTGTGTTTCCTACACAACCGGACCATATCTAGTCCAACTCTACTTCTTAAACTGATACAAAGCACTGGTCCTCTAACATCCAATGCTTTTCTGTTAAGATGAGAAATGTGTGAGATCAGTGAACGATGTAGTTCGTTTGTGCTGAAAAGTGTCTGCCCTTACCTGAAACGAAGTCTTGCTTGTAGGAAGACACAGAGATTGGGATTTAACTCCGTTTCTGAAGGGAAACACACAGCATAGTTCTCATCCATGGATCACAATCTGCTTTAGATTGAGAAGCATGCTCTTGCTTTCTAGAGTCTCTAACACAGCAGGAAACGTGAGTGTGCTGAGAAAAAATGAACGGTGTTTCCTACACATATGGACCATATCTAGTCCAACTCTGCTTCTGAAACTCATACAAAGCACTGCTCCTCTGACATCCAATGCTTGTCTGTTAAGATGAGAAATGTGTGAGCTCAGTGAACGATGTAGTTCGTTTGAGCTGAAAAGTGACTGCCCTTACCTGAAACGAAGTCTTGCTTGTAGGAAGACTCAGAGATTGGGATTTAACTCCATTTCTGAATTGAAACACACAGCAGTGTTCTCATCCATGGATCACACTCTGCCTAGAGCGAGAAGCACACTCTTGCTTTCTAGATTCTCTAAGACAGCAGGAAATCTGAGTGTGCCCAGAACAAAAGAACGGTGATTCCTACACATATGGACCATATCTAGTCCAAATCTGCTTCTGAAACTGATACAAAGCACTGACCCTCTAACATCCAATGCTTGTCAGTTAAGATGAGAAATGTGTGAGCCCAGTGATCGATGTAGTTCGTTTTGCAGAAAAGTGACTGCCCTTACCTGAAACGAAGTCTTGCTTGTAGGAAGACTCAGAGCCTGGGATTTAACTCCATTTCTGAATTGAAACACACAGCAGTGTTCTCATCCATGGATGACACTCTGGTTTAGAACAAGAAGCACGCTCTTGCTTTGTAGAGTCTCAAAGACAGCAGGAAACGTGAGTGTGCTGAGAACAAAAGAACCGTGTTTCCTACACATCCAGACCATATCTAGTCCAACTCTACTTCTTAAACTGATACAAAGCACTGGTCCTCTAACATCCAATGCTTGTCTGTTAAGATGAGAAATGTGTGAGCTCAGTGAACGATGTAGTTCGTTTGAGCTGAAAAGTGACTGCCCTTACCTGAAACGAAGTCTTGCTTGTAGGAAGACCCAGAGATTGGGATTTAACTCCATTTCTGAAGGGAAACACACAGCATAGTTCTCATCCATGGATCACAATCTGCTTTAGAGCGAGAAGCACACTCTTGCTTTCTAGAGTCTCTAAGACAGCAGGAAATATGAGTGTGCTGAGAACAAAAGAACGATGTTTCCTACACATACGGACCATATCTAGTCCAACTCTGCTTCTGAAACTGATACAAAGCACTGACCCACTAACATCCAATGTTTGTCAGTTAAGATGAGAAACGTGTGAGCTTTGTGAATGATGTAGTTCCTTTGAACTGAAAAGTGACTGCCCTTACCTGAACGAAGTCTTGCATGTAGGAAGACACAGAGCCTGGGATTTAACTCCATTTCTGAATTGAAACACACAGCAGTGTTCTCATCCATTGATCACACTCTGCTTTAGAGCAAGAAGCACACTCTTGCTTTCTAGAATCTCTAATACAGCATGAAACATGAGTGTGCTGAGAACAAAAGAACGGTGTTTCTTACACATACGGACCATATCTAGTCCAAATCTGCTTCTGAAACTGATACAAAGCACTTACCCTCTAACATCCAATGCTTGTCAGTTAAGATGAGAAATGTGTGAGCTCAGTGAACGATGTAGTTCGTTTGAGCAGAAAAGTGACTGCCCTTACCTGAAACGAAGTCTTGCTTGTAGGAAGACTCAGAGCCTGGGATTTAACTCCATTTCTGAAGTGAAACACACAGCAGTGTTCTCATCCATTGATGACACTCTGCTTTAGAACAAGAAGCACGCTCTTGCTTTCTAGAGTCTCTAAGACAGCAGGAAACGTGAGTGTGCTGAGAACAAAAGAACTGTGTTTCCTACACATCCGGACCATATCTAGTCCAACTCTACTTCTTAAACTGATACAAAGCACTGGTCCTCTAACATCCAATGATTTTCTGTTAAGATGAGAAATGTGTGAGCTCAGTGAACGATGTAGTTTGTTTGAGCAGAAAAGTGACTGCCCTTACCTTAAACGAAGTCTTGCTTGTAGGAAGACTCAGAGCCTGGGATTTAACTCCATTTCTGAATTGAAACACACAGCAGTGTTCTCATCCATTGATCACACTCTGCTTTAGAACAAGAAGCACGCTCTTGCTTTCTAGAGTCTCTAAGACAGCGGGAAACGTGAGTGTGCTGAGAACAAAAGAACGGTGTTTCCTACACATACGGACCATATCTAGTCCAACTCTGCTTCTGAAACTGATACAAAGCACTGGTCCTCTAACATCCAATGTTTGTCAGTTAAGATGAGAAACGTGTGAGCTTTGTGAATGATGTAGTTCCTTTGAACTGAAAAGTGACTGCCCTTACCTGAAACGAAGTCTTGCTTGTAGGAAGACACAGAGCCTGGGATTTAACTCCATTTCTGAAGGGAAACACACAGCATAGTATTCATCCATGGATCACACTCTGCTTTAGAGCGAGAAGCACACTCTTGCTTTCTAGATTCTCTAAGACAGCAGGAAATCTGGGTGTGCCCAGAACAAAAGAACGGTGTTTCCTACACATATGGACCATATCTAGTCCAAATCTGCTTCTGAAACTGATACAAAGCACTGACCATCTAACATCCAATGCTTGTCAGTTAAGATGAGAAATGTGTGAGCTCAGTGAACGATGTAGTTCATTTGAGCAGAAAAGTGACTGCCCTTACCTGAAACGAAGTCTTGCTTGTAGGAAGACTCAGAGCCTGGGATTTAACTCCATTTCTGAAGTGAAACACACAGCAGTGTTCTCATCCATTGATGACACTCTGCTTTAGAACAAGAAGCACGCTCTTGCTTTCTAGAGTCTCTAAGACAGCAGGAAACGTGAGTGTGCTGAGAAGAAAAGAACCTTGTTTCCTACACATCCGGAAAATATCTAGTCCAACTCTACTTCTTAAACTGATACAAAGCACTGGTCCTCTAACATCCAATGCTTGTCTGTTAAGATGAGAAATGTGTGAGCTCAGTGAACGATGTAGTTAGTTTGAGCTGAAAAGTGACTGCCCTTACCTGAAACGAAGTCTTGCTTGTAGGAAGACACAGAGCCTGTGATTTAACTCCATTTCTGAAGGGAAACACACAGCATAGTTCTCATCCATGGATTACAATCTGCTTTAGAGCGAGAAGCACGCTCTTGCTTTCTAGAGTCTCTAACACAGCAGGAAACGTGAGTGTGCTGAGAACAAAAGAACGTTGTTTCCTACACATAGGGACCATATCTAGTCCAACTCTGCTTCTGAAACTGATACAAAGCACTGACCCTCTAACATCCAATGTTTGTCAGTTAAGATGAGAAACGTGTGAGCTTTGTGAATGATGTAGTTCCTTTGAACTGAAAAGTGACTGCCCTTACCTGAAACAAAGTCTTGCTTGTAGGAAGACACAGAGCCTGTGATTTAACTCCATTTCTGAAGGGAAACACACAGCATAGTTCTCATCCATGGATCACACTCTGCTTTAGAGCGAGAAGCACACTCTTGCTTTCTAGATTCTCTAAGACAGCAGGAAATCTGAGTGTGCCCAGAACAAAAGAACGGTGATTCCTACACATATGGACCATATCTAGTCCAAATCTGCTTCTGAAACTGATACAAAGCACTGACCCTCTAACATCCAATGCTTGTCAGTTAAGATGAGAAATGTGTGAGCTCAGTGATCGATGTAGTTCGTTTTGCAGAAAAGTGACTGCCCTTACCTGAAACGAAGTCTTGCTTGTAGGAAGACTCAGAGCCTGGGATTTAACTCCATTTCTGAATTGAAACACACAGCAGTGTTCTCATCCATGGATGACACTCTGCTTTAGAACAAGAAGCACGCTCTTGCTTTCTAGAGTCTCTAAGACAGCAGGAAACGTGAGTGTGCTGAGAACAAAAGAACCGTGTTTCCTACACATCCAGACCATATCTAGTCCAACTCTACTTCTTAAACTGATACAAAGTACTGGTCCTCTAACATCCAATGCTTGTCTGTTAAGATGAGAAATGTGTGAGCTCAGTGAACGATGTAGTTCGTTTGAGCTGAAAAGTGACTGCCCTTACCTGAAACGAAGTCTTGCTTTTAGGAAGACCCAGAGATTGGGATTTAACTCCATTTCTGAAGGGAAACACACAGCATAGTTCTCATCCATGGATCACAATCTGCTTTAGAGCGAGAAGCATGCACTTGCTTTCTAGAGTCTCTAACACAGCAGGAAACGTGAGTGTGCTGAGAACAAAAGAACGTTGTTTCCTACACATACGGACCATATCTAGTCCAACTCTGCTTCTGAAACTCATACAAAGCACTGCTCCTCAAACATCCAATGCTTGACAGTTAAGATGGAAAACGTGTGAGGTTCATGAACGATGTAGTTCGTTTGAGCAGAAAAGTGACTGCCCTTACCTTAAACCAAGTCTTGCTTGTAGGAAGACTCAGAGCCTGGGATTTAACTCCATTTCTGAATTGAAACACACAGCAGTGTTCTCATCCATTGATCACACTCTGCTTTAGAACAAGAAGCACACTCTTGCTTTCTAGAGTCTCTAAGACAGCAGGAAACATGAGTGTGCTGAGAACAAAAGAACGATGTTTCCTACACATACGGACCATATCTAGTCCAACTCTGCTTCTGAAACTGATACAAAGCACTGACCCTCTAACATCCAATGTTTGTCAGTTAAGATGAGAAACGTGTGAGCTTTGTGAATGATGTATTTCCTTTGAACTGAAAAGTGACTGCCCTTTCCTGAACGAAGTCTTGCTTGTAGGAAGACACAGAGCCTGGGATTTAACTCCATTTCTGAATTGAAACACACAGCAGTGTTCTCATCCATTGATCACACTCTGCTTTAGAACAAGAAGCACACTCTTGCTTTCTAGAATCTCTAAGACAGCATGAAACATGAGTGTGCTGAGAACAAAAGAACGGTGTTTCTTACACATACGGACCATATCTAGTCCAACTCTGCTTCTGAAACTGATACAAAGCACTGACCCTCTAACATCAAATGTTTGTCAGTTAAGATGAGAAACGTGTGAGCTTTGTGAATGATGTAGTTCCTTTGAACTGAAAAGTGACTGTCCTTACCTGAAACGAAGTCTTGCTTGTAGGAAGACACAGAGCCTGTGATTTAACTCCATTTCTGAAGGGAAACACACAGCATAGTTCTCATCCTTGGATCACACTCTGCTTTAGAGCGAGAAGCACACTCTTGCTTTCTAGATTCTCTAAGACAGCAGGAAATCTGAGTGTGCCCAGAACAAAAGAATGGTGATTCCTACACATATGGACCATATCTAGTCCAAATCTGCTTCTGAAACTGATACAAAGCACTTACCCTCTAACATCCAATGCTTGTCAGTTAAGATGAGAAATGTGTGAGCTCAGTGAACGATGTAGTTCGTTTGAGCAGAAAAGTGACTGCCCTTACCTGAAACGAAGTCTTGCTTGTAGGAAGACTCAGAGCCTGGGATTTAACTCCATTTCTGAAGTGAAACACACAGCAGTGTTCTCATCCATTGATGACACTCTGCTTTAGAACAAGAAGCACGCTCTTGCTTTCTAGAGTCTCTAAGACAGCAGGAAACGTGAGTGTGCTGAGAACAAAAGAACTGTGTTTTCTACACATCCGGACCATATCTAGTCCAACTCTGCTTCTTAAACTGATACAAAGCACTGGTCCTCTAACATCCAATGCTTTTCTGTTAAGATGAGAAATGTGTGAGCTCAGTGAACGATGTAGTTCGTTTGTGCTGAAAAGTGACTAACCTTACATGAAACGAAATCTTGCTTGTAGGAAGACACAGAGATTGGGATTTAACTCCATTTCTGAAGGGAAACACACAGCATAGTTCTCATCCATGGATCACAATCTGCTTTAGAGCGAGAAGCATGCTCTTGCTTTCTAGAGTCTCTAACACAGCAGGAAACGTGAGTGTGCTGAGAACAAATGAACGGTGTTTCCTACACATATGGACCATATCTAGTCCAACTCTGCTTCTGAAACTCATACAAAGCACTGCTCCTCTAACATCCAATGCTTGTCTGTTAAGATGAGAAATGTGTGAGCTCAGTGAATGATGTAGTTTGTTTGAGCTGAAAAGTGACTGCCCTTACCTGAAACGAAGTCTTGCTTGTAGGAAGACACAGAGATTGGGATTTAACTCCATTTCTGAAGGGAAACACACAGCATAGTTCTCATCCATGGATCACAATCTGCTTTAGAGCGAGAAGCACGCTCTTGCTTTCTAGAGTCTCTAACACAGCAGGAAACGTGAGTGTGCTGAGAACAAATGAACGGTGTTTCCTACACATATGGACCATATCTATTCCAACTCTGCTTCTGAAACTCATACAAAGCACTGCTCCTCTAACATCCAATGCTTGTCAGTTAAGATGGGAAACGTGTGAGCTTCATGAACGATGTAGTTCGTTTGAGCAGAAAAGTGACTGCCCTTACCTTAAACGAAGTCTTGCTTGTAGGAAGACTCAGAGCCTAGGATTTAACTTCATTTCTGAATTGAAACACACAGCAGTGTTCTCATCCATTGATCACACTCTGCTTTAGAACAAGAAGCAAGCTCTTGCTTTCTAGAGTCTCTAAGACAGCAGGAAACGTGAGTGTGCTGAGAACAAAAAAATGGTGTTTCCTACACATACGGACCATATCTAGTCCAACTCTGCTTCTGAAACTGATACAAAGCACTGGTCCTCTAACATCCAATGTTTGTCAGTTAAGATGAGAAACGTGTGAGCTTTGTGAATGATGTAGTTCCTTTGAACTGAAAAGTGACTGCCCTTACCTGAAACGAAGTCTTGCTTGTAGGAAGACACAGAGCCTGTGATTTAACTCCATTTCTGAAGGGAAACACACAGCATAGTTCTCATCCATGGATCACACTCTGCTTTAGAGCGAGAAGCACACTCTTGCTTTCAAGATTCTCTAAGACAGTAGGAAACGTGAGTGTGCTGAGAACAAAAGAACTGTGTTTCCTACACATCCAGACCATATCTAGTCCAACTCTACTTCTTAAACTGATACAAAGCACTGACCCACTAACATCCAATGTTTGTCAGTTAAGATGAGAAACGTGTGAGCTTTGTGAATGATGTAGTTCCTTTGAACTGAAAAGTGACTGCCCTTACCTGAACGAAGTCTTGCATGTAGGAAGACACAGAGCCTGGGATTTAACTCCATTTCTGAATTGAAACACACAGCAGTGTTCTCATCCATTGATCACACTCTGCTTTAGAGCAAGAAGCACACTCTTGCTTTCTAGAATCTCTAATACAGCATGAAACATGAGTGTGCTGAGAACAAAAGAACGGTGTTTCTTACACATACGGACCATATCTAGTCCAAATCTGCTTCTGAAACTGATACAAAGCACTTACCCTCTAACATCCAATGCTTGTCAGTTAAGATGAGAAATGTGTGAGCTCAGTGAACGATGTAGTTCGTTTGAGCAGAAAAGTGACTGCCCTTACCTGAAACGAAGTCTTGCTTGTAGGAAGACTCAGAGCCTGGGATTTAACTCCATTTCTGAAGTGAAACACACAGCAGTGTTCTCATCCATTGATGACACTCTGCTTTAGAACAAGAAGCACGCTCTTGCTTTCTAGAGTCTCTAAGACAGCAGGAAACGTGAGTGTGCTGAGAACAAAAGAACTGTGTTTCCTACACATCCGGACCATATCTAGTCCAACTCTACTTCTTAAACTGATACAAAGCACTGGTCCTCTAACATCCAATGATTTTCTGTTAAGATGAGAAATGTGTGAGCTCAGTGAACGATGTAGTTTGTTTGAGCAGAAAAGTGACTGCCCTTACCTTAAACGAAGTCTTGCTTGTAGGAAGACTCAGAGCCTGGGATTTAACTCCATTTCTGAATTGAAACACACAGCAGTGTTCTCATCCATTGATCACACTCTGCTTTAGAACAAGAAGCACGCTCTTGCTTTCTAGAGTCTCTAAGACAGCGGGAAACGTGAGTGTGCTGAGAACAAAAGAACGGTGTTTCCTACACATACGGACCATATCTAGTCCAACTCTGCTTCTGAAACTGATACAAAGCACTGGTCCTCTAACATCCAATGTTTGTCAGTTAAGATGAGAAACGTGTGAGCTTTGTGAATGATGTAGTTCCTTTGAACTGAAAAGTGACTGCCCTTACCTGAAACGAAGTCTTGCTTGTAGGAAGACACAGAGCCTGGGATTTAACTCCATTTCTGAAGGGAAACACACAGCATAGTATTCATCCATGGATCACACTCTGCTTTAGAGCGAGAAGCACACTCTTGCTTTCTAGATTCTCTAAGACAGCAGGAAATCTGGGTGTGCCCAGAACAAAAGAACGGTGTTTCCTACACATATGGACCATATCTAGTCCAAATCTGCTTCTGAAACTGATACAAAGCACTGACCATCTAACATCCAATGCTTGTCAGTTAAGATGAGAAATGTGTGAGCTCAGTGAACGATGTAGTTCATTTGAGCAGAAAAGTGACTGCCCTTACCTGAAACGAAGTCTTGCTTGTAGGAAGACTCAGAGCCTGGGATTTAACTCCATTTCTGAAGTGAAACACACAGCAGTGTTCTCATCCATTGATGACACTCTGCTTTAGAACAAGAAGCACGCTCTTGCTTTCTAGAGTCTCTAAGACAGCAGGAAACGTGAGTGTGCTGAGAAGAAAAGAACCTTGTTTCCTACACATCCGGAAAATATCTAGTCCAACTCTACTTCTTAAACTGATACAAAGCACTGGTCCTCTAACATCCAATGCTTGTCTGTTAAGATGAGAAATGTGTGAGCTCAGTGAACGATGTAGTTAGTTTGAGCTGAAAAGTGACTGCCCTTACCTGAAACGAAGTCTTGCTTGTAGGAAGACACAGAGCCTGTGATTTAACTCCATTTCTGAAGGGAAACACACAGCATAGTTCTCATCCATGGATTACAATCTGCTTTAGAGCGAGAAGCACGCTCTTGCTTTCTAGAGTCTCTAACACAGCAGGAAACGTGAGTGTGCTGAGAACAAAAGAACGTTGTTTCCTACACATAGGGACCATATCTAGTCCAACTCTGCTTCTGAAACTGATACAAAGCACTGACCCTCTAACATCCAATGTTTGTCAGTTAAGATGAGAAACGTGTGAGCTTTGTGAATGATGTAGTTCCTTTGAACTGAAAAGTGACTGCCCTTACCTGAAACAAAGTCTTGCTTGTAGGAAGACACAGAGCCTGTGATTTAACTCCATTTCTGAAGGGAAACACACAGCATAGTTCTCATCCATGGATCACACTCTGCTTTAGAGCGAGAAGCACACTCTTGCTTTCTAGATTCTCTAAGACAGCAGGAAATCTGAGTGTGCCCAGAACAAAAGAACGGTGATTCCTACACATATGGACCATATCTAGTCCAAATCTGCTTCTGAAACTGATACAAAGCACTGACCCTCTAACATCCAATGCTTGTCAGTTAAGATGAGAAATGTGTGAGCTCAGTGATCGATGTAGTTCGTTTTGCAGAAAAGTGACTGCCCTTACCTGAAACGAAGTCTTGCTTGTAGGAAGACTCAGAGCCTGGGATTTAACTCCATTTCTGAATTGAAACACACAGCAGTGTTCTCATCCATGGATGACACTCTGCTTTAGAACAAGAAGCACGCTCTTGCTTTCTAGAGTCTCTAAGACAGCAGGAAACGTGAGTGTGCTGAGAACAAAAGAACCGTGTTTCCTACACATCCAGACCATATCTAGTCCAACTCTACTTCTTAAACTGATACAAAGTACTGGTCCTCTAACATCCAATGCTTGTCTGTTAAGATGAGAAATGTGTGAGCTCAGTGAACGATGTAGTTCGTTTGAGCTGAAAAGTGACTGCCCTTACCTGAAACGAAGTCTTGCTTTTAGGAAGACCCAGAGATTGGGATTTAACTCCATTTCTGAAGGGAAACACACAGCATAGTTCTCATCCATGGATCACAATCTGCTTTAGAGCGAGAAGCATGCACTTGCTTTCTAGAGTCTCTAACACAGCAGGAAACGTGAGTGTGCTGAGAACAAAAGAACGTTGTTTCCTACACATACGGACCATATCTAGTCCAACTCTGCTTCTGAAACTCATACAAAGCACTGCTCCTCAAACATCCAATGCTTGACAGTTAAGATGGAAAACGTGTGAGGTTCATGAACGATGTAGTTCGTTTGAGCAGAAAAGTGACTGCCCTTACCTTAAACCAAGTCTTGCTTGTAGGAAGACTCAGAGCCTGGGATTTAACTCCATTTCTGAATTGAAACACACAGCAGTGTTCTCATCCATTGATCACACTCTGCTTTAGAACAAGAAGCACACTCTTGCTTTCTAGAGTCTCTAAGACAGCAGGAAACATGAGTGTGCTGAGAACAAAAGAACGATGTTTCCTACACATACGGACCATATCTAGTCCAACTCTGCTTCTGAAACTGATACAAAGCACTGACCCTCTAACATCCAATGTTTGTCAGTTAAGATGAGAAACGTGTGAGCTTTGTGAATGATGTATTTCCTTTGAACTGAAAAGTGACTGCCCTTTCCTGAACGAAGTCTTGCTTGTAGGAAGACACAGAGCCTGGGATTTAACTCCATTTCTGAATTGAAACACACAGCAGTGTTCTCATCCATTGATCACACTCTGCTTTAGAACAAGAAGCACACTCTTGCTTTCTAGAATCTCTAAGACAGCATGAAACATGAGTGTGCTGAGAACAAAAGAACGGTGTTTCTTACACATACGGACCATATCTAGTCCAACTCTGCTTCTGAAACTGATACAAAGCACTGACCCTCTAACATCAAATGTTTGTCAGTTAAGATGAGAAACGTGTGAGCTTTGTGAATGATGTAGTTCCTTTGAACTGAAAAGTGACTGTCCTTACCTGAAACGAAGTCTTGCTTGTAGGAAGACACAGAGCCTGTGATTTAACTCCATTTCTGAAGGGAAACACACAGCATAGTTCTCATCCTTGGATCACACTCTGCTTTAGAGCGAGAAGCACACTCTTGCTTTCTAGATTCTCTAAGACAGCAGGAAATCTGAGTGTGCCCAGAACAAAAGAATGGTGATTCCTACACATATGGACCATATCTAGTCCAAATCTGCTTCTGAAACTGATACAAAGCACTTACCCTCTAACATCCAATGCTTGTCAGTTAAGATGAGAAATGTGTGAGCTCAGTGAACGATGTAGTTCGTTTGAGCAGAAAAGTGACTGCCCTTACCTGAAACGAAGTCTTGCTTGTAGGAAGACTCAGAGCCTGGGATTTAACTCCATTTCTGAAGTGAAACACACAGCAGTGTTCTCATCCATTGATGACACTCTGCTTTAGAACAAGAAGCACGCTCTTGCTTTCTAGAGTCTCTAAGACAGCAGGAAACGTGAGTGTGCTGAGAACAAAAGAACTGTGTTTTCTACACATCCGGACCATATCTAGTCCAACTCTACTTCTTAAACTGATACAAAGCACTGGTCCTCTAACATCCAATGCTTTTCTGTTAAGATGAGAAATGTGTGAGCTCAGTGAACGATGTAGTTCGTTTGTGCTGAAAAGTGACTAACCTTACATGAAACGAAATCTTGCTTGTAGGAAGACACAGAGATTGGGATTTAACTCCATTTCTGAAGGGAAACACACAGCATAGTTCTCATCCATGGATCACAATCTGCTTTAGAGCGAGAAGCATGCTCTTGCTTTCTAGAGTCTCTAACACAGCAGGAAACGTGAGTGTGCTGAGAACAAATGAACGGTGTTTCCTACACATATGGACCATATCTAGTCCAACTCTGCTTCTGAAACTCATACAAAGCACTGCTCCTCTAACATCCAATGCTTGTCTGTTAAGATGAGAAATGTGTGAGCTCAGTGAATGATGTAGTTTGTTTGAGCTGAAAAGTGACTGCCCTTACCTGAAACGAAGTCTTGCTTGTAGGAAGACACAGAGATTGGGATTTAACTCCATTTCTGAAGGGAAACACACAGCATAGTTCTCATCCATGGATCACAATCTGCTTTAGAGCGAGAAGCACGCTCTTGCTTTCTAGAGTCTCTAACACAGCAGGAAACGTGAGTGTGCTGAGAACAAATGAACGGTGTTTCCTACACATATGGACCATATCTATTCCAACTCTGCTTCTGAAACTCATACAAAGCACTGCTCCTCTAACATCCAATGCTTGTCAGTTAAGATGGGAAACGTGTGAGCTTCATGAACGATGTAGTTCGTTTGAGCAGAAAAGTGACTGCCCTTACCTTAAACGAAGTCTTGCTTGTAGGAAGACTCAGAGCCTAGGATTTAACTTCATTTCTGAATTGAAACACACAGCAGTGTTCTCATCCATTGATCACACTCTGCTTTAGAACAAGAAGCAAGCTCTTGCTTTCTAGAGTCTCTAAGACAGCAGGAAACGTGAGTGTGCTGAGAACAAAAAAATGGTGTTTCCTACACATACGGACCATATCTAGTCCAACTCTGCTTCTGAAACTGATACAAAGCACTGGTCCTCTAACATCCAATGTTTGTCAGTTAAGATGAGAAACGTGTGAGCTTTGTGAATGATGTAGTTCCTTTGAACTGAAAAGTGACTGCCCTTACCTGAAACGAAGTCTTGCTTGTAGGAAGACACAGAGCCTGTGATTTAACTCCATTTCTGAAGGGAAACACACAGCATAGTTCTCATCCATGGATCACACTCTGCTTTAGAGCGAGAAGCACACTCTTGCTTTCAAGATTCTCTAAGACAGTAGGAAACGTGAGTGTGCTGAGAACAAAAGAACTGTGTTTCCTACACATCCAGACCATATCTAGTCCAACTCTACTTCTTAAACTGATACAAAGCACTGGTCCTCTAACATCCAATGCTTTTCTGTTAAGATGAGAAATGTGTGAGATCAGTGAACGATGTAGTTCGTTTGTGCTGAAAAGTGACTGCCCTTACCTGAAACGAAGTCTTGCTTGTAGGAAGACACAGAGATTGGTATTTAACTCCGTTTCTGAAGGGAAACACACAGCATAGTTCTCATCCATGGATCACAATCTGCTTTAGATTGAGAAGCATGCTCTTGCTTTCTAGAGTCTCTAACACAGCAGGAAACGTGAGTGTGCTGAGAAAAAATGAACGGTGTTTCCTACACATATGGACCATATCTAGTCCAACTCTGCTTCTGAAACTCATACAAAGCACTGCTCCTCTAACATCCAATGCTTGTCTGTTAAGATGAGAAATGTGTGAGCTCAGTGAACGATGTAGTTCGTTTGAGCTGAAAAGTGACTGCCCTTACCTGAAACGAAGTCTTGCTTGTAGGAAGACTCAGAGCCTGGGATTTAACTCCATTTCTGAATTGAAACACACAGCAGTGTTCTCATCCATGGATAACACTCTGGTTTAGAACAAGAAGCACGCTCTTGCTTTCTAGAGTCTCAAAGACAGCAGGAAACGTGAGTGTGCTGAGAACAAAAGAACCGTGTTTCCTACACATCCAGACCATATCTAGTCCAACTCTACTTCTTAAACTGATACAAAGCACTGGTCCTCTAACATCCAATGCTTGTCTGTTAAGATGAGAAATGTGTGAGCTCAGTGAACGATCTAGTTCGTTTGAGCTGAAAAGTGACTGCCCTTACCTGAAACGAAGTCTTGCTTGTAGGAAGACCCAGAGATTGGGATTTAACTCCATTTCTGAAGGGAAACACACAGCATAGTTCTCATCCATGGATCACAATCTGCTTTAGAGCGAGAAGCACACTCTTGCTTTCTAGAGTCTCTAAGACAGCAGGAAACATGAGTGTGCTGAGAACAAAAGAACGATGTTTCCTACACATACGGACCATATCTAGTCCAACTCTGCTTCTGAAACTGATACAAAGCACTGACCCACTAACATCCAATGTTTGTCAGTTAAGATGAGAAACGTGTGAGCTTTGTGAATGATGTAGTTCCTTTGAACTGAAAAGTGACTGCCCTTACCGGAACGAAGTCTTGCATGTAGGAAGACACAGAGCCTGGGATTTAACTCCATTTCTGAATTGAAACACACAGCAGTGTTCTCATCCATTGATCACACTCTGCTTTAGAGCAAGAAGCACACTCTTGCTTTCTAGAATCTCTAATACAGCATGAAACATGAGTGTGCTGAGAACAAAAGAACGGTGTTTCTTACACATACGGACCATATCTAGTCCAACTCTGCTTCTGAAACTGATACAAAGCACTGACCCTCTAACATCCAATGTTTGTCAGTTAAGATGAGAAACATGTGAGCTTTGTGAATGATGTAGTTCCTTTGAACTGAAAAGTGACTGCCGTTACCTGAAACGAAGTCTTGCTTGTAGGAAGACACAGAGCCTGTGATTTAACTCCATTTCTGAAGGGAAACACACAGCATAGTTCTCATCCATGGATCACACTCTGCTTTAGAGCGAGAAGCACACTCTTGCTTTCTAGATTCTCTAAGACAGCAGGAAATCTGAGTGTGCCCAGAACAAAAGAACGGTGATTCCTACACATATGGACCATATCTAGTCCAAATCTGCTTCTGAAACTGATACAAAGCACTTACCCTCTAACATCCAATGCTTGTCAGTTAAGATGAGAAATGTGTGAGCTCAGTGAACGATGTAGTTTGTTTGAGCAGAAAAGTGACTGCCCTTACCTTAAACGAAGTCTTGCTTGTAGGAAGGCTCAGAGCCTGGGATTTAACTCCATTTCTGAATTGAAACACACAGCAGTGTTCTCATCCATTGATCACACTCTGCTTTAGAACAAGAAGCACGCTCTTGCTTTCTAGAGTCTCTAAGACAGCGGGAAACGTGAGTGTGCTGAGAACAAAAGAACGGTGTTTCCTACACATACGGACCATATCTAGTCCAACTCTGCTTCTGAAACTGATACAAAGCACTGGTCCTCTAACATCCAATGTTTGTCAGTTAAGATGAGAAACGTGTGAGCTTTGTGAATGATGTAGTTCCTTTGAACTGAAAAGTGACTGCCCTTACCTGAAACGAAGTCTTGCTTGTAGGAAGACACAGAGCCTGGGATTTAACTCCATTTCTGAAGGGAAACACACAGCATAGTATTCATCCATGGATCACACTCTGCTTTAGAGCGAGAAGCACACTCTTGCTTTCTAGATTCTCTAAGACAGCAGGAAATCTGGGTGTGCCCAGAACAAAAGTACGGTGTTTCCTACACATATGGACCATATCTAGTCCAAATCTGCTTCTGAAACTGATACAAAGCACTGACCCTCTAACATCCAATGCTTGTCAGTTAAGATGAGAAATGTGTGAGCTCAGTGAACGATGTAGTTCATTTGAGCAGAAAAGTGACTGCCCTTACCTGAAACGAAGTCTTGCTTGTAGGAAGACTCAGAGCCTGGGATTTAACTCCATTTCTGAAGGGAAACACACAGCATAGTTCTCATCCATGGATTACAATCTGCTTTAGAGCGAGAAGCACGCTCTTGCTTTCTAGAGTCTCTAACACAGCAGGAAACGTGAGTGTGCTGAGAACAAAAGAACGTTGTTTCCTACACATAGGGACCATATCTAGTCCAACTCTGCTTCTGAAACTGATACAAAGCACTGACCCTCTAACATCCAATGTTTGTCAGTTAAGATGAGAAACGTGTGAGCTTTGTGAATGATGTAGTTCCTTTGAACTGAAAAGTGACTGCCCTTACCTGAAACAAAGTCTTGCTTGTAGGAAGACACAGAGCCTGTGATTTAACTCCATTTCTGAAGGGAAACACACAGCATAGTTCTCATCCATGGATCACACTCTGCTTTAGAGCGAGAAGCACACTCTTGCTTTCTAGATTCTCTAAGACAGCAGGAAATCTGAGTGTGCCCAGAACAAAAGAACGGTGATTCCTACACATATGGACCATATCTAGTCCAAATCTGCTTCTGAAACTGATACAAAGCACTGACCCTCTAACATCCAATGCTTGTCAGTTAAGATGAGAAATGTGTGAGCTCAGTGATCGATGTAGTTCGTTTTGCAGAAAAGTGACTGCCCTTACCTGAAACGAAGTCTTGCTTGTAGGAAGACTCAGAGCCTGGGATTTAACTCCATTTCTGAATTGAAACACACAGCAGTGTTCTCATCCATGGATGACACTCTGCTTTAGAACAAGAAGCACGCTCTTGCTTTCTAGAGTCTCTAAGACAGCAGGAAACGTGAGTGTGCTGAGAACAAAAGAACCGTGTTTCCTACACATCCAGACCATATCTAGTCCAACTCTACTTCTTAAACTGATACAAAGTACTGGTCCTCTAACATCCAATGCTTGTCTGTTAAGATGAGAAATGTGTGAGCTCAGTGAACGATGTAGTTCGTTTGAGCTGAAAAGTGACTGCCCTTACCTGAAACGAAGTCTTGCTTTTAGGAAGACCCAGAGATTGGGATTTAACTCCATTTCTGAAGGGAAACACACAGCATAGTTCTCATCCATGGATCACAATCTGCTTTAGAGCGAGAAGCATGCACTTGCTTTCTAGAGTCTCTAACACAGCAGGAAACGTGAGTGTGCTGAGAACAAAAGAACGTTGTTTCCTACACATACGGACCATATCTAGTCCAACTCTGCTTCTGAAACTCATACAAAGCACTGCTCCTCAAACATCCAATGCTTGACAGTTAAGATGGAAAACGTGTGAGGTTCATGAACGATGTAGTTCGTTTGAGCAGAAAAGTGACTGCCCTTACCTTAAACCAAGTCTTGCTTGTAGGAAGACTCAGAGCCTGGGATTTAACTCCATTTCTGAATTGAAACACACAGCAGTGTTCTCATCCATTGATCACACTCTGCTTTAGAACAAGAAGCACACTCTTGCTTTCTAGAGTCTCTAAGACAGCAGGAAACATGAGTGTGCTGAGAACAAAAGAACGATGTTTCCTACACATACGGACCATATCTAGTCCAACTCTGCTTCTGAAACTGATACAAAGCACTGACCCTCTAACATCCAATGTTTGTCAGTTAAGATGAGAAACGTGTGAGCTTTGTGAATGATGTATTTCCTTTGAACTGAAAAGTGACTGCCCTTTCCTGAACGAAGTCTTGCTTGTAGGAAGACACAGAGCCTGGGATTTAACTCCATTTCTGAATTGAAACACACAGCAGTGTTCTCATCCATTGATCACACTCTGCTTTAGAACAAGAAGCACACTCTTGCTTTCTAGAATCTCTAAGACAGCATGAAACATGAGTGTGCTGAGAACAAAAGAACGGTGTTTCTTACACATACGGACCATATCTAGTCCAACTCTGCTTCTGAAACTGATACAAAGCACTGACCCTCTAACATCAAATGTTTGTCAGTTAAGATGAGAAACGTGTGAGCTTTGTGAATGATGTAGTTCCTTTGAACTGAAAAGTGACTGTCCTTACCTGAAACGAAGTCTTGCTTGTAGGAAGACACAGAGCCTGTGATTTAACTCCATTTCTGAAGGGAAACACACAGCATAGTTCTCATCCTTGGATCACACTCTGCTTTAGAGCGAGAAGCACACTCTTGCTTTCTAGATTCTCTAAGACAGCAGGAAATCTGAGTGTGCCCAGAACAAAAGAATGGTGATTCCTACACATATGGACCATATCTAGTCCAAATCTGCTTCTGAAACTGATACAAAGCACTTACCCTCTAACATCCAATGCTTGTCAGTTAAGATGAGAAATGTGTGAGCTCAGTGAACGATGTAGTTCGTTTGAGCAGAAAAGTGACTGCCCTTACCTGAAACGAAGTCTTGCTTGTAGGAAGACTCAGAGCCTGGGATTTAACTCCATTTCTGAAGTGAAACACACAGCAGTGTTCTCATCCATTGATGACACTCTGCTTTAGAACAAGAAGCACGCTCTTGCTTTCTAGAGTCTCTAAGACAGCAGGAAACGTGAGTGTGCTGAGAACAAAAGAACTGTGTTTTCTACACATCCGGACCATATCTAGTCCAACTCTACTTCTTAAACTGATACAAAGCACTGGTCCTCTAACATCCAATGCTTTTCTGTTAAGATGAGAAATGTGTGAGCTCAGTGAACGATGTAGTTCGTTTGTGCTGAAAAGTGACTAACCTTACATGAAACGAAATCTTGCTTGTAGGAAGACACAGAGATTGGGATTTAACTCCATTTCTGAAGGGAAACACACAGCATAGTTCTCATCCATGGATCACAATCTGCTTTAGAGCGAGAAGCATGCTCTTGCTTTCTAGAGTCTCTAACACAGCAGGAAACGTGAGTGTGCTGAGAACAAATGAACGGTGTTTCCTACACATATGGACCATATCTAGTCCAACTCTGCTTCTGAAACTCATACAAAGCACTGCTCCTCTAACATCCAATGCTTGTCTGTTAAGATGAGAAATGTGTGAGCTCAGTGAATGATGTAGTTTGTTTGAGCTGAAAAGTGACTGCCCTTACCTGAAACGAAGTCTTGCTTGTAGGAAGACACAGAGATTGGGATTTAACTCCATTTCTGAAGGGAAACACACAGCATAGTTCTCATCCATGGATCACAATCTGCTTTAGAGCGAGAAGCACGCTCTTGCTTTCTAGAGTCTCTAACACAGCAGGAAACGTGAGTGTGCTGAGAACAAATGAACGGTGTTTCCTACACATATGGACCATATCTATTCCAACTCTGCTTCTGAAACTCATACAAAGCACTGCTCCTCTAACATCCAATGCTTGTCAGTTAAGATGGGAAACGTGTGAGCTTCATGAACGATGTAGTTCGTTTGAGCAGAAAAGTGACTGCCCTTACCTTAAACGAAGTCTTGCTTGTAGGAAGACTCAGAGCCTAGGATTTAACTTCATTTCTGAATTGAAACACACAGCAGTGTTCTCATCCATTGATCACACTCTGCTTTAGAACAAGAAGCAAGCTCTTGCTTTCTAGAGTCTCTAAGACAGCAGGAAACGTGAGTGTGCTGAGAACAAAAAAATGGTGTTTCCTACACATACGGACCATATCTAGTCCAACTCTGCTTCTGAAACTGATACAAAGCACTGGTCCTCTAACATCCAATGTTTGTCAGTTAAGATGAGAAACGTGTGAGCTTTGTGAATGATGTAGTTCCTTTGAACTGAAAAGTGACTGCCCTTACCTGAAACGAAGTCTTGCTTGTAGGAAGACACAGAGCCTGTGATTTAACTCCATTTCTGAAGGGAAACACACAGCATAGTTCTCATCCATGGATCACAATCTGGTTTAGAGCGAGAAGCACGCTCTTGCTTTCTAGAGTCTCTAACACAGCAGGAAACGTGAGTGTGCTGAGAACAAATGAACGGTGTTTCCTACACATATGGACCATATCTAGTCCAACTCTGCTTCTGAAACTCATACAAAGCACTGCTCCTCTAACATCCAATGCTTGACAGTTAAGATGGGAAACGTGTGAGCTTCATGAACGATGTAGTTCGTTTGAGCAGAAAAGGGACTGCCCTTACCTTAAACGAAGTCTTGCTTGTAGGAAGACTCAGAGCCTGGGATTTAACTCCATTTCTGAATGAAACACACAGCAGTGTTCTCATCCATTGATCAAACTCTGCTTTAGAACAAGAAGCACGCTCTTGCTTTCTAGAGTCTCTAAGACAGCAGGAAATGTGAGTGTGCCTAGAACAAAAGAACGGTGTTTCCTACACATACGGACCATATCTAGTCCAACTCTGCTTCTGAAACTGATACAAAGCACTGGTCCTCTAACATCCAATGTTTGTCAGTTAAGATGAGAAACGTGTGAGCTTTGTGAATGATGTAGTTCGTTTGAGCAGAAAAGTGACTGCCCTTACCTGAAACGAAGTCTTGCTTGTAGGAAGACACAGAGCCTGTGATTTAACTCCATTTCTGAAGGGAAACACACAGCATAGTTCTCATCCATGGATCACACTCTGCTTTAGAGCGAGAAGCACACTCTTGCTTTCAAGATTCTCTAAGACAGTAGGAAACGTGAGTGTGCTGAGAACAAAAGAACTGTGTTTCCTACACATCCAGACCATATCTAGTCCAACTCTACTTCTTAAACTGATACAAAGCACTGGTCCTCTAACATCCAATGCTTTTCTGTTAAGATGAGAAATGTGTGAGATCAGTGAACGATGTAGTTCGTTTGTGCTGAAAAGTGACTGCCCTTACCTGAAACGAAGTCTTGCTTGTAGGAAGACACAGAGATTGGTATTTAACTCCGTTTCTGAAGGGAAACACACAGCATAGTTCTCATCCATGGATCACAATCTGCTTTAGATTGAGAAGCATGCTCTTGCTTTCTAGAGTCTCTAACACAGCAGGAAACGTGAGTGTGCTGAGAAAAAATGAACGGTGTTTCCTACACATATGGACCATATCTAGTCCAACTCTGCTTCTGAAACTCATACAAAGCACTGCTCCTCTAACATCCAATGCTTGTCTGTTAAGATGAGAAATGTGTGAGCCCAGTGATCGATGTAGTTCGTTTTGCAGAAAAGTGACTGCCCTTACCTGAAACGAAGTCTTGCTTGTAGGAAGACTCAGAGCCTGGGATTTAACTCCATTTCTGAATTGAAACACACAGCAGTGTTCTCATCCATGGATAACACTCTGGTTTAGAACAAGAAGCACGCTCTTGCTTTCTAGAGTCTCAAAGACAGCAGGAAACGTGAGTGTGCTGAGAACAAAAGAACCGTGTTTCCTACACATCCAGACCATATCTAGTCCAACTCTACTTCTTAAACTGATACAAAGCACTGGTCCTCTAACATCCAATGCTTGTCTGTTAAGATGAGAAATGTGTGAGCTCAGTGAACGATCTAGTTCGTTTGAGCTGAAAAGTGACTGCCCTTACCTGAAACGAAGTCTTGCTTGTAGGAAGACCCAGAGATTGGGATTTAACTCCATTTCTGAAGGGAAACACACAGCATAGTTCTCATCCATGGATCACAATCTGCTTTAGAGCGAGAAGCACACTCTTGCTTTCTAGAGTCTCTAAGACAGCAGGAAACATGAGTGTGCTGAGAACAAAAGAACGATGTTTCCTACACATACGGACCATATCTAGTCCAACTCTGCTTCTGAAACTGATACAAAGCACTGACCCACTAACATCCAATGTTTGTCAGTTAAGATGAGAAACGTGTGAGCTTTGTGAATGATGTAGTTCCTTTGAACTGAAAAGTGACTGCCCTTACCTGAACGAAGTCTTGCATGTAGGAAGACACAGAGCCTGGGATTTAACTCCATTTCTGAATTGAAACACACAGCAGTGTTCTCATCCATTGATCACACTCTGCTTTAGAGCAAGAAGCACACTCTTGCTTTCTAGAATCTCTAATACAGCATGAAACATGAGTGTGCTGAGAACAAAAGAACGGTGTTTCTTACACATACGGACCATATCTAGTCCAACTCTGCTTCTGAAACTGATACAAAGCACTGACCCTCTAACATCCAATGTTTGTCAGTTAAGATGAGAAACATGTGAGCTTTGTGAATGATGTAGTTCCTTTGAACTGAAAAGTGACTGCCGTTACCTGAAACGAAGTCTTGCTTGTAGGAAGACACAGAGCCTGTGATTTAACTCCATTTCTGAAGGGAAACACACAGCATAGTTCTCATCCATGGATCACACTCTGCTTTAGAGCGAGAAGCACACTCTTGCTTTCTAGATTCTCTAAGACAGCAGGAAATCTGAGTGTGCCCAGAACAAAAGAACGGTGATTCCTACACATATGGACCATATCTAGTCCAAATCTGCTTCTGAAACTGATACAAAGCACTTACCCTCTAACATCCAATGCTTGTCAGTTAAGATGAGAAATGTGTGAGCTCAGTGAACGATGTAGTTTGTTTGAGCAGAAAAGTGACTGCCCTTACCTTAAACGAAGTCTTGCTTGTAGGAAGGCTCAGAGCCTGGGATTTAACTCCATTTCTGAATTGAAACACACAGCAGTGTTCTCATCCATTGATCACACTCTGCTTTAGAACAAGAAGCACGCTCTTGCTTTCTAGAGTCTCTAAGACAGCGGGAAACGTGAGTGTGCTGAGAACAAAAGAACGGTGTTTCCTACACATACGGACCATATCTAGTCCAACTCTGCTTCTGAAACTGATACAAAGCACTGGTCCTCTAACATCCAATGTTTGTCAGTTAAGATGAGAAACGTGTGAGCTTTGTGAATGATGTAGTTCCTTTGAACTGAAAAGTGACTGCCCTTACCTGAAACGAAGTCTTGCTTGTAGGAAGACACAGAGCCTGGGATTTAACTCCATTTCTGAAGGGAAACACACAGCATAGTATTCATCCATGGATCACACTCTGCTTTAGAGCGAGAAGCACACTCTTGCTTTCTAGATTCTCTAAGACAGCAGGAAATCTGGGTGTGCCCAGAACAAAAGTACGGTGTTTCCTACACATATGGACCATATCTAGTCCAAATCTGCTTCTGAAACTGATACAAAGCACTGACCCTCTAACATCCAATGCTTGTCAGTTAAGATGAGAAATGTGTGAGCTCAGTGAACGATGTAGTTCATTTGAGCAGAAAAGTGACTGCCCTTACCTGAAACGAAGTCTTGCTTGTAGGAAGACTCAGAGCCTGGGATTTAACTCCATTTCTGAAGTGAAACACACAGCAGTGTTCTCATCCATTGATGACACTCTGCTTTAGAACAAGAAGCACGCTCTTGCTTTCTAGAGTCTCTAAGACAGCAGGAAACGTGAGTGTGCTGAGAAGAAAAGAACCTTGTTTCCTACACATCCGGAAAATATCTAGTCCAACTCTACTTCTTAAACTGATACAAAGCACTGGTCCTCTAACATCCAATGCTTGTCTGTTAAGATGAGAAATGTGTGAGCTCAGTGAACGATGTAGTTAGTTTGAGCTGAAAAGTGACTGCCCTTACCTGAAACGAAGTCTTGCTTGTAGGAAGACACAGAGCCTGTGATTTAACTCCATTTCTGAAGGGAAACACACAGCATAGTTCTCATCCATGGATCACAATCTGCTTTAGAGCGAGAAGCACGCTCTTGCTTTCTAGAGTCTCTAACACAGCAGGAAACGTGAGTGTGCTGAGAACAAAAGAACGTTGTTTCCTACACATAGGGACCATATCTAGTCCAACTCTGCTTCTGAAACTGATACAAAGCACTGACCCTCTAACATCCAATGTTTGTCAGTTAAGATGAGAAACGTGTGAGCTTTGTGAATGATGTAGTTCCTTTGAACTGAAAAGTGACTGCCCTTACCTGAAACAAAGTCTTGCTTGTAGGAAGACACAGAGCCTGTGATTTAACTCCATTTCTGAAGGGAAACACACAGCATAGTTCTCATCCATGGATCACACTCTGCTTTAGAGCGAGAAGCACACTCTTGCTTTCTAGATTCTCTAAGACAGCAGGAAATCTGAGTGTGCCCAGAACAAAAGAACGGTGATTCCTACACATATGGACCATATCTAGTCCAAATCTGCTTCTGAAACTGATACAAAGCACTGACCCTCTAACATCCAATGCTTGTCAGTTAAGATGAGAAATGTGTGAGCTCAGTGATCGATGTAGTTCGTTTTGCAGAAAAGTGACTGCCCTTACCTGAAACGAAGTCTTGCTTGTAGGAAGACTCAGAGCCTGGGATTTAACTCCATTTCTGAATTGAAACACACAGCAGTGTTCTCATCCATGGATGACACTCTGCTTTAGAACAAGAAGCACGCTCTTGCTTTCTAGAGTCTCTAAGACAGCAGGAAACGTGAGTGTGCTGAGAACAAAAGAACCGTGTTTCCTACACATCCAGACCATATCTAGTCCAACTCTACTTCTTAAACTGATACAAAGTACTGGTCCTCTAACATCCAATGCTTGTCTGTTAAGATGAGAAATGTGTGAGCTCAGTGAACGATGTAGTTCGTTTGAGCTGAAAAGTGACTGCCCTTACCTGAAACGAAGTCTTGCTTGTAGGAAGACCCAGAGATTGGGATTTAACTCCATTTCTGAAGGGAAACACACAGCATAGTTCTCATCCATGGATCACAATCTGCTTTAGAGCGAGAAGCATGCACTTGCTTTCTAGAGTCTCTAACACAGCAGGAAACGTGAGTGTGCTGAGAACAAAAGAACGTTGTTTCCTACACATACGGACCATATCTAGTCCAACTCTGCTTCTGAAACTCATACAAAGCACTGCTCCTCAAACATCCAATGCTTGACAGTTAAGATGGAAAACGTGTGAGCTTCATGAACGATGTAGTTCGTTTGAGCAGAAAAGTGACTGCCCTTAGCTTAAACCAAGTCTTGCTTGTAGGAAGACTCAGAGCCTGGGATTTAACTCCATTTCTGAATTGAAACACACAGCAGTGTTCTCATCCATTGATCACACTCTGCTTTAGAACAAGAAGCACACTCTTGCTTTCTAGAGTCTCTAAGACAGCAGGAAACATGAGTGTGCTGAGAACAAAAGAACGATGTTTCCTACACATACGGACAATATCTAGTACAACTCTGCTTCTGAAACTGATACAAAGCACTGACCCTCTAACATCCAATGTTTGTCAGTTAAGATGAGAAACGTGTGAGCTTTGTGAATGATGTATTTCCTTTGAACTGAAAAGTGACTGCCCTTTCCTGAACGAAGTCTTGCTTGTAGGAAGACACAGAGCCTGGGATTTAACTCCATTTCTGAATTGAAACACACAGCAGTGTTCTCATCCATTGATCACACTCTGCTTTAGAACAAGAAGCACACTCTTGCTTTCTAGAATCTCTAAGACAGCATGAAACATGAGTGTGCTGAGAACAAAAGAACGGTGTTTCTTACACATACGGACCATATCTAGTCCAACTCTGCTTCTGAAACTGATACAAAGCACTGACCCTCTAACATCAAATGTTTGTCAGTTAAGATGAGAAACGTGTGAGCTTTGTGAATGATGTAGTTCCTTTGAACTGAAAAGTGACTGCCCTTACCTGAAAGAAGTCTTGCTTGTAGGAAGACACAGAGCCTGTGATTTAACTCCATTTCTGAAGGGAAACACACAGCATAGTTCTCATCCTTGGATCACACTCTGCTTTAGAGCGAGAAGCACACTCTTGCTTTCTAGATTCTCTAAGACAGCAGGAAATCTGAGTGTGCCCAGAACAAAAGAACGGTGATTCCTACACATATGGACCATATCTAGTCCAAATCTGCTTCTGAAACTGATACAAAGCACTTACCCTCTAACATCCAATGCTTGTCAGTTAAGATGAGAAATGTGTGAGCTCAGTGAACGATGTAGTTCGTTTGAGCAGAAAAGTGACTGCCCTTACCTGAAACGAAGTCTTGCTTGTAGGAAGACTCAGAGCCTGGGATTTAACTCCATTTCTGAAGTGAAACACACAGCAGTGTTCTCATCCATTGATGACACTCTGCTTTAGAACAAGAAGCACGCTCTTGCTTTCTAGAGTCTCTAAGACAGCAGGAAACGTGAGTGTGCTGAGAACAAAAGAACTGTGTTTTCTACACATCCGGACCATATCTAGTCCAACTCTACTTCTTAAACTGATACAAAGCACTGGTCCTCTAACATCCAATGCTTTTCTGTTAAGATGAGAAATGTGTGAGCTCAGTGAACGATGTAGTTCGTTTGTGCTGAAAAGTGACTAACCTTACATGAAACGAAATCTTGCTTGTAGGAAGACACAGAGATTGGGATTTAACTCCATTTCTGAAGGGAAACACACAGCATAGTTCTCATCCATGGATCACAATCTGCTTTAAAGCGAGAAGCATGCTCTTGCTTTCTAGAGTCTCTAACACAGCAGGAAACGTGAGTGTGCTGAGAACAAATGAACGGTGTTTCCTACACATATGGACCATATCTAGTCCAACTCTGCTTCTGAAACTCATACAAAGCACTGCTCCTCTAACATCCAATGCTTGTCTGTTAAGATGAGAAATGTGTGAGCTCAGTGAATGATGTAGTTTGTTTGAGCTGAAAAGTGACTGCCCTTACCTGAAACGAAGTCTTGCTTGTAGGAAGACACAGAGATTGGGATTTAACTCCATTTCTGAAGGGAAACACACAGCATAGTTCTCATCCATGGATCACAATCTGCTTTAGAGCGAGAAGCACGCTCTTGCTTTCTAGAGTCTCTAACACAGCAGGAAACGTGAGTGTGCTGAGAACAAATGAACGGTGTTTCCTACACATATGGACCATATCTATTCCAACTCTGCTTCTGAAACTCATACAAAGCACTGCTCCTCTAACATCCAATGCTTGTCAGTTAAGATGGGAAACGTGTGAGCTTCATGAACGATGTAGTTCGTTTGAGCAGAAAAGTGACTGCCCTTACCTTAAACGAAGTCTTGCTTGTAGGAAGACTCAGAGCCTGGGATTTAACTCCATTTCTGAATTGAAACACACAGCAGTGTTCTCATCCATTGATCACACTCTGCTTTAGAACAAGAAGCACGCTCTTGCTTTCTAGAGTCTCTAAGACAGCAGGAAACGTGAGTGTGCTGAGAACAAAAAAATGGTGTTTCCTACACATACGGACCATATCTAGTCCAACTCTGCTTCTGAAACTGATACAAAGCACTGGTCCTCTAACATCCAATGTTTGTCAGTTAAGATGAGAAACGTGTGAGCTTTGTGAATGATGTAGTTCCTTTGAACTGAAAACTGACTGCCCTTACCTGAAACGAAGTCTTGCTTGTAGGAAGACACAGAGCCTGTGATTTAACTCCATTTCTGAAGGGAAACACACAGCATAGTTCTCATCCATGGATCACACTCTGCTTTAGAGCGAGAAGCACACTCTTGCTTTCTAGATTCTCTAAGACAGCAGGAAATCTGAGTGTGCCCAGAACAAAAGAACGGTGATTCCTACACATATGGACCATATCTAGTCCAAATCTGCTTCTGAAACTGATACAAAGCAATGACCCTCTAACATCCAATGCTTGTCAGTTAAGATGAGAAATGTCTGAGCTCAGTGAACGATGTAGTTCGTTTGAGCAGAAAAGTGACTGCCCTTACCTGAAACGAAGTCTTGCTTGTAGGAAGACTCAGAGCCTGGGATTTAACTCCATTTCTGAAGTGAAACACACAGCAGTGTTCTCATCCATTGATGACACTCTGCTTTAGAACAAGAAGCACCCTCTTGCTTTCTAGAGTCTCTAAGACAGCAGGAAACGTGAGTGTGCTGAGAACAAAAGAACCGTGTTTCCTACACATCCAGACCATATCTAGTCCAACTCTACTTCTTAAACTGATACAAAGCACTGGTCCTCTAACATCCAATGATTTCTGTTAAGATGAGAAATGTGTGAGCTCAGTGAACGATGTAGTTCGTTTGTGCTGAAAAGTGACTGCCCTTACCTGAAACGAAGTCTTGCTTGTAGGAAGACACAGAGATTGGGATTTAACTCCATTTCTGAAGGGAAACACACAGCATAGTTCTCATCCATGGATCACAATCTGGTTTAGAGCGAGAAGCACGCTCTTGCTTTCTAGAGTCTCTAACACAGCAGGAAACGTGAGTGTGCTGAGAACAAATGAACGGTGTTTCCTACACATATGGACCATATCTAGTCCAACTCTGCTTCTGAAACTCATACAAAGCACTGCTCCTCTAACATCCAATGCTTGACAGTTAAGATGGGAAACGTGTGAGCTTCATGAACGATGTAGTTCGTTTGAGCAGAAAAGGGACTGCCCTTACCTTAAACGAAGTCTTGCTTGTAGGAAGACTCAGAGCCTGGGATTTAACTCCATTTCTGAATGAAACACACAGCAGTGTTCTCATCCATTGATCAAACTCTGCTTTAGAACAAGAAGCACGCTCTTGCTTTCTAGAGTCTCTAAGACAGCAGGAAATGTGAGTGTGCCTAGAACAAAAGAACGGTGTTTCCTACACATACGGACCATATCTAGTCCAACTCTGCTTCTGAAACTGATACAAAGCACTGGTCCTCTAACATCCAATGTTTGTCAGTTAAGATGAGAAACGTGTGAGCTTTGTGAATGATGTAGTTCCTTTGAACTGAAAAGTGACTGCCCTTACCTGAAACGAAGTCTTGCTTGTAGGAAGACACAGAGCCTGTGATTTAACTCCATTTCTGAAGGGAAACACACAGCATAGTATTCATCCATGGATCACACTCTGCTTTAGAGCGAGAAGCACACTCTTGCTTTCTAGATTCTCTAAGACAACAGGAAATCTGAGTGTGCCCAGAACAAAAGAACAGTGTTTCCTACACATATGGACCATATCTAGTCCAAATCTGCTTCTGAAACTGATACAAAGCACTGACCCTCTAACATCCAATGTTTGTCAGTTAAGATGAGAAACGTGTGAGCTTTGTGAATGATGTAGTTCCTTTGAACTGAAAAGTGACTGCCCTTACCTGAAACGAAGTCTTGCTTGTAGGAAGACACAGAGCCTGTGATTTAACTCCATTTCTGAAGGGAAACACACAGCATAGTTCTCATCCATGGATCACACTCTGCTTTAGAGCGAGAAGCACACTCTTGCTTTCTAGATTCTCTAAGACAGCAGGAAATCTGGGTGTGCCCAGAACAAAAGTACGGTGTTTCCTACACATATGGACCATATCTAGTCCAAATCTGCTTCTGAAACTGATACAAAGCACTGACCCTCTAACATCCAATGCTTGTCAGTTAAGATGAGAAATGTGTGAGCTCAGTGAACGATGTAGTTCATTTGAGCAGAAAAGTGACTGCCCTTACCTGAAACGAAGTCTTGCTTGTAGGAAGACTCAGAGCCTGGGATTTAACTCCATTTCTGAAGTGAAACACACAGCAGTGTTCTCATCCATTGATGACACTCTGCTTTAGAACAAGAAGCACGCTCTTGCTTTCTAGAGTCTCTAAGACAGCAGGAAACGTGAGTGTGCTGAGAAGAAAAGAACCTTGTTTCCTACACATCCGGAAAATATCTAGTCCAACTCTACTTCTTAAACTGATACAAAGCACTGGTCCTCTAACATCCAATGCTTGTCTGTTAAGATGAGAAATGTGTGAGCTCAGTGAACGATGTAGTTAGTTTGAGCTGAAAAGTGACTGCCCTTACCTGAAACGAAGTCTTGCTTGTAGGAAGACACAGAGCCTGTGATTTAACTCCATTTCTGAAGGGAAACACACAGCATAGTTCTCATCCATGGATCACAATCTGCTTTAGAGCGAGAAGCACGCTCTTGCTTTCTAGAGTCTCTAACACAGCAGGAAACGTGAGTGTGCTGAGAACAAAAGAACGTTGTTTCCTACACATAGGGACCATATCTAGTCCAACTCTGCTTCTGAAACTGATACAAAGCACTGACCCTCTAACATCCAATGTTTGTCAGTTAAGATGAGAAACGTGTGAGCTTTGTGAATGATGTAGTTCCTTTGAACTGAAAAGTGACTGCCCTTACCTGAAACAAAGTCTTGCTTGTAGGAAGACACAGAGCCTGTGATTTAACTCCATTTCTGAAGGGAAACACACAGCATAGTTCTCATCCATGGATCACACTCTGCTTTAGAGCGAGAAGCACACTCTTGCTTTCTAGATTCTCTAAGACAGCAGGAAATCTGAGTGTGCCCAGAACAAAAGAACGGTGATTCCTACACATATGGACCATATCTAGTCCAAATCTGCTTCTGAAACTGATACAAAGCACTGACCCTCTAACATCCAATGCTTGTCAGTTAAGATGAGAAATGTGTGAGCTCAGTGATCGATGTAGTTCGTTTTGCAGAAAAGTGACTGCCCTTACCTGAAACGAAGTCTTGCTTGTAGGAAGACTCAGAGCCTGGGATTTAACTCCATTTCTGAATTGAAACACACAGCAGTGTTCTCATCCATGGATGACACTCTGCTTTAGAACAAGAAGCACGCTCTTGCTTTCTAGAGTCTCTAAGACAGCAGGAAACGTGAGTGTGCTGAGAACAAAAGAACCGTGTTTCCTACACATCCAGACCATATCTAGTCCAACTCTACTTCTTAAACTGATACAAAGTACTGGTCCTCTAACATCCAATGCTTGTCTGTTAAGATGAGAAATGTGTGAGCTCAGTGAACGATGTAGTTCGTTTGAGCTGAAAAGTGACTGCCCTTACCTGAAACGAAGTCTTGCTTGTAGGAAGACCCAGAGATTGGGATTTAACTCCATTTCTGAAGGGAAACACACAGCATAGTTCTCATCCATGGATCACAATCTGCTTTAGAGCGAGAAGCATGCACTTGCTTTCTAGAGTCTCTAACACAGCAGGAAACGTGAGTGTGCTGAGAACAAAAGAACGTTGTTTCCTACACATACGGACCATATCTAGTCCAACTCTGCTTCTGAAACTCATACAAAGCACTGCTCCTCAAACATCCAATGCTTGACAGTTAAGATGGAAAACGTGTGAGCTTCATGAACGATGTAGTTCGTTTGAGCAGAAAAGTGACTGCCCTTAGCTTAAACCAAGTCTTGCTTGTAGGAAGACTCAGAGCCTGGGATTTAACTCCATTTCTGAATTGAAACACACAGCAGTGTTCTCATCCATTGATCACACTCTGCTTTAGAACAAGAAGCACACTCTTGCTTTCTAGAGTCTCTAAGACAGCAGGAAACATGAGTGTGCTGAGAACAAAAGAACGATGTTTCCTACACATACGGACAATATCTAGTACAACTCTGCTTCTGAAACTGATACAAAGCACTGACCCTCTAACATCCAATGTTTGTCAGTTAAGATGAGAAACGTGTGAGCTTTGTGAATGATGTATTTCCTTTGAACTGAAAAGTGACTGCCCTTTCCTGAACGAAGTCTTGCTTGTAGGAAGACACAGAGCCTGGGATTTAACTCCATTTCTGAATTGAAACACACAGCAGTGTTCTCATCCATTGATCACACTCTGCTTTAGAACAAGAAGCACACTCTTGCTTTCTAGAATCTCTAAGACAGCATGAAACATGAGTGTGCTGAGAACAAAAGAACGGTGTTTCTTACACATACGGACCATATCTAGTCCAACTCTGCTTCTGAAACTGATACAAAGCACTGACCCTCTAACATCAAATGTTTGTCAGTTAAGATGAGAAACGTGTGAGCTTTGTGAATGATGTAGTTCCTTTGAACTGAAAAGTGACTGCCCTTACCTGAAAGAAGTCTTGCTTATAGGAAGACACAGAGCCTGTGATTTAACTCCATTTCTGAAGGGAAACACACAGCATAGTTCTCATTCTTGGATCACACTCTGCTTTAGAGCGAGAAGCACACTCTTGCTTTCTAGATTCTCTAAGACAGCAGGAAATCTGAGTGTGCCCAGAACAAAAGAACGGTGATTCCTACACATATGGACCATATCTAGTCCAAATCTGCTTCTGAAACTGATACAAAGCACTTACCCTCTAACATCCAATGCTTGTCAGTTAAGATGAGAAATGTGTGAGCTCAGTGAACGATGTAGTTCGTTTGAGCAGAAAAGTGACTGCCCTTACCTGAAACGAAGTCTTGCTTGTAGGAAGACTCAGAGCCTGGGATTTAACTCCATTTCTGAAGTGAAACACACAGCAGTGTTCTCATCCATTGATGACACTCTGCTTTAGAACAAGAAGCACGCTCTTGCTTTCTAGAGTCTCTAAGACAGCAGGAAACGTGAGTGTGCTGAGAACAAAAGAACTGTGTTTTCTACACATCCGGACCATATCTAGTCCAACTCTACTTCTTAAACTGATACAAAGCACTGGTCCTCTAACATCCAATGCTTTTCTGTTAAGATGAGAAATGTGTGAGCTCAGTGAACGATGTAGTTCGTTTGTGCTGAAAAGTGACTAACCTTACATGAAACGAAATCTTGCTTGTAGGAAGACACAGAGATTGGGATTTAACTCCATTTCTGAAGGGAAACACACAGCATAGTTCTCATCCATGGATCACAATCTGGTTTAGAGCGAGAAGCACGCTCTTGCTTTCTAGAGTCTCTAACACAGCAGGAAACGTGAGTGTGCTGAGAACAAATGAACGGTGTTTCCTACACATATGGACCATATCTAGTCCAACTCTGCTTCTGAAACTCATACAAAGCACTGCTCCTCTAACATCCAATGCTTGACAGTTAAGATGGGAAACGTGTGAGCTTCATGAACGATGTAGTTCGTTTGAGCAGAAAAGGGACTGCCCTTACCTTAAACGAAGTCTTGCTTGTAGGAAGACTCAGAGCCTGGGATTTAACTCCATTTCTGAATGAAACACACAGCAGTGTTCTCATCCATTGATCAAACTCTGCTTTAGAACAAGAAGCACGCTCTTGCTTTCTAGAGTCTCTAAGACAGCAGGAAATGTGAGTGTGCCTAGAACAAAAGAACGGTGTTTCCTACACATACGGACCATATCTAGTCCAACTCTGCTTCTGAAACTGATACAAAGCACTGGTCCTCTAACATCCAATGTTTGTCAGTTAAGATGAGAAACGTGTGAGCTTTGTGAATGATGTAGTTCCTTTGAACTGAAAAGTGACTGCCCTTACCTGAAACGAAGTCTTGCTTGTAGGAAGACACAGAGCCTGTGATTTAACTCCATTTCTGAAGGGAAACACACAGCATAGTATTCATCCATGGATCACACTCTGCTTTAGAGCGAGAAGCACACTCTTGCTTTCTAGATTCTCTAAGACAACAGGAAATCTGAGTGTGCCCAGAACAAAAGAATGGTGATTCCTACACATATGGACCATATCTAGTCCAAATCTGCTTCTGAAACTGATACAAAGCACTTACCCTCTAACATCCAATGCTTGTCAGTTAAGATGAGAAATGTGTGAGCTCAGTGAACGATGTAGTTCGTTTGAGCAGAAAAGTGACTGCCCTTACCTGAAACGAAGTCTTGCTTGTAGGAAGACTCAGAGCCTGGGATTTAACTCCATTTCTGAAGTGAAACACACAGCAGTGTTCTCATCCATTGATGACACTCTGCTTTAGAACAAGAAGCACGCTCTTGCTTTCTAGAGTCTCTAAGACAGTAGGAAACGTGAGTGTGCTGAGAACAAAAGAACTGTGTTTCCTACACATCCGGACCATATCTAGTCCAACTCTACTTCTTAAACTGATACAAAGCACTGGTCCTCTAACATCCAATGCTTTTCTGTTAAGATGAGAAATGTGTGAGCTCAGTGAACGATGTAGTTCGTTTGTGCTGAAAAGTGACTGCCCTTACCTGAAACGAAGTCTTGCATGTAGGAAGACACAGAGATTGGGATTTAACTCCGTTTCTGAAGGGAAACACACAGCATAGTTCTCATCCATGGATCACAATCTGCTTTAGATTGAGAAGCATGCTCTTGCTTTCTAGAGTCTCTAACACAGCAGGAAACGTGAGTGTGCTGAGAAAAAATGAACGGTGTTTCCTACACATATGGACCATATCTAGTCCAACTCTGCTTCTGAAACTCATACAAAGCACTGCTCCTCTAACATCCAATGCTTGTCTGTTAAGATGAGAAATGTGTGAGCTCAGTGAACGATGTAGTTCGTTTGAGCTGAAAAGTGACTGCCCTTACCTGAAACGAAGTCTTGCTTGTAGGAAGACTCAGAGATTGGGATTTAACTCCATTTCTGAATTGAAACACACAGCAGTGTTCTCATCCATGGATCACACTCTGCCTAGAGCGAGAAGCACACTCTTGCTTTCTAGATTCTCTAAGACAGCAGGAAATCTGAGTGTGCCCAGAACAAAAGAACGGTGATTCCTACACATATGGACCATATCTAGTCCAAATCTGCTTCTGAAACTGATACAAAGCACTGACCCTCTAACATCCAATGCTTGTCAGTTAAGATGAGAAATGTGTGAGCCCAGTGATCGATGTAGTTCGTTTTGCAGAAAAGTGACTGCCCTTACCTGAAACGAAGTCTTGCTTGTAGGAAGACTCAGAGCCTGGGATTTAACTCCATTTCTGAATTGAAACACACAGCAGTGTTCTCATCCATGGATGACACTCTGGTTTAGAACAAGAAGCACGCTCTTGCTTTCTAGAGTCTCTAAGAGAGCAGGAAACGTGAGTGTGCTGAGAACAAAAGAACCGTGTTTCCTACACATCCAGACCATATCTAGTCCAACTCTACTTCTTAAACTGATACAAAGCACTGGTCCTCTAACATCCAATGCTTGTCTGTTAAGATGAGAAATGTGTGAGCTCAGTGAACGATGTAGTTCGTTTGAGCTGAAAAGTGACTGCCCTTACCTGAAACGAAGTCTTGCTTGTAGGAAGACCCAGAGATTGGGATTTAACACCATTTCTGAAGGGAAACACACAGCATAGTTCTCATCCATGGATCACAATCTGCTTTAGAGCGAGAAGCACACTCTTGCTTTCTAGAGTCTCTAAGACAGCAGGAAACATGAGTGTGCTGAGAACAAAAGAACAATGTTTCCTACACATACGGACCATATCTAGTCCAACTCTGCTTCTGAAACTGATACAAAGCACTGACCCACTAACATCCAATGTTTGTCAGTTAAGATGAGAAACGTGTGAGCTTTGTGAATGATGTAGTTCCTTTGAACTGAAAAGTGACTGCCCTTACCTGAACGAAGTCTTGCATGTAGGAAGACACAGAGCCTGGGATTTAACTCCATTTCTGAATTGAAACACACAGCAGTGTTCTCATCCATTGATCACACTCTGCTTTAGAACAAGAAGCACACTCTTGCTTTCTAGAATCTCTAAGACAGCATGAAACATGAGTGTGCTGAGAACAAAAGAACGGTGTTTCTTACACATACGGACCATATCTAGTCCAACTCTGCTTCTGAAACTGATACAAAGCACTGACCCTCTAACATCCAATGTTTGTCAGTTAAGATGAGAAACATGTGAGCTTTGTGAATGATGTAGTTCCTTTGAACTGAAAAGTGACTGCCGTTACCTGAAACGAAGTCTTGCTTGTAGGAAGACACAGAGCCTGTGATTTAACTCCATTTCTGAAGGGAAACACACAGCATAGTTCTCATCCATGGATCACACTCTGCTTTAGAGCGAGAAGCACACTCTTGCTTTCTAGATTCTCTAAGACAGCAGGAAATCTGAGTGTGCCCAGAACAAAAGAATGGTGATTCCTACACATATGGACCATATCTAGTCCAAATCTGCTTCTGAAACTGATACAAAGCACTTACCCTCTAACATCCAATGCTTGTCAGTTAAGATGAGAAATGTGTGAGCTCAGTGAACGATGTAGTTCGTTTGAGCAGAAAAGTGACTGCCCTTACCTGAAACGAAGTCTTGCTTGTAGGAAGACACAGAGCCTGGGATTTAACTCCATTTCTGAAGGGAAACACACAGCATAGTATTCATCCATGGATCACACTCTGCTTTAGAGCGAGAAGCACACTCTTGCTTTCCAGATTCTCTAAGACAGCAGGAAATCTGGGTGTGCCCAGAACAAAAGAACGGTGTTTCCTACACATATGGACCATATCTAGTCCAAATCTGCTTCTGAAACTGATACAAAGCACTGACCCTCTAACATCCAATGCTTGTCAGTTAAGATGAGAAATGTGTGAGCTCAGTGAACGATGTAGTTCATTTGAGCAGAAAAGTGACTGCCCTTACCTGAAACGAAGTCTTGCTTGTAGGAAGACTCAGAGCCTGGGATTTAACTCCATTTCTGAAGTGAAACACACAGCAGTGTTCTCATCCATTGATGACACTCTGCTTTAGAACAAGAAGCACGCTCTTGCTTTCTAGAGTCTCTAAGACAGCAGGAAATGTGAGTGTGCTGAGAACAAAAGAACTGTGTTTTCTACACATCCGGACCATATCTAGTCCAACTCTACTTCTTAAACTGATACAAAGCACTGGTCCTCTAACATCCAATGCTTTTCTGTTAAGATGAGAAATGTGTGAGCTCAGTGAACGATGTAGTTCGTTTGTGCTGAAAAGTGACTAACCTTACCTGAAACGAAGTCTTGCTTGTAGGAAGACACAGAGATTGGGATTTAACTCCATTTCTGAAGGGAAACACACAGCATAGTTCTCATCCATGGATCACAATCTGCTTTAGAGCGAGAAGCACGCTCTTGCTTTCTAGAGTCTCTAACACAGCAGGAAACGTGAGTGTGCTGAGAACAAATGAACGGTGTTTCCTACACATATGGACCATATCTATTCCAACTCTGCTTCTGAAATTCATACAAAGCACTGCTCCTCTAACATCCAATGCTTGTCAGTTAAGATGGGAAACGTGTGAGCTTCATGAACGATGTAGTTCGTTTGAGCAGAAAAGTGACTGCCCTTACCTTAAACGAAGTCTTGCTTGTAGGAAGACTCAGAGCCTGGGATTTAACTCCATTTCTGAATTGAAACACACAGCAGTGTTCTCATCCATTGATCACACTCTGCTTCAGAACAAGAAGCACGCTCTTGCTTTCTAGAGTCTCTAAGACAGCAGGAAACGTGAGTGTGCTGAGAACAAAAAAATGGTGTTTCCTACACATACGGACCATATCTAGTCCAACTCTGCTTCTGAAACTGATACAAAGCACTGGTCCTCTAACATCCAATGTTTGTCAGTTAAGATGAGAAACGTGTGAGCTTTGTGAATGATGTAGTTCCTTTGAACTGATAAGTGACTGCCCTTACCTGAAACAAAGTCTTGCTTGTAGGAAGACACAGAGCCTGTGATTTAACTCCATTTCTGAAGGGAAACACACAGCATAGTTCTCATCCATGGATCACACTCTGCTTTAGAGCGAGAAGCACACTCTTGCTTTCTAGATTCTCTAAGACAGCAGGAAATCTGAGTGTGCCCAGAACAAAAGAACGGTGATTCCTACACATATGGACCATATCTAGTCCAAATCTGCTTCTGAAACTGATACAAAGCACTGACCCTCTAACATCCAATGCTTGTCAGTTAAGATGAGAAATGTGTGAGCTCAGTGATCGATGTAGTTCGTTTTGCAGAAAAGTGACTGCCCTTACCTGAAACGAAGTCTTGCTTGTAGGAAGACTCAGAGCCTGGGATTTAACTCCATTTCTGAATTGAAACACACAGCAGTGTTCTCATCCATTGATGACACTCTGCTTTAGAACAAGAAGCACGCTCTTGCTTTCTAGAGTCTCTAAGACAGCAGGAAACGTGAGTGTGCTGAGAACAAAAGAACCGTGTTTCCTACACATCCAGACCATATCTAGTCCAACTCTACTTCTTAAACTGATACAAAGCACTGGTCCTCTAACATCCAATGATTTCTGTTAAGATGAGAAATGTGTGAGCTCAGTGAACGATGTAGTTCGTTTGTGCTGAAAAGTGACTGCCCTTACCTGAAACGAAGTCTTGCTTGTAGGAAGACACAGAGATTGGGATTTAACTCCATTTCTGAAGGGAAACACACAGCATAGTTCTCATCCATGGATCACAATCTGGTTTAGAGCGAGAAGCACGCTCTTGCATTCTAGAGTCTCTAACACAGCAAGAAACGTGAGTGTGCTGAGAACAAATGAACGGTGTTTCCTACACATATGGACCATATCTAGTCCAACTCTGCTTCTGAAACTGATACAAAGCACTGCTCCTCTAACATCCAATGCTTGTCAGTTAAGATGGGAAACGTGTGAGCTTCATGAACGATGTAGTTCGTTTGAACTGAAAAGTGACTGCCCTTACCTGAAAAGAAGTCTTGCTTGTAGGAAGACACAGATCCTGGGATTTAACTCCATTTCTGAAGGGAAACACACAGCATAGTATTCATCCATGGATCACACTCTGCTTTAGAGCGAGAAGCACACTCTTGCTTTCTAGATTCTCTAAGACAGCAGGAAATCTGAGTGTGCCCAGAACAAATGAACGGTGTTTCCTACACATATGGACCATATCTAGTCCAAATCTGCTTCTGAAACTGATACAAAACACTGACCCTCTAACATCCAATGCTTGTCAGTTAAGATGAGAAATGTGTGAGCTCAGTGAACGATGTAGTTCGTTTGAGCAGAAAGTGACTGCCCTTACCTGAAACGAATTCTTGCTTGTAGGAAGACTCAGAGCCTGGGATTTAACTCCATTTCTGAAGTGAAACACACAGCAGTGTTCTCATCCATTGATGACACTCTGCTTTAGAACAAGAAGCACGCTCTTGCTTTCTAGAGTATCCAAGACAGCAGGAAACGTGAGTGTGCTGAGAAGAAAAGAACCTGGTTTCCTACACATCCGGAAAATATCTAGTCTAACTCTACTTCTTAAACTGATACAAAGCACTGGTCCTCTAACATCCAATGCTTGTCTGTTAAGATGAGAAATGTGTGAGCTCAGTGAACGATGTAGTTCGTTTGAGCTGAAAAGTGACTGCCCTTACCTGAAACGAAGTCTTGCTTGTAGGAAGACCCAGAGATTGGGATTTAACTCCATTTCTGAAGGGAAACAGACAGCATAGTTCTCATCCATGGATCACATTCTGCTTTAGAGCGAGAATCATGCACTTGCTTTCTAGAGTCTCTAACACAGCAGGAAACGTGAGTGTGCTGAGAACAAAAGAACGTTGTTTCCTACACATACGGACCATATCTAGTCCAACTCTGCTTCTGAAACTCATACAAAGCACTGCTCCTCTAACATCCAATGCTTGACAGTTAAGATGGAAAACGTGTGAGCTTCATGAACGATGTAGTTCGTTTGAGCAGAAAAGTGACTGCCCTTACCTGAAACGAAGTCTTGCTTGTAGGAAGACACAGAGCCTGTGATTTAACACCATTTCTGAAGGGAAACACACAGCATAGTTCTCATCCTTGGATAACACTCTGCTTTAGAGCGAGAAGCACACTCTTGCTTTCTAGATTCTCTAAGACAGCAGGAAATCTGAGTGTGCCCAGAACAAAAGAATGGTGATTCCTACACATATGGACCATATCTAGTCCAAATCTGCTTCTGAAACTGATACAAAGCACTGACCCTCTAACATCCAATGCTTGTCAGTTAGATGAGAAATGTGTGAGCTCAGTGAACGATGTAGTTCGTTTGAGCAGAAAAGTGACTGCCCTTACCTGAAACGAAGTCTTGCTTGTAGGAAGACTCAGACCCTGGGATTTAACTCCATTTCTGAAGTGAAACACACAGCAGTGTTCTCATCCATTGATGACACTCTGCTTTAGAACAAAAAGCACGCTCTTGCTTTCTAGAGTCTCTAAGACAGCAGGAAACGTGAGTGTGCTGAGAACAAAAGAACTGTGTTTCCTACACATCCGGACCATATCTAGTCCAACTCTACTTCTTAAACTGATACAAAGCACTGGTCCTCTAACATCCAATGCTTTTCTGTTAAGATGAGAAATGTGTGAGCTCAGTGAACGATGTAGTTCGTTTGTGCTGAAATGTGACTAACCTTACCTGAAACGAAGTCTTGCCTGTAGGAAGACACAGAGATTGGGATTTAACTCCATTTCTGAAGGGAAACACACAGCATAGTTCTCATCCATGGATCACAATCTGCTATAGAGCGAGAAGCATGCTCTTGCTTTCTAGAGTCTCTAACACAGCAGGAAACGTGTGTGTGCTGAGAACAAATGAACGGTGTTTCCTACACATATGGACCATATCTAGTCCAACTCTGCTTCTGAAACTCATACAATGCACTGCTCCTCTAACATCCAATGCTTGTCTGTTAAGATGAGAAATGTGTGAGCTCAGTGAATGATGTAGTTTGTTTGAGCTGAAAAGAGACTGCCCTTACCTGAAACGAAGTCTTGCTTGTAGGAAGACACAGAGATTGGGATTTAACTCCATTTCTGAAGGGAAACACACAGCATAGTTCTCCTCCATGGATCACAATCTGCTTTAGAGCGAGAAGCACGCTCTTGCTTTCTAGAGTCTCTAACACAGCAGGAAACGTGAGTGTGCTGAGAACAAATGAACGGTGTTTCCTACACATATGGACCATATCTATTCCAACTCTGCTTCTGAAACTCATACAAAGCACTGCTCCTCTAACATCCAATGCTTGTCAGTTAAGATGGGAAACGTGTGAGCTTCATGAACGATGTAGTTCGTTTGAGCAGAAAAGTGACTGCCCTTACCTTAAACGAAGTCTTGCTTGTAGGAAGACTCAGAGCCTGGGATTTAACTCCATTTCTGAATTGAAACACACAGCAGTGTTCTCATCCATTGATCACACTCTGCTTTAGAACAAGAAGCACGCTCTTGCTTTCTAGAGTCTCTAAGACAGCAGGAAACGTGAGTGTGCTGAGAACAAAAAAATGGTGTTTCCTACACATACGGACCATATCTAGTCCAACTCTGCTTCTGAAACTGATACACAGCACTGGTCCTCTAACATCCAATGTTTGTCAGTTAAGATGAGAAACGTGTGAGCTTTGTGAATGATGTAGTTCCTTTGAACTGAAAACTGACTGCACTTACCTGAAACAACGTCTTGCTTGTAGGAAGACACAGAGCCTGTGATTTAACTCCATTTCTGAAGGGAAACACACAGCATAGTTCTCATCCATGGATCACACTCTGCTTTAGAGCGAGAAGCACACTCTTGCTTTCTAGATTCTCTAAGACAGCAGGAAATCTGAGTGTGCCCAGAACAAAAGAACGGTGATTCCTACACATAGGGACCATATCTAGTCCAAATCTGCTTCTGAAACTGATACAAAGCACTGACCCTCTAACATCCAATGCTTGTCAGTTAAGATGAGAAATGTGTGAGCTCAGTGATCGATGTAGTTCGTTTTGCAGAAAAGTGACTGCCCTTACCTGAAACGAAGTCTTGCTTGTAGGAAGACTCAGAGCCTGGGATTTAACTCCACTTCTGAAGTGAAACACACAGCAGTGTTCTCATCCATTGATGACACTCTGCTTTAGAACAAGAAGCACGCTCTTGCTTTCTAGAGTCTCTAAGACAGCAGGAAACGTGAGTGTGCTGAGAACAAAAGAACCGTGTTTCCTACACATCCAGACCATATCTAGTCCAACTCTACTTCTTAAACTGATACAAAGCACTGGTCCTCTAACATCCAATGATTTCTGTTAGAGATGAGCAATGTGTGAGCTCAGTGAACGATGTAGTTCGTTTGTGCTGAAAAGTGACTGCCCTTACCTGAAACGAAGTCTTGCTTGTAGGAAGACACAGAGCCTGGGATTTAACTCCATTTCTGAAGGGAAACACACAGCATAGTATTCATCCATGGATCACACTCTGCTTTAGAGCGAGAAGCACACTCTTGCTTTCTAGATTCTCTAAGACAGCAGGAAATCTGAGTGTGCCCAGAACAAAAGAACGGTGTTTCCTACACATATGGACCATATCTTGTCCAAATCTGCTTCTGAAACTGATACAAAGCACTGACCCTCTAACATCCAATGCTTGTCAGTTAAGATGAGAAATGTGTGAGCTCAGTGAACGATGTAGTTCGTTTGAGCAGAAAGTGACTGCCCTTACCTGAAATGAAGTCTTGCTTGTAGGAAGACTCAGAGCCTGGGATTTAACTCCATTTCTGAAGTGAAACACACAGCAGTGTTCTCATCCATTGATGACACTCTGCTTTAGAACAAGAAGCACGCTCTTGCTTTCTAGAGTATCCAAGACAGCAGGAAACGTGAGTGTGCTGAGAAGAAAAGAACCTGGTTTCCTACACATCCGGAAAATATCTAGTCTAACTCTACTTCTTAAACTGATACAAAGCACTGGTCCTCTAACATCCAATGCTTGTCTGTTAAGATGAGAAATGTGTGAGCTCAGTGAACGATGTAGTTCGTTTGAGCTGAAAAGTGACTGCCCTTACCTGAAACGAAGTCTTGCTTGTAGGAAGACCCAGAGATTGGGATTTAACTCCATTTCTGAAGGGAAACACACAGCATAGTTCTCATCCATGGATCACAATCTTCTTTAGAGCGAGAAACATGCACTTGCTTTCTAGAGTCTCTAACACAGAAGGAATCGTGAGTGTGCTGAGAACAAAAGAACGTTGTTTCCTACACATACGGACCATATCTAGTCCAACTCTGCTTCTGAAACTCATACAAAGCACTGCTCCTCTAACATCCAATGCTTGACAGTTAAGATGGAAATCGTGTGAGCTTCATGAACGATGTAGTTCGTTTGAGCAGAAAAGTGACTGCCCTTACCTTAAACGAAGTCTTGCTTGTAGGAAGACTCAGAGCCTGGGATTTAACTCCATTTCTGAATTGAAACACACAGCAGTGTTCTCATCCATTGATCACACTCTGCTTTAGAACAAGAAGCACACTCTTGCTTTCTAGAGTCTCTAAGACAGCAGGAAACATGAGTGTGCTGAGAACAAGAGAACGATGTTTCCTACACATACGGACCATATCTAGTCCAACTCTGCTTCTGAAACTGATACAAAGCACTGACCCTCTAACATCCAATGTTTGTCAGTTAAGATGAGAAACGTGTGAGCTTTGTGAATGATGTAGTTCCTTTGAACTGAAAAGTGACTGCCCTTTCCTGAACGAAGTCTTGCTTGTAGGAAGACACAGAGCCTGGGATTTAACTCCATTTCTGAATTGAAACACACAGCAGTGTTCTCATTCATTGATCACACTCTGCTTTAGAACAAGAAGCACACTCTTGCTTTCTAGAATCTCTAAGACAGCATGAAACATGAGTGTGCTGAGAACAAAAGAACGGTGTTTCTTACACATACGGACCATATCTAGTCCAACTCTGCTTCTGAAACTGATACAAAGCACTGACCCTCTAACATCCAATGTTTGTCAGTTAAGATGAGAAACGTGTGAGCTTTGTGAATGATGTAGTTCCTTTGAACTGAAAAGTGACTGCCCTTACCTGAAACGAAGTCTTGCTTGTAGGAAGACACAGAGCCTGTGATTTAACTCCATTTCTGAAGGGAAACACACAGCATAGTTCTCATCCTTGGATCACACTCTGCTTTAGAGCGAGAAGCACACTCTTGCTTTCTAGATTCTCTAAGACAGCAGGAAATCTGAGTGTGCCCAGAACAAAAGAATGGTGATTCCTACACATATGGACCATATCTAGTCCAAATCTGCTTCTGAAACTGATACAAAGCACTTACCCTCTAACATCCAATGCTTGTCAGTAAGATGAGAAATGTGTGAGCTCAGTGAACGATGTAGTTCGTTTGAGCAGAAAAGTGACTGCCCTTACCTGAAACGAAGTCTTGCTTGTAGGAAGACTCAGAGCCTGGGATTTAACTCCATTTCTGAAGTGAAACACACAGCAGTGTTCTCATCCATTGATGACACTCTGCTTTAGAACAAGAAGCACGCTCTTGCTTTCTAGAGTCTCTAAGACAGCAGGAAACGTGAGTGTGCTGAGAACAAAAGAACTGTGTTTCCTACACATCCGGACCATATCTAGTCCAACTCTGCTTCTGAAACTCATACAAAGCACTGCTCCTCTAACATCCAATGCTTGTCTGTTAAGATGAGAAATGTGTGAGCTCAGTGAACGATGTAGTTCGTTTGAGCTGAAAAGTGACTGCCCTTACCTGAAACGAAGTCTTGCTTGTAGGAAGACACAGAGATTGGGATTTAACTCCATTTCTGAAGGGAAACACACAGCATAGTTCTCATCCATGGATCACAATCTGCTTTAGAGCGAGAAGCACGCTCTTGCTTTCTAGAGTCTCTAACACAGCAGGAAACGTGAGTGTGCTGAGAACAAATGAACGGTGTTTCCTACACATATGGACCATATCTAGTCCACCTCTGCTTCTGAAACTCATACAAAGCAGTGCTCCTCTAACATCCAATGCTTGTCAGTTAAGATGGGAAACGTGTGAGCTTCATGAACGATGTAGTTCGTTTGAGCAGAAAAGTGACTGCCCTTACCTTAAACGAAGTCTTGCTTGTAGGAAGACTCAGAGCCTGGGATTTAACACCATTTCTGAATTGAAACACACAGCAGTGTTCTCATCCATTGATCACACTCTGCTTTAGAACAAGAAGCATGCTCTTGCTTTCTAGAGTCTCTAAGACAGCAGGAAACGTGAGTGTGCTGAGAACAAAAAAATGGTATTTCCTACACATAGGGACCATATCTAGTCCAACTCTGCTTCTGAAACTGATACAAAGCACTGGTCCTCTAACATCCAATGTTTGTCAGATAAGATGAGAAACGTGTGAGCTTTGTGAATGATGTAGTTCCTTTGAACTGAAAAGTGACTGCCCTTACCTGAAACGAAGTCTTGCTTGTAGGAAGACACAGAGCCTGTGATTTAACTCCATTTCTGAAGGGAAACACACAGCATAGTTCTCATCCATGGATCACACTCTCCTTTAGAGCGAGAAGCACACTCTTGCTTTCTAGATTCTCTAAGACAGCAGGAAATCTGAGTGTGCCCAGAACAAAAGAACGGTGATTCCTACACATATGGACCATATCTAGTCCAAATCTGCTTCTGAAACTGATACAAAGCACTGACCCTCTAACATCCAATGCTTGACAGTTAAGATGGAAAACGTGTGAGCTTCATGAACGATGTAGTTCGTTTGAGCAGAAAAGTGACTGCCCTTACCTTAAACGAAGTCTTGCTTGTAGGAAGACTCAGAGCCTGGGATTTAACTCCATTTCTGAATTGAAACACACAGCAGTGTTCTCATCCATTGATCACACTCTGCTTTAGAACAAGAAGCACACTCTTGCTTTCTAGAGTCTCTAAGACAGCAGGAAACATGAGTGTGCTGAGAACAAAAGAACGATGTTTCCTACTCATACGGACCATATCTAGTCCAACTCTGCTTCTGAAACTGATACAAAGCACTGACCCTCTAACATCCAATGTTTGTCAGTTAAGATGAGAAACGTGTGAGCTTTGTGAATGATGTAGTTCCTTTGAACTGAAAAGTGACTGCCCTTTCCTGAACGAAGTCTTGCTTGTAGGAAGACACAGAGCCTGGGATTTAACTCCATTTCTGAATTGAAACACACAGCAGTGTTCTCATCCATTGATCAAACTCTGCTTTAGAACAAGAAGCACACTCTTGCTTTCTAGTATCTCTAAGACAGCATGAAACATGAGTGTGCTGAGAACAAAAGAACGGTGTTTCTTACACATACGGACCATATCTAGTCCAACTCTGCTTCTGAAACTGATACAAAGCACTGACCCTCTAACATCCAATGTTTGTCAGTTAAGATGAGAAACGTGTGAGCTTTGTGAATGATGTAGTTCCTTTGAACTGAAAAGTGACTGCCCTTACCTGAAACGAAGTCTTGCTTGTAGGAAGACACAGAGCCTGTGATTTAACTCCATTTCTGAAGGGAAACACACAGCATAGTTCTCATCCTTGGATCACACTCTGCTTTAGAGCGAGAAGCACACTCTTGCTTTCTAGATTCTCTAAGACAGCAGGAAATCTGAGTGTGCCCAGAACAAAAGAATGGTGATTCCTACACATATGGACCATATCTAGTCCAAATCTGCTTCTGAAACTGATACAAAGCACTTACCCTCTAACATCCAATGCTTGTCAGTTAAGATGAGAAATGTGTGAGCTCAGTGAACGATGTAGTTCATTTGAGCAGAAAAGTGACTGCCCTTACCTGAAACGAAGTCTTGCTTGTAGGAAGACTCAGAGCCTGGGATTTAACTCCATTTCTGAAGTGAAACACACAGCAGTGTTCTCATCCATTGATGACACTCTGCTTTAGAACAAGAAGCACGCTCTTGCTTTCTAGAGTCTCTAAGACAGCAGGAAACGTGAGTGTGCTGAGAACAAAAGAACTGTGTTTCCTACACATCCGGACCATATCTAGTCCAACTCTACTTCTTAAACTGATACAAAGCACTGGTCCTCTAACATCCAATGCTTTTCTGTTAAGATGAGAAATGTGTGAGCTCAGTGAACGATGTAGTTCGTTTGTGCTGAAAAGTGACTAACCTTACCTGAAACGAAGTCTTGCTTGTAGGAAGACACAGAGATTGGGATTTAACTCCATTTCTGAAGGGAAACACACAGCATAGTTCTCATCCATGGATCACAATCTGCTTTAGAGCGAGAAGCATGCTCTTGCTTTCTAGAGTCTCTAACACAGCAGGAAACGTGAGTGTGCTGAGAACAAATGAACGGTGTTTCCTACACATACGGACCATATCTAGTCCAACTCTGCTTCTGAAACTGATACAAAGCACTGACCCTCTAACATCCAATGTTTGTCAGTTAAGATGAGAAACGTGTGAGCTTTGTGAATGATGTAGTTCCTTTGAACTGAAAAGTGACTGCCCTTACCTGAAACGAAGTCTTGCTTGTAGGAAGACACAGAGCCTGTGATTTAACTCCATTTCTGAAGGGAAACACACAGCATAGTTCTCATCCATGGATCACACTCTGCTTTAGAGCGAGAAGCACACTCTTGCTTTCTATATTCTCTAAGACAGCAGGAAATCTGAGTGTGCCCAGAACAAAAGAACGGTGATTCCTACACATATGGACCATATCTAGTCCAAATCTGCTTCTGAAACTGATACAAAGCACAGACCCTCTAACATCCAATGCTTGACAGTTAAGATGGAAAACGTGTGAGCTTCATGAACGATGTAGTTCGTTTGAGCAGAAAAGTGACTGCACTTACCTTAAACGAAGTCTTGCTTGTAGGAAGACTCAGAGCCTGGGATTTAACTCCATTTCAAAATTGAAACACACAGCAGTGTTCTCATCCATTGATCACACTCTGCTATAGAACAAGAAGCACACTCTTGCTTTCTAGAGTCTCTAAGACAGCAGGAAACATGAGTGTGCTGAGAACAAAAGAACGATGTTTCCTACTCATACGGACCATATCTAGTCCAACTCTGCTTCTGAAACTGATACAAAGCACTGACCCTCTAACATCCAATGTTTGTCAGTTAAGATGAGAAACGTGTGAGCTTTGTGAATGCTGTAGTTCCTTTGAACTGAAAAGTGACTGCCCTTTCCTGAACGAAGTCTTGCTTGTAGGAAGACACAGAACCTGGGATTTAACTCCATTTTGAATTGAAACACACAGCAGTGTTCTCATCCATTGATCACACTCTGCTTTAGATCAAGAAGCACACTCTTGCTTTCTAGAATCTCTAAGACAGCATGAAACATGAGTGTGCTGAGAACAAAAGAACGGTGTTTCTTTCACATACGGACCATATCTAGTCCAACTCTGCTTCTGAAACTGATACAAAGCACTGACCCTCTAACATCCAATGTTTGTCAGTTAAGATGAGAAACTTGTGAGCTTTGTGAATGATGTAGTTCCTTTGAACTGAAAAGTGACTGCCCTTACCTGAAACGAAGTCTTGCTTGTAGGAAGACACAGAGCCTGTGATTTAACTCCATTTCTGAAGGGAAACACACAGCATAGTTCTCATCCTTGGATCACACTCTGCTTTAGAGCGAGAAGCACACTCTTGCTTTCTAGATTCTCTAAGACAGCAGGAAATCTGAGTGTGCCCAGAACAAAAGAATGGTGATTCCTACACATATGGACCCTATCTAGTCCAAATCTGCTTCTGAAACTGATACAAAGCACTTACCCTCTAACATCCAATGCTTGTCAGTTAAGATGAGAAATGTGTGAGCTCAGTAAACGATGTAGTTCGTTTGAGCAGAAAAGTGACTGCCCTTACCTGAAACGAAGTCTTGCTTGTAGGAAGACTCAGAGCCTGGGATTTAACTCCATTTCTGAAGTGAAACACACAGCAGTGTTCTCATCCATTGATGACACTCTGCTTTAGAACAAGAAGCACGCTCTTGCTTTCTAGAGTCTCTAAGACAGCAGGAAAAGTGAGTGTGCTGAGAACAAAAGAACTGTGTTTCCTACACATCCGGACCATATCTAGTCCAACTCTACTTCTTAAACTGATACAAAGCACTGGTCCTCTAACATCCAATGCTTTTCTGTTAAGATGAGAAATGTGTGAGCTCAGTGAACGATGTAGTTCGTTTGTGCTGAAAAGTGACTAACCTTACCTGAAACGAAGTCTTGCTTGTAGGAAGACACAGAGATTGGGATTTAACTCCATTTCTGAAGGGAAACACACAGCATAGTTCTCATCCATGGATCACAATCTGCTTTAGAGCGAGAAGCACGCTCTTGCTTTCTAGAGTCTCTAACACAGCAGGAAAAGTGAGTGTGCTGAGAACAAATGAACGGTGTTTCCTACACATATGGACCATATCTATTCCAACTCTGCTTCTGAAACTCATACAAAGCACTGCTCCTCTAACATCCAATGCTTGTCAGTTAAGATGGGAAACGTGTGAGCTTCATGAACGATGTAGTTCGTTTGAGCATAAAAGTGACTGCCCTTACCTTAAACGAAGTCTTGCTTGTAGGAAGACTCAGAGCCTGGGATTTAACTCCATTTCTGAAGTGAAACACACAGCAGTGTTCTCATCCATTGATCACACTCTGCTTTAGAACAAGAAGCACGCTCTTGCTTTCTAGAGTCTCTAAGACAGCAGGAAACGTGAGTGTGCTGAGAACAAAAAAATGGTGTTTCCTACACATACGGACCATATCTAGTCCAACTCTGATTCTGAAACTGATACAAAGCACTGGTCCTCTAACATCCAATGTTTGTCAGTTAAGATGAGAAACGTGTGAGCTTTGTGAATGATGTAGTTCGTTTGAGCAGAAAAGTGACTGCCCTTACCTGAAACGAAGTCTTGCTTGTAGGAAGACACAGAGCCTGGGATTTAACTCCATTTCTGAAGGGAAACACACAGCATAGTATTCATCCATGGATCACACTCTGCTTTAGAGCGAGAAGCACACTCTTGCTTTCTAGATTCTCTAAGACAACAGGAAATCTGAGTGTGCCCAGAACAAAAGAACGGTGTTTCCTACACATATGGACCATATCTAGTCCAAATCTGCTTCTGAAACTGATACAAAGCACTGACCCTCTAACATCCAATGCTTGTCAGTTAAGATGAGAAATGTGTGAGCTCAGTGAACGATGTAGTTCGTTTGAGCAGAAAGTGACTGCCCTTACCTGAAACGAAGTCTTGCTTGTAGGAAGACTCAGAGCCTGGGATTTAACTCCATTTCTGAAGTGAAACACACAGCAGTGTTCTCATCCATTGATGACACTCTGCTTTAGAACAAGAAGCACGCTCTTGCTTTCTAGAGTATCCAAGACAGCAGGAAACGTGAGTGTGCTGAGAAGAAAAGAACCTGGTTTCCTACACATCCGGAAAATATCTAGTCTAACTCTACTTCTTAAACTGATACAAAGCACTGGTCCTCTAACATCCAATGCTTGTCTGTTAAGATGAGAAATGTGTGAGCTCAGTGAACGATGTAGTTCGTTTGAGCTGAAAAGTGACTGCCCTTACCTGAAACGAAGTCTTGCTTGTAGGAAGACCCAGAGATTGGGATTTAACTCCATTTCTGAAGGGAAACACACAGCATCGTTCTCATCCATGGATCACAATCTGCTTTAGAGCGAGAAGCATGCACTTGCTTTCTAGAGTCTCTAACACAGCAAGAAACGTGAGTGTGCTGAGAAAAAAAGAACGTTGTTTCCTACACATACGGACCATATCTAGTCCAACTCTGCTTCTGAAACTCATACAAAGCACTGCTCCTCTAACATCCAATGCTTGACATTTAAGATGGAAAACGTGTGAGCTTCATGAACGATGTAGTTCGTTTGAGCAGAAAAGTGACTGCCCTTACCTTAAACGAAGTCTTGCTTGTAGGAAGACTCAGAGCCTGGGATTTAACTCCATTTCTGAATTGAAACACACAGCAGTGTTCTCATCCATTGATCACACTCTGCTTTAGAACAAGAAGCACACTCTTGCTTTCTAGAGTCTCTAAGACAGCAGGAAACATGAGTGTGCTGAGAACAAAAGAACGATGTTTCCTACACATACGGACCATATCTAGTCCAACTCTGCTTCTGAAACTGATACAAAGCACTGACCCTCTAACATCCAATGTTTGTCAGTTAAGATGAGAAACGTGTGAGCTTTGTGAATGATGTAGTTCCTTTGAACTGAAAAGTGACTGCCCTTTCCAGAACGAAGTCTTGCTTGTAGGAAGACACAGAGCCTGGGATTTAACTCCATTTCTGAATTGAAACACACAGCAGTGTTCTCATCCATTGATCACACTCTGCTTTAGAACAAGAAGCACACTCTTGCTTTCTAGAATCTCTAAGACAGCATGAAACATGAGTGTGCTGAGAACAAAAGAACGGTGTTTCTTACACATACGGACCATATCTAGTCCAACTCTGCTTCTGAAACTGATACAAAGCACTGACCCTCTAACATCCATTGTTTGTCAGTTAAGATGAGAAACGTGTGAGCTTTGTGAATGATGTAGTTCCTTTGAACTGAAAAGTGACTGCCCTTACCTGAAACGAAGTCTTGCTTGTAGGAAGACACAGAGCCTGTGATTTAACTCCATTTCTGAAGGGAAACACACAGCATAGTTCTCATCCTTGGATCACACTCTGCTTTAGAGCGAGAAGCACACTCTTGCTTTCTAGATTCTCTAAGACAGCAGGAAATCTGAGTGTGCCCAGAACAAAAGAATGGTGATTCCTACACATATGGACCATATCTAGTCCAAATCTGCTTCTGAAACTGATACAAAGCACTTACCCTCTAACATCCAATGCTTGTCAGTTAAGATGAGAAATGTGTGAGCTCAGTGAACGATGTAGTTCGTTTGAGCAGAAAAGTGACTGCCCTTACCTGAAACGAAGTCTTGCTTGTAGGAAGACTCAGAGCCTGGGATTTAACTCCATTTCTGAAGTGAAACACACAGCAGTGTTCTCATCCATTGATGACACTCTGCTTTAGAACAAGAAGCACGCTCTTGCTTTCTAGAGTCTCTAACACAGCAGGAAACGTGAGTGTGCTGAGAACAAAAGAACCGTGTTTCCTACACATCCGGACCATATCTAGTCCAACTCTACTTCTTAAACTGATACAAAGCACTGGTCCTCTAACATCCAATGATTTCTGTTAAGATGAGAAATGTGTGAGCTCAGTGAACGATGTAGTTCGTTTGTGCTGAAAAGTGACTGCCCTTACCTGAAACGAAGTCTTGCTTGTAGGAAGACACAGAGATTGGGATTTAACTCCATTTCTGAAGGGAAACACACAGCATAGTTCTCATCCATGGATCACAATCTGGTTTAGAGCGAGAAGCACGCTCTTGCTTTCTAGAGTCTCTAACACAGCAGGAAACGTGAGTGTGCTGAGAACAAATGAACGGTGTTTCCTACACATATGGACCATATCTAGTCCAACTCTGCTTCTGAAACTCATACAAAGCAGTGCTCCTCTAACATCCAATGCTTGTCAGTTAAGATGGGAAACGTGTGAGCTTCATGAACGATGTAGTTCGTTTGAGCAGAAAAGTGACTGCCCTTACCTTAAACGAAGTCTTGCTTGTAGGAAGACTCAGAGCCTGGGATTTAACACCATTTCTGAATTGAAACACACAGCAGTGTTCTCATCCATTGATCACACTCTGCTTTAGAACAAGAAGCATGCTCTTGCTTTCTAGAGTCTCTAAGACAGCAGGAAACGTGAGTGTGCTGAGAACAAAAAAATGGTATTTCCTACACATACGGACCATATCTAGTCCAACTCTGCTTCTGAAACTGATACAAAGCACTGGTCCTCTAACATCCAATGTTTGTCAGATAAGATGAGAAACGTGTGAGCTTTGTGAATGATGTAGTTCCTTTGAACTGAAAAGTGACTGCCCTTACCTGAAACGAAGTCTTGCTTGTAGGAAGACACAGAGCCTGTGATTTAACTCCATTTCTGAAGGGAAACACACAGCATAGTTCTCATCCATGGATCACACTCTCCTTTAGAGCGAGAAGCACACTCTTGCTTTCTAGATTCTCTAAGACAGCAGGAAATCTGAGTGTGCCCAGAACAAAAGAACGGTGATTCCTACACATATGGACCATATCTAGTCCAAATCTGCTTCTGAAACTGATACAAAGCACTGACCCTCTAACATCCAATGCTTGACAGTTAAGATGGAAAACGTGTGAGCTTCATGAACGATGTAGTTCGTTTGAGCAGAAAAGTGACTGCCCTTACCTTAAACGAAGTCTTGCTTGTAGGAAGACTCAGAGCCTGGGATTTAACTCCATTTCTGAATTGAAACACACAGCAGTGTTCTCATCCATTGATCACACTCTGCTTTAGAACAAGAAGCACACTCTTGCTTTCTAGAGTCTCTAAGACAGCAGGAAACATGAGTGTGCTGAGAACAAAAGAACGATGTTTCCTACTCATACGGACCATATCTAGTCCAACTCTGCTTCTGAAACTGATACAAAGCACTGACCCTCTAACATCCAATGTTTGTCAGTTAAGATGAGAAACGTGTGAGCTTTGTGAATGATGTAGTTCCTTTGAACTGAAAAGTGACTGCCCTTTCCTGAACGAAGTCTTGCTTGTAGGAAGACACAGAGCCTGGGATTTAACTCCATTTCTGAATTGAAACACACAGCAGTGTTCTCATCCATTGATCAAACTCTGCTTTAGAACAAGAAGCACACTCTTGCTTTCTAGTATCTCTAAGACAGCATGAAACATGAGTGTGCTGAGAACAAAAGAACGGTGTTTCTTACACATACGGACCATATCTAGTCCAACTCTGCTTCTGAAACTGATACAAAGCACTGACCCTCTAACATCCAATGTTTGTCAGTTAAGATGAGAAACGTGTGAGCTTTGTGAATGATGTAGTTCCTTTGAACTGAAAAGTGACTGCCCTTACCTGAAACGAAGTCTTGCTTGTAGGAAGACACAGAGCCTGTGATTTAACTCCATTTCTGAAGGGAAACACACAGCATAGTTCTCATCCTTGGATCACACTCTGCTTTAGAGCGAGAAGCCCACTCTTGCTTTCTAGATTCTCTAAGACAGCAGGAAATCTGAGTGTGCCCAGAACAAAAGAATGGTGATTCCTACACATATGGACCATATCTAGTCCAAATCTGCTTCTGAAACTGATACAAAGCACTTACCCTCTAACATCCAATGCTTGTCAGTTAAGATGAGAAATGTGTGAGCTCAGTGAACGATGTAGTTCATTTGAGCAGAAAAGTGACTGCCCTTACCTGAAACGAAGTCTTGCTTGTAGGAAGACTCAGAGCCTGGGATTTAACTCCATTTCTGAAGTGAAACACACAGCAGTGTTCTCATCCATTGATGACACTCTGCTTTAGAACAAGAAGCACGCTCTTGCTTTCTAGAGTCTCTAAGACAGCAGGAAACGTGAGTGTGCTGAGAACAAAAGAACTGTGTTTCCTACACATCCGGACCATATCTAGTCCAACTCTACTTCTTAAACTGATACAAAGCACTGGTCCTCTAACATCCAATGCTTTTCTGTTAAGATGAGAAATGTGTGAGCTCAGTGAACGATGTAGTTCGTTTGTGCTGAAAAGTGACTAACCTTACCTGAAACGAAGTCTTGCTTGTAGGAAGACACAGAGATTGGGATTTAACTCCATTTCTGAAGGGAAACACACAGCATAGTTCTCATCCATGGATCACAATCTGCTTTAGAGCGAGAAGCATGCTCTTGCTTTCTAGAGTCTCTAACACAGCAGGAAACGTGAGTGTGCTGAGAACAAATGAACGGTGTTTCCTACACATACGGACCATATCTAGTCCAACTCTGCTTCTGAAACTGATACAAAGCACTGACCCTCTAACATCCAATGTTTGTCAGTTAAGATGAGAAACGTGTGAGCTTTGTGAATGATGTAGTTCCTTTGAACTGAAAAGTGACTGCCCTTACCTGAAACGAAGTCTTGCTTGTAGGAAGACACAGAGCCTGTGATTTAACTCCATTTCTGAAGGGAAACACACAGCATAGTTCTCATCCATGGATCACACTCTGCTTTAGAGCGAGAAGCACACTCTTGCTTTCTAGATTCTCTAAGACAGCAGGAAATCTGAGTGTGCCCAGAACAAAAGAACGGTGATTCCTACACATATGGACCATATCTAGTCCAAATCTGCTTCTGAAACTGATACAAAGCACAGACCCTCTAACATCCAATGCTTGACAGTTAAGATGGAAAACGTGTGAGCTTCATGAACGATGTAGTTCGTTTGAGCAGAAAAGTGACTGCACTTACCTTAAACGAAGTCTTGCTTGTAGGAAGACTCAGAGCCTGGGATTTAACTCCATTTCTGAATTGAAACACACAGCAGTGTTCTCATCCATTGATCACACTCTGCTATAGAACAAGAAGCACACTCTTGCTTTCTAGAGTCTCTAAGACAGCAGGAAACATGAGTGTGCTGAGAACAAAAGAACGATGTTTCCTACTCATACGGACCATATCTAGTCCAACTCTGCTTCTGAAACTGATACAAAGCACTGACCCTCTAACATCCAATGTTTGTCAGTTAAGATGAGAAACGTGTGAGCTTTGTGAATGCTGTAGTTCCTTTGAACTGAAAAGTGACTGCCCTTTCCTGAACGAAGTCTTGCTTGTAGGAAGACACAGAACCTGGGATTTAACTCCATTTCTGAATTGAAACACACAGCAGTGTTCTCATCCATTGATCACACTCTGCTTTAGATCAAGAAGCACACTCTTGCTTTCTAGAATCTCTAAGACAGCATGAAACATGAGTGTGCTGAGAACAAAAGAACGGTGTTTCTTTCACATACGGACCATATCTAGTCCAACTCTGCTTCTGAAACTGATACAAAGCACTGACCCTCTAACATCCAATGTTTGTCAGTTAAGATGAGAAACTTGTGAGCTTTGTGAATGATGTAGTTCCTTTGAACTGAAAAGTGACTGCCCTTACCTGAAACGAAGTCTTGCTTGTAGGAAGACACAGAGCCTGTGATTTAACTCCATTTCTGAAGGGAAACACACAGCATAGTTCTCATCCTTGGATCACACTCTGCTTTAGAGCGAGAAGCACACTCTTGCTTTCTAGATTCTCTAAGACAGCAGGAAATCTGAGTGTGCCCAGAACAAAAGAATGGTGATTCCTACACATATGGACCCTATCTAGTCCAAATCTGCTTCTGAAACTGATACAAAGCACTTACCCTCTAACATCCAATGCTTGTCAGTTAAGATGAGAAATGTGTGAGCTCAGTAAACGATGTAGTTCGTTTGAGCAGAAAAGTGACTGCCCTTACCTGAAACGAAGTCTTGCTTGTAGGAAGACTCAGAGCCTGGGATTTAACTCCATTTCTGAAGTGAAACACACAGCAGTGTTCTCATCCATTGATGACACTCTGCTTTAGAACAAGAAGCACGCTCTTGCTTTCTAGAGTCTCTAAGACAGCAGGAAACGTGAGTGTGCTGAGAACAAAAGAACTGTGTTTCCTACACATCCGGACCATATCTAGTCCAACTCTACTTCTTAAACTGATACAAAGCACTGGTCCTCTAACATCCAATGCTTTTCTGTTAAGATGAGAAATGTGTGAGCTCAGTGAACGATGTAGTTCGTTTGTGCTGAAAAGTGACTAACCTTACCTGAAACGAAGTCTTGCTTGTAGGAAGACACAGAGATTGGGATGTAACTCCATTTCTGAAGGGAAACACACAGCATAGTTCTCATCCATGGATCACAATCTGCTTTAGAGCGAGAAGCACGCTCTTGCTTTCTAGAGTCTCTAACACAGCAGGAAAAGTGAGTGTGCTGAGAACAAATGAACGGTGTTTCCTACACATATGGACCATATCTATTCCAACTCTGCTTCTGAAACTCATACAAAGCACTGCTCCTCTAACATCCAATGCTTGTCAGTTAAGATGGGAAACGTGTGAGCTTCATGAACGATGTAGTTCGTTTGAGCATAAAAGTGACTGCCCTTACCTTAAACGAAGTCTTGCTTGTAGGAAGACTCAGAGCCTGGGATTTAACTCCATTTCTGAAGTGAAACACACAGCAGTGTTCTCATCCATTGATCACACTCTGCTTTAGAACAAGAAGCACGCTCTTGCTTTCTAGAGTCTCTAAGACAGCAGGAAACGTGAGTGTGCTGAGAACAAAAAAATGGTGTTTCCTACACATACGGACCATATCTAGTCCAACTCTGATTCTGAAACTGATACAAAGCACTGGTCCTCTAACATCCAATGTTTGTCAGTTAAGATGAGAAACGTGTGAGCTTTGTGAATGATGTAGTTCCTTTGAACTGAAAAGTGACTGCCCTTACCTGAAACGAAGTCTTGCTTGTAGGAAGACACAGAGCCTGGGATTTAACTCCATTTCTGAAGGGAAACACACAGCATAGTATTCATCCATGGATCACACTCTGCTTTAGAGCGAGAAGCACACTCTTGCTTTCTAGATTCTCTAAGACAACAGGAAATCTGAGTGTGCCCAGAACAAAAGAACGGTGTTTCCTACACATATGGACCATATCTAGTCCAAATCTGCTTCTGAAACTGATACAAAGCACTGACCCTCTAACATCCAATGCTTGTCAGTTAAGATGAGAAATGTGTGAGCTCAGTGAACGATGTAGTTCGTTTGAGCAGAAAGTGACTGCCCTTACCTGAAACGAAGTCTTGCTTGTAGGAAGACTCAGAGCCTGGGATTTAACTCCATTTCTGAAGTGAAACACACAGCAGTGTTCTCATCCATTGATGACACTCTGCTTTAGAACAAGAAGCACGCTCTTGCTTTCTAGAGTATCCAAGACAGCAGGAAACGTGAGTGTGCTGAGAAGAAAAGAACCTGGTTTCCTACACATCCGGAAAATATCTAGTCTAACTCTACTTCTTAAACTGATACAAAGCACTGGTCCTCTAACATCCAATGCTTGTCTGTTAAGATGAGAAATGTGTGAGCTCAGTGAACGATGTAGTTCGTTTGAGCTGAAAAGTGACTGCCCTTACCTGAAACGAAGTCTTGCTTGTAGGAAGACCCAGAGATTGGGATTTAACTCCATTTCTGAAGGGAAACACACAGCATAGTTCTCATCCATGGATCACAATCTGCTTTAGAGCGAGAAGCATGCACTTGCTTTCTAGAGTCTCTAACACAGCAAGAAACGTGAGTGTGCTGAGAAAAAAAGAACGTTGTTTCCTACACATACGGACCATATCTAGTCCAACTCTGCTTCTGAAACTCATACAAAGCACTGCTCCTCTAACATCCAATGCTTGACATTTAAGATGGAAAACGTGTGAGCTTCATGAACGATGTAGTTCGTTTGAGCAGAAAAGTGACTGCCCTTACCTTAAACGAAGTCTTGCTTGTAGGAAGACTCAGAGCCTGGGATTTAACTCCATTTCTGAATTGAAACACACAGCAGTGTTCTCATCCATTGATCACACTCTGCTTTAGAACAAGAAGCACACTCTTGGTTTCTAGAGTCTCTAAGACAGCAGGAAACATGAGTGTGCTGAGAACAAAAGAACGATGTTTCCTACACATACGGACCATATCTAGTCCAACTCTGCTTCTGAAACTGATACAAAGCACTGACCCTCTAACATCCAATGTTTGTCAGTTAAGATGAGAAACGTGTGAGCTTTGTGAATGATGTAGTTCCTTTGAACTGAAAAGTGACTGCCCTTTCCAGAACGAAGTCTTGCTTGTAGGAAGACACAGAGCCTGGGATTTAACTCCATTTCTGAATTGAAACACACAGCAGTGTTCTCATCCATTGATCACACTCTGCTTTAGAACAAGAAGCACACTCTTGCTTTCTAGAATCTCTAAGACAGCATGAAACATGAGTGTGCTGAGAACAAAAGAACGGTGTTTCTTACACATACGGACCATATCTAGTCCAACTCTGCTTCTGAAACTGATACAAAGCACTGACCCTCTAACATCCATTGTTTGTCAGTTAAGATGAGAAACGTGTGAGCTTTGTGAATGATGTAGTTCCTTTGAACTGAAAAGTGACTGCCCTTACCTGAAACGAAGTCTTGCTTGTAGGAAGACACAGAGCCTGTGATTTAACTCCATTTCTGAAGGGAAACACACAGCATAGTTCTCATCCTTGGATCACACTCTGCTTTAGAGCGAGAAGCACACTCTTGCTTTCTAGATTCTCTAAGACAGCAGGAAATCTGAGTGTGCCCAGAACAAAAGAATGGTGATTCCTACACATATGGACCATATCTAGTCCAAATCTGCTTCTGAAACTGATACAAAGCACTTACCCTCTAACATCCAATGCTTGTCAGTTAAGATGAGAAATGTGTGAGCTCAGTGTACGATGTAGTTCGTTTGAGCAGAAAAGTGACTGCCCTTACCTGAAACGAAGTCTTGCTTGTAGGAAGACTCAGAGCCTGGGATTTAACTCCATTTCTGAAGTGAAACACACAGCAGTGTTCTCATCCATTGATGACACTCTGCTTTAGAACAAGAAGCACGCTCTTGCTTTCTAGAGTCTCTAACACAGCAGGAAACGTGAGTGTGCTGAGAACAAAAGAACCGTGTTTCCTACACATCCAGACCATATCTAGTCCAACTCTACTTCTTAAACTGATACAAAGCACTGGTCCTCTAACATCCAATGATTTCTGTTAAGATGAGAAATGTGTGAGCTCAGTGAACGATGTAGTTCGTTTGTGCTGAAAAGTGACTGCCCTTACCTGAAACGAAGTCTTGCTTGTAGGAAGACACAGAGATTGGGATTTAACTCCATTTCTGAAGGGAAACACACAGCATAGTTCTCATCCATGGATCACAATCTGGTTTAGAGCGAGAAGCACGCTCTTGCTTTCTAGAGTCTCTAACACAGCAGGAAACGTGAGTGTGCTGAGAACAAATGAACGGTGTTTCCTACACATATGGACCATATCTAGTCCAACTCTGCTTCTGAAACTCATACAAAGCACTACTTCTCTAACATCCAATGCTTGTCAGTTAAGATGGGAAACGTGTGAGCTTCATGAACGATGTAGTTCGTTTGAGCAGAAAAGGGACTGCCCTTACCTTAAACGAAGTCTTGCTTGTAGGAAGACTCAGAGCCTGGGATTTAACTCCATTTCTGAATGAAACACACAGCAGTGTTCTCATCCATTGATCACACTCTGCTTTAGAACAAGAAGCACGCTCTTGCTTTCTAGAGTCTCTGAGAGAGCAGGAAACGTGAGTGTGCCTAGAACAAAAGAACGGTGTTTCCTACACATACGGACCATATCTAGTCCAACTCTGCTTCTGAAACTGATACAAAGCACTGGTCCTCTAACATCCAATGTTTGTCAGTTAAGATGAGAAACGTGTGAGCTTTGTGAATGATGTAGTTCCTTTGAACTGAAAAGTGACTGCCCTTACCTGAAACGAAGTTTGCTTGTAGGAATACACAGAGCCTGGGATTTAACTCCATTTCTGAAGGGAAACACACAGCATAGTATTCATCCATGGATCACACTCTGCTTTAGAGCGAGAAGCACACTCTTGCTTTCTAGATTCTCTAAGACAACAGGAAATCTGAGTGTGCCCAGAACAAAAGAACGGTGTTTCCTACACATATGGACCATATCTAGTCCAAATCTGCTTCTGAAACTGATACAAAGCACTGACCCTCTAACATCCAATGCTTGTCAGTTAAGATGAGAAATGTGTGAGCTCAGTGAACGATGTAGTTCGTTTGAGCAGAAAGTGACTGCCCTTACCTGAAACGAAGTCTTGCTTGTAGGAAGACTCAGAGCCTGGGATTTACCTCCATTTCTGAAGTGAAACACACAGCAGTGTTCTCATCCATTGATGACACTCTGCTTTAGAACAAGAAGCACGCTCTTGCTTTCTAGAGTATCCAAGACAGCAGGAAACGTGAGTGTGCTGAGAAGAAAAGAACCTGGTTTCCTACACATCCGGAAAATATCTAGTCTAACTCTACTTCTTAAACTGATACAAAGCACTGGTCCTCTAACATCCAATGCTTGTCTGTTAAGATGAGAAATGTGTGAGCTCAGTGAACGATGTAGTTCGTTTGAGCTGAAAAGTGACTGCCCTTACCTGAAACGAAGTCTTGCTTGTAGGAAGACCCAGAGATTGGGATTTAACTCCATTTCTGAAGGGAAACACACAGCATAGTTCTCATCCATGGATCACAATCTGCTTTAGAGCGAGAAGCATGCTCTTGCTTTCTAGAGTCTCTAACACAGCAGGAAACGTGAGTGTGCTGAGAACAAATGAACGGTGTTTCCTACACATATGGACCATATCTAGTCCAACTCTGCTTCTGAAACTCATACAAAGCACTGCTCCTCTAACATCCAATGCTTGTCTGTTAAGATGAGAAAAGTGTGAGCTCAGTGAACGATGTAGTTCGTTTGAGCTGAAAAGTGACTGCCCTTACCTGAAACGAAGTCTTGCTTGTAGGAAGACACAGAGATTGGGATTTAACTCCATTTCTGAAGGGAAACACACAGCATAGTTCTCATCCATGGATCACAATCTGCTTTAGAGCGAGATGCACGCTCTTGCTTTCTAGAGTCTCTAACACAGCAGGAAACGTGAGTGTGCTGAGAACAAAAGAACGTTGTTTCCTACACATACGGACCATATCTAGTCCAACTCTGCTTCTGAAACTCATACAAAGCACTGCTCCTCTAACATCCAATGCTTCACAGTTAAGATGGAAAACGTGTGAGCTTCATGAACGATGTAGTTCGTTTGAGCAGAAAAGTGACTGCCCTTACCTTAAACGAAGTCTTGCTTGTAGGAAGACTCAGAGCCTGGGATTTAACTCCATTTCTGAAGTGAAACACACAGCAGTGTTCTCATCCATTGATCACACTCTGCTTTAGAACAAGAAGCACACTCTTGCTTTCTAGAGTCTCTAAGACAGCAGGAAACATGAGTGTGCTGAGAACAAAAGAACGATGTTTCCTACACATACGGATCATATCTAGTCCAACTCTGCTTCTGAAACTGATACAAAGCACTGAATCTCTAACATCCAATGTTTGTCAGTTAAGATGAGAAACGTGTGAGCTTTGTGAATGATGTAGTTCCTGTGAACTGAAAAGTGACTGCCCTTACCTGAACGAAGTCTTGCTTGTAGGAAGACACAGAGCCTGGGATTTAACTCCATTTCTGAATTGAAACACACAGCAGTGTTCTCATCCATTGATCACACTCTGCTTTAGATCAAGAAGCACACTCTTGCTTTCTAGAATCTCTAAGACAGCATGAAACATGAGTGTGCTGAGAACAAAAGAACGGTGTTTCTTACACATACGGACCATATCTAGTCCAACTCTGCTTCTGAAACTGATACAAAGCACTGACCCTCTAACATCCAATGTTTGTCAGTTAAGATGAGAAACGTGTGAGCTTTGTGAATGATGTAGTTCCTTTGAACTGAAAAGTGACTGCCCTTACCTGAAACGAAGTCTTGCTTGTAGGAAGACACAGAGCCTGTGATTTAACTCCATTTCTGAAGGGAAACACACAGCTTAGTTCTCATCCATGGATCACACTCTGCTTTAGAGCGAGAAGCACACTCTTGCTTTCTAGATTCTCTAAGACAGCAGGAAATCTGAGTGTGCCCAGAACAAAAGAATGGTGATTCCTACACATATGGACCCTATCTAGTCCAAATCTGCTTCTGAAACTGATACAAAGCACTTACCCTCTAACATCCAATGCTTTTCAGTTAAGATGAGAAATGTGTGAGCTCAGTGAACGATGTAGTTCGTTTGAGCAGAAAAGTGACTGCCCTTACCTGAAACGAAGTCTTGCTTGTAGGAAGACTCAGAGCCTGGGATTTAACTCCATTTCTGAAGTGAAACACACAGCAGTGTTCTCATCCATTGATGACACTCTGCTTTAGAACAAGAAGCACGCTCTTGCTTTCTAGAGTCTCTAAGACAGCAGGAAACGTGAGTGTGCGGAGAACAAAAGAACCGTGTTTCCTACACATCCAGACCATATCTAGTCCAACTCTACTTCTTAAACTGATACAAAGCACTGGTCCTCTAACATCCAATGCTTGTCTGTTAAGATGAGAAATGTGTGAGCTCAGTGAACGATGTAGTTCGTTTGTGCTGAAAAGTGACTGCCCTTACCTGAAACGAAGTCTTGCATGTGGGAAGACACAGAGATTGGGATTTAACTCCATTTCTGAAGGGAAACACACAGCATAGTTCTCATCCATGGATCACAATCTGGTTTAGAGCGAGAAGCACGCTCTTGCTTTCTAGAGTCTCTAACACAGCAGGAAACGTGAGCGTGCTGAGAACAAATGAACGGTGTTTCCTACACATATGGACCATAACTAGTCGAACTCTGCTTCTGAAACTCATACAAAGCACTGCTCCTCTAACATCCAATGCTTGTCAGTTAAGATGGGAAACGTGTGAGCTTCATGAACGATGTAGTTCGTTTGAGCAGAAAAGTGACTGCCCTTACCTTAAACGAAGTCTTGCTTGTAGGAAGACTCAGAGCCTGGGATTTAACTCCATTTCTGAAGTGAAACACACAGCAGTGTTCTCATCCATTGATCACACTCTGCTTTAGAACAAGAAGCACGCTCTTGCTTTCTAGAGTCTCTAAGAGAGCAGGAAACGTGAGTGTGCTGAGAACAAAAGAACGGTGTTTCCTACACATACGGACCATATCTAGTCCAACTCTGCTTCTGAAACTGATACCAAGCACTGGTCCTCTAACATCCAATGTTTGTCAGTTAAGATGAGAAACGTGTGAGCTTTGTGAATGATGTAGTTCCTTTGAACTGAAAAGTGACTGCCCTTACCTGAAACGAAGTCTTGCTTGTAGGAAGACACAGAGCCTGTGATTTAACTCCATTTCTGAAGGGAAACACACAGCATAGTTCTCATCCATGGATCACAATCTGGTTTAGAGCGAGAAGCACGCTCTTGCTTTCTAGAGTCTCTAACACAGCAGGAAACGTGAGTGTGCTGAGAACAAATGAACGGTGTTTCCTACACATATGGACCATATCTAGTCCAACTCTGCTTCTGAAACTCATACAAAGCACTGCTCCTCTAACATCCATTCCTTGTCAGTTAAGATGGGAAACGTGTGAGCTTCATGAACGATGTAGTTCGTTTGAGCAGAAAAGTGACTGCCCTTACCTGAAACGAAGTCTTGCTTGTAGGAAGACTCAGAGCCTGGGATTTAACTCCATTTCTGAATTGAAACACACAGCAGTGTTCTCATCCATTGATCACACTAGGCTTTAGAACAAGAAGCACGCTCTTGCTTTCTAGAGTCTCTAAGACAGCAGGAAACGTAAGTGTGCTGAGAACAAAAGAACGGTGTTTCCTACACATACGGACCATATCTAGTCCAACTCTGCTTCTGAAACTGATACAAAGCACTGGTCCTCTAAAATCCAATGTTTGTCAGTTAAGATGAGAAACGTGTGAGCTTTGTGAATGATGTAGTTCCTTTGAACTGAAAAGTGACTGCCCTTACCTGAAACAAAGTCTTGCTTGTAGGAAGACACAGAGCCTGTGATTTAACTCCATTTCTGAAGGGAAACACACAGCATAGTTCTCATCCATGGATCACACTCTGCTTTAGATCGAGAAGAACACTCTTGCTTTCTAGATTCTCTAAGACAGCAGGAAATCTGAGTGTGCCCAGAACAAAAGAACGGTGATTCCTACACATATGGACCATATCTAGTCCAAATCTGCTTCTGAAACTGATACAAAGCACTTACCCTCTAACATCCAATGCTTGTCAGTTAAGATGAGAAATGTGTGAGCTCAGTGAACGATGTAGTTCGTTTGAGCAGAAAAGTGACTGCCCTTACCTGAAACGAAGTCTTGCTTGTAGGAAGACTCAGAGCCTGGGATTTAACTCCATTTCTGAAGTGAAACACACAGCAGTGTTCTCATCCATTGATGACACTCTGCTTTAGAACAAGAAGCACGCTCTTGCTTTCTAGAGTCTCTAACACAGCAGGAAACGTGAGTGTGCTGAGAACAAAAGAACCGTGTTTCCTACACATCCAGACCATATCTAGTCCAACTCTACTTCTTAAACTGATACAAAGCACTGGTCCTCTAACATCCAATGATTTCTGTTAAGATGAGAAATGTGTGAGCTCAGTGAACGATGTAGTTCGTTTGTGCTGAAAAGTGACTGCCCTTACCTGAAACGAAGTCTTGCTTGTAGGAAGACACAGAGATTGGGATTTAACTCCATTTCTGAAGGGAAACACACAGCATAGTTCTCATCCATGGATCACAATCTGGTTTAGAGCGAGAAGCACGCTCTTGCTTTCTAGAGTCTCTAACACAGCAGGAAACGTGAGTGTGCTGAGAACAAATGAACGGTGTTTCCTACACATATGGACCATATCTAGTCCAACTCTGCTTCTGAAACTCATACAAAGCACTACTTCTCTAACATCCAATGCTTGTCAGTTAAGATGGGAAACGTGTGAGCTTCATGAACGATGTAGTTCGTTTGAGCAGAAAAGGGACTGCCCTTACCTTAAACGAAGTCTTGCTTGTAGGAAGACTCAGAGCCTGGGATTTAACTCCATTTCTGAATGAAACACACAGCAGTGTTCTCATCCATTGATCACACTCTGCTTTAGAACAAGAAGCACGCTCTTGCTTTCTAGAGTCTCTAAGACAGCAGGAAACGTGAGTGTGCTGAGAACAAAAGAACGGTGTTTCCTACACATACGGACCATATCTAGTCCAACTCTGCTTCTGAAACTGATACAAAGCACTGGTCCTCTAACATCCAATGTTTGTCAGTTAAGATGAGAAACGTGTGAGCTTTGTGAATGATGTAGTTCCTTTGAACTGAAAAGTGACTGCCCTTACCTGAAACAAAGTCTTGCTTGTAGGAAGACACAGAGCCTGTGATTTAACTCCATTTCTGAAGGGAAACACACAGCATAGTTCTCATCCATGGATCATACTCTGCTTTAGATCGAGAAGCACACTCTTGCTTTCTAGATTCTCTAAGACAGCAGGAAATCTGAGTGTGCCCAGAACAAAAGAACGGTGATTCCTACACATATGGACCATATCTAGTCCAAATCTGCTTCTGAAACTGATACAAAGCACTGACCCTCTAACATCCAATGCTTGTCAGTTAAGATGAGAAATGTGTGAGCTCAGTGAACGATGTAGTTCGTTTGAGCAGAAAAGTGACTGCCCTTACCTGAAACGAAGTCTTGCTTGTAGGAAGACTCAGAGCCTGGGATTTTACTCCATTTCTGAAGTGAAACACACAGCAGTGTTCTCATCCATTGATCACACTCTGCTTTAGAACAAGAAGCACACTGTTGCTTTCTAGAGTCTCTAAGACAGCAGGAAACATGAGTGTGCTGAGAACAAAAGAACGATGTTTCCTACACATACGGATCATATCTAGTCCAACTCTGCTTCTGAAACTGATACAAAGCACTGAATCTCTAACATCCAATGTTTGTCAGTTAAGATGAGAAACGTGTGAGCTTTGTGAATGATGTAGTTCCTGTGAACTGAAAAGTGACTGCCCTTACCTGAACGAAGTCTTGCTTGTAGGAAGACACAGAGCCTGGGATTTAACTCCATTTCTGAATTGAAACACACAGCAGTGTTCTCATCCATTGATCACACTCTGCTTTAGATCAAGAAGCACACTCTTGCTTTCTAGAATCTCTAAGACAGCATGAAACATGAGTGTGCTGAGAACAAAAGAACGGTGTTTCTTACACATACGGACCATATCTAGTCCAACTCTGCTTCTGAAACTGATACAAAGCACTGACCCTCTAACATCCAATGTTTGTCAGTTAAGATGAGAAACGTGTGAGCTTTGTGAATGATGTAGTTCCTTTGAACTGAAAAGTGACTGCCCTTACCTGAAACGAAGTCTTGCTTGTAGGAAGACACAGAGCCTGTGATTTAACTCCATTTCTGAAGGGAAACACACAGCTTAGTTCTCATCCATGGATCACACTCTGCTTTAGAGCGAGAAGCACACTCTTGCTTTCTAGATTCTCTAAGACAGCAGGAAATCTGAGTGTGCCCAGAACAAAAGAATGGTGATTCCTACACATATGGACCCTATCTAGTCCAAATCTGCTTCTGAAACTGATACAAAGCACTTACCCTCTAACATCCAATGCTTTTCAGTTAAGATGAGAAATGTGTGAGCTCAGTGAACGATGTAGTTCGTTTGAGCAGAAAAGTGACTGCCCTTACCTGAAACGAAGTCTTGCTTGTAGGAAGACTCAGAGCCTGGGATTTAACTCCATTTCTGAAGTGAAACACACAGCAGTGTTCTCATCCATTGATGACACTCTGCTTTAGAACAAGAAGCACGCTCTTGCTTTCTAGAGTCTCTAAGACAGCAGGAAACGTGAGTGTGCGGAGAACAAAAGAACCGTGTTTCCTACACATCCAGACCATATCTAGTCCAACTCTACTTCTTAAACTGATACAAAGCACTGGTCCTCTAACATCCAATGCTTGTCTGTTAAGATGAGAAATGTGTGAGCTCAGTGAACGATGTAGTTCGTTTGTGCTGAAAAGTGACTGCCCTTACCTGAAACGAAGTCTTGCATGTGGGAAGACACAGAGATTGGGATTTAACTCCATTTCTGAAGGGAAACACACAGCATAGTTCTCATCCATGGATCACAATCTGGTTTAGAGCGAGAAGCACGCTCTTGCTTTCTAGAGTCTCTAACACAGCAGGAAACGTGAGCGTGCTGAGAACAAATGAACGGTGTTTCCTACACATATGGACCATAACTAGTCGAACTCTGCTTCTGAAACTCATACAAAGCACTGCTCCTCTAACATCCAATGCTTGTCAGTTAAGATGGGAAACGTGTGAGCTTCATGAACGATGTAGTTCGTTTGAGCAGAAAAGTGACTGCCCTTACCTTAAACGAAGTCTTGCTTGTAGGAAGACTCAGAGCCTGGGATTTAACTCCATTTCTGAAGTGAAACACACAGCAGTGTTCTCATCCATTGATCACACTCTGCTTTAGAACAAGAAGCACGCTCTTGCTTTCTAGAGTCTCTAAGAGAGCAGGAAACGTGAGTGTGCTGAGAACAAAAGAACGGTGTTTCCTACACATACGGACCATATCTAGTCCAACTCTGCTTCTGAAACTGATACCAAGCACTGGTCCTCTAACATCCAATGTTTGTCAGTTAAGATGAGAAACGTGTGAGCTTTGTGAATGATGTAGTTCCTTTGAACTGAAAAGTGACTGCCCTTACCTGAAACGAAGTCTTGCTTGTAGGAAGACACAGAGCCTGTGATTTAACTCCATTTCTGAAGGGAAACACACAGCATAGTTCTCATCCATGGATCACAATCTGGTTTAGAGCGAGAAGCACGCTCTTGCTTTCTAGAGTCTCTAACACAGCAGGAAACGTGAGTGTGCTGAGAACAAATGAACGGTGTTTCCTACACATATGGACCATATCTAGTCCAACTCTGCTTCTGAAACTCATACAAAGCACTGCTCCTCTAACATCCATTCCTTGTCAGTTAAGATGGGAAACGTGTGAGCTTCATGAACGATGTAGTTCGTTTGAGCAGAAAAGTGACTGCCCTTACCTGAAACGAAGTCTTGCTTGTAGGAAGACTCAGAGCCTGGGATTTAACTCCATTTCTGAATTGAAACACACAGCAGTGTTCTCATCCATTGATCACACTAGGCTTTAGAACAAGAAGCACGCTCTTGCTTTCTAGAGTCTCTAAGACAGCAGGAAACGTAAGTGTGCTGAGAACAAAAGAACGGTGTTTCCTACACATACGGACCATATCTAGTCCAACTCTGCTTCTGAAACTGATACAAAGCACTGGTCCTCTAAAATCCAATGTTTGTCAGTTAAGATGAGAAACGTGTGAGCTTTGTGAATGATGTAGTTCCTTTGAACTGAAAAGTGACTGCCCTTACCTGAAACAAAGTCTTGCTTGTAGGAAGACACAGAGCCTGTGATTTAACTCCATTTCTGAAGGGAAACACACAGCATAGTTCTCATCCATGGATCACACTCTGCTTTAGATCGAGAAGAACACTCTTGCTTTCTAGATTCTCTAAGACAGCAGGAAATCTGAGTGTGCCCAGAACAAAAGAACGGTGATTCCTACACATATGGACCATATCTAGTCCAAATCTGCTTCTGAAACTGATACAAAGCACTTACCCTCTAACATCCAATGCTTGTCAGTTAAGATGAGAAATGTGTGAGCTCAGTGAACGATGTAGTTCGTTTGAGCAGAAAAGTGACTGCCCTTACCTGAAACGAAGTCTTGCTTGTAGGAAGACTCAGAGCCTGGGATTTAACTCCATTTCTGAAGTGAAACACACAGCAGTGTTCTCATCCATTGATGACACTCTGCTTTAGAACAAGAAGCACGCTCTTGCTTTCTAGAGTCTCTAACACAGCAGGAAACGTGAGTGTGCTGAGAACAAAAGAACCGTGTTTCCTACACATCCAGACCATATCTAGTCCAACTCTACTTCTTAAACTGATACAAAGCACTGGTCCTCTAACATCCAATGATTTCTGTTAAGATGAGAAATGTGTGAGCTCAGTGAACGATGTAGTTCGTTTGTGCTGAAAAGTGACTGCCCTTACCTGAAACGAAGTCTTGCTTGTAGGAAGACACAGAGATTGGGATTTAACTCCATTTCTGAAGGGAAACACACAGCATAGTTCTCATCCATGGATCACAATCTGGTTTAGAGCGAGAAGCACGCTCTTGCTTTCTAGAGTCTCTAACACAGCAGGAAACGTGAGTGTGCTGAGAACAAATGAACGGTGTTTCCTACACATATGGACCATATCTAGTCCAACTCTGCTTCTGAAACTCATACAAAGCACTACTTCTCTAACATCCAATGCTTGTCAGTTAAGATGGGAAACGTGTGAGCTTCATGAACGATGTAGTTCGTTTGAGCAGAAAAGGGACTGCCCTTACCTTAAACGAAGTCTTGCTTGTAGGAAGACTCAGAGCCTGGGATTTAACTCCATTTCTGAATGAAACACACAGCAGTGTTCTCATCCATTGATCACACTCTGCTTTAGAACAAGAAGCACGCTCTTGCTTTCTAGAGTCTCTAAGACAGCAGGAAACGTGAGTGTGCTGAGAACAAAAGAACGGTGTTTCCTACACATACGGACCATATCTAGTCCAACTCTGCTTCTGAAACTGATACAAAGCACTGGTCCTCTAACATCCAATGTTTGTCAGTTAAGATGAGAAACGTGTGAGCTTTGTGAATGATGTAGTTCCTTTGAACTGAAAAGTGACTGCCCTTACCTGAAACAAAGTCTTGCTTGTAGGAAGACACAGAGCCTGTGATTTAACTCCATTTCTGAAGGGAAACACACAGCATAGTTCTCATCCATGGATCATACTCTGCTTTAGATCGAGAAGCACACTCTTGCTTTCTAGATTCTCTAAGACAGCAGGAAATCTGAGTGTGCCCAGAACAAAAGAACGGTGATTCCTACACATATGGACCATATCTAGTCCAAATCTGCTTCTGAAACTGATACAAAGCACTGACCCTCTAACATCCAATGCTTGTCAGTTAAGATGAGAAATGTGTGAGCTCAGTGAACGATGTAGTTCGTTTGAGCAGAAAAGTGACTGCCCTTACCTGAAACGAAGTCTTGCTTGTAGGAAGACTCAGAGCCTGGGATTTTACTCCATTTCTGAAGTGAAACACACAGCAGTGTTCTCATCCATTGATGACACTCTGCTTTAGAACAAGAAGCACGCTCTTGCTTTCTAGAGTCTCTAACACAGCAGGAAACGTGAGTGTGCTGAGAACAAAAGAACCGTGTTTCCTACACATCCAGACCATATCTAGTCCAACTCTACTTCTTAAACTGATACAAAGCACTGGTCCTCTAACATCCAATGATTTCTGTTAAGATGAGAAATGTGTGAGCTCAGTGAACGATGTAGTTCGTTTGTGCTGAAAAGTGACTGCCCTTACCTGAAACGAAGTCTTGCTTGTAGGAAGACACAGAGATTGGGATTTAACTCCATTTCTGAAGGGAAACACACAGCATAGTTCTCATCCATGGATCACAATCTGGTTTAGAGCGAGAAGCACGCTCTTGCTTTCTAGAGTCTCTAACACAGCAGGAAACGTGAGTGTGCTGAGAACAAATGAACGGTGTTTCCTACACATATGGACCATATCTAGTCCAACTCTGCTTCTGAAACTCATACAAAGCACTACTTCTCTAACATCCAATGCTTGTCAGTTAAGATGGGAAACGTGTGAGCTTCATGAACGATGTAGTTCGTTTGAGCAGAAAAGGGACTGCCCTTACCTTAAACGAAGTCTTGCTTGTAGGAAGACTCAGAGCCTGGGATTTAACTCCATTTCTGAATGAAACACACAGCAGTGTTCTCATCCATTGATCACACTCTGCTTTAGAACAAGAAGCACGCTCTTGCTTTCTAGAGTCTCTAATAGAGCAGGAAACGTGAGTGTGCCTAGAACAAAAGAACGGTGTTTCCTACACATACGGACCATATCTAGTCCAACTCTGCTTCTGAAACTGATACAAAGCACTGGTCCTCTAACATCCAATGTTTGTCAGTTAAGATGAGAAACGTGTGAGCTTTGTGAATGATGTAGTTCCTTTGAACTGAAAAGTGACTGCCCTTACCTGAAACGAAGTCTTGCTTGTAGGAAGACACAGAGCCTGGGATTTAACTCCATTTCTGAAGGGAAACACACAGCCTAGTATTCATCCATGGATCACACTCTGCTTTAGAGCGAGAAGCACACTCTTGCTTTCTAGATTCTCTAAGACAACAGGAAATCTGAGTGTGCCCAGAACAAAAGAACGGTGTTTCCTACACATATGGACCATATCTAGTCCAAATCTGCTTCTGAAACTGATACAAAGCACTGACCCTCTAACATCCAATGCTTGTCAGTTAAGATGAGAAATGTGTGAGCTCAGTGAACGATGTAGTTCGTTTGAGCAGAAAGTGACTGCCCTTACCTGAAACGAAGTCTTGCTTGTAGGAAGACTCAGAGCCTGGGATTTAACTCCATTTCTGAAGTGAAACACACAGCAGTGTTCTCATCCATTGATGACACTCTGCTTTAGAACAAGAAGCACGCTCTTGCTTTCTAGAGTATCCAAGACAGCAGGAAACGTGAGTGTGCTGAGAAGAAAAGAACCTGGTTTCCTACACATCCGGAAAATATCTAGTCTAAATCTACTTCTTAAACTGATACAAAGCACTGGTCCTCTAACATCCAATGCTTGTCTGTTAAGATGAGAAATGTGTGAGCTCAGTGAACGATGTAGTTCGTTTGAGCTGAAAAGTGACTGCCCTTACCTGAAACGAAGTCTTGCTTGTAGGAAGACACAGAGATTGGGATTTAACTCCATTTCTGAAGGGAAACACACAGCATAGTTCTCATCCATGGATCACAATCTGGTTTAGAGCGAGAAGCACGCTCTTGCTTTCTAGAGTCTCTAACACAGCAGGAAACGTGAGTGTGCTGAGAACAAATGAACGGTGTTTCCTACACATATGGACCATATCTAGTCCAACTCTGCTTCTGAAACTCATACAAAGCACTACTTCTCTAACATCCAATGCTTGTCAGTTAAGATGGGAAACGTGTGAGCTTCATGAACGATGTAGTTCGTTTGAGCAGAAAAGGGACTGCCCTTACCTTAAACGAAGTCTTGCTTGTAGGAAGACTCAGAGCCTGGGATTTAACTCCATTTCTGAATGAAACACACAGCAGTGTTCTCATCCATTGATCACACTCTGCTTTAGAACAAGAAGCACGCTCTTGCTTTCTAGAGTCTCTAAGAGAGCAGGAAACGTGAGTGTGCCTAGAACAAAAGAACGGTGTTTCCTACACATACGGACCATATCTAGTCCAACTCTGCTTCTGAAACTGATACAAAGCACTGGTCCTCTAACATCCAATGTTTGTCAGTTAAGATGAGAAACGTGTGAGCTTTGTGAATGATGTAGTTCCTTTGAACTGAAAAGTGACTGCCCTTACCTGAAACGAAGTCTTGCTTGTAGGAAGACACAGAGCCTGGGATTTAACTCCCTTTCTGAAGGGAAACACACAGCCTAGTATTCATCCATGGATCACACTCTGCTTTAGAGCGAGAAGCACACTCTTGCTTTCTAGATTCTCTAAGACAACAGGAAATCTGAGTGTGCCCAGAACAAAAGAACGGTGTTTCCTACACATATGGACCATATCTAGTCCAAATCTGCTTCTGAAACTGATACAAAGCACTGACCCTCTAACATCCAATGCTTGTCAGTTAAGATGAGAAATGTGTGAGCTCAGTGAACGATGTAGTTCGTTTGAGCAGAAAGTGACTGCCCTTACCTGAAACGAAGTCTTGCTTGTAGGAAGACTCAGAGCCTGGGATTTAACTCCATTTCTGAAGTGAAACACACAGCAGTGTTCTCATCCATTGATGACACTCTGCTTTAGAACAAGAAGCACGCTCTTGCTTTCTAGAGTATCCAAGACAGCAGGAAACGTGAGTGTGCTGAGAAGAAAAGAACCTGGTTTCCTACACATCCGGAAAATATCTAGTCTAACTCTACTTCTTAAACTGATACAAAGCACTGGTCCTCTAACATCCAATGCTTGTCTGTTAAGATGAGAAATGTGTGAGCTCAGTGAACGATGTAGTTCGTTTGAGCTGAAAAGTGACTGCCCTTACCTGAAACGAAGTCTTGCTTGTAGGAAGACCCAGAGATTGGGATTTAACTCCATTTCTGAAGGGAAACACACAGCATAGTTCTCATCCATGGATCACAATCTGCTTTAGAGCGAGAAGCATGCACTTGCTTTCTAGAGTCTCTAACACAGCAGGAAACGTGAGTGTGCTGAGAACAAAAGAACGTTGTTTCCTACACATACGGACCATATCTAGTCCAACTCTGCTTCTGAAACTCATACAAAGCACTGCTCCTCTAACATCCAATGCTTGACATTTAAGATGGAAAACGTGTGAGCTTCATGAACGATGTAGTTCGTTTGAGCAGAAAAGTGACTGCCCTTACCTTAAACGAAGTCTTGCTTGTAGGAAGACTCAGAGCCTGGGATTTAACTCCATTTCTGAATTGAAACACACAGCAGTGTTCTCATCCATTGATCACACTCTGCTTTAGAACAAGAAGCACACTCTTGCTTTCTAGAGTCTCTAAGACAGCAGGAAACATGAGTGTGCTGAGAACAAAAGAACGATGTTTCCTACACATACGGACCATATCTAGTCCAACTCTGCTTCTGAAACTGATACAAAGCACTGACCCTCTAACATCCAATGTTTGTCAGTTAAGATGAGAAACGTGTGAGCTTTGTGAATGATGTAGTTCCTTTGAACTGAAAAGTGACTGCCCTTTCCTGAACGAAGTCTTGCTTGTAGGAAGACATAGAGCCTGGGATTTAACTCCATTTCTGAATTGAAACACACAGCAGTGTTCTCATCCATTGATCACACTCTGCTTAAGAACAAGAAGCACACTCTTGCTTTCTAGAATCTCTAAGACAGCATGAAACATGAGTGTGCTGAGAAGAAAAGGACGGTGTTTCTTACACATACGGACCATATCTAGTCCAACTCTGCTTCTGAAACTGATACAAAGCACTGACCCTCTAACATCCAATGTTTGTCAGTTAAGATGAGAAACGTGTGAGCTTTGTGAATGATGTAGTTCCTTTGAACTGAAAAGTGACTGCCCTTACCTGAAACGAAGTCTTGCTTGTAGGAAGACACAGAGCCTGGGATTTAACTCCATTTCTGAAGGGAAACACACAGCATAGTTCTCATCCTTGGATCACACTCTGCTTTAGAGCGAGAAGCACACTCTTGCTTTCTAGATTCTCTAAGACAGCAGGATTTGTGAGTGTGCCCAGAACAAAAGAATGGTGATTCCTACACATATGGACCATATCTAGTCCAAATCTGCTTCTGAAACTGATACAAAGCACTTACCCTCTAACATCCAATGCTTGTCAGTTAAGATGAGAAATGTGTGAGCTCAGTGAACGATGTAGTTCGTTTGAGCAGAAAAGTGACTGCCCTTACCTGAAACGAAGTCTTGCTTGTAGAAAGACTCAGAGCCTGGGATTTTACTCCATTTCTGAAGTGAAACACACAGCAGTGTTCTCATCCATTGATGACACTCTGCGTTAGAACAAGAAGCACGCTCTTGCTTTCTAGAGTCTCTAAGACAGCAGGAAACGTGAGTGTGCTGAGAACAAAAGAACTGTGTTTCCTACACATCCGGACCATATCTAGTCCAACTCTACTTCTTAAACTGATGCAAAGCACTGGTCCTCTAACATCCAATGCTTTTCTGTTAAGATGAGAAATGTGTGAGCTCAGTGAACGATGTAGTTCGTTTGAGCTGAAAAGTGACTGCCCTTACCTGAAACGAAGTCTTGCTTGTAGGAAGACACAGAGATTGGGATTTAACTCCATTTCTGAAGGGAAACACACAGCATAGTTCTCATCCATGGATCACAATCTGCTTTAGAGCGAGAAGCATGCTCTTGCTTTCTAGACTCTCTAACACAGCAGGAAACGTGAGTGTGCTGAGAACAAATGAACGGTGTTTCCTACACATATGGACCATATCTAGTCCAACTCTGCTTCTGAAACTCATACAAAGCACTGCTCCTCTAACATCCAATGCTTGACATTTAAGATGAGAAAAGTGTGAGCTCAGTGAACGATGTAGTTCGTTTGAGCTGAAAAGTGACTGCCCTTACCTGAAACGAAGTCTTGCTTGTAGGAAGACACAGAGATTGGGATTTAACTCCATTTCTGAAGGGAAACACACAGCATAGTTCTCATCCATGGATCACAATCTGCTTTAGAGCGAGAAGCACGCTCTTGCTTTCTAGAGTCTCTAACACAGCAGGAAACGTGAGTGTGCTGAGAACAAAAGAACGTTGTTTCCTACACATACGGACCATATCTAGTCCAACTCTGCTTCTGAAACTCATACAAAGCACTGCTCCTCTAACATCCAATGCTTCACAGTTAAGATGGAAAACGTGTGAGCTTCATGAACGATGTAGTTCGTTTGAGCAGAAAAGTGACTGCCCTTACCTTAAACGAAGTCTTGCATGTAGGAAGACTCAGAGCCTGGGATTTAACTCCATTTCTGAAGTGAAACACACAGCAGTGTTCTCATCCATTGATCACACTCTGCTTTAGAAAAAGAAGCACACTCTTGCTTTCTAGAGTCTCTAAGACAGCAGGAAACATGAGTGTGCTGAGAACAAAAGAACGATGTTTCCTACACATACGGATCATATCTAGTCCAACTCTGCTTCTGAAACTGATACAAAGCACTGACCCTCTAACATCCAATGTTTGTCAGTTAAGATGAGAAACGTGTGAGCTTTGTGAATGATGTAGTTCCTGTGAACTGAAAAGTGACTGCCCTTTCCTGAACGAAGTCTTGCTTGTAGGAAGACACAGAGCCTGGGATTTAACTCCATTTCTGAATTGAAACACACAGCAGTGTTCTCATCCATTGATCACACTCTGCTTTAGAACAAGAAGCACACTCTTGCTTTCTAGAATCTCTAAGACAGCATGAAACATGAGTGTGCTGAGAACAAAAGAACGGTGTTTCTTACACATACGGACCATATCTAGTCCAACTCTGCTTCTGAAACTGATACAAAGCACTGACCCTCTAACATCCAATGTTTGTCAGTTAAGATGAGAAACGTGTGAGCTTTGTGAATGATGTAGTTCGTTTGAGCAGAAAAGTGACTGCCCTTACCTGAAACGAAGTCTTGCTTGTAGGAAGACACAGAGCCTGTGATTTAACTCCATTTCTGAAGGGAAACACACAGCTTAGTTCTCATCCATGGATCACACTCTGCTTTAGAGCGAGAAGCACACTCTTGCTTTCTAGATTCTCTAAGACAGCTGGAAATCTGAGTGTGCCCAGAACAAAAGAATGGTGATTCCTACACATATGGACCCTATCTAGTCCAAATCTGCTTCTGAAACTGATACAAAGCACTTACCCTCTAACATCCAATGCTTGTCAGTTAAGATGAGAAATGTGTGAGCTCAGTGAACGATGTAGTTCGTTTGAGCAGTAAAGTGACTGCCCTTACCTGAAACGAAGTCTTGCTTGTAGGAAGACTCAGAGCCTGGGATTTAACTCCATTTCTGAAGTGAAACACACAGCAGTGTTCTCATCCATTGATGACACTCTGCTTTAGAACAAGAAGCACGCTCTTGCTTTCTAGAGTCTCTAAGACAGCAGGAAACGTGAGTGTGCTGAGAACAAAAGAACCGTGTTTCCTACACATCCAGACCATATCTAGTCCAACTCTACTTCTTAAACTGATACAAAGCACTGGTCCTCTAACATCCAATGCTTGTCTGTTAAGATGAGAAATGTGTGAGCTCAGTGAACGATGTAGTTCGTTTGTGCTGAAAAGAGACTGCCCTTACCTGAAACGAAGTCTTGCATGTAGGAAGACACAGAGATTGGGATTTAACTCCATTTCTGAAGGGAAACACACAGCATAGTTCTCATCCATGGATCACAATCTGGTTTAGAGCGAGAAGCACGCTCTTGCTTTCTAGAGTCTCTAACACAGCAGGAAACGTGAGTGTGCTGAGAACAAATGAACGGTGTTTCCTACACATATGGACCATAACTAGTCGAACTCTGCTTCTGAAACTCATACAAAGCACTGCTCCTCTAACATCCAATGCTTGTCAGTTAAGATGGGAAACGTGTGAGCTTCATGAACGATGTAGTTCGTTTGAGCAGAAAAGTGACTGCCCTTACCTTAAACGAAGTCTTGCATGTAGGAAGACTCAGAGCCTGGGATTTAACTCCATTTCTGAATTGAAACACACAGCAGTGTTCTCATCCATTGATCACACTCTGCTTTAGAACAAGAAGCACGCTCTTGCTTTCTAGAGTCTCTAAGAGAGCAGGAAACGTGAGTGTGCTGAGAACAAAAGAACGGTGTTTCCTACACATACGGACCATATCTAGTCCAACTCTGCTTCTGAAACTGATACCAAGCACTGGTCCTCTAACATCCAATGTTTGTCAGTTAAGATGAGAAACGTGTGAGCTTTGTGAATGATGTAGTTCCTTTGAACTGAAAAGTGACTGCCCTTACCTGAAACGAAGTCTTGCTTGTAGGAAGACACAGAGCCTGTGATTTAACTCCATTTCTGAAGGGAAACACACAGCATAGTTCTCATCCATGGATCACAATCTGGTTTAGAGCGAGAAGCACGCTCTTGCTTTCTAGAGTCTCTAACACAGCAGGAAACGTGAGTGTGCTGAGAACAAATGAACGGTGTTTCCTACACATATGGACCATATCTAGTCCAACTCTGCTTCTGAAACTCATACAAAGCACTGCTCCTCTAACATCCAATGCTTGTCATTTAAGATGGGAAACGTGTGAGCTTCATGAACGATGTAGTTCGTTTGAGCAGAAAAGTGACTGCCCTTACCTTAAACGAAGTCTTGCTTGTAGGAAGACTCAGAGCCTGGGATTTAACTCCATTTCTGAATTGAAACACACAGCAGTGTTCTCATCCATTGATCACACTCTGCTTTAGAACAAGAAGCACGCTCTTGCTTTCTAGAGTCTCTAAGACAGCAGGAAACGTGAGTGTGCTGAGAACAAAATAACGGTGTTTCCTACACATACGGACCATATCTAGTCCAACTCTGCTTCTGAAACTGATACAAAGCACTGGTCCTCTAACATCCAATGTTTGTCAGTTAAGATGAGAAACGTGTGATCTTTGTGAATGCTGTAGTTCCTTTGAACTGAAAAGTGACTGCCCATACCTGAAACGAAGTCTTGCTTGTAGGAAGACACAGAGCCTGGGATTTAACTCCATTTCTGAAGGGAAACACACAGCATAGTATTCATCCATGGATCACACTCTGCTTTAGAGCGAGAAGCACACTCTTGCTTTCTAGATTCTCTAAGACAGCAGGAAATCTGAGTGTGCCCAGAACAAAAGAACGGTGTTTCCTACACATATGGACCATATCTAGTCCAAATCTGCTTCTGAAACTGATACAAAGCACTGACCCTCTAACATCCAATGCTTGTCAGTTAAGATGAGAAATGTGTGAGCTCAGTGAACGATGTAGTTCGTTTGAGCAGAAAGTGACTGCCCTTACCTGAAACGAAGTCTTGCTTGTAGGAAGACTCAGAGCCTGGGATTTAACTCCATTTCTGAAGTGAAACACACAGCAGTGTTCTCATCCATTGATGACACTCTGCTTTAGAACAAGAAGCACGCTCTTGCTTTCTAGAATCTCTAAGACAGAAGGACACCTGAGTGTGCTGAGAAGAAAAGAACCTAGTTTCCTACACATCCGGAAAATATCTAGTCCAACTCTACTTCTTAAACTGATACAAAGCACTGGTCCTCTAACATCCAATGCTTGTCTGTTAAGATGAGAAATGTGTGAGCTCAGTGAACGATGTAGTTCGTTTGAGCTGAAAAGTGGCTGCCCTTACCTGAAACGAAGTCTTGCTTGTAGGAAGACCCAGAGATTGGGATTTAACTCCATTTCTGAAGGGAAACACACAGCATAGTTCTCATCCATGGATCACAATCTGCTTTAGAACAAGAAGCACGCTCTTGCTTTCTAGAGTCTCTAACACAGCAGGAAACGTGAGTGTGCTGAGAACAAAAGAACGGTGTTTCCTACAAATACGGACCATATCTAGTCCAACTCAGGTTCTGAAACTCATACAAAGCACTGGTCCTCTAACATCCAATGCTTGTCAGTTAAGATGGGAAACGTGTGAGCTTCATGAATGATGTAGTTCGTTTGAGCAGAAAAGTGACTGCCCTTACCTTAAACGAAGTCTTGCTTGTAGGAAGACTCAGAGCCTGGGATTTAACTCCATTTCTGAATTGAAACACACAGCAGTGTTCTCATCCATTGACCACACTCTGCTTTAGAACGAGAAGCACGCTCTTGCTTTCTAGATTCTCTAAGACAGCAGGAAACGTGAGTGTGCTGAGAACAAAAGAACGGTGTTTCCTACACATACGGACCATATCTAGTCCAACTCTGCTTCTGAAACTGATACAAAGCACTGACCCTCTAACATCCAATGTTTGTCAGTTAAGATGAGAAACGTGTGAGCTTTGTGAATGATGTAGTTCGTTTGAGCAGAAAAGTGACTGCCCTTACCTGAAACGAAGTCTTGCTTGTAGGAAGACACAGAGCCTGTGATTTAACTCCATTTCTGAAGGGAAACACACAGCTTAGTTCTCATCCATGGATCACACTCTGCTTTAGAGCGAGAAGCACACTCTTGCTTTCTAGATTCTCTAAGACAGCTGGAAATCTGAGTGTGCCCAGAACAAAAGAATGGTGATTCCTACACATATGGACCCTATCTAGTCCAAATCTGCTTCTGAAACTGATACAAAGCACTTACCCTCTAACATCCAATGCTTGTCAGTTAAGATGAGAAATGTGTGAGCTCAGTGAACGATGTAGTTCGTTTGAGCAGTAAAGTGACTGCCCTTACCTGAAACGAAGTCTTGCTTGTAGGAAGACTCAGAGCCTGGGATTTAACTCCATTTCTGAAGTGAAACACACAGCAGTGTTCTCATCCATTGATGACACTCTGCTTTAGAACAAGAAGCACGCTCTTGCTTTCTAGAGTCTCTAAGACAGCAGGAAACGTGAGTGTGCTGAGAACAAAAGAACCGTGTTTCCTACACATCCAGACCATATCTAGTCCAACTCTACTTCTTAAACTGATACAAAGCACTGGTCCTCTAACATCCAATGCTTGTCTGTTAAGATGAGAAATGTGTGAGCTCAGTGAACGATGTAGTTCGTTTGTGCTGAAAAGAGACTGCCCTTACCTGAAACGAAGTCTTGCATGTAGGAAGACACAGAGATTGGGATTTAACTCCATTTCTGAAGGGAAACACACAGCATAGTTCTCATCCATGGATCACAATCTGGTTTAGAGCGAGAAGCACGCTCTTGCTTTCTAGAGTCTCTAACACAGCAGGAAACGTGAGTGTGCTGAGAACAAATGAACGGTGTTTCCTACACATATGGACCATAACTAGTCGAACTCTGCTTCTGAAACTCATACAAAGCACTGCTCCTCTAACATCCAATGCTTGTCAGTTAAGATGGGAAACGTGTGAGCTTCATGAACGATGTAGTTCGTTTGAGCAGAAAAGTGACTGCCCTTACCTTAAACGAAGTCTTGCATGTAGGAAGACTCAGAGCCTGGGATTTAACTCCATTTCTGAATTGAAACACACAGCAGTGTTCTCATCCATTGATCACACTCTGCTTTAGAACAAGAAGCACGCTCTTGCTTTCTAGAGTCTCTAAGAGAGCAGGAAACGTGAGTGTGCTGAGAACAAAAGAACGGTGTTTCCTACACATACGGACCATATCTAGTCCAACTCTGCTTCTGAAACTGATACCAAGCACTGGTCCTCTAACATCCAATGTTTGTCAGTTAAGATGAGAAACGTGTGAGCTTTGTGAATGATGTAGTTCCTTTGAACTGAAAAGTGACTGCCCTTACCTGAAACGAAGTCTTGCTTGTAGGAAGACACAGAGCCTGTGATTTAACTCCATTTCTGAAGGGAAACACACAGCATAGTTCTCATCCATGGATCACAATCTGGTTTAGAGCGAGAAGCACGCTCTTGCTTTCTAGAGTCTCTAACACAGCAGGAAACGTGAGTGTGCTGAGAACAAATGAACGGTGTTTCCTACACATATGGACCATATCTAGTCCAACTCTGCTTCTGAAACTCATACAAAGCACTGCTCCTCTAACATCCAATGCTTGTCATTTAAGATGGGAAACGTGTGAGCTTCATGAACGATGTAGTTCGTTTGAGCAGAAAAGTGACTGCCCTTACCTTAAACGAAGTCTTGCTTGTAGGAAGACTCAGAGCCTGGGATTTAACTCCATTTCTGAATTGAAACACACAGCAGTGTTCTCATCCATTGATCACACTCTGCTTTAGAACAAGAAGCACGCTCTTGCTTTCTAGAGTCTCTAAGACAGCAGGAAACGTGAGTGTGCTGAGAACAAAATAACGGTGTTTCCTACACATACGGACCATATCTAGTCCAACTCTGCTTCTGAAACTGATACAAAGCACTGGTCCTCTAACATCCAATGTTTGTCAGTTAAGATGAGAAACGTGTGATCTTTGTGAATGCTGTAGTTCCTTTGAACTGAAAAGTGACTGCCCATACCTGAAACGAAGTCTTGCTTGTAGGAAGACACAGAGCCTGGGATTTAACTCCATTTCTGAAGGGAAACACACAGCATAGTATTCATCCATGGATCACACTCTGCTTTAGAGCGAGAAGCACACTCTTGCTTTCTAGATTCTCTAAGACAGCAGGAAATCTGAGTGTGCCCAGAACAAAAGAACGGTGTTTCCTACACATATGGACCATATCTAGTCCAAATCTGCTTCTGAAACTGATACAAAGCACTGACCCTCTAACATCCAATGCTTGTCAGTTAAGATGAGAAATGTGTGAGCTCAGTGAACGATGTAGTTCGTTTGAGCAGAAAGTGACTGCCCTTACCTGAAACGAAGTCTTGCTTGTAGGAAGACTCAGAGCCTGGGATTTAACTCCATTTCTGAAGTGAAACACACAGCAGTGTTCTCATCCATTGATGACACTCTGCTTTAGAACAAGAAGCACGCTCTTGCTTTCTAGAATCTCTAAGACAGAAGGACACCTGAGTGTGCTGAGAAGAAAAGAACCTAGTTTCCTACACATCCGGAAAATATCTAGTCCAACTCTACTTCTTAAACTGATACAAAGCACTGGTCCTCTAACATCCAATGCTTGTCTGTTAAGATGAGAAATGTGTGAGCTCAGTGAACGATGTAGTTCGTTTGAGCTGAAAAGTGGCTGCCCTTACCTGAAACGAAGTCTTGCTTGTAGGAAGACCCAGAGATTGGGATTTAACTCCATTTCTGAAGGGAAACACACAGCATAGTTCTCATCCATGGATCACAATCTGCTTTAGAACAAGAAGCACGCTCTTGCTTTCTAGAGTCTCTAACACAGCAGGAAACGTGAGTGTGCTGAGAACAAAAGAACGGTGTTTCCTACAAATACGGACCATATCTAGTCCAACTCAGGTTCTGAAACTCATACAAAGCACTGGTCCTCTAACATCCAATGCTTGTCAGTTAAGATGGGAAACGTGTGAGCTTCATGAATGATGTAGTTCGTTTGAGCAGAAAAGTGACTGCCCTTACCTTAAACGAAGTCTTGCTTGTAGGAAGACTCAGAGCCTGGGATTTAACTCCATTTCTGAATTGAAACACACAGCAGTGTTCTCATCCATTGACCACACTCTGCTTTAGAACGAGAAGCACACTCTTGCTTTCTAGATTCTCTAAGACAGCAGGAAACGTGAGTGTGCTGAGAACAAAAGAACGGTGTTTCCTACACATACGGACCATATCTAGTCCAACTCTGCTTCTGAAACTGATACAAAGCACTGGTCCTCTAACATCCAATGTTTGTCAGTTAAGATGAGAAACGTGTGAGCTTTGTGAATGCTGTAGTTCCTTTGAACTGAAAAGTGACTGCCCTTACCTGAAACGAAGTCTTGCTTGTAGGAAGACACAGAGCCTGGGATTTAACTCCATTTCTGAAGGGAAACACACAGCATAGTATTCATCCATGGATCACACTCTGCTTTAGAGCGAGAAGCACACTCTTGCTTTCTAGATTCTGTAAGACAGCAGGAAATCTGAGTGTGCCCAGAACAAAAGAACGGTGTTTCCTACACATATGGACCATATCTAGTCCAAATCTGCTTCTGAAACTGATACAAAGCACTGACCCTCTAACATCCAATGCTTGTCAGTTAAGATGAGAAATGTGTGAGCTCAGTGAACGATGTAGTTCGTTTGAGCAGAAAGTGACTGCCCTTACCTGAAACGAAGTCTTGCTTGTAGGAAGACTCAGAGCCTGGGATTTAACTCCATTTCTGAAGTGAAACACACAGCAGTGTTCTCATCCATTGATGACACTCTGCTTTAGAACAAGAAGCACGCTCTTGCTTTCTAGAATCTCTAAGACAGAAGGACACCTGAGTGTGCTGAGAAGAAAAGAACCTAGTTTCCTACACATCCGGAAAATATCTAGTCCAACTCTACTTCTTAAACTGATACAAAGCACTGGTCCTCTAACATCCAATGCTTGTCTGTTAAGATGAGAAATGTGTGAGCTCAGTGAACGATGTAGTTCGTTTGAGCTGAAAAGTGGCTGCCCTTACCTGAAACGAAGTCTTGCTTGTAGGAAGACCCAGAGATTGGGATTTAACTCCATTTCTGAAGGGAAACACACAGCATAGTTCTCATCCATGGATCACAATCTGCTTTAGAACAAGAAGCACGCTCTTGCTTTCTAGAGTCTCTAACACAGCAGGAAACGTGAGTGTGCTGAGAACAAAAGAACGGTGTTTCCTACAAATACGGACCATATCTAGTCCAACTCAGGTTCTGAAACTCATACAAAGCACTGGTCCTCTAACATCCAATGCTTGTCAGTTAAGATGGGAAACGTGTGAGCTTCATGAATGATGTAGTTCGTTTGAGCAGAAAAGTGACTGCCCTTACCTTAAACGAAGTCTTGCTTGTAGGAAGACTCAGAGCCTGGGATTTAACTCCATTTCTGAATTGAAACACACAGCAGTGTTCTCATCCATTGACCACACTCTGCTTTAGAACGAGAAGCACGCTCTTGCTTTCTAGATTCTCTAAGACAGCAGGAAACGTGAGTGTGCTGAGAACAAAAGAACGGTGTTTCCTACACATACGGACCATATCTAGTCCAACTCTGCTTCTGAAACTGATACAAAGCACTGGTCCTCTAACATCCAATGTTTGTCAGTTAAGATGAGAAACGTGTGAGCTTTGTGAATGCTGTAGTTCCTTTGAACTGAAAAGTGACTGCCCTTACCTGAAACGAAGTCTTGCTTGTAGGAAGACACAGAGCCTGGGATTTAACTCCATTTCTGAAGGGAAACACACAGCATAGTATTCATCCATGGATCACACTCTGCTTTAGAGCGAGAAGCACACTCTTGCTTTCTAGATTCTCTAAGACAGCAGGAAATCTGAGTGTGCCCAGAACAAAAGAACGGTGTTTCCTACACATATGGACCATATCTAGTCCAAATCTGCTTCTGAAACTGATACAAAGCACTGACCCTCTAACATCCAATGCTTGTCAGTTAAGATGAGAAATGTGTGAGCTCAGTGAACGATGTAGTTCGTTTGAGCAGAAAGGGACTGCCCTTACCTGAAACGAAGTCTTGCTTGTAGGAAGACTCAGAGCCTGGGATTTAACTCCATTTCTGAAGTGAAACACACAGCAGTGTTCTCATCCATTGATCACACTCTGCTTTAGAACAAGAAGCACACTCTTGCTTTCTAGAATCTCTAAGACAGCATGAAACATGAGTGTGCTGAGAACAAAAGAACGGTGTTTCTTACACATACGGACCATATCTAGTCCAACTCTGCTTCTGAAACTGATACAAAGCACTGACCCTCTAACATCCAATGTTTGTCAGTTAAGATGAGAAACGTGTGAGCTTTGTGAATGATGTAGTTCCTTTGAACTGAAAAGTGACTGCCCTTACCTGAAACGAAGTCTTGCTTGTAGGAAGACACAGAGCCTGTGATTTAACTCCATTTCTGAAGGGAAACACACAGCTTAGTTCTCATCCATGGATCACACTCTGCTTTAGAGCGAGAAGCACACTCTTGCTTTCTAGATTCTCTAAGACAGCAGGAAATCTGAGTGTGCCCAGAACAAAAGAATGGTGATTCCTACACATATGGACCCTATCTAGTCCAAATCTGCTTCTGAAACTGATACAAAGCACTTACCCTCTAACATCCAATGCTTGTCAGTTAAGATGAGAAATGTGTGAGCTCAGTGAACGATGTAGTTCGTTTGAGCAGAAAAGTGACTGCCCTTACCTGAAACGAAGTCTTGCTTGTAGGAAGACTCAGAGCCTGGGATTTAACTCCATTTCTGAATTGAAACACACAGCAGTGTTCTCATCCATTGATGACACTCTGCTTTAGAACAAGAAGCACGCTCTTGCTTTCTAGAGTCTCTAAGACAGCAGGAAACGTGAGTGTGCTGAGAACAAAAGAACGGTGTTTCCTACACATACGGACCATATCTAGTCCAACTCTGCTTCTGAAACTGATACCAAGCACTGGTCCTCTAACATCCAATGTTTGTCAGTTAAGATGAGAAACGTGTGAGCTTTGTGAATGATGTAGTTCCTTTGAACTGAAAAGTGACTGCCCTTACCTGAAACGAAGTCTTGCTTGTAGGAAGACACAGAGCCTGTGATTTAACTCCATTTCTGAAGGGAAACACACAGCATAGTTCTCATCCATGGATCACAATCTGGTTTAGAGCGAGAAGCACGCTCTTGCTTTCTAGAGTCTCTAACACAGCAGGAAACCTGAGTGTGCTGAGAACAAATGAACGGTGTTTCCTACACATATGGACCATATCTAGTCCAACTCTGCTTCTGAAACTCATACAAAGCACTGCTCCTCTAACATCCATTGCTTGTCAGTTAAGATGGGAAACGTGTGAGCTTCATGAACGATGTAGTTCGTTTGAGCAGAAAAGTGACTGCCCTTACCTGAAACGAAGTCTTGCTTGTAGGAAGACTCAGAGCCTGGGATTTAACTCCATTTCTGAATTGAAACACACAGCAGTGTTCTCATCCATTGATCACACTCGGCTTTAGAACAAGAAGCACGCTCTTGCTTTCTAGAGTCTCTAAGACAGCAGGAAACGTAAGTGTGCTGAGAACAAAAGAACGGTGTTTCCTACACATACGGACCATATCTAGTCCAACTCTGCTTCTGAAACTGATACAAAGCACTGGTCCTCTAACATCCAATGTTTGTCAGTTAAGATGAGAAACGTGTGAGCTTTGTGAATGATGTAGTTCCTTTGAACTGAAAAGTGACTGCCCTTACCTGAAACAAAGTCTTGCTTGTAGGAAGACACAGAGCCTGTGATTTAACTCCATTTCTGAAGGGAAACACACAGCATAGTTCTCATCCATGGATCACACTCTGCTTTAGATCGAGAAGCACACTCTTGCTTTCTTGATTCTCTAAGACAGCAGGAAATCTGAGTGTGCCCAGAACAAAAGAACGGTGATTCCTACACATATGGACCATATCTAGTCCAAATCTGCTTCTGAAACTGATACAAAGCACTGACCCTCTAACATCCAATGCTTGTCAGTTAAGATGAGAAATGTGTGAGCTCAGTGAACGATGTAGTTCGTTTGAGCAGAAAAGTGACTGCCCTTACCTGAAACGAAGTCTTGCTTGTAGGAAGACTCAGAGCCTGGGATTTAACTCCATTTCTGAAGTGAAACACACAGCAGTGTTCTCATCCATTGATGACACTCTGCTTTAGAACAAGAAGCACGCTCTTGCTTTCTAGAGTCTCTAACACAGCAGGAAACGTGAGTGTGCTGAGAACAAAAGGACCGTGTTTCCTACACATCCAGACCATATCTAGTCCAACTCTACTTCTTAAACTGATACAAAGCACTGGTCCTCTAACATCCAATGATTTCTGTTAAGATGAGAAACGTGTGAGCTCAGTGAACGATGTAGTTCGTTTGTGCTGAAAAGTGACTGCCCTTACCTGAAACGAAGTCTTGCTTGTAGGAAGACACAGAGATTGGGATTTAACTCCGTTTCTGAAGGGAAACACACAGCATAGTTCTCATCCATGGATCACAATCTGCTTTAGAACAAGAAGCACGCTCTTGCTTTCTAGAGTCTCTAACACAGCAGGAAACGTGAGTGTGCTGAGAACAAAAGAACGGTGTTTCCTACAAATACGGACCATATCTAGTCCAACTCAGGTTCTGAAACTCATACAAAGCACTGGTCCTCTAACATCCAATGCTTGTCAGTTAAGATGGGAAACGTGTGAGCTTCATGAATGATGTAGTTCGTTTGAGCAGAAAAGTGACTGCCCTTACCTTAAACGAAGTCTTGCTTGTAGGAAGACTCAGAGCCTGGGATTTAACTCCATTTCTGAATTGAAACACACAGCAGTGTTCTCATCCATTGACCACACTCTGCTTTAGAACGAGAAGCACGCTCTTGCTTTCTAGATTCTCTAAGACAGCAGGAAACGTGAGTGTGCTGAGAACAAAAGAACGGTGTTTCCTACACATACGGACCATATCTAGTCCAACTCTGCTTCTGAAACTGATACAAAGCACTGGTCCTCTAACATCCAATGTTTGTCAGTTAAGATGAGAAACGTGTGAGCTTTGTGAATGCTGTAGTTCCTTTGAACTGAAAAGTGACTGCCCTTACCTGAAACGAAGTCTTGCTTGTAGGAAGACACAGAGCCTGGGATTTAACTCCATTTCTGAAGGGAAACACACAGCATAGTATTCATCCATGGATCACACTCTGCTTTAGAGCGAGAAGCACACTCTTGCTTTCTAGATTCTCTAAGACAGCAGGAAATCTGAGTGTGCCCAGAACAAAAGAACGGTGTTTCCTACACATATGGACCATATCTAGTCCAAATCTGCTTCTGAAACTGATACAAAGCACTGACCCTCTAACATCCAATGCTTGTCAGTTAAGATGAGAAATGTGTGAGCTCAGTGAACGATGTAGTTCGTTTGAGCAGAAAGGGACTGCCCTTACCTGAAACGAAGTCTTGCTTGTAGGAAGACTCAGAGCCTGGGATTTAACTCCATTTCTGAAGTGAAACACACAGCAGTGTTCTCATCCATTGATCACACTCTGCTTTAGAACAAGAAGCACACTCTTGCTTTCTAGAATCTCTAAGACAGCATGAAACATCAGTGTGCTGAGAACAAAAGAACGGTGTTTCTTACACATACGGACCATATCTAGTCCAACTCTGCTTCTGAAACTGATACAAAGCACTGACCCTCTAACATCCAATGTTTGTCAGTTAAGATGAGAAACGTGTGAGCTTTGTGAATGATGTAGTTCCTTTGAACTGAAAAGTGACTGCCCTTACCTGAAACGAAGTCTTGCTTGTAGGAAGACACAGAGCCTGTGATTTAACTCCATTTCTGAAGGGAAACACACAGCTTAGTTCTCATCCATGGATCACACTCTGCTTTAGAGCGAGAAGCACACTCTTGCTTTCTAGATTCTCTAAGACAGCAGGAAATCTGAGTGTGCCCAGAACAAAAGAACGGTGATTCCTACACATATGGACCCTATCTAGTCCAAATCTGCTTCTGAAACTGATACAAAGCACTTACCCTCTAACATCCAATGCTTGTCAGTTAAGATGAGAAATGTGTGAGCTCAGTGAACGATGTAGTTCGTTTGAGCAGAAAAGTGACTGCCCTTACCTGAAACGAAGTCTTGCTTGTAGGAAGACTCAGAGCCTGGGATTTAACTCCATTTCTGAAGTGAAACACACAGCAGTGTTCTCATCCATTGATGACACTCTGCTTTAGAACAAGAAGCACGCTCTTGCTTTCTAGATTCTCTAAGACAGCAGGAAACGTGAGTGTGCTGAGAACAAAAGAACCGTGTTTCCTACACATCCAGACCATATCTAGTCCAACTCTACTTCTTAAACTGATACAAAGCACTGGTCCTCTAACATCCAATGCTTGTCTGTTAAGATGAGAAATGTGTGAGCTCAGTGAACGATGTAGTTCGTTTGTGCTGAAAAGTGACTGCCCTTACCTGAAACGAAGTCTTGCATGTAGGAAGACACAGAGATTGGGATTTAACTCCATTTCTGAAGGGAAACACACAGCATAGTTCTCATCCATGGATCACAATCTGGTTTAGAGCGAGAAGCACGCTCTTGCTTTCTAGAGTCTCTAACACAGCAGGAATCGTGAGTGTGCTGAGAACAAATGAACGGTGTTTCCTACACATATGGACCATAACTAGTCGAACTCTGCTTCTGAAACTCATACAAAGCACTGCTCCTCTAACATCCAATGCTTGTCAGTTAAGACGGGAAACGTGTGAGCTTCATGAACGATGTAGTTCGTTTGAGCAGAAAAGTGACTGCCCTTACCTTAAACGAAGTCTTGCTTGTAGGAAGACTCAGAGCCTGGGATTTAACTCCATTTCTGAATTGAAACACACAGCAGTGTTCTCATCCATTGATCACACTCTGCTTTAGAACAAGAAGCACGCTCTTGCTTTCTAGAGTCTCTAAGAGAGCAGGAAACGTGAGTGTGCTGAGAACAAAAGAACGGTGTTTCCTACACATACGGACCATATCTAGTCCAACTCTGCTTCTGAAACTGATACCAAGCACTGGTCCTCTAACATCCAATGTTTGTCAGTTAAGATGAGAAACGTGTGAGCTTTGTGAATGATGTAGTTCCTTTGAACTGAAAAGTGACTGCCCTTACCTGAAACGAAGTCTTGCTTGTAGGAAGACACAGAGCCTGTGATTTAACTCCATTTCTGAAGGGAAACACACAGCATAGTTCTCATCCATGGATCACAATCTGGTTTAGAGCGAGAAGAACGCTCTTGCTTTCTAGAGTCTCTAACACAGCAGGAAACCTGAGTGTGCTGAGAACAAATGAACGGTGTTTCCTACACATATGGACCATATCTAGTCCAACTCTGCTTCTGAAACTCATACAAAGCACTGCTCCTCTAACATCCATTGCTTGTCAGTTAAGATGGGAAACGTGTGAGCTTCATGAACGATGTAGTTCGTTTGAGCAGAAAAGTGACTGCCCTTACCTGAAACGAAGTCTTGCTTGTAGGAAGACTCAGAGCCTGGGATTTAACTCCATTTCTGAATTGAAACACACAGCAGTGTTCTCATCCATTGATCACACTCGGCTTTAGAACAAGAAGCACGCTCTTGCTTTCTAGAGTCTCTAAGACAGCAGGAAACGTAAGTGTGCTGAGAACAAAAGAACGGTGTTTCCTACACATACGGACCATATCTAGTCCAACTCTGCTTCTGAAACTGATACAAAGCACTGGTCCTCTAACATCCAATGTTTGTCAGTTAAGATGAGAAACGTGTGAGCTTTGTGAATGATGTAGTTCCTTTGAACTGAAAAGTGACTGCCCTTACCTGAAACAAAGTCTTGCTTGTAGGAAGACACAGAGCCTGTGATTTAACTCCATTTCTGAAGGGAAACACACAGCATAGTTCTCATCCATGGATCACACTCTGCTTTAGATCGAGAAGCACACTCTTGCTTTCTAGATTCTCTAAGACAGCAGGAAATCTGAGTGTGCCCAGAACAAAAGAACGGTGATTCCTACACATATGGACCATATCTAGTCCAAATCTGCTTCTGAAACTGATACAAAGCACTGACCCTCTAACATCCAATGCTTGTCAGTTAAGATGAGAAATGTGTGAGCTCAGTGAACGATGTAGTTCGTTTGAGCAGAAAAGTGACTGCCCTTACCTGAAACGAAGTCTTGCTTGTAGGAAGACTCAGAGCCTGGGATTTAACTCCATTTCTGAAGTGAAACACACAGCAGTGTTCTCATCCATTGATGACACTCTGCTTTAGAACAAGAAGCACGCTCTTGCTTTCTAGAGTCTCTAACACAGCAGGAAACGTGAGTGTGATGAGAACAAAAGGACCGTGTTTCCTACACATCCAGACCATATCTAGTCCAACTCTACTTCTTAAACTGATACAAAGCACTGGTCCTCTAACATCCAATGATTTCTGTTAAGATGAGAAACGTGTGAGCTCAGTGAACGATGTAGTTCGTTTGTGCTGAAAAGTGACTGCCCTTACCTGAAACGAAGTCTTGCTTGTAGGAAGACACAGAGATTGGGATTTAACTCCGTTTCTGAAGGGAAACACACAGCATAGTTCTCATCCATGGATCACAATCTGGTTTAGAGCGAGAAGCACGCTCTTGCTTTCTACAGTCTCTAACACAGCAGGAAACGTGAGTGTGCTGAGAACAAATGAACGGTGTTTCCTACACATATGGACCATATCTAGTCCAACTCTGCTTCTGAAACTCATACAAAGCACTGCTCCTCTAACATCCAATGCTTGTCATTTAAGATGGGAAACGTGTGAGCTTCATGAACGATGTAGTTCGTTTGAGCAGAAAAGTGACTGCCCTTACCTTAAACGAAGTCTTGCTTGTAGGAAGACTCAGAGCCTGGGATTTAACTCCATTTCTGAATTGAAACACACAGCAGTGTTTTCATCCATTGATCACACTCTGCTTTAGAACAAGAAGCACGCTCTTGCTTTCTAGAGTCTCTAAGACAGCAGGAAACGTGAGTGTGCTGAGAACAAAAGAACGGTGTTTCCTACACATACGGACCATATCTAGTCCAACTCTGCTTCTGAAACTGATACAAAGCACTGGTCCTCTAACATCCAATGTTTGTCAGTTAAGATGAGAAACGTGTGAGCTTTGTGAATGCTGTAGTTCCTTTGAACTGAAAAGTGACTGCCCTTACCTGAAACGAAGTCTTGCTTGTAGGAAGACACAGAGCCTGGGATTTAACTCCATTTCTGAAGGGAAACACACAGCATAGTATTCATCCATGGATCACACTCTGCTTTAGAGCGAGAAGCACACTCTTGCTTTCTAGATTCTCTAAGACAGCAGGAAATCTGAGTGTGCCCAGAACAAAAGAACGGTGTTTCCTACACATATGGACCATATCTAGTCCAAATCTGCTTCTGAAACTGATCCAAAGCACTGACCCTCTAACATCCAATGCTTGTCAGTTAAGATGAGAAATGTGTGAGCTCAGTGAACGATGTAGTTCGTTTGAGCAGAAAGTGACTGCCCTTACCTGAAACGAAGTCTTGCTTGTAGGAAGACTCAGAGCCTGGGATTTAACTCCATTTCTGAAGTGAAACACACAGCAGTGTTCTCATCCATTGATGACACTCTGCTTTAGAACAAGAAGCACGCTCTTGCTTTCTAGAGTCTCTAAGACAGAAGGAAACCTGAGTGTGCTGAGAAGAAAAGAACCTAGTTTGCTACACATCCGGAAAATATCTAGTCCAACTCTACTTCTTAAACTGATACAAAGCACTGGTCCTCTAACATCCAATGCTTGTCTGTTAAGATGAGAAATGTGTGAGCTCAGTGAACGATGTAGTTCGTTTGAGCTGAAAAGTGGCTGCCCTTACCTGAAACGAAGTCTTGCTTGTAGGAAGACCCAGAGATTGGGATTTAACTCCATTTCTGAAGGGAAACACACAGCATAGTTCTCATCCATGGATCACAATCTGCTTTAGAACAAGAAGCACGCTCTTGCTTTCTAGAGTCTCTAACACAGCAGGAAACGTGAGTGTGCTGAGAACAAAAGAACGGTGTTTCCTACACATACGGACCATATCTAGTCCAACTCAGGTTCTGAAACTCATACAAAGCACTGGTCCTCTAACATCCAATGCTTGTCAGTTAAGATGGAAAACGTGTGAGCTTCATGAATGATGTAGTTCGTTTGAGCAGAAAAGTGACTGTCCTTACCTTAAACGAAGTCTTGCTTGTAGGAAGACTCAGAGCCTGGGATTTAACTCCATTTCTGAATTGAAACACACAGCAGTGTTCTCATCCATTGACCACACTCTGCTTTAGAACGAGAAGCACGCTCTTGCTTTCTAGAGTCTCTAAGACAGCAGGAAACGTGAGTGTGCTGAGAACAAAAGAACGGTGTTTCCTACACATACGGACCATATCTAGTCCAACTCTGCTTCTGAAACTGATACAAAGCACTGGTCCTCTAACATCCAATGTTTGTCAGTTAAGATGAGAAACGTGTGAGCTTTGTGAATGCTGTAGTTCCTTTGAACTGAAAAGTGACTGCCCTTACCTGAAACGAAGTCTTGCTTGTAGGAAGACACAGAGCCTGGGATTTAACTCCATTTCTGAAGGGAAACACACAGCATAGTATTCATCCATGGATCACACTCTGCTTTAGAGCGAGAAGCACACTCTTGCTTTCTAGATTCTCTAAGACAGCAGGAAATCTGAGTGTGCCCAGAACAAAAGAACGGTGTTTCCTACACATATGGACCATATCTAGTCCAAATCTGCTTCTGAAACTGATACAAAGCACTGACCCTCTAACATCCAATGCTTGTCAGTTAAGATGAGAAATGTGTGAGCTCAGTGAACGATGTAGTTCGTTTGAGCAGAAAGGGACTGCCCTTACCTGAAACGAAGTCTTGCTTGTAGGAAGACTCAGAGCCTGGGATTTAACTCCATTTCTGAAGTGAAACACACAGCAGTGTTCTCATCCATTGATGACACTCTGCTTTAGAACAAGAAGCACGCTCTTGCTTTCTAGAATCTCTAAGACAGCAGGAAACGTGAGTGTGCTGAGAAGAAAAGATCCTTGTTTCCTACACATCCGGAAAATATCTAGTCCAACTCTACTTCTTAAACTGATACAAAGCACTGGTCCTCTAACATCCAATGCTTGTCTGTTAAGATGAGAAATGTGTGAGCTCAGTGAACGATGTAGTTCGTTTGAGCTGAAAAGTGGCTGCCCTTACCTGAAACGAAGTCTTGCTTGTAGGTAGACCCAGAGATTGGGATTTAACTCCATTTCTGAAGGGAAACACACAGCATAGTTCTCATCCATGGATCACAATCTGCTTTAGAACAAAAAGCACGATCTTGCTTTCTAGAGTCTCTAACACAGCAGGAAACGTGAGTGTGCTGAGAACAAAAGAAAGGTGTTTCCTACACATACGGACCATATCTAGTCCAACTCAGGTTCTGAAACTCATACAAAGCACTGGTCCTCTAACATCCAATGCTTGTCAGTTAAGATGGGAAACGTGTGAGCTTCATGAATGATGTAGTTCGTTTGAGCAGAAAAGTGACTGCCCTTACCTTAAACGAAGTCTTGCTTGTAGGAAGACACAGAGCCTGGGATTTAACTCCATTTCTGAATTGAGACACACAGCAGTGTTCTCATCCATTGATCACACTCTGCTTTAGAACAAGAAGCACACTCTTGCTTTCTAGAGTCTCTAAGACAGCAGGAAACATGAGTGTGCTGAGAACAAAAGAACGGTGTTGCCTACACATAAGGACCATATCTAGTCCAACTCTGCTTCTGAAACTGATACAAAGCACTGACCCTATAACATCCAATGTTTGTCAGTTAAGATGAGAAACGTGTGAGCTTTGTGAATGATGTAGTTCCTTTGAACTGAAAAGTGACTGCCCTTAGCTGAAACGAAGTCTTGCTTGTAGGAAGACACAGAGCCTGTGATTTAACTCCATTTCTGAAGGGAAACACACAGCATAGTTCTCATCCATGGATCACACTCTGCTTTAGAGCGAGAAGCACACTCTTGCTTTCTAGATTCTCTAAGACAGCAGGAAACCTGAGTGTGCCCAGAACAAAAGAACGGTGATTCCTACACATATGGACCATATCTAGTCCAAATCTGCTTCTGAAACTGATACAAAGCACTGACCCTCTAACATCCAATGCTTGTCAGTTAAGATGAGAAATGTGTGAGCTCAGTGAACGATGTAGTTCGTTTGAGCAGAAAAGTGACTGCCCTTACCTGAAACGAAGTCTTGCTTGTAGGAAGACTCAGAGCCTGGGATTTAACTCCATTTCTGAAGTGAAACACACAGCAGTGTTCTCATCCATTGATGACACTCTGCTTTAGAACAAGAAGCACGCTCTTGCTTTCTAGATTCTCTAAGACAGCAGGAAACGTGAGTGTGCTGAGAACAAAAGAACGGTGTTTCCTACACATACGGACCATATCTAGTCCAACTCTGCTTCTGAAACTGATACAAAGCACTGGTCCTCAAACATCCAATGTTTGTCAGTTAAGATGAGAAAAGTGTGAGCTTTGTGAATGATGTAGTTCCTTTGAACTGAAAAGTGACTGCCCTTACCTGAAACGAAGTCTTGCTTGTAGGAAGACACAGAGCCTGGGATTTAACTCCATTTCTGAAGGGAAACACAAAGCATAGTATTCATCCATGGATCACACTCTCCTTTAGAGCGAGAAGCACACTCTTGTTTCTAGAGTCTCTAAGACAGCAGGAAACATGAGTGTGCTGAGAACAAAAGAACGGTGTTGCCTACACATAAGGACCATATCTAGTCCAACTCTGCTTCTGAAACTGATACAAAGCACTGACCCTCTAACATCCAATGTTTGTCAGTTAAGATGAGAAACGTGTGAGCTTTGTGAATGATGTAGTTCCTTTGAACTGAAAAGTGACTGCCCTTACCTGAAACGAAGTCTTGCTTGTAGGAAGACACAGAGCCTGGGATTTAACTCCATTTCTGAAGGGAAACACACAGCATAGTTCTCATCCATTGATCACACTCTGCTTTAGAACAAGAAGCACACTCTTGCTTTCTAGAGTCTCTAAGACAGCAGGAAACATGAGTGTGCTGAGAACAAAAGAACGGTGTTTCCTACACATACGGACCATATCTAGTCCAACTCTGCTTCTGAAACTGATACAAAGCACTGACCCTCTAACATCCAATGTTTGTCAGTTAAGATGAGAAACGTGTGAGCTTTGTGAATGATGTAGTTCCTTTGAACTGAAAAGTGACTGCCCTTACCTGAAACGAAGTCTTGCTTGTAGGAAGACACAGAGCCTGGGATTTAACTCCATTTCTGAATTGAAACACACAGCAGTGTTCTCATCCATTGATCACACTCTGCTTTAGAACAAGAAGCACACTCTTGCTTTCTAGAGTCTCTAACACAGCAGGAAACGTGAGTGTGCTGAGAACAAAAGGACCGTGTTTCCTACACATCCAGACCATATCTAGTCCAACTCTACTTCTTAAACTGATACAAAGCACTGGTCCTCTAACATCCAATGATTTCTGTTAAGATGAGAAACGTGTGAGCTCAGTGAACGATGTAGTTCGTTTGTGCTGAAAAGTGACTGCCCTTACCTGAAACGAAGTCTTGCTTGTAGGAAGACACAGAGATTGGGATTTAACTCCGTTTCTGAAGGGAAACACACAGCATAGTTCTCATCCATGGATCACAATCTGGTTTAGAGCGAGAAGCACGCTCTTGCTTTCTAGAGTCTCTAACACAGCAGGAAACGTGAGTGTGCTGAGAACAAATGAACGGTGTTTCCTACACATATGGACCATATCTAGTCCAACTCTGCTTCTGAAACTCATACAAAGCACTGCTCCTCTAACATCCAATGCTTGTCATTTAAGATGGGAAACGTGTGAGCTTCATGAACGATGTAGTTCGTTTGAGCAGAAAAGTGACTGCCCTTACCTTAAACGAAGTCTTGCTTGTAGGAAGACTCAGAGCCTGGGATTTAACTCCATTTCTGAATTGAAACACACAGCAGTGTTTTCATCCATTGATCACACTCTGCTTTAGAACAAGAAGCACGCTCTTGCTTTCTAGAGTCTCTAAGACAGCAGGAAACGTGAGTGTGCTGAGAACAAAAGAACGGTGTTTCCTACACATACGGACCATATCTAGTCCAACTCTGCTTCTGAAACTGATACAAAGCACTGGTCCTCTAACATCCAATGTTTGTCAGTTAAGATGAGAAACGTGTGAGCTTTGTGAATGCTGTAGTTCCTTTGAACTGAAAAGTGACTGCCCTTACCTGAAACGAAGTCTTGCTTGTAGGAAGACACAGAGCCTGGGATTTAACTCCATTTCTGAAGGGAAACACACAGCATAGTATTCATCCATGGATCACACTCTGCTTTAGAGCGAGAAGCACACTCTTGCTTTCTAGATTCTCTAAGACAGCAGGAAATCTGAGTGTGCCCAGAACAAAAGAACGGTGTTTCCTACACATATGGACCATATCTAGTCCAAATCTGCTTCTGAAACTGATCCAAAGCACTGACCCTCTAACATCCAATGCTTGTCAGTTAAGATGAGAAATGTGTGAGCTCAGTGAACGATGTAGTTCGTTTGAGCAGAAAGTGACTGCCCTTACCTGAAACGAAGTCTTGCTTGTAGGAAGACTCAGAGCCTGGGATTTAACTCCATTTCTGAAGTGAAACACACAGCAGTGTTCTCATCCATTGATGACACTCTGCTTTAGAACAAGAAGCACGCTCTTGCTTTCTAGAGTCTCTAAGACAGAAGGAAACCTGAGTGTGCTGAGAAGAAAAGAACCTAGTTTGCTACACATCCGGAAAATATCTAGTCCAACTCTACTTCTTAAACTGATACAAAGCACTGGTCCTCTAACATCCAATGCTTGTCTGTTAAGATGAGAAATGTGTGAGCTCAGTGAACGATGTAGTTCGTTTGAGCTGAAAAGTGGCTGCCCTTACCTGAAACGAAGTCTTGCTTGTAGGAAGACCCAGAGATTGGGATTTAACTCCATTTCTGAAGGGAAACACACAGCATAGTTCTCATCCATGGATCACAATCTGCTTTAGAACAAGAAGCACGCTCTTGCTTTCTAGAGTCTCTAACACAGCAGGAAACGTGAGTGTGCTGAGAACAAAAGAACGGTGTTTCCTACACATACGGACCATATCTAGTCCAACTCAGGTTCTGAAACTCATACAAAGCACTGGTCCTCTAACATCCAATGCTTGTCAGTTAAGATGGAAAACGTGTGAGCTTCATGAATGATGTAGTTCGTTTGAGCAGAAAAGTGACTGTCCTTACCTTAAACGAAGTCTTGCTTGTAGGAAGACTCAGAGCCTGGGATTTAACTCCATTTCTGAATTGAAACACACAGCAGTGTTCTCATCCATTGACCACACTCTGCTTTAGAACGAGAAGCACGCTCTTGCTTTCTAGAGTCTCTAAGACAGCAGGAAACGTGAGTGTGCTGAGAACAAAAGAACGGTGTTTCCTACACATACGGACCATATCTAGTCCAACTCTGCTTCTGAAACTGATACAAAGCACTGGTCCTCTAACATCCAATGTTTGTCAGTTAAGATGAGAAACGTGTGAGCTTTGTGAATGCTGTAGTTCCTTTGAACTGAAAAGTGACTGCCCTTACCTGAAACGAAGTCTTGCTTGTAGGAAGACACAGAGCCTGGGATTTAACTCCATTTCTGAAGGGAAACACACAGCATAGTATTCATCCATGGATCACACTCTGCTTTAGAGCGAGAAGCACACTCTTGCTTTCTAGATTCTCTAAGACAGCAGGAAATCTGAGTGTGCCCAGAACAAAAGAACGGTGTTTCCTACACATATGGACCATATCTAGTCCAAATCTGCTTCTGAAACTGATACAAAGCACTGACCCTCTAACATCCAATGCTTGTCAGTTAAGATGAGAAATGTGTGAGCTCAGTGAACGATGTAGTTCGTTTGAGCAGAAAGGGACTGCCCTTACCTGAAACGAAGTCTTGCTTGTAGGAAGACTCAGAGCCTGGGATTTAACTCCATTTCTGAAGTGAAACACACAGCAGTGTTCTCATCCATTGATGACACTCTGCTTTAGAACAAGAAGCACGCTCTTGCTTTCTAGAATCTCTAAGACAGCAGGAAACGTGAGTGTGCTGAGAAGAAAAGATCCTTGTTTCCTACACATCCGGAAAATATCTAGTCCAACTCTACCTCTTAAACTGATACAAAGCACTGGTCCTCTAACATCCAATGCTTGTCTGTTAAGATGAGAAATGTGTGAGCTCAGTGAACGATGTAGTTCGTTTGAGCTGAAAAGTGGCTGCCCTTACCTGAAACGAAGTCTTGCTTGTAGGAAGACCCAGAGATTGGGATTTAACTCCATTTCTGAAGGGAAACACACAGCATAGTTCTCATCCATGGATCACAATCTGCTTTAGAACAAGAAGCACGATCTTGCTTTCTAGAGTCTCTAACACAGCAGGAAACGTGAGTGTGCTGAGAACAAAAGAAAGGTGTTTCCTACACATACGGACCATATCTAGTCCAACTCAGGTTCTGAAACTCATACAAAGCACTGGTCCTCTAACATCCAATGCTTGTCAGTTAAGATGGGAAACGTGTGAGCTTCATGAATGATGTAGTTCGTTTGAGCAGAAAAGTGACTGCCCTTACCTTAAACGAAGTCTTGCTTGTAGGAAGACACAGAGCCTGGGATTTAACTCCATTTCTGAATTGAGACACACAGCAGTGTTCTCATCCATTGATCACACTCTGCTTTAGAACAAGAAGCACACTCTTGCTTTCTAGAGTCTCTAAGACAGCAGGAAACATGAGTGTGCTGAGAACAAAAGAACGGTGTTGCCTACACATAAGGACCATATCTAGTCCAACTCTGCTTCTGAAACTGATACAAAGCACTGACCCTATAACATCCAATGTTTGTCAGTTAAGATGAGAAACGTGTGAGCTTTGTGAATGATGTAGTTCCTTTGAACTGAAAAGTGACTGCCCTTAGCTGAAACGAAGTCTTGCTTGTAGGAAGACACAGAGCCTGTGATTTAACTCCATTTCTGAAGGGAAACACACAGCATAGTTCTCATCCATGGATCACACTCTGCTTTAGAGCGAGAAGCACACTCTTGCTTTCTAGATTCTCTAAGACAGCAGGAAACCTGAGTGTGCCCAGAACAAAAGAACGGTGATTCCTACACATATGGACCATATCTAGTCCAAATCTGCTTCTGAAACTGATACAAAGCACTGACCCTCTAACATCCAATGCTTGTCAGTTAAGATGAGAAATGTGTGAGCTCAGTGAACGATGTAGTTCGTTTGAGCAGAAAAGTGACTGCCCTTACCTGAAACGAAGTCTTGCTTGTAGGAAGACTCAGAGCCTGGGATTTAACTCCATTTCTGAAGTGAAACACACAGCAGTGTTCTCATCCATTGATGACACTCTGCTTTAGAACAAGAAGCACGCTCTTGCTTTCTAGATTCTCTAAGACAGCAGGAAACGTGAGTGTGCTGAGAACAAAAGAACGGTGTTTCCTACACATACGGACCATATCTAGTCCAACTCTGCTTCTGAAACTGATACAAAGCACTGGTCCTCAAACATCCAATGTTTGTCAGTTAAGATGAGAAAAGTGTGAGCTTTGTGAATGATGTAGTTCCTTTGAACTGAAAAGTGACTGCCCTTACCTGAAACGAAGTCTTGCTTGTAGGAAGACACAGAGCCTGGGATTTAACTCCATTTCTGAAGGGAAACACAAAGCATAGTATTCATCCATGGATCACACTCTCCTTTAGAGCGAGAAGCACACTCTTGTTTCTAGAGTCTCTAAGACAGCAGGAAACATGAGTGTGCTGAGAACAAAAGAACGGTGTTGCCTACACATAAGGACCATATCTAGTCCAACTCTGCTTCTGAAACTGATACAAAGCACTGACCCTCTAACATCCAATGTTTGTCAGTTAAGATGAGAAACGTGTGAGCTTTGTGAATGATGTACTTCCTTTGAACTGAAAAGTGACTGCCCTTACCTGAAACGAAGTCTTGCTTGTAGGAAGACACAGAGCCTGGGATTTAACTCCATTTCTGAAGGGAAACACACAGCATAGTTCTCATCCATTGATCACACTCTGCTTTAGAACAAGAAGCACACTCTTGCTTTCTAGAGTCTCTAAGACAGCAGGAAACATGAGTGTGCTGAGAACAAAAGAACGGTGTTTCCTACACATACGGACCATATCTAGTCCAACTCTGCTTCTGAAACTGATACAAAGCACTGACCCTCTAACATCCAATGTTTGTCAGTTAAGATGAGAAACGTGTGAGCTTTGTGAATGATGTAGTTCCTTTGAACTGAAAAGTGACTGCCCTTACCTGAAACGAAGTCTTGCTTGTAGGAAGACACAGAGCCTGGGATTTAACTCCATTTCTGAATTGAAACACACAGCAGTGTTCTCATCCATTGATCACACTCTGCTTTAGAACAAGAAGCACTCTTGCTTTCTAGAGTCTCTAAGACAGCAGGAAACATGAGTGTGCTGAGAACAAAAGAACGGTGTTTCCTACATATACAGACCATATCTAGTCCAACTCTGCTTCTGAAACTGATACAAAGCACTGACCCTCTAACATCCAATGCTTGTCAGTTAAGATGGGAAACGTGTGAGCTTCATGAATGATGTAGTTCGTTTGAGCAGAAAAGTGACTGCCCTTACCTTAAACGAAGTCTTGCTTGTAGGAAGACACAGAGCCTGGGATTTAACTCCATTTCTGAATTGAAACACACAGCAGTGTTCTCATCCATTGATCACACTCTGCTTTAGAACAAGAAGCACACTCTTGTTTCTAGAGTCTCTAAGACAGCAGGAAACATGAGTGTGCTGAGAACAAAAGAACGGTGTTGCCTACACATAAGGACCATATCTAGTCCAACTCTGCTTCTGAAACTGATACAAAGCACTGACCCTCTAACATCCAATGTTTGTCAGTTAAGATGAGAAACGTGTGAGCTTTGTGAATGATGTAGTTCCTTTGAACTGAAAAGTGACTGCCCTTACCTGAAACGAAGTCTTGCTTGTAGGAAGACACAGAGCCTGTGATTTAACTCCATTTCTGAAGGGAAACACACAGCATAGTTCTCATCCATGGATCACACTCTGCTTTAGAGCGAGAAGCACACTCTTGCTTTCTAGATTCTCTAAGACAGCAGGAAATCTGAGTGTGCCCAGAACAAAAGAACGGTGATTCCTACACATATGGACCATATCTAGTCCAAATCTGCTTCTGAAACTGATACAAAGCACTGACCCTCTAACATCCAATGCTTGTCAGTTAAGATGAGAAATGTGTGAGCTCAGTGAACGATGTAGTTCGTTTGAGCAGAAAGTGACTGCCCTTACCTGAAACGAAGTCTTGCTTGTAGGAAGACTCAGAGCCTGGGATTTAACTCCATTTCTGAAGTGAAACACACAGCAGTGTTCTCATCCATTGATGACACTCTGCTTTAGAACAAGAAGCACGCTCTTGCTTTCTAGAGTCTCTAACACAGCAGGAAACGTGAGTGTGCTGAGAACAAAAGAACGGTGTTTCCTACACATACGGACCATATCTAGTCCAACTCAGGTTCTGAAACTCATACAAAGCACTGGTCCTCTAACATCCAATGCTTGTCAGTTAAGATGGGAAACGTGTGAGCTTCATGAATGATGTAGTTCGTTTGAGCAGAAAAGTGACTGCCCTTACCTTAAACGAAGTCTTGCTTGTAGGAAGACTCAGAGCCTGGGATTTAACTCCATTTCTGAATTGAAACACACAGCAGTGTTCTCATCCATTGACCACACTCTGCTTTAGAACGAGAAGCACGCTCTTGCTTTCTATATTCTCTACGACAGCAGGAAACATGAGTGTGCTGCGAACAAAAGAACCGTGTTTCCTACACATCCGGATCATATCTAGTCCAACTCTGCTTCTGAAACTGATACAAAGCACTGGTCCTCTAACATCCAATGCTTGTCTGTTAAGATGAGAAATGTGTGAGCTCAGTGAACGATGTAGTTCGTTTGAGCTGAAAAGTGACTGCCCTTACCTGAAACGAAGTCTTGCTCGTAGGAAGACTCAGATCCTGGGATTTAACTCCATTTCTGAAGTGAAACACACAGCAGTGTTCTCATCCATTGATGACACTCTGCTTTAGAACAAGAAGCACGCTCTTGCTTTCTAGATTCTCTAAGACAGCAGGAAACGTGAGTGTGCTGAGAACAAAAGAACGGTGTTTCCTACACATACGGACCATATCTAGTCCAACTCTGCTTCTGAAACTGATACAAAGCACTGGTCCTCAAACATCCAATGTTTGTCAGTTAAGATGAGAAAAGTGTGAGCTTTGTGAATGATGTAGTTCCTTTGAACTTTAAAGTGACTGCCCTTACCTGAAACGAAGTCTTGCTTGTAGGAAGACACAGACCCTGGGATTTAACTCCATTTCTGAAGGGAAACACAAAGCATAGTATTCATCCATGGATCACACTCTCCTTTAGAGCGAGAAGCACACTCTTGTTTCTAGAGTCTCTAAGACAGCAGGAAACATGAGTGTGCTGAGAACAAAAGAACGGTGTTGCCTACACATAAGGACCATATCTAGTCCAACTCTGCTTCTGAAACTGATACAAAGCACTGACCCTCTAACATCCAATGTATGTCAGTTAAGATGAGAAACGTGTGAGCTTTGTGAATGATGTAGTTCCTTTGAACTGAAAAGTGACTGCCCTTACCTGAAACGAAGTCTTGCTTGTAGGAAGACACAGAGCCTGGGATTTAACTCCATTTCTGAAGGGAAACACACAGCATAGTTCTCATCCATTGATCACACTCTGCTTTAGAACAAGAAGCACACTCTTGCTTTCTAGAGTCTCTAAGACAGCAGGAAACATGAGTGTGCTGAGAACAAAAGAACGGTGTTTCCTACACATACGGACCATATCTAGTCCAACTCTGCTTCTGAAACTGATACAAAGCACTGACCCTCTAACATCCAATGTTTGTCAGTTAAGATGAGAAACGTGTGAGCTTTGTGAATGATGTAGTTCCTTTGAACTGAAAAGTGACTGCCCTTACCTGAAACGAAGTCTTGCTTGTAGGAAGACACAGAGCCTGGGATTTAACTCCATTTCTGAATTGAAACACACAGCAGTGTTCTCATCCATTGATCACACTCTGCTTTAGAACAAGAAGCACTCTTGCTTTCTAGAGTCTCTAAGACAGCAGGAAACATGAGTGTGCTGAGAACAAAAGAACGGTGTTTCCTACACATACAGACCATATCTAGTCCAACTCTGCTTCTGAAACTGATACAAAGCACTGACCCTCTAACATCCAATGCTTGTCAGTTAAGATGGGAAACGTGTGAGCTTCATGAATGATGTAGTTCGTTTGAACTGAAAAGTGACTGCCCTTACCTTAAACGAAGTCTTGCTTGTAGGAAGACACAGAGCCTGGGATTTAACTCCATTTCTGAATTGAAACACACAGCAGTGTTCTCATCCATTGATCACACTCTGCTTTAGAACAAGAAGCACACTCTTGTTTCTAGAGTCTCTAAGACAGCAGGAAACATGAGTGTGCTGAGAACAAAAGAACGGTGTTGCCTACACATAAGGACCATATCTAGTCCAACTCTGCTTCTGAAACTGATACAAAGCACTGACCCTCTAACATCCAATGTTTGTCAGTTAAGATGAGAAACGTGTGAGCTTTGTGAATGATGTAGTTCCTTTGAACTGAAAAGTGACTGCCCTTACCTGAAACGAAGTCTTGCTTGTAGGAAGACACAGAGCCTGTGATTTAACTCCAGTTCTGAAGGGAAACACACAGCATAGTTCTCATCCATGGATCACACTCTGCTTTAGAGCGAGAAGCACACTCTTGCTTTCTAGATTCTCTAAGACAGCAGGAAATCTGAGTGTGCCCAGAACAAAAGAACGGTGATTCCTACACATATGGACCATATCTAGTCCAAATCTGCTTCTGAAACTGATACAAAGCACTGACCCTCTAACATCCAATGCTTGTCAGTTAAGATGAGAAATGTGTGAGCTCAGTGAACGATGTAGTTCGTTTGAGCAGAAAGGGACTGCCCTTACCTGAAACGAAGTCTTGCTTGTAGGAAGACTCAGAGCCTGGGATTTAACTCCATTTCTGAAGTGAAACACACAGCAGTGTTCTCATCCATTGATGACACTCTGCTTTAGAACAAGAAGCACGCTCTTGCTTTCTAGAGTCTCTAAGACAGCAGGAAACGTGAGTGTGCTGAGAACAAAAGAACGGTGTTTCCTACACATACGGACCATATCTAGTCCAACTCAGGTTCTGAAACTCATACAAAGCACTGGTCCTCTAACATCCAATGCTTGTCAGTTAAGATGGGAAACGTGTGAGCTTCATGAATGATGCAGTTCGTTTGAGCAGAAAAGTGACTGCCCTTACCTTAAACGAAGTCTTGCTTGTAGGAAGACTCAGAGCCTGGGATTTAACTCCATTTCTGAAGTGAAACACACAGCAGTGTTCTCATCCATTGACCACACTCTGCTTTAGAACGAGAAGCACGCTCTTGCTTTCTATATTCTCTACGACAGCAGGAAACATGAGTGTGCTGCGAACAAAAGAACCGTGTTTCCTACACATCCGGACCATATCTAGTCCAACTCTGCTTCTGAAACTGATACAAAGCACTGGTCCTCTAACATCCAATGCTTCTCTGTTAAGATGAGAAATGTGTGAGCTCAGTGAACGATGTAGTTCGTTTGAGCTGAAAAGTGACTGCCCTTACCTGAAACGAAGTCTTGCTTGTAGGAAGACCCAGAGATGGGGATTTAACTCCATTTCTGAAGGGAAACACACAGCATCGTTCTCATCCATGGATCACAATCTGCTTTAGAGCGAGAAGCACGCTCTTGCTTTCTAGAGTCTCTAACACAGCAGGAAACGTGAGTGTGCTGAGAACAAAAGAACGGTGTTTCCTACACATACGGACCATATCTAGTCCAACTCTGCTTCTGAAACTCATACAAAGCACTGCTCCTCTAACATCGAATGCTTGTCAGTTAAGATGGAAAACGTGTGAGCTTCATGAACGATGTAGTTCGTTTTAGCAGAAAAGTGACTGCCCTTACCTTAAACGAAGTCTTGCTTGTAGGAAGACTCAGAGCCTGGGATTTAACTCCATTTCTGAATTGAAACACACAGCAGTGTTCTCATCCATTGATCACACTCTGCTTTAGAACAAGAAGCACACTCTTGCTTTCTAGAGTCTCTAAGACAGCAGGAAACATGAGTGTGCTGAGAACAAAAGAACGGTGTTTCCTACACATACGGACCATATCTAGTCCAACTCTGCTTCTGAAACTGATACAAAGCACTGGTCCTCTAACATCCAATGCTTCTCTGTTAAGATGAGAAATGTGTGAGCTCAGTGAACGATGTAGTTCGTTTGAGCTGAAAAGTGACTGCCCTTACCTGAAACGAAGTCTTGCTTGTAGGAAGACCCAGAGATGGGGATTTAACTCCATTTCTGAAGGGAAACACACAGCATCGTTCTCATCCATGGATCACAATCTGCTTTAGAGCGAGAAGCACGCTCTTGCTTTCTAGAGTCTCTAACACAGCAGGAAACGTGAGTGTGCTGAGAACAAAAGAACGTTGTTTCCTACACATACGGACCATATCTAGTCCAACTCTGCTTCTGAAACTCATACAAAGCACTGCTCCTCTAACATCGAATGCTTGTCAGTTAAGTAGGAAAACGTGTGAGCTTCATGAACGATGTAGTTCGTTTTAGCAGAAAAGTGACTGCCCTTACCTTAAACGAAGTCTTGCTTGTAGGAAGACTCAGAGCCTGGGATTTAACTCCATTTCTGAATTGAAACACACAGCAGTGTTCTCATCCATTGATCACACTCTGCTTTAGAACAAGAAGCACACTCTTGCTTTCTAGAGTCTCTAAGACAGCAGGAAACATGAGTGTGCTGAGAACAAAAGAACGGTGTTTCCTACACATACGGACCATATCTAGTCCAACTCTGCTTCTGAAACTGATACAAAGCACTGACCCTCTAACATCCAATGTTTGTCGGTTAAGATGAGAAACGTGTGAGCTTTGTGAATGATGTAGTTCCTTTGAACTGAAAAGTGACTGCCCTTACCTGAAACGAAGTCTTTCTTGTAGGAAGACACAGAGCCTGGGATTTAACTCCATTTCTGAAGGGAAACAAACAGCATAGTATTCATTCATGGATCACACTCTGCTTTAGAGCGAGAAGCACACTCTTGCTTTCTAGATTCTCTAAGACAGCAGGAAATCTGAGTGTGCCCAGAACAAAAGAACGGTGTTTCCTACACATATGGACCATATCTAGTCCAAGTCTGCTTCTGAAACTGATACAAAGCACTGACCCTCTAACATCCAATGCTTGTCAGTTAAGATGAGAAATGTGTGAGCTCAGTGAACGATGTAGTTCGTTTGAGCAGAAAGTGACTGCCCTTACCTGAAACGAAGTCTTGCTTGTACGAAGACTCAGAGCCTGGGATTTAACTCCATTTCTGAAGTGAAACACACAGCAGTGTTCTCATCCATTGATGACACTCTGCTTTAGAACAAGAAGCACGCTCTTGCTTTCTAGAGTCTCTAAGACAGCAGGAAACGTGAGTGTGCTGAGAAGAAAAGAACCTTGTTTCCTACACATCCGGAAAATATCTAGTCCAAATCTACTTCTTAAACTGATACAAAGCACTGGTCCTCTAACATCCAATGCTTGTCTGTTAAGATGAGAAATGTGTGAGCTCAGTGAACGATGTAGTTTGTTTGAGCTGAAAAGTGACTGCCCTTACCTGAAACGAAGTCTTGCTTGTAGGAAGACCCAGAGATTGGGATTTAACTCCATTTCTGAAGGGAAACACACAGCAGTGTTCTCATCCATTGATCACACTCTGCTTTAGAACAAGAAGCACACTCTTGCTTTCTAGAGTCTCTAAGACAGCAGGAAACATGAGTGTGCTGAGAACAAAAGAACGGTGTTTCCTACACATACGGACCATATCTAGTCCAACTCTGCTTCTGAAACTGATACAAAGCACTGACCCTCTAACATCCAATGTTTGTCAGTTGAGATGAGAAACGTGTGAGCTTTGTGAATGATGTAGTTCCTTTGAACTGAAAAGTGACTGCCCTTACCTGAAATGAAGTCTTGCTTGTAGGAAGACACAGAGCCTGGGATTTAACTCCATTTCTGAATTGAAACACACAGCAGTGTTCTCATCCATTGATCACACTCTGCTTTAGAACAAGAAGCACACTCTTGCTTTCTAGAGTCTCTAAGACAGCAGGAAACATGAGTGTGCTGAGAACAAAAGAACGGTGTTTCCTACACATACGGACCATATCTAGTCCAACTCTTCTTCTGAAACTGATACAAAGCACTGACCCTCTAACATCCAATGTTTGTCAGTTAAGATGAAAAACGTGTGAGCTTTGTGAATGATGTAGTTCCTTTGAACTGAAAAGTGACTGCCCTTACCTGAAACGAAGTCTTGCTTGTAGGAAGACACAGAGCCTGTGATTTAACTCCATTTCTGAAGGGAAACACACAGCATAGTTCTCATCTATGGATCACACTCTGCTTTAGAGCGAGAAGCACACTCTTGCTTTCTAGATTCTCTAAGACAGCAGGAAATCTGAGTGTGCCCAGAACAAAAGAACGGTGATTCCTACACATATGGACCATATCTAGTCCAAATCTGCTTCTGAAACTGATACAAAGCACTGACCCTCTAACATCCAATGCTTGTCAGTTAAGATGAGAAATGTGTGAGCTCAGTGAATGATGTAGTTCGTTTGAGCAGAAAAGTGACTGCCCTTACCTGAAACGAAGTCTTGCTTGTAGGAAGACTCAGAGCCTGGGATTTAACTCCATTTCTGAAGTGAAACACACAGCAGTGTTCTCATCCATTGATGACACTCTGCTTTAGAACAAGAAGCACGCTCTTGCTTTCTAGAGTCTCTAAGACAGCAGGAAACGTGAGTGTGCTGAGAACAAAAGAACGGTGTTTCCTACACATACGGACCATATCTAGTCCAACTCTGCTTCTGAAACTGATACAAAGCATTGGTCCTCTATCTTCCAATGTTTGTCAGTTAAGATGAGAATAGTGTGAGCTTTGTGAATGATGTAGTTCCTTTGAACTGAAAAGTGACTGCCCTTACCTGAAACGAAGTCTTGCTTGTAGGAAGACACAGAGCCTGGGATTTAACTCCATTTCTGAAGGGAAACACACAGCATAGTATTCATCCATGGATCACACTCTGCTTTAGAGTGAGAAGCACTCTCTTGCTTTCTAGATTCTCTAAGACAGCAGGAAATCTGAGTGTGCCCAGAACAAAAGAACGGTGTTTCCTACACATATGGACCATATCTAGTCCAAATCTGCTTCTGAAACTGATACAAAGCACTGGTCCTCTAACATCCAATGCTTCTCTGTTAAGATGAGAAATGTGTGAGCTCAGTGAACGATGTAGTTCGTTTGAGCTGAAAAGTGACTGCCCTTACCTGAAACGAAGTCTTGCTTGTAGGAAGACCCAGAGATGGGGATTTAACTCCATTTCTGAAGGGAAACACACAGCATCGTTCTCATCCATGGATCACAATCTGCTTTAGAGCGAGAAGCACGCTCTTGCTTTCTAGAGTCTCTAACACAGCAGGAAACGTGAGTGTGCTGAGAACAAAAGAACGTTGTTTCCTACACATACGGACCATATCTAGTCCAACTCTGCTTCTGAAACTCATACAAAGCACTGCTCCTCTAACATCGAATGCTTGTCAGTTAAGATGGAAAACGTGTGAGCTTCATGAACGATGTAGTTCGTTTTAGCAGAAAAGTGACTGCCCTTACCTTAAACGAAGTCTTGCTTGTAGGAAGACTCAGAGCCTGGGATTTAACTCCATTTCTGAATTGAAACACACAGCAGTGTTCTCATCCATTGATCACACTCTGCTTTAGAACAAGAAGCACACTCTTGCTTTCTAGAGTCTCTAAGACAGCAGGAAACATGAGTGTGCTGAGAACAAAAGAACGGTGTTTCCTACACATACGGACCATATCTAGTCCAACTCTGCTTCTGAAACTGATACAAAGCACTGACCCTCTAACATCCAATGTTTGTCGGTTAAGATGAGAAACGTGTGAGCTTTGTGAATGATGTAGTTCCTTTGAACTGAAAAGTGACTGCCCTTACCTGAAACGAAGTCTTTCTTGTAGGAAGACACAGAGCCTGGGATTTAACTCCATTTCTGAAGGGAAACAAACAGCATAGTATTCATTCATGGATCACACTCTGCTTTAGAGCGAGAAGCACACTCTTGCTTTCTAGATTCTCTAAGACAGCAGGAAATCTGAGTGTGCCCAGAACAAAAGAACGGTGTTTCCTACACATATGGACCATATCTAGTCCAAATCTGCTTCTGAAACTGATACAAAGCACTGACCCTCTAACATCCAATGCTTGTCAGTTAAGATGAGAAATGTGTGAGCTCAGTGAACGATGTAGTTCGTTTGAGCAGAAAGTGACTGCCCTTACCTGAAACGAAGTCTTGCTTGTACGAAGACTCAGAGCCTGGGATTTAACTCCATTTCTGAAGTGAAACACACAGCAGTGTTCTCATCCATTGATGACACTCTGCTTTAGAACAAGAAGCACGCTCTTGCTTTCTAGAGTCTCTAAGACAGCAGGAAACGTGAGTGTGCTGAGAAGAAAAGAACCTTGTTTCCTACACATCCGGAAAATATCTAGTCCAAATCTACTTCTTAAACTGATACAAAGCACTGGTCCTCTAACATCCAATGCTTGTCTGTTAAGATGAGAAATGTGTGAGCTCAGTGAACGATGTAGTTTGTTTGAGCTGAAAAGTGACTGCCCTTACCTGAAACGAAGTCTTGCTTGTAGGAAGACCCAGAGATTGGGATTTAACTCCATTTCTGAAGGGAAACACACAGCAGTGTTCTCATCCATTGATCACACTCTGCTTTAGAACAAGAAGCACACTCTTGCTTTCTAGAGTCTCTAAGACAGCAGGAAACATGAGTGTGCTGAGAACAAAAGAACGGTGTTTCCTACACATACGGACCATATCTAGTCCAACTCTGCTTCTGAAACTGATACAAAGCACTGACCCTCTAACATCCAATGTTTGTCAGTTGAGATGAGAAACGTGTGAGCTTTGTGAATGATGTAGTTCCTTTGAACTGAAAAGTGACTGCCCTTACCTGAAATGAAGTCTTGCTTGTAGGAAGACACAGAGCCTGGGATTTAACTCCATTTCTGAATTGAAACACACAGCAGTGTTCTCATCCATTGATCACACTCTGCTTTAGAACAAGAAGCACACTCTTGCTTTCTAGAGTCTCTAAGACAGCAGGAAACATGAGTGTGCTGAGAACAAAAGAACGGTGTTTCCTACACATACGGACCATATCTAGTCCAACTCTTCTTCTGAAACTGATACAAAGCACTGACCCTCTAACATCCAATGTTTGTCAGTTAAGATGAAAAACGTGTGAGCTTTGTGAATGATGTAGTTCCTTTGAACTGAAAAGTGACTGCCCTTACCTGAAACGAAGTCTTGCTTGTAGGAAGACACAGAGCCTGTGATTTAACTCCATTTCTGAAGGGAAACACACAGCATAGTTCTCATCCATGGATCACACTCTGCTTTAGAGCGAGAAGCACACTCTTGCTTTCTAGATTCTCTAAGACAGCAGGAAATCTGAGTGTGCCCAGAACAAAAGAACGGTGATTCCTACACATATGGACCATATCTAGTCCAAATCTGCTTCTGAAACTGATACAAAGCACTGACCCTCTAACATCCAATGCTTGTCAGTTAAGATGAGAAATGTGTGAGCTCAGTGAACGATGTAGTTCGTTTGAGCAGAAAAGTGACTGCCCTTACCTGAAACGAAGTCTTGCTTGTAGGAAGACTCAGAGCCTGGGATTTAACTCCATTTCTGAAGTGAAACACACAGCAGTGTTCTCATCCATTGATGACACTCTGCTTTAGAACAAGAAGCACGCTCTTGCTTTCTAGAGTCTCTAAGACAGCAGGAAACGTGAGTGTGCTGAGAACAAAAGAACGGTGTTTCCTACACATACGGACCATATCTAGTCCAACTCTGCTTCTGAAACTGATACAAAGCATTGGTCCTCTAACATCCAATGTTTGTCAGTTAAGATGAGAATAGTGTGAGCTTTGTGAATGATGTAGTTCCTTTGAACTGAAAAGTGACTGCCCTTACCTGAAACGAAGTCTTGCTTGTAGGAAGACACAGAGCCTGGGATTTAACTCCATTTCTGAAGGGAAACACACAGCATAGTATTCATCCATGGATCACACTCTGCTTTAGAGTGAGAAGCACTCTCTTGCTTTCTAGATTCTCTAAGACAGCAGGAAATCTGAGTGTGCCCAGAACAAAAGAACGGTGTTTCCTACACATATGGACCATATCTAGTCCAAATCTGCTTCTGAAACTGATACAAAGCACTGACCCTCTAACATCCAATGCTTGTCAGTTAAGATGAGAAATGTGTGAGCTCAGTGAACGATGTAGATCGTTTGAGCAGAAAGTGATTGCCCTTACCTGAAACGAAGTCTTGATTGTAGGAAGACTCAGAGCCTGGGATTTAACTCCATTTCTGAAGTGAAACACACAGCAGTGTTCTCATCCATTGATGACACTCTGCTTTAGAACAAGAAGCACGCTCTTGCTTTCTAGAGTCTCTAAGACAGCAGGAAACGTGAGTGTGCTGAGAAGAAAAGAACCTTGTTTCCTACACATCCGGAAAATATCTAGTCCAACTCTACTTCTTAAACAGATACAAAGCACTGGTCCTCTAACATCCAATGCTTGTCTGTTAAGATGAGAAATGTGTGAGCTCAGTGAACGATGTAGTTCCTTTGAGCTGAAAAGTGACTGCCCTTACCTGAAACGAAGTCTTGCTTGTAGGAAGACTCAGAGCCTGGGATTTAACTCCATTTCTGAATTGAAACACACAGCAGTGTTCTCATCCATTGACCACACTCTGCTTTAGAACGAGAAGCACGCTCTTGCTTTCTATATTCTCTACGACAGCAGGAAACATGAGTGTGCTGAAAAGAAAAGAACCGTGTTTCCTACACATACAGACCATATCTAGTCCAACTCTGCTTCTGAAACTCATACAAAGCACTGCTCCTCTAACATCCAATGCTTGTCAGTTAAGATGGAAAACGTGTGAGCTTCATGAACGATGTAGTTCGTTTGAGCAGAGAAGTGACTGCCCTTACCTTAAACGTAGTCTTGCTTGTAGGAAGACTCAGAGCCTGGGATTTAACTCCATTTCTGAATTGAAACACACAGCAGTGTTCTCATCCATTGATCACACTCTGCTTTAGAACAAGAAGCACACTCTTGCTTTCTAGAGTCTCTAAGACAGCAGGAAACATGAGTGTGCTGAGAACAAAAGAACGGTGTTTCCTACACATATGGACCATATCTAGTCCAAATCTGCTTCTGAAACTGATACAAAGGACTGACCCTCTAACATCCAATGTTTGTCAGTTAAGATGAGAAACGTGTGAGCTTTGTGAATGATGTAGTTCCTTTGAACTGAAAAGTGACTGCCTTTACCTGAAACGAAGTCTTGCTTGTAGGAAGACACAGAGCCTGGGATTTAACTCCATTTCTGAATTGAAACACACAGCAGTGTTCCCATCCATTGATCACACTCTGCTTTAGAACAAGAAGCACACTCTTGCTTTCTAGAGTCTCTAAGACAGCAGGAAACATGAGTGTGCTGAGAACAAAAGAACGGTGTTTCCTACACATACGGACCATATCTAGTCCAACTCTGCTTCTGAAACTGATACAAAGCACTGACCCTCTAACATCCAATGTTTCTCAGTTAAGATGAGAAACGTGTGAGCTTTGTGAATGATGTAGTTCCTTTGAACTGAAAAGTGACTGCCCTTACCTGAAACGAAGTCTTGCTTGTAGGAAGACACAGAGCCTGTGATTTAACTCCATTTCTGAAGGGAAACACACAGCATAGTTCTCATCCATGGATCACACTCTGCTTTAGAGCGAGAAGCACACTCTTGCTTTCTAGATTCTCTAAGACAGCAGGAAATCTGAGTGTGCCCAGAACAAAAGAACGGTGATTCCTACACATACGGACCATATCTAGTCCAAATCTGCTTCTGAAACTGATACAAAGCACTGACCCTCTAACATCCAATGCTTGTCAGTTAAGATGAGAAATGTGTGAGCTCAGTGAACGATGTAGTTCGTTTGAGCAGAAAAGTGACTGCCCTTACCTGAAACGAAGTCTTGCTTGTAGGAAGACTCAGAGCCTGGGATTTAACTCCATTTCTGAAGTGAAACACACAGCAGTGTTCTCATCCATTGATGACACTCTGCTTTAGAACAAGAAGCACGCTCTTGCTTTCTAGAGTCTCTAAGACAGCAGGAAACGTGAGTGTGCTGAGAACAAAAGAACGGTGTTTCCTACACATACGGACCATATCTAGTCCAACTCTGCTTCTGAAACTGATACAAAGAATTGGTCATCAAACATCCAATGTTTGTCAGTTAAGATGAGAATAGTGTGAGCTTTGTGAATGATGTAGTTCCTTTGAACTGAAAAGTGACTGCCCTTACCTGAAACGAAGTCTTGCTTGTAGGAAGACACAGAGCCTGGGATTTAACTCCATTTCTGAAGGGAAACACACAGCATGGTATTCATCCATGGATCACACTCTGCTTTAGAGTGAGAAGCACTCTCTTGCTTTCTAGATTCTCTAAGACAGCAGGAAATCTGAGTGTGCCCAGAACAAAAGAACGGTGTTTCCTACACATATGGACCATATCTAGTCCAAATCTGCTTCTGAAACTGATACAAAGCACTGACCCTCTAACATCCAATGCTTGTCAGTTAAGATGAGAAATGTGTGAGCTCAGTGAACGATGTAGATCGTTTGAGCAGAAAGTGACTGCCCTTACCTGAAACGAAGTCTTGCTTGTAGGAAGACTCAGAGCCTGGGATTTAACTCCATTTCTGAAGTGAAACACACAGCAGTGTTCTCATCCATTGATGACACTCTGCTTTAGAACAAGAAGCACGCTCTTGCTTTCTAGAGTCTCTAAGACAGCAGGAAACGTGAGTGTGCTGAGAAGAAAAGAACCTTGTTTCCTACCCATCCGGAAAATATCTAGTCCAACTCTACTTCTTAAACTGATACAAAGCACTGGTCCTCTAACATCCAATGCTTGTCTGTTAAGATGAGAAATGTGTGAGCTCAGTGAACGATGTAGTTCGTTTGAGCTGAAAAGTGACTGCCCTTACCTGAAACGAAGTCTTGCTTGTAGGAAGACCCAGAGATTGGGATTTAACTCCATTTCTGAAGGGAAACACACAGCATAGTTCTCATCCATGGATCACAATCTGCTATAGAGCGAGAAGCACGCTCTTGCTTTCTAGAGTCTCTGAGACAACAGGAAACGTGAGTGTGCTGAGAACAAAAGAACGTTGTTTCCTACACATACGGACCATATCTAGTCCAACTCTGCTTCTGAAACTCATACAAAGCACTGCTCCTCTATCATCCAATGCTTGTCAGTTAAGATGGAAAACGTGTGAGCTTCATGAACGATGTAGTTCATTTGAGCAGAAAAGTGACTGCCCTTACCTTAAACGAAGTCTTTCTTGTAGGAAGACTCAGAGCCGGGGATTTAACTCCATTTCTGAATTGAAACACACAGCATAGGTCTCATCCATGGATCACACTCTGCTTTAGAACGAGAAGCACGCTCTTGCTTTCTAGAGTCTCTAAGACAGCAGGAAACGTGAGTGTGCTGAGAACAAACGAACGGTGTTTCCTACACATACGGACCATATCTAGTCCAACTCTGCTTCTGAAACTGATACAAAGCACTGGTCCTCTAACATCCAATGTTTGTCAGTTAAGATGAGAAACGTGTGAGCTTTGTGAATGATGTAGTTCCTTTGAACTGAAAAGTGACTGCCCTTACCTGAAACGAAGTCTTGCTTGTAGGAAGACACAGAGCATGGGATTTAACTCCATTTCTGAAGGGAAAAACACAGCATAGTATTCATCCATGGATCACACTCTGCTTTAGAGCAAGAAGCACACTCTTGCTTTCTAGATTCTCTAAGACAGCAGGAAATCTGAGTGTGCCCAGAACAAAAGTACGGTGTTTCCTACACATATGGACCATATCTAGTCCAAATCTGCTTCTGAAACTGATACAAAGCACGGACCCTCTAACATCCAATGCTTGTCAGTTAAGATGAGAAATGTGTGAGCTCAGTGAACGATGTAGTTCGTTTGAGCAGAAAAGTGACTGCCCTTACCTGAAACGAAGTCTTGCTTGTAGGAAGACTCAGAGCCTGGGATTTAACTCCATTTCTGAAGTGAAACACACAGCAGTGTTCTCATCCATTGATGACACTCTGCTTTAGAACAAGAAGCATGCTCTTGCTTTCTAGAATCTCTAAGACAGCAGGAAACGTGAGTGTGCTGAGAAGAAAAGAACCTTGTTTCCTACACATCCGGAAAATATCTAGTCCAACTCTACTTCTTAAACTGATACAAAGCACTGGTCCTCTAACATCCAATGCTTGTCTGTTAAGATGAGAAATGTGTGACCTCAGTGAACGATGTAGTTAGTTTGAGCTGAAAAGTGACTGCCCTTACCTGAAACGAAGTCTTGCTTGTAGGAAGACCCAGAGATTGGGATTTAACTCCATTTCTGAAGGGAAACACACAGCATAGTTCTCATCCATGGATCACAATCTGCTTTAGAGCGAGAAGCACGCTCTTGCTTTCTAGAGTCTCTAACACAGCAAGAAACGTGAGTGTGCTGAGAACAAAAGAACGTTGTTTCCTACACATACGGACCATATCTAGTCCAACTCTGCTTCTGAAACTCATACAAAGCACTGCTCCTCTATCATCCAATGCTTGTCAGTTAAGATGGAAAACGTGTGAGCTTCATGAACGATGTAGTTCGTTTGAGCAGAAAAGTGACTGCCCTTACCTTAAATGAAGTCTTGCTTGTAGGAAGACTCAGAGCCTGGGATTTAACTCCATTTCTGAATTGAAACACACAGCATAGTTCTCATCCATGGATCACACTCTGCTTTAGAGCGAGAAGCACGCTCTTGCTTTCTAGAGTCTCTAACACAGCAGGAAACGTGAGTGTGCTGAGAACAAAAGAACGTTTTTTCCTACACATACGGACCATATCTAGTCCAACTCTGCTTCTGAAACTGATACAAAGCACTGACCCTCTAACATCCAATGCTTGTCAGTTAAGATGAGAAACGTGTAAGCTTCGTGAACGATGTAGTTCGTTTGAGCAGAAAAGTGACTGCCCTTACCTGAATCGAAGTCTTGCTTGTAGGAAGACTCAGAGCCTGGGATTTAACTCCATTTCTGAAGTAAAACACACAGCAGTGTAATCATCCATTGATCACACTCTGCTTTAGAACAAGAAGCACGCTCTTGCTTTCTAGAGTCTCTAAGACAGCAGGAAACGTGTGTGTGTTGAGAACAAAAGAACGGTGTTTCCTACACATACGGACCATATCTAGTTCAACTCTGCTTCTGAAACTGATACAAAGCACTGGTCCTCTAACATCCAATGCTTGTCTTTTGAGATGAGAAATGTGTGAGCTCCGTGAACGATGTAGTTCGTTTGAGCTGAAAAGTGACTGCCCTTACCTGAAACGAAGTCTTGATTGTAGGAAGAAACAGAGCCTGGGATTTAACTCCATTTCTGTAGGGAAACACACAGCATAGTTCTCATCCATGGATCACACTCTGCTATAGAGCGAGAAGCACGCTCTTGCTTTCTAGAGTCTCTGAGACAACAAGAAACGTGAGTGTGCTGAGAACAAAAGAACGTTGTTTCCTACACATACGGACCATATCTAGTCCAACTCTGCTTCTGAAACTCATACAAAGCACTGCTCCTCTATCATCCAATGCTTGTCAGTTAAGATGGAAAACGTGTGAGCTTCATGAACGATGTAGTTCATTTGAGCAGAAAAGTGACTGCCCTTACCTTAAACGAAGTCTTTCTTGTAGGAAGACTCAGAGCCGGGGATTTAACTCCATTTCTGAATTGAAACACACAGCATAGGTCTCATCCATGGATCACACTCTGCTTTAGAGCGAGAAGCACGCTCTTGCTTTCTAGAGTCTCTAACACAGCAGGAAACGTGAGTGTGCTGAGAACAAAAGAACGTTGTTTCCTACACATACGGACCATATCTAGTCCAACTCTGCTTCTGAAACTGATACAAAGCACTGACCCTCTAACATCCAATGTTTCTCAGTTAAGATGAGAAACGTGTGAGCTTTGTGAATGATGTAGTTCCTTTGAACTGAAAAGTGACTGCCCTTACCTGAAACGAAGTATTGCTTGTAGGAAGACACAGAGCCTGTGATTTAACTCCATTTCTGAAGGGAAACACACAGCATAGTTCTCATCCATGGATCATACTCTGCTTTAGAGCGAGAAGCACACTCTTGCTTTCTAGATTCTCTAAGTCAGCAGGAAATCTGACTGTACCCAGAACAAAAGTACGGTGATTCCTACACATATGGACCATATCTTGTCCAAATCTGCTTCTGAAACTGATACAAAGCAATGACCCTCTAACATCCAATGATTCCTGTTAAGATGAGAAATGTGTGAGCTCAGTGAACGATGTAGTTCGTTTGTGCTGAAAAGTGACTGCCCTTACCTGAAACGAAGTCTTGCTTGTAGGAAGACACAGAGATTGGGATTTAACTCCATTTCTGAAGTGAAACACACAGCAGTGTTCTCATCCATTGATGACACTCTGCTTTAGAACAAGAAGCACGCTCTTGCTTTCTAGAGTCTCTAAGACAGCAGGAAACGTGAGTGTGCTGAGAACAAAAGAACGGTGTTTCCTACACATACGGACCATATCTAGTCCAACTCTGCTTCTTAAACTGAAACAAAGCACTGACCCTCTAACATCCAATGCTTGTCAGTTAAGATGAGAAACGTGTGAGCTCAGTGAACGATGTAGTTCGTTTGAGCAGAAAAGTGACTGCCCTTACCTGAAACGAAGTCTTGCTTGTAGGAAGACTCAGAGCCTGGGATTTAACTCCATTTCTGAAGGGAAACACGCAGCATAGCATTCATCCATGGATCACACTCTGCTTTAGAGCGAGAAGCACACTCTTGCTTTCTAGATTCTCTAAGACAGCAGGAAATCTTTGTGTGCCCAGAACAAAAGAACGGTGTTTCCTACACATATGGACCATATCTTGTCCAAATCTTCTTCTGAAACTGATACAAAGCACTGAACCTCTAACATCCAATGCTTGTCAGTTAAGATGAGAAACGTGTGAGCTCAGTGAACGATGTAGTTTGTTTGAGCAGAAAAGTGACTGCCCTTACCTGAAACGAAGTCTTGCTTGTAGGTAGACTCAGAGCCTGGGATTTAACTCCATTTCTGAAGGCAAACACACAGCATAGTTCTCATCCATGGATCACACTCTGCTTTAGAGCGAGAAGCACGTTCTTGCTTTCTATAGTCTCTAAGACAGCAGGAAACGTGAGTGTACTGAGAACAAAAGAACGGTGTTTCCTACATATACAGACCATATGTAGTCCAACTCTGCTTCTGAAACTGATACAAAGCACTGACCCTCTAACATCCAATGCTTGTCAGTTAAGATGAGAAACGTGTAAGCTTCGTGAACGATGTAGTTCGTTTGAGCAGAAAAGTGACTGCCCTTACCTGAATCGAAGTCTTGCTTGTAGGAAGACTCAGAGCCTGGGATTTAACTCCATTTCTGAAGTAAAACACACAGCAGTGTAATCATCCATTGATCACACTCTGCTTTAGAACAAGAAGCACGCTCTTGCTTTCTAGAGTCTCTAAGACAGCAGGAAACGTGTGTGTGTTGAGAACAAAAGAACGGTGTTTCCTACACATACGGACCATATCTAGTTCAACTCTGCTTCTGAAACTGATACAAAGCACTGGTCCTCTAACATCCAATGCTTGTCTTTTGAGATGAGAAATGTGTGAGCTCCGTGAACGATGTAGTTCGTTTGAGCTGAAAAGTGACTGCCCTTACCTGAAACGAAGTCTTGATTGTAGGAAGAAACAGAGCCTGGGATTTAACTCCATTTCTGTAGGGAAACACACAGCATAGTTCTCATCCATGGATCACACTCTGCTATAGAGCGAGAAGCACGCTCTTGCTTTCTAGAGTCTCTGAGACAACAAGAAACGTGAGTGTGCTGAGAACAAAAGAACGTTGTTTCCTACACATACGGACCATATCTAGTCCAACTCTGCTTCTGAAACTCATACAAAGCACTGCTCCTCTATCATCCAATGCTTGTCAGTTAAGATGGAAAACGTGTGAGCTTCATGAACGATGTAGTTCATTTGAGCAGAAAAGTGACTGCCCTTACCTTAAACGAAGTCTTGCTTGTAGGAAGACTCAGAGCCGGGGATTTAACTCCATTTCTGAATTGAAACACACAGCATAGGTCTCATCCATGGATCACACTCTGCTTTAGAGCGAGAAGCACGCTCTTGCTTTCTAGAGTCTCTAACACAGCAGGAAACGTGAGTGTGCTGAGAACAAAAGAACATTGTTTCCTACACATACAGACCATATCTAGTCCAACTCTGCTTCTGAAACTCATACAAAGCACTGCTCCTCTAACATCCAATGCTTGTCAGTTAAGATGGAAAACGTGTGAGCTTCATGAACGATGTAGTTCGTTTGAGCAGAAAAGTGACTGCCCTTACCTTAAACGAAGTCTTGCTTGTAGGAAGACTCAGAGCCTGGGATTTAACTCCATATCTGAATTGAAACACACAGCAGTGTTCTCATCCATTGATCACACTCTGCTTTAGAACGAGAAGCACGCTCTTGCTTTCTAGAGTCTCTAAGACAGCAGGAAACGTGAGTGTGCTGAGAACAAACGAACGGTGTTTCCTACACATACGGACCATATCTAGTCCAACTCTGCTTCTGAAACTGATACAAGGCACTGGTCCTCTAACATCCAATGTTTGTCAGTTAAGATGAGAAACGTGTGAGCTTTGTGAATGATGTAGTTCCTTTGAACTGAAAAGTGACTGCCCTTACCTGAAACGAAGTCTTGCTTGTAGGAAGACACAGAGCATGGGATTTAACTCCATTTCTGAAGGGAAAAACACAGCATAGTATTCATCCATGGATCACACTCTGCTTTAGAGCGAGAAGCACACTCTTGCTTTCTAGATTCTCTAAGACAGCAGGAAATCTGAGTGTGCCCAGAACAAAAGTACGGTGTTTCCTACACATATGGACCATATCTAGTCCAAATCTGCTTCTGAAACTGATACAAAGCACGGACCCTCTAACATCCAATGCTTGTCAGTTAAGATGAGAAATGTGTGAGCTCAGTGAACGATGTAGTTCGTTTGAGCAGAAAAGTGACTGCCCTTACCTGAAACGAAGTCTTGCTTGTAGGAAGACTCAGAGCCTGGGATTTAACTCCATTTCTGAAGTGAAACACACAGCAGTGTTCTCATCCATTGATGACACTCTGCTTTAGAACAAGAAGCATGCTCTTGCTTTCTAGAATCTCTAAGACAGCAGGAAACGTGAGTGTGCTGAGAAGAAAAGAACCTTGTTTCCTACACATCCGGAAAATATCTAGTCCAACTCTACTTCTTAAACTGATACAAAGCACTGGTCCTCTAACATCCAATGCTTGTCTGTTAAGATGAGAAATGTGTGACCTCAGTGAACGATGTAGTTAGTTTGAGCTGAAAAGTGACTGCCCTTACCTGAAACGAAGTCTTGCTTGTAGGAAGACCCAGAGATTGGGATTTAACTCCATTTCTGAAGGGAAACACACAGCATAGTTCTCATCCATGGATCACAATCTACTTTAGAGCGAGAAGCACGCTCTTGCTTTCTAGAGTCTCTAACACAGCAAGAAACGTGAGTGTGCTGAGAACAAAAGAACGTTGTTTCCTACACATACGGACCATATCTAGTCCAACTCTGCTTCTGAAACTCACACAAAGCACTGCTCCTCTATCATCCAATGCTTGTCAGTTAAGATGGAAAACGTGTGAGCTTCATGAACGATGTAGTTCATTTGAGCAGAAAAGTGACTGGCCTTACCTTAAATGAAATCTTGCTTGTAGGAAGACTCAGAGCCTGGGATTTAACTCCATTTCTGAATTGAAACACACAGCATAGTTCTCATCCATGGATCACACTCTGCTTTAGAGCGAGAAGCACGCTCTTGCTTTCTAGAGTCTCTAACACAGCAGGAAACGTGAGTGTGCTGAGAACAAAAGAACGTTGTTTCCTACACATACGGACCATATCTAGTCCAACTCTGCTTCTGAAACTGATACAAAGCACTGACCCTCTAACATCCAATGTTTGTCAGTTAAGATGAGAAACGTGTGAGCTTTGTGAATGATGTAGTTCCTTTGAACTGAAAAGTGACTGCCCTTACCTGAAACGAAGTATTGCTTGTAGGAAGACACAGAGCCTGTGATTTAACTCCATTTCTGAAGGGAAACACACAGCATAGTTCTCATCCATGGATCATACTCTGCTTTAGAGCGAGAAGCACACTCTTGCTTTCTAGATTCTCTAAGTCAGCAGGAAATCTGAGTGTACCCAGAACAAAAGTACGGTGATTCCTACACATATGGACCATATCTTGTCCAAATCTGCTTCTGAAACTGATACAAAGCAATGACCCTCTAACATCCAATGATTCCTGTTAAGATGAGAAATGTGTGAGCTCAGTGAACGATGTAGTTCGTTTGTGCTGAAAAGTGACTGCCCTTACCTGAAACGAAGTCTTGCTTGTAGGAAGACACAGAGATTGGGATTTAACTCCATTTCTGAAGTGAAACACACAGCAGTGTTCTCACCCATTGATGACAGTCTGCTTTAGAACAAGAAGCACGCTCTTGCTTTCTAGAGTCTCTAAGACAGCAGGAAACGTGAGTGTGCTGAGAACAAAAGAACGGTGTTTCCTACACATACGGACCATATCTAGTCCAACTCTGCTTCTTAAACTGATACAAAGCACTGACCCTCTAATATCCAATGCTTGTCAGTTAAGATGAGAAACGTGTGAGCTCAGTGAACGATGTAGTTCGTTTGAGCAGAAAAGTGACTGCCCTTACCTGAAACGAAGTCTTGCTTGTAGGAAGACTCAGAGCCTGGGATTTAACTCCATTTCTGAAGGGAAACACGCAGCATAGCATTCATCCATGGATCACACTCTGCTTTAGAGCGAGAAGCACACTCTTGCTTTCTAGATTCTCTAAGACAGCAGGAAATCTTTGTGTGCCCAGAACAAAAGAACGGTGTTTCCTACACATATGGACCATATCTTGTCCAAATCTTCTTCTGAAACTGATACAAAGCACTGAACCTCTAACATCCAATCCTTGTCAGTTAAGATGAGAAACGTGTGAGCTCAGTGAACGATGTAGTTTGTTTGAGCAGAAAAGTGACTGCCCTTACCTGAAACGAAGTCTTGCTTGTAGGAAGAGTCAGAGCCTGGGATTTAACTCCATTTCTGAAGGCAAACACACAGCATAGTTCTCATCCATGGATCACACTCTGCTTTAGAGCGAGAAGCACGCTCTTGCTTTCTATAGTCTCTAAGACAGCAGGAAACGTGAGTGTACTGAGAACAAAAGAACGGTGTTTCCTACATATACAGACCATATGTAGTCCAACTCTGCTTCTGAAACTGATACAAAGCACTGACCCTCTAACATCCAATGCTTGTCAGTTAAGATGAGAAACGTGTAAGCTTCGTGAACGATGTAGTTCGTTTGAGCAGAAAAGTGACTGCCCTTACCTGAATCGAAGTCTTGCTTGTAGGAAGACTCAGAGCCTGGGATTTAACTCCATTTCTGAAGTAAAACACACAGCAGTGTAATCATCCATTGATCACACTCTGCTTTAGAACAAGAAGCACGTTCTTGCTTTCTAGAGTCTCTAAGACAGCAGGAAACGTGTGTGTGTTGAGAACAAAAGAACGGTGTTTCCTACACATACGGACCATATCTAGTTCAACTCTGCTTCTGAAACTGATACAAAGCACTGGTCCTCTAACATCCAATGCTTGTCTTTTGAGATGAGAAATGTGTGAGCTCCGTGAACGATGTAGTTCGTTTGAGCTGAAAAGTGACTGCCCTTACCTGAAACGAAGTCTTGCTTGTAGGAAGAAACAGAGCCTGGAATTTAACTCCATTTCTGTAGGGAAACACACAGCATAGTTCTCATCCATGGATCACACTCTGCTATAGAGCGAGAAGCACGCTCTTGCTTTCTAGAGTCTCTGAGACAACAAGAAACGTGAGTGTGCTGAGAACAAAAGAACGTTGTTTCCTACACATACGGACCATATCTAGTCCAACTCTGCTTCTGAAACTCATACAAAGCACTGCTCCTCTATCATCCAATGCTTGTCAGTTAAGATGGAAAACGTGTGAGCTTCATGAACGATGTAGTTCATTTGAGCAGAAAAGTGACTGCCCTTACCTTAAACGAAGTCTTTCTTGTAGGAAGACTCAGAGCCGGGGATTTAACTCCATTTCTGAATTGAAACACACAGCATAGGTCTCATCCATGGATCACACTCTGCTTTAGAGCGAGAAGCACGCTCTTGCTTTCTAGAGTCTCTAACACAGCAGGAAACGTGAGTGTGCTGAGAACAAAAGAACGTTGTTTCCTACACATACAGACCATATCTAGTCCAACTCTGCTTCTGAAACTCATACAAAGCACTGCTCCTCTAACATCCAATGCTTGTCAGTTAAGATGGAAAACGTGTGAGCTTCATGAACGATGTAGTTCGTTTGAGCAGAAAAGTGACTGCCCTTACCTTAAACGAAGTCTTGCTTGTAGGAAGACTCAGAGCCTGGGATTTAACTCCATTTCTGAATTGAAACACACAGCAGTGTTCTCATCCATTGATCACACTCTGCTTTAGAACGAGAAGCACGCTCTTGCTTTCTAGAGTCTCTAAGACAGCAGGAAACGTGAGTGTGCTGAGAACAAACGAACGGTGTTTCCTACACATACGGACCATATCTAGTCCAACTCTGCTTCTGAAACTGATACAAAGCACTGGTCCTCTAACATCCAATGTTTGTCAGTTAAGATGAGAAACGTGTGAGCTTTGTGAATGATGTAGTTCCTTTGAACTGAAAAGTGACTGCCCTTACCTGAAACGAAGTCTTGCTTGTAGGAAGACACAGAGCATGGGATTTAACTCCATTTCTGAAGGGAAAAACACAGCATAGTATTCATCCATGGATCACACTCTGCTTTAGAGCGAGAAGCACACTCTTGCTTTCTAGATTCTCTAAGACAGCAGGAAATCTGAGTGTGCCCAGAACAAAAGTACGGTGTTTCCTACACATATGGACCATATCTAGTCCAAATCTGCTTCTGAAACTGATACAAAGCACTGACCCTCTAACATCCAATGCTTGTCAGTTAAGATGAGAAATGTGTGAGCTCAGTGAACGATGTAGTTCGTTTGAGCAGAAAAGTGACTGCCCTTACCTGAAACGAAGTCTTGCTTGTAGGAAGACTCAGAGCCTGGGATTTAACTCCATTTCTGAAGTGAAACACACAGCAGTGTTCTCATCCATTGATGACACTCTGCTTTAGAACAAGAAGCATGCTCTTGCTTTCTAGAATCTCTAAGACAGCAGGAAACGTGAGTGTGCTGAGAAGAAAAGAACCTTGTTTCCTACACATCCGGAAAATATCTAGTCCAACTCTACTTCTTAAACTGATACAAAGCACTGGTCCTCTAACATCCAATGCTTGTCTGTTAAGATGAGAAATGTGTGACCTCAGTGAACGATGTAGTTAGTTTGAGCTGAAAAGTGACTGCCCTTACCTGAAACGAAGTCTTGCTTGTAGGAAGACCATGGATTGGGATTTAACTCCATTTCTGAAGGGAAACACACAGCATAGTTCTCATCCATGGATCACAATCTGCTTTAGAGCGAGAAGCACGCTCTTGCTTTCTAGAGTCTCTAACACATCAAGAAACGTGAGTGTGCTGAGAACAAAAGAACGTTGTTTCCTACACATACGGACCATATCTAGTCCAACTCTGCTTCTGAAACTCATACAAAGCACTGCTCCTCTATCATCCAATGCTTGTCAGTTAAGATGGAAAACGTGTGAGCTTCATGAACGATGTAGTTCGTTTGAGCAGAAAAGTGACTGCCCTTACCTTAAACGAAGTCTTGCTTGTAGGAAGACTCAGAGCCTGGGATTTAACTCCATTTTTGAATTGAAACACACAGCATAGTTCTCATCCATGGATCACACTCTGCTTTAGAGCGAGAAGCATGCTCTTGCTTTCTAGAGTCTCTAACACAGCAGGAAACGTGAGTGTGCTGAGAACAAAAGAACGTTGTTTCCTACACATACGGACCATATCTAGTCCAACTCTGCTTCTGAAACTGATACAAAGCACTGACCCTCTAACATCCAATGTTTGTCAGTTAAGATGAGAAACGTGTGAGCTTTGTGAATCATGTAGTTCCTTTGAACTGAAAAGTGACTGCCCTTACCTGAAACGAAGTATTGCTTGTAGGAAGACACAGAGCCTGTGATTTAACTCCATTTCTGAAGGGAAACACACAGCATAGTTCTCATCCATGGATCATACTCTGCTTTAGAGCGAGAAGCACACTCTTGCTTTCTAGATTCTCTAAGTCAGCAGGAAATCTGAGTGTACCCAGAACAAAAGTACGGTGATTCCTACACATATGGACCATATCTTGTCCAAATCTGCTTCTGAAACTGATACAAAGCAATGACCCTCTAACATCCAATGCTTGTCAGTTAAGATGAGAAATGTGTGAGCTCAGTGAACGATGTAGTTCGTTTGAGCAGAAAAGTGACTGCCCTTACCTGAAACGAAGTCTTGCTTGTAGGAAGACTCAGAGCCTGGGATTTAACTCCATTTCTGAAGTGAAACACACAGCAGTGTTCTCATCCATTGATGACACTCTGCTTTAGAACAAGAAGCACGCTCTTGCTTTCTAGAGTCTCTAAGACAGCAGGAAACGTGAGTGTGCTGAGAACAAAAGAACCGTGTTTCCTACACATCCAGACCATATCTAGTCCAACTCTACTTCTTAAACTGATACAAAGCACTGGTCCTCTAACATCCAATGATTCCTGTTAAGATGAGAAATGTGTGAGCTCAGTGAACGATGTAGTTCGTTTGTGCTGAAAAGTGACTGCCCTTACCTGAAACGAAGTCTTGCTTGTAGGAAGACACAGAGATTGGGATTTAACTCCATTTCTGAAGTGAAACACACAGCAGTGTTCTCATCCATTGATGACACTCTGCTTTAGAACAAGAAGCACGCTCTTGCTTTCTAGAGTCTCTAAGACAGCAGGAAACGTGAGTGTGCTGAGAACAAAAGAACGGTGTTTCCTACACATACGGACCATATCTAGTCCAACTCTGCTTCTGAAACTGATACAAAGCACTGACCCTCTAACATCCAATGCTTGTCAGTTAAGATGAGAAACGTGTGAGCTCAGTGAACGATGTAGTTCGTTTGAGCAGAAAAGTGACTGCCCTTACCTGAAACGAAGTCTTGCTTGTAGGAAGACTCAGAGCCTGGGATTTAACTCCATTTCTGAAGGGAAACACGCAGCATAGCATTCATCCATGGATCACACTCTGCTTTAGAGCGAGAAGCACACTCTTGCTTTCTAGATTCTCTAAGACAGCAGGAAATCTTTGTGTGCCCAGAACAAAAGAACGGTGTTTCCTACACATATGGACCATATCTTGTCCAAATCTTCTTCTGAAACTGATACAAAGCACTGAACCTCTAACATCCAATGCTTGTCAGTGAAGATGAGAAACGTGTGAGCTCAGTGAACGATGTAGTTTGTTTGAGCAGAAAAGTGACTGCCCTTACCTGAAACGAAGTCTTGCTTGTAGGAAGACTCAGAGCCTGGGATTTAACTCCATTTCTGAAGGCAAACACACAGCATAGTTCTCATCCATGGATCACACTCTGCTTTAGAGCGAGAAGCACGCTCTTGCTTTCTATAGTCTCTAAGACAGCAGGAAACGTGAGTGTACTGAGAACAAAAGAACGGTGTTTCCTACATATACAGACCATATGTAGTCCAACTCTGCTTCTGAAACTGATACAAAGCACTGACCCTCTAACATCCAATGCTTGTCAGTTAAGATGAGAAACGTGTAAGCTTCGTGAACGATGTAGTTCGTTTGAGCAGAAAAGTGACTGCCCTTACCTGAATCGAAGTCTTGCTTGTAGGAAGACACAGAGCCTGGGATTTAACTCCATTTCTGAAGTAAAACACACAGCAGTGTAATCATCCATTGATCACACTCTGCTTTAGAACAAGAAGCACGCTCTTGCTTTCTAGAGTCTCTAAGACAGCAGGAAACGTGTGTGTGTTGAGAACAAAAGAACGGTGTTTCCTACACATACGGACCATATCTAGTTCAACTCTGCTTCTGAAACTGATACAAAGCACTGGTCCTCTAACATCCAATGCTTGTCTTTTGAGATGAGAAATGTGTGAGCTCCGTGAACGATGTAGTTCGTTTGAGCTGAAAAGTGACTGCCCTTACCTGAAACGAAGTCTTGCTTGTAGGAAGAAACAGAGCCTGGGATTTAACTCCATTTCTGTAGGGAAACACACAGCATAGTTCTCATCCATGGATCACACTCTGCTATAGAGCGAGAAGCACGCTCTTGCTTTCTAGAGTCTCTGAGACAACAAGAAACGTGAGTGTGCTGAGAACAAAAGAACGGATTTTCCTACACATATGGACCATATCTAGTCCAACTCTGCTTTTTAACTGATACAAAGCACTGGTCTTCTAACATACAATGCTTGTCTGTTGAGATGAGAAACGTGTGTGCTCCGTGAACGATGTAGTTCGTTTGAGCTTACAAGTGACTGCCCTTACCAGAAAGAAGTCTTGCTTGTAGGAAGACACAGAGCCTGGGATTTAACTCCATTTCTGAATGGAAACACACAGCATAGTTGTCATCCATGGATCACACTCTGCTTTAGAGCGAGAAGCACGCTCTAGCTTTCTAGAATCTCTAATACAGCAGGTAATCTGAGTGTGCCCAGAACAAAAGAACGGTGTTTCCTACACATACGGACCATATCTAGCCCAATTCTGCTTCTGAAACTGACACAAAGCACTGACCTCTAACATCCAATGCTTGTCAGTTAAGATGAGAAACGTGTGATCTTCGTGAACGATGTAGTTCGTTTGAGCAGAAAAGTGACTGCCCTTAACTGAAACGAAGACTTGCTTGTAGGAAGACTCAGAGCTTGGGATTTAACTCCATTTCTGAAGTGAAACACACAGCAGTGTAATCATCCATTGATCACACTCTGCTTTAGAACAAGAAGCACGCTCTTGCTTTCTAGATTCTCTAACACAGCAGGAAACGTGAGTGTGCTGAGAACAAAAGAACACTGTTTCCTACACATACGGACATTATATAGTCCAACTCTGCTTCTGAAACTGACACAAAGCACTGGTCCTCTAACATCCAATGCTTGTCTATTAAGATTAGAAACGTGTGAGCTCCGTGAATGATGTAGTTCCTTTGAGCTGAAAAGTGACTGCCCTTACCTGAAAAGAAGTCATGCTTGTAGGAAGACACAGAGATTGGGATTTAACTCCATTTCTGAAGTGAAACACACAGCAGTGTTCTCATCCATTGATGACACTCTGCTTTAGAACAAGAAGCACGCTCTTGCTTTCTAGAGTCTCTAAGACAGCAGGAAACGTGAGTGTGCTGAGAACAAAAGAACGGTGTTTCCGACACATACGGACCATATCTAGTCCAACTCTGCTTCTTAAACTGATACAAAGCACTGACCCTCTAACATCCAATGCTTGTCAGTTAAGATGAGAAACGTGTGAGCTCAGTGAACGATGTAGTTCGTTTGAGCAGAAAAGTGACTGCCCTTACCTGAAACGAAGTCTTGCTTGTCGGAAGACTCAGAGCCTGGGATTTAACTCCATTTCTGAAGGGAAACACGCAGCATAGCATTCATCCATGGATCACACTCTGCTTTAGAGCGAGAAGCACACTCTTGCTTTCTAGATTCTCTAAGACAGCAGGAAATCTGAGTGTGCCCAGAACAAAAGAACGGTGTTTCCTACACATATGGACCATATCTTGTCCAAATCTTCTTCTGAAACTGATACAAAGCACTGACCCTCTAACATCCAATGCTTGTCAGTTAAGATGAGAAACGTGTGAGCTCAGTGAACGATGTAGTTCGTTTGAGCAGAAAAGTGACTGCCCATACCTGAAACGAAGTCTTGCTTGTAGGAAGACTCAGAGCCTGGGATTTAACTCCATTTCTGAAGGCAAACACACAGCATAGTTCTCATCCATGGATCACACTCTGCTTTAGAGCGAGAAGCACGCTCTTGCTTTCTAGAGTCTCTAAGACAGCAGGAAACGTGAGTGTACTGAGAACAAAAGAACGGTGTTTCCTACATATACAGACCATATGTAGTCCAAATCTGCTTCTGAAACTGATACAAAGCACTGACCCTCTAACATCCAATGCTTGTCAGTTAAGATGAGAAACGTGTAAGCTTTGTGAACGATGTAGTTCGTTTGAGCAGAAAAGTGACTGCCCTTACCTGAATCGAAGTCTTGCTTGTAGGAAGACTCAGAGCCTGGGATTTAACTCCATTCTGAAGTAAAACACACAGCAGTGTAATCATCCATTGATAACACTCTGCTTTAGAACAAGAAGCACGTTCTTGCTTTCTAGAGTCTCTAAGACAGCAGGAAACGTGTGTGTGTTGAGAACAAAAGAACGGTGTTTCCTACACATACGGACCATATCTAGTTCAACTCTGCTTCTGAAACTGATACAAAGCACTGGTCCTCTAACATCCAATGCTTGTCTTTTGAGATGAGAAATGTGTGAGCTCCGTGAACGCTGTAGTTCGTTTGAGCTGAAAAGTGACTGCCCTTACCTGAAAAGATGTCTTGCTTGTAGGAAGAAACAGAGCCTGGGATTTAACTCCATTTCTGAAGGGAAACACACAGCATAGTTCTCATCCATGGATCACACTCTTCTTTAGAGCAAGAAGCATGCTCTTGCTTTCTAGAGTCTCTGAGACAACAAGAAACGTGAGTGTGCTGACAACAAAAGAACGGATTTTCCTACACATATGGACCATATCTAGTCCAACTCTGCTTTTTAACTGATACAAAGCACTGGTCTTCTAACATACAATGCTTGTCTGTTGAGATGAGAAACGTGTGTGCTCCGTGAACGATGTAGTTCGTTTGAGCTTACAAGTGACTGCCCTTACCAGAAAAGAAGTCTTGCTTGTAGGAAGACACTGAGCCTGGGATTTAACTCCATTTCTGAATGGAAACACACAGCATAGTTGTCATCCATGGATCACACTCTGCTTTAGAGCGAGAAGCACGCTCTTGCTTTCCAGAGTCTCTAATACAGCAGGTAATCTGAGTGTGCCCAGAACAAAAGAACGGTGTTTCCTACACTTACGGACCATATCTAGTCCAAATCTGCTTCTGAAACTGACACAAAGCACTGACCCTCTAACATCCAATGCTTGTCAGTTAAGATGAGAAACGTGTGATCTTCGTGAACGATGTAGTTCGTTTGAGCAGAAAAGTGACTGCCCTTAACTGAAACGAAGACTTGCTTGTAGGAAGACTCAGAGCTTGGGATTTAACTCCATTTCTGAAGTGAAACACACAGCAGTGTAATCATCCATTGATCACACTCTGCTTTAGAACAAGAAGCACGCTCTTGCTTTCTAGAGTCTCTAAGACAGCAGGAAACGTGAGTGTGCTGAGAACAAAAGAACACAGTTTCCTACACATACGGACATTATATAGTCCAACTCTGCTTCTGAAACTGATACAAAGCAATGGTCCTCTAACATCCAATGCTTGTCAGTTAAGATGAGAAACGTGTGAGCTCAGTGAACGATGTAGTTCGTTTGAGCAGACAAGTGACTGCCCTTACCTGAAACGAAGTCTTGCTTGTAGGAAGACACAGAGATTGGGATTTAACTCCATTTCTGAAGTGAAACACACAGCAGTGTTCTCATCCATTGATGACACTCTGCTTTAGAACAAGAAGCACGCTCTTGCTTTCTAGAGTCTCTAAGACAGCAGGAAACGTGAGTGTGCTGAGAACAAAAGAACGGTGTTTCCTACACATACGGACCATATCTAGTCCAACTCTGCTTCTGAAACTGATACAAAGCACTGACCCTCTAACATCCAATGCTTGTCAGTTAAGATGAGAAACGTGTGAGCTCAGTGAACGATGTAGTTCGTTTGAGCAGAAAAGTGACTGCCCTTACCTGAAACGAAGTCTTGCTTGTAGGAAGACTCAGAGCCTGGGATTTAACTCCATTTCTGAAGGGAAACACGCAGCATAGCATTCATCCATGGATCACACTCTGCTTTAGAGCGAGAAGCACACTCTTGCTTTCTAGATTCTCTAAGACAGCAGGAAATCTTTGTGTGCCCAGAACAAAAGAACGGTGTTTCCTACACATATGGACCATATCTTGTCCAAATCTTCTTCTGAAACTGATACAAAGCACTGAACCTCTAACATCCAATGCTTGTCAGTGAAGATGAGAAACGTGTGAGCTCAGTGAACGATGTAGTTTGTTTGAGCAGAAAAGTGACTGCCCTTACCTGAAACGAAGTCTTGCTTGTAGGAAGACTCAGAGCCTGGGATTTAACTCCATTTCTGAAGGCAAACACACAGCATAGTTCTCATCCATGGATCACACTCTGCTTTAGAGCGAGAAGCACGCTCTTGCTTTCTATAGTCTCTAAGACAGCAGGAAACGTGAGTGTACTGAGAACAAAAGAACGGTGTTTCCTACATATAAAGACCATATGTAGTCCAACTCTGCTTCTGAAACTGATACAAAGCACTGACCCTCTAACATCCAATGCTTGTCAGTTAAGATGAGAAACGTGTAAGCTTCGTGAACGATGTAGTTCGTTTGAGCAGAAAAGTGACTGCCCTTACCTGAATCGAAGTCTTGCTTGTAGGAAGACTCAGAGCCTGGGATTTAACTCCATTTCTGAAGTAAAACACACAGCAGTGTAATCATCCATTGATCACACTCTGCTTTAGAACAAGAAGCACGCTCTTGCTTTCTAGAGTCTCTAAGACAGCAGGAAACGTGTGTGTGTTGAGAACAAAAGAACGGTGTTTCCTACACATACGGACCATATCTAGTTCAACTCTGCTTCTGAAACTGATACAAAGCACTGGTCCTCTAACATCCAATGCTTGTCTTTTGAGATGAGAAATGTGTGAGCTCCGTGAACGATGTAGTTCGTTTGAGCTGAAAAGTGACTGCCCTTACCTGAAACGAAGTCTTGCTTGTAGGAAGAAACAGAGCCTGGGATTTAACTCCATTTCTGTAGGGAAACACACAGCATAGTTCTCATCCATGGATCACACTCTGCTATAGAGCGAGAAGCACGCTCTTGCTTTCTAGAGTCTCTGAGACAACAAGAAACGTGAGTGTGCTGAGAACAAAAGAACGGATTTTCCTACACATATGGACCATATCTAGTCCAACTCTGCTTTTTAACTGATACAAAGCACTGGTCTTCTAACATACAATGCTTGTCTGTTGAGATGAGAAACGTGTGTGCTCCGTGAACGATGTAGTTCGTTTGAGCTTACAAGTGACTGCCCTTACCAGAAAGAAGTCTTGCTTGTAGGAAGACACAGAGCCTGGGATTTAACTCCATTTCTGAATGGAAACACACAGCATAGTTGTCATCCATGGATCACACTCTGCTTTAGAGCGAGAAGCACGCTCTAGCTTTCTAGAATCTCTAATACAGCAGGTAATCTGAGTGTGCCCAGAACAAAAGAACGGTGTTTCCTACACATACGGACCATATCTAGCCCAATTCTGCTTCTGAAACTGACACAAAGCACTGACCCTCTAACATCCAATGCTTGTCAGTTAAGATGAGAAACGTGTGATCTTCGTGAACGATGTAGTTCGTTTGAGCAGAAAAGTGACTGCCCTTAACTGAAACGAAGACTTGCTTGTAGGAAGACTCAGAGCTTGGGATTTAACTCCATTTCTGAAGTGAAACACACAGCAGTGTAATCATCCATTGATCACACTCTGCTTTAGAACAAGAAGCACGCTCTTGCTTTCTAGAGTCTCTAACACAGCAGGAAACGTGAGTGTGCTGAGAACAAAAGAACACTGTTTCCTACACATACGGACATTATATAGTCCAACTCTGCTTCTGAAACTGACACAAAGCAATGGTCCTCTAACATCCAATGCTTGTCTATTAAGATTAGAAACGTGTGAGCTCCGTGAAGGATGTAGTTCCTTTGAGCTGAAAAGTGACTGCCCTTACCTGAAAAGAAGTCATGCTTGTAGGAAGACACAGAGATTGGGATTTAACTCCATTTCTGAAGTGAAACACACAGCAGTGTTCTCATCCATTGATGACACTCTGCTTTAGAACAAGAAGCACGCTCTTGCTTTCTAGAGTCTCTAAGACAGCAGGAAACGTGAGTGTGCTGAGAACAAAAGAACGGTGTTTCCGACACATACGGACCATATCTAGTCCAACTCTGCTTCTTAAACTGATACAAAGCACTGACCCTCTAACATCCAATGCTTGTCAGTTAAGATGAGAAACGTGTGAGCTCAGTGAACGATGTAGTTCGTTTGAGCAGAAAAGTGACTGCCCTTACCTGAAACGAAGTCTTGCTTGTAGGAAGACACAGAGCCTGGGATTTAACTCCATTTCTGAAGGGAAACACGCAGCATAGCATTCATCCATGGATCACACTCTGCTTTAGAGCGAGAAGCACACTCTTGCTTTCTAGATTCTCTAAGACAGCAGGAAATCTGAGTGTGCCCAGAACAAAAGAACGGTGTTTCCTACACATATGGACCATATCTTGTCCAAATCTTCTTCTGAAACTGATACAAAGCACTGACCCTCTAACATCCAATGCTTGTCAGTTAAGATGAGAAACGTGTGAGCTCAGTGAACGATGTAGTTCGTTTGAGCAGAAAAGTGACTGCCCATACCTGAAACGAAGTCTTGCTTGTAGGAAGACTCAGAGCCTGGGATTTAACTCCATTTCTGAAGGCAAACACACAGCATAGTTCTCATCCATGGATCACACTCTGCTTTAGAGCGAGAAGCACGCTCTTGCTTTCTAGAGTCTCTAAGACAGCAGGAAACGTGAGTGTACTGAGAACAAAAGAACGGTGTTTCCTACATATACAGACCATATGTAGTCCAAATCTGCTTCTGAAACTGATACAAAGCACTGACCCTCTAACATCCAATGCTTGTCAGTTAAGATGAGAAACGTGTAAGCTTTGTGAACGATGTAGTTCGTTTGAGCAGAAAAGTGACTGCCCTTACCTGAATCGAAGTCTTGCTTGTAGGAAGACTCAGAGCCTGGGATTTAACTCCATTTCTGAAGGCAAACACACAGCATAGTTCTCATCCATGGATCACACTCTGCTTTAGAGCGAGAAGCACGCTCTTGCTTTCTAGAGTCTCTAAGACAGCAGGAAACGTGAGTGTACTGAGAACAAAAGAACGGTGTTTCCTACATATACAGACCATATGTAGTCCAAATCTGCTTCTGAAACTGATACAAAGCACTGACCCTCTAACATCCAATGCTTGTCAGTTAAGATGAGAAACTTGTAAGCTTTGTGAACGATGTAGTTCGTTTGAGCAGAAAAGTGACTGCCCTTACCTGAATCGAAGTCTTGCTTGTAGGAAGACTCAGAGCCTGGGATTTAACTCCATTTCTGAAGGGAAACACACAGCATAGTTCTCATCCATGGATCACACTCTTCTTTAGAGCAAGAAGCATGCTCTTGCTTTCTAGAGTCTCAGAGACAACAAGAAACGTGAGTGTGCTGAGAACAAAAGAACGGATTTTCCTACACATATGGACCATATCTAGTCCAACTCTGCTTTTTAACTGATACAAAGCACTGGTCTTCTAACATACAATGCTTGTCTGTTGAGATGAGAAACGTGTGTGCTCCGTGAACGATGTAGTTCGTTTGAGCTTACAAGTGACTGCCCTTACCAGAAAAGAAGTCTTGCTTGTAGGAAGACACTGAGCCTGGGATTTAACTCCATTTCTGAATGGAAACACACAGCATAGTTGTCATCCATGGATCACACTCTGCTTTAGAGCGAGAAGCACGCTCTTGCTTTCCAGAGTCTCTAATACAGCAGGTAATCTGAGTGTGCCCAGAACAAAAGAACGGTGTTTCCTACACTTACGGACCATATCTAGTCCAAATCTGCTTCTGAAACTGACACAAAGCACTGACCCTCTAACATCCAATGCTTGTCAGTTAAGATGAGAAACGTGTGATCTTCGTGAACGATGTAGTTCGTTTGAGCAGAAAAGTGACTGCCCTTAACTGAAACGAAGACTTGCTTGTAGGAAGACTCAGAGCTTGGGATTTAACTCCATTTCTGAAGTGAAACACACAGCAGTGTAATCATCCATTGATCACACTCTGCTTTAAAACAAGAAGCACGCTCTTGCTTTCTAGAGTCTCTAAGACAGCAGGAAACGTGAGTGTGCTGAGAACAAAAGAACACAGTTTCCTACACATACGGACATTATATAGTCCAACTCTGCTTCTGAAACTGATACAAAGCAATGGTCCTCTAACATCCAATGCTTGTCTATTAAGATTAGAAACGTGTGAGCTCCGTGAAGGATGTAGTTCCTTTGAGCTGAAAAGTGACTGCCCTTACCTGAAAAGAAGTCTTGCTTGTAGGAAGACACAGAGCCTGGGATTTAACTCAATTTCTGAAGGGAAACACACAGCATAGTTCTCATCCATGGATCATACTCTGCTTTAGAGCGAGAAGCACACTCTTGCTTTCTAGATTCTCTAAGTCAGCAGGAAATCTGAGTGTACCCAGAACAAAACTACGGTGATTCCTACACATATGGACCATATCTTGTCCAAATCTGCTTCTGAAACTGATACAAAGCAATGACCCTCTAACATCCAATGATTCCTGTTAAGATGAGAAATGTGTGAGCTCAGTGAACGATGTAGTTCGTTTGTGCTGAAAAGTGACTGCACTTACCTGAAACGAAGTCTTGCTTGTAGGAAGACACAGAGATTGGGATTTAACTCCATTTCTGAAGTGAAACACACAGCAGTGTTCTCATCCATTGATGACACTCTGCTTTAGAACAAGAAGCACGCTCTTGCTTTCTAGAGTCTCTAAGACAGCAGGAAACGTGAGTGTGCTGAGAACAAAAGAACGGGGTTTCCTACACATACGGACCATATCTAGTCCAACTCTGCTTCTTAAACTGATACAAAGCACTGACCCTCTAACATCCAATGCTTGTCAGTTAATATGAGAAACGTGTGAGCTCAGTGAACGATGTAGTTCGTTTGAGCAGAAAAGTGACTGCCCTTACCTGAAACGAAGTCTTGCTTGTAGGAAGACTCAGAGCCTGGGATTTAACTCCATTTCTGAAGGGAAACACGCAGCATAGCATTCATCCATGGATCACACTCTGCTTTAGAGCGAGAAGCACACTCTTGCTTTCTAGATTCTCTAAGACAGCAGGAAATCCTTGTGTGCCCAGAACAAAAGAACGGTGTTTCCTACACATATGGACCATATCTTGTCCAAATCTTCTTCTGAAACTGATACAAAGCACTGAACCTCTAACATCCAATGCTTGTCAGTTAAGATGAGAAACGTGTGAGCTCAGTGAACGATGTAGTTTGTTTGAGCAGAAAAGTGACTGCCCTTACCTGAAACGAAGTCTTGCTTGTAGGAAGACTCAGAGCCTGGGATTTAACTCCATTTCTGAAGGCAAACACACAGCATAGTTCTCATCCATGGATCACACTCTGCTTTAGAGCGAGAAGCACGCTCTTGCTTTCTATAGTCTCTAAGACAGCAGGAAACGTGAGTGTACTGAGAACAAAAGAACGGTGTTTCCTACATATACAGACCATATGTAGTCCAACTCTGCTTCTGAAACTGATACAAAGCACTGACCCTCTAACATCCAATGCTTGTCTTTTGAGATGAGAAATGTGTGAGCTCCGTGAACGATGTAGTTCGTTTGAGCTGAAAAGTGACTGCCCTTACCTGAAACGAAGTCTTGCTTGTAGGAAGAAACAGAGCCTGGGATTTAACTCCATTTCTGTAGGGAAACACACAGCATAGGTCTCATCCATGGATCACACTCTGCTTTAGAGCGAGAAGCACGCACTTGCTTTCTAGAGTCTCTAACACAGCAGGAAACGTGAGAGTGCTGAGAACAAAAGAACGTTGTTTCCTACACATACAGACCATATCTATTCCAACTCTGCTTCTGAAACTCATACAAAGCACTGCTCCTCTAACATCCAATGCTTGTCAGTTAAGATGGAAAACGTGTGAGCTTCATGAACGATGTAGTTCGTTTGAGCAGAAAAGTGACTGCCCTTACCTTAAACGAAGTCTTGCTTGTAGGAAGACACAGAGCCTGGGATTTAACTCCATTTCTGAATTGAAACACACAGCAGTGTTCTCATCCATTGATCACACTCTGCTTTAGAACAAGAAGCACGCTCTTGCTTTCTAGAGTCTCTAAGACAGCAGGAAACGTGAGTGTGCTGAGAACAAACGAACGGTGTTTCCTACACATACGGACCATATCTAGTCCAACTCTGCTTCTGAAACTGATACAAAGCACTGGTCCTTTAACATCCAATGTTTGTCAGTTAAGATGAGAAACGTGTGAGCTTTGTGAATGATGTAGTTCCTTTGAACTGAAAAGTGACTGCCCTTACCTGAAACGAAGTCTTGCTGGTAGGAAGACACAGAGCATGGGATTTAACTCCATTTCTGAAGGGAAAAACACAGCATAGTATTCATCCATGGATCACACTCTGCTTTAGAGCGAGAAGCACACTCTTGCTTTCTAGATTCTCTAAGACAGCAGGAAATCTGAGTGTGCCCAGAACAAAAGTACGGTGTTTCCTACACATATGGACCATATCTAGTCCAAATCTGCTTCTGAAACTGATACAAAGCACTGACCCTCTAACATCCAATGCTTGTCAGTTAAAATGAGAAATGTGTGAGCTCAGTGAACGATGTAGTTCGTTTGAGCAGAAAAGTGACTGCCCTTACCTGAAACGAAGTCTTGCTTGTAGGAAGACTCAGAGCCTGGGATTTAACTCCATTTCTGAAGTGAAACACACAGCAGTGTTCTCATCCATTGATGACACTCTGCTTTAGAACAAGAAGCATGCTCTTGCTTTCTAGAATCTCTAAGACAGCAGGAAACGTGAGTGTGCTGAGAAGAAAAGAACCTTGTTTCCTACACATCCGGAAAATATCTCGTCCAACTCTACTTCTTAAACTGATACAAAGCACTGGTCCTCTAACATCCAATGCTTGTCTGTTAAGATGAGAAATGTGTGACCTCAGTGAACGATGTAGTTCGTTTGAGCTGAAAAGTGACTGCCCTTACCTGAAACGAAGTCTTGCTTGTAGGAAGACCCAGAGATTGGGATTTAACTCCATTTCTGAAGGGAAACACACAGCATAGTTCTCATCCATGGATCACAATCTGCTTTAGAGCGAGAAGCACGCTCTTGCTTTCTAGAGTCTCTAACACATCAAGAAACGTGAGTGTGCTGAGAACAAAAGAACGTTGTTTCCTACACATACGGACCATATCTAGTCCAACTCAGGTTCTGAAACTCATACAAAGCACTGCTCCTCTATCATCCAATGCTTGTCAGTTAAGATGGAAAACGTGTGAGCTTCATGAACGATGTAGTTCGTTTGAGCAGAAAAGTGACTGCCCTTACCTTAAACGAAGTCTTGCTTGTAGGAAGACTCAGAGCCTGGGATTTAACTCCATTTCTGAAGGGAAACACGCAGCATAGCATTCATCCATGGATCACACTCTGCTTTAGAGCGAGAAGCACACTCTTGCTTTCTAGATTCTCTAAGACAGCAGGAAATCTTTGTGTGCCCAGAACAAAAGAACGGTGTTTCCTACACATATGGACCATATCTTGTCCAAATCTTCTTCTGAAACTGATACAAAGCACTGACCCTCTAACATCCAATGCTTGTCAGTGAAGATGAGAAACGTGTGAGCTCAGTGAACGATGTAGTTTGTTTGAGCAGAAAAGTGACTGCCCTTACCTGAAACGAAGTCTTGCTTGTAGGAAGACTCAGAGCCTGGGATTTAACTCCATTTCTGAAGGCAAACACACAGCATAGTTCTCATCCATGGATCACACTCTGCTTTAGAGCGAGAAGCACGCTCTTGCTTTCTAGAGTCTCTAAGACAGCAGGAAACGTGAGTGTACTGAGAACAAAAGAACGGTGTTTCCTACATATACAGACCATATGTAGTCCAACTCTGCTTCTGAAACTGATACAAAGCACTGACCCTCTAACATCCAATGCTTGTCAGTTAAGATGAGAAACGTGTAAGCTTCGTGAACGATGTAGTTCGTTTGAGCAGAAAAGTGACTGCCCTTACCTGAATCGAAGTCTTGCTTGTAGGAAGACTCAGAGCCTGGGATTTAACTCCATTTCTGAAGTAAAACACACAGCAGTGTAATCATCCATTGATCACACTCTGCTTTAGAACAAGAAGCACGCTCTTGCTTTCTAGAGTCTCTAAGAGAGCAGGAAACGTGTGTGTGTTGAGAACAAAAGAACGGTGTTTCCTACACATACGGACCATATCTAGTTCAACTCTGCTTCTGAAACTGATACAAAGCACTGGTCCTCTAACATCCAATGCTTGTCTTTTGAGATGAGAAATGTGTGAGCTCCTTGAACGATGTAGTTCGTTTGAGCTGAAAAGTGACTGCCCTTACCTGAAACGAAGTCTTGCTTGTAGGAAGAAACAGAGCCTGGGATTTAACTCCATTTCTGTAGGGAAACACACAGCATAGTTCTCATCCATGGATCACACTCTGCTATAGAGCGAGAAGCACGCTCTTGCTTTCTAGAGTCTCTGAGACAACAAGAAACGTGAATGTGCTGAGAACAAAAGAACGGATTTTCCTACACATATGGACCATATCTAGTCCAACTCTGCTTTTTAACTGATACAAAGCACTGGTCTTCTAACATACAATGCTTGTCTGTTGAGATGAGAAACGTGTGTGCTCCGTGAACGATGTAGTTCGTTTGAGCTTACAAGTGACTGCCCTTACCAGAAAAGAAGTCTTGCTTGTAGGAAGACACAGAGCCTGGGATTTAACTCCATTTCTGAATGGAAACACACAGCATAGTTGTCATCCATGGATCACACTCTGCTTTAGAGCGAGAAGCACGCTCTAGCTTTCTAGAATCTCTAATACAGCAGGTAATCTGAGTGTGCCCAGAACAAAAGAAAGGTGTTTCCTACACATACGGACCATATCTAGCCCAATTCTGCTTCTGAAACTGACACAAAGCACTGACCCTCTAACATCCAATGCTTGTCAGTTAAGATGAGAAACGTGTGATCTTCGTGAACGATGTAGTTCGTTTGAGCAGAAAAGTGACTGCCCTTAACTGAAACGAAGACTTGCTTGTAGGAAGACTCAGAGCTTGGGATTTAACTCCATTTCTGAAGTGAAACACACAGCAGTGTAATCATCCATTGATCACACTCTGCTTTAGAACAAGAAGCACGCTCTTGCTTTCTAGAGTCTCTAACACAGCAGGAAACGTGAGTGTGCTGAGAACAAAAGAACACTGTTTCCTACACATACGGACATTATATAGTCCAACTCTGCTTCTGAAACTGATACAAAGCAATGGTCCTCTAACATCCAATGCTTGTCTATTAAGATTAGAAACGTGTGAGCTCCGTGAAGGATGTAGTTCCTTTGAGCTGAAAAGTGACTGCCCTTACCTGAAAAGAAGTCTTGCTTGTAGGAAGACACAGAGATTGGGATTTAACTCCATTTCTGAAGTGAAACAAACAGCAGTGTTCTCATCCATTGATGACACTCTGCTTTAGAACAAGAAGCACGCTCTTGCTTTCTAGAGTCTCTAAGACAGCAGGAAACGTGAGTGTGCTGAGAACAAAAGAACGGTGTTTCCGACACATACGGACCATATCTAGTCCAACTCTGCTTCTTAAACTGATACAAAGCACTGACCCTCTAACATCCAATCCTTGTCAGTTAAGATGAGAAACGTGTGAGCTCAGTGAACGATGTAGTTCGTTTGAGCAGAAAAGTGACTGCCCTTACCTGAAACGAAGTCTTGCTTGTAGGAAGACACAGAGCCTGGGATTTAACTCCATTTCTGAAGGGAAACACGCAGCATAGCATTCATCCATGGATCACACTCTGCTTTAGAGCGAGAAGCACACTCTTGCTTTCTAGATTCTCTAAGACAGCAGGAAATCTTTGTGTGCCCAGAACAAAAGAACGGTGTTTCCTACACATATGGACCATATCTTGTCCAAATCTTCTTCTGAAACTGATACAAAGCACTGACCCTCTAACATCCAATGCTTGTCAGTGAAGATGAGAAACGTGTGAGCTCAGTGAACGATGTAGTTTGTTTGAGCAGAAAAGTGACTGCCCTTACCTGAAACGAAGTCTTGCTTGTAGGAAGACTCAGAGCCTGGGATTTAACTCCATTTCTGAAGGCAAACACACAGCATAGTTCTCATCCATGGATCACACTCTGCTTTAGAGCGAGAAGCACGCTCTTGCTTTCTAGAGTCTCTAAGACAGCAGGAAACGTGAGTGTACTGAGAACAAAAGAACGGTGTTTCCTACATATACAGACCATATGTAGTCCAACTCTGCTTCTGAAACTGATACAAAGCACTGACCCTCTAACATCCAATGCTTGTCAGTTAAGATGAGAAACGTGTAAGCTTCGTGAACGATGTAGTTCGTTTGAGCAGAAAAGTGACTGCCCTTACCTGAATCGAAGTCTTGCTTGTAGGAAGACTCAGAGCCTGGGATTTAACTCCATTTCTGAAGTAAAACACACAGCAGTGTAATCATCCATTGATCACACTCTGCTTTAGAACAAGAAGCACGCTCTTGCTTTCTAGAGTCTCTAAGACAGCAGGAAACGTGTGTGTGTTGAGAACAAAAGAACGGTGTTTCCTACACATACGGACCATATCTAGTTCAACTCTGCTTCTGAAACTGATACAAAGCACTGGTCCTCTAACATCCAATGCTTGTCTTTTGAGATGAGAAATGTGTGAGCTCCTTGAACGATGTAGTTCGTTTGAGCTGAAAAGTGACTGCCCTTACCTGAAACGAAGTCTTGCTTGTAGGAAGAAACAGAGCCTGGGATTTAACTCCATTTCTGTAGGGAAACACACAGCATAGTTCTCATCCATGGATCACACTCTGCTATAGAGCGAGAAGCACGCTCTTGCTTTCTAGAGTCTCTGAGACAACAAGAAACGTGAATGTGCTGAGAACAAAAGAACGGATTTTCCTACACATATGGACCATATCTAGTCCAACTCTGCTTTTTAACTGATACAAAGCACTGGTCTTCTAACATACAATGCTTGTCTGTTGAGATGAGAAACGTGTGTGCTCCGTGAACGATGTAGTTCGTTTGAGCTTACAAGTGACTGCCCTTACCAGAAAAGAAGTCTTGCTTGTAGGAAGACACAGAGCCTGGGATTTAACTCCATTTCTGAATGGAAACACACAGCATAGTTGTCATCCATGGATCACACTCTGCTTTAGAGCGAGAAGCACGCTCTAGCTTTCTAGAATCTCTAATACAGCAGGTAATCTGAGTGTGCCCAGAACAAAAGAAAGGTGTTTCCTACACATACGGACCATATCTAGCCCAATTCTGCTTCTGAAACTGACACAAAGCACTGACCCTCTAACATCCAATGCTTGTCAGTTAAGATGAGAAACGTGTGATCTTCGTGAACGATGTAGTTCGTTTGAGCAGAAAAGTGACTGCCCTTAACTGAAACGAAGACTTGCTTGTAGGAAGACTCAGAGCTTGGGATTTAACTCCATTTCTGAAGTGAAACACACAGCAGTGTAATCATCCATTGATCACACTCTGCTTTAGAACAAGAAGCACGCTCTTGCTTTCTAGAGTCTCTAAGACAGCAGGAAACGTGAGTGTGCTGAGAACAAAAGAACGGTGTTTCCGACACATACGGACCATATCTAGTCCAACTCTGCTTCTTAAACTGATACAAAGCACTGACCCTCTAACATCCAATGCTTGTCAGTTAAGATGAGAAACGTGTGAGCTCAGTGAACGATGTAGTTCGTTTGAGCAGAAAAGTGACTGCCCTTACCTGAAACGAAGTCTTGCTTGTAGGAAGACACAGAGCCTGGGATTTAACTCCATTTCTGAAGGGAAACACGCAGCATAGCATTCATCCATGGATCACACTCTACTTTAGAGCGAGAAGCACACTCTTGCTTTCTAGATTCTCTAAGACAGCAGGAAATCTGAGTGTGCCCAGAACAAAAGAACGGTGTTTCCTACACATATGGACCATATCTTGTCCAAATCTTCTTCTGAAACTGATACAAAGCACTGACCCTCTAACATCCAATGCTTGTCAGTTAAGATGAGAAACGTGTGAGCTCAGTGAACGATGTAGTTCGTTTGAGCAGAAAAGTGAATGCCCATACCTGAAACGAAGTCTTGCTTGTAGGAAGACTCAGAGCCTGGGATTTAACTCCATTTCTGAAGGCAAACACACAGCATAGTTCTCATCCATGGATCACACTCTGCTTTAGAGCGAGAAGCACGCTCTTGCTTTCTAGAGTCTCTAAGACAGCAGGAAACGTGAGTGTACTGAGAACAAAAGAACGGTGTTTCCTACATATACAGACCATATGTAGTCCAAATCTGCTTCTGAAACTGATACAAAGCACTGACCCTCTAACATCCAATGCTTGTCAGTTAAGATGAGAAACGTGTAAGCTTTGTGAATGATGTAGTTCGTTTGAGCAGAAAAGTGACTGCCCTTACCTGAATCGAAGTCTTGCTTGTAGGAAGACTCAGAGCCTGGGATTTAACTCCATTTCTGAAGTAAAACACACAGCAGTGTAATCATCCATTGATCACACTCTGCTTTAGAACAAGAAGCACGTTCTTGCTTTCTAGAGTCTCTAAGACAGCAGGAAACGTGTGTGTGTTGAGAACAAAAGAACGGTGTTTCCTACACATAGGACCATATCTAGTTCAACTCTGCTTCTGAAACTGATACAAAGCACTGGTCCTCTAACATCCAATGCTTGTCTGTTGAGATGAGAAATGTGTGAGCTCCGTGAACGCTGTAGTTCGTTTGAGCTGAAAAGTGACTGCCCTTACCTGAAAAGATGTCTTGCTTGTAGGAAGACACAGAGCCTGGGATTTAACTCCATTTCTGAAGGGAAACACACAGCATAGTTCTCATCCATGGATCACACTCTTCTTTAGAGCAAGAAGCATGCTCTTGCTTTCTAGAGTCTCTGAGACAACAAGAAACGTGAGTGTGCTGAGAACAAAAGAACGGATTTTCCTACACATATGGACCATATCTAGTCCAACTCTGCTTTTTAACTGATACAAAGCACTGGTCTTCTAACATACAATGCTTGTCTGTTGAGATGAGAAACGTGTGTGCTCCGTGAACGATGTAGTTCGTTTGAGCTTACAAGTGACTGCCCTTACCAGAAAAGAAGTCTTGCTTGTAGGAAGACACTGAGCCTGGGATTTAACTCCATTTCTGAATGGAAACACACAGCATAGTTGTCATCCATGGATCACACTCTGCTTTAGAGCGAGAAGCACGCTCTTGCTTTCCAGAGTCTCTAATACAGCAGGTAATCTGAGTGTGCCCAGAACAAAAGAACGGTGTTTCCTACACTTACGGACCATATCTAGTCCAAATCTGCTTCTGAAACTGACACAAAGCACTGACCCTCTAACATCCAATGCTTGTCAGTTAAGATGAGAAACGTGTGATCTTCGTGAACGATGTAGTTCGTTTGAGCAGAAAAGTGACTGCCCTTAACTGAAACGAAGACTTGCTTGTAGGAAGACTCAGAGCTTGGGATTTAACTCCATTTCTGAAGTGAAACACACAGCAGTGTAATCATCCATTGATCACACTCTGCTTTAGAACAAGAAGCACGCTCTTGCTTTCTAGAGTCTCTAAGACAGCAGGAAACGTGAGTGTGCTGAGAACAAAAGAACACTGTTTCCTACACATACTGACATTATATAGTCCAACTCTGCTTCTGAAACTGATACAAAGCAATGGTCTTCTAACATCCAATGCTTGTCTATTAAGATTAGAAACGTGTGAGCTCCGTGAAGGATGTAGTTCCTTTGAGCTGAAAAGTGACTGCCCTTACCTGAAAAGAAGTCTTGCTTGTAGGAAGACACAGAGCCTGGGATTTAACTCAATTTCTGAAGGGAAACACACAGCATAGTTCTCACCCATGGATCACACTCTGCTTTACATCAAGAAGCACGCTTTTGCTTTCTAGAGTCACTAATAGAGCAGGAAATCTGAGTGTGCCCAGAACAAAAGAACGGAGTTTCCTACACATATGGACCATATCTAGTCCAAATCTTCTTCTGAAACTGATACAAAGCACTGACCCTCTAACATCCAATGCTTGTCAGTTAAGATGAGAAACGTGTGAGCTCAGTGAACGATGTAGTTCGTTTGAGCAGAAAAGTGACTGCCCTTACCTGAAACGAAGTCTTGCTTGTAGGAAGACTCAGAGCCTGGGATTTAACTCCATTTCTGAAGTAAAACACACAGCAGTGTAATCATCCATTGATCACACTCTGCTTTAGAACAAGAAGCACGCTCTTGCATTCTAGAGTCTCTAAGACAGCAGGAAACGTGTGTGTGTTGAGAACAAAAGAACGGTGTTTCCTACACATACGGACCATATCTAGTTCAACTCTGCTTCTGAAACTGATACAAAGCACTGGTCCTCTAACATCCAATGCTTGTCTGTTGAGATGAGAAATGTGTGAGCTCCGTGAACGATGTAGTTCGTTTGAGCTGAAAAGTGACTGCCCTTACCTGAAATGAAGTCTTGCTTGTAGGAAGACACAGAGCCTGGGATTTAACTCCATTTCTGTAGGGAAACACACAGCATAGTTCTCATCCATGGATCACACTCTGCTTTAGAGCGAGAAGCACGCTCTTGCTCTCTAGAGTCTCTAAGACAGCAGGAAACGTGAGTGTGCTGAGAACAAAAGAACGGTGTTTCCTACACATACGGACCATATCTAGTCCAACTCTGCTTCTGAAACTGACACAAAGCACTGACCCTCTAACATCCAATGCTTGTCAGTTAAGATGAGAAACGTGTGATCTTCGTGAACGATGTAGTTCGTTTGAGCAGAAAAGTGACTGCCCTTAACTGAAACGAAGACTTGCTTGTAGGAAGACTCAGAGCTTGGGATTTAACTCCATTTCTGAAGTGAAACACACAGCAGTGTAATCATCCATTGATCACACTCTGCTTTAGAACAAGAAGCACGCTCTTGCTTTCTAGAGTCTCTACACAGCAGGAAACGTGAGTGTGCTGAGAACAAAGAACACTGTTTCCTACACATACGGACATTATATAGTCCAACTCTGCTTCTGAAACTGATACAAAGCAATGGTCCTCTAACATCCAATGCTTGTCTATTAAGATTAGAAACGTGTGAGCTCCGTGAAGGATGTAGTTCCTTTGAGCTGAAAAGTGACTGCCCTTACCTGAAAAGAATTCTTGCTTGTAGGAAGACACAGAGCCTGGGATTTAAATCAATTTCTGAAGGGAAACACACAGCATAGTTCTCACCCATGGATCACACTCTGCTTTACAGCAAGAAGCACGCTCTTGCTTTCTAGAGTCACTAATACAGCAGGAAATCTGAGTGTGCCCAGAACAAAAGAACGGATTTTCCTACACATATGAACCATATGTTGTCCAACTCTTCTTATGAAACTGATACAAAGCACTGGTCCTCTAACATCCGATGCTTGTCAGTTAAGATGGGAAACGTGTGAGCTTCATGAACGATGTAGTTCGTTTGAGCAGAAAAGTGACTGCCCTTACCTTAAACGAAGTCTTGCTTGTAGGAAGACACAGAGTCTGGGATTTAACTCCATTTCTGAAGAGAAACACACAGCATAGTTCTCATCCATGGATCACACTCTGCTTTAGAGCGAGAAGCACGCTCTTGCTTTCTAAAGTCTCTAAGACAGCAGGAAACGTGAGTGCGCTTAGAACAAATGAACGGTGTTTCCTACACATACGGACCATATCTAGTCCAACTCTGTTTCTGAAACTGACACAAAGCACTGGTCCTCTAACATCCAATGCTTGTCAGTTAAGATGGGAAACGTGTGAGCTTCATGAACGATGTAGTTCATTTGAGCAGAAAAGTGACTGCCCTTACCTTAAACGAAGTCTTGATTGTAGGTGGACTCAGAGCCTGGGATTAAACTCCATTTCTGAAGTGAAACACACAGCATAGTTCTCATCCATGGATGACACTCTGCTTTAGAGCGAGAAGCACGCTCTTGCTTTCTAAAGTCTATAAGACAGCAGGAAACGTGAGTGTGCTGAGAACAAAAGAACGGTGTTTCCTACAGATATGGACCATATCTAGTCCAACTCTGCTTCTGAAACTGATACAAAGCACTGGTCCTCTAACATCCTATGCTTGTAAGTTAAGATGAGAAACGTGTGAGGTTTGTGAAGGATGTAGTTCCTTTGAACTGAAAAGTGACTCCCTTTACCTGTAACGAAGTCTTGCGTGTAGTAAGACACAGAGCCTGGGATTTAACTCCCTTTCCGAAGGGAAACACACAGCATTTTTCTCATCCATGGATCACACTCTACTTTAGAGCGAGAAGCACGCTCTGGCTTTTAGAGTCTCTAATACAGCAGGAAATCTGAGTGTGCCCAGAACAAAAGAACGGAGTTTCCTACAAATATGGACCATATCTAGTCCAAATCTTCTTCTGAAACTGATACAAAGCACTGACCCTCTAACATCCAATGCTTGTCAGTTAAGATGAGAAACGTGTGAGCTCAGTGAACGATGTAGTTCGTTTGAGCAGAAAAGTGACTGCCCTTACCTGAAATGAAGTCTTGCTTGTAGGAAGACTCAGAGCCTGGGATTTAACTCCTTTTCTGAAGGCAAACACACAGCATAGTTCTCATCCATGGATCACACTCTGCTTTAGAGCGACAAGCACACTCTTGCTTTCTAGAGTCTCTAAGACAGCAGGAAACGTGAGTGTGCTGAGAACAAAAGAATGGTGTTTCCTACACATACGGACCATATCTAGTCCAACTCTGCTTCTGAAACTGATACAAAGCACTGGTCCTCTAACATCCAATGCTTGTCTCTTAAGATGAGAAACGGGTGAGCTTCGTGAACGCTGTAGTTCGTTTGAGCTGAAAAGTGTCTGCCCTTACCTGAAAAGATGTCTTGCATGTAGGAAGACACAGAGCCTGGGATTTAACTCCATTTCTGAAGGGAAACACACAGCATAGTTCTCATCCATGGATCACACTCTTCTTTAGAGCAAGAAGCATGCTCTTGCTTTCTAGAGTCTCTGAGACAACAAGAAACGTGAGTGTGCTGAGAAAAAAAGAACGGATTTTCCTACACATATGGACCATATCTAGTCCAACTCTGCTTTTTAACTGTTACAAAGCACTGGTCCTCTAACATACAATGCTTGTCTGTTGAGATGATAAACGTGTGAGCTCCGTGAACGATGTAGTTCGTTTGAGCTTACAAGTGACTGCCCTTACCTGAAAAGAAGTCTTGCTTGTAGGAAGACACAGAGCCTGGGATTTAACTCCATTTCTGAATGGAAACACACAGCATAGTTGTCATCCATGGATCACACTCTGCTTTAGAGCGAGAAGCACGCTCTTGCTTTCTAGAGTCTCTAATACAGCAGGTAATCTGAGTGTGCCCAGAACAAAAGAACGGTGTTTCCTATACATACGGACCATATCTAGTCCAACTCAGCTTCTGAAGCTGATACAAAGCACAGTTCCTGTAACATCCAATGCTTGTCAGTTAAGATGAGAAACGTGTGATCTTCGTGAATGATGTGGTTCGTTTGAGCTGAAAAGTGATTTCCCTTACCTGAAACGAAGTCTTGCATGTAGGAAGACACAGAGCCTGGGATTTAACTCCATTTCTGAAGGGAAACACACAGCATAGTTCTCATCCATGGATCACATTCTGCTTTAGAGCGATTAGCATGCTCTTGCTTTCTAGAGACTCTAATACAGCAGGAAACTTGAGTGTGCTCAGAACAAATGAACGGTGTATCCTACATATAGGGGCCATATCTAGCTCAACTCTGCTTCTGAAACTACAACAAACCACAGGTCCTCTAACACCCAATGCTTGTCAGTTAGGATGAGAAACCAGTGAGCTTCGTGAACTATGTAGTTCGTTTGAGCTGTAAAGTAACTGCCCTTTCCTGAAACGAAGTCTTGCTTGTAGGAAGACTCAGAGCCAGGGATTTAACTCCATTTCTGAAGTGAAACACACAGCAGAGTTCTCATCCATTGATCACATTCTGCTTTAGATAAGAAGAATGCTCTTGCTTTCTAGAGTCTCTAAGACAAAGGAAATGTGAGTGTGCTGAGAACAACAGAACGGTGTTTCCTACACATACGAACCATATCTAGCCCAACTCTGCTTCTAAAACTGATACAAAGTACTGTTCCTCTAACATCCAATGTTTGTCAGTTAGGATGAGAAACGTGTGAGATTCGAGAACGATGTAGTTCCTTTGAGCTGTAAAGTAACTGCCCTTACCTGTCATGAAGTCTTGCTTGTAGGAAGAGTCAGAGCATGGGATTTAACTCCATTTATGAATGGAAAGACACAGCATATTACCCATCCATGGATCACACTCTGCTTTAGAGGTATTAGCACGCTCTTGCTTTCTAGAGTCAATAATACAGCAGGAAATTTGAGTCTGCTCAGAACACATGAACTGTGTTTCCTACACATAGGGGCCATATCTAGTTCTAATCTGCTTCAGAAACTAAGACAAAACACAGGTCCTCTAACATCCAGTGCTTGTCAGTTAAGATGAGAAACGTGGCAGCTTCGTGAATGATGTAGTTCGCTTGAGCTGTAAAGTAACTGCCCTTTCCTGAAACGAAGTCTTGCTTGTTGGAAGACTCAGAGCCTGGGATTTAACTCCATTTCTGAAGTGAAAAGCACAGCAGAGTTGTCATCCATTGCTCACACTCTGCTTTAGAGCAAGAAGCACGCTCTTGCTTTCTAGAGCCTCTAAGACAGCAGGAAACGTGAGTGTGCTGAGAGCAAAAGAACGGTGTTTCCTACACATACAGATGATATCTAGTCCAACTCTGCTTCTGAAACTGATACAAAGCACTGGTCCTCTACTATCCAATGCTTGTCAGTTACGATGAGAAATGTGTGGGCTTCATGAATGATGTAGTATGTTTGAGCAGAAAAGTGACTTCCCTTACCTGAAATGAAGTCTTGCTTGTAGGAAGACACAGAGCCTGGGATTTAACTCCATTTCTGAAGTGAAACACACAGCAGAGTTCCCATCCATAGATCACACTCTGCTTCAGAGAAAGAAGCACGCTCTTGCTTTCTCTAGTCTCTAAGACAGCAGGAAACTTGAGTGTGCTGAGAGCAAAAGAATGGTGTTTCCCACACATACGGACCATATCTAGTCCAACTCTGCTTCTGAAACTACAACATACCACAGGTCCTCTAACACCCAATGCTTGTCAGTTAGGATGAGAAACCGTGAGCTTCGTGAACTATGCAGTTCGTTTGAGCTTTTATGTAACTGCCCTTTCCTGAAACCAAGTCTTGCTTGTAGGAAGACTCAGAGCCAGGATTTAATTCCATATCTGAAGTGAAACACACAGCAGAGTTCTCATCCATTTATCACATTCTGCTTTAGATAAGAAGCATGCTCTTGCTTTGTAGAGTCTCTAAGACAAAGGAAACCTGACGGTGCGGAGAAAAACAGAACGGTGTTTCCTACACATATGTACCATATCTAGTCCAACCCTGCTTCTCAAACTGATACAAAGTAATGGTCCTCGAACATCCAATGCTTGTCATTTAAGATGAGAAATGTGTGAGCTTCATGAATGATGTAGTTCGATTGAGCAGGAAGGTGACTTCCCTTACCTGAAACGAAGTCTTGCTTGTAGAAAGACACAGAGCCTGGGATTTAACTCTTTTTCTGAAGTGAAACACACAGCAGAGTTCTCTTCCATTGATCACACTCTGCTTTAGAGCAAGAAGCACGCTCTAACTTTCTAGAGTCTCTAAAACAGCAGGAAATGTGAGTGTGCTGAGAACAACAGATCGGTATTTCCTACACATACGGACCATATCTAGTCCAACTCTGCTTCTGAAACTACAACAAACCACAGGACCTCTAACACCCAATGCTTGTCAGTTAGGATGAGAAACCTGTGAGCTTCGTGAACTATGTAGTTCGTTTGAGCTGAAAAGTACCTGCCCTCACCTGAAACGAAGTCTTGCTCGTAGGAAGACACAGAGCCTGGGATTTAACTCCATTTCTGAAGGGAAACACACAGCACAGTTCTCATCCATGGATCACATTCTGCTTTAGAGCGATTAGCATGCACTTACTTTGTAGAGTCTCTACTAAAGCAGGAAACTTGAGTGTGCTCAGAACCAATGAACGTTGTTTCCTACACTTAGGGGAAACATCTAGTTCAACACTGCTTCTGAAACTGCAACAAACCACATGTCCTCTGACATCCAATGTTTGTCAGTCAAGATGAGAAACGTGTGAGCTTCATGAACGATGTAGTTCGCTTGAGCTAAAAAGTGACTGCCCTTCCCTGAAACGAAGTCTTGCTTGTATGAAGACTCAGAGCCTGGGATTTAACAAAATTTCTGAAGTAAAACACACAGCATAGTTCTCATCCATTGATCACACTCTGCTAGAGAGCAAGAAGCATGCTCTTGCTTTCTAGGGTCTCTAAGACAGCAGGATACGTGAGTGTGCTGAGAACAACAGAGCGGTGTTTCCTACACATAAGTACCATATCTAGTCCAACCCTGCTTCTGAAACTGATACAAAGTACTGGTCCTCTAACATCCAATGCTTCTCATTTAGATGAGAAACGTGCGAGCTTCATGAACGATGTAGTTCGTTTGAGCTGAAAAGTGCCTGCCCTTACCTGGAAGGAACGCTTGCTTGTAGGAAGACACAGAGGCTGGGATTTAACTCCATTTCTGAAGTGAAACACACAGCAGAGTTCCCATCCAGGGATCACACTCTGCTTTAGAGCAAGAAGCACACTCTTACTTTCTAGAGTCTCTAAGACAGCAGGAAACGTGAGTGTGCTGAGAGCAAAAGAACGGTGTTTACTACACATACAGACGATATCTAGTCCAACTCTGCTTCTGAAACTGATACAAAGCACTGGTCCTCTAACATCCAATGCTTGTCATTTAAGATGAGAAACGTGTGAGCTTCATGAACGATGTAGTTTGTTTGAGCTGAAAAGTGCCTGCCCTTACCAGACATGAAGTCTTGCTTTTAGGAAGACTCAGAGCCTGGGATTTAACTCCATTTCTGAAGTGAAACACACAGCAGAGTTCCCATCCATAGATCACACTCTGCTTTAGAGTAAGAAGCACGCTCTTGCTTTCTAGAGTCTCTAAGACAGCAGGAAACGTGAGTGTGCTGAGAGCAAAGAACGATGTTTCCTACACATACAGACAATATCTAGTCAAACACTGATTCGGAAATTGATACAAAGCACTGGTCTTCTAACACCCAATGCTTGTTATTTAGGATGAGAAACCTGTGAGCTTCGTGAACGATGTAGTTCGTTTGAGCTGTAAAGTAACTGCCCTTTCCTGAAACGAAGTCTTGCTTGTAGGAAGACTCAGAGCCTGGGATTTAACTCCATTTCTGAAGTGAAACACACAGCAGTGTTCTCATCCATTGATGACACTCTGCTTTAGAACAAGAAGCACGCTCTTGCTTTCTAGAGTCTCTAACACAGCAGGAAACGTGAGTGTGCTGAGTACAAAAGAACCGTGTTTCCTACACATCCAGACCATATCTAGTCCAACTCTACTTCTTAAACTGATACAAAGCACTGGTCCTCTAACATCCAATGATTTCTGTTAAGATGAGAAATGTGTGAGCTCAGTGAACGATGTAGTTCGTTTGTGCTGAAAAGTGACTGCCCTTACCTGAAACGAAGTCTTGCTTGTAGGAAGACACAGAGATTGGGATTTAACTCCATTTCTGAAGGGAAACACACAGCATAGTTCTCATCCATGGATCACAATCTGGTTTAGAGCGAGAAGCACGCTCTTGCTTTCTAGAGTCTCTAACACAGCAGGAAACGTGAGTGTGCTGAGAACAAATGAACGGTGTTTCCTACACATATGGACCATATCTAGTCCAACTCTGCTTCTGAAACTCATACAAAGCACTACTTCTCTAACATCCAATGCTTGTCAGTTAAGATGGGAAACGTGTGAGCTTCATGAACGATGTAGTTCGTTTGAGCAGAAAAGGGACTGCCCTTACCTTAAACGAAGTCTTGCTTGTAGGAAGACTCAGAGCCTGGGATTTAACTCCATTTCTGAATGAAACACACAGCAGTGTTCTCATCCATTGATCACACTCTGCTTTAGAACAAGAAGCACGCTCTTGCTTTCTAGAGTCTCTAAGAGAGCAGGAAACGTGAGTGTGCCTAGAACAAAAGAACGGTGTTTCCTACACATACGGACCATATCTAGTCCAACTCTGCTTCTGAAACTGATACAAAGCACTGGTCCTCTAACATCCAATGTTTGTCAGTTAAGATGAGAAACGTGTGAGCTTTGTGAATGATGTAGTTCCTTTGAACTGAAAAGTGACTGCCCTTACCTGAAACGAAGTCTTGCTTGTAGGAAGACACAGAGCCTGGGATTTAACTCCATTTCTGAAGGGAAACACACAGCCTAGTATTCATCCATGGATCACACTCTGCTTTAGAGCGAGAAGCACACTCTTGCTTTCTAGATTCTCTAAGACAACAGGAAATCTGAGTGTGCCCAGAACAAAAGAACGGTGTTTCCTACACATATGGACCATATCTAGTCCAAATCTGCTTCTGAAACTGATACAAAGCACTGACCCTCTAACATCCAATGCTTGTCAGTTAAGATGAGAAATGTGTGAGCTCAGTGAACGATGTAGTTCGTTTGAGCAGAAAGTGACTGCCCTTACCTGAAACGAAGTCTTGCTTGTAGGAAGACTCAGAGCCTGGGATTTAACTCCATTTCTGAAGTGAAACACACAGCAGTGTTCTCATCCATTGATGACACTCTGCTTTAGAACAAGAAGCACGCTCTTGCTTTCTAGAGTATCCAAGACAGCAGGAAACGTGAGTGTGCTGAGAAGAAAAGAACCTGGTTTCCTACACATCCGGAAAATATCTAGTCTAACTCTACTTCTTAAACTGATACAAAGCACTGGTCCTCTAACATCCAATGCTTGTCTGTTAAGATGAGAAATGTGTGAGCTCAGTGAACGATGTAGTTCGTTTGAGCTGAAAAGTGACTGCCCTTACCTGAAACGAAGTCTTGCTTGTAGGAAGACCCAGAGATTGGGATTTAACTCCATTTCTGAAGGGAAACACACAGCATAGTTCTCATCCATGGATCACAATCTGCTTTAGAGCGAGAAGCATGCACTTGCTTTCTAGAGTCTCTAACACAGCAGGAAACGTGAGTGTGCTGAGAACAAAAGAACGTTGTTTCCTACACATACGGACCATATCTAGTCCAACTCTGCTTCTGAAACTCATACAAAGCACTGCTCCTCTAACATCCAATGCTTGACATTTAAGATGGAAAACGTGTGAGCTTCATGAACGATGTAGTTCGTTTGAGCAGAAAAGTGACTGCCCTTACCTTAAACGAAGTCTTGCTTGTAGGAAGACTCAGAGCCTGGGATTTAACTCCATTTCTGAATTGAAACACACAGCAGTGTTCTCATCCATTGATCACACTCTGCTTTAGAACAAGAAGCACACTCTTGCTTTCTAGAGTCTCTAAGACAGCAGGAAACATGAGTGTGCTGAGAACAAAAGAACGATGTTTCCTACACATACGGACCATATCTAGTCCAACTCTGCTTCTGAAACTGATACAAAGCACTGACCCTCTAACATCCAATGTTTGTCAGTTAAGATGAGAAACGTGTGAGCTTTGTGAATGATGTAGTTCCTTTGAACTGAAAAGTGACTGCCCTTTCCTGAACGAAGTCTTGCTTGTAGGAAGACATAGAGCCTGGGATTTAACTCCATTTCTGAATTGAAACACACAGCAGTGTTCTCATCCATTGATCACACTCTGCTTAAGAACAAGAAGCACACTCTTGCTTTCTAGAATCTCTAAGACAGCATGAAACATGAGTGTGCTGAGAAGAAAAGAACGGTGTTTCTTACACATACGGACCATATCTAGTCCAACTCTGCTTCTGAAACTGATACAAAGCACTGACCCTCTAACATCCAATGTTTGTCAGTTAAGATGAGAAACGTGTGAGCTTTGTGAATGATGTAGTTCCTTTGAACTGAAAAGTGACTGCCCTTACCTGAAACGAAGTCTTGCTTGTAGGAAGACACAGAGCCTGGGATTTAACTCCATTTCTGAAGGGAAACACACAGCATAGTTCTCATCCTTGGATCACACTCTGCTTTAGAGCGAGAAGCACACTCTTGCTTTCTAGATTCTCTAAGACAGCAGGAAATCTGAGTGTGCCCAGAACAAAAGAATGGTGATTCCTACACATATGGACCATATCTAGTCCAAATCTGCTTCTGAAACTGATACAAAGCACTTACCCTCTAACATCCAATGCTTGTCAGTTAAGATGAGAAATGTGTGAGCTCAGTGAACGATGTAGTTCGTTTGAGCAGAAAAGTGACTGCCCTTACCTGAAACGAAGTCTTGCTTGTAGAAAGACTCAGAGCCTGGGATTTTACTCCATTTCTGAAGTGAAACACACAGCAGTGTTCTCATCCATTGATGACACTCTGCGTTAGAACAAGAAGCACGCTCTTGCTTTCTAGAGTCTCTAAGACAGCAGGAAACGTGAGTGTGCTGAGAACAAAAGAACTGTGTTTCCTACACATCCGGACCATATCTAGTCCAACTCTACTTCTTAAACTGATGCAAAGCACTGGTCCTCTAACATCCAATGCTTTTCTGTTAAGATGAGAAATGTGTGAGCTCAGTGAACGATGTAGTTCGTTTGAGCTGAAAAGTGACTGCCCTTACCTGAAACGAAGTCTTGCTTGTAGGAAGACACAGAGATTGGGATTTAACTCCATTTCTGAAGGGAAACACACAGCATAGTTCTCATCCATGGATCACAATCTGCTTTAGAGCGAGAAGCATGCTCTTGCTTTCTAGACTCTCTAACACAGCAGGAAACGTGAGTGTGCTGAGAACAAATGAACGGTGTTTCCTACACATATGGACCATATCTAGTCCAACTCTGCTTCTGAAACTCATACAAAGCACTGCTCCTCTAACATCCAATGCTTGTCTGTTAAGATGAGAAAAGTGTGAGCTCAGTGAACGATGTAGTTCGTTTGAGCTGAAAAGTGACTGCCCTTACCTGAAACGAAGTCTTGCTTGTAGGAAGACACAGAGATTGGGATTTAACTCCATTTCTGAAGGGAAACACACAGCATAGTTCTCATCCATGGATCACAATCTGCTTTAGAGCGAGAAGCACGCTCTTGCTTTCTAGAGTCTCTAACACAGCAGGAAACGTGAGTGTGCTGAGAACAAAAGAACGTTGTTTCCTACACATACGGACCATATCTAGTCCAACTCTGCTTCTGAAACTCATACAAAGCACTGCTCCTCTAACATCCAATGCTTCACAGTTAAGATGGAAAACGTGTGAGCTTCATGAACGATGTAGTTCGTTTGAGCAGAAAAGTGACTGCCCTTACCTTATACGAAGTCTTGCATGTAGGAAGACTCAGAGCCTGGGATTTAACTCCATTTCTGAAGTGAAACACACAGCAGTGTTCTCATCCATTGATCACACTCTGCTTTAGAAAAAGAAGCACACTCTTGCTTTCTAGAGTCTCTAAGACAGCAGGAAACATGAGTGTGCTGAGAACAAAAGAACGATGTTTCCTACACATACGGATCATATCTAGTCCAACTCTGCTTCTGAAACTGATACAAAGCACTGACCCTCTAACATCCAATGTTTGTCAGTTAAGATGAGAAACGTGTGAGCTTTGTGAATGATGTAGTTCCTGTGAACTGAAAAGTGACTGCCCTTTCCTGAACGAAGTCTTGCTTGTAGGAAGACACAGAGCCTGGGATTTAACTCCATTTCTGAATTGAAACACACAGCAGTGTTCTCATCCATTGATCACACTCTGCTTTAGAACAAGAAGCACACTCTTGCTTTCTAGAATCTCTAAGACAGCATGAAACATGAGTGTGCTGAGAACAAAAGAACGGTGTTTCTTACACATACGGACCATATCTAGTCCAACTCTGCTTCTGAAACTGATACAAAGCACTGACCCTCTAACATCCAATGTTTGTCAGTTAAGATGAGAAACGTGTGAGCTTTGTGAATGATGTAGTTCGTTTGAGCAGAAAAGTGACTGCCCTTACCTGAAACGAAGTCTTGCTTGTAGGAAGACACAGAGCCTGTGATTTAACTCCATTTCTGAAGGGAAACACACAGCTTAGTTCTCATCCATGGATCACACTCTGCTTTAGAGCGAGAAGCACACTCTTGCTTTCTAGATTCTCTAAGACAGCTGGAAATCTGAGTGTGCCCAGAACAAAAGAATGGTGATTCCTACACATATGGACCCTATCTAGTCCAAATCTGCTTCTGAAACTGATACAAAGCACTTACCCTCTAACATCCAATGCTTGTCAGTTAAGATGAGAAATGTGTGAGCTCAGTGAACGATGTAGTTCGTTTGAGCAGTAAAGTGACTGCCCTTACCTGAAACGAAGTCTTGCTTGTAGGAAGACTCAGAGCCTGGGATTTAACTCCATTTCTGAAGTGAAACACACAGCAGTGTTCTCATCCATTGATGACACTCTGCTTTAGAACAAGAAGCACGCTCTTGCTTTCTAGAGTCTCTAAGACAGCAGGAAACGTGAGTGTGCTGAGAACAAAAGAACCGTGTTTCCTACACATCCAGACCATATCTAGTCCAACTCTACTTCTTAAACTGATACAAAGCACTGGTCCTCTAACATCCAATGCTTGTCTGTTAAGATGAGAAATGTGTGAGCTCAGTGAACGATGTAGTTCGTTTGTGCTGAAAAGAGACTGCCCTTACCTGAAACGAAGTCTTGCATGTAGGAAGACACAGAGATTGGGATTTAACTCCATTTCTGAAGGGAAACACACAGCATAGTTCTCATCCATGGATCACAATCTGGTTTAGAGCGAGAAGCACGCTCTTGCTTTCTAGAGTCTCTAACACAGCAGGAAACGTGAGTGTGCTGAGAACAAATGAACGGTGTTTCCTACACATATGGACCATATCTAGTCCAACTCTGCTTCTGAAACTCATACAAAGCACTGCTCCTCTAACATCCAATGCTTGTCATTTAAGATGGGAAACGTGTGAGCTTCATGAACGATGTAGTTCGTTTGAGCAGAAAAGTGACTGCCCTTACCTTAAACGAAGTCTTGCTTGTAGGAAGACTCAGAGCCTGGGATTTAACTCCATTTCTGAATTGAAACACACAGCAGTGTTCTCATCCATTGATCACACTCTGCTTTAGAACAAGAAGCACGCTCTTGCTTTCTAGAGTCTCTAAGACAGCAGGAAACGTGAGTGTGCTGAGAACAAAATAACGGTGTTTCCTACACATACGGACCATATCTAGTCCAACTCTGCTTCTGAAACTGATACAAAGCACTGGTCCTCTAACATCCAATGTTTGTCAGTTAAGATGAGAAACGTGTGATCTTTGTGAATGCTGTAGTTCCTTTGAACTGAAAAGTGACTGCCCATACCTGAAACGAAGTCTTGCTTGTAGGAAGACACAGAGCCTGGGATTTAACTCCATTTCTGAAGGGAAACACACAGCATAGTATTCATCCATGGATCACACTCTGCTTTAGAGCGAGAAGCACACTCTTGCTTTCTAGATTCTCTAAGACAGCAGGAAATCTGAGTGTGCCCAGAACAAAAGAACGGTGTTTCCTACACATATGGACCATATCTAGTCCAAATCTGCTTCTGAAACTGATACAAAGCACTGACCCTCTAACATCCAATGCTTGTCAGTTAAGATGAGAAATGTGTGAGCTCAGTGAACGATGTAGTTCGTTTGAGCAGAAAGTGACTGCCCTTACCTGAAACGAAGTCTTGCTTGTAGGAAGACTCAGAGCCTGGGATTTAACTCCATTTCTGAAGTGAAACACACAGCAGTGTTCTCATCCATTGATGACACTCTGCTTTAGAACAAGAAGCACGCTCTTGCTTTCTAGAATCTCTAAGACAGAAGGACACCTGAGTGTGCTGAGAAGAAAAGAACCTAGTTTCCTACACATCCGGAAAATATCTAGTCCAACTCTACTTATTAAACTGATACAAAGCACTGGTCCTCTAACATCCAATGCTTGTCTGTTAAGATGAGAAATGTGTGAGCTCAGTGAACGATGTAGTTCGTTTGAGCTGAAAAGTGGCTGCCCTTACCTGAAACGAAGTCTTGCTTGTAGGAAGACCCAGAGATTGGGATTTAACTCCATTTCTGAAGGGAAACACACAGCATAGTTCTCATCCATGGATCACAATCTGCTTTAGAACAAGAAGCACGCTCTTGCTTTCTAGAGTCTCTAACACAGCAGGAAACGTGAGTGTGCTGAGAACAAAAGAACGGTGTTTCCTACAAATACGGACCATATCTAGTCCAACTCAGGTTCTGAAACTCATACAAAGCACTGGTCCTCTAACATCCAATGCTTGTCAGTTAAGATGGGAAACGTGTGAGCTTCATGAATGATGTAGTTCGTTTGAGCAGAAAAGTGACTGCCCTTACCTTAAACGAAGTCTTGCTTGTAGGAAGACTCAGAGCCTGGGATTTAACTCCATTTCTGAATTGAAACACACAGCAGTGTTCTCATCCATTGACCACACTCTGCTTTAGAACGAGAAGCACGCTCTTGCTTTCTAGATTCTCTAAGACAGCAGGAAACGTGAGTGTGCTGAGAACAAAAGAACGGTGTTTCCTACACATACGGACCATATCTAGTCCAACTCTGCTTCTGAAACTGATACAAAGAACTGGTCCTCTAACATCCAATGTTTGTCAGTTAAGATGAGAAACGTGTGAGCTTTGTGAATGCTGTAGTTCCTTTGAACTGAAAAGTGACTGCCCTTACCTGAAACGAAGTCTTGCTTGTAGGAAGACACAGAGCCTGGGATTTAACTCCATTTCTGAAGGGAAACACACAGCATAGTATTCATCCATGGATCACACTCTGCTTTAGAGCGAGAAGCACACTCTTGCTTTCTAGATTCTCTAAGACAGCAGGAAATCTGAGTGTGCCCAGAACAAAAGAACGGTGTTTCCTACACATATGGACCATATCTAGTCCAAATCTGCTTCTGAAACTGATACAAAGCACTGACCCTCTAACATCCAATGCTTGTCAGTTAAGATGAGAAATGTGTGAGCTCAGTGAACGATGTAGTTCGTTTGAGCAGAAAGTGACTGCCCTTACCTGAAACGAAGTCTTGCTTGTAGGAAGACTCAGAGCCTGGGATTTAACTCCATTTCTGAAGTGAAACACACAGCAGTGTTCTCATCCATTGATGACACTCTGCTTTAGAACAAGAAGCACGCTCTTGCTTTCTAGAATCTCTAAGACAGAAGGACACCTGAGTGTGCTGAGAAGAAAAGAACCTAGTTTCCTACACATCCGGAAAATATCTAGTCCAACTCTACTTCTTAAACTGATACAAAGCACTGGTCCTCTAACATCCAATGCTTGTCTGTTAAGATGAGAAATGTGTGAGCTCAGTGAACGATGTAGTTCGTTTGAGCTGAAAAGTGGCTGCCCTTACCTGAAACGAAGTCTTGCTTGTAGGAAGACCCAGAGATTGGGATTTAACTCCATTTCTGAAGGGAAACACACAGCATAGTTCTCATCCATGGATCACAATCTGCTTTAGAACAAGAAGCACGCTCTTGCTTTCTAGAGTCTCTAACACAGCAGGAAACGTGAGTGTGCTGAGAACAAAAGAACGGTGTTTCCTACAAATACGGACCATATCTAGTCCAACTCAGGTTCTGAAACTCATACAAAGCACTGGTCCTCTAACATCCAATGCTTGTCAGTTAAGATGGGAAACGTGTGAGCTTCATGAATGATGTAGTTCGTTTGAGCAGAAAAGTGACTGCCCTTACCTTAAACGAAGTCTTGCTTGTAGGAAGACTCAGAGCCTGGGATTTAACTCCATTTCTGAATTGAAACACACAGCAGTGTTCTCATCCATTGACCACACTCTGCTTTAGAACGAGAAGCACGCTCTTGCTTTCTAGATTCTCTAAGACAGCAGGAAACGTGAGTGTGCTGAGAACAAAAGAACGGTGTTTCCTACACATACGGACCATATCTAGTCCAACTCTGCTTCTGAAACTGATACAAAGCACTGGTCCTCTAACATCCAATGTTTGTCAGTTAAGATGAGAAACGTGTGAGCTTTGTGAATGCTGTAGTTCCTTTGAACTGAAAAGTGACTGCCCTTACCTGAAACGAAGTCTTGCTTGTAGGAAGACACAGAGCCTGGGATTTAACTCCATTTCTGAAGGGAAACACACAGCATAGTATTCATCCATGGATCACACTCTGCTTTAGAGCGAGAAGCACACTCTTGCTTTCTAGATTCTCTAAGACAGCAGGAAATCTGAGTGTGCCCAGAACAAAAGAACGGTGTTTCCTACACATATGGACCATATCTAGTCCAAATCTGCTTCTGAAACTGATACAAAGCACTGACCCTCTAACATCCAATGCTTGTCAGTTAAGATGAGAAATGTGTGAGCTCAGTGAACGATGTAGTTCGTTTGAGCAGAAAGGGACTGCCCTTACCTGAAACGAAGTCTTGCTTGTAGGAAGACTCAGAGCCTGGGATTTAACTCCATTTCTGAAGTGAAACACACAGCAGTGTTCTCATCCATTGATCACACTCTGCTTTAGAACAAGAAGCACACTCTTGCTTTCTAGAATCTCTAAGACAGCATGAAACATGAGTGTGCTGAGAACAAAAGAACGGTGTTTCTTACACATACGGACCATATCTAGTCCAACTCTGCTTCTGAAACTGATACAAAGCACTGACCCTCTAACATCCAATGTTTGTCAGTTAAGATGAGAAACGTGTGAGCTTTGTTAATGATGTAGTTCCTTTGAACTGAAAAGTGACTGCCCTTACCTGAAACGAAGTCTTGCTTGTAGGAAGACACAGAGCCTGTGATTTAACTCCATTTCTGAAGGGAAACACACAGCTTAGTTCTCATCCATGGATCACACTCTGCTTTAGAGCGAGAAGCACACTCTTGCTTTCTAGATTCTCTAAGACAGCAGGAAATCTGAGTGTGCCCAGAACAAAAGAATGGTGATTCCTACACATATGGACCCTATCTAGTCCAAATCTGCTTCTGAAACTGATACAAAGCACTTACCCTCTAACATCCAATGCTTGTCAGTTAAGATGAGAAATGTGTGAGCTCAGTGAACGATGTAGTTCGTTTGAGCAGAAAAGTGACTGCCCTTACCTGAAACGAAGTCTTGCTTGTAGGAAGACTCAGAGCCTGGGATTTAACTCCATTTCTGAAGTGAAACACACAGCAGTGTTCTCATCCATTGATGACACTCTGCTTTAGAACAAGAAGCACGCTCTTGCTTTCTAGAGTCTCTAAGACAGCAGGAAACGTGAGTGTGCTGAGAACAAAAGAACCGTGTTTCCTACACATCCAGACCATATCTAGTCCAACTCTACTTCTTAAACTGATACAAAGCACTGGTCCTCTAACATCCAATGCTTGTCTGTTAAGATGAGAAATGTGTGAGCTCAGTGAACGATGTAGTTCGTTTGTGCTGAAAAGTGACTGCCCTTACCTGAAACGAAGTCTTGCATGTAGGAAGACACAGAGATTGGGATTTAACTCCATTTCTGAAGGGAAACACACAGCATAGTTCTCATCCATGGATCACAATCTGGTTTAGAGCGAGAAGCACGCTCTTGCTTTCTAGAGTCTCTAACACAGCAGGAATCGTGAGTGTGCTGAGAACAAATGAACGGTGTTTCCTACACATATGGACCATAACTAGTCGAACTCTGCTTCTGAAACTCATACAAAGCACTGCTCCTCTAACATCCAATGCTTGTCAGTTAAGACGGGAAACGTGTGAGCTTCATGAACGATGTAGTTCGTTTGAGCAGAAAAGTGACTGCCCTTACCTTAAACGAAGTCTTGCTTGTAGGAAGACTCAGAGCCTGGGATTTAACTCCATTTCTGAATTGAAACACACAGCAGTGTTCTCATCCATTGATCACACTCTGCTTTAGAACAAGAAGCACGCTCTTGCTTTCTAGAGTCTCTAAGAGAGCAGGAAACGTGAGTGTGCTGAGAACAAAAGAACGGTGTTTCCTACACATACGGACCATATCTAGTCCAACTCTGCTTCTGAAACTGATACCAAGCACTGGTCCTCTAACATCCAATGTTTGTCAGTTAAGATGAGAAACGTGTGAGCTTTGTGAATGATGTAGTTCCTTTGAACTGAAAAGTGACTGCCCTTACCTGAAACGAAGTCTTGCTTGTAGGAAGACACAGAGCCTGTGATTTAACTCCATTTCTGAAGGGAAACACACAGCATAGTTCTCATCCATGGATCACAATCTGGTTTAGAGCGAGAAGCACGCTCTTGCTTTCTAGAGTCTCTAACACAGCAGGAAACCTGAGTGTGCTGAGAACAAATGAACGGTGTTTCCTACACATATGGACCATATCTAGTCCAACTCTGCTTCTGAAACTCATACAAAGCACTGCTCCTCTAACATCCATTGCTTGTCAGTTAAGATGGGAAACGTGTGAGCTTCATGAACGATGTAGTTCGTTTGAGCAGAAAAGTGACTGCCCTTACCTGAAACGAAGTCTTGCTTGTAGGAAGACTCAGAGCCTGGGATTTAACTCCATTTCTGAATTGAAACACACAGCAGTGTTCTCATCCATTGATCACACTCGGCTTTAGAACAAGAAGCACGCTCTTGCTTTCTAGAGTCTCTAAGACAGCAGGAAACGTAAGTGTGCTGAGAACAAAAGAACGGTGTTTCCTACACATACGGACCATATCTAGTCCAACTCTGCTTCTGAAACTGATACAAAGCACTGGTCCTCTAACATCCAATGTTTGTCAGTTAAGATGAGAAACGTGTGAGCTTTGTGAATGATGTAGTTCCTTTGAACTGAAAAGTGACTGCCCTTACCTGAAGCAAAGTCTTGCTTGTAGGAAGACACAGAGCCTGTGATTTAACTCCATTTCTGAAGGGAAACACACAGCATAGTTCTCATCCATGGATCACACTCTGCTTTAGATCGAGAAGCACACTCTTGCTTTCTTGATTCTCTAAGACAGCAGGAAATCTGAGTGTGCCCAGAACAAAAGAACGGTGATTCCTACACATATGGACCATATCTAGTCCAAATCTGCTTCTGAAACTGATACAAAGCACTGACCCTCTAACATCCAATGCTTGTCAGTTAAGATGAGAAATGTGTGAGCTCAGTGAACGATGTAGTTCGTTTGAGCAGAAAAGTGACTGCCCTTACCTGAAACGAAGTCTTGCTTGTAGGAAGACTCAGAGCCTGGGATTTAACTCCATTTCTGAAGTGAAACACACAGCAGTGTTCTCATCCATTGATGACACTCTGCTTTAGAACAAGAAGCACGCTCTTGCTTTCTAGAGTCTCTAACACAGCAGGAAACGTGAGTGTGCTGAGAACAAAAGGACCGTGTTTCCTACACATCCAGACCATATCTAGTCCAACTCTACTTCTTAAACTGATACAAAGCACTGGTCCTCTAACATCCAATGATTTCTGTTAAGATGAGAAACGTGTGAGCTCAGTGAACGATGTAGTTCGTTTGTGCTGAAAAGTGACTGCCCTTACCTGAAACGAAGTCTTGCTTGTAGGAAGACACAGAGATTGGGATTTAACTCCGTTTCTGAAGGGAAACACACAGCATAGTTCTCATCCATGGATCACAATCTGCTTTAGAACAAGAAGCACGCTCTTGCTTTCTAGAGTCTCTAACACAGCAGGAAACGTGAGTGTGCTGAGAACAAAAGAACGGTGTTTCCTACAAATACGGACCATATCTAGTCCAACTCAGGTTCTGAAACTCATACAAAGCACTGGTCCTCTAACATCCAATGCTTGTCAGTTAAGATGGGAAACGTGTGAGCTTCATGAATGATGTAGTTCGTTTGAGCAGAAAAGTGACTGCCCTTACCTTAAACGAAGTCTTGCTTGTAGGAAGACTCAGAGCCTGGGATTTAACTCCATTTCTGAATTGAAACACACAGCAGTGTTCTCATCCATTGACCACACTCTGCTTTAGAACGAGAAGCACGCTCTTGCTTTCTAGATTCTCTAAGACAGCAGGAAACGTGAGTGTGCTGAGAACAAAAGAACGGTGTTTCCTACACATACGGACCATATCTAGTCCAACTCTGCTTCTGAAACTGATACAAAGCACTGGTCCTCTAACATCCAATGTTTGTCAGTTAAGATGAGAAACGTGTGAGCTTTGTGAATGCTGTAGTTCCTTTGAACTGAAAAGTGACTGCCCTTACCTGAAACGAAGTCTTGCTTGTAGGAAGACACAGAGCCTGGGATTTAACTCCATTTCTGAAGGGAAACACACAGCATAGTATTCATCCATGGATCACACTCTGCTTTAGAGCGAGAAGCACACTCTTGCTTTCTAGATTCTCTAAGACAGCAGGAAATCTGAGTGTGCCCAGAACAAAAGAACGGTGTTTCCTACACATATGGACCATATCTAGTCCAAATCTGCTTCTGAAACTGATACAAAGCACTGACCCTCTAACATCCAATGCTTGTCAGTTAAGATGAGAAATGTGTGAGCTCAGTGAACGATGTAGTTCGTTTGAGCAGAAAGGGACTGCCCTTACCTGAAACGAAGTCTTGCTTGTAGGAAGACTCAGAGCCTGGGATTTAACTCCATTTCTGAAGGGAAACACACAGCTTAGTTCTCATCCATGGATCACACTCTGCTTTAGAGCGAGAAGCACACTCTTGCTTTCTAGATTCTCTAAGACAGCAGGAAATCTGAGTGTGCCCAGAACAAAAGAACGGTGATTCCTACACATATGGACCCTATCTAGTCCAAATCTGCTTCTGAAACTGATACAAAGCACTTACCCTCTAACATCCAATGCTTGTCAGTTAAGATGAGAAATGTGTGAGCTCAGTGAACGATGTAGTTCGTTTGAGCAGAAAAGTGACTGCCCTTACCTGAAACGAAGTCTTGCTTGTAGGAAGACTCAGAGCCTGGGATTTAACTCCATTTCTGAAGTGAAACACACAGCAGTGTTCTCATCCATTGATGACACTCTGCTTTAGAACAAGAAGCACGCTCTTGCTTTCTAGAGTCTCTAAGACAGCAGGAAACGTGAGTGTGCTGAGAACAAAAGAACCGTGTTTCCTACACATCCAGACCATATCTAGTCCAACTCTACTTCTTAAACTGATACAAAGCACTGGTCCTCTAACATCCAATGCTTGTCTGTTAAGATGAGAAATGTGTGAGCTCAGTGAACGATGTAGTTCGTTTGTGCTGAAAAGTGACTGCCCTTACCTGAAACGAAGTCTTGCATGTAGGAAGACACAGAGATTGGGATTTAACTCCATTTCTGAAGGGAAACACACAGCATAGTTCTCATCCATGGATCACAATCTGGTTTAGAGCGAGAAGCACGCTCTTGCTTTCTAGAGTCTCTAACACAGCAGGAATCGTGAGTGTGCTGAGAACAAATGAACGGTGTTTCCTACACATATGGACCATAACTAGTCGAACTCTGCTTCTGAAACTCATACAAAGCACTGCTCCTCTAACATCCAATGCTTGTCAGTTAAGACGGGAAACGTGTGAGCTTCATGAACGATGTAGTTCGTTTGAGCAGAAAAGTGACTGCCCTTACCTTAAACGAAGTCTTGCTTGTAGGAAGACTCAGAGCCTGGGATTTAACTCCATTTCTGAATTGAAACACACAGCAGTGTTCTCATCCATTGATCACACTCTGCTTTAGAACAAGAAGCACGCTCTTGCTTTCTAGAGTCTCTAAGAGAGCAGGAAACGTGAGTGTGCTGAGAACAAAAGAACGGTGTTTCCTACACATACGGACCATATCTAGTCCAACTCTGCTTCTGAAACTGATACCAAGCACTGGTCCTCTAACATCCAATGTTTGTCAGTTAAGATGAGAAACGTGTGAGCTTTGTGAATGATGTAGTTCCTTTGAACTGAAAAGTGACTGCCCTTACCTGAAACGAAGTCTTGCTTGTAGGAAGACACAGAGCCTGTGATTTAACTCCATTTCTGAAGGGAAACACACAGCATAGTTCTCATCCATGGATCACAATCTGGTTTAGAGCGAGAAGCACGCTCTTGCTTTCTAGAGTCTCTAACACAGCAGGAAACCTGAGTGTGCTGAGAACAAATGAACGGTGTTTCCTACACATATGGACCATATCTAGTCCAACTCTGCTTCTGAAACTCATACAAAGCACTGCTCCTCTAACATCCATTGCTTGTCAGTTAAGATGGGAAACGTGTGAGCTTCATGAACGATGTAGTTCGTTTGAGCAGAAAAGTGACTGCCCTTACCTGAAACGAAGTCTTGCTTGTAGGAAGACTCAGAGCCTGGGATTTAACTCCATTTCTGAATTGAAACACACAGCAGTGTTCTCATCCATTGATCACACTCGGCTTTAGAACAAGAAGCACGCTCTTGCTTTCTAGAGTCTCTAAGACAGCAGGAAACGTAAGTGTGCTGAGAACAAAAGAACGGTGTTTCCTACACATACGGACCATATCTAGTCCAACTCTGCTTCTGAAACTGATACAAAGCACTGGTCCTCTAACATCCAATGTTTGTCAGTTAAGATGAGAAACGTGTGAGCTTTGTGAATGATGTAGTTCCTTTGAACTGAAAAGTGACTGCCCTTACCTGAAACAAAGTCTTGCTTGTAGGAAGACACAGAGCCTGTGATTTAACTCCATTTCTGAAGGGAAACACACAGCATAGTACTCATCCATGGATCATACTCTGCTTTAGATCGAGAAGCACACTCTTGCTTTCTAGATTCTCTAAGACAGCAGGAAATCTGAGTGTGCCCAGAACAAAAGAACGGTGATTCCTACACATATGGACCATATCTAGTCCAAATCTGCTTCTGAAACTGATACGAAGCACTGACCCTCTAACATCCAATGCTTGTCAGTTAAGATGAGAAATGTGTGAGCTCAGTGAACGATGTAGTTCGTTTGAGCAGAAAAGTGACTGCCCTTACCTGAAACGAAGTCTTGCTTGTAGGAAGACTCAGAGCCTGGGATTTAACTCCATTTCTGAAGTGAAACACACAGCAGTGTTCTCATCCATTGATGACACTCTGCTTTAGAACAAGAAGCACGCTCTTGCTTTCTAGAGTCTCTAACACAGCAGGAAACTTGAGTGTGATGAGAACAAAAGGACCGTGTTTCCTACACATCCAGACCATATCTAGTCCAACTCTACTTCTTAAACTGATACAAAGCACTGGTCCTCTAACATCCAATGATTTCTGTTAAGATGAGAAACGTGTGAGCTCAGTGAACGATGTAGTTCGTTTGTGCTGAAAAGTGACTGCCCTTACCTGAAACGAAGTCTTGCTTGTAGGAAGACACAGAGATTGGGATTTAACTCCGTTTCTGAAGGGAAACACACAGCATAGTTCTCATCCATGGATCACAATCTGGTTTAGAGCGAGAAGCACGCTCTTGCTTTCTAGAGTCTCTAACACAGCAGGAAACGTGAGTGTGCTGAGAACAAATGAACGGTGTTTCCTACACATATGGACCATATCTAGTCCAACTCTGCTTCTGAAACTCATACAAAGCACTGCTCCTCTAACATCCAATGCTTGTCATTTAAGATGGGAAACGTGTGAGCTTCATGAACGATGTAGTTCGTTTGAGCAGAAAAGTGACTGCCCTTACCTTAAACGAAGTCTTGCTTGTAGGAAGACTCAGAGCCTGGGATTTAACTCCATTTCTGAATTGAAACACACAGCAGTGTTTTCATCCATTGATCACACTCTGCTTTAGAACAAGAAGCACGCTCTTGCTTTCTAGAGTCTCTAAGACAGCAGGAAACGTGAGTGTGCTGAGAACAAAAGAACGGTGTTTCCTACACATACGGACCATATCTAGTCCAACTCTGCTTCTGAAACTGATACAAAGCACTGGTCCTCTAACATCCAATGTTTGTCAGTTAAGATGAGAAACGTGTGAGCTTTGTGAATGCTGTAGTTCCTTTGAACTGAAAAGTGACTGCCCTTACCTGAAACGAAGTCTTGCTTGTAGGAAGACACAGAGCCTGGGATTTAACTCCATTTCTGAAGGGAAACACACAGCATAGTATTCATCCATGGATCACACTCTGCTTTAGAGCGAGAAGCACACTCTTGCTTTCTAGATTCTCTAAGACAGCAGGAAATCTGAGTGTGCCCAGAACAAAAGAACGGTGTTTCCTACACATATGGACCATATCTAGTCCAAATCTGCTTCTGAAACTGATCCAAAGCACTGACCCTCTAACATCCAATGCTTGTCAGTTAAGATGAGAAATGTGTGAGCTCAGTGAACGATGTAGTTCGTTTGAGCAGAAAGTGACTGCCCTTACCTGAAACGAAGTCTTGCTTGTAGGAAGACTCAGAGCCTGGGATTTAACTCCATTTCTGAAGTGAAACACACAGCAGTGTTCTCATCCATTGATGACACTCTGCTTTAGAACAAGAAGCACGCTCTTGCTTTCTAGAGTCTCTAAGACAGAAGGAAACCTGAGTGTGCTGAGAAGAAAAGAACCTAGTTTGCTACACATCCGGAAAATATCTAGTCCAACTCTACTTCTTAAACTGATACAAAGCACTGGTCCTCTAACATCCAATGCTTGTCTGTTAAGATGAGAAATGTGTGAGCTCAGTGAACGATGTAGTTCGTTTGAGCTGAAAAGTGGCTGCCCTTACCTGAAACGAAGTCTTGCTTGTAGGAAGACCCAGAGATTGGGATTTAACTCCATTTCTGAAGGGAAACACACAGCATAGTTCTCATCCATGGATCACAATCTGCTTTAGAACAAGAAGCACGCTCTTGCTTTCTAGAGTCTCTAACACAGCAGGAAACGTGAGTGTGCTGAGAACAAAAGAACGGTGTTTCCTACACATACGGACCATATCTAGTCCAACTCAGGTTCTGAAACTCATACAAAGCACTGGTCCTCTAACATCCAATGCTTGTCAGTTAAGATGGAAAACGTGTGAGCTTCATGAATGATGTAGTTCGTTTGAGCAGAAAAGTGACTGTCCTTACCTTAAACGAAGTCTTGCTTGTAGGAAGACTCAGAGCCTGGGATTTAACTCCATTTCTGAATTGAAACACACAGCAGTGTTCTCATCCATTGACCACACTCTGCTTTAGAACGAGAAGCACGCTCTTGCTTTCTAGAGTCTCTAAGACAGCAGGAAACGTGAGTGTGCTGAGAACAAAAGAACGGTGTTTCCTACACATACGGACCATATCTAGTCCAACTCTGCTTCTGAAACTGATACAAAGCACTGGTCCTCTAACATCCAATGTTTGTCAGTTAAGATGAGAAACGTGTGAGCTTTGTGAATGCTGTAGTTCCTTTGAACTGAAAAGTGACTGCCCTTACCTGAAACGAAGTCTTGCTTGTAGGAAGACACAGAGCCTGGGATTTAACTCCATTTCTGAAGGGAAACACACAGCATAGTATTCATCCATGGATCACACTCTGCTTTAGAGCGAGAAGCACACTCTTGCTTTCTAGATTCTCTAAGACAGCAGGAAATCTGAGTGTGCCCAGAACAAAAGAACGGTGTTTCCTACACATATGGACCATATCTAGTCCAAATCTGCTTCTGAAACTGATACAAAGCACTGACCCTCTAACATCCAATGCTTGTCAGTTAAGATGAGAAATGTGTGAGCTCAGTGAACGATGTAGTTCGTTTGAGCAGAAAGGGACTGCCCTTACCTGAAACGAAGTCTTGCTTGTAGGAAGACTCAGAGCCTGGGATTTAACTCCATTTCTGAAGTGAAACACACAGCAGTGTTCTCATCCATTGATGACACTCTGCTTTAGTACAAGAAGCACGCTCTTGCTTTCTAGAATCTCTAAGACAGCAGGAAACGTGAGTGTGCTGAGAAGAAAAGATCCTTGTTTCCTACACATCCGGAAAATATCTAGTCCAACTCTACTTCTTAAACTGATACAAAGCACTGGTCCTCTAACATCCAATGCTTGTCTGTTAAGATGAGAAATGTGTGAGCTCAGTGAACGATGTAGTTCGTTTGAGCTGAAAAGTGGCTGCCCTTACCTGAAACGAAGTCTTGCTTGTAGGTAGACCCAGAGATTGGGATTTAACTCCATTTCTGAAGGGAAACACACAGCATAGTTCTCATCCATGGATCACAATCTGCTTTAGAACAAGAAGCACGATCTTGCTTTCTAGAGTCTCTAACACAGCAGGAAACGTGAGTGTGCTGAGAACAAAAGAAAGGTGTTTCCTACACATACGGACCATATCTAGTCCAACTCAGGTTCTGAAACTCATACAAAGCACTGGTCCTCTAACATCCAATGCTTGTCAGTTAAGATGGGAAACGTGTGAGCTTCATGAATGATGTAGTTCGTTTGAGCAGAAAAGTGACTGCCCTTACCTTAAACGAAGTCTTGCTTGTAGGAAGACACAGAGCCTGGGATTTAACTCCATTTCTGAATTGAGACACACAGCAGTGTTCTCATCCATTGATCACACTCTGCTTTAGAACAAGAAGCACACTCTTGCTTTCTAGAGTCTCTAAGACAGCAGGAAACATGAGTGTGCTGAGAACAAAAGAACGGTGTTGCCTACACATAAGGACCATATCTAGTCCAACTCTGCTTCTGAAACTGATACAAAGCACTGACCCTATAACATCCAATGTTTGTCAGTTAAGATGAGAAACGTGTGAGCTTTGTGAATGATGTAGTTCCTTTGAACTGAAAAGTTACTGCCCTTAGCTGAAACGAAGTCTTGCTTGTAGGAAGACACAGAGCCTGTGATTTAACTCCATTTCTGAAGGGAAACACACAGCATAGTTCTCATCCATGGATCACACTCTGCTTTAGAGCGAGAAGCACACTCTTGCTTTCTAGATTCTCTAAGACAGCAGGAAACCTGAGTGTGCCCAGAACAAAAGAACGGTGATTCCTACACATATGGACCATATCTAGTCCAAATCTGCTTCTGAAACTGATACAAAGCACTGACCCTCTAACATCCAATGCTTGTCAGTTAAGATGAGAAATGTGTGAGCTCAGTGAACGATGTAGTTCGTTTGAGCAGAAAAGTGACTGCCCTTACCTGAAACGAAGTCTTGCTTGTAGGAAGACTCAGAGCCTGGGATTTAACTCCATTTCTGAAGTGAAACACACAGCAGTGTTCTCATCCATTGATGACACTCTGCTTTAGAACAAGAAGCACGCTCTTGCTTTCTAGATTCTCTAAGACAGCAGGAAACGTGAGTGTGCTGAGAACAAAAGAACGGTGTTTCCTACACATACGGACCATATCTAGTCCAACTCTGCTTCTGAAACTGATACAAAGCACTGGTCCTCAAACATCCAATGTTTGTCAGTTAAGATGAGAAAAGTGTGAGCTTTGTGAATGATGTAGTTCCTTTGAACTGAAAAGTGACTGCCCTTACCTGAAACGAAGTCTTGCTTGTAGGAAGACACAGAGCCTGGGATTTAACTCCATTTCTGAAGGGAAACACAAAGCATAGTATTCATCCATGGATCACACTCTCCTTTAGAGCGAGAAGCACACTCTTGTTTCTAGAGTCTCTAAGACAGCAGGAAACATGATTGTGCTGAGAACAAAAGAACGGTGTTGCCTACACATAAGGACCATATCTAGTCCAACTCTGCTTCTGAAACTGATACAAAGCACTGACCCTCTAACATCCAATGTTTGTCAGTTAAGATGAGAAACGTGTGAGCTTTGTGAATGATGTAGTTCCTTTGAACTGAAAAGTGACTGCCCTTACCTGAAACGAAGTCTTGCTTGTAGGAAGACACAGAGCCTGGGATTTAACTCCATTTCTGAAGGGAAACACACAGCATAGTTCTCATCCATTGATCACACTCTGCTTTAGAACAAGAAGCACACTCTTGCTTTCTAGAGTCTCTAAGACAGCAGGAAACATGAGTGTGCTGAGAACAAAAGAACGGTGTTTCCTACACATACGGACCATATCTAGTCCAACTCTGCTTCTGAAACTGATACAAAGCACTGACCCGCTAACATCCAATGTTTGTCAGTTAAGATGAGAAACGTGTGAGCTTTGTGAATGATGTAGTTCCTTTGAACTGAAAAGTGACTGCCCTTACCTGAAACGAAGTCTTGCTTGTAGGAAGACACAGAGCCTGGGATTTAACTCCATTTCTGAATTGAAACACACAGCAGTGTTCTCATCCATTGATCACACTCTGCTTTAGAACAAGAAGCACACTCTTGCTTTCTAGAGTCTCTAACACAGCAGGAAACGTGAGTGTGCTGAGAACAAAAGGACCGTGTTTCCTACACATCCAGACCATATCTAGTCCAACTCTACTTCTTAAACTGATACAAAGCACTGGTCCTCTAACATCCAATGATTTCTGTTAAGATGAGAAACGTGTGAGCTCAGTGAACGATGTAGTTCGTTTGTGCTGAAAAGTGACTGCCCTTACCTGAAACGAAGTCTTGCTTGTAGGAAGACACAGAGATTGGGATTTAACTCCGTTTCTGAAGGGAAACACACAGCATAGTTCTCATCCATGGATCACAATCTGGTTTAGAGCGAGAAGCACGCTCTTGCTTTCTAGAGTCTCTAACACAGCAGGAAACGTGAGTGTGCTGAGAACAAATGAACGGTGTTTCCTACACATATGGACCATATCTAGTCCAACTCTGCTTCTGAAACTCATACAAAGCACTGCTCCTCTAACATCCAATGCTTGTCATTTAAGATGGGAAACGTGTGAGCTTCATGAACGATGTAGTTCGTTTGAGCAGAAAAGTGACTGCCCTTACCTTAAACGAAGTCTTGCTTGTAGGAAGACTCAGAGCCTGGGATTTAACTCCATTTCTGAATTGAAACACACAGCAGTGTTTTCATCCATTGATCACACTCTGCTTTAGAACAAGAAGCACGCTCTTGCTTTCTAGAGTCTCTAAGACAGCAGGAAACGTGAGTGTGCTGAGAACAAAAGAACGGTGTTTCCTACACATACGGACCATATCTAGTCCAACTCTGCTTCTGAAACTGATACAAAGCACTGGTCCTCTAACATCCAATGTTTGTCAGTTAAGATGAGAAACGTGTGAGCTTTGTGAATGCTGTAGTTCCTTTGAACTGAAAAGTGACTGCCCTTACCTGAAACGAAGTCTTGCTTGTAGGAAGACACAGAGCCTGGGATTTAACTCCATTTCTGAAGGGAAACACACAGCATAGTATTCATCCATGGATCACACTCTGCTTTAGAGCGAGAAGCACACTCTTGCTTTCTAGATTCTCTAAGACAGCAGGAAATCTGAGTGTGCCCAGAACAAAAGAACGGTGTTTCCTACACATATGGACCATATCTAGTCCAAATCTGCTTCTGAAACTGATCCAAAGCACTGACCCTCTAACATCCAATGCTTGTCAGTTAAGATGAGAAATGTGTGAGCTCAGTGAACGATGTAGTTCGTTTGAGCAGAAAGTGACTGCCCTTACCTGAAACGAAGTCTTGCTTGTAGGAAGACTCAGAGCCTGGGATTTAACTCCATTTCTGAAGTGAAACACACAGCAGTGTTCTCATCCATTGATGACACTCTGCTTTAGAACAAGAAGCACGCTCTTGCTTTCTAGAGTCTCTAAGACAGAAGGAAACCTGAGTGTGCTGAGAAGAAAAGAACCTAGTTTGCTACACATCCGGAAAATATCTAGTCCAACTCTACTTCTTAAACTGATACAAAGCACTGGTCCTCTAACATCCAATGCTTGTCTGTTAAGATGAGAAATGTGTGAGCTCAGTGAACGATGTAGTTCGTTTGAGCTGAAAAGTGGCTGCCCTTACCTGAAACGAAGTCTTGCTTGTAGGAAGACCCAGAGATTGGGATTTAACTCCATTTCTGAAGGGAAACACACAGCATAGTTCTCATCCATGGATCACAATCTGCTTTAGAACAAGAAGCACGCTCTTGCTTTCTAGAGTCTCTAACACAGCAGGAAACGTGAGTGTGCTGAGAACAAAAGAACGGTGTTTCCTACACATACGGACCATATCTAGTCCAACTCAGGTTCTGAAACTCATACAAAGCACTGGTCCTCTAACATCCAATGCTTGTCAGTTAAGATGGAAAACGTGTGAGCTTCATGAATGATGTAGTTCGTTTGAGCAGAAAAGTGACTGTCCTTACCTTAAACGAAGTCTTGCTTGTAGGAAGACTCAGAGCCTGGGATTTAACTCCATTTCTGAATTGAAACACACAGCAGTGTTCTCATCCATTGACCACACTCTGCTTTAGAACGAGAAGCACGCTCTTGCTTTCTAGAGTCTCTAAGACAGCAGGAAACGTGAGTGTGCTGAGAACAAAAGAACGGTGTTTCCTACACATACGGACCATATCTAGTCCAACTCTGCTTCTGAAACTGATACAAAGCACTGGTCCTCTAACATCCAATGTTTGTCAGTTAAGATGAGAAACGTGTGAGCTTTGTGAATGCTGTAGTTCCTTTGAACTGAAAAGTGACTGCCCTTACCTGAAACGAAGTCTTGCTTGTAGGAAGACACAGAGCCTGGGATTTAACTCCATTTCTGAAGGGAAACACACAGCATAGTATTCATCCATGGATCACACTCTGCTTTAGAGCGAGAAGCACACTCTTGCTTTCTAGATTCTCTAAGACAGCAGGAAATCTGAGTGTGCCCAGAACAAAAGAACGGTGTTTCCTACACATATGGACCATATCTAGTCCAAATCTGCTTCTGAAACTGATACAAAGCACTGACCCTCTAACATCCAATGCTTGTCAGTTAAGATGAGAAATGTGTGAGCTCAGTGAACGATGTAGTTCGTTTGAGCAGAAAGGGACTGCCCTTACCTGAAACGAAGTCTTGCTTGTAGGAAGACTCAGAGCCTGGGATTTAACTCCATTTCTGAAGTGAAACACACAGCAGTGTTCTCATCCATTGATGACACTCTGCTTTAGAACAAGAAGCACGCTCTTGCTTTCTAGAATCTCTAAGACAGCAGGAAACGTGAGTGTGCTGAGAAGAAAAGATCCTTGTTTCCTACACATCCGGAAAATATCTAGTCCAACTCTACTTCTTAAACTGATACAAAGCACTGGTCCTCTAACATCCAATGCTTGTCTGTTAAGATGAGAAATGTGTGAGCTCAGTGAACGATGTAGTTCGTTTGAGCTGAAAAGTGGCTGCCCTTACCTGAAACGAAGTCTTGCTTGTAGGAAGACCCAGAGATTGGGATTTAACTCCATTTCTGAAGGGAAACACACAGCATAGTTCTCATCCATGGATCACAATCTGCTTTAGAACAAGAAGCACGATCTTGCTTTCTAGAGTCTCTAACAGAGCAGGAAACGTGAGTGTGCTGAGAACAAAAGAAAGGTGTTTCCTACACATACGGACCATATCTAGTCCAACTCAGGTTCTGAAACTCATACAAAGCACTGGTCCTCTAACATCCAATGCTTGTCAGTTAAGATGGGAAACGTGTGAGCTTCATGAATGATGTAGTTCGTTTGAGCAGAAAAGTGACTGCCCTTACCTTAAACGAAGTCTTGCTTGTAGGAAGACACAGAGCCTGGGATTTAACTCCATTTCTGAATTGAGACACACAGCAGTGTTCTCATCCATTGATCACACTCTGCTTTAGAACAAGAAGCACACTCTTGCTTTCTAGAGTCTCTAAGACAGCAGGAAACATGAGTGTGCTGAGAACAAAAGAACGGTGTTGCCTACACATAAGGACCATATCTAGTCCAACTCTGCTTCTGAAACTGATACAAAGCACTGACCCTATAACATCCAATGTTTGTCAGTTAAGATGAGAAACGTGTGAGCTTTGTGAATGATGTAGTTCCTTTGAACTGAAAAGTGACTGCCCTTAGCTGAAACGAAGTCTTGCTTGTAGGAAGACACAGAGCCTGTGATTTAACTCCATTTCTGAAGGGAAACACACAGCATAGTTCTCATCCATGGATCACACTCTGCTTTAGAGCGAGAAGCACACTCTTGCTTTCTAGATTCTCTAAGACAGCAGGAAACCTGAGTGTGCCCAGAACAAAAGAACGGTGATTCCTACACATATGGACCATATCTAGTCCAAATCTGCTTCTGAAACTGATACAAAGCACTGACCCTCTAACATCCAATGCTTGTCAGTTAAGATGAGAAATGTGTGAGCTCAGTGAACGATGTAGTTCGTTTGAGCAGAAAAGTGACTGCCCTTACCTGAAACGAAGTCTTGCTTGTAGGAAGACTCAGAGCCTGGGATTTAACTCCATTTCTGAAGTGAAACACACAGCAGTGTTCTCATCCATTGATGACACTCTGCTTTAGAACAAGAAGCACGCTCTTGCTTTCTAGATTCTCTAAGACAGCAGGAAACGTGAGTGTGCTGAGAACAAAAGAACGGTGTTTCCTACACATACGGACCATATCTAGTCCAACTCTGCTTCTGAAACTGATACAAAGCACTGGTCCTCAAACATCCAATGTTTGTCAGTTAAGATGAGAAAAGTGTGAGCTTTGTGAATGATGTAGTTCCTTTGAACTGAAAAGTGACTGCCCTTACCTGAAACGAAGTCTTGCTTGTAGGAAGACACAGAGCCTGGGATTTAACTCCATTTCTGAAGGGAAACACAAAGCATAGTATTCATCCATGGATCACACTCTCCTTTAGAGCGAGAAGCACACTCTTGTTTCTAGAGTCTCTAAGACAGCAGGAAACATGAGTGTGCTGAGAACAAAAGAACGGTGTTGCCTACACATAAGGACCATATCTAGTCCAACTCTGCTTCTGAAACTGATACAAAGCACTGACCCTCTAACATCCAATGTTTGTCAGTTAAGATGAGAAACGTGTGAGCTTTGTGAATGATGTACTTCCTTTGAACTGAAAAGTGACTGCCCTTACCTGAAACGAAGTCTTGCTTGTAGGAAGACACAGAGCCTGGGATTTAACTCCATTTCTGAAGGGAAACACACAGCATAGTTCTCATCCATTGATCACACTCTGCTTTAGAACAAGAAGCACACTCTTGCTTTCTAGAGTCTCTAAGACAGCAGGAAACATGAGTGTGCTGAGAACAAAAGAACGGTGTTTCCTACACATACGGACCATATCTAGTCCAACTCTGCTTCTGAAACTGATACAAAGCACTGACCCTCTAACATCCAATGTTTGTCAGTTAAGATGAGAAACGTGTGAGCTTTGTGAATGATGTAGTTCCTTTGAACTGAAAAGTGACTGCCCTTACCTGAAACGAAGTCTTGCTTGTAGGAAGACACAGAGCCTGGGATTTAACTCCATTTCTGAATTGAAACACACAGCAGTGTTCTCATCCATTGATCACACTCTGCTTTAGAACAAGAAGCACTCTTGCTTTCTAGAGTCTCTAAGACAGCAGGAAACATGAGTGTGCTGAGAACAAAAGAACGGTGTTTCCTACATATACAGACCATATCTAGTCCAACTCTGCTTCTGAAACTGATACAAAGCACTGACCCTCTAACATCCAATGCTTGTCAGTTAAGATGGGAAACGTGTGAGCTTCATGAATGATGTAGTTCGTTTGAGCAGAAAAGTGACTGCCCTTACCTTAAACGAAGTATTGCTTGTAGGAAGACACAGAGCCTGGGATTTAACTCCATTTCTGAATTGAAACACACAGCAGTGTTCTCATCCATTGATCACACTCTGCTTTAGAACAAGAAGCACACTCTTGTTTCTAGAGTCTCTAAGACAGCAGGAAACATGAGTGTGCTGAGAACAAAAGAACGGTGTTGCCTACACATAAGGACCATATCTAGTCCAACTCTGCTTCTGAAACTGATACAAAGCACTGACCCTCTAACATCCAATGTTTGTCAGTTAAGATGAGAAACGTGTGAGCTTTGTGAATGATGTAGTTCCTTTGAACTGAAAAGTGACTGCCCTTACCTGAAACGAAGTCTTGCTTGTAGGAAGACACAGAGCCTGTGATTTAACTCCATTTCTGAAGGGAAACACACAGCATAGTTCTCATCCATGGATCACACTCTGCTTTAGAGCGAGAAGCACACTCTTGCTTTCTAGATTCTCTAAGACAGCAGGAAATCTGAGTGTGCCCAGAACAAAAGAACGGTGATTCCTACACATATGGACCATATCTAGTCCAAATCTGCTTCTGAAACTGATACAAAGCACTGACCCTCTAACATCCAATGCTTGTCAGTTAAGATGAGAAATGTGTGAGCTCAGTGAACGATGTAGTTCGTTTGAGCAGAAAGTGACTGCCCTTACCTGAAACGAAGTCTTGCTTGTAGGAAGACTCAGAGCCTGGGATTTAACTCCATTTCTGAAGTGAAACACACAGCAGTGTTCTCATCCATTGATGACACTCTGCTTTAGAACAAGAAGCACGCTCTTGCTTTCTAGAGTCTCTAACACAGCAGGAAACGTGAGTGTGCTGAGAACAAAAGAACGGTGTTTCCTACACATACGGACCATATCTAGTCCAACTCAGGTTCTGAAACTCATACAAAGCACTGGTCCTCTAACATCCAATGCTTGTCAGTTAAGATGGGAAACGTGTGAGCTTCATGAATGATGTAGTTCGTTTGAGCAGAAAAGTGACTGCCCTTACCTTAAACGAAGTCTTGCTTGTAGGAAGACTCAGAGCCTGGGATTTAACTCCATTTCTGAATTGAAACACACAGCAGTGTTCTCATCCATTGACCACACTCTGCTTTAGAACGAGAAGCACGCTCTTGCTTTCTATATTCTCTACGACAGCAGGAAACATGAGTGTGCTGCGAACAAAAGAACCGTGTTTCCTACACATCCGGATCATATCTAGTCCAACTCTGCTTCTGAAACTGATACAAAGCACTGGTCCTCTAACATCCAATGCTTGTCTGTTAAGATGAGAAATGTGTGAGCTCAGTGAACGATGTAGTTCGTTTGAGCTGAAAAGTGACTGCCCTTACCTGAAACGAAGTCTTGCTCGTAGGAAGACTCAGAGCCTGGGATTTAACTCCATTTCTGAAGTGAAACACACAGCAGTGTTCTCATCCATTGATGACACTCTGCTTTAGAACAAGAAGCACGCTCTTGCTTTCTAGATTCTCTAAGACAGCAGGAAACGTGAGTGTGCTGAGAACAAAAGAACGGTGTTTCCTACACATACGGACCATATCTAGTCCAACTCTGCTTCTGAAACTGATACAAAGCACTGGTCCTCAAACATCCAATGTTTGTCAGTTAAGATGAGAAAAGTGTGAGCTTTGTGAATGATGTAGTTCCTTTGAACTTTAAAGTGACTGCCCTTACCTGAAACGAAGTCTTGCTTGTAGGAAGACACAGACCCTGGGATTTAACTCCATTTCTGAAGGGAAACACAAAGCATAGTATTCATCCATGGATCACACTCTCCTTTAGAGCGAGAAGCACACTCTTGTTTCTAGAGTCTCTAAGACAGCAGGAAACATGAGTGTGCTGAGAACAAAAGAACGGTGTTGCCTACACATAAGGACCATATCTAGTCCAACTCTGCTTCTGAAACTGATACAAAGCACTGACCCTCTAACATCCAATGTATGTCAGTTAAGATGAGAAACGTGTGAGCTTTGTGAATGATGTAGTTCCTTTGAACTGAAAAGTGACTGCCCTTACCTGAAACGAAGTCTTGCTTGTAGGAAGACACAGAGCCTGGGATTTAACTCCATTTCTGAAGGGAAACACACAGCATAGTTCTCATCCATTGATCACACTCTGCTTTAGAACAAGAAGCACACTCTTGCTTTCTAGAGTCTCTAAGACAGCAGGAAACATGAGTGTGCTGAGAACAAAAGAACGGTGTTTCCTACACATACGGACCATATCTAGTCCAACTCTGCTTCTGAAACTGATACAAAGCACTGACCCTCTAACATCCAATGTTTGTCAGTTAAGATGAGAAACGTGTGAGCTTTGTGAATGATGTAGTTCCTTTGAACTGAAAAGTGACTGCCCTTACCTGAAACGAAGTCTTGCTTGTAGGAAGACACAGAGCCTGGGATTTAACTCCATTTCTGAATTGAAACACACAGCAGTGTTCTCATCCATTGATCACACTCTGCTTTAGAACAAGAAGCACTCTTGCTTTCTAGAGTCTCTAAGACAGCAGGAAACATGAGTGTGCTGAGAACAAAAGAACGGTGTTTCCTACACATACAGACCATATCTAGTCCAACTCTGCTTCTGAAACTGATACAAAGCACTGACCCTCTAACATCCAATGCTTGTCAGTTAAGATGGGAAACGTGTGAGCTTCATGAATGATGTAGTTCGTTTGAACTGAAAAGTGACTGCCCTTACCTTAAACGAAGTCTTGCTTGTAGGAAGACACAGAGCCTGGGATTTAACTCCATTTCTGAATTGAAACACACAGCAGTGTTCTCATCCATTGATCACACTCTGCTTTAGAACAAGAAGCACACTCTTGTTTCTAGAGTCTCTAAGACAGCAGGAAACATGAGTGTGCTGAGAACAAAAGAACGGTGTTGCCTACACATAAGGACCATATCTAGTCCAACTCTGCTTCTGAAACTGATACAAAGCACTGACCCTCTAACATCCAATGTTTGTCAGTTAAGATGAGAAACGTGTGAGCTTTGTGAATGATGTAGTTCCTTTGAACTGAAAAGTGACTGCCCTTACCTGAAACGAAGTCTTGCTTGTAGGAAGACACAGAGCCTGTGATTTAACTCCAGTTCTGAAGGGAAACACACAGCATAGTTCTCATCCATGGATCACACTCTGCTTTAGAGCGAGAAGCACACTCTTGCTTTCTAGATTCTCTAAGACAGCAGGAAATCTGAGTGTGCCCAGAACAAAAGAACGGTGATTCCTACACATATGGACCATATCTAGTCCAAATCTGCTTCTGAAACTGATACAAAGCACTGACCCTCTAACATCCAATGCTTGTCAGTTAAGATGAGAAATGTGTGAGCTCAGTGAACGATGTAGTTCGTTTGAGCAGAAAGTGACTGCCCTTACCTGAAACGAAGTCTTGCTTGTAGGAAGACTCAGAGCCTGGGATTTAACTCCATTTCTGAAGTGAAACACACAGCAGTGTTCTCATCCATTGATGACACTCTGCTTTAGAACAAGAAGCACGCTCTTGCTTTCTAGAGTCTCTAAGACAGCAGGAAACGTGAGTGTGCTGAGAACAAAAGAACGGTGTTTCCTACACATACGGACCATATCTAGTCCAACTCAGGTTCTGAAACTCATACAAAGCACTGGTCCTCTAACATCCAATGCTTGTCAGTTAAGATGGGAAACGTGTGAGCTTCATGAATGATGCAGTTCGTTTGAGCAGAAAAGTGACTGCCCTTACCTTAAACGAAGTCTTGCTTGTAGGAAGACTCAGAGCCTGGGATTTAACTCCATTTCTGAAGTGAAACACACAGCAGTGTTCTCATCCATTGACCACACTCTGCTTTAGAACGAGAAGCACGCTCTTGCTTTCTATATTCTCTACGACAGCAGGAAACATGAGTGTGCTGCGAACAAAAGAACCGTGTTTCCTACACATCCGGACCATATCTAGTCCAACTCTGCTTCTGAAACTGATACAAAGTACTGGTCCTCTAACATCCAATGCTTCTCTGTTAAGATGAGAAATGTGTGAGCTCAGTGAACGATGTAGTTCGTTTGAGCTGAAAAGTGACTGCCCTTACCTGAAACGAAGTCTTGCTTGTAGGAAGACCCAGAGATGGGGATTTAACTCCATTTCTGAAGGGAAACACACAGCATCGTTCTCATCCATGGATCACAATCTGCTTTAGAGCGAGAAGCACGCTCTTGCTTTCTAGAGTCTCTAACACAGCAGGAAACGTGAGTGTGCTGAGAACAAAAGAACGTTGTTTCCTACACATACGGACCATATCTAGTCCAACTCTGCTTCTGAAACTCATACAAAGCACTGCTCCTCTAACATCGAATGCTTGTCAGTTAAGATGGAAAACGTGTGAGCTTCATGAACGATGTAGTTCGTTTTAGCAGAAAAGTGACTGCCCTTACCTTAAACGAAGTCTTGCTTGTAGGAAGACTCAGAGCCTGGGATTTAACTCCATTTCTGAATTGAAACACACAGCAGTGTTCTCATCCATTGATCACACTCTGCTTTAGAACAAGAAGCACACTCTTGCTTTCTAGAGTCTCTAAGACAGCAGGAAACATGAGTGTGCTGAGAACAAAAGAACGGTGTTTCCTACACATACGGACCATATCTAGTCCAACTCTGCTTCTGAAACTGATACAAAGCACTGGTCCTCTAACATCCAATGCTTCTCTGTTAAGATGAGAAATGTGTGAGCTCAGTGAACGATGTAGTTCGTTTGAGCTGAAAAGTGACTGCCCTTACCTGAAACGAAGTCTTGCTTGTAGGAAGACCCAGAGATGGGGATTTAACTCCATTTCTGAAGGGAAACACACAGCATCGTTCTCATCCATGGATCACAATCTGCTTTAGAGCGAGAAGCACGCTCTTGCTTTCTAGAGTCTCTAACACAGCAGGAAACGTGAGTGTGCTGAGAACAAAAGAACGTTGTTTCCTACACATACGGACCATATCTAGTCCAACTCTGCTTCTGAAACTCATACAAAGCACTGCTCCTCTAACATCGAATGCTTGTCAGTTAAGTAGGAAAACGTGTGAGCTTCATGAACGATGTAGTTCGTTTTAGCAGAAAAGTGACTGCCCTTACCTTAAACGATGTCTTGCTTGTAGGAAGACTCAGAGCCTGGGATTTAACTCCATTTCTGAATTGAAACACACAGCAGTGTTCTCATCCATTGATCACACTCTGCTTTAGAACAAGAAGCACACTCTTGCTTTCTAGAGTCTCTAAGACAGCAGGAAACATGAGTGTGCTGAGAACAAAAGAACGGTGTTTCCTACACATACGGACCATATCTAGTCCAACTCTGCTTCTGAAACTGATACAAAGCACTGACCCTCTAACATCCAATGTTTGTCGGTTAAGATGAGAAACGTGTGAGCTTTGTGAATGATGTAGTTCCTTTGAACTGAAAAGTGACTGCCCTTACCTGAAACGAAGTCTTTCTTGTAGGAAGACACAGAGCCTGGGATTTAACTCCATTTCTGAAGGGAAACAAACAGCATAGTATTCATTCATGGATCACACTCTGCTTTAGAGCGAGAAGCACACTCTTGCTTTCTAGATTCTCTAAGACAGCAGGAAATCTGAGTGTGCTGAGAACAAAAGAACGGTGTTTCCTACACATATGGACCATATCTAGTCCAAGTCTGCTTCTGAAACTGATACAAAGCACTGACCCTCTAACATCCAATGCTTGTCAGTTAAGATGAGAAATGTGTGAGCTCAGTGAACGATGTAGTTCGTTTGAGCAGAAAGTGACTGCCCTTACCTGAAACGAAGTCTTGCTTGTACGAAGACTCAGAGCCTGGGATTTAACTCCATTTCTGAAGTGAAACACACAGCAGTGTTCTCATCCATTGATGACACTCTGCTTTAGAACAAGAAGCACGCTCTTGCTTTCTAGAGTCTCTAAGACAGCAGGAAACGTGAGTGTGCTGAGAAGAAAAGAACCTTGTTTCCTACACATCCGGAAAATATCTAGTCCAAATCTACTTCTTAAACTGATACAAAGCACTGGTCCTCTAACATCCAATGCTTGTCTGTTAAGATGAGAAATGTGTGAGCTCAGTGAACGATGTAGTTTGTTTGAGCTGAAAAGTGACTGCCCTTACCTGAAACGAAGTCTTGCTTGTAGGAAGACCCAGAGATTGGGATTTAACTCCATTTCTGAAGGGAAACACACAGCAGTGTTCTCATCCATTGATCACACTCTGCTTTAGAACAAGAAGCACACTCTTGCTTTCTAGAGTCTCTAAGACAGCAGGAAACATGAGTGTGCTGAGAACAAAAGAACGGTGTTTCCTACACATACGGACCATATCTAGTCCAACTCTGCTTCTGAAACTGATACAAAGCACTGACCCTCTAACATCCAATGTTTGTCAGTTGAGATGAGAAACGTGTGAGCTTTGTGAATGATGTAGTTCCTTTGAACTGAAAAGTGACTGCCCTTACCTGAAATGAAGTCTTGCTTGTAGGAAGACACAGAGCCTGGGATTTAACTCCATTTCTGAATTGAAACACACAGCAGTGTTCTCATCCATTGATCACACTCTGCTTTAGAACAAGAAGCACACTCTTGCTTTCTAGAGTCTCTAAGACAGCAGGAAACATGAGTGTGCTGAGAACAAAAGAACGGTGTTTCCTACACATACGGACCATATCTAGTCCAACTCTTCTTCTGAAACTGATACAAAGCACTGACCCTCTAACATCCAATGTTTGTCAGTTAAGATGAAAAACGTGTGAGCTTTGTGAATGATGTAGTTCCTTTGAACTGAAAAGTGACTGCCCTTACCTGAAACGAAGTCTTGCTTGTAGGAAGACACAGAGCCTGTGATTTAACTCCATTTCTGAAGGGAAACACACAGCATAGTTCTCATCTATGGATCACACTCTGCTTTAGAGCGAGAAGCACACTCTTGCTTTCTAGATTCTCTAAGACAGCAGGAAATCTGAGTGTGCCCAGAACAAAAGAACGGTGATTCCTACACATATGGACCATATCTAGTCCAAATCTGCTTCTGAAACTGATACAAAGCACTGACCCTCTAACATCCAATGCTTGTCAGTTAAGATGAGAAATGTGTGAGCTCAGTGAATGATGTAGTTCGTTTGAGCAGAAAAGTGACTGCCCTTACCTGAAACGAAGTCTTGCTTGTAGGAAGACTCAGAGCCTGGGATTTAACTCCATTTCTGAAGTGAAACACACAGCAGTGTTCTCATCCATTGATGACACTCTGCTTTAGAACAAGAAGCACGCTCTTGCTTTCTAGAGTCTCTAAGACAGCAGGAAACGTGAGTGTGCTGAGAACAAAAGAACGGTGTTTCCTACACATACGGACCATATCTAGTCCAACTCTGCTTCTGAAACTGATACAAAGCATTGGTCCTCTATCTTCCAATGTTTGTCAGTTAAGATGAGAATAGTGTGAGCTTTGTGAATGATGTAGTTCCTTTGAACTGAAAAGTGACTGCCCTTACCTGAAACGAAGTCTTGCTTGTAGGAAGACACAGAGCCTGGGATTTAACTCCATTTCTGAAGGGAAACACACAGCATAGTATTCATCCATGGATCACACTCTGCTTTAGAGTGAGAAGCACTCTCTTGCTTTCTAGATTCTCTAAGACAGCAGGAAATCTGAGTGTGCCCAGAACAAAAGAACGGTGTTTCCTACACATATGGACCATATCTAGTCCAAATCTGCTTCTGAAACTGATACAAAGCACTGGTCCTCTAACATCCAATGCTTCTCTGTTAAGATGAGAAATGTGTGAGCTCAGTGAACGATGTAGTTCGTTTGAGCTGAAAAGTGACTGCCCTTACCTGAAACGAAGTCTTGCTTGTAGGAAGACCCAGAGATGGGGATTTAACTCCATTTCTGAAGGGAAACACACAGCATCGTTCTCATCCATGGATCACAATCTGCTTTAGAGCGAGAAGCACGCTCTTGCTTTCTAGAGTCTCTAACACAGCAGGAAACGTGAGTGTGCTGAGAACAAAAGAACGTTGTTTCCTACACATACGGACCATATCTAGTCCAACTCTGCTTCTGAAACTCATACAAAGCACTGCTCCTCTAACATCGAATGCTTGTCAGTTAAGATGGAAAACGTGTGAGCTTCATGAACGATGTAGTTCGTTTTAGCAGAAAAGTGACTGCCCTTACCTTAAACGAAGTCTTGCTTGTAGGAAGACTCAGAGCCTGGGATTTAACTCCATTTCTGAATTGAAACACACAGCAGTGTTCTCATCCATTGATCACACTCTGCTTTAGAACAAGAAGCACACTCTTGCTTTCTAGAGTCTCTAAGACAGCAGGAAACATGAGTGTGCTGAGAACAAAAGAACGGTGTTTCCTACACATACGGACCATATCTAGTCCAACTCTGCTTCTGAAACTGATACAAAGCACTGACCCTCTAACATCCAATGTTTGTCGGTTAAGATGAGAAACGTGTGAGCTTTGTGAATGATGTAGTTCCTTTGAACTGAAAAGTGACTGCCCTTACCTGAAACGAAGTCTTTCTTGTAGGAAGACACAGAGCCTGGGATTTAACTCCATTTCTGAAGGGAAACAAACAGCATAGTATTCATTCATGGATCACACTCTGCTTTAGAGCGAGAAGCACACTCTTGCTTTCTAGATTCTCTAAGACAGCAGGAAATCTGAGTGTGCCCAGAACAAAAGAACGGTGTTTCCTACACATATGGACCATATCTAGTCCAAATCTGCTTCTGAAACTGATACAAAGCACTGACCCTCTAACATCCAATGCTTGTCAGTTAAGATGAGAAATGTGTGAGCTCAGTGAACGATGTAGTTCGTTTGAGCAGAAAGTGACTGCCCTTACCTGAAACGAAGTCTTGCTTGTACGAAGACTCAGAGCCTGGGATTTAACTCCATTTCTGAAGTGAAACACACAGCAGTGTTCTCATCCATTGATGACACTCTGCTTTAGAACAAGAAGCACGCTCTTGCTTTCTAGAGTCTCTAAGACAGCAGGAAACGTGAGTGTGCTGAGAAGAAAAGAACCTTGTTTCCTACACATCCGGAAAATATCTAGTCCAAATCTACTTCTTAAACTGATACAAAGCACTGGTCCTCTAACATCCAATGCTTGTCTGTTAAGATGAGAAATGTGTGAGCTCAGTGAACGATGTAGTTTGTTTGAGCTGAAAAGTGACTGCCCTTACCTGAAACGAAGTCTTGCTTGTAGGAAGACCCAGAGATTGGGATTTAACTCCATTTCTGAAGGGAAACACACAGCAGTGTTCTCATCCATTGATCACACTCTGCTTTAGAACAAGAAGCACACTCTTGCTTTCTAGAGTCTCTAAGACAGCAGGAAACATGAGTGTGCTGAGAACAAAAGAACGGTGTTTCCTACACATACGGACCATATCTAGTCCAACTCTGCTTCTGAAACTGATACAAAGCACTGACCCTCTAACATCCAATGTTTGTCAGTTGAGATGAGAAACGTGTGAGCTTTGTGAATGATGTAGTTCCTTTGAACTGAAAAGTGACTGCCCTTACCTGAAATGAAGTCTTGCTTGTAGGAAGACACAGAGCCTGGGATTTAACTCCATTTCTGAATTGAAACACACAGCAGTGTTCTCATCCATTGATCACACTCTGCTTTAGAACAAGAAGCACACTCTTGCTTTCTAGAGTCTCTAAGACAGCAGGAAACATGAGTGTGCTGAGAACAAAAGAACGGTGTTTCCTACACATACGGACCATATCTAGTCCAACTCTTCTTCTGAAACTGATACAAAGCACTGACCCTCTAACATCCAATGTTTGTCAGTTAAGATGAAAAACGTGTGAGCTTTGTGAATGATGTAGTTCCTTTGAACTGAAAAGTGACTGCCCTTACCTGAAACGAAGTCTTGCTTGTAGGAAGACACAGAGCCTGTGATTTAACTCCATTTCTGAAGGGAAACACACAGCATAGTTCTCATCCATGGATCACACTCTGCTTTAGAGCGAGAAGCACACTCTTGCTTTCTAGATTCTCTAAGACAGCAGGAAATCTGAGTGTGCCCAGAACAAAAGAACGGTGATTCCTACACATATGGACCATATCTAGTCCAAATCTGCTTCTGAAACTGATACAAAGCACTGACCCTCTAACATCCAATGCTTGTCAGTTAAGATGAGAAATGTGTGAGCTCAGTGAACGATGTAGTTCGTTTGAGCAGAAAAGTGACTGCCCTTACCTGAAACGAAGTCTTGCTTGTAGGAAGACTCAGAGCCTGGGATTTAACTCCATTTCTGAAGTGAAACACACAGCAGTGTTCTCATCCATTGATGACACTCTGCTTTAGAACAAGAAGCACGCTCTTGCTTTCTAGAGTCTCTAAGACAGCAGGAAACGTGAGTGTGCTGAGAACAAAAGAACGGTGTTTCCTACACATACGGACCATATCTAGTCCAACTCTGCTTCTGAAACTGATACAAAGCATTGGTCCTCTAACATCCAATGTTTGTCAGTTAAGATGAGAATAGTGTGAGCTTTGTGAATGATGTAGTTCCTTTGAACTGAAAAGTGACTGCCCTTACCTGAAACGAAGTCTTGCTTGTAGGAAGACACAGAGCCTGGGATTTAACTCCATTTCTGAAGGGAAACACACAGCATAGTATTCATCCATGGATCACACTCTGCTTTAGAGTGAGAAGCACTCTCTTGCTTTCTAGATTCTCTAAGACAGCAGGAAATCTGAGTGTGCCCAGAACAAAAGAACGGTGTTTCCTACACATATGGACCATATCTAGTCCAAATCTGCTTCTGAAACTGATACAAAGCACTGACCCTCTAACATCCAATGCTTGTCAGTTAAGATGAGAAATGTGTGAGCTCAGTGAACGATGTAGATCGTTTGAGCAGAAAGTGATTGCCCTTACCTGAAACGAAGTCTTGATTGTAGGAAGACTCAGAGCCTGGGATTTAACTCCATTTCTGAAGTGAAACACACAGCAGTGTTCTCATCCATTGATGACACTCTGCTTTAGAACAAGAAGCACGCTCTTGCTTTCTAGAGTCTCTAAGACAGCAGGAAACGTGAGTGTGCTGAGAAGAAAAGAACCTTGTTTCCTACACATCCGGAAAATATCTAGTCCAACTCTACTTCTTAAACTGATACAAAGCACTGGTCCTCTAACATCCAATGCTTGTCTGTTAAGATGAGAAATGTGTGAGCTCAGTGAACGATGTAGTTCCTTTGAGCTGAAAAGTGACTGCCCTTACCTGAAACGAAGTCTTGCTTGTAGGAAGACTCAGAGCCTGGGATTTAACTCCATTTCTGAATTGAAACACACAGCAGTGTTCTCATCCATTGACCACACTCTGCTTTAGAACGAGAAGCACGCTCTTGCTTTCTATATTCTCTACGACAGCAGGAAACATGAGTGTGCTGAAAAGAAAAGAACCGTGTTTCCTACACATACGGACCATATCTAGTCCAACTCTGCTTCTGAAACTCATACAAAGCACTGCTCCTCTAACATCCAATGCTTGTCAGTTAAGATGGAAAACGTGTGAGCTTCATGAACGATGTAGTTCGTTTGAGCAGAGAAGTGACTGCCCTTACCTTAAACGAAGTCTTGCTTGTAGGAAGACTCAGAGCCTGGGATTTAACTCCATTTCTGAATTGAAACACACAGCAGTGTTCTCATCCATTGATCACACTCTGCTTTAGAACAAGAAGCACACTCTTGCTTTCTAGAGTCTCTGAGACAGCAGGAAACATGAGTGTGCTGAGAACAAAAGAACGGTGTTTCCTACACATATGGACCATATCTAGTCCAAATCTGCTTCTGAAACTGATACAAAGGACTGACCCTCTAACATCCAATGTTTGTCAGTTAAGATGAGAAACGTGTGAGCTTTGTGAATGATGTAGTTCCTTTGAACTGAAAAGTGACTGCCTTTACCTGAAACGAAGTCTTTCTTGTAGGAAGACACAGAGCCTGGGATTTAACTCCATTTCTGAATTGAAACACACAGCAGTGTTCCCATCCATTGATCACACTCTGCTTTAGAACAAGAAGCACACTCTTGCTTTCTAGAGTCTCTAAGACAGCAGGAAACATGAGTGTGCTGAGAACAAAAGAACGGTGTTTCCTACACATACGGACCATATCTAGTCCAACTCTGCTTCTGAAACTGATACAAAGCACTGACCCTCTAACATCCAATGTTTCTCAGTTAAGATGAGAAACGTGTGAGCTTTGTGAATGATGTAGTTCCTTTGAACTGAAAAGTGACTGCCCTTACCTGAAACGAAGTCTTGCTTGTAGGAAGACACAGAGCCTGTGATTTAACTCCATTTCTGAAGGGAAACACACAGCATAGTTCTCATCCATGGATCACACTCTGCTTTAGAGCGAGAAGCACACTCTTGCTTTCTAGATTCTCTAAGACAGCAGGAAATCTGAGTGTGCCCAGAACAAAAGAACGGTGATTCCTACACATACGGACCATATCTAGTCCAAATCTGCTTCTGAAACTGATACAAAGCACTGACCCTCTAACATCCAATGCTTGTCAGTTAAGATGAGAAATGTGTGAGCTCAGTGAACGATGTAGTTCGTTTGAGCAGAAAAGTGACTGCCCTTACCTGAAACGAAGTCTTGCTTGTAGGAAGACTCAGAGCCTGGGATTTAACTCCATTTCTGAAGTGAAACACACAGCAGTGTTCTCATCCATTGATGACACTCTGCTTTAGAACAAGAAGCACGCTCTTGCTTTCTAGAGTCTCTAAGACAGCAGGAAACGTGAGTGTGCTGAGAACAAAAGAACGGTGTTTCCTACACATACGGACCATATCTAGTCCAACTCTGCTTCTGAAACTGATACAAAGAATTGGTCATCTAACATCCAATGTTTGTCAGTTAAGATGAGAATAGTGTGAGCTTTGTGAATGATGTAGTTCCTTTGAACTGAAAAGTGACTGCCCTTACCTGAAACGAAGTCTTGCTTGTAGGAAGACACAGAGCCTGGGATTTAACTCCATTTCTGAAGGGAAACACACAGCATGGTATTCATCCATGGATCACACTCTGCTTTAGAGTGAGAAGCACTCTCTTGCTTTCTAGATTCTCTAAGACAGCAGGAAATCTGAGTGTGCCCAGAACAAAAGAACGGTGTTTCCTACACATATGGACCATATCTAGTCCAAATCTGCTTCTGAAACTGATACAAAGCACTGACCCTCTAACATCCAATGCTTGTCAGTTAAGATGAGAAATGTGTGAGCTCAGTGAACGATGTAGTTCGTTTGAGCAGAAAGTGACTGCCCTTACCTGAAACGAAGTCTTGCTTGTAGGAAGACTCAGAGCCTGGGATTTAACTCCATTTCTGAAGTGAAACACACAGCAGTGTTCTCATCCATTGATGACACTCTGCTTTAGAACAAGAAGCACGCTCTTGCTTTCTAGAGTCTCTAAGACAGCAGGAAACGTGAGTGTGCTGAGAAGAAAAGAACCTTGTTTCCTACCCATCCGGAAAATATCTAGTCCAACTCTACTTCTTAAACTGATACAAAGCACTGGTCCTCTAACATCCAATGCTTGTCTGTTAAGATGAGAAATGTGTGAGCTCAGTGAACGATGTAGTTCGTTTGAGCTGAAAAGTGACTGCCCTTACCTGAAACGAAGTCTTGCTTGTAGGAAGACCCAGAGATTGGGATTTAACTCCATTTCTGAAGGGAAACACACAGCATAGTTCTCATCCATGGATCACAATCTGCTATAGAGCGAGAAGCACGCTCTTGCTTTCTAGAGTCTCTGAGACAACAGGAAACGTGAGTGTGCTGAGAACAAAAGAACGGTGTTTCCTACACATACGGACCATATCTAGTCCAACTCTGCTTCTGAAACTCATACAAAGCACTGCTCCTCTATCATCCAATGCTTGTCAGTTAAGATGGAAAACGTGTGAGCTTCATGAACGATGTAGTTCATTTGAGCAGAAAAGTGACTGCCCTTACCTTAAACGAAGTCTTTCTTGTAGGAAGACTCAGAGCCGGGGATTTAACTCCATTTCTGAATTGAAACACACAGCATAGGTCTCATCCATGGATCACACTCTGCTTTAGAACGAGAAGCACGCTCTTGCTTTCTAGAGTCTCTAAGACAGCAGGAAACGTGAGTGTGCTGAGAACAAACGAACGGTGTTTCCTACACATACGGACCATATCTAGTCCAACTCTGCTTCTGAAACTGATACAAAGCACTGGTCCTCTAACATCCAATGTTTGTCAGTTAAGATGAGAAACGTGTGAGCTTTGTGAATGATGTAGTTCCTTTGAACTGAAAAGTGACTGCCCTTACCTGAAACGAAGTCTTGCTTGTAGGAAGACACAGAGCATGGGATTTAACTCCATTTCTGAAGGGAAAAACACAGCATAGTATTCATCCATGGATCACACTCTGCTTTAGAGCAAGAAGCACACTCTTGCTTTCTAGATTCTCTAAGACAGCAGGAAATCTGAGTGTGCCCAGAACAAAAGTACGGTGTTTCCTACACATATGGACCATATCTAGTCCAAATCTGCTTCTGAAACTGATACAAAGCACGGACCCTCTAACATCCAATGCTTGTCAGTTAAGATGAGAAATGTGTGAGCTCAGTGAACGATGTAGTTCGTTTGAGCAGAAAAGTGACTGCCCTTACCTGAAACGAAGTCTTGCTTGTAGGAAGACTCAGAGCCTGGGATTTAACTCCATTTCTGAAGTGAAACACACAGCAGTGTTGTCATCCATTGATGACACTCTGCTTTAGAACAAGAAGCATGCTCTTGCTTTCTAGAATCTCTAAGACAGCAGGAAACGTGAGTGTGCTGAGAAGAAAAGAACCTTGTTTCCTACACATCTGGAAAATATCTAGTCCAACTCTACTTCTTAAACTGATACAAAGCACTGGTCCTCTAACATCCAATGCTTGTCTGTTAAGATGAGAAATGTGTGACCTCAGTGAACGATGTAGTTAGTTTGAGCTGAAAAGTGACTGCCCTTACCTGAAACGAAGTCTTGCTTGTAGGAAGACCCAGAGATTGGGATTTAACTCCATTTCTGAAGGGAAACACACAGCATAGTTCTCATCCATGGATCACAATCTGCTTTAGAGCGAGAAGCACGCTCTTGCTTTCTAGAGTCTCTAACACAGCAAGAAACGTGAGTGTGCTGAGAACAAAAGAACGTTGTTTCCTACACATACGGACCATATCTAGTCCAACTCTGCTTCTGAAACTCATACAAAGCACTGCTCCTCTATCATCCAATGCTTGTCAGTTAAGATGGAAAACGTGTGAGCTTCATGAACGATGTAGTTCGTTTGAGCAGAAAAGTGACTGCCCTTACCTTAAATGAAGTCTTGCTTGTAGGAAGACTCAGAGCCTGGGATTTAACTCCATTTCTGAATTGAAACACACAGCATAGTTCTCATCCATGGATCACACTCTGCTTTAGAGCGAGAAGCACGCTCTTGCTTTCTAGAGTCTCTAACACAGCAGGAAACGTGAGTGTGCTGAGAACAAAAGAACGTTTTTTCCTACACATACGGACCATATCTAGTCCAACTCTGCTTCTGAAACTGATACAAAGCACTGACCCTCTAACATCCAATGCTTGTCAGTTAAGATGAGAAACGTGTAAGCTTCGTGAACGATGTAGTTCGTTTGAGCAGAAAAGTGACTGCCCTTACCTGAATCGAAGTCTTGCTTGTAGGAAGACTCAGAGCCTGGGATTTAACTCCATTTCTGAAGTAAAACACACAGCAGTGTAATCATCCATTGATCACACTCTGCTTTAGAACAAGAAGCACGCTCTTGCTTTCTAGAGTCTCTAAGACAGCAGGAAACGTGTGTGTGTTGAGAACAAAAGAACGGTGTTTCCTACACATACGGACCATATCTAGTTCAACTCTGCTTCTGAAACTGATACAAAGCACTGGTCCTCTAACATCCAATGCTTGTCTTTTGAGATGAGAAATGTGTGAGCTCCGTGAACGATGTAGTTCGTTTGAGCTGAAAAGTGACTGCCCTTACCTGAAACGAAGTCTTGATTGTAGGAAGAAACAGAGCCTGGGATTTAACTCCATTTCTGTAGGGAAACACACAGCATAGTTCTCATCCATGGATCACACTCTGCTATAGAGCGAGAAGCACGCTCTTGCTTTCTAGAGTCTCTGAGACAACAAGAAACGTGAGTGTGCTGAGAACAAAAGAACGTTGTTTCCTACACATACGGACCATATCTAGTCCAACTCTTTTTCTGAAACTCATACAAAGCACTGCTCCTCTATCATCCAATGCTTGTCAGTTAAGATGGAAAACGTGTGAGCTTCATGAACGATGTAGTTCATTTGAGCAGAAAAGTGACTGCCCTTACCTTAAACGAAGTCTTTCTTGTAGGAAGACTCAGAGCCGGGGATTTAACTCCATTTCTGAATTGAAACACACAGCATAGGTCTCATCCATGGATCACACTCTGCTTTAGAGCGAGAAGCACGCTCTTGCTTTCTAGAGTCTCTAACACAGCAGGAAACGTGAGTGTGCTGAGAACAAAAGAACGTTGTTTCCTACACATACAGACCATATCTAGTCCAACTCTGCTTCTGAAACTCATACAAAGCACTACTCCTCTAACATCCAATGCTTGTCAGTTAAGATGGAAAACGTGTGAGCTTCATGAACGATGCAGTTCGTTTGAGCAGAAAAGTGACTGCCCTTACCTTAAATGAAGTCTTGCTTGTAGGAAGACTCAGAGCCTGGGATTTAACTCCATTTCTGAATTGAAACACACAGCATAGTTTTCATCCATGGATCACACTCTGCTTTAGAGCGAGAAGCACGCTCTTGCTTTCTAGAGTCTCTAACACAGCAGGAAACGTGAGTGTGCTGAGAACAAAAGAACGTTGTTTCCTACACATACGGACCATATCTAGTCCAACTCTGCTTCTGAAACTGATACAAAGCACTGACCCTCTAACATCCAATGTTTCTCAGTTAAGATGAGAAACGTGTGAGCTTTGTGAATGATGTAGTTCCTTTGAACTGAAAAGTGACTGCCCTTACCTGAAACGAAGTATTGCTTGTAGGAAGACACAGAGCCTGTGATTTAACTCCATTTCTGAAGGGAAACACACAGCATAGTTCTCATCCATGGATCATACTCTGCTTTAGAGCGAGAAGCACACTCTTGCTTTCTAGATTCTCTAAGTCAGCAGGAAATCTGACTGTACCCAGAACAAAAGTACGGTGATTCCTACACATATGGACCATATCTTGTCCAAATCTGCTTCTGAAACTGATACAAAGCAATGACCCTCTAACATCCAATGATTCCTGTTAAGATGAGAAATGTGTGAGCTCAGTGAACGATGTAGTTCGTTTGTGCTGAAAAGTGACTGCCCTTACCTGAAACGAAGTCTTGCTTGTAGGAAGACACAGAGATTGGGATTTAACTCCATTTCTGAAGTGAAACACACAGCAGTGTTCTCATCCATTGATGACACTCTGCTTTAGAACAAGAAGCACGCTCTTGCTTTCTAGAGTCTCTAAGACAGCAGGAAACGTGAGTGTGCTGAGAACAAAAGAACGGTGTTTCCTACACATACGGACCATATCTAGTCCAACTCTGCTTCTTAAACTGAAACAAAGCACTGACCCTCTAACATCCAATGCTTGTCAGTTAAGATGAGAAACGTGTGAGCTCAGTGAACGATGTAGTTCGTTTGAGCAGAAAAGTGACTGCCCTTACCTGAAACGAAGTCTTGCTTGTAGGAAGACTCAGAGCCTGGGATTTAACTCCATTTCTGAAGGGAAACACGCAGCATAGCATTCATCCATGGATCACACTCTGCTTTAGAGCGAGAAGCACACTCTTGCTTTCTAGATTCTCTAAGACAGCAGGAAATCTTTGTGTGCCCAGAACAAAAGAACGGTGTTTCCTACACATATGGACCATATCTTGTCCAAATCTTCTTCTGAAACTGATACAAAGCACTGAACCTCTAACATCCAATGCTTGTCAGTTAAGATGAGAAACGTGTGAGCTCAGTGAACGATGTAGTTTGTTTGAGCAGAAAAGTGACTGCCCTTACCTGAAACGAAGTCTTGCTTGTAGGTAGACTCAGAGCCTGGGATTTAACTCCATTTCTGAAGGCAAACACACAGCATAGTTCTCATCCATGGATCACACTCTGCTTTAGAGCGAGAAGCACGTTCTTGCTTTCTATAGTCTCTAAGACAGCAGGAAACGTGAGTGTACTGAGAACAAAAGAACGGTGTTTCCTACATATACAGACCATATGTAGTCCAACTCTGCTTCTGAAACTGATACAAAGCACTGACCCTCTAACATCCAATGCTTGTCAGTTAAGATGAGAAACGTGTAAGCTTCGTGAACGATGTAGTTCGTTTGAGCAGAAAAGTGACTGCCCTTACCTGAATCGAAGTCTTGCTTGTAGGAAGACTCAGAGCCTGGGATTTAACTCCATTTCTGAAGTAAAACACACAGCAGTGTAATCATCCATTGATCACACTCTGCTTTAGAACAAGAAGCACGCTCTTGCTTTCTAGAGTCTCTAAGACAGCAGGAAACGTGTGTGTGTTGAGAACAAAAGAACGTTGTTTCCTACACATACGGACCATATCTAGTCCAACTCTGCTTCTGAAACTCATACAAAGCACTGCTCCTCTAACATCGAATGCTTGTCAGTTAAGATGGAAAACGTGTGAGCTTCATGAACGATGTAGTTCGTTTTAGCAGAAAAGTGACTGCCCTTACCTTAAACGAAGTCTTGCTTGTAGGAAGACTCAGAGCCTGGGATTTAACTCCATTTCTGAATTGAAACACACAGCAGTGTTCTCATCCATTGATCACACTCTGCTTTAGAACAAGAAGCACACTCTTGCTTTCTAGAGTCTCTAAGACAGCAGGAAACATGAGTGTGCTGAGAACAAAAGAACGGTGTTTCCTACACATACGGACCATATCTAGTCCAACTCTGCTTCTGAAACTGATACAAAGCACTGGTCCTCTAACATCCAATGCTTCTCTGTTAAGATGAGAAATGTGTGAGCTCAGTGAACGATGTAGTTCGTTTGAGCTGAAAAGTGACTGCCCTTACCTGAAACGAAGTCTTGCTTGTAGGAAGACCCAGAGATGGGGATTTAACTCCATTTCTGAAGGGAAACACACAGCATCGTTCTCATCCATGGATCACAATCTGCTTTAGAGCGAGAAGCACGCTCTTGCTTTCTAGAGTCTCTAACACAGCAGGAAACGTGAGTGTGCTGAGAACAAAAGAACGTTGTTTCCTACACATACGGACCATATCTAGTCCAACTCTGCTTCTGAAACTCATACAAAGCACTGCTCCTCTAACATCGAATGCTTGTCAGTTAAGTAGGAAAACGTGTGAGCTTCATGAACGATGTAGTTCGTTTTAGCAGAAAAGTGACTGCCCTTACCTTAAACGATGTCTTGCTTGTAGGAAGACTCAGAGCCTGGGATTTAACTCCATTTCTGAATTGAAACACACAGCAGTGTTCTCATCCATTGATCACACTCTGCTTTAGAACAAGAAGCACACTCTTGCTTTCTAGAGTCTCTAAGACAGCAGGAAACATGAGTGTGCTGAGAACAAAAGAACGGTGTTTCCTACACATACGGACCATATCTAGTCCAACTCTGCTTCTGAAACTGATACAAAGCACTGACCCTCTAACATCCAATGTTTGTCGGTTAAGATGAGAAACGTGTGAGCTTTGTGAATGATGTAGTTCCTTTGAACTGAAAAGTGACTGCCCTTACCTGAAACGAAGTCTTTCTTGTAGGAAGACACAGAGCCTGGGATTTAACTCCATTTCTGAAGGGAAACAAACAGCATAGTATTCATTCATGGATCACACTCTGCTTTAGAGCGAGAAGCACACTCTTGCTTTCTAGATTCTCTAAGACAGCAGGAAATCTGAGTGTGCTGAGAACAAAAGAACGGTGTTTCCTACACATATGGACCATATCTAGTCCAAGTCTGCTTCTGAAACTGATACAAAGCACTGACCCTCTAACATCCAATGCTTGTCAGTTAAGATGAGAAATGTGTGAGCTCAGTGAACGATGTAGTTCGTTTGAGCAGAAAGTGACTGCCCTTACCTGAAACGAAGTCTTGCTTGTACGAAGACTCAGAGCCTGGGATTTAACTCCATTTCTGAAGTGAAACACACAGCAGTGTTCTCATCCATTGATGACACTCTGCTTTAGAACAAGAAGCACGCTCTTGCTTTCTAGAGTCTCTAAGACAGCAGGAAACGTGAGTGTGCTGAGAAGAAAAGAACCTTGTTTCCTACACATCCGGAAAATATCTAGTCCAAATCTACTTCTTAAACTGATACAAAGCACTGGTCCTCTAACATCCAATGCTTGTCTGTTAAGATGAGAAATGTGTGAGCTCAGTGAACGATGTAGTTTGTTTGAGCTGAAAAGTGACTGCCCTTACCTGAAACGAAGTCTTGCTTGTAGGAAGACCCAGAGATTGGGATTTAACTCCATTTCTGAAGGGAAACACACAGCAGTGTTCTCATCCATTGATCACACTCTGCTTTAGAACAAGAAGCACACTCTTGCTTTCTAGAGTCTCTAAGACAGCAGGAAACATGAGTGTGCTGAGAACAAAAGAACGGTGTTTCCTACACATACGGACCATATCTAGTCCAACTCTGCTTCTGAAACTGATACAAAGCACTGACCCTCTAACATCCAATGTTTGTCAGTTGAGATGAGAAACGTGTGAGCTTTGTGAATGATGTAGTTCCTTTGAACTGAAAAGTGACTGCCCTTACCTGAAATGAAGTCTTGCTTGTAGGAAGACACAGAGCCTGGGATTTAACTCCATTTCTGAATTGAAACACACAGCAGTGTTCTCATCCATTGATCACACTCTGCTTTAGAACAAGAAGCACACTCTTGCTTTCTAGAGTCTCTAAGACAGCAGGAAACATGAGTGTGCTGAGAACAAAAGAACGGTGTTTCCTACACATACGGACCATATCTAGTCCAACTCTTCTTCTGAAACTGATACAAAGCACTGACCCTCTAACATCCAATGTTTGTCAGTTAAGATGAAAAACGTGTGAGCTTTGTGAATGATGTAGTTCCTTTGAACTGAAAAGTGACTGCCCTTACCTGAAACGAAGTCTTGCTTGTAGGAAGACACAGAGCCTGTGATTTAACTCCATTTCTGAAGGGAAACACACAGCATAGTTCTCATCTATGGATCACACTCTGCTTTAGAGCGAGAAGCACACTCTTGCTTTCTAGATTCTCTAAGACAGCAGGAAATCTGAGTGTGCCCAGAACAAAAGAACGGTGATTCCTACACATATGGACCATATCTAGTCCAAATCTGCTTCTGAAACTGATACAAAGCACTGACCCTCTAACATCCAATGCTTGTCAGTTAAGATGAGAAATGTGTGAGCTCAGTGAATGATGTAGTTCGTTTGAGCAGAAAAGTGACTGCCCTTACCTGAAACGAAGTCTTGCTTGTAGGAAGACTCAGAGCCTGGGATTTAACTCCATTTCTGAAGTGAAACACACAGCAGTGTTCTCATCCATTGATGACACTCTGCTTTAGAACAAGAAGCACGCTCTTGCTTTCTAGAGTCTCTAAGACAGCAGGAAACGTGAGTGTGCTGAGAACAAAAGAACGGTGTTTCCTACACATACGGACCATATCTAGTCCAACTCTGCTTCTGAAACTGATACAAAGCATTGGTCCTCTATCTTCCAATGTTTGTCAGTTAAGATGAGAATAGTGTGAGCTTTGTGAATGATGTAGTTCCTTTGAACTGAAAAGTGACTGCCCTTACCTGAAACGAAGTCTTGCTTGTAGGAAGACACAGAGCCTGGGATTTAACTCCATTTCTGAAGGGAAACACACAGCATAGTATTCATCCATGGATCACACTCTGCTTTAGAGTGAGAAGCACTCTCTTGCTTTCTAGATTCTCTAAGACAGCAGGAAATCTGAGTGTGCCCAGAACAAAAGAACGGTGTTTCCTACACATATGGACCATATCTAGTCCAAATCTGCTTCTGAAACTGATACAAAGCACTGGTCCTCTAACATCCAATGCTTCTCTGTTAAGATGAGAAATGTGTGAGCTCAGTGAACGATGTAGTTCGTTTGAGCTGAAAAGTGACTGCCCTTACCTGAAACGAAGTCTTGCTTGTAGGAAGACCCAGAGATGGGGATTTAACTCCATTTCTGAAGGGAAACACACAGCATCGTTCTCATCCATGGATCACAATCTGCTTTAGAGCGAGAAGCACGCTCTTGCTTTCTAGAGTCTCTAACACAGCAGGAAACGTGAGTGTGCTGAGAACAAAAGAACGTTGTTTCCTACACATACGGACCATATCTAGTCCAACTCTGCTTCTGAAACTCATACAAAGCACTGCTCCTCTAACATCGAATGCTTGTCAGTTAAGATGGAAAACGTGTGAGCTTCATGAACGATGTAGTTCGTTTTAGCAGAAAAGTGACTGCCCTTACCTTAAACGAAGTCTTGCTTGTAGGAAGACTCAGAGCCTGGGATTTAACTCCATTTCTGAATTGAAACACACAGCAGTGTTCTCATCCATTGATCACACTCTGCTTTAGAACAAGAAGCACACTCTTGCTTTCTAGAGTCTCTAAGACAGCAGGAAACATGAGTGTGCTGAGAACAAAAGAACGGTGTTTCCTACACATACGGACCATATCTAGTCCAACTCTGCTTCTGAAACTGATACAAAGCACTGACCCTCTAACATCCAATGTTTGTCGGTTAAGATGAGAAACGTGTGAGCTTTGTGAATGATGTAGTTCCTTTGAACTGAAAAGTGACTGCCCTTACCTGAAACGAAGTCTTTCTTGTAGGAAGACACAGAGCCTGGGATTTAACTCCATTTCTGAAGGGAAACAAACAGCATAGTATTCATTCATGGATCACACTCTGCTTTAGAGCGAGAAGCACACTCTTGCTTTCTAGATTCTCTAAGACAGCAGGAAATCTGAGTGTGCCCAGAACAAAAGAACGGTGTTTCCTACACATATGGACCATATCTAGTCCAAATCTGCTTCTGAAACTGATACAAAGCACTGACCCTCTAACATCCAATGCTTGTCAGTTAAGATGAGAAATGTGTGAGCTCAGTGAACGATGTAGTTCGTTTGAGCAGAAAGTGACTGCCCTTACCTGAAACGAAGTCTTGCTTGTACGAAGACTCAGAGCCTGGGATTTAACTCCATTTCTGAAGTGAAACACACAGCAGTGTTCTCATCCATTGATGACACTCTGCTTTAGAACAAGAAGCACGCTCTTGCTTTCTAGAGTCTCTAAGACAGCAGGAAACGTGAGTGTGCTGAGAAGAAAAGAACCTTGTTTCCTACACATCCGGAAAATATCTAGTCCAAATCTACTTCTTAAACTGATACAAAGCACTGGTCCTCTAACATCCAATGCTTGTCTGTTAAGATGAGAAATGTGTGAGCTCAGTGAACGATGTAGTTTGTTTGAGCTGAAAAGTGACTGCCCTTACCTGAAACGAAGTCTTGCTTGTAGGAAGACCCAGAGATTGGGATTTAACTCCATTTCTGAAGGGAAACACACAGCAGTGTTCTCATCCATTGATCACACTCTGCTTTAGAACAAGAAGCACACTCTTGCTTTCTAGAGTCTCTAAGACAGCAGGAAACATGAGTGTGCTGAGAACAAAAGAACGGTGTTTCCTACACATACGGACCATATCTAGTCCAACTCTGCTTCTGAAACTGATACAAAGCACTGACCCTCTAACATCCAATGTTTGTCAGTTGAGATGAGAAACGTGTGAGCTTTGTGAATGATGTAGTTCCTTTGAACTGAAAAGTGACTGCCCTTACCTGAAATGAAGTCTTGCTTGTAGGAAGACACAGAGCCTGGGATTTAACTCCATTTCTGAATTGAAACACACAGCAGTGTTCTCATCCATTGATCACACTCTGCTTTAGAACAAGAAGCACACTCTTGCTTTCTAGAGTCTCTAAGACAGCAGGAAACATGAGTGTGCTGAGAACAAAAGAACGGTGTTTCCTACACATACGGACCATATCTAGTCCAACTCTTCTTCTGAAACTGATACAAAGCACTGACCCTCTAACATCCAATGTTTGTCAGTTAAGATGAAAAACGTGTGAGCTTTGTGAATGATGTAGTTCCTTTGAACTGAAAAGTGACTGCCCTTACCTGAAACGAAGTCTTGCTTGTAGGAAGACACAGAGCCTGTGATTTAACTCCATTTCTGAAGGGAAACACACAGCATAGTTCTCATCCATGGATCACACTCTGCTTTAGAGCGAGAAGCACACTCTTGCTTTCTAGATTCTCTAAGACAGCAGGAAATCTGAGTGTGCCCAGAACAAAAGAACGGTGATTCCTACACATATGGACCATATCTAGTCCAAATCTGCTTCTGAAACTGATACAAAGCACTGACCCTCTAACATCCAATGCTTGTCAGTTAAGATGAGAAATGTGTGAGCTCAGTGAACGATGTAGTTCGTTTGAGCAGAAAAGTGACTGCCCTTACCTGAAACGAAGTCTTGCTTGTAGGAAGACTCAGAGCCTGGGATTTAACTCCATTTCTGAAGTGAAACACACAGCAGTGTTCTCATCCATTGATGACACTCTGCTTTAGAACAAGAAGCACGCTCTTGCTTTCTAGAGTCTCTAAGACAGCAGGAAACGTGAGTGTGCTGAGAACAAAAGAACGGTGTTTCCTACACATACGGACCATATCTAGTCCAACTCTGCTTCTGAAACTGATACAAAGCATTGGTCCTCTAACATCCAATGTTTGTCAGTTAAGATGAGAATAGTGTGAGCTTTGTGAATGATGTAGTTCCTTTGAACTGAAAAGTGACTGCCCTTACCTGAAACGAAGTCTTGCTTGTAGGAAGACACAGAGCCTGGGATTTAACTCCATTTCTGAAGGGAAACACACAGCATAGTATTCATCCATGGATCACACTCTGCTTTAGAGTGAGAAGCACTCTCTTGCTTTCTAGATTCTCTAAGACAGCAGGAAATCTGAGTGTGCCCAGAACAAAAGAACGGTGTTTCCTACACATATGGACCATATCTAGTCCAAATCTGCTTCTGAAACTGATACAAAGCACTGACCCTCTAACATCCAATGCTTGTCAGTTAAGATGAGAAATGTGTGAGCTCAGTGAACGATGTAGATCGTTTGAGCAGAAAGTGATTGCCCTTACCTGAAACGAAGTCTTGATTGTAGGAAGACTCAGAGCCTGGGATTTAACTCCATTTCTGAAGTGAAACACACAGCAGTGTTCTCATCCATTGATGACACTCTGCTTTAGAACAAGAAGCACGCTCTTGCTTTCTAGAGTCTCTAAGACAGCAGGAAACGTGAGTGTGCTGAGAAGAAAAGAACCTTGTTTCCTACACATCCGGAAAATATCTAGTCCAACTCTACTTCTTAAACTGATACAAAGCACTGGTCCTCTAACATCCAATGCTTGTCTGTTAAGATGAGAAATGTGTGAGCTCAGTGAACGATGTAGTTCCTTTGAGCTGAAAAGTGACTGCCCTTACCTGAAACGAAGTCTTGCTTGTAGGAAGACTCAGAGCCTGGGATTTAACTCCATTTCTGAATTGAAACACACAGCAGTGTTCTCATCCATTGACCACACTCTGCTTTAGAACGAGAAGCACGCTCTTGCTTTCTATATTCTCTACGACAGCAGGAAACATGAGTGTGCTGAAAAGAAAAGAACCGTGTTTCCTACACATACGGACCATATCTAGTCCAACTCTGCTTCTGAAACTCATACAAAGCACTGCTCCTCTAACATCCAATGCTTGTCAGTTAAGATGGAAAACGTGTGAGCTTCATGAACGATGTAGTTCGTTTGAGCAGAGAAGTGACTGCCCTTACCTTAAACGAAGTCTTGCTTGTAGGAAGACTCAGAGCCTGGGATTTAACTCCATTTCTGAATTGAAACACACAGCAGTGTTCTCATCCATTGATCACACTCTGCTTTAGAACAAGAAGCACACTCTTGCTTTCTAGAGTCTCTAAGACAGCAGGAAACATGAGTGTGCTGAGAACAAAAGAACGGTGTTTCCTACACATATGGACCATATCTAGTCCAAATCTGCTTCTGAAACTGATACAAAGGACTGACCCTCTAACATCCAATGTTTGTCAGTTAAGATGAGAAACGTGTGAGCTTTGTGAATGATGTAGTTCCTTTGAACTGAAAAGTGACTGCCTTTACCTGAAACGAAGTCTTTCTTGTAGGAAGACACAGAGCCTGGGATTTAACTCCATTTCTGAATTGAAACACACAGCAGTGTTCCCATCCATTGATCACACTCTGCTTTAGAACAAGAAGCACACTCTTGCTTTCTAGAGTCTCTAAGACAGCAGGAAACATGAGTGTGCTGAGAACAAAAGAACGGTGTTTCCTACACATACGGACCATATCTAGTCCAACTCTGCTTCTGAAACTGATACAAAGCACTGACCCTCTAACATCCAATGTTTCTCAGTTAAGATGAGAAACGTGTGAGCTTTGTGAATGATGTAGTTCCTTTGAACTGAAAAGTGACTGCCCTTACCTGAAACGAAGTCTTGCTTGTAGGAAGACACAGAGCCTGTGATTTAACTCCATTTCTGAAGGGAAACACACAGCATAGTTCTCATCCATGGATCACACTCTGCTTTAGAGCGAGAAGCACACTCTTGCTTTCTAGATTCTCTAAGACAGCAGGAAATCTGAGTGTGCCCAGAACAAAAGAACGGTGATTCCTACACATACGGACCATATCTAGTCCAAATCTGCTTCTGAAACTGATACAAAGCACTGACCCTCTAACATCCAATGCTTGTCAGTTAAGATGAGAAATGTGTGAGCTCAGTGAACGATGTAGTTCGTTTGAGCAGAAAAGTGACTGCCCTTACCTGAAACGAAGTCTTGCTTGTAGGAAGACTCAGAGCCTGGGATTTAACTCCATTTCTGAAGTGAAACACACAGCAGTGTTCTCATCCATTGATGACACTCTGCTTTAGAACAAGAAGCACGCTCTTGCTTTCTAGAGTCTCTAAGACAGCAGGAAACGTGAGTGTGCTGAGAACAAAAGAACGGTGTTTCCTACACATACGGACCATATCTAGTCCAACTCTGCTTCTGAAACTGATACAAAGAATTGGTCATCTAACATCCAATGTTTGTCAGTTAAGATGAGAATAGTGTGAGCTTTGTGAATGATGTAGTTCCTTTGAACTGAAAAGTGACTGCCCTTACCTGAAACGAAGTCTTGCTTGTAGGAAGACACAGAGCCTGGGATTTAACTCCATTTCTGAAGGGAAACACACAGCATGGTATTCATCCATGGATCACACTCTGCTTTAGAGTGAGAAGCACTCTCTTGCTTTCTAGATTCTCTAAGACAGCAGGAAATCTGAGTGTGCCCAGAACAAAAGAACGGTGTTTCCTACACATATGGACCATATCTAGTCCAAATCTGCTTCTGAAACTGATACAAAGCACTGACCCTCTAACATCCAATGCTTGTCAGTTAAGATGAGAAATGTGTGAGCTCAGTGAACGATGTAGTTCGTTTGAGCAGAAAGTGACTGCCCTTACCTGAAACGAAGTCTTGCTTGTAGGAAGACTCAGAGCCTGGGATTTAACTCCATTTCTGAAGTGAAACACACAGCAGTGTTCTCATCCATTGATGACACTCTGCTTTAGAACAAGAAGCACGCTCTTGCTTTCTAGAGTCTCTAAGACAGCAGGAAACGTGAGTGTGCTGAGAAGAAAAGAACCTTGTTTCCTACCCATCCGGAAAATATCTAGTCCAACTCTACTTCTTAAACTGATACAAAGCACTGGTCCTCTAACATCCAATGCTTGTCTGTTAAGATGAGAAATGTGTGAGCTCAGTGAACGATGTAGTTCGTTTGAGCTGAAAAGTGACTGCCCTTACCTGAAACGAAGTCTTGCTTGTAGGAAGACCCAGAGATTGGGATTTAACTCCATTTCTGAAGGGAAACACACAGCATAGTTCTCATCCATGGATCACAATCTGCTATAGAGCGAGAAGCACGCTCTTGCTTTCTAGAGTCTCTGAGACAACAGGAAACGTGAGTGTGCTGAGAACAAAAGAACGGTGTTTCCTACACATACGGACCATATCTAGTCCAACTCTGCTTCTGAAACTCATACAAAGCACTGCTCCTCTATCATCCAATGCTTGTCAGTTAAGATGGAAAACGTGTGAGCTTCATGAACGATGTAGTTCATTTGAGCAGAAAAGTGACTGCCCTTACCTTAAACGAAGTCTTTCTTGTAGGAAGACTCAGAGCCGGGGATTTAACTCCATTTCTGAATTGAAACACACAGCATAGGTCTCATCCATGGATCACACTCTGCTTTAGAACGAGAAGCACGCTCTTGCTTTCTAGAGTCTCTAAGACAGCAGGAAACGTGAGTGTGCTGAGAACAAACGAACGGTGTTTCCTACACATACGGACCATATCTAGTCCAACTCTGCTTCTGAAACTGATACAAAGCACTGGTCCTCTAACATCCAATGTTTGTCAGTTAAGATGAGAAACGTGTGAGCTTTGTGAATGATGTAGTTCCTTTGAACTGAAAAGTGACTGCCCTTACCTGAAACGAAGTCTTGCTTGTAGGAAGACACAGAGCATGGGATTTAACTCCATTTCTGAAGGGAAAAACACAGCATAGTATTCATCCATGGATCACACTCTGCTTTAGAGCAAGAAGCACACTCTTGCTTTCTAGATTCTCTAAGACAGCAGGAAATCTGAGTGTGCCCAGAACAAAAGTACGGTGTTTCCTACACATATGGACCATATCTAGTCCAAATCTGCTTCTGAAACTGATACAAAGCACGGACCCTCTAACATCCAATGCTTGTCAGTTAAGATGAGAAATGTGTGAGCTCAGTGAACGATGTAGTTCGTTTGAGCAGAAAAGTGACTGCCCTTACCTGAAACGAAGTCTTGCTTGTAGGAAGACTCAGAGCCTGGGATTTAACTCCATTTCTGAAGTGAAACACACAGCAGTGTTGTCATCCATTGATGACACTCTGCTTTAGAACAAGAAGCATGCTCTTGCTTTCTAGAATCTCTAAGACAGCAGGAAACGTGAGTGTGCTGAGAAGAAAAGAACCTTGTTTCCTACACATCCGGAAAATATCTAGTCCAACTCTACTTCTTAAACTGATACAAAGCACTGGTCCTCTAACATCCAATGCTTGTCTGTTAAGATGAGAAATGTGTGACCTCAGTGAACGATGTAGTTAGTTTGAGCTGAAAAGTGACTGCCCTTACCTGAAACGAAGTCTTGCTTGTAGGAAGACCCAGAGATTGGGATTTAACTCCATTTCTGAAGGGAAACACACAGCATAGTTCTCATCCATGGATCACAATCTGCTTTAGAGCGAGAAGCACGCTCTTGCTTTCTAGAGTCTCTAACACAGCAAGAAACGTGAGTGTGCTGAGAACAAAAGAACGTTGTTTCCTACACATACGGACCATATCTAGTCCAACTCTGCTTCTGAAACTCATACAAAGCACTGCTCCTCTATCATCCAATGCTTGTCAGTTAAGATGGAAAACGTGTGAGCTTCATGAACGATGTAGTTCGTTTGAGCAGAAAAGTGACTGCCCTTACCTTAAATGAAGTCTTGCTTGTAGGAAGACTCAGAGCCTGGGATTTAACTCCATTTCTGAATTGAAACACACAGCATAGTTCTCATCCATGGATCACACTCTGCTTTAGAGCGAGAAGCACGCTCTTGCTTTCTAGAGTCTCTAACACAGCAGGAAACGTGAGTGTGCTGAGAACAAAAGAACGTTTTTTCCTACACATACGGACCATATCTAGTCCAACTCTGCTTCTGAAACTGATACAAAGCACTGACCCTCTAACATCCAATGCTTGTCAGTTAAGATGAGAAACGTGTAAGCTTCGTGAACGATGTAGTTCGTTTGAGCAGAAAAGTGACTGCCCTTACCTGAATCGAAGTCTTGCTTGTAGGAAGACTCAGAGCCTGGGATTTAACTCCATTTCTGAAGTAAAACACACAGCAGTGTAATCATCCATTGATCACACTCTGCTTTAGAACAAGAAGCACGCTCTTGCTTTCTAGAGTCTCTAAGACAGCAGGAAACGTGTGTGTGTTGAGAACAAAAGAACGGTGTTTCCTACACATACGGACCATATCTAGTTCAACTCTGCTTCTGAAACTGATACAAAGCACTGGTCCTCTAACATCCAATGCTTGTCTTTTGAGATGAGAAATGTGTGAGCTCCGTGAACGATGTAGTTCGTTTGAGCTGAAAAGTGACTGCCCTTACCTGAAACGAAGTCTTGATTGTAGGAAGAAACAGAGCCTGGGATTTAACTCCATTTCTGTAGGGAAACACACAGCATAGTTCTCATCCATGGATCACACTCTGCTATAGAGCGAGAAGCACGCTCTTGCTTTCTAGAGTCTCTGAGACAACAAGAAACGTGAGTGTGCTGAGAACAAAAGAACGTTGTTTCCTACACATACGGACCATATCTAGTCCAACTCTTTTTCTGAAACTCATACAAAGCACTGCTCCTCTATCATCCAATGCTTGTCAGTTAAGATGGAAAACGTGTGAGCTTCATGAACGATGTAGTTCATTTGAGCAGAAAAGTGACTGCCCTTACCTTAAACGAAGTCTTTCTTGTAGGAAGACTCAGAGCCGGGGATTTAACTCCATTTCTGAATTGAAACACACAGCATAGGTCTCATCCATGGATCACACTCTGCTTTAGAGCGAGAAGCACGCTCTTGCTTTCTAGAGTCTCTAACACAGCAGGAAACGTGAGTGTGCTGAGAACAAAAGAACGTTGTTTCCTACACATACAGACCATATCTAGTCCAACTCTGCTTCTGAAACTCATACAAAGCACTACTCCTCTAACATCCAATGCTTGTCAGTTAAGATGGAAAACGTGTGAGCTTCATGAACGATGCAGTTCGTTTGAGCAGAAAAGTGACTGCCCTTACCTTAAATGAAGTCTTGCTTGTAGGAAGACTCAGAGCCTGGGATTTAACTCCATTTCTGAATTGAAACACACAGCATAGTTTTCATCCATGGATCACACTCTGCTTTAGAGCGAGAAGCACGCTCTTGCTTTCTAGAGTCTCTAACACAGCAGGAAACGTGAGTGTGCTGAGAACAAAAGAACGTTGTTTCCTACACATACGGACCATATCTAGTCCAACTCTGCTTCTGAAACTGATACAAAGCACTGACCCTCTAACATCCAATGTTTCTCAGTTAAGATGAGAAACGTGTGAGCTTTGTGAATGATGTAGTTCCTTTGAACTGAAAAGTGACTGCCCTTACCTGAAACGAAGTATTGCTTGTAGGAAGACACAGAGCCTGTGATTTAACTCCATTTCTGAAGGGAAACACACAGCATAGTTCTCATCCATGGATCATACTCTGCTTTAGAGCGAGAAGCACACTCTTGCTTTCTAGATTCTCTAAGTCAGCAGGAAATCTGACTGTACCCAGAACAAAAGTACGGTGATTCCTACACATATGGACCATATCTTGTCCAAATCTGCTTCTGAAACTGATACAAAGCAATGACCCTCTAACATCCAATGATTCCTGTTAAGATGAGAAATGTGTGAGCTCAGTGAACGATGTAGTTCGTTTGTGCTGAAAAGTGACTGCCCTTACCTGAAACGAAGTCTTGCTTGTAGGAAGACACAGAGATTGGGATTTAACTCCATTTCTGAAGTGAAACACACAGCAGTGTTCTCATCCATTGATGACACTCTGCTTTAGAACAAGAAGCACGCTCTTGCTTTCTAGAGTCTCTAAGACAGCAGGAAACGTGAGTGTGCTGAGAACAAAAGAACGGTGTTTCCTACACATACGGACCATATCTAGTCCAACTCTGCTTCTTAAACTGAAACAAAGCACTGACCCTCTAACATCCAATGCTTGTCAGTTAAGATGAGAAACGTGTGAGCTCAGTGAACGATGTAGTTCGTTTGAGCAGAAAAGTGACTGCCCTTACCTGAAACGAAGTCTTGCTTGTAGGAAGACTCAGAGCCTGGGATTTAACTCCATTTCTGAAGGGAAACACGCAGCATAGCATTCATCCATGGATCACACTCTGCTTTAGAGCGAGAAGCACACTCTTGCTTTCTAGATTCTCTAAGACAGCAGGAAATCTTTGTGTGCCCAGAACAAAAGAACGGTGTTTCCTACACATATGGACCATATCTTGTCCAAATCTTCTTCTGAAACTGATACAAAGCACTGAACCTCTAACATCCAATGCTTGTCAGTTAAGATGAGAAACGTGTGAGCTCAGTGAACGATGTAGTTTGTTTGAGCAGAAAAGTGACTGCCCTTACCTGAAACGAAGTCTTGCTTGTAGGTAGACTCAGAGCCTGGGATTTAACTCCATTTCTGAAGGCAAACACACAGCATAGTTCTCATCCATGGATCACACTCTGCTTTAGAGCGAGAAGCACGTTCTTGCTTTCTATAGTCTCTAAGACAGCAGGAAACGTGAGTGTACTGAGAACAAAAGAACGGTGTTTCCTACATATACAGACCATATGTAGTCCAACTCTGCTTCTGAAACTGATACAAAGCACTGACCCTCTAACATCCAATGCTTGTCAGTTAAGATGAGAAACGTGTAAGCTTCGTGAACGATGTAGTTCGTTTGAGCAGAAAAGTGACTGCCCTTACCTGAATCGAAGTCTTGCTTGTAGGAAGACTCAGAGCCTGGGATTTAACTCCATTTCTGAAGTAAAACACACAGCAGTGTAATCATCCATTGATCACACTCTGCTTTAGAACAAGAAGCACGCTCTTGCTTTCTAGAGTCTCTAAGACAGCAGGAAACGTGTGTGTGTTGAGAACAAAAGAACGGTGTTTCCTACACATACGGACCATATCTAGTTCAACTCTGCTTCTGAAACTGATACAAAGCACTGGTCCTCTAACATCCAATGCTTGTCTTTTGAGATGAGAAATGTGTGAGCTCCGTGAACGATGTAGTTCGTTTGAGCTGAAAAGTGACTGCCCTTACCTGAAACGAAGTCTTGATTGTAGGAAGAAACAGAGCCTGGGATTTAACTCCATTTCTGTAGGGAAACACACAGCATAGTTCTCATCCATGGATCACACTCTGCTATAGAGCGAGAAGCACGCTCTTGCTTTCTAGAGTCTCTGAGACAACAAGAAACGTGAGTGTGCTGAGAACAAAAGAACGTTGTTTCCTACACATACGGACCATATCTAGTCCAACTCTGCTTCTGAAACTCATACAAAGCACTGCTCCTCTATCATCCAATGCTTGTCAGTTAAGATGGAAAACGTGTGAGCTTCATGAACGATGTAGTTCATTTGAGCAGAAAAGTGACTGCCCTTACCTTAAACGAAGTCTTGCTTGTAGGAAGACTCAGAGCCGGGGATTTAACTCCATTTCTGAATTGAAACACACAGCATAGGTCTCATCCATGGATCACACTCTGCTTTAGAGCGAGAAGCACGCTCTTGCTTTCTAGAGTCTCTAACACAGCAGGAAACGTGAGTGTGCTGAGAACAAAAGAACGTTGTTTCCTACACATACAGACCATATCTAGTCCAACTCTGCTTCTGAAACTGATACAAAGCACTGGTCCTCTAACATCCAATGCTTGTCAGTTAAGATGGAAAACGTGTGAGCTTCATGAACGATGTAGTTCGTTTGAGCAGAAAAGTGACTGCCCTTACCTTAAACGAAGTCTTGCTTGTAGGAAGACTCAGAGCCTGGGATTCAACTCCATATCTGAATTGAAACACACAGCAGTGTTCTCATCCATTGATCACACTCTGCTTTAGAACGAGAAGCACGCTCTTGCTTTCTAGAGTCTCTAAGACAGCAGGAAACGTGAGTGTGCTGAGAACAAACGAACGGTGTTTCCTACACATACGGACCATATCTAGTCCAACTCTGCTTCTGAAACTGATACAAGGCACTGGTCCTCTAACATCCAATGTTTGTCAGTTAAGATGAGAAACGTGTGAGCTTTGTGAATGATGTAGTTCCTTTGAACTGAAAAGTGACTGCCCTTACCTGAAACGAAGTCTTGCTTGTAGGAAGACACAGAGCATGGGATTTAACTCCATTTCTGAAGGGAAAAACACAGCATAGTATTCATCCATGGATCACACTCTGCTTTAGAGCGAGAAGCACACTCTTGCTTTCTAGATTCTCTAAGACAGCAGGAAATCTGAGTGTGCCCAGAACAAAAGTACGGTGTTTCCTACACATATGGACCATATCTAGTCCAAATCTGCTTCTGAAACTGATACAAAGCACGGACCCTCTAACATCCAATGCTTGTCAGTTAAGATGAGAAATGTGTGAGCTCAGTGAACGATGTAGTTCGTTTGAGCAGAAAAGTGACTGCCCTTACCTGAAACGAAGTCTTGCTTGTAGGAAGACTCAGAGCCTGGGATTTAACTCCATTTCTGAAGTGAAACACACAGCAGTGTTCTCATCCATTGATGACACTCTGCTTTAGAACAAGAAGCATGCTCTTGCTTTCTAGAATCTCTAAGACAGCAGGAAACGTGAGTGTGCTGAGAAGAAAAGAACCTTGTTTCCTACACATCCGGAAAATATCTAGTCCAACTCTACTTCTTAAACTGATACAAAGCACTGGTCCTCTAACATCCAATGCTTGTCTGTTAAGATGAGAAATGTGTGACCTCAGTGAACGATGTAGTTAGTTTGAGCTGAAAAGTGACTGCCCTTACCTGAAACGAAGTCTTGCTTGTAGGAAGACCCAGAGATTGGGATTTAACTCCATTTCTGAAGGGAAACACACAGCATAGTTCTCATCCATGGATCACAATCTACTTTAGAGCGAGAAGCATGCTCTTGCTTTCTAGAGTCTCTAACACAGCAAGAAACGTGAGTGTGCTGAGAACAAAAGAACGTTGTTTCCTACACATACGGACCATATCTAGTCCAACTCTGCTTCTGAAACTCACACAAAGCACTGCTCCTCTATCATCCAATGCTTGTCAGTTAAGATGGAAAACGTGTGAGCTTCATGAACGATGTAGTTCATTTGAGCAGAAAAGTGACTGCCCTTACCTTAAATGAAATCTTGCTTGTAGGAAGACTCAGAGCCTGGGATTTAACTCCATTTCTGAATTGAAACACACAGCATAGTTCTCATCCATGGATCACACTCTGCTTTAGAGCGAGAAGCACGCTCTTGCTTTCTAGAGTCTCTAACACAGCAGGAAACGTGAGTGTGCTGAGAACAAAAGAACGTTGTTTCCTACACATACGGACCATATCTAGTCCAACTCTGCTTCTGAAACTGATACAAAGCACTGACCCTCTAACATCCAATGTTTGTCAGTTAAGATGAGAAACGTGTGAGCTTTGTGAATGATGTAGTTCCTTTGAACTGAAAAGTGACTGCCCTTACCTGAAACGAAGTATTGCTTGTAGGAAGACACAGAGCCTGTGATTTAACTCCATTTCTGAAGGGAAACACACAGCATAGTTCTCATCCATGGATCATACTCTGCTTTAGAGCGAGAAGCACACTCTTGCTTTCTAGATTCTCTAAGTCAGCAGGAAATCTGAGTGTACCCAGAACAAAAGTACGGTGATTCCTACACATATGGACCATATCTTGTCCAAATCTGCTTCTGAAACTGATACAAAGCAATGACCCTCTAACATCCAATGATTCCTGTTAAGATGAGAAATGTGTGAGCTCAGTGAACGATGTAGTTCGTTTGTGCTGAAAAGTGACTGCCCTTACCTGAAACGAAGTCTTGCTTGTAGGAAGACACAGAGATTGGGATTTAACTCCATTTCTGAAGTGAAACACACAGCAGTGTTCTCACCCATTGATGACAGTCTGCTTTAGAACAAGAAGCACGCTCTTGCTTTCTAGAGTCTCTAAGACAGCAGGAAACGTGAGTGTGCTGAGAACAAAAGAACGGTGTTTCCTACACATACGGACCATATCTAGTCCAACTCTGCTTCTTAAACTGATACAAAGCACTGACCCTCTAATATCCAATGCTTGTCAGTTAAGATGAGAAACGTGTGAGCTCAGTGAACGATGTAGTTCGTTTGAGCAGAAAAGTGACTGCCCTTACCTGAAACGAAGTCTTGCTTGTAGGAAGACTCAGAGCCTGGGATTTAACTCCATTTCTGAAGGGAAACACGCAGCATAGCATTCATCCATGGATCACACTCTGCTTTAGAGCGAGAAGCACACTCTTGCTTTCTAGATTCTCTAAGACAGCAGGAAATCTTTGTGTGCCCAGAACAAAAGAACGGTGTTTCCTACACATATGGACCATATCTTGTCCAAATCTTCTTCTGAAACTGATACAAAGCACTGAACCTCTAACATCCAATCCTTGTCAGTTAAGATGAGAAACGTGTGAGCTCAGTGAACGATGTAGTTTGTTTGAGCAGAAAAGTGACTGCCCTTACCTGAAACGAAGTCTTGCTTGTAGGAAGAGACAGAGCCTGGGATTTAACTCCATTTCTGAAGGCAAACACACAGCATAGTTCTCATCCATGGATCACACTCTGCTTTAGAGCGAGAAGCACGCTCTTGCTTTCTATAGTCTCTAAGACAGCAGGAAACGTGAGTGTACTGAGAACAAAAGAACGGTGTTTCCTACATATACAGACCATATGTAGTCCAACTCTGCTTCTGAAACTGATACAAAGCACTGACCCTCTAACATCCAATGCTTGTCAGTTAAGATGAGAAACGTGTAAGCTTCGTGAACGATGTAGTTCGTTTGAGCAGAAAAGTGACTGCCCTTACCTGAATCGAAGTCTTGCTTGTAGGAAGACTCAGAGCCTGGGATTTAACTCCATTTCTGAAGTAAAACACACAGCAGTGTAATCATCCATTGATCACACTCTGCTTTAGAACAAGAAGCACGCTCTTGCTTTCTAGAGTCTCTAAGACAGCAGGAAACGTGTGTGTGTTGAGAACAAAAGAACGGTGTTTCCTACACATACGGACCATATCTAGTTCAACTCTGCTTCTGAAACTGATACAAAGCACTGGTCCTCTAACATCCAATGCTTGTCTTTTGAGATGAGAAATGTGTGAGCTCCGTGAACGATGTAGTTCGTTTGAGCTGAAAAGTGACTGCCCTTACCTGAAACGAAGTCTTGCTTGTAGGAAGAAACAGAGCCTGGAATTTAACTCCATTTCTGTAGGGAAACACACAGCATAGTTCTCATCCATGGATCACACTCTGCTATAGAGCGAGAAGCACGCTCTTGCTTTCTAGAGTCTCTGAGACAACAAGAAACGTGAGTGTGCTGAGAACAAAAGAACGTTGTTTCCTACACATACGGACCATATCTAGTCCAACTCTGCTTCTGAAACTCATACAAAGCACTGCTCCTCTATCATCCAATGCTTGTCAGTTAAGATGGAAAACGTGTGAGCTTCATGAACGATGTAGTTCATTTGAGCAGAAAAGTGACTGCCCTTACCTTAAACGAAGTCTTTCTTGTAGGAAGACTCAGAGCCGGGGATTTAACTCCATTTCTGAATTGAAACACACAGCATAGGTCTCATCCATGGATCACACTCTGCTTTAGAGCGAGAAGCACGCTCTTGCTTTCTAGAGTCTCTAACACAGCAGGAAACGTGAGTGTGCTGAGAACAAAAGAACGTTGTTTCCTACACATACAGACCATATCTAGTCCAACTCTGCTTCTGAAACTCATACAAAGCACTGCTCCTCTAACATCCAATGCTTGTCAGTTAAGATGGAAAACGTGTGAGCTTCATGAACGATGTAGTTCGTTTGAGCAGAAAAGTGACTGCCCTTACCTTAAACGAAGTCTTGCTTGTAGGAAGACTCAGAGCCTGGGATTTAACTCCATTTCTGAATTGAAACACACAGCAGTGTTCTCATCCATTGATCACACTCTGCTTTAGAACGAGAAGCACGCTCTTGCTTTCTAGAGTCTCTAAGACAGCAGGAAACGTGAGTGTGCTGAGAACAAACGAACGGTGTTTCCTACACATACGGACCATATCTAGTCCAACTCTGCTTCTGAAACTGATACAAAGCACTGGTCCTCTAACATCCAATGTTTGTCAGTTAAGATGAGAAACGTGTGAGCTTTGTGAATGATGTAGTTCCTTTGAACTGAAAAGTGACTGCCCTTACCTGAAACGAAGTCTTGCTTGTAGGAAGACACAGAGCATGGGATTTAACTCCATTTCTGAAGGGAAAAACACAGCATAGTATTCATCCATGGATCACACTCTGCTTTAGAGCGAGAAGCACACTCTTGCTTTCTAGATTCTCTAAGACAGCAGGAAATCTGAGTGTGCCCAGAACAAAAGTACGGTGTTTCCTACACATATGGACCATATCTAGTCCAAATCTGCTTCTGAAACTGATACAAAGCACTGACCCTCTAACATCCAATGCTTGTCAGTTAAGATGAGAAATGTGTGAGCTCAGTGAACGATGTAGTTCGTTTGAGCAGAAAAGTGACTGCCCTTACCTGAAACGAAGTCTTGCTTGTAGGAAGACTCAGAGCCTGGGATTTAACTCCATTTCTGAAGTGAAACACACAGCAGTGTTCTCATCCATTGATGACACTCTGCTTTAGAACAAGAAGCATGCTCTTGCTTTCTAGAATCTCTAAGACAGCAGGAAACGTGAGTGTGCTGAGAAGAAAAGAACCTTGTTTCCTACACATCCGGAAAATATCTAGTCCAACTCTACTTCTTAAACTGATACAAAGCACTGGTCCTCTAACATCCAATGCTTGTCTGTTAAGATGAGAAATGTGTGACCTCAGTGAACGATGTAGTTAGTTTGAGCTGAAAAGTGACTGCCCTTACCTGAAACGAAGTCTTGCTTGTAGGAAGACCATGGATTGGGATTTAACTCCATTTCTGAAGGGAAACACACAGCATAGTTCTCATCCATGGATCACAATCTGCTTTAGAGCGAGAAGCACGCTCTTGCTTTCTAGAGTCTCTAACACATCAAGAAACGTGAGTGTGCTGAGAACAAAAGAACGTTGTTTCCTACACATACGGACCATATCTAGTCCAACTCTGCTTCTGAAACTCATACAAAGCACTGCTCCTCTATCATCCAATGCTTGTCAGTTAAGATGGAAAACGTGTGAGCTTCATGAACGATGTAGTTCGTTTGAGCAGAAAAGTGACTGCCCTTACCTTAAACGAAGTCTTGCTTGTAGGAAGACTCAGAGCCTGGGATTTAACTCCATTTTTGAATTGAAACACACAGCATAGTTCTCATCCATGGATCACACTCTGCTTTAGAGCGAGAAGCACGCTCTTGCTTTCTAGAGTCTCTAACACAGCAGGAAACGTGAGTGTGCTGAGAACAAAAGAACGTTGTTTCCTACACATACGGACCATATCTAGTCCAACTCTGCTTCTGAAACTGATACAAAGCACTGACCCTCTAACATCCAATGTTTGTCAGTTAAGATGAGAAACGTGTGAGCTTTGTGAATGATGTAGTTCCTTTGAACTGAAAAGTGACTGCCCTTACCTGAAACGAAGTATTGCTTGTAGGAAGACACAGAGCCTGTGATTTAACTCCATTTCTGAAGGGAAACACACAGCATAGTTCTCATCCATGGATCATACTCTGCTTTAGAGCGAGAAGCACACTCTTGCTTTCTAGATTCTCTAAGTCAGCAGGAAATCTGAGTGTACCCAGAACAAAAGTACGGTGATTCCTACACATATGGACCATATCTTGTCCAAATCTGCTTCTGAAACTGATACAAAGCAATGACCCTCTAACATCCAATGCTTGTCAGTTAAGATGAGAAATGTGTGAGCTCAGTGAACGATGTAGTTCGTTTGAGCAGAAAAGTGACTGCCCTTACCTGAAACGAAGTCTTGCTTGTAGGAAGACTCAGAGCCTGGGATTTAACTCCATTTCTGAAGTGAAACACACAGCAGTGTTCTCATCCATTGATGACACTCTGCTTTAGAACAAGAAGCACGCTCTTGCTTTCTAGAGTCTCTAAGACAGCAGGAAACGTGAGTGTGCTGAGAACAAAAGAACCGTGTTTCCTACACATCCAGACCATATCTAGTCCAACTCTACTTCTTAAACTGATACAAAGCACTGGTCCTCTAACATCCAATGATTCCTGTTAAGATGAGAAATGTGTGAGCTCAGTGAACGATGTAGTTCGTTTGTGCTGAAAAGTGACTGCCCTTACCTGAAACGAAGTCTTGCTTGTAGGAAGACACAGAGATTGGGATTTAACTCCATTTCTGAAGTGAAACACACAGCAGTGTTCTCATCCATTGATGACACTCTGCTTTAGAACAAGAAGCACGCTCTTGCTTTCTAGAGTCTCTAAGACAGCAGGAAACGTGAGTGTGCTGAGAACAAAAGAACGGTGTTTCCTACACATACGGACCATATCTAGTCCAACTCTGCTTCTGAAACTGATACAAAGCACTGACCCTCTAACATCCAATGCTTGTCAGTTAAGATGAGAAACGTGTGAGCTCAGTGAACGATGTAGTTCGTTTGAGCAGAAAAGTGACTGCCCTTACCTGAAACGAAGTCTTGCTTGTAGGAAGACTCAGAGCCTGGGATTTAACTCCATTTCTGAAGGGAAACACGCAGCATAGCATTCATCCATGGATCACACTCTGCTTTAGAGCGAGAAGCACACTCTTGCTTTCTAGATTCTCTAAGACAGCAGGAAATCTTTGTGTGCCCAGAACAAAAGAACGGTGTTTCCTACACATATGGACCATATCTTGTCCAAATCTTCTTCTGAAACTGATACAAAGCACTGAACCTCTAACATCCAATGCTTGTCAGTGAAGATGAGAAACGTGTGAGCTCAGTGAACGATGTAGTTTGTTTGAGCAGAAAAGTGACTGCCCTTACCTGAAACGAAGTCTTGCTTGTAGGAAGACTCAGAGCCTGGGATTTAACTCCATTTCTGAAGGCAAACACACAGCATAGTTCTCATCCATGGATCACACTCTGCTTTAGAGCGAGAAGCACGCTCTTGCTTTCTATAGTCTCTAAGACAGCAGGAAACGTGAGTGTACTGAGAACAAAAGAACGGTGTTTCCTACATATACAGACCATATGTAGTCCAACTCTGCTTCTGAAACTGATACAAAGCACTGACCCTCTAACATCCAATGCTTGTCAGTTAAGATGAGAAACGTGTAAGCTTCGTGAACGATGTAGTTCGTTTGAGCAGAAAAGTGACTGCCCTTACCTGAATCGAAGTCTTGCTTGTAGGAAGACTCAGAGCCTGGGATTTAACTCCATTTCTGAAGTAAAACACACAGCAGTGTAATCATCCATTGATCACACTCTGCTTTAGAACAAGAAGCACGCTCTTGCTTTCTAGAGTCTCTAAGACAGCAGGAAACGTGTGTGTGTTGAGAACAAAAGAACGGTGTTTCCTACACATACGGACCATATCTAGTTCAACTCTGCTTCTGAAACTGATACAAAGCACTGGTCCTCTAACATCCAATGCTTGTCTTTTGAGATGAGAAATGTGTGAGCTCCGTGAACGATGTAGTTCGTTTGAGCTGAAAAGTGACTGCCCTTACCTGAAACGAAGTCTTGCTTGTAGGAAGAAACAGAGCCTGGGATTTAACTCCATTTCTGTAGGGAAACACACAGCATAGTTCTCATCCATGGATCACACTCTGCTATAGAGCGAGAAGCACGCTCTTGCTTTCTAGAGTCTCTGAGACAACAAGAAACGTGAGTGTGCTGAGAACAAAAGAACGGATTTTCCTACACATATGGACCATATCTAGTCCAACTCTGCTTTTTAACTGATACAAAGCACTGGTCTTCTAACATACAATGCTTGTCTGTTGAGATGAGAAACGTGTGTGCTCCGTGAACGATGTAGTTCGTTTGAGCTTACAAGTGACTGCCCTTACCAGAAAGAAGTCTTGCTTGTAGGAAGACACAGAGCCTGGGATTTAACTCCATTTCTGAATGGAAACACACAGCATAGTTGTCATCCATGGATCACACTCTGCTTTAGAGCGAGAAGCACGCTCTAGCTTTCTAGAATCTCTAATACAGCAGGTAATCTGAGTGTGCCCAGAACAAAAGAACGGTGTTTCCTACACATACGGACCATATCTAGCCCAATTCTGCTTCTGAAACTGACACAAAGCACTGACCCTCTAACATCCAATGCTTGTCAGTTAAGATGAGAAACGTGTGATCTTCGTGAACGATGTAGTTCGTTTGAGCAGAAAAGTGACTGCCCTTAACTGAAACGAAGACTTGCTTGTAGGAAGACTCAGAGCTTGGGATTTAACTCCATTTCTGAAGTGAAACACACAGCAGTGTAATCATCCATTGATCACACTCTGCTTTAGAACAAGAAGCACGCTCTTGCTTTCTAGAGTCTCTAACACAGCAGGAAACGTGAGTGTGCTGAGAACAAAAGAACACTGTTTCCTACACATAGGGACATTATATAGTCCAACTCTGCTTCTGAAACTGACACAAAGCACTGGTCCTCTAACATCCAATGCTTGTCTATTAAGATTAGAAACGTGTGAGCTCCGTGAAGGATGTAGTTCCTTTGAGCTGAAAAGTGACTGCCCTTACCTGAAAAGAAGTCATGCTTGTAGGAAGACACAGAGATTGGGATTTAACTCCATTTCTGAAGTGAAACACACAGCAGTGTTCTCATCCATTGATGACACTCTGCTTTAGAACAAGAAGCACGCTCTTGCTTTCTAGAGTCTCTAAGACAGCAGGAAACGTGAGTGTGCTGAGAACAAAAGAACGGTGTTTCCGACACATACGGACCATATCTAGTCCAACTCTGCTTCTTAAACTGATACAAAGCACTGACCCTCTAACATCCAATGCTTGTCAGTTAAGATGAGAAACGTGTGAGCTCAGTGAACGATGTAGTTCGTTTGAGCAGAAAAGTGACTGCCCTTACCTGAAACGAAGTCTTGCTTGTCGGAAGACTCAGAGCCTGGGATTTAACTCCATTTCTGAAGGGAAACACGCAGCATAGCATTCATCCATGGATCACACTCTGCTTTAGAGCGAGAAGCACACTCTTGCTTTCTAGATTCTCTAAGACAGCAGGAAATCTGAGTGTGCCCAGAACAAAAGAACGGTGTTTCCTACACATATGGACCATATCTTGTCCAAATCTTCTTCTGAAACTGATACAAAGCACTGACCCTCTAACATCCAATGCTTGTCAGTTAAGATGAGAAACGTGTGAGCTCAGTGAACGATGTAGTTCGTTTGAGCAGAAAAGTGACTGCCCATACCTGAAACGAAGTCTTGCTTGTAGGAAGACTCAGAGCCTGGGATTTAACTCCATTTCTGAAGGCAAACACACAGCATAGTTCTCATCCATGGATCACACTCTGCTTTAGAGCGAGAAGCACGCTCTTGCTTTCTAGAGTCTCTAAGACAGCAGGAAACGTGAGTGTACTGAGAACAAAAGAACGGTGTTTCCTACATATACAGACCATATGTAGTCCAAATCTGCTTCTGAAACTGATACAAAGCACTGACCCTCTAACATCCAATGCTTGTCAGTTAAGATGAGAAACGTGTAAGCTTTGTGAACGATGTAGTTCGTTTGAGCAGAAAAGTGACTGCCCTTACCTGAATCGAAGTCTTGCTTGTAGGAAGACTCAGAGCCTGGGATTTAACTCCATTTCTGAAGTAAAACACACAGCAGTGTAATCATCCATTGATCACACTCTGCTTTAGAACAAGAAGCACGTTCTTGCTTTCTAGAGTCTCTAAGACAGCAGGAAACGTGTGTGTGTTGAGAACAAAAGAACGGTGTTTCCTACACATACGGACCATATCTAGTTCAACTCTGCTTCTGAAACTGATACAAAGCACTGGTCCTCTAACATCCAATGCTTGTCTTTTGAGATGAGAAATGTGTGAGCTCCGTGAACGCTGTAGTTCGTTTGAGCTGAAAAGTGACTGCCCTTACCTGAAAAGATGTCTTGCTTGTAGGAAGAAACAGAGCCTGGGATTTAACTCCATTTCTGAAGGGAAACACACAGCATAGTTCTCATCCATGGATCACACTCTTCTTTAGAGCAAGAAGCATGCTCTTGCTTTCTAGAGTCTCTGAGACAACAAGAAACGTGAGTGTGCTGACAACAAAAGAACGGATTTTCCTACACATATGGACCATATCTAGTCCAACTCTGCTTTTTAACTGATACAAAGCACTGGTCTTCTAACATACAATGCTTGTCTGTTGAGATGAGAAACGTGTGTGCTCCGTGAACGATGTAGTTCGTTTGAGCTTACAAGTGACTGCCCTTACCAGAAAAGAAGTCTTGCTTGTAGGAAGACACTGAGCCTGGGATTTAACTCCATTTCTGAATGGAAACACACAGCATAGTTGTCATCCATGGATCACACTCTGCTTTAGAGCGAGAAGCACGCTCTTGCTTTCCAGAGTCTCTAATACAGCAGGTAATCTGAGTGTGCCCAGAACAAAAGAACGGTGTTTCCTACACTTACGGACCATATCTAGTCCAAATCTGCTTCTGAAACTGACACAAAGCACTGACCCTCTAACATCCAATGCTTGTCAGTTAAGATGAGAAACGTGTGATCTTCGTGAACGATGTAGTTCGTTTGAGCAGAAAAGTGACTGCCCTTAACTGAAACGAAGACTTGCTTGTAGGAAGACTCAGAGCTTGGGATTTAACTCCATTTCTGAAGTGAAACACACAGCAGTGTAATCATCCATTGATCACACTCTGCTTTAGAACAAGAAGCACGCTCTTGCTTTCTAGAGTCTCTAAGACAGCAGGAAACGTGAGTGTGCTGAGAACAAAAGAACACAGTTTCCTACACATACGGACATTATATAGTCCAACTCTGCTTCTGAAACTGATACAAAGCAATGGTCCTCTAACATCCAATGCTTGTCTATTAAGATTAGAAACGTGTGAGCTCCGTGAAGGATGTAGTTCCTTTGAGCTGAAAAGTGACTGCCCTTACCTGAAAAGAAGTCTTGCTTGTAGGAAGACTCAGAGCCTGGGATTTAACTCAATTTCTGAAGGGAAACACACAGCATAGTTCTCATCCATGGATCATACTCTGCTTTAGAGCGAGAAGCACACTCTTGCTTTCTAGATTCTCTAAGTCAGCAGGAAATCTGAGTGTACCCAGAACAAAAGTACGGTGATTCCTACACATATGGACCATATCTTGTCCAAATCTGCTTCTGAAACTGATACAAAGCAATGACCCTCTAACATCCAATGATTCCTGTTAAGATGAGAAATGTGTGAGCTCAGTGAACGATGTAGTTCGTTTGTGCTGAAAAGTGACTGCACTTACCTGAAACGAAGTCTTGCTTGTAGGAAGACACAGAGATTGGGATTTAACTCCATTTCTGAAGTGAAACACACAGCAGTGTTCTCATCCATTGATGACACTCTGCTTTAGAACAAGAAGCACGCTCTTGCTTTCTAGAGTCTCTAAGACAGCAGGAAACGTGAGTGTGCTGAGAACAAAAGAACGGGGTTTCCTACACATACGGACCATATCTAGTCCAACTCTGCTTCTTAAACTGATACAAAGCACTGACCCTCTAACATCCAATGCTTGTCAGTTAAGATGAGAAACGTGTGAGCTCAGTGAACGATGTAGTTCGTTTGAGCAGAAAAGTGACTGCCCTTACCTGAAACGAAGTCTTGCTTGTAGGAAGACACAGAGATTGGGATTTAACTCCATTTCTGAAGTGAAACACACAGCAGTGTTCTCATCCATTGATGACACTCTGCTTTAGAACAAGAAGCACGCTCTTGCTTTCTAGAGTCTCTAAGACAGCAGGAAACGTGAGTGTGCTGAGAACAAAAGAACGGTGTTTCCTACACATACGGACCATATCTAGTCCAACTCTGCTTCTGAAACTGATACAAAGCACTGACCCTCTAACATCCAATGCTTGTCAGTTAAGATGAGAAACGTGTGAGCTCAGTGAACGATGTAGTTCGTTTGAGCAGAAAAGTGACTGCCCTTACCTGAAACGAAGTCTTGCTTGTAGGAAGACTCAGAGCCTGGGATTTAACTCCATTTCTGAAGGGAAACACGCAGCATAGCATTCATCCATGGATCACCCTCTGCTTTAGAGCGAGAAGCACACTCTTGCTTTCTAGATTCTCTAAGACAGCAGGAAATCTTTGTGTGCCCAGAACAAAAGAACGGTGTTTCCTACACATATGGACCATATCTTGTCCAAATCTTCTTCTGAAACTGATACAAAGCACTGAACCTCTAACATCCAATGCTTGTCAGTGAAGATGAGAAACGTGTGAGCTCAGTGAACGATGTAGTTTGTTTGAGCAGAAAAGTGACTGCCCTTACCTGAAACGAAGTCTTGCTTGTAGGAAGACTCAGAGCCTGGGATTTAACTCCATTTCTGAAGGCAAACACACAGCATAGTTCTCATCCATGGATCACACTCTGCTTTAGAGAGAGAAGCACGCTCTTGCTTTCTATAGTCTCTAAGACAGCAGGAAACGTGAGTGTACTGAGAACAAAAGAACGGTGTTTCCTACATATACAGACCATATGTAGTCCAACTCTGCTTCTGAAACTGATACAAAGCACTGACCCTCTAACATCCAATGCTTGTCAGTTAAGATGAGAAACGTGTAAGCTTCGTGAACGATGTAGTTCGTTTGAGCAGAAAAGTGACTGCCCTTACCTGAATCGAAGTCTTGCTTGTAGGAAGACTCAGAGCCTGGGATTTAACTCCATTTCTGAAGTAAAACACACAGCAGTGTAATCATCCATTGATCACACTCTGCTTTAGAACAAGAAGCACGCTCTTGCTTTCTAGAGTCTCTAAGACAGCAGGAAACGTGTGTGTGTTGAGAACAAAAGAACGGTGTTTCCTACACATACGGACCATATCTAGTTCAACTCTGCTTCTGAAACTGATACAAAGCACTGGTCCTCTAACATCCAATGCTTGTCTTTTGAGATGAGAAATGTGTGAGCTCCGTGAACGATGTAGTTCGTTTGAGCTGAAAAGTGACTGCCCTTACCTGAAACGAAGTCTTGCTTGTCGGAAGACTCAGAGCCTGGGATTTAACTCCATTTCTGAAGGGAAACACGCAGCATAGCATTCATCCATGGATCACACTCTGCTTTAGAGCGAGAAGCACACTCTTGCTTTCTAGATTCTCTAAGACAGCAGGAAATCTGAGTGTGCCCAGAACAAAAGAACGGTGTTTCCTACACATATGGACCATATCTTGTCCAAATCTTCTTCTGAAACTGATACAAAGCACTGACCCTCTAACATCCAATGCTTGTCAGTTAAGATGAGAAACGTGTGAGCTCAGTGAACGATGTAGTTCGTTTGAGCAGAAAAGTGACTGCCCATACCTGAAACGAAGTCTTGCTTGTAGGAAGACTCAGAGCCTGGGATTTAACTCCATTTCTGAAGGCAAACACACAGCATAGTTCTCATCCATGGATCACACTCTGCTTTAGAGCGAGAAGCACGCTCTTGCTTTCTAGAGTCTCTAAGACAGCAGGAAACGTGAGTGTACTGAGAACAAAAGAACGGTGTTTCCTACATATACAGACCATATGTAGTCCAAATCTGCTTCTGAAACTGATACAAAGCACTGACCCTCTAACATCCAATGCTTGTCAGTTAAGATGAGAAACGTGTAAGCTTTGTGAACGATGTAGTTCGTTTGAGCAGAAAAGTGACTGCCCTTACCTGAATCGAAGTCTTGCTTGTAGGAAGACTCAGAGCCTGGGATTTAACTCCATTTCTGAAGTAAAACACACAGCAGTGTAATCATCCATTGATCACACTCTGCTTTAGAACAAGAAGCACGTTCTTGCTTTCTAGAGTCTCTAAGACAGCAGGAAACGTGTGTGTGTTGAGAACAAAAGAACGGTGTTTCCTACACATACGGACCATATCTAGTTCAACTCTGCTTCTGAAACTGATACAAAGCACTGGTCCTCTAACATCCAATGCTTGTCTTTTGAGATGAGAAATGTGTGAGCTCCGTGAACGCTGTAGTTCGTTTGAGCTGAAAAGTGACTGCCCTTACCTGAAAAGATGTCTTGCTTGTAGGAAGAAACAGAGCCTGGGATTTAACTCCATTTCTGAAGGGAAACACACAGCATAGTTCTCATCCATGGATCACACTCTTCTTTAGAGCAAGAAGCATGCTCTTGCTTTCTAGAGTCTCTGAGACAACAAGAAACGTGAGTGTGCTGACAACAAAAGAACGGATTTTCCTACACATATGGACCATATCTAGTCCAACTCTGCTTTTTAACTGATACAAAGCACTGGTCTTCTAACATACAATGCTTGTCTGTTGAGATGAGAAACGTGTGTGCTCCGTGAACGATGTAGTTCGTTTGAGCTTACAAGTGACTGCCCTTACCAGAAAAGAAGTCTTGCTTGTAGGAAGACACTGAGCCTGGGATTTAACTCCATTTCTGAATGGAAACACACAGCATAGTTGTCATCCATGGATCACACTCTGCTTTAGAGCGAGAAGCACGCTCTTGCTTTCCAGAGTCTCTAATACAGCAGGTAATCTGAGTGTGCCCAGAACAAAAGAACGGTGTTTCCTACACTTACGGACCATATCTAGTCCAAATCTGCTTCTGAAACTGACACAAAGCACTGACCCTCTAACATCCAATGCTTGTCAGTTAAGATGAGAAACGTGTGATCTTCGTGAACGATGTAGTTCGTTTGAGCAGAAAAGTGACTGCCCTTAACTGAAACGAAGACTTGCTTGTAGGAAGACTCAGAGCTTGGGATTTAACTCCATTTCTGAAGTGAAACACACAGCAGTGTAATCATCCATTGATCACACTCTGCTTTAGAACAAGAAGCACGCTCTTGCTTTCTAGAGTCTCTAAGACAGCAGGAAACGTGAGTGTGCTGAGAACAAAAGAACACAGTTTCCTACACATACGGACATTATATAGTCCAACTCTGCTTCTGAAACTGATACAAAGCAATGGTCCTCTAACATCCAATGCTTGTCTATTAAGATTAGAAACGTGTGAGCTCCGTGAAGGATGTAGTTCCTTTGAGCTGAAAAGTGACTGCCCTTACCTGAAAAGAAGTCTTGCTTGTAGGAAGACTCAGAGCCTGGGATTTAACTCAATTTCTGAAGGGAAACACACAGCATAGTTCTCATCCATGGATCATACTCTGCTTTAGAGCGAGAAGCACACTCTTGCTTTCTAGATTCTCTAAGTCAGCAGGAAATCTGAGTGTACCCAGAACAAAAGTACGGTGATTCCTACACATATGGACCATATCTTGTCCAAATCTGCTTCTGAAACTGATACAAAGCAATGACCCTCTAACATCCAATGATTCCTGTTAAGATGAGAAATGTGTGAGCTCAGTGAACGATGTAGTTCGTTTGTGCTGAAAAGTGACTGCACTTACCTGAAACGAAGTCTTGCTTGTAGGAAGACACAGAGATTGGGATTTAACTCCATTTCTGAAGTGAAACACACAGCAGTGTTCTCATCCATTGATGACACTCTGCTTTAGAACAAGAAGCACGCTCTTGCTTTCTAGAGTCTCTAAGACAGCAGGAAACGTGAGTGTGCTGAGAACAAAAGAACGGGGTTTCCTACACATACGGACCATATCTAGTCCAACTCTGCTTCTTAAACTGATACAAAGCACTGACCCTCTAACATCCAATGCTTGTCAGTTAAGATGAGAAACGTGTGAGCTCAGTGAACGATGTAGTTCGTTTGAGCAGAAAAGTGACTGCCCTTACCTGAAACGAAGTCTTGCTTGTAGGAAGACACAGAGATTGGGATTTAACTCCATTTCTGAAGTGAAACACACAGCAGTGTTCTCATCCATTGATGACACTCTGCTTTAGAACAAGAAGCACGCTCTTGCTTTCTAGAGTCTCTAAGACAGCAGGAAACGTGAGTGTGCTGAGAACAAAAGAACGGTGTTTCCTACACATACGGACCATATCTAGTCCAACTCTGCTTCTGAAACTGATACAAAGCACTGACCCTCTAACATCCAATGCTTGTCAGTTAAGATGAGAAACGTGTGAGCTCAGTGAACGATGTAGTTCGTTTGAGCAGAAAAGTGACTGCCCTTACCTGAAACGAAGTCTTGCTTGTAGGAAGACTCAGAGCCTGGGATTTAACTCCATTTCTGAAGGGAAACACGCAGCATAGCATTCATCCATGGATCACCCTCTGCTTTAGAGCGAGAAGCACACTCTTGCTTTCTAGATTCTCTAAGACAGCAGGAAATCTTTGTGTGCCCAGAACAAAAGAACGGTGTTTCCTACACATATGGACCATATCTTGTCCAAATCTTCTTCTGAAACTGATACAAAGCACTGAACCTCTAACATCCAATGCTTGTCAGTGAAGATGAGAAACGTGTGAGCTCAGTGAACGATGTAGTTTGTTTGAGCAGAAAAGTGACTGCCCTTACCTGAAACGAAGTCTTGCTTGTAGGAAGACTCAGAGCCTGGGATTTAACTCCATTTCTGAAGGCAAACACACAGCATAGTTCTCATCCATGGATCACACTCTGCTTTAGAGCGAGAAGCACGCTCTTGCTTTCTATAGTCTCTAAGACAGCAGGAAACGTGAGTGTACTGAGAACAAAAGAACGGTGTTTCCTACATATACAGACCATATGTAGTCCAACTCTGCTTCTGAAACTGATACAAAGCACTGACCCTCTAACATCCAATGCTTGTCAGTTAAGATGAGAAACGTGTAAGCTTCGTGAACGATGTAGTTCGTTTGAGCAGAAAAGTGACTGCCCTTACCTGAATCGAAGTCTTGCTTGTAGGAAGACTCAGAGCCTGGGATTTAACTCCATTTCTGAAGTAAAACACACAGCAGTGTAATCATCCATTGATCACACTCTGCTTTAGAACAAGAAGCACGCTCTTGCTTTCTAGAGTCTCTAAGACAGCAGGAAACGTGTGTGTGTTGAGAACAAAAGAACGGTGTTTCCTACACATACGGACCATATCTAGTTCAACTCTGCTTCTGAAACTGATACAAAGCACTGGTCCTCTAACATCCAATGCTTGTCTTTTGAGATGAGAAATGTGTGAGCGCCGTGAACGATGTAGTTCGTTTGAGCTGAAAAGTGACTGCCCTTACCTGAAACGAAGTCTTGCTTGTAGGAAGAAACAGAGCCTGGGATTTAACTCCATTTCTGTAGGGAAACACACAGCATAGTTCTCATCCATGGATCACACTCTGCTATAGAGCGAGAAGCACGCTCTTGCTTTCTAGAGTCTCTGAGACAACAAGAAACGTGAGTGTGCTGAGAACAAAAGAACGGATTTTCCTACACATATGGACCATATCTAGTCCAACTCTGCTTTTTAACTGATACAAAGCACTGGTCTTCTAACATACAATGCTTGTCTGTTGAGATGAGAAACGTGTGTGCTCCGTGAACGATGTAGTTCGTTTGAGCTTACAAGTGACTGCCCTTACCAGAAAGAAGTCTTGCTTGTAGGAAGACACAGAGCCTGGGATTTAACTCCATTTCTGAATGGAAACACACAGCATAGTTGTCATCCATGGATCACACTCTGCTTTAGAGCGAGAAGCACGCTCTAGCTTTCTAGAATCTCTAATACAGCAGGTAATCTGATTGTGCCCAGAACAAAAGAACGGTGTTTCCTACACATACGGACCATATCTAGCCCAATTCTGCTTCTGAAACTGACACAAAGCACTGACCCTCTAACATCCAATGCTTGTCAGTTAAGATGAGAAACGTGTGATCTTCGTGAACGATGTAGTTCGTTTGAGCAGAAAAGTGACTGCCCTTAACTGAAACGAAGACTTGCTTGTAGGAAGACTCAGAGCTTGGGATTTAACTCCATTTCTGAAGTGAAACACACAGCAGTGTAATCATCCATTGATCACACTCTGCTTTAGAACAAGAAGCACGCTCTTGCTTTCTAGAGTCTCTAACACAGCAGGAAACGTGAGTGTGCTGAGAACAAAAGAACACTGTTTCCTACACATACGGACATTATATAGTCCAACTCTGCTTCTGAAACTGACACAAAGCAATGGTCCTCTAACATCCAATGCTTGTCTATTAAGATTAGAAACGTGTGAGCTCCGTGAAGGATGTAGTTCCTTTGAGCTGAAAAGTGACTGCCCTTACCTGAAAAGAAGTCATGCTTGTAGGAAGACACAGAGATTGGGATTTAACTCCATTTCTGAAGTGAAACACACAGCAGTGTTCTCATCCATTGATGACACTCTGCTTTAGAACAAGAAGCACGCTCTTGCTTTCTAGAGTCTCTAAGACAGCAGGAAACGTGAGTGTGCTGAGAACAAAAGAACGGGGTTTCCTACACATACGGACCATATCTAGTCCAACTCTGCTTCTTAAACTGATACAAAGCACTGACCCTCTAACATCCAATGCTTGTCAGTTAAGATGAGAAACGTTTGAGCTCAGTGAACGATGTAGTTCGTTTGAGCAGACAAGTGACTGCCCTTACCTGAAACGAAGTCTTGCTTGTAGGAAGACACAGAGATTGGGATTTAACTCCATTTCTGAAGTGAAACACACAGCAGTGTTCTCATCCATTGATGACACTCTGCTTTAGAACAAGAAGCACGCTCTTGCTTTCTAGAGTCTCTAAGACAGCAGGAAACGTGAGTGTGCTGAGAACAAAAGAACGGTGTTTCCTACACATACGGACCATATCTAGTCCAACTCTGCTTCTGAAACTGATACAAAGCACTGACCCTCTAACATCCAATGCTTGTCAGTTAAGATGAGAAACGTGTGAGCTCAGTGAACGATGTAGTTCGTTTGAGCAGAAAAGTGACTGCCCTTACCTGAAACGAAGTCTTGCTTGTAGGAAGACTCAGAGCCTGGGATTTAACTCCATTTCTGAAGGGAAACACGCAGCATAGCATTCATCCATGGATCACACTCTGCTTTAGAGCGAGAAGCACACTCTTGCTTTCTAGATTCTCTAAGACAGCAGGAAATCTTTGTGTGCCCAGAACAAAAGAACGGTGTTTCCTACACCTATGGACCATATCTTGTCCAAATCTTCTTCTGAAACTGATACAAAGCACTGAACCTCTAACATCCAATGCTTGTCAGTGAAGATGAGAAACGTGTGAGCTCAGTGAACGATGTAGTTTGTTTGAGCAGAAAAGTGACTGCCCTTACCTGAAACGAAGTCTTGCTTGTAGGAAGACTCAGAGCCTGGGATTTAACTCCATTTCTGAAGGCAAACACACAGCATAGTTCTCATCCATGGATCACACTCTGCTTTAGAGCGAGAAGCACGCTCTTGCTTTCTATAGTCTCTAAGACAGCAGGAAACGTGAGTGTACTGAGAACAAAAGAACGGTGTTTCCTACATATAAAGACCATATGTAGTCCAACTCTGCTTCTGAAACTGATACAAAGCACTGACCCTCTAACATCCAATGCTTGTCAGTTAAGATGAGAAACGTGTAAGCTTCGTGAACGATGTAGTTCGTTTGAGCAGAAAAGTGACTGCCCTTACCTGAATCGAAGTCTTGCTTGTAGGAAGACTCAGAGCCTGGGATTTAACTCCATTTCTGAAGTAAAACACACAGCAGTGTAATCATCCATTGATCACACTCTGCTTTAGAACAAGAAGCACGCTCTTGCTTTCTAGAGTCTCTAAGACAGCAGGAAACGTGTGTGTGTTGAGAACAAAAGAACGGTGTTTCCTACACATACGGACCATATCTAGTTCAACTCTGCTTCTGAAACTGATACAAAGCACTGGTCCTCTAACATCCAATGCTTGTCTTTTGAGATGAGAAATGTGTGAGCTCCGTGAACGATGTAGTTCGTTTGAGCTGAAAAGTGACTGCCCTTACCTGAAACGAAGTCTTGCTTGTAGGAAGAAACAGAGCCTGGGATTTAACTCCATTTCTGTAGGGAAACACACAGCATAGTTCTCATCCATGGATCACACTCTGCTATAGAGCGAGAAGCACGCTCTTGCTTTCTAGAGTCTCTGAGACAACAAGAAACGTGAGTGTGCTGAGAACAAAAGAACGGATTTTCCTACACATATGGACCATATCTAGTCCAACTCTGCTTTTTAACTGATACAAAGCACTGGTCTTCTAACATACAATGCTTGTCTGTTGAGATGAGAAACGTGTGTGCTCCGTGAACGATGTAGTTCGTTTGAGCTTACAAGTGACTGCCCTTACCAGAAAGAAGTCTTGCTTGTAGGAAGACACAGAGCCTGGGATTTAACTCCATTTCTGAATGGAAACACACAGCATAGTTGTCATCCATGGATCACACTCTGCTTTAGAGCGAGAAGCACGCTCTAGCTTTCTAGAATCTCTAATACAGCAGGTAATCTGAGTGTGCCCAGAACAAAAGAACGGTGTTTCCTACACATACGGACCATATCTAGCCCAATTCTGCTTCTGAAACTGACACAAAGCACTGACCCTCTAACATCCAATGCTTGTCAGTTAAGATGAGAAACGTGTGATCTTCGTGAACGATGTAGTTCGTTTGAGCAGAAAAGTGACTGCCCTTTACTGAAACGAAGACTTGCTTGTAGGAAGACTCAGAGCTTGGGATTTAACTCCATTTCTGAAGTGAAACACACAGCAGTGTAATCATCCATTGATCACACTCTGCTTTAGAACAAGAAGCACGCTCTTGCTTTCTAGAGTCTCTAACACAGCAGGAAACGTGAGTGTGCTGAGAACAAAAGAACACTGTTTCCTACACATACGGACATTATATAGTCCAACTCTGCTTCTGAAACTGACACAAAGCAATGGTCCTCTAACATCCAATGCTTGTCTATTAAGATTAGAAACGTGTGAGCTCCGTGAAGGATGTAGTTCCTTTGAGCTGAAAAGTGACTGCCCTTACCTGAAAAGAAGTCATGCTTGTAGGAAGACACAGAGATTGGGATTTAACTCCATTTCTGAAGTGAAACACACAGCAGTGTTCTCATCCATTGATGACACTCTGCTTTAGAACAAGAAGCACGCTCTTGCTTTCTAGAGTCTCTAAGACAGCAGGAAACGTGAGTGTGCTGAGAACAAAAGAACGGTGTTTCCGACACATACGGACCATATCTAGTCCAACTCTGCTTCTTAAACTGATACAAAGCACTGACCCTCTAACATCCAATGCTTGTCAGTTAAGATGAGAAACGTGTGAGCTCAGTGAACGATGTAGTTCGTTTGAGCAGAAAAGTGACTGCCCTTACCTGAAACGAAGTCTTGCTTGTAGGAAGACACAGAGCCTGGGATTTAACTCCATTTCTGAAGGGAAACACGCAGCATAGCATTCATCCATGGATCACACTCTGCTTTAGAGCGAGAAGCACACTCTTGCTTTCTAGATTCTCTAAGACAGCAGGAAATCTGAGTGTGCCCAGAACAAAAGAACGGTGTTTCCTACACATATGGACCATATCTTGTCCAAATCTTCTTCTGAAACTGATACAAAGCACTGACCCTCTAACATCCAATGCTTGTCAGTTAAGATGAGAAACGTGTGAGCTCAGTGAACGATGTAGTTCGTTTGAGCAGAAAAGTGACTGCCCATACCTGAAACGAAGTCTTGCTTGTAGGAAGACTCAGAGCCTGGGATTTAACTCCATTTCTGAAGGCAAACACACAGCATAGTTCTCATCCATGGATCACACTCTGCTTTAGAGCGAGAAGCACGCTCTTGCTTTCTAGAGTCTCTAAGACAGCAGGAAACGTGAGTGTACTGAGAACAAAAGAACGGTGTTTCCTACATATACAGACCATATGTAGTCCAAATCTGCTTCTGAAACTGATACAAAGCACTGACCCTCTAACATCCAATGCTTGTCAGTTAAGATGAGAAACGTGTAAGCTTTGTGAACGATGTAGTTCGTTTGAGCAGAAAAGTGACTGCCCTTACCTGAATCGAAGTCTTGCTTGTAGGAAGACTCAGAGCCTGGGATTTAACTCCATTTCTGAAGGCAAACACACAGCATAGTTCTCATCCATGGATCACACTCTGCTTTAGAGCGAGAAGCACGCTCTTGCTTTCTAGAGTCTCTAAGACAGCAGGAAACGTGAGTGTACTGAGAACAAAAGAACGGTGTTTCCTACATATACAGACCATATGTAGTCCAAATCTGCTTCTGAAACTGATACAAAGCACTGACCCTCTAACATCCAATGCTTGTCAGTTAAGATGAGAAACGTGTAAGCTTTGTGAACGATGTAGTTCGTTTGAGCAGAAAAGTGACTGCCCTTACCTGAATCGAAGTCTTGCTTGTAGGAAGACTCAGAGCCTGGGATTTAACTCCATTTCTGAAGGGAAACACACAGCATAGTTCTCATCCATGGATCACACTCTTCTTTAGAGCAAGAAGCATGCTCTTGCTTTCTAGAGTCTCAGAGACAACAAGAAACGTGAGTGTGCTGAGAACAAAAGAACGGATTTTCCTACACATATGGACCATATCTAGTCCAACTCTGCTTTTTAACTGATACAAAGCACTGGTCTTCTAACATACAATGCTTGTCTGTTGAGATGAGAAACGTGTGTGCTCCGTGAACGATGTAGTTCGTTTGAGCTTACAAGTGACTGCCCTTACCAGAAAAGAAGTCTTGCTTGTAGGAAGACACTGAGCCTGGGATTTAACTCCATTTCTGAATGGAAACACACAGCATAGTTGTCATCCATGGATCACACTCTGCTTTAGAGCGAGAAGCACGCTCTTGCTTTCCAGAGTCTCTAATACAGCAGGTAATCTGAGTGTGCCCAGAACAAAAGAACGGTGTTTCCTACACTTACGGACCATATCTAGTCCAAATCTGCTTCTGAAACTGACACAAAGCACTGACCCTCTAACATCCAATGCTTGTCAGTTAAGATGAGAAACGTGTGATCTTCGTGAACGATGTAGTTCGTTTGAGCAGAAAAGTGACTGCCCTTAACTGAAACGAAGACTTGCTTGTAGGAAGACTCAGAGCTTGGGATTTAACTCCATTTCTGAAGTGAAACACACAGCAGTGTAATCATCCATTGATCACACTCTGCTTTAAAACAAGAAGCACGCTCTTGCTTTCTAGAGTCTCTAAGACAGCAGGAAACGTGAGTGTGCTGAGAACAAAAGAACACAGTTTCCTACACATACGGACATTATATAGTCCAACTCTGCTTCTGAAACTGATACAAAGCAATGGTCCTCTAACATCCAATGCTTGTCTATTAAGATTAGAAACGTGTGAGCTCCGTGAAGGATGTAGTTCCTTTGAGCTGAAAAGTGACTGCCCTTACCTGAAAAGAAGTCTTGCTTGTAGGAAGACACAGAGCCTGGGATTTAACTCAATTTCTGAAGGGAAACACACAGCATAGTTCTCATCCATGGATCATACTCTGCTTTAGAGCGAGAAGCACACTCTTGCTTTCTAGATTCTCTAAGTCAGCAGGAAATCTGAGTGTACCCAGAACAAAACTACGGTGATTCCTACACATATGGACCATATCTTGTCCAAATCTGCTTCTGAAACTGATACAAAGCAATGACCCTCTAACATCCAATGATTCCTGTTAAGATGAGAAATGTGTGAGCTCAGTGAACGATGTAGTTCGTTTGTGCTGAAAAGTGACTGCACTTACCTGAAACGAAGTCTTGCTTGTAGGAAGACACAGAGATTGGGATTTAACTCCATTTCTGAAGTGAAACACACAGCAGTGTTCTCATCCATTGATGACACTCTGCTTTAGAACAAGAAGCACGCTCTTGCTTTCTAGAGTCTCTAAGACAGCAGGAAACGTGAGTGTGCTGAGAACAAAAGAACGGGGTTTCCTACACATACGGACCATATCTAGTCCAACTCTGCTTCTTAAACTGATACAAAGCACTGACCCTCTAACATCCAATGCTTGTCAGTTAATATGAGAAACGTGTGAGCTCAGTGAACGATGTAGTTCGTTTGAGCAGAAAAGTGACTGCCCTTACCTGAAACGAAGTCTTGCTTGTAGGAAGACTCAGAGCCTGGGATTTAACTCCATTTCTGAAGGGAAACACGCAGCATAGCATTCATCCATGGATCACACTCTGCTTTAGAGCGAGAAGCACACTCTTGCTTTCTAGATTCTCTAAGACAGCAGGAAATCCTTGTGTGCCCAGAACAAAAGAACGGTGTTTCCTACACATATGGACCATATCTTGTCCAAATCTTCTTCTGAAACTGATACAAAGCACTGAACCTCTAACATCCAATGCTTGTCAGTTAAGATGAGAAACGTGTGAGCTCAGTGAACGATGTAGTTTGTTTGAGCAGAAAAGTGACTGCCCTTACCTGAAACGAAGTCTTGCTTGTAGGAAGACTCAGAGCCTGGGATTTAACTCCATTTCTGAAGGCAAACACACAGCATAGTTCTCATCCATGGATCACACTCTGCTTTAGAGCGAGAAGCACGCTCTTGCTTTCTATAGTCTCTAAGACAGCAGGAAACGTGAGTGTACTGAGAACAAAAGAACGGTGTTTCCTACATATACAGACCATATGTAGTCCAACTCTGCTTCTGAAACTGATACAAAGCACTGACCCTCTAACATCCAATGCTTGTCTTTTGAGATGAGAAATGTGTGAGCTCCGTGAACGATGTAGTTCGTTTGAGCTGAAAAGTGACTGCCCTTACCTGAAACGAAGTCTTGCTTGTAGGAAGAAACAGAGCCTGGGATTTAACTCCATTTCTGTAGGGAAACACACAGCATAGTTCTCATCCATGGATCACACTCTGCTATAGAGCGAGAAGCACGCTCTTGCTTTCTAGAGTCTCTGAGACAACAAGAAACGTGAGTGTGCTGAGAACAAAAGAACGTTGTTTCCTACACATACGGACCATATCTAGTCCAACTCTGCTTCTGAAACTCATACAAAGCACTGCTCCTCTATCATCCAATGCTTGTCAGTTAAGATGGAAAACGTGTGAGCTTCATGAACGATGTAGTTCATTTGAGCAGAAAAGTGACTGCCCTTACCTTAAACGAAGTCTTTCTTGTAGGAAGACTCAGAGCCGGGGATTTAACTCCATTTCTGAATTGAAACACACAGCATAGGTCTCATCCATGGATCACACTCTGCTTTAGAGCGAGAAGCACGCTCTTGCTTTCTAGAGTCTCTAACACAGCAGGAAACGTGAGTGTGCTGAGAACAAAAGAACGTTGTTTCCTACACATACAGACCATATCTATTCCAACTCTGCTTCTGAAACTCATACAAAGCACTGCTCCTCTAACATCCAATGCTTGTCAGTTAAGATGGAAAACGTGTGAGCTTCATGAACGATGTAGTTCGTTTGAGCAGAAAAGTGACTGCCCTTACCTTAAACGAAGTCTTGCTTGTAGGAAGACACAGAGCCTGGGATTTAACTCCATTTCTGAATTGAAACACACAGCAGTGTTCTCATCCATTGATCACACTCTGCTTTAGAACAAGAAGCACGCTCTTGCTTTCTAGAGTCTCTAAGACAGCAGGAAACGTGAGTGTGCTGAGAACAAACGAACGGTGTTTCCTACACATACGGACCATATCTAGTCCAACTCTGCTTCTGAAACTGATACAAAGCACTGGTCCTTTAACATCCAATGTTTGTCAGTTAAGATGAGAAACGTGTGAGCTTTGTGAATGATGTAGTTCCTTTGAACTGAAAAGTGACTGCCCTTACCTGAAACGAAGTCTTGCTGGTAGGAAGACAAAGAGCATGGGATTTAACTCCATTTCTGAAGGGAAAAACACAGCATAGTATTCATCCATGGATCACACTCTGCTTTAGAGCGAGAAGCACACTCTTGCTTTCTAGATTCTCTAAGACAGCAGGAAATCTGAGTGTGCCCAGAACAAAAGTACGGTGTTTCCTACACATATGGACCATATCTAGTCCAAATCTGCTTCTGAAACTGATACAAAGCACTGACCCTCTAACATCCAATGCTTGTCAGTTAAAATGAGAAATGTGTGAGCTCAGTGAACGATGTAGTTCGTTTGAGCAGAAAAGTGACTGCCCTTACCTGAAACGAAGTCTTGCTTGTAGGAAGACTCAGAGCCTGGGATTTAACTCCATTTCTGAAGTGAAACACACAGCAGTGTTCTCATCCATTGATGACACTCTGCTTTAGAACAAGAAGCATGCTCTTGCTTTCTAGAATCTCTAAGACAGCAGGAAACGTGAGTGTGCTGAGAAGAAAAGAACCTTGTTTCCTACACATCCGGAAAATATCTCGTCCAACTCTACTTCTTAAACTGATACAAAGCACTGGTCCTCTAACATCCAATGCTTGTCTGTTAAGATGAGAAATGTGTGACCTCAGTGAACGATGTAGTTCGTTTGAGCTGAAAAGTGACTGCCCTTACCTGAAACGAAGTCTTGCTTGTAGGAAGACCCAGAGATTGGGATTTAACTCCATTTCTGAAGGGAAACACACAGCATAGTTCTCATCCATGGATCACAATCTGCTTTAGAGCGAGAAGCACGCTCTTGCTTTCTAGAGTCTCTAACACATCAAGAAACGTGAGTGTGCTGAGAACAAAAGAACGTTGTTTCCTACACATACGGACCATATCTAGTCCAACTCAGGTTCTGAAACTCATACAAAGCACTGCTCCTCTATCATCCAATGCTTGTCAGTTAAGATGGAAAACGTGTGAGCTTCATGAACGATGTAGTTCGTTTGAGCAGAAAAGTGACTGCCCTTACCTTAAACGAAGTCTTGCTTGTAGGAAGACTCAGAGCCTGGGATTTAACTCCATTTCTGAAGGGAAACACGCAGCATAGCATTCATCCATGGATCACACTCTGCTTTAGAGCGAGAAGCACACTCTTGCTTTCTAGATTCTCTAAGACAGCAGGAAATCTTTGTGTGCCCAGAACAAAAGAACGGTGTTTCCTACACATATGGACCATATCTTGTCCAAATCTTCTTCTGAAACTGATACAAAGCACTGACCCTCTAACATCCAATGCTTGTCAGTGAAGATGAGAAACGTGTGAGCTCAGTGAACGATGTAGTTTGTTTGAGCAGAAAAGTGACTGCCCTTACCTGAAACGAAGTCTTGCTTGTAGGAAGACTCAGAGCCTGGGATTTAACTCCATTTCTGAAGGCAAACACACAGCATAGTTCTCATCCATGGATCACACTCTGCTTTAGAGCGAGAAGCACGCTCTTGCTTTCTAGAGTCTCTAAGACAGCAGGAAACGTGAGGGTACTGAGAACAAAAGAACGGTGTTTCCTACATATACAGACCATATGTAGTCCAACTCTGCTTCTGAAACTGATACAAAGCACTGACCCTCTAACATCCAATGCTTGTCAGTTAAGATGAGAAACGTGTAAGCTTCGTGAACGATGTAGTTCGTTTGAGCAGAAAAGTGACTGCCCTTACCTGAATCGAAGTCTTGCTTGTAGGAAGACTCAGAGCCTGGGATTTAACTCCATTTCTGAAGTAAAACACACAGCAGTGTAATCATCCATTGATCACACTCTGCTTTAGAACAAGAAGCACGCTCTTGCTTTCTAGAGTCTCTAAGACAGCAGGAAACGTGTGTGTGTTGAGAACAAAAGAACGGTGTTTCCTACACATACGGACCATATCTAGTTCAACTCTGCTTCTGAAACTGATACAAAGCACTGGTCCTCTAACATCCAATGCTTGTCTTTTGAGATGAGAAATGTGTGAGCTCCTTGAACGATGTAGTTCGTTTGAGCTGAAAAGTGACTGCCCTTACCTGAAACGAAGTCTTGCTTGTAGGAAGAAACAGAGCCTGGGATTTAACTCCATTTCTGTAGGGAAACACACAGCATAGTTCTCATCCATGGATCACACTCTGCTATAGAGCGAGAAGCACGCTCTTGCTTTCTAGAGTCTCTGAGACAACAAGAAACGTGAATGTGCTGAGAACAAAAGAACGGATTTTCCTACACATATGGACCATATCTAGTCCAACTCTGCTTTTTAACTGATACAAAGCACTGGTCTTCTAACATACAATGCTTGTCTGTTGAGATGAGAAACGTGTGTGCTCCGTGAACGATGTAGTTCGTTTGAGCTTACAAGTGACTGCCCTTACCAGAAAAGAAGTCTTGCTTGTAGGAAGACACAGAGCCTGGGATTTAACTCCATTTCTGAATGGAAACACACAGCATAGTTGTCATCCATGGATCACACTCTGCTTTAGAGCGAGAAGCACGCTCTAGCTTTCTAGAATCTCTAATACAGCAGGTAATCTGAGTGTGCCCAGAACAAAAGAAAGGTGTTTCCTACACATACGGACCATATCTAGCCCAATTCTGCTTCTGAAACTGACACAAAGCACTGACCCTCTAACATCCAATGCTTGTCAGTTAAGATGAGAAACGTGTGATCTTCGTGAACGATGTAGTTCGTTTGAGCAGAAAAGTGACTGCCCTTAACTGAAACGAAGACTTGCTTGTAGGAAGACTCAGAGCTTGGGATTTAACTCCATTTCTGAAGTGAAACACACAGCAGTGTAATCATCCATTGATCACACTCTGCTTTAGAACAAGAAGCACGCTCTTGCTTTCTAGAGTCTCTAACACAGCAGGAAACGTGAGTGTGCTGAGAACAAAAGAACACTGTTTCCTACACATACGGACATTATATAGTCCAACTCTGCTTCTGAAACTGATACAAAGCAATGGTCCTCTAACATCCAATGCTTGTCTATTAAGATTAGAAACGTGTGAGCTCCGTGAAGGATGTAGTTCCTTTGAGCTGAAAAGTGACTGCCCTTACCTGAAAAGAAGTCTTGCTTGTAGGAAGACACAGAGATTGGGATTTAACTCCATTTCTGAAGTGAAACAAACAGCAGTGTTCTCATCCATTGATGACACTCTGCTTTAGAACAAGAAGCACGCTCTTGCTTTCTAGAGTCTCTAAGACAGCAGGAAACGTGAGTGTGCTGAGAACAAAAGAACGGTGTTTCCGACACATACGGACCATATCTAGTCCAACTCTGCTTCTTAAACTGATACAAAGCACTGACCCTCTAACATCCAATGCTTGTCAGTTAAGATGAGAAACGTGTGAGCTCAGTGAACGATGTAGTTCGTTTGAGCAGAAAAGTGACTGCCCTTACCTGAAACGAAGTCTTGCTTGTAGGAAGACACAGAGCCTGGGATGTAACTCCATTTCTGAAGGGAAACACGCAGCATAGCATTCATCCATGGATCACACTCTGCTTTAGAGCGAGAAGCACACTCTTGCTTTCTAGATTCTCTAAGACAGCAGGAAATCTTTGTGTGCCCAGAACAAAAGAACGGTGTTTCCTACACATATGGACCATATCTTGTCCAAATCTTCTTCTGAAACTGATACAAAGCACTGACCCTCTAACATCCAATGCTTGTCAGTGAAGATGAGAAACGTGTGAGCTCAGTGAACGATGTAGTTTGTTTGAGCAGAAAAGTGACTGCCCTTACCTGAAACGAAGTCTTGCTTGTAGGAAGACTCAGAGCCTGGGATTTAACTCCATTTCTGAAGGCAAACACACAGCATAGTTCTCATCCATGGATCACACTCTGCTTTAGAGCGAGAAGCACGCTCTTGCTTTCTAGAGTCTCTAAGACAGCAGGAAACGTGAGTGTACTGAGAACAAAAGAACGGTGTTTCCTACATATACAGACCATATGTAGTCCAACTCTGCTTCTGAAACTGATACAAAGCACTGACCCTCTAACATCCAATGCTTGTCAGTTAAGATGAGAAACGTGTAAGCTTCGTGAACGATGTAGTTCGTTTGAGCAGAAAAGTGACTGCCCTTACCTGAATCGAAGTCTTGCTTGTAGGAAGACTCAGAGCCTGGGATTTAACTCCATTTCTGAAGTAAAACACACAGCAGTGTAATCATCCATTGATCACACTCTGCTTTAGAACAAGAAGCACGCTCTTGCTTTCTAGAGTCTCTAAGACAGCAGGAAACGTGTGTGTGTTGAGAACAAAAGAACGGTGTTTCCTACACATACGGACCATATCTAGTTCAACTCTGCTTCTGAAACTGATACAAAGCACTGGTCCTCTAACATCCAATGCTTGTCTTTTGAGATGAGAAATGTGTGAGCTCCTTGAACGATGTAGTTCGTTTGAGCTGAAAAGTGACTGCCCTTACCTGAAACGAAGTCTTGCTTGTAGGAAGAAACAGAGCCTGGGATTTAACTCCATTTCTGTAGGGAAACACACAGCATAGTTCTCATCCATGGATCACACTCTGCTATAGAGCGAGAAGCACGCTCTTGCTTTCTAGAGTCTCTGAGACAACAAGAAACGTGAATGTGCTGAGAACAAAAGAACGGATTTTCCTACACATATGGACCATATCTAGTCCAACTCTGCTCTTTAACTGATACAAAGCACTGGTCTTCTAACATACAATGCTTGTCTGTTGAGATGAGAAACGTGTGTGCTCCGTGAACGATGTAGTTCGTTTGAGCTTACAAGTGACTGCCCTTACCAGAAAAGAAGTCTTGCTTGTAGGAAGACACAGAGCCTGGGATTTAACTCCATTTCTGAATGGAAACACACAGCATAGTTGTCATCCATGGATCACACTCTGCTTTAGAGCGAGAAGCACGCTCTAGCTTTCTAGAATCTCTAATACAGCAGGTAATCTGAGTGTGCCCAGAACAAAAGAAAGGTGTTTCCTACACATACGGACCATATCTAGCCCAATTCTGCTTCTGAAACTGACACAAAGCACTGACCCTCTAACATCCAATGCTTGTCAGTTAAGATGAGAAACGTGTGATCTTCGTGAACGATGTAGTTCGTTTGAGCAGAAAAGTGACTGCCCTTAACTGAAACGAAGACTTGCTTGTAGGAAGACTCAGAGCTTGGGATTTAACTCCATTTCTGAAGTGAAACACACAGCAGTGTAATCATCCATTGATCACACTCTGCTTTAGAACAAGAAGCACGCTCTTGCTTTCTAGAGTCTCTAAGACAGCAGGAAACGTGAGTGTGCTGAGAACAAAAGAACGGTGTTTCCGACACATACGGACCATATCTAGTCCAACTCTGCTTCTTAAACTGATACAAAGCACTGACCCTCTAACATCCAATGCTTGTCAGTTAAGATGAGAAACGTGTGAGCTCAGTGAACGATGTAGTTCGTTTGAGCAGAAAAGTGACTGCCCTTACCTGAAACGAAGTCTTGCTTGTAGGAAGACACAGAGCCTGGGATTTAACTCCATTTCTGAAGGGAAACACGCAGCATAGCATTCATCCATGGATCACACTCTACTTTAGAGCGAGAAGCACACTCTTGCTTTCTAGATTCTCTAAGACAGCAGGAAATCTGAGTGTGCCCAGAACAAAAGAACGGTGTTTCCTACACATATGGACCATATCTTGTCCAAATCTTCTTCTGAAACTGATACAAAGCACTGACCCTCTAACATCCAATGCTTGTCAGTTAAGATGAGAAACGTGTGAGCTCAGTGAACGATGTAGTTCGTTTGAGCAGAAAAGTGAATGCCCATACCTGAAACGAAGTCTTGCTTGTAGGAAGACTCAGAGCCTGGGATTTAACTCCATTTCTGAAGGCAAACACACAGCATAGTTCTCATCCATGGATCACACTCTGCTTTAGAGCGAGAAGCACGCTCTTGCTTTCTAGAGTCTCTAAGACAGCAGGAAACGTGAGTGTACTGAGAACAAAAGAACGGTGTTTCCTACATATACAGACCATATGTAGTCCAAATCTGCTTCTGAAACTGATACAAAGCACTGACCCTCTAACATCCAATGCTTGTCAGTTAAGATGAGAAACGTGTAAGCTTTGTGAATGATGTAGTTCGTTTGAGCAGAAAAGTGACTGCCCTTACCTGAATCGAAGTCTTGCTTGTAGGAAGACTCAGAGCCTGGGATTTAACTCCATTTCTGAAGTAAAACACACAGCAGTGTAATCATCCATTGATCACACTCTGCTTTAGAACAAGAAGCACGTTCTTGCTTTCTAGAGTCTCTAAGACAGCAGGAAACGTGTGTGTGTTGAGAACAAAAGAACGGTGTTTCCTACACATACGGACCATATCTAGTTCAACTCTGCTTCTGAAACTGATACAAAGCACTGGTCCTCTAACATCCAATGCTTGTCTGTTGAGATGAGAAATGTGTGAGCTCCGTGAACGCTGTAGTTCGTTTGAGCTGAAAAGTGACTGCCCTTACCTGAAAAGATGTCTTGCTTGTAGGAAGACACAGAGCCTGGGATTTAACTCCATTTCTGAAGGGAAACACACAGCATAGTTCTCATCCATGGATCACACTCTTCTTTAGAGCAAGAAGCATGCTCTTGCTTTCTAGAGTCTCTGAGACAACAAGAAACGTGAGTGTGCTGAGAACAAAAGAACGGATTTTCCTACACATATGGACCATATCTAGTCCAACTCTGCTTTTTAACTGATACAAAGCACTGGTCTTCTAACATACAATGCTTGTCTGTTGAGATGAGAAACGTGTGTGCTCCGTGAACGATGTAGTTCGTTTGAGCTTACAAGTGACTGCCCTTACCAGAAAAGAAGTCTTGCTTGTAGGAAGACACTGAGCCTGGGATTTAACTCCATTTCTGAATGGAAACACACAGCATAGTTGTCATCCATGGATCACACTCTGCTTTAGAGCGAGAAGCACGCTCTTGCTTTCCAGAGTCTCTAATACAGCAGGTAATCTGAGTGTGCCCAGAACAAAAGAACGGTGTTTCCTACACTTACGGACCATATCTAGTCCAAATCTGCTTCTGAAACTGACACAAAGCACTGACCCTCTAACATCCAATGCTTGTCAGTTAAGATGAGAAACGTGTGATCTTCGTGAACGATGTAGTTCGTTTGAGCAGAAAAGTGACTGCCCTTAACTGAAACGAAGACTTGCTTGTAGGAAGACTCAGAGCTTGGGATTTAACTCCATTTCTGAAGTGAAACACACAGCAGTGTAATCATCCATTGATCACACTCTGCTTTAGAACAAGAAGCACGCTCTTGCTTTCTAGAGTCTCTAAGACAGCAGGAAACGTGAGTGTGCTGAGAACAAAAGAACACTGTTTCCTACACATACTGACATTATATAGTCCAACTCTGCTTCAGAAACTGATACAAAGCAATGGTCTTCTAACATCCAATGCTTGTCTATTAAGATTAGAAACGTGTGAGCTCCGTGAAGGATGTAGTTCCTTTGAGCTGAAAAGTGACTGCCCTTACCTGAAAAGAAGTCTTGCTTGTAGGAAGACACAGAGCCTGGGATTTAACTCAATTTCTGAAGGGAAACACACAGCATAGTTCTCACCCATGGATCACACTCTGCTTTACATCAAGAAGCACGCTTTTGCTTTCTAGAGTCACTAATAGAGCAGGAAATCTGAGTGTGCCCAGAACAAAAGAACGGAGTTTCCTACACATATGGACCATATCTAGTCCAAATCTTCTTCTGAAACTGATACAAAGCACTGACCCTCTAACATCCAATGCTTGTCAGTTAAGATGAGAAACGTGTGAGCTCAGTGAACGATGTAGTTCGTTTGAGCAGAAAAGTGACTGCCCTTACCTGAAACGAAGTCTTGCTTGTAGGAAGACTCAGAGCCTGGGATTTAACTCCATTTCTGAAGTAAAACACACAGCAGTGTAATCATCCATTGATCACACTCTGCTTTAGAACAAGAAGCACGCTCTTGCATTCTAGAGTCTCTAAGACAGCAGGAAACGTGTGTGTGTTGAGAACAAAAGAACGGTGTTTCCTACACATACGGACCATATCTAGTTCAACTCTGCTTCTGAAACTGATACAAAGCACTGGTCCTCTAACATCCAATGCTTGTCTGTTGAGATGAGAAATGTGTGAGCTCCGTGAACGATGTAGTTCGTTTGAGCTGAAAAGTGACTGCCCTTACCTGAAATGAAGTCTTGCTTGTAGGAAGACACAGAGCCTGGGATTTAACTCCATTTCTGTAGGGAAACACACAGCATAGTTCTCATCCATGGATCACACTCTGCTTTAGAGCGAGAAGCACGCTCTTGCTCTCTAGAGTCTCTAAGACAGCAGGAAACGTGAGTGTGCTGAGAACAAAAGAACGGTGTTTCCTACACATACGGACCATATCTAGTCCAACTCTGCTTCTGAAACTGACACAAAGCACTGACCCTCTAACATCCAATGCTTGTCAGTTAAGATGAGAAACGTGTGATCTTCGTGAACGATGTAGTTCGTTTGAGCAGAAAAGTGACTGCCCTTAACTGAAACGAAGACTTGCTTGTAGGAAGACTCAGAGCTTGGGATTTAACTCCATTTCTGAAGTGAAACACACAGCAGTGTAATCATCCATTGATCACACTCTGCTTTAGAACAAGAAGCACGCTCTTGCTTTCTAGAGTCTCTACACAGCAGGAAACGTGAGTGTGCTGAGAACAAAGAACACTGTTTCCTACACATACGGACATTATATAGTCCAACTCTGCTTCTGAAACTGATACAAAGCAATGGTCCTCTAACATCCAATGCTTGTCTATTAAGATTAGAAACGTGTGAGCTCCGTGAAGGATGTAGTTCCTTTGAGCTGAAAAGTGACTGCCCTTACCTGAAAAGAATTCTTGCTTGTAGGAAGACACAGAGCCTGTGATTTAAATCAATTTCTGAAGGGAAACACACAGCATAGTTCTCACCCATGGATCACACTCTGCTTTACAGCAAGAAGCACGCTCTTGCTTTCTAGAGTCACTAATACAGCAGGAAATCTGAGTGTGCCCAGAACAAAAGAACGGATTTTCCTACACATATGAACCATATGTTGTCCAACTCTTCTTATGAAACTGATACAAAGCACTGGTCCTCTAACATCCGATGCTTGTCAGTTAAGATGGGAAACGTGTGAGCTTCATGAACGATGTAGTTCGTTTGAGCAGAAAAGTGACTGCCCTTACCTTAAACGAAGTCTTGCTTGTAGGAAGACACAGAGTCTGGGATTTAACTCCATTTCTGAAGAGAAACACACAGCATAGTTCTCATCCATGGATCACACTCTGCTTTAGAGCGAGAAGCACGCTCTTGCTTTCTAAAGTCTCTAAGACAGCAGGAAACGTGAGTGCGCTTAGAACAAATGAACGGTGTTTCCTACACATACGGACCATATCTAGTCCAACTCTGTTTCTGAAACTGACACAAAGCACTGGTCCTCTAACATCCAATGCTTGTCAGTTAAGATGGGAAACGTGTGAGCTTCATGAACGATGTAGTTCATTTGAGCAGAAAAGTGACTGCCCTTACCTTAAACGAAGTCTTGATTGTAGGTGGACTCAGAGCCTGGGATTAAACTCCATTTCTGAAGTGAAACACACAGCATAGTTCTCATCCATGGATGACACTCTGCTTTAGAGCGAGAAGCACGCTCTTGCTTTCTAAAGTCTATAAGACAGCAGGAAACGTGAGTGTGCTGAGAACAAAAGAACGGTGTTTCCTACAGATATGGACCATATCTAGTCCAACTCTGCTTCTGAAACTGATACAAAGCACTGGTCCTCTAACATCCTATGCTTGTAAGTTAAGATGAGAAACGTGTGAGGTTTGTGAAGGATGTAGTTCCTTTGAACTGAAAAGTGACTCCCTTTACCTGTAACGAAGTCTTGCTTGTAGTAAGACACAGAGCCTGGGATTTAACTCCCTTTCCGAAGGGAAACACACAGCATTTTTCTCATCCATGGATCACACTCTACTTTAGAGCGAGAAGCACGCTCTGGCTTTTAGAGTCTCTAATACAGCAGGAAATCTGAGTGTGCCCAGAACAAAAGAACGGAGTTTCCTACAAATATGGACCATATCTAGTCCAAATCTTCTTCTGAAACTGATACAAAGCACTGACCCTCTAACATCCAATGCTTGTCAGTTAAGATGAGAAACGTGTGAGCTCAGTGAACGATGTAGTTCGTTTGAGCAGAAAAGTGACTGCCCTTACCTGAAATGAAGTCTTGCTTGTAGGAAGACTCAGAGCCTGGGATTTAACTCCTTTTCTGAAGGCAAACACACAGCATAGTTCTCATCCATGGATCACACTCTGCTTTAGAGCGACAAGCACACTCTTGCTTTCTAGAGTCTCTAAGACAGCAGGAAACGTGAGTGTGCTGAGAACAAAAGAATGGTGTTTCCTACACATACGGACCATATCTAGTCCAACTCTGCTTCTGAAACTGATACAAAGCACTGGTCCTCTAACATCCAATGCTTGTCTGTTAAGATGAGAAACGGGTGAGCTTCGTGAACGCTGTAGTTCGTTTGAGCTGAAAAGTGTCTGCCCTTACCTGAAAAGATGTCTTGCATGTAGGAAGACACAGAGCCTGGGATTTAACTCCATTTCTGAAGGGAAACACACAGCATAGTTCTCATCCATGGATCACACTCTTCTTTAGAGCAAGAAGCATGCTCTTGCTTTCTAGAGTCTCTGAGACAACAAGAAACGTGAGTGTGCTGAGAAAAAAAGAACGGATTTTCCTACACATATGGACCATATCTAGTCCAACTCTGCTTTTTAACTGTTACAAAGCACTGGTCCTCTAACATACAATACTTGTCTGTTGAGATGATAAACGTGTGAGCTCCGTGAACGATGTAGTTCGTTTGAGCTTACAAGTGACTGCCCTTACCTGAAAAGAAGTCTTGCTTGTAGGAAGACACAGAGCCTGGGATTTAACTCCATTTCTGAATGGAAACACACAGCATAGTTGTCATCCATGGATCACACTCTGCTTTAGAGCGAGAAGCACGCTCTTGCTTTCTAGAGTCTCTAATACAGCAGGTAATCTGAGTGTGCCCAGAACAAAAGAACGGTGTTTCCTATACATACGGACCATATCTAGTCCAACTCAGCTTCTGAAGCTGATACAAAGCACAGTTCCTGTAACATCCAATGCTTGTCAGTTAAGATGAGAAACGTGTGATCTTCGTGAATGATGTGGTTCGTTTGAGCTGAAAAGTGATTTCCCTTACCTGAAACGAAGTCTTGCATGTAGGAAGACACAGAGCCTGGGATTTAACTCCATTTCTGAAGGGAAACACACAGCATAGTTCTCATCCATGGATCACATTCTGCTTTAGAGCGATTAGCATGCTCTTGCTTTCTAGAGACTCTAATACAGCAGGAAACTTGAGTGTGCTCAGAACAAATGAACGGTGTATCCTACATATAGGGGCCATATCTAGCTCAACTCTGCTTCTGAAACTACAACAAACCACAGGTCCTCTAACACCCAATGCTTGTCAGTTAGGATGAGAAACCAGTGAGCTTCGTGAACTATGTAGTTCGTTCGAGCTGTAAAGTAACTGCCCTTTCCTGAAACGAAGTCTTGCTTGTAGGAAGACTCAGAGCCAGGGATTTAACTCCATTTCTGAAGTGAAACACACAGCAGAGTTCTCATCCATTGATCACATTCTGCTTTAGATAAGAAGAATGCTCTTGCTTTCTAGAGTCTCTAAGACAAAGGAAATGTGAGTGTGCTGAGAACAACAGAACGGTGTTTCCTACACATACGAACCATATCTAGCCCAACTCTGCTTCTAAAACTGATACAAAGTACTGTTCCTCTAACATCCAATGTTTGTCAGTTAGGATGAGAAACGTGTGAGATTCGAGAACGATGTAGTTCCTTTGAGCTGTAAAGTAACTGCCCTTACCTGTCATGAAGTCTTGCTTGTAGGAAGAGTCAGAGCATGGGATTTAACTCCATTTATGAATGGAAAGACACAGCATATTACCCATCCATGGATCACACTCTGCTTTAGAGGTATTAGCACGCTCTTGCTTTCTAGAGTCAATAATACAGCAGGAAATTTGAGTCTGCTCAGAACACATGAACTGTGTTTCCTACACATAGGGGCCATATCTAGTTCTAATCTGCTTCAGAAACTAAGACAAAACACAGGTCCTCTAACATCCAGTGCTTGTCAGTTAAGATGAGAAACGTGGCAGCTTCGTGAATGATGTAGTTCGCTTGAGCTGTAAAGTAACTGCCCTTTCCTGAAACGAAGTCTTGCTTGTTGGAAGACTCAGAGCCTGGGATTTAACTCCATTTCTGAAGTGAAAAGCACAGCAGAGTTGTCATCCATTGCTCACACTCTGCTTTAGAGCAAGAAGCACGCTCTTGCTTTCTAGAGCCTCTAAGACAGCAGGAAACGTGAGTGTGCTGAGAGCAAAAGAACGGTGTTTCCTACACATACAGATGATATCTAGTCCAACTCTGCTTCTGAAACTGATACAAAGCACTGGTCCTCTAACATCCAATGCTTGTCAGTTACGATGAGAAATGTGTGGGCTTCATGAATGATGTAGTATGTTTGAGCAGAAAAGTGACTTCCCTTACCTGAAATGAAGTCTTGCTTGTAGGAAGACACAGAGCCTGGGATTTAACTCCATTTCTGAAGTGAAACACACAGCAGAGTTCCCATCCATAGATCACACTCTGCTTCAGAGAAAGAAGCACGCTCTTGCTTTCTCTAGTCTCTAAGACAGCAGGAAACGTGAGTGTGCTGAGAGCAAAAGAATGGTGTTTCCCACACATACGGACCATATCTAGTCCAACTCTGCTTCTGAAACTACAACATACCACAGGTCCTCTAACACCCAATGCTTGTCAGTTAGGATGAGAAACCGTGAGCTTCGTGAACTATGCAGTTCGTTTGAGCTTTTATGTAACTGCCCTTTCCTGAAACCAAGTCTTGCTTGTAGGAAGACTCAGAGCCAGGATTTAATTCCATATCTGAAGTGAAACACACAGCAGAGTTCTCATCCATTTATCACATTCTGCTTTAGATAAGAAGCATGCTCTTGCTTTGTAGAGTCTCTAAGACAAAGGAAACCTGACGGTGCGGAGAAAAACAGAACGGTGTTTCCTACACATATGTACCATATCTAGTCCAACCCTGCTTCTCAAACTGATACAAAGTAATGGTCCTCGAACATCCAATGCTTGTCATTTAAGATGAGAAATGTGTGAGCTTCATGAATGATGTAGTTCGATTGAGCAGGAAGGTGACTTCCCTTACCTGAAACGAAGTCTTGCTTGTAGAAAGACACAGATCCTGGGATTTAACTCTTTTTCTGAAGTGAAACACACAGCAGAGTTCTCTTCCATTGATCACACTCTGCTTTAGAGCAAGAAGCACGCTCTAACTTTCTAGAGTCTCTAAAACAGCAGGAAATGTGAGTGTGCTGAGAACAACAGATCGGTATTTCCTACACATACGGACCATATCTAGTCCAACTCTGCTTCTGAAACTACAACAAACCACAGGACCTCTAACACCCAATGCTTGTCAGTTAGGATGAGAAACCTGTGAGCTTCGTGAACTATGTAGTTCGTTTGAGCTGAAAAGTACCTGCCCTCACCTGAAACGAAGTCTTGCTCGTAGGAAGACACAGAGCCTGGGATTTAACTCCATTTCTGAAGGGAAACACACAGCACAGTTCTCATCCATGGATCACATTCTGCTTTAGAGCGATTAGCATGCACTTACTTTGTAGAGTCTCTACTAAAGCAGGAAACTTGAGTGTGCTCAGAACCAATGAACGTTGTTTCCTACACTTAGGGGAAACATCTAGTTCAACACTGCTTCTGAAACTGCAACAAACCACATGTCCTCTGACATCCAATGTTTGTCAGTCAAGATGAGAAACGTGTGAGCTTCATGAACGATGTAGTTCGCTTGAGCTAAAAAGTGACTGCCCTTCCCTGAAACGAAGTCTTGCTTGTATGAAGACTCAGAGCCTGGGATTTAACAAAATTTCTGAAGTAAAACACACAGCATAGTTCTCATCCATTGATCACACTCTGCTAGAGAGCAAGAAGCATGCTCTTGCTTTCTAGGGTCTCTAAGACAGCAGGATACGTGAGTGTGCTGAGAACAACAGAGCGGTGTTTCCTACACATAAGTACCATATCTAGTCCAACCCTGCTTCTGAAACTGATACAAAGTACTGGTCCTCTAACATCCAATGCTTCTCATTTAGATGAGAAACGTGCGAGCTTCATGAACGATGTAGTTCGTTTGAGCTGAAAAGTGCCTGCCCTTACCTGGAAGGAACGCTTGCTTGTAGGAAGACACAGAGGCTGGGATTTAACTCCATTTCTGAAGTGAAACACACAGCAGAGTTCCCATCCAGGGATCACACTCTGCTTTAGAGCAAGAAGCACACTCTTACTTTCTAGAGTCTCTAAGACAGCAGGAAACGTGAGTGTGCTGAGAGCAAAAGAACGGTGTTTACTACACATACAGACGATATCTAGTCCAACTCTGCTTCTGAAACTGATACAAAGCACTGGTCCTCTAACATCCAATGCTTGTCATTTAAGATGAGAAACGTGTGAGCTTCATGAACGATGTAGTTTGTTTGAGCTGAAAAGTGCCTGCCCTTACCAGACATGAAGTCTTGCTTTTAGGAAGACTCAGAGCCTGGGATTTAACTCCATTTCTGAAGTGAAACACACAGCAGAGTTCCCATCCATAGATCACACTCTGCTTTAGAGTAAGAAGCACGCTCTTGCTTTCTAGAGTCTCTAAGACAGCAGGAAACGTGAGTGTGCTGAGAGCAAAGAACGATGTTTCCTACACATACAGACAATATCTAGTCAAACACTGATTCGGAAATTGATACAAAGCACTGGTCTTCTAACACCCAATGCTTGTTATTTAGGATGAGAAACCTGTGAGCTTCGTGAACGATGTAGTTCGTTTGAGCTGTAAAGTAACTGCCCTTTCCTGAAACCAAGTCTTTCTTGTAGGAAGATCAGAGCCAGGGATTTAATTCCATTTCTGAAGTGAAACACACAGCAGAGTTCCCATCCATTTATCACATTCTGCTTTAGATAAGAAGCATGCTCTTGCTTTCTAGAGTCTCTAAGACAAAGGAAACGTGACTGTGCTGAGGAAAACAGAACGGTGTTTCCTACACATACGTACCATATCTAGTCCAACCATGCTTCTGAAACTGATACAAAGTACTGGTCCTCTAACATCCAATGCTTGTCATTTAAGATGAGAAACGTGTGAGCTTCATGAACGATGTAGTTCGTTTGACAGAAAAGTGCCTGCCCTTACCTGACATGAAGTCTTGCTTGTAGTAAGACTCAGAGCCTGGGATTTAATTCCATTTCTGAAGTGAAACACACAGCAGAGTTCCCATCCATTTATCACATTCTGCTTTAGATAAGAAGCATGCTCTTGCTTTCTAGAGTCTCTAAGTCAAAGGAAACGTGACTGTGCTGAGAAAAACAGAACGGTGTTTCCTACACATACGTACCATATCTAGTCCAACCCTGCTTCTGAAACTGATACAAAGTACTGGTCCTCTAACATCCAATGCTTGTCATTTAAGATGAGAAACGTGTGAGCTTCGTGAATGATGTAGTTCACCTGAGCTGTAAAGTAACGGCCCTTTCTTGAAACGAAGTCTTGCTTGTATTAAGACTCAGAGCCTGGGATTTAACTCCATTTCTGAAGTGAAACACACAGCAGAGATCTCATCCATTGCATAAACTCTGATTTAGAACAAGAAGCACGCTCTTGCTTTCTATAGTCCCTAATACAGCAGGAAATTTGAGTGTGCTCAGAACAAAAGAACGGAGTTTCCCACACATACAGACCATATCTAGTCCAACTCTGCTTCTGAAACTGATACAAAGCACAGTTCCTGTAACATCCAATGCTTGTCAGTTAAGATGAGAAATGTGTGAGCTTCGTGAATGATGTAGTTCGTTTTTGCTGAAAAGTGACTTCCCTTACCTGAAACGAAGTCTTGCTTGTTGGAAGACACACAGCCTGCGATTTAACTCCAATTCTGGAGGGAAACACACAGCACAGTTCTCATCCATGAAACACACTCTGCTTTAGAGCAAGAAGCACGCCCTTGCTTTCTAGAATCTCTAATAAAGCATGAAACGTGAGTGTGCTCAGAACAAAAGAACGGAGTTTCCTACACATACAGACCATATCTAGTTCAACTCTGCTTCTGAGGGTTATAAAAACCACAGGTCCTCTAACATCAAATGCTTCTCAGGGAAGATGAGTAACGTTGAGCTTCGTGAATGATGTAGTTCGTTTTAGCTGAAAAGTGACTTCCCTTACCTGAAATGAAGTCTTGCTTGTAGGAAGACACAGAGCCTGGCATTTTACTCCATTTTCGAAGCGAAACACACAGCAGAGTTCTCATTCATTGATCATACTCTGCTTTAGAGCAAGAAGCACGCTCTTGATTTCTAGAATCTCTAATAAAGCATGAAACGTGAGTGTGCTCAGAACAAAAGAACGGAGTTTCCCACACATACAGACCATATCTAGTCCAACTAGCTTCTGAAACTGATACAAAGCACTGGTCCTCTAACATCCAATGCTTGTCAGTTAAGATGAGAAATGTATGGGCTTCGTGAATGTTGTAGATCGTTTAAGCTGAAAAGTGACTTCCCTTACCTGAAACGAAGTCTTGCTTGTAGGAAGACAGAGAGCATGGGATTTAACTCCATTTCTGAAGTGAAACACACAGCAGAGTTCTCATCCATTGATCACACTCTGCTTTAGAGCAAGAAGCACGCTCTTGCTTTCTAGAGACTCTAAGACAGCAGGAAACGTGAGTGTGCTGAGAGCAAAAGAACGGTGTTTACTACACATACAGACGATATCTAGTCCAACTCTGCTTCTGAAACTGATACAAAGCACTGGTCCTCTAACATCCAATGCTTGTCATTTAAGATGAGAAACGTGTGAGCTTCATGAACGATGTAGTTCGTTTGAGCAGAAAAGTGCCTGCCCTTACCTGACATGAAGTCTTGCTTGTAGGAAGACTCATTGCCTGGGCTTTAACTCCAATTCTGTAGTGAACAACACAGCAGAGTTCCCATCCAATGATCACACTCTGATTTAGAGCAAGAAGCACGCTCTTGCTTTCTAGAGTCTCTAATATAGCAGGATACGTGAGTGTGCTGAGAACAACAGATCGGTGTTTCCTACACATATGGACCATATCTCGTCCAACTCTGCTTCTGAAACTGATACAAAGCACAGGTCCTCTACCATCCAATGCTTGTAAGTTAAGATGAGAAACATGTGAGCTTCGTGAATGATGTAGTTTGCTTGAGCTGTAAAGTAACTGCCCTTTCCTGAAACGAAGTCTTGATTGTAGGAAGACTCAGAGAATGGGATTTAACTCCATTTCTAAAGTGCAACACAGAGCAGAGTTCCCATCCAGGGATCACACTCTGCTTAAGAGCAAGAAGCACACTCTTACTTTCTAGAGTCTCTAAGACAGCAGGAAACGTGAGTGTGCCAAGAGCAAAAGAACGGTGTTTACTACACATACAGACGATATCTAGTCCAACTCTGCTTCTGAAACTGATACAAAGCACTGGTCCTCTAACATCCAATGCTTGTCATTTAAGATGAGAAACATGTGAGCTTCAGGAACGATGTAGTTCGTTTGAGCTGAAAAGTGCCTGCCCTTACCTGACATGAAGTCTTGCTTGTAGGAAGACTCATTGCCTGGGCTTTAACTCCAATTCTGTAGTGAACAACACAGCAGAGTTCCCATCCAATGATCACACTCTGCTTTAGAGCTATTAGCACGCTCTTGCTTTCTAGAGTCCCTAATACAGCAGGAACCTTGAGAGTGCTCAGAACAAATGAACGGTGTTTCCTACATATACGGACCATATCTAGTCCAACCCTGCTTCTGAAACTGATACAAAGTACTGGATCTCTAACATCCAATGCTTGTCATTTAAGATGAGAAACAAGTGAGCTTCATGAACGATGTAGTTCGTTTGAGCTGAAAAGTGCCTGCCCTTACCTGGAACGAAGTCTTCCTTGTAGGAAAACACAGAGCCAGGGATTTAACTCCATTTCTGAAGGGAAAGAACCAGCATAGTTCTCATCCATGGATCACACTCTGCTTTAGAGCTATTAGCACGCTCTTGCTTTCTAGAGTCTCTAATACAGCAGGAAACTTGATTGTACTCAGAACAAATGAACGGTGTTTCCTACATATACGGACCATATCTAGTTCAACTCTGCTTCTGAAACTGCAACAAACCATAGGTCCTGTAACATCCAATGCTTGTCATTTAAGATAAGAAACGTCTGAGCTTCGTGAATTATGTAGTTCGCTTGAGCTGTAAAGTAACTGCCCTTTCCTGAAATGAAGTCTTGATTGTAGGAAGACTCAGAGAATGGGATTTAACTCCATTTCTTAAGGGAAACACAGAGCATAGTTCTCATCCATCGATCACACTCTGCTTTAGAGGAAGAAGCACGCTCTTGCTTTCTTGAGTCTCTAATACATCAGGAAACGTGAGTGTGCTGAGAACAAAAGAACGGTGTTTCCTACACATAGGGGCCATATCTAGTTCAACACTGCTTCTGCAACTGACACAAAACACAGGTCCTGTCACATCCAATGCTTTTTAATTAAGAGCAAGAAACTTGTGAGCTTCGTGTACGTTGTAGTTCTTTTGACCTGTAAAGTAACTGGCCTTACCTGACCTGAAGTCTTGATTGTAGGAAGACTCAGAGCCTGAGATTTAACTCCAATTCTGTAGTTAACAACACAGCAGAGTTCCCTTCCAAAGATCACACTCTGCTTTAGAGCAAGAAGCACGCTCTTGCTTTCTAGATTCTCTAAGAGAGCAGGATACGTGAGTGTGCTGAGAACAACAGAACGGTGTTTCCTACACATATGGACCATATCTAGTCCAACTCTGCTTCTGAAACTGATACAAAGCACTGGTCTTCTATGACCCAATGCTTGTCAGTTAGGATGAGAAACCTGTGAGCTTCGTGAACGATGTAGTTCGTTTGAGCTGTAAAGTAACTGCCCTTTCCTGAAACGAAGTCTTGATTGTAGGAAGACTCAGAGCCAGGGATGTAATTCCATTTCTGATGTGAAACACACAGCAGAATTCCCATCCATTTATCACATTCTGCTTTAGATAAGAAGCATATTCTTGCTTTCTAGAGTCTCTAAGACAAAGGAAACATGACTATGCTGAGAAAAACAGAACGGTGTTTCCTACACATACGTACCATATCTAGTCCAACCCTACTTCTGAAACTGATACAAAGTACTGGATCTCTAACATCCAATGCTTGTGATTTAAGATGAGAAACATGTGAGCTTCATGAACGATGTAGTTCGTTTGAGCTGAAAAGTGCCTGCCCTTACCTGGAACGAAGTCTTCCTTGTAGGAAAACACAGAGCCAGGGATTTAACTCCATTTCTGAAGGGAAAGAACCAGCATAGATCTCATCCATGGATCACACTCTGCTTTAGAGCTATTAGCACGCTATTGCTTTCTAGAGTCTCTAATACAGCAAGAAACTTGATTGTGCTCAGAACAAATGAACGGTGTTTCCTACATATACGGACCATATCTAGTTCAACTCTGCTTCTGAAACTGCAACAAACCACAGGTCCTGTAACATCCAATGCTTGTCATTTAAGATAAGAAACGTCTGAGCTTCGTGAATGATGTAGTTCGCTTGAGCTGTAAAGTAACTGCCCTTTCCTGAAATGAAGTCTTGATTGTAGGAAGACTCAGAGAATGGGATTTAACTCCATTTCTTAAGGGAAACACACAGCATAGTTCTCATCCATCGATCACACTCTGCTTTAGAGCAAGAAGCACGCTCTTGCCTTCTTGAGTCTCTAATACATCAGGAAACGTGAGTGTGCTGAGAACAAAAGAACGGTGTTTCCTACACATAGGGGCCATATCTAGTTCAACACTGCTTCTGCAACTGAAACAAAACACAGGTCCTGTCACATCCAATGCTTTTTAATTAAGAGCAAGAAACCTGTGAGCTTCGTGTACGTTGTAGTTCTTTTGACCTGTAAAGTAACTGGCCTTACCTGACATGAAGTCTTGATTGTAGGAAGACTCAGAGCCTGAGATTTAACTCCAATTCTGTAGTGAACAACACAGCAGAGTTCCCATCCAATGATCACACTCTGCTTTAGAACAAGAAGCACGCTCTTGCTTTCTAGAGTCTCTAAGACAGCAGGATACGTGAGTGTGCTGAGAACAACAGAACGGTGTTTCCTACACAAATGGACCATATCTAGTCCAACTCTGCTTCTGAAACTGATACAAAGCACTGGTCCTCTACCATCCAATGCTTGTAAGTTAAGATGAGAAACATGTGAGCTTTGTGAATGATGTAGTTCGCTTGAGCTGTAAAGTAACTGCCCTTTCCTGAAACGAAGTCTTGATTGTAGGAAGACTCAGAGAAAGGGATTTAACTCCATTTCTGAAGTGAAACACACAGCAGAGTTCCCATCTAGGGATCACACTCTGCTTTAGAGCAAGAAGCACACTCTTGCTTTCTAGAGTCTCTAAGACAGCAGGAAACGTGAGTGTGCTGAGAGCAAAAGAACGGTGTTTACTACACATACAGACGATATCTAGTCCAACTCTGCCTCTGAAACTCATACAAAGCACTGGTCCTCTAACATCCAATGCTTGTCATTTAAGATGAGAAACGTGTGGGCTTCATGAACGATGAAGTTCATTTGAGCTGAAAAGTGCCTGCCCTTAGCTGACATGAAGTCTTGCTTGTAGGAAGACTCAGAGCCTGGGATTTAACACCATTTCTGAAGGGAAAGACGCAGCATAGTTCTCATCCATGGACCACATTCTGCTTTAGAGCTATTAGCACGCTCTTGCTTTCTAGAGTCTCTAATACAGCAGGAAACTTGAGTGTGCTCAGAATAAATGAACGGTGTTTCCAACACATACAGACAATATCTAGTCCAACTCTGCTTCGTAAATTGATACAAAGCACTGGTCCTCTAACACACAATGCTTGTCAGTTAGGATGAGAAACCTGTGAGTTCGTGAACGATGTAGTTCGTTTGAGCTGTAAAGTAACTGCCCTTTCCTGAAACCAAGTCTTGCTTGTAGGAAGACTCAGAGCCAGGGATTTAATTCCATTTTTGAAGTGAAACACACAGCAGAGTTGCCATCCATTTATCACATTCTGCTTTACAAAAGAAGCATGCTCTTGCTTTCTAGAGTCTCTAAGACAAAGGAAACGTGACTGTGCTGAGAAAAACAGAACGGTGTTTCCTACACTAAAGTACCATATCTAGTCCAACACTGCTTCTGAAACTAATACAAACTACAGGTCCTCTAACATCCAATGCTTGTCATTTAAGATGAGAAACATGTGAGCTTCATGAACGATGTAGTTCGTTTGAGCTGAAAAGATCCTGCCCTTACCTGGAATTAAGTCTTGCTTGTAGGATGACACAGAGCCTGGGATTTACCTCCATTTCTGAAGGGAAAGACACAGCATAGTTCTCATCCATGGATCGCACTCTGCTTTAGAGCTATTAGCACGCTCTTGCTTTCTAGACTCTCTAATACAGCAGGAAACATGAGTGTGCTCAGAACAAATGAACGGTGTTTCGTACATATACAGACCATATCTAGTTCAACTCTGCTTCTGAAACTGCAACAAAGCACAGGTCCTGTAACATCCAATGCTTGTCCGTTCAGATAAGAAACGTGTGAGCTTCGTGAATGATGTAGTTCACTTGAGCTGTAAGTAACTGCCCTTTCCTGAAACGAAGTCTTGATTGTAGGAAGACTCAGAGAATGGGATTTAACTCCATTTCTGAAGTGAAACACACAGCAGAGTTCCCATCTAGGGATCACACTCTGCTTTAGAGCAAGAAGCACGCTCTTGCTTTCTAGAGTCTCTAAGAGAGCAGGAAACGTGAGTGTGCTGAGAGCAAAAGAACGGTGTTTACTACACACACAGACGATATCTAGTCCAACTCTGCTTCTGAAACTGATACAAAGCACTGGTCCTCTACCATCCAATGCTTGTAAGTTAAGATGAGAAACGTGTGAGCTTCGTGAATGATGTAGTTCGCTTGAGCTGTAAAGTAACTGCCCTTTCCTGAAACGAAGTCTTGATTGTAGGAAGACTCAGAGAATGGGATTTAACTCCATTTCTAAAGTGAAACACAGAGCAGAGTTCCCATCCAGGGATCACACTCTGCTTTAGAGCAAGAAGCACACTCTTACTTTCTAGAGTCTCTAAGACAGCAGGAAACGTGAGTGTGCCAAGAGCAAAAGAACGGTGTTTACTACACATACAGACGATATCTAGTCCAACTCTGCTTCTGAAACTGATACAAAGCACTGGTCCTCTAACATCCAATGCTTGTCATTTAAGATGAGAAACGTGTGAGCTTCATGAACAATGTAGTTTGTTTGAGCTGAAAAGTGCCTGCCCTTACCTGACATGAAGTCTTGCTTGTAGGAAGACTCATTGCCTGGGCTTTAACTCCAATTCTGTAGTGAACAAGACAGCAGAGTTCCCATCCAATGATCACACTCTGCTTTAGAGCTATTAGCACGCTCTTGCTTTCTAGAGTCTCTAATACAGCAGGAACCTTGAGTGTGCTCAGAACAAATGAACGGTGTTTCCTACATATACGGACCATATCTAGTTCAACTCTGCTTCTGAAACTGCAACAAACCACAGGTCCTCTAACATCCAATGCTTGCCAGTTAAGATAAGAAACGTGTTAGTTTCGTGAATGATATAGTTCCCTTCAGCTGTAAAGTAACTGCCCTTTCCTGAAATGAAGTCTTGCTTGTAGGAAGACTCAGAGCCTGGGATTTAACTCCATTTCTTAAGGGAAACACACAGCAGAGTTCCCATCCATTGATCACACTCTGCTTTAGAGCAAGAAGCACGCTCTTGCTTTCTAGAGTCTCTAAGTCAGCAGGAAACCTGAGTGTGCTGAGATCAACAGGACGGTATTTCCTACACATACGTACCATATCTAGTCCAACTCTGCTTCTGAAATTACAACAAACCACAGGTCCTCTAACACCCAATGCTTGGCAGTTAGGATGAGAAACCTGTGAGCTTCGTGAAAGATGTTGTTCGTTTGAGCTGTAAAGTAACTGCCCTTTCCTGAAACCAAGTCTTGCTTGTAGGAAGACTCAGAGCCAGGGATTTAATTCCATTTCTGAAGTGAAACACACAGCAGAGTTGTCATCCATTTATGACATTCTGCTTTAGATAAGAAGCATGCTCTTGCTTTCTAGAGTCTCTAAGACAAAGGAAACTTGACTGTGCTGAGAAAAACCGAACGGTGTTTCCTACATATACGTACCATATCTAGTCCAACCCTGCTTCTGAAACTGATACAAAGTACTGGTCCTCTAACATCCAATGCTTGTCAGGTAAGATGAGAAACGTGTGAGCTTCGTGAATGATGTAGTTCACCTGAGCTGTAAAGTAACTGCCCTTCCTTGAAACAAAGTCTTGCTTGTAGGAAGACTCAGAGCCTGGGATTTAACTCCATTTCTGAAGTGAAACACATAGCAGAGATCTCATCCATTGCACAAACTCTGCTTTAGAGCAAGAAGCACGCTCTTGCTTTCTATATTCTCTAATACAGCAGGAAATTTGAGTGTGCTCAGAACAAAAGAAAGGAGTTTCCCACACATACAGACCATATCTAGTCCAACTCTGCTTCTGAAACTGATACAAAGCACTGGTCCTCTAACATCCAATGCTTGTCAGTTAAGATGAGAAATGTTTGGGCTTCGTGAATTTTGTAGATCGTTTAAGCTGAAAAGTGACTTCCCTTACCTGAAACGAAGTCTTGTTTGTAGGAAGACACAGAGCCTTCAATTTAACTCTATTTCTGAAGTGAAACGCACAGCAGAGTTCTCATCCATTGATCACATTCTGCTTTAGATAAGAAGCATGCTCTTGCTTTCTAGAGTCTCTAAGACAAAGGAAACGTGAGTGTGCTGAGGAAAACAGAACGGAGTTTCCTACCCACACGTACCATATCTAGTCCAACCATGCTTCTGAAACTGATACAAAGTACTGGTCCTCTAACATCCAATGCTTGTCATTTCAGATGAGAAACATGTGAGCTTCATGAACGATGTAGTTCGTTTGAGCTGAAAAGTGCCTGCCCTTACCTGGAACGTAGTCTTCCTTGTAGGAAGACACAGAGCCTGGGTTTTAACTCCATTTCTGAAGGGAAAGAACCAGCATAGTTCTCATCCATGGATCACACTCTGCTTTAGAGCTATTAGCACGCTCTTGCTTTCTTGAGTCTCTAATACATCAGGAAACATGAGTGTGCTGAGAAGAAAAGAACGGTGTTTCCTACACATAGGGGCCATATCTAGTTCAACACTGCTTCTGCAACTGAAACAAAACACAGGTCCTGTCACATCCAATGCTTTTTAATTAAGAGCAAGAAACGTGTGAGCTTCGTGTACGTTGTAGTTCTTTTGACCTGTAAAGTAACTGCCCTTACCTTAATCAAAGTCTTGCTTGTAGGAAGACTCAGAGCCTGGGATTTAACTCCAATTCTGTAGTGAACAACACAGCAGAGTTCCCATCCAATGATCACACTCTGCTTTAGAGCAAGAAGCACGCTCTTGCTTTCTAGATTCTCTAAGACAGCATGATACGTGAGTGTGTTGAGAACAACAGAACGGTGTTTCCTACACATATGGACCATATCTAGTCCAACTCTGCTTCTGAAACTGATACAAAGCACTGGTCCTCTACCATCCAATGCTTGTAAGTTAAGATGAGAAACGTGTGAGCTTCGTGAATGATGTAGTTCACTTGAGCTGTAAGTAACTGCCCTTTCCTGAAACGAAGTCTTGAATGTAGGAAGACTCAGAGAATGGGATTTAACTCCATTTCTGAAGTGAAACACACAGCAGAGTTCCCATCCAGGGATCACACTCTGCTTTAGAGCAAGAAGAACACTCTTGCTTTCTAGAGTCTCTAAGTCAGCAGGAAACGTGAGTGTGCTGAGAGCAAAAGAACGGTGTTTACTACACATACAGATGATATCTAGTCCAACTCTGCTTCTGAAACTGATACAAGGCACTGGTCCTCTAACATCCAATGCATGTCATTTAAGATGAGAAACGTGTGAGCTTCATGAACGATGTAGTTCGTTTGAGCTGAAAAGTGCCTGCCCTTACCTGACTTGAAGTCTTGCTTGTAGGACGACTCAGAGCCTGGGATTTAACTCCATTACTGAAGGGAAAGACACACCATAGTTCTCATCCATGGATCACATTCTGCTTTAGAGCTATTAGCATGCTCTTGCTTTCTAGATTCTCTAAGACAAAGGAAACATGACTGTGCTGAGAAAAACAGAAAGGTGTTTCCTACACATACGTACCATATCTAGTCCAACCCTGCTTCTGAAACTGATACAAAGTACTGGTCCTCTAACATCCAATGCTTGTCATTTAAGATGAGAAACGTGTGAGCTTCATGAACGATGTAGTTCGTTTGAGCTGAAAAGTGACTTCCCTTACCTGAAACGAAGTCTTGCTTGTAGGAAGACACAGAGCCTGGGATTTAACTCCATTTCTCACGTGAAACACACAGCAGAGTTCTCATCCATTGATCACACTCTGCTTTAGAGCAAGAAGCACGCTCTTGCTTTCTAGAGTCTCTAAGAGAGCAGGATACGTGAGTGTGCTTAGAACAACAGAACGGTGTTTCCTACACATACGGACCATATCTAGACCAACTCTGCTTCTGAAACTGATACAAAGCACTGGTCCTCTAACATCCAATGCTTGTCAGGGAAGATGAGAAACGTTGAGCTTCGTGAATGATGTAGTTCCTTTTAGCTGAAAAGTGACTTCCCTTACCTGAAACGAAGTCTTGCTTGTAGGAAGACACAGAGCCTGGGATTTAACTCCATTTCTGAAGCGAAACACAAAGCAGAGTTCTCATCCATTGATCACACTCTGCTTTAGAGCAAGAAGCACGCTCTCGCTTTCTAGATTCTCTAAGACAGCAGGATACATGAGTGTGCTGAGAACAACAGAACGGTGTTTCCTACACTTATGGACCATATCTAGTCCAACTCTGCTTCCGAAACTGATACAAAGCACTGGTCCTCTACCATCCAATGCTTGTAAGTTAAGATGAGAAATTTGTGGGCTTCGTGAACGTTGTAGTTTGTTTGAGCTGAAAATGACTTCCCTTACCTGAAACGAAGTCTTGTTTGTAGGAAGACACAGAGCCTGTAATTTAACTCTATTTCTGAAGTGAAACACACAGCAGAGTTCTCATCCATTGATCACACTCTGCTTAAGAGCAATAAGCACGTTCTTGCTTTCTAGAGTCTCTAATACAGCAGGATACGTGAGTGTGCTGAGGAAAACAGAACGGTGTTTCCTACCCATACGTACCATATCTAGTCCAACCCTGCTTCTGAAAATGATACAAAGTACTGGTCCTCTAACATCCAATGCTTGTCAGGGAAGATGAGAAACGTTGAGCTTCGTGAACGATGTAGTTCGTTTTAGCTGAAAAGTGACTTCTCTTAACTGAAACGAAGTCTTGCTTGTAGGAAGACACAGAGCCTGGGATTTAACTCCATTTCTGAAGCGAAACACACAGCAGAGTTCTCATCCATTGATCATACTCTGCTTTAGAGCAAGAAGCACGCTCTTGCTTTCTAGAGTCTCTAATACAGCATGAAACGTGAGTGTGCTCAGAACAAAAGAACGGTGTTTCCTACACATATGGACCATATCTAATCCAACTCTGCTTCTGAAACTACAACAAAGCACAGGTCCTCTAACACCCAACGCATGTCAGTTAGGATGAGAAACCTGTGAGCTTCGTGAACGATGTAGTTCGATTGAGCTGTAAAGTATCTGCCCTTTCCTGAAACTAAGTCTTGATTGTATAAAGACTCAGAGCCAGGGATTTAATTCCATTTCTGAAGTGAAACACACAGCAGAGTTCTCATCCATTTATCACATTCTGCTTTAGATAAGAAGCATGCTCTTGCTTTCTAGAGTCTCTAAGGCAAAGGAAACGTGAGTGTGCTGAGGAAAACAGAACGTTGTTTCCTACCCATACGTACCATATCTAGTCCAACCCTGCTTCTGAAACTCATACAAAGTACTGGTCCTCTAACATCCAATGCTTGTCAGGGAAGATGAGAAACGTTGAGCTTAGTGAATGATGTAGTTCGTTTTAGCTGAAAAGTGACTTCTCCTACCTGAAACGAAGTCTTGCTTGTAGGAACACACAGAGCCTGGGATTTAACTCCATTTCTGAAGTGAAACACACAGCAGAGTTCTCATCCATTTATCACATTCTGCTTTAGATAAGAAGCATGCTCTTGCTTTCTAGAGTCTCTAAGGCAAAGGAAACGTGAGTGTGCTGAGAACAACAGAACGGTGTTTCCTACACATATGGACCATATCTAGTCCAACTCTGCTTCTGAAACTGATACAAAGCACTGGTCCTCTACCATCCAATGCTTGAAAGTTAAGATGAGAAACGTGTGAGCTTCGTGAATGATTTAGTTCGCTTGAGCTGTAATGTAACTGCCCTTTCCTGAAACGAAGTTTTGATTGTAGGAAGACTCAGAGAATGGGATTTAACTCCATTTCTGAAGTGAAACACACAGCAGAGTTCCCATCCAGGGATCACACTCTGCTTTAGAGCAAGAAGCACACTCTTGCTTTCTAGAGTCTCTAAGACAGCAGGAAACGTGAGTGTGTTGCGAGCAAAAGAACGGTGTTTACTACACATACAGATGATATCTAGTCCAACTCTGCTTCTGAAACTGATACAAAGCACTGGTCCTCTAACATCCAATGCTTGTCATTTAAGATGAGAAACGTGTGAGCTTCATGAACGATGTAGTTCGTTTGAGCTGAAAAGTGCCTGCCCTTACCTGACATGAAGTCTTGCTTGTAGGAAGACTCAGAGCCTGGGATTTAACTCCATTTCTGAAGGGAAAGACACACCATAGTTCTCATCCATTGATCTTACTCTGCTTTAGAGCAAGAAGCATGCTCTTGCTTTCTAGAGTCTCTAAGACAAAGGAAACGTGAGTGTGCTGAGGAAAACAGAACGGTGTTTCCTACCCATACGTACCATATCTAGTCCAACCCTGCTTCTGAAAATGATACAAAGTACTGGTCCTCTAACATCCAATGCTTGTCAGGGAAGATGAGAAACGTTGAGCTTCGTGAACGATGTAGTTCGTTTTAGCTGAAAAGTGACTTCTCTTAACTGAAACGAAGTCTTGCTTGTAGGAAGACACAGAGCCTGGGATTTAACTCCATTTCTGAAGCGAAACACACAGCAGAGTTCTCATCCATTGATCATACTCTGCTTTAGAGCAAGAAGCACGCTCTTGCTTTCTAGAGTCTCTAATACAGCATGAAACGTGAGTGTGCTCAGAACAAAAGAACGGTGTTTCCTACACATATGGACCATATCTAATCCAACTCTGCTTCTGAAACTACAACAAAGCACAGGTCCTCTAACACCCAACGCATGTCAGTTAGGATGAGAAACCTGTGAGCTTCGTGAACGATGTAGTTCGATTGAGCTGTAAAGTATCTGCCCTTTCCTGAAACTAAGTCTTGATTGTATAAAGACTCAGAGCCAGGGATTTAATTCCATTTCTGAAGTGAAACACACAGCAGAGTTCTCATCCATTTATCACATTCTGCTTTAGATAAGAAGCATGCTCTTGCTTTCTAGAGTCTCTAAGGCAAAGGAAACGTGAGTGTGCTGAGATCAACAGAACGGTGTTTCCTACACATATGGACCATATCTAGGCCAACTCTGCTTCTGAAACTGATACAAAGCACTGGTCCTCTACCATCCAATGCTTGTAAGTTAAGATGAGAAACGTGTGAGCTTCGTGAATGATTTAGTTCGCTTGAGCTGTAATGTAACTGCCCTTTCCTGAAACGAAGTTTTGATTGTAGGAAGACTCAGAGAATGGGATTTAACTCCATTTCTGAAGTGAAACACACAGCAGAGTTCCCATCCAGGGATCACACTCTGCTTTAGAGCAAGAAGCACACTCTTGCTTTCTAGAGTCTCTAAGACAGCAGGAAACGTGAGTGTGCTGCGAGCAAAAGAACGGTGTTTACTACACATACAGATGATATCTAGTCCAACTCTGCTTCTGAAACTGATACAAAGCACTGGTCCTCTAACATCCAATGCTTGTCATTTAAGATGAGAAACGTGTGAGCTTCATGAACGATGTAGTTCGTTTGAGCTGAAAAGTGCCTGCCCTTACCTGACATGAAGTCTTGCTTGTAGGAAGACTCAGAGCCTGGGATTTAACTCCATTTCTGAAGGGAAAGACACACCATAGTTCTCATCCATTGATCTTACTCTGCTTTAGAGCAAGAAGCATGCTCTTGCTTTCTAGAGTCTCTAAGACAAAGGAAACGTGAGTGTGCTGAGGAAAACAGAACGGTGTTTCCTACCCATACGTACCATATCTAGTCCAACCATGCTTCTGAAACTGATACAAAGTACTGGTCCTCTAACATCCAATGCTTGTCATTTAAGATGAGAAACATGTGAGCTTCATGAACGATGTAGTTCGTTTGAGCTGAAAAGTGCCTGCCCTTACCTGGAACGTAGTCTTCCTTGTAGGAAGACACAGAGCCTGGGATTTAACTCCATTTCTGAAGGGAAAGAACCAGCATAGTTCTCATCCATGGATCACACTCTGCTTTAGAGCTATTAGCACGCTCTTGCTTTCTTGAGTCTCTAATACATCAGGAAACATGAGTGTGCTGAGAACAAAAGAACGGTGTTTCCTACACATATGGACCATATCTAGTCCAACTCTGCTTCTGAAACTGATACAAAGCAATGGTCCTCTACCATCCAATGCTTGTAAGTTAAGATGAGAAACGTGTGAGCTTCGTGAATGATGTAGTTCGCTTGAGCTGTAAAGTAACTGCCCTTTCCTGAAACGAAGTCTTGATTGTAGGAAGACTCAGAGAATGGGATTTAACTCCATTTCTGAAGTGAAACACACAGCAGAGTTCCCATCCAGGGATCACACTCTGCTTTAGAGCAAGAAGAACACTCTTGCTTTCTAGAGTCTCTAAGACAGCAGGAAACGTGAGTGTGCTGAGAGCAAAAGAACCGTGTTTACTACACATACAGATGACACCTAGTCCAACTCTGCTTCTGAAACTGATACAAAGCACTGGTCCTCTAACATCCAATGCATGTCATTTAAGATGAGAAACGTGTGAGCTTCATGAACGATGTAGTTCGTTTGAGCTGAAAAGTGCCTGCCCTTACCTGACATGAAGACTTGCTTGTAGGAAGACTCAGAGCCTGGGATTTAACTCCATTACTGAAGGGAAAGACACACCATAGTTCTCATCCATGGATCACATTCTGCTTTAGAGCTATTAGCATGCTCTTGCTTTCTAGAGTCTCTAATACAGCAGGAAACTTGAGTGTGCTCAGAACAAATGAACGGTGTTTCCTTCATATACGGACCATATCTAGTTCAACTCTGCTTCTGAAACTGCAACAAACCACAGGTACTCTAACATCCAATGCTTGTCATTTAAGATAAGAAACGTGTGAGCTTCGTGAATGATGTAGTTCGCTTGAGCTGTAAAGTAACTGCCCTTTCCTGAAATGAAGTCTTGCATGTAGGAAGATTCAGAGCCTGGGATTAAACTCCATTTCTGAAGTGAAACACTCAGCAGAGTTCCCATCCATAGATCACACTCTGCTTTAGAGAAAGAAGCACGCACTTGCTTTCTAGAGTCTCTAAGACAGCAGGAAACGTGAGTGTGCTGAGAGCAAAAGAACGGTGTTTCCTACACATACAGACAATATCTAGTCCAACTCTGCTTTGGAAACTGATACAAAGCACTGGTCCTCTTACACCCAATGCTTGTCAGTTAGGATGAGAAACCTGTGAGCTTCGTGAACGATGTAGTTCGTTTGAGCTGTAAAGAAACTGCCCTTTCCTGAAACCAAGTCCTGCTTGTAGGAAGACTCAGAGCCAGGGATTTAATTCCATTTCTGAAGTGAAACACACAGCAGAGTTCCCATCCATTTATCACATTCTGCTTTAGATAAGAAGCATGCTCTTGCTTTCTAGAGTCTCTAAGACAAAGGAAACGTGACTGTGCTGAGAAAAACAGAAAGGTGTTTCCTACACATACGTACCATATCTAGTCCAACCCTGCTTCTGAAACTGATAAAAAGTACTGGTCCTCTAACATCCAATGCTTGTCATTTAAGATGAGAAACGTGTGAGCTTCAAGAACGATGTAGTTCGTTTGAGCTGAAAAGTGACTTCCCTTACCTGAAACGAAGTCTTCCTTGTAGGAAGACACAGAGCCTGGGATTTAACTCCATTTCTCACGTGAAACACACAGCAGAGTTCTCATCCATTGATCACACTCTGCTTTAGAGCAAGAAGCACGCTCTTGCTTTCTAGAGTCTCTAAGAGAGCAGGATACGTGAGTGTGCTTAGAACAACAGAACGGTGTTTCCTACACATACGGACCATATCTAGACCAACTCTGCTTCTGAAACTGATACAAAGCACTGGTCCTCTAACATCCAATGCTTGTCAGGGAAGATGAGAAACGTTGAGCTTCGTGAATGATGTAGTTCCTTTTAGCTGAAAAGTGCCTGCCCTTACCTGGAACGTAGTCTTCCTTGTAGGAAGACACAGAGCCTGGGATTTAACTCCATTTCTGAAGCGAAACACACAGCAGAGTTCTCATCCATTGAACACACTCTGCTTTAGAGCAAGAAGCACGCTCTTGCTTTCTAGATTCTCTAAGACAGCAGGATACATGAGTGTGCTGAGAACAACAGAACGGTGTTTCCTACACTTATGGACCATATCTAGTCCAACTCTGCTTCCGAAACTGATACAAAGCACTGGTCCTCTACCATCCAATGCTTGTAAGTTAAGATGAGAAATGTGTGGGCTTCGTGAATGTTGTAGTTTGTTTGAGCTGAAAAGTGACTTCCCTTACCTGAAACGAAGTCTTGTTTGTAGGAAGACACAGAGCCTGTAATTTAACTCTATTTCTGAAGTGAAAAACACAGCAGAGTTCTCATCCATTGATCACACTCTGCTTAAGAGCAATAAGCACGCTCTTGCTTTCTAGAGTCTCTAATACAGCAGGATACGTGAGTGTGCTGAGGAAAACAGAACGGTGTTTCCTACCCATACGTACCATATCTAGTCCAACCCTGCTTCTCAAAATGATACAAAGTACTGGTCCTCTAACATCCAATGCTTGTCAGGGAAGATGAGAAACGTTGAGCTTCGTGAACGATGTAGTTCGTTTTAGCTGAAAAGTGACTTCTCTTAACTGAAACGAAGTCTTGCTTGTAGGAAGACACAGAGCCTGGGATTTAACTCCATTTCTGAAGCGAAACACAGCAGAGTTCTCATCCATTGATCATACTCTGCTTTAGAGCAAGAAGCACGCTCTTGCTTTCTAGAGTCTCTAAGACAGCATGAAACGTGAGTGTGCTCAGAACAAAAGAACGGTGTTTCCTACACATATGGGCCATATCTAGTCCAACACTGCTTCTGAAACTACAACAAAGCACAGGTCCTCTAACACCCAACGCTTGTCAGTTAGGATGAGAAACCTGTGAGCTTCGTGAACGATGTAGTTCGATTGAGCTGTAAAGTTACTGCCCTTTCCTGAAACTAAGTCTTGATTGTATGAAGACTCAGAGCCAGGGATTTAATTCCATTTCTGAAGTGAAACACACAGCAGAGTTCTCATCCATTTATCACATTCTGCTTTAGATAAGAAGCATGCTCTTTCTTTCTAGAGTCTCTAAGGCAAAGGAAACATGAGTGTGCTGAGGAAAACAGAACGGTGTTTCCTACCCATACGTACCATATCTAGTCCAACCCTGCTTCTGAAACTGATACAAAGTACTGGTCCTCTAACATCCAATGCTTGTCAGGGAAGATGAGAAACGTTGAGCTTCGTGAATGATGTAGTTCGTTTTAGCTGAAAAGTGACTTCTCTTACCTGAAACGAAGTCTTGCTTGTAGGAAGACACAGAGCCTGGGATTTAACTCCATTTCTCACGTGAAACACACAGCAGAGTTCTCATCCATTGATCATACTCTGCTTTAGAGCAAGAAGCACGCTCTTGCTTTCTAGAGTCTCTAATACAGCATGAAACGTGAGTGTGCTCAGAACAAAAGAACGGTGTTTCCTACAATACGGACCATATCTAGTCCAACTCTGCTTCTGAAACTACAACAAAGCACAGGTCCTCTAACACCCAACGCTTGTCAGTTAGGATGAGAAACCTGTGAGCTTCGTGAACGATGTAGTTCGTTTGAGCTGTAAAGTAACTGCCCTTTCCTGAAACTAAGTCTTGATTGTATTAAGACTCAGAGCCAGGGATTTAATTCCATTTCTGAAGTGAAACACACAGCAGAGTTCTCATCCATTTATCACATTCTGCTTTAGATAAGAAGCATGTTCTTGCTTTCTAGAGTCTCTAAGGCAAAGGAAACGTGAGTGTGCTGAGAACAACAGAACGGTGTTTCCTACACATATGGACCATATCTAGTCCAACTCTGCTTCTGAAACTGATACAAAGCACTGGTCCTCTACCATCCAATGCTTGTAAGTTAAGATGAGAAACGTGTGAGCTTCGTGAATGATTTAGGTCGCTTGAGCTGTAAAGTAACTGCCCTTTCCTGAAACGAAGTCTTGATTGTAGGAAGACTCAGAGAATGGGATTTAACTCCATTTCTGAATTGAAACACACAGCAGAGTTCCCATCCAGGGATCACACTCTGCTTTAGAGCAAGAAGCACACTCTTGCTTTCTAGAGTCTCTAAGACAGCAGGAAACGTGAGTGTGCTGAGAGCAAAAGAATGGTGTTTACTACACATACAGACGATATCTAGTCCAACTCTGCATCTGAAACTGATAGAAAACACTGGTCCTCTAACATCCAATGCTTGTCATTTAAGATGAGAAACGTGTGAGCTTCATGAACGATGTAGTTCGTTTGAGCTGAAAAGTGCCTGCCCTTACCTGACATGAAGTCTTGCTTGTAGGAAGACACAGAGCCTGGGATTTAACTCCATTTCTGACGGGAAACACACAGCAGAGTTCTCATCCATTGATCACACTCTGCTTTAGAGCAAGAAGCACGCTCTTGCTTTCTAGAGTCTCTAAGAGAGCAGGATACATGAGTGTGCTTAGAACAACAGAACGGTGTTTCCTACACATACGGACCATATCTATACCAACTCTGCTTCTGAAACTGATACAAAGCACTGGTCCTCTAACATCCAATGCTTGTCAGTTAAGATAAGAAACGTGTGAGCTTCGTGAATGATGTAGTTCACTTGAGCTGTAATGTAACTGCCCTTTCCTGAAATGGAGTTTTGCATGTAGGAAGACTCAGAGCCTGGGATTTAACTCCATTTCTGAAGTGAAACACACAGCAGAGTTCCCATCCATAGATCACACTCTGCTTTAGAGAAAGAATCACGCACTTGCTTTCTAGAGTCTCTAAGACAGCAGGAAACCTGAGTGTGCTGAGAGCAAAAGAACGGTGTTTCCTACACATACAGACAATATCTAGTCCAATTCTGCTTTGGAAACTGATACAAAGCACTGGTCCTCTAACACCCAATGCTTGTCAGTTAGGATGAGAAACCTGTGAGCTTCGTGAACGATGTAGTTCGTTTGAGCTGTAAAGAAACTGCCCTTTCGTGAAACCAAGTCCTGCTTGTAGGAAGACTCAGAGCCAGGGATTTAACTCCATTTCTGAAGCGAAACACACAGCAGAGTTCTCATCCATTGATCACACTCTGCTTTAGAGCAAGAAGCACGCTCTTGCTTTCTAGATTCTCTAAGACAGCAGGATACATCAGTGTGCTGAGAACAACAGAACGGTGGGTGCTACACATATGGACCATATCTAGGCCAACTCTGCTTCTGAAACTGATACAAAGCACTGGTCCTCTACCATCCAATGCTGGTAAGTTAAGATGAGAAATGTGTGGGCTTCGTGAATGTTGTAGTTTGTTTGAGCTGAAAAGTGACTTCCCTTACCTGAAACGAAGTCTTGCTTGTAGGAAGACACAGAGCCTGGGATTTAACTCCATTTCTGAAGCGAAACACAAAGCAGAGTTCTCATCCATTGATCACACTCTGCTTTAGAGCAAGAAGCACGCTCTTGCTTTCTAGATTCTCTAAGACAGCAGGATACATGAGTGTGCTGAGAACAACAGAACGGTGTTTCCTACACATATGGACCATATCTAGTCCAACTCTGCTTCCGAAACTGATACAAAGCACTGGTCCTCTACCATCCAATGCTTGTAAGTTAAGACGAGAAATGTGAGGGCTTCGTGAATGTTGTAGTTTGTTTGAGCTGAAAAGTGACTTCCCTTACCTGAAACGAAGTCTTGTTTGTAGGAAGACACAGAGCCTGTAATTTAACTCTATTTCTGAAGTGAAACACACAGCAGAGTTCCCATCCATAGATCACACTCTGCTTTAGAGAAAAAAGCACGCACTTGCTTTCTAGAGTCTCTAAGACAGCAGGAAACGTGAGTGTGCTGAGAGCAAAAGAACGGTGTTTCCTACACATACAGACAACATCTAGTCCAACTCTGCTTTGGAAACTGATACAAAGCAATGGTCCTCTAACACCCAATGCTTGACAGTTAGGATGAGAATCCAGTGAGCTTCGTGAACGATGTAGTTCGTTTGAGCTGTAAAGAAACTGCCCTTTCCTGAAACCAAGTCCTGCTTGTAGGAAGACTCAGAGCCAGGGATTTAATTCCATTTCTGAAGTGAAACACACAGCAGAGTTCCCATCCATTTATCACATTCTGCTTTAGATAAGAAGCATGCTCTTGCTTTCTAGAGTCTCTAAGACAAAGGAAACGTGACTGTGCTGAGAAAAACAGAAAGGTGTTTCCTACACATACGTACCATATCTAGTCCAACCCTGCTTCTGAAACTGATACAAAGTACTGGTCCTCTAACATCCAATGCTTGTCATTTAAGATGAGAAACGTGTAAGCTTCATGAACGATGTAGTTCGTTTGAGCTGAAAAGTGCCTGCCCTTACCTGAAACGAAGTCTTGCTTGTAGGAAGACACAGAGCCTGGGATTTAACTCCATTTCTGAAGGGAAAGAACCAGCATAGTTCTCATCCATGGATCACATTCTGCTTTAGAGCTATTAGCACGCTCTTGCTTTCTAGAGTCTCTAAGACAGCAGGATACGTGAGTGTGCTGAGAACACAAGAACGGTGTTTCCTACACATACGGACCATATCTAGTCCAACTCTGCTTCTGAAACTACAACAAAGCACTGGTCTTCTAACATCAAATGCTTGTCAGTTAAGATGAGAAACGTTGATCATCGTGAATGATGTAGTTCGTTTTAGCTGAAAAGTGACTTCCCTTACCTGAAACGAAGTCTTGCTTGTAGGAAGACACAGAGCCTGGGATTTAACTCCATTTCTGACGTGAAACACATAGCAGAGTTCTCATCCATTGATCACACTCTGCTTTAGAGCAAGAAGCACGCTCTTGCTTTCTAGAGTCTCTAAGAGAACAGGATACGTGAGTGTGCTTAGAACAACAGAACGGTGTTTCCTACACATATGGACCATATCTAGACCAACTCTGCTTCTGAAACTGATACAAAGCACAGGTCCTCTAACATCCAATGCTTGTCAGGGACGATGAGAAACGTTGAGCTTCGTGAACGATGTAGTTCGTTTTAGCTGAAAAGTGACTTCCCTTACCTGAAACGAAGTCTTGCTTGTAGGAAGACACAGAGCCTGGGATTTAACTCCATTTCTGAAGCGAAACACACAGCAGAGTTCTCATCCATTGATCACACTCTGCTTTAGAGCAAGAAGCACGCTCTTGCTTTCTAGATTCTCTAAGACAGCAGGATACATGAGTGTGCTGAGAACAACAGAACGGTGTTTCCTACACATATGGACCATATCTAGTCCAACTCTGCTTCCGAAACTGATACAAAGCACTGGTCCAATACCATCCAATGCTTGTAAGTTAAGATGAGAAATGGGTGGGCTTCGTGAATGTTGCAGTTTGTTTGAGCTGAAAAGTGACTTCCCTTACCTGAAACGAAGTCTTGCTTGTAGGAAGACACAGAGCCTGGGATTTAACTCCATTTCTGAAGCGAAACACACAGCAGAGTTCTCATCCATTGATCACACTCTGCTTTAGAGCAAGAAGCACACTCTTGCTTTCTAGATTCTCTAAGACAGCAGGATACATGAGTGTGCTGAGAACAAAAGAACGGTGTTTCCTACACTTATGGACCATATCTAGTCCAACTCTGCTTCCGAAACTGATACAAAGCACTGGTCCTCTACCATCCAATGCTTGTAAGTTAAGATGAGAAATGTGTGGGCTTCGTGAATGTTGTAGTTTGTTTGAGCTGAAAAGTGACTTCCCTTACCTGAAACGAAGTCTTGTTTGTAGGAAGACACAGAGCCTGTAATTTAACTCTATTTCTGAAGTGAAACACACAGCAGAGTTCTCATCCATTGATCACACTCTGCTTAAGAGCAAGAAGCACGCTCTTGCTTTCTAGAGTCTCTAAGACAGCAGGATACGTGAGTGTGCTGAGAACAACACAAAGGTGTTTCCTACCCATACGTACCATATCTAGTCCAACCCTGCTTCTGAAACTGATACAAAGTACTGGTCCTCTAACATCCAATGCTTGTCAGGGAAGATGAGAAACATTGAGCTTCGTGAATGATGTAGTTCGCTTGAGCTGTAAAGTAACTGCCCTTTCCTGAAACTAAGTCTTGATTGTATGAAGACGCAGAGCCAGGGATTTAATTCCATTTCTGAAGCGAAACACACAGCAGAGTTCTCATCCATTGATCATACTCTGCTTTAGAGCAAGAAGCACGCTCTTGCTTTCTAGAGTCTCTAATACACCATGAAACGTGAGTGTGCTCAGAACAAAAGAACGGTGTTTCCTACAATACGGACCATATCTAGTCCAACTCTGCTTCTGAAACTACAACAAAGCACAGGTCCTCTAACACCCAACGCTTGTCAGTTAGGAGGAGAAACATGTGAGCTTCGTGAACGATGTAGTTCGTTTGAGCTGAAAAGTGCCTGCCCTTACCTGGAACGAAGTCTTACTTGTAGGAAGACACAGAGCCTGGGATTTAACTCCATTTTGAAGGGAAAGAACCAGCATAGTTCTCATCCATGGATCACACTCTGCTTTAGAGCTATTAGCACGCTCTTGCTTTCTTGAGTCTCTAATACATCAGGAAACATGAGTGTGCTGAGAACAAAAGAACGGTGTTTCCTACACATAGGGGCCATATCTAGTTCAACACTGCTTCTGAAACTGACACAAAACACAGGTCCTGTCTCATCCAATGCTTTTTAATTAAGAGCAAGAAACGTGTGAGCTTCGTGTACGTTGTAGTTCTTTTGACCTGTAAAGTAACTGCCCTTACCTTAATCGAAGTCTTGCTTGTAGGAAGACTCAGAGCCTGGGATTTAACTCCAATTCTGTAGTGAACAACACAGCAGAGTTCCCATCCAATGATCACACTCTGCTTTAGAGCAAGAAGCACGCTCTTGCTTTCTAGATTCTCTAAGACAGCAGTATAGGTGAGTGTGCTGAGAACAACAGAACGGTCTTTCCTACACATATGGACCATATCTAGTCCAACTCTGCTTCTGAAACTGATACAAAGCACTGGTCCTCTACCATCCAATGCTTGTAAGTTAAGATGAGAAACGTGTGAGCTTCCTGAACGATGTAGTTCGCTTGAGCTATGAATTAACTGCCCTTTCCTGAAACTAAGTCTTGATTGTATGAAGACTCAGAGCCAGGGATTTAATTCCATTTCTGAAGTGAAACACACAGCAGAGTTCTCATCCATTTATCACATTCTGCTTTAGATAAGAAGCATGCTCTTGCTTTCTAGAGTCTCTAAGGCAAAGGAAACGTGAGTGTGCTGAGGAAAACAAAATGGTGTTTCCTACCCATATGTACCATATCTAGTCCAACCATGCTTCTGAAACTGAAACAAAGTACTGGTCCTCTAACATCCAATGCTTGTCATTTAAGATGAGAAACATGTGAGCTTCATGAACGATGTAGTTCATTTGAGCTGAAAAGTGCCTGCCCTTACCTGGAACGAAGTCTTGCTTGTAGGAAGACACAGAGCCTGGGATTTAACTCCATTTCTGAAGGGAAAGACACAGCATAGTTCTCATCCATGGATCATACTCTGCTTTAGAGCTATTAGCATGCTCTTGATTTCTAGAGTCTCTAATATAGCAGGAAACTTGAGTGTGCTCAGAACAAATGAACGGATTTTCCTACATATACAGACCATATCTAGTTCAACTCTGCTTCTGAAACTGCAACAAACCACAGGTCCTGTAACATCCAATGCTTGTCATTTAAGATAAGAAACGTGAGAGCTTCGTGGATGATGTAGTTCGCTTGAGCTGTAAAGTAACTGCCCTTTCCTGAAATGAAGTCTTGATTGTAGGAAGACTCAGAGAATGGGATTTAACTCCATTTCTGAACGGAAACACACAGCAGAGTTCTCATCCATCGATCACCCTCTGCTTTAGAGCAAGAAGCACACTCTTGCTTTCTTGAGTCTCTAATACATCAGGAAACGTGAGTGTGCTGAGAACAAAAGAACGGTGTTTTCTACACATAGGGGCCATATCTAGTTCAACACTGCTTCTGAAACTGACACAAAACACAGGTCCTGTCACATCCAATGCTTTTTAATTAAGAGCAAGAAACGTGTGAGCTTCGTGTACGTTGTAGTTCTTTTGACCTGTAAAGTAACTGCCCTTACCTTAATCGAAGTCTTGCTTGTAGGAAGACTCAGAGCCTGGGATTTAACTCCAATTCTGTAGTGAACAACACAGCAGAGTTCCCATCCAATGATCACACTCTGCTTTAGAGCAAGAAGCACGCTCTTGCTTTCTAGATTCTCTAAGAGAGCAGGATACGTGAGTGTGCTGAGAACAACAGAACAGTGTTTCCTACACATATGGACCATATCTAGTCCAACTCTGCTTCTGAAACTGATACAAAGCACTGGTCCTCTACCATCCAATGCTTGTAAGTTAAGATGAGAAACGTGTGAGCTTCGTGAATGATTTAGTTCGCTTGAGCTATAAAGTAACTGCCCTTTCCTGAAACGAAGTCTTGATTGTAGGAAGACTCAGAGAATGGGATTTAACTCCATTTCTGAAGTGAAACACACAGCAGAGTTCCCATCCAGGGATCACACTCTGCTTTAGAGCAAGAAGCACACTAGTGCTTTCTAGAGTCTCTAAGACAGCAGGAAACGTGAGTGTGCTGAGAGCAAAAGAACGGTGTTTACTACACATAAAGACGATATCTAGTCCAACTCTGCTTCTGAAACTGATACAAAGCACTGGTCCTCTAACATCCAATGCTTGTCATTTAAGATGAGAAACGTGTGAGCTTCATGAACGATGTAGTTCGTTTGAGCTGAAAAGTGCCTGCCCTTACCTGACATGAAGTCTTGCTTGTAGGAAGACTCAGAGCCTGGGATTTAACTCCATTTCTGAAGAGAAAGACACACCATAGTTCTCATCCATGGATCACATTCTGCTTTAGAGCTATTAGCACGCTCTTGCTTTCTAGAGTCTCTAATACAGCAGGAAACTTGAGTGTGCTCAGAACAAATGAACGGTGTTTCCTACATATACGGACCATATCTAGTTCAACTCTGCTTCTGAAACTGCAACAAACCACAGGTCCTCTAACATCCAATGCTTGTCAGTTAAGATAAGAAACCTGTGAGCTTCGTGAATGATGTAGTTCGCTTGAGCTGTAAAGTAACTGCCCTTTCCTGAAATGAAGTCTTGCATGTAGGAAGACTCAGAGCCTGGGAATTAACTTCATTTCTGAAGTGAAACACTCAGCAGAGTTCCCATCCATAGATCACACTCTGCTTTAGAGAAAGAAGCACGCACTTGCTTTCTAGAGTCTCTAAGACAGCAGGAAACGTGAGTGTGGTGAGAGCAAAAGAACGGTGTTTCCTACACATACAGACAACATCTAGTCCAACTCTGCTTTGGAAACTGATACAAAGCAATGGTCCTCTAACACCCAATGCTTGACAGTTAGGATGAGAATCCTGTGAGCTTCGTGAACGATGTAGTTCGTTGGAGCTGTAAAGAAACTGCCCTTTCCTGAAACCAAGTCCTGCTTGTAGGAAGACTCAGAGCCAGGGATTTAATTCCATTTCTGAAGTGAAACACACAGCAGAGTTCCCATCCATTTATCACATTCTGCTTTAGATAAGAAGCATGCTCTTGCTTTCTAGAGTCTCTAAGACAAAGGAAACGTGACTGTGCTGAGAAAAACAGAAAGGTGTTTCCTACACATACATACCATATCTAGTCCAACCCTGCTTCTGAAACTGATACAAAGTAATGGTCCTCTAACATCCAATGCTTGTCATTTAAGATGAGAAACGTGTGAGCTTCATGAACGATGTAGTTCGTTTGAGCTGAAAAGTGCCTGCCCTTACCTGAAACGAAGTCTTGCTTGTAGGAAGACACAGAGCCTGTGATTTAACTCCATTTCTGAAGGGAAAGAACCAGCATAGTTTTCATCCATGGATCACAGTCTGCTTTAGAGCTATTAGCACGCTCTTGCTTTCTTGAGTCTCTAATACATCAGGAAACGTGAGTGTGCTGAGAACAAAAGAACGGTGTTTCCTACAAATAGGGGCCATATCTAGTTCAACACTGCTTCTGAAACTGACACAAAACACAGGTCCTGTCACATCCAATGCTTTTTAATTAAGAGCAAGAAACGTGTGAGCTTCGTGTACGTTGTAGTTCTTTTGACCTGTAAAGTAACTGCCCTTACCTTAATCGAAGTCTTGCTTGTAGGAAGACTCAGAGCCGGGGATTTAACTCCAATTCTGTAGTGAACAACACAGCAGAGTTCCCATCCAATGATCACACTCTGCTTTAGAGCAAGAAGCACGCTCTTGCTTTCTAGATTCTCTAAGACAGCAGGATACGTGAGTGTGCTGAGAACAACAGAACGGTGTTTCCTACACATATGGACCACATCTAGTCCAACTCTGCTTCTGAAACTGATACAAAGCACTGGTCCTCTACCATCCAATGCTTGTAAGTTAAGATGAGAAACGTGTGAGCTTCGTGAACGATGTAGTTCGCTTGAGCTGTAAAGTAACTGCCCTTTCCTGAAACTAAGTCTTGATTGTATGAAGACTCAGAGCCAGGGATTTAATTTCATTTCTGAAGTGAAACACACAGCAGAGTTCTCATCCATTTATCACATTCTGCTTTAGATAAGAAGCATGCTCTTGCTTTCTAGAGTCTCTAAGGCAAAGGAAACGTGAGTGTGCTGAGGAAAACAGAACAGTGTTTCCTACCCATACGTACCATATCTAGTCCAACCATGCTTCTGAAACTGAAACAAAGTACTGGTCCTCTAACATCCAATGCTTGTCATTTAAGATGAGAAACATGTGAGCTTCATGAACGATGTAGTTCATTTGAGCTGAAAAGTGATTGCCCTTACCAGGAACGAAGTCTTGCTTGTAGGAAGACACAGAGCCTGGGATTTAACTACATTTCTGAAGGGAAAGACACAGCATAGTTCTCATCCATGGATCATACTCTGCTTTAGGGCTATTAGCATGCTCTTGCTTTCTAGAGTCTCTAATACAGCAGGAAACTTGAGTGTGCTCAGAACAAATGAAAGGTGTTTCCTACATATACGGACCATATCAAGTTCAACTCTGCTTCTGAAACTGCAACAAACCACAGGTCCTGTAACATCCAATGCTTGTCATTTAAGATAAGAAACATGAGAGCTTCGTGAATGATGTAGTTCGCTTGAGCTGTAAAGTAACTGCCCTTTCCTGAAATGAAGTCTTGATTGTAGGAAGACTCAGAGAATGGGATTTAACTCCATTTCTGAAGGGAAACACACAGCATAGTTCTCATCCATCGATCACCCTCTGCTTTAGAGGAAGAAGCACACTCTTGCTTTCTTGAGTCTCTAATACATCAGGAAACGTGAGTGTGCTGAGAACAAAAGAACGGTGTTTTCTACAAATAGGGGCCATATCTAGTTCAACACTGCTTCTGAAACTGACACAAAACACAGGTCCTGTCACATCCAATGCTTTTTAATTAAGAGCAAGAAACGTGTGAGCTTCGTGTACGTTGTAGTTCTTTTGACCTGTAAAGTAACTGCCCTTAACTTAATCAAAGTCTTGCTTGTAGGAAGACTAAGAGCCTGGGATTTAACTCCAATTCTGTAGTGAACAACACAGCAGAGTTCCCATCCAATGATCACACTCTGCTTTAGAGCAAGAAGCACGCTCTTGCTTTCTAGATTCTCTAAGACAGCAGGATACGTGAGTGTGCTGAGAACAACAGAACGGTGTTTCCTACACAAATGGACCATATCTAGTCCAACTCTGCTTCTGAAACTGATACAAAGCACTGGTCCTCTACCATCCAATGCTTGTAAGTTAAGATGAGAAACGTGTGAGCTTCGTGAATGATGTAGTTCGCTTGAGCTGTAAAGTAACTGCCCTTTCCTGAAACGAAGTCTTGATTGTAGGAAGACTCAGAGAATGGGATTTAACTCCATTTCTGAAATGAAACACACAGCAGAGTTCCCATCCAGGGATCACACTCTGCTTTAGAGCAAGAAGCACACTCTTGCTTTCTAGAGTCTCTAAGACAGCAGGAAACGTGAGTGTGCTGAGAGCAAAAGAACGGTGTTTACTACACATACAGACGATATCTAGTCCAACTCTGCTTCTGAAACTGATACAAAGCACTGGTCCTCTAACATCCAATGCTTGTCATTTAAGATGAGAAACGTGTGAGCTTTATGAACGATGTAGATCGTTTGAGCTGAAAAGTGCCTGCCCTTACCTGACATGAAGTCTTGCTTGTAGGAAGACTCAGAGCCTGGGATTTAACTCCATTTCTGAAGGGAAAGACACACCATAGTTCTCATCCATGGATCACATTCTGCTTTAGAGCTATAAGCACGCTCTTGCTTTCTAGAGTCTCTAATACAGCAGGAAACTTGAGTGTGCTCAGAACAAATGAACGGTGTTTCCTACATATACGGACCATATCTAGTTCAACTCTGCTTCTGAAACTGCAACAAACCACAGGTCCTCTAACATCCAATGCTTGTCAGTTAAGATAAGAAACCTGTGAGCTTCGTGAATGATGTAGTTCGCTTGAGCTGTAAAGTAACTGCCCTTTCCTGAAATGAAGTCTTGCATTTAGGAAGACACAGAGCCTGGGATTTAACTCCATTTCTGAAGTGAAACACACAGCAGAGTTCTCATCCATTGATCACACTCTGCTTTAGAGCAAGAAGCACGCTCTTGCTTTCTAGAGTCTCTAAGAGAGCAGGATACGTGAGTGTGCTTAGAACAACAGAACGGTGTTTCCTACACATACGGACCATATCTAGTCCAACTCTGCTTCTGAAACTACAACAAAGCACAGGTCCTCTAACACCCAACGCATGTCAGTTAGGATGAGAAACCTGTGAGCTTCGTGAACGATGTAGTTTGATTGAGCTGTAAAGTAACTGCCCTTTCCTGAAACTAAGTCTTGATTGTATGAAGACTCAGAGCCAGGGATTTAATTCCATTTCTGAAGGGAAACACACAGCAGAGTTCTCATCCATTTATCACATTCTGCTTTAGATAAGAAGCATGCTCTTGCTTTCTAGAGTCTCTAAGGCAAAGGAAACATGAGTGTGATGAGGAAAACAGAACGGTGTTTCCTAGCCATACGTACCATATCTAGTCCAACCATGCTTCTGAAACTGAAACAAAGTACTGGTCCTCTATCATCCAATGCTTGTCATTTAAGATGAGAAACATGTGAGCTTCATGAACGATGTAGTTCATTTGAGCTGAAAAGTGCCTGCCCTTACCTGGAACGAAGTCTTCCTTGTAGGAAGACACAGAGCCTGGGATTTAACTCCATTTCTGAAGGGAAAGACACAGCATAGTTCTCATCCGTGGATCATACTCTCCTTTAGAGCTATTAGCATGCTCTTGCTTTCTAGAGTCTCTAATACAGCAGGAAACTTGAGTGTGCTCAGAACAAATGAACGGTTTTTCCTACATATACGGACCATATCTAGTTCAACTCTGCTTCTGAAACTGCAACAAACCACAGGTCCTGTAACATCCAATGCTTGTCATTTAAGATAAGAAACGTGTGAGCTTCCTGAATGATGTAGTTCGCTTGAGCTGTAAAGTAACTGCCCTTTCCTGAAATGAAGTCTTGATTGTAGGAGGACTCAGAGAATGGGATTTAACTCCATTTCTGAAGGGAAACACACAGCATAGTTCTCATCCATCGATCACCCTCTGCTTTAGAGCAAGAAGCACACTCTTGCTTTCTTGAGTCTCTAATACATCAGGAAACGTGAGTGTGCTGAGAACAAAAGAACGGTGTTTCCTACACATAGGGGCCATATCTAGTTCAACACTGCTTCTGAAACTGACACAAAACACAGGTCCTGTCACATCCAATGCTTTTTGATTAAGAGCAAGAAAAGTGTGAGCTTCGTGTACGTTGTAGTTCTTTGACCTGTAAAGTAACTGCCCTTACCTTAATCGAAGTCTTGCTTGTAGGAAGACTCAGAGCCTGGGATTTAACTCCAATTCTGTAGTGAACAACACAGCTGAGTTCCCATCCAATGATCACACTCTGCTTTAGAGCAAGAAGCACGGTCTTGCTTTCTAGATTCTCTAAGACAGCAGGATACGTGAGTGTGCTGAGAACAACAGAACGGTGTTTCCTACACATATGGACCATATCTAGTCCAACTCTGCTTCTGAAACTGATACAAAGCACTGGTCCTCTACCATCCAATGCTTGTAAGTTAAGATGAGAAACGTGTGAGCTTCGTGAATGATGTAGTTCGCTTGAGCTGTAAAGTAACTGCCCTTTCCTGAAACGAAGTCTTGCTTGTAGGAAGACTCAGAGCCTGGGATTTAACTCCATTTCTGAAGTGAAACACACAGCCGAGTTCTCATCCATTGATCATACTCTGCTTTAGAGCAAGAAGCACGCTCTTGCTTTCTAGAGTCTCTAATACAGCATGAAATGTGAGTGTGCTCAGAACAAAGAACGGTGTTTCCTACACATGTGGACCATATCTAGTCCAACTCTGCTTCTGAAACTGATACAAAGCACTGGTCCTCTACCATCCAGTGCTTGTCAGTTAAGATGAGAAATGTGTTTGCTTCGTGAATGTTGTAGTTTGTTTGAGCTGAAAAGTGACTTCCCTTACCTGGAACGAAATCTTCCTTGTAGGAAGACACAGAGCCTGGGATTTAACTCCATTTCTGAAGGGAAAGACACAGCATAGTTCTCATCCATGGATCACATTCTGCTTTAGAGCTGTTAGAACGCTCTTGCTTTCTAGAGTCTCTAAGACAGAAGGAAACGTGAGTGTGCTGAGAGAAAAAGAACGGTGTTTCCTACACATACAGAAAATATCTAGTCCAACTCTGCTTCTGAAACTGATACAAAGCACTGGTCCTCTAACATCCAATGCTTGTCATTTAAGATGAGAAACGTTTGAGCTTTATGAACGATGTAGATCGTTTGAGCTGAAAAGTGCCTGCCCTTACCTGACATGAAGTCTTGCTTGTAGGAAGACTCAGAGCCTGGGATTTAACTCCATTTCTGAAGGGAAAGACACACCATAGTTCTCATCCATGGATCACATTCTGCTTTAGAGCTATTAGCACGCTCTTGCTTTCTAGAGTCTCTAATACAGCAGGAAACTTGAGTGTGCTCAGAACAAATGAACGGTGTTTCCTACATATACGGACCATATCTAGTTCAACTCTGCTTCTGAAACTGCAACAAACCACAGGTCCTCTAACATCCAATGCTTGTCAGTTAAGATAAGAAACCTGTGAGCTTCGTGAATGATGTAGTTCGCTTGAGCTGTAAAGTAACTGCCCTTTCCTGAAATGAAGTCTTGCATTTAGGAAGACACAGAGCCTGGGATTTAACTCCATTTCTGAAGTGAAACACACAGCAGAGTTCTCATCCATTGATCACACTCTGCTTTAGAGCAAGAAGCACGCTCTTGCTTTCTAGAGTCTCTAAGAGAGCAGGATACGTGAGTGTGCTTAGAACAACAGAACGGTGTTTCCTACACATACGGACCATATCTAGTCCAACTCTGCTTCTGAAACTACAACAAAGCACAGGTCCTCTAACACCCAACGCATGTCAGTTAGGATGAGAAACCTGTGAGCTTCGTGAACGATGTAGTTTGATTGAGCTGTAAAGTAACTGCCCTTTCCTGAAACTAAGTCTTGATTGTATGAAGACTCAGAGCCAGGGATTTAATTCCATTTCTGAAGGGAAACACACAGCAGAGTTCTCATCCATTTATCACATTCTGCTTTAGATAAGAAGCATGCTCTTGCTTTCTAGAGTCTCTAAGGCAAAGGAAACATGAGTGTGATGAGGAAAACAGAACGGTGTTTCCTAGCCATACGTACCATATCTAGTCCAACCATGCTTCTGAAACTGAAACAAAGTACTGGTCCTCTAACATCCAATGCTTGTCATTTAAGATGAGAAACATGTGAGCTTCATGAACGATGTAGTTCATTTGAGCTGAAAAGTGCCTGCCCTTACCTGGAACGAAGTCTTCCTTGTAGGAAGACACAGAGCCTGGGATTTAACTCCATTTCTGAAGGGAAAGACACAGCATAGTTCTCATCCGTGGATCATACTCTCCTTTAGAGCTATTAGCATGCTCTTGCTTTCTAGAGTCTCTAATACAGCAGGAAACTTGAGTGTGCTCAGAACAAATGAACGGTTTTTCCTACATATACGGACCATATCTAGTTCAACTCTGCTTCTGAAACTGCAACAAACCACAGGTCCTGTAACATCCAATGCTTGTCATTTAAGATAAGAAACGTGTGAGCTTCCTGAATGATGTAGTTCGCTTGAGCTGTAAAGTAACTGCCCTTTCCTGAAATGAAGTCTTGATTGTAGGAGGACTCAGAGAATGGGATTTAACTCCATTTCTGAAGGGAAACACACAGCATAGTTCTCATCCATCGATCACCCTCTGCTTTAGAGCAAGAAGCACACTCTTGCTTTCTTGAGTCTCTAATACATCAGGAAACGTGAGTGTGCTGAGAACAAAAGAACGGTGTTTCCTACACATAGGGGCCATATCTAGTTCAACACTGCTTCTGAAACTGACACAAAACACAGGTCCTGTCACATCCAATGCTTTTTGATTAAGAGCAAGAAAAGTGTGAGCTTCGTGTACGTTGTAGTTCTTTGACCTGTAAAGTAACTGCCCTTACCTTAATCGAAGTCTTGCTTGTAGGAAGACTCAGAGCCTGGGATTTAACTCCAATTCTGTAGTGAACAACACAGCTGAGTTCCCATCCAATGATCACACTCTGCTTTAGAGCAAGAAGCACGGTCTTGCTTTCTAGATTCTCTAAGACAGCAGGATACGTGAGTGTGCTGAGAACAACAGAACGGTGTTTCCTACACATATGGACCATATCTAGTCCAACTCTGCTTCTGAAACTGATACAAAGCACTGGTCCTCTACCATCCAATGCTTGTAAGTTAAGATGAGAAACGTGTGAGCTTCGTGAATGATGTAGTTCGCTTGAGCTGTAAAGTAACTGCCCTTTCCTGAAACGAAGTCTTGCTTGTAGGAAGACTCAGAGCCTGGGATTTAACTCCATTTCTGAAGTGAAACACACAGCAGAGTTCTCATCCATTGATCATACTCTGCTTTAGAGCAAGAAGCACGCTCTTGCTTTCTAGAGTCTCTAATACAGCATGAAATGTGAGTGTGCTCAGAACAAAGAACGGTGTTTCCTACACATGTGGACCATATCTAGTCCAACTCTGCTTCTGAAACTGATACAAAGCACTGGTCCTCTACCATCCAGTGCTTGTCAGTTAAGATGAGAAATGTGTTTGCTTCGTGAATGTTGTAGTTTGTTTGAGCTGAAAAGTGACTTCCCTTACCTGGAACGAAGTCTTCCTTGTAGGAAGACACAGAGCCTGGGATTTAACTCCATTTCTGAAGGGAAAGACACAGCATAGTTCTCATCCATGGATCACATTCTGCTTTAGAGCTGTTAGAACGCTCTTGCTTTCTAGAGTCTCTAAGACAGAAGGAAACGTGAGTGTGCTGAGAGAAAAAGAACGGTGTTTCCTACACATACAGAAAATATCTAGTCCAACTCTGCTTCGGAAACTGATACAAAGCACTGGTCCTCTAACATCCAATGCTTGTCAGTTAAGATGTGAAATGTGTGAGCTTCATGAATGATGTAGTTCGTTTGAGCTAAAAATTGACTTCTCTTACCTGAAACGAAGTCATGTTTGTAGGAAGACACAGAGCCTGGGATTTAACTATATTTCTAAAGTGAAACACACAGCAGAGTTTTCATCCATTGATCACACTCTGCTTTAGAGCAAGAAGCACGCTCTTGCTTTCTAGAGTCTCTAATACAGCATGAAACGTGAGTGTGCTCAGAACAAAAGAACGTTGTTTCCTACACATATGGACCATATCTAGTCCCACTCTGCTTCTGAAACTGATACAAAGCAATGGTCCTCTACCATCCAATGCTTGTCAGTTAAGATGAGAAATGTGGGGGCTTAGGTGAATATTGTAGTTCGTTTGAGCTGAAAAGTGCCTGCCCTTACCTGAAACGAAGTCTTGCTTGTAGGAAGACACAGAGCCTGGGATTTAACTCCATTTCTGAAGGGAAAGAACCAGCATAGTTCTCATCCATGGATCACACTCTGCTTTAGAGCTATTAACACGCTCTTGCTTTCTTGAATCTCTAATACATCAGGAAACGTGAGTGTGCTGAGAACAAAAGAACGGTGTTTCCTACACATAGGGGCCATATCTAGTTCAACACTGCTTCTGAAACTGACACAAAACACAGGTCCTGTCACATCCAATGCTTTTTAATTAAGAGCAAGAAACGTGTGAGCTTCGTGTACGTTGTAGTTCTTTTGACCTGTAAAGTAACTGCCCTTACCTTAATCGAAGTCTTGCTTGTAGGAAGACTCAGAGCCGGGGATTTAACTCCAAATCTGTAGTGAACAACACAGCAGAGTTCCCATCCAATGATCACACTCTGCTTTAGAGCAAGAAGCACGCTCTTGCTTTCTAGATTGTCTAAGACAGCAGGATACGTGAGTGTGCTGAGAACAACAGAACGGTGGTTCCTACACATATGGACCATATCTAGTCCAACTCTGCTTCTGAAACTGATACAAAGCACTGGTCCTCTACCATCCAATGCTTGTAAGTTAAGATGAGAAACGTGTGAGCTTCCTGAAGGATGTAGTTCGATTGAGCTGTAAAGTAACTGCCCTTTCCTGAAACTAAGTCTTGATTGTATGAAGACTCAGAGCCAGGGATTTAATTCCATTTCTGAAGTGAAACACACAGCAGAGTTCTCATCCATTTATCACATTCTGCTTTAGATAAGAAGCATGCTCTTGCTTTCTAGAGTCTCTAAGGCAAAGGAAACGTGAGGGTGCTGAGGAAAACAGAACGGTGTTTCCTACACATACGTACCATATCTAGTCCAACCATGCTTCTGAAACTGAAACAAAGTACTGGTCCTCTAACATCCAATGCTTGTCATTTAAGATGAGAAACATGTGAGCTTCATGAACGATGTAGTTCATTTGAGCTGAAAAGTGCCTGCCCTTACCTGGAACGAAGTCTTCCTTGTAGGAAGACACAGAGCCTGGGTTTAACTCCATTTCTGAAGGGAAAGACACAGCATAGTTCTCATCCATGGATCATACTCTGCTTTAGAGCTATTAGCATGCTCTTGCTTTCTAGAGTCTCTAATACAGCAGGAAACTTGAGTGTGCTCAGAACAAATGAACGGTTTTTCCTACATATACGGACCATATCTAGTTCAACTCTGCTTCTGAAACTGCAACAAACCACAGGTCCTGTAACATCCAATGCTTGTCATTTAAGATAAGAAACGTGAGAGCTTCGTGAATGATGTAGTTCGCTTGAGCTGTAAAGTAACTGCCCTTTCCTGAAATGAAGTCTTGATTGTAGGAAGACACAGAGACTTGGATTTAACTCTATTTCTGAAGTGAAACACACAGCATAGTTCTCATCCATTGATCATACTCTGCTTTAGAGCAAGAAGCACGCTCTTGCTTTCTAGAGTCTCTAATACAGCATGAAACGTGAGTGTGCTCAGAACAAAGAACGGTGTTTCCTACACATATGGACCATATCTAGTCCAACTCTGCTTCTGAAACTGATACAAAGCACTGGTCCTCTACCATCCAGTGCTTGTCAGTTAAGATGAGAAATGTGTTTGCTTCGTGAATGTTGTAGTTTGTTTAATCTGTAAAGTGACTTCCCTTACCTGAAACGAAGTCTTGCTTGTAGGAAGACACAGAGACTGGGATTTAACTCTATTTCGGAAGTGAAACACACAGCAGAGTTCTCATCCATTGATCACACTCTTCTTTAGAGCAAGAAGCACGCTCTTGCTTTCTAGAGTCTCTAAGAGAGCAGGATATGTGAGTGTGTTGAGAAAAACAGAACGGTGTTTCCTACACATAAAGACCATATCTAGTCAAACTATGCTTCTGAAACTGATACAAAGCACTGGTCCTCTAACATCCAATGCTTGTCATGTAAGATGAGAAACGTTGAGCTTCGTGAATGATGTAGTTCGTTTGAGCTGAAAAGTGACTTCCCTTACCTGGAACGAAGTCTTCCTTGTAGGAAGACACAGAGCCTGCGATTTAACTCCATTTCTGAAGGGAAAGACACAGCATAGTTCTCATCCATGGATCACATTCTGCTTTAGAGCTGTTAGCACGCTCTTGCTTTCTAGAGTCTCTAAGACAGAAGGAAACGTGAGTGTGCTGAGAGCAAAAGAACGGTGTTTCCTACACATACAGAAAATATCTAGTCCAACTCTGCTTCGGAAACTGATACAAAGCACTGGTCCTCTAACATCCAATGCTTGTCAGTTAAGATGTGAAATGTGTGAGCTTCATGAATGATGTAGTTCGTTTGAGCTAAAAATTGACTTCTCTTACCTGAAACGAAGTCATGCTTGTAGGAAGACACAGAGCCTGGGATTTATATATTTCTAAAGTGAAACACAAAGCAGAGTTTTCATCCATTGATCACACTCTGCTTTAGAGCAAGAAGCACGCTCTTGCTTTCTAGAGTCTCTAAGACAGCAGAATAAGTGAGTGTGCTGAGAACAACAGAACGGTGTTTCCGACACATACAGAAAATATCTAGTCCAACTCTGTCTCAGAAACTGATACAAAGCACTGGTCCTCTAACATCCAATGCTTGTCAGTTAAGATGTGAAATGTGTGAGCTTCATGAATGATGTAGTTCGTTTGAGCTAAAAATTGACTTCTCTTACCTGAAACGAAGTCATGTTTGTAGGAAGACACAGAGCCTGGGATTTAACTATATTTCTAAAGTGAAACACACAGCAGAGTTTTCATCCATTGATCACAATCTGCTTTAGAGCAAGAAGCACGCTCTTGCTTTCTAGAGTCTCTAATACAGCATGAAACGTGAGTGTGCTCAGAACAAAAGAAGGTTGTTTCCTACACATATGGACCATATCTAGTCCCACTCTGCTTCTGAAACTGATACAAAGCACTGGTCCTCTACTATCCAATGCTTGTCAGTTAAGATGAGAAATGTGGGGGCTTAGGTGAATATTGTAGTTCGTTTGATCTGAAAAGTGCCTGCCCTTACCTGAAACGAAGTCTTGCTTGTAGGAAGACACAGAGCCTGGGATTTAACTCCATTTCTGAAGGGAAAGAACCAGCATAGTTCTCATCCATGGATCACACTCTGCTTTAGAGCTATTAGCACGCTCTTGCTTTCTTGAATCTCTAATACATCAGGAAACGTGAGTGTGCTGAGAACAAAAGAACGGTGTTTCCTACACATAGGGGCCATGTCTAGTTCAACACTGCTTCTGAAACTGACACAAAACACAGGTCCTGTCACATCCAATACTTTTTAATTAAGAGCAAGAAACGTGTGAGCTTCGTGTACGTTGTAGTTCTTTTGACCTGTAAAGTAACTGCCCTTAACTTAATCGAAGTCTTGCTTGTTGGAAGACTCAGAGCCGGGGATTTAACTCCAATTCTGTAGTGAACAACACAGCAGAGTTCCCATCCAATGATCACACTCTGCTTTAGAGCAAGAAGCACGGTCTTGCTTTCTAGATTCTCTAAGACAGCAGGATACGTGAGTGTGCTGAGAACAACAGAACGGTGTTTCCTACACATATGGACCATATCTAGTCCAACTCTGCTTCTGAAACTGATACAAAGCACTGGTCCTCTACCATCCAATGCTTGTAAGTTAAGATGAGAAACGTGTGAGCTTCCTGAAGGATGTAGTTCGATTGAGCTGTAAAGTAACTGCCCTTTCCTGAAACTAAGTCTTGACTGTATGAAGACTCAGAGCCAGGGATTTAATTCCATTTCTGAAGTGAAACACACAGCAGAGTTCTCATCCATTTATCACATTCTGCTTTAGATAAGAAGCATGCTCTTGCTTTCTAGAGTCTCTAAGGCAAAGGAAACGTGAGTGTGCTGAGGAAAACAGAACGGTGTTTCCTACCCATACGTACCATATCTAGTCCAACCATGCTTCTGAAACTGAAACAAAGTACTGGTCCTCTAACATCCAATGCTTGTCATTTAAGATGAGAAACATGTGAGCTTCATGAACGATGTAGTTCATTTGAGCTGAAAAGTGCCTGCCCTTACCTGGAACGAAGTCTTCCTTGTAGGAAGACACAGAGCCTGGGTTTAACTCCATTTCTGAAGGGAAAGACACAGCATAGTTCTCATCCATGGATCATACTCTGCTTTAGAGCTATTAGCATGCTCTTGCTTTCTAGAGTCTCTAATACAGCAGGAAACTTGAGTGTGCTCAGAACAAATGAACGGTTTTTCCTACATATACGGACCATATCTAGTTCAACTCTGCTTCTGAAACTGCAACAAACCACAGGTCCTGTAACATCCAATGCTTGTCTTTTAAGATAAGAAACGTGAGAGCTTCGTGAATGATGTAGTTCGCTTGAGCTGTAAAGTAACTGCCCTTTCCTGAAATGAAGTCTTGATTGTAGGAAGACACAGAGACTTGGATTTAACTCTATTTCTGAAGTGAAACACACAGCATAGTTCTCATCCATTGATCATACTCTGCTTTAGAGCAAGAAGCACGCTCTTGCTTTCTAGAGTCTCTAATACAGCATGAAACGTGAGTGTGCTCAGAACAAAGAACGGTGTTTCCTACACATATGGACCATATCTAGTCCAACTCTGCTTCTGAAACTGATACAAAGCACTGGTCCTCTACCATCCAGTGCTTGTCAGTTAAGATGAGAAATGTGTTTGCTTCGTGAATGTTGTAGTTTGTTTAATCTGTAAAGTGACTTCCCTTACCTGAAACGAAGTCTTGCTTGTAGGAAGACACAGAGACTGGGATTTAACTCTATTTCGGAAGTGAAACACACAGCAGAGTTCTCATCCATTGATCACACTCTTCTTTAGAGCAAGAAGCACGCTCTTGCTTTCTAGAGTCTCTAAGAGAGCAGGATATGTGAGTGTGTTGAGAAAAACAGAACGGTGTTTCCTACACATAAAGACCATATCTAGTCAAACTATGCTTCTGAAACTGATACAAAGCACTGGTCCTCTAACATCCAATGCTTGTCATGTAAGATGAGAAACGTTGAGCTTCGTGAATGATGTAGTTTGTTTGAGCTGAAAAGTGACTTCCCTTACCTGGAACGAAGTCTTCCTTGTAGGAAGACACAGAGCCTGCGATTTAACTCCATTTCTGAAGGGAAAGACACAGCATAGTTCTCATCCATTGATCACATTCTGCTTTAGAGCTGTTAGCACGCTCTTGCTTTCTAGAGTCTCTAAGACAGAAGGAAACGTGAGTGTGCTGAGAGCAAAAGAACGGTGTTTCCTACACATACAGAAAATATCTAGTCCAACTCTGCTTCGGAAACTGATACAAAGCACTGGTCCTCTAACATCCAATGCTTGTCAGTTAAGATGTGAAATGTGTGAGCTTCATGAATGATGTAGTTCGTTTGAGCTAAAAATTGACTTCTCTTACCTGAAACGAAGTCATGCTTGTAGGAAGACACAGAGCCTGGGATTTATATATTTCTAAAGTGAAACACAAAGCAGAGTTTTCATCCATTGATCACACTCTGCTTTAGAGCAAGAAGCACGCTCTTGCTTTCTAGAGTCTCTAAGACAGCAGAATAAGTGAGTGTGCTGAGAACAACAGAACGGTGTTTCCGAAACATACAGAAAATATCTAGTCCAACTCTGTCTCAGAAACTGATACAAAGCACTGGTCCTCTAACATCCAATGCTTGTCAGTTAAGATGTGAAATGTGTGAGCTTCATGAATGATGTAGTTCGTTTGAGCTAAAAATTGACTTCTCTTACCTGAAACGAAGTCATGTTTGTAGGAAGACACAGAGCCTGGGATTTAACTATATTTCTAAAGTGAAACACACAGCAGAGTTTTCATCCATTGATCACAATCTGCTTTAGAGCAAGAAGCACGCTCTTGCTTTCTAGAGTCTCTAATACAGCATGAAACGTGAGTGTGCTCAGAACAAAAGAAGGTTGTTTCCTACACATATGGACCATATCTAGTCCCACTCTGCTTCTGAAACTGATACAAAGCACTGGTCCTCTACTATCCAATGCTTGTCAGTTAAGATGAGAAATGTGGGGGCTTAGGTGAATATTGTAGTTCGTTTGATCTGAAAAGTGCCTGCCCTTACCTGAAACGAAGTCTTGCTTGTAGGAAGACACAGAGCCTGGGATTTAACTCCATTTCTGAAGGGAAAGAACCAGCATAGTTCTCATCCATGGATCACACTCTGCTTTAGAGCTATTAGCACGCTCTTGCTTTCTTGAATCTCTAATACATCAGGAAACGTGAGTGTGCTGAGAACAAAAGAACGGTGTTTCCTACACATAGGGGCCATGTCTAGTTCAACACTGCTTCTGAAACTGACACAAAACACAGGTCCTGTCACATCCAATGCTTTTTAATTAAGAGCAAGAAACGTGTGAGCTTCGTGTACGTTGTAGTTCTTTTGACCTGTAAAGTAACTGCCCTTAACTTAATCGAAGTCTTGCTTGTTGGAAGACTCAGAGCCGGGGATTTAACTCCAATTCTGTAGTGAACAACACAGCAGAGTTCCCATCCAATGATCACACTCTGCTTTAGAGCAAGAAGCACGGTCTTGCTTTCTAGATTCTCTAAGACAGCAGGATACGTGAGTGTGCTGAGAACAACAGAACGGTGTTTCCTACACATATGGACCATATCTAGTCCAACTCTGCTTCTGAAACTGATACAAAGCACTGGTCCTCTACCATCCAATGCTTGTAAGTTAAGATGAGAAACGTGTGAGCTTCCTGAAGGATGTAGTTCGATTGAGCTGTAAAGTAACTGCCCTTTCCTGAAACTAAGTCTTGACTGTATGAAGACTCAGAGCCAGGGATTTAATTCCATTTCTGAAGTGAAACACACAGCAGAGTTCTCATCCATTGATCACACTCTTCTTTAGAGCAAGAAGCACGCTCTTGCTTTCTAGAGTCTCTAAGAGAGCAGGATATGTGAGTGTGTTGAGAAAAACAGAACGGTGTTTCCTACACATAAAGACCATATCTAGTCAAACTATGCTTCTGAAACTGATACAAAGCACTGGTCCTCTAACATCCAATGCTTGTCATGTAAGATGAGAAACGTTGAGCTTCGTGAATGATGTAGTTTGTTTGAGCTGAAAAGTGACTTCCCTTACCTGGAACGAAGTCTTCCTTGTAGGAAGACACAGAGCCTGCGATTTAACTCCATTTCTGAAGGGAAAGACACAGCATAGTTCTCATCCATTGATCACATTCTGCTTTAGAGCTGTTAGCACGCTCTTGCTTTCTAGAGTCTCTAAGACAGAAGGAAACGTGAGTGTGCTGAGAGCAAAAGAACGGTGTTTCCTACACATACAGAAAATATCTAGTCCAACTCTGCTTCGGAAACTGATACAAAGCACTGGTCCTCTAACATCCAATGCTTGTCAGTTAAGATGTGAAATGTGTGAGCTTCATGAATGATGTAGTTCGTTTGAGCTAAAAATTGACTTCTCTTACCTGAAACGAAGTCATGCTTGTAGGAAGACACAGAGCCTGGGATTTATATATTTCTAAAGTGAAACACAAAGCAGAGTTTTCATCCATTGATCACACTCTGCTTTAGAGCAAGAAGCACGCTCTTGCTTTCTAGAGTCTCTAAGACAGCAGAATAAGTGAGTGTGCTGAGAACAACAGAACGGTGTTTCCGACACATACAGAAAATATCTAGTCCAACTCTGTCTCAGAAACTGATACAAAGCACTGGTCCTCTAACATCCAATGCTTGTCAGTTAAGATGTGAAATGTGTGAGCTTCATGAATGATGTAGTTCGTTTCAGCTAAAAATTGACTTCTCTTACCTGAAACGAAGTCATGTTTGTAGGAAGACACAGAGCCTGGGATTTAACTATATTTCTAAAGTGAAACACACAGCAGAGTTTTCATCCATTGATCACAATCTGCTTTAGAGCAAGAAGCACGCTCTTGCTTTCTAGAGTCTCTAATACAGCATGAAACGTGAGTGTGCTCAGAACAAAAGAAGGTTGTTTCCTACACATATGGACCATATCTAGTCCCACTCTGCTTCTGAAACTGATACAAAGCACTGGTCCTCTACTATCCAATGCTTGTCAGTTAAGATGAGAAATGTGGGGGCTTAGGTGAATATTGTAGTTCGTTTGATCTGAAAAGTGCCTGCCCTTACCTGAAACGAAGTCTTGCTTGTAGGAAGACACAGAGCCTGGGATTTAACTCCATTTCTGAAGGGAAAGAACCAGCATAGTTCTCATCCATGGATCACACTCTGCTTTAGAGCTATTAGCACGCTCTTGCTTTCTTGAATCTCTAATACATCAGGAAACGTGAGTGTGCTGAGAACAAAAGAACGGTGTTTCCTACACATAGGGGCCATATCTAGTTCAACACTGCTTCTGAAACTGACACAAAACACAGGTCCTGTCACATCCAATGCTTTTTAATTAAGAGCAAGAAACGTGTGAGCTTCGTGTACGTTGTAGTTCTTTTGACCTGTAAAGTAACTGCCCTTAACTTAATCGAAGTCTTGCTTGTTGGAAGACTCAGAGCCGGGGATTTAACTCCAATTCTGTAGTGAACAACACAGCAGAGTTCCCATCCAATGATCACACTCTGCTTTAGAGCAAGAAGCACGGTCTTGCTTTCTAGATTCTCTAAGACAGCAGGATACGTGAGTGTGCTGAGAACAACAGAACGGTGTTTCCTACACATATGGACCATATCTAGTCCAACTCTGCTTCTGAAACTGATACAAAGCACTGGTCCTCTACCATCCAATGCTTGTAAGTTAAGATGAGAAACGTGTGAGCTTCCTGAAGGATGTAGTTCGATTGAGCTGTAAAGTAACTGCCCTTTCCTGAAACTAAGTCTTGATTGTATGAAGACTCAGAGCCAGGGATTTAATTCCATTTCTGAAGTGAAACACACAGCAGAGTTCTCATCCATTTATCACATTCTGCTTTAGATAAGAAGCATGCTCTTGCTTTCTAGAGTCTCTAAGGCAAAGGAAACGTGAGTGTGCTGAGGAAAACAGAACGGTGTTTCCTACCCATACGTACCATATCTAGTCCAACCATGCTTCTGAAACTGAAACAAAGTACTGGTCCTCTAACATCCAATGCTTGTCATTTAAGATGAGAAACATGTGAGCTTCATGAACGATGTAGTTCATTTGAGCTGAAAAGTGCCTGCCCTTACCTGGAACGAAGTCTTCCTTGTAGGAAGACACAGAGCCTGGGATTTAACTCCATTTCTGAAGGGAAAGACACAGCATAGTTCTCATCCATGGATCACACTCTGCTTTAGAGCTATTAGCATGCTCTTGCTTTCTAGAGTCTCTAATACAGCAGGAAACTTGAGTGTGCTCAGAACAAATGAACGGTTTTTCCTACATATATGGACCATATCTAGTTCAACTCTGCTTCTGAAACTGCAACAAACCACAGGTCCTGTAACATCCAATGCTTGTCATTTAAGATAAGAAACGTGAGAGCTTCGTGAATGATGTAGTTCGCTTGAGCTGTAAAGTAACTGCCCTTTCCTGAAATGAAGTCTTGATTGTAGGAAGACTCAGAGAATGGGATTTAACTCCATTTCTGAAGGGAAACACACAGCATAGTTCTCATCCATCGATCACCCTCTGCTTTAGAGCAAGAAGCACACTCTTGCTTTCTTGAGTCTCTAATACATCAGGAAACGTGAGTGTGCTGAGAACAAAAGAACGGTGTTTTCTACACATAGGGGCCATATCTAGTTCAACACTGCTTCTGAAAGTGACACAAAACACAAGTCCTGTCACATCCAATGCTTTTTAATTAAGAGCAAGAAACGTGTGAGCTTCGTGTACGTTGTAGTTCTTTTGACCTGTAATGTAACTGCCCTTACCTTAATCGAAGTCTTGCTTGTAGGAAGACTCAGAGCCTGGGATTTAACTCCATTTCTGTAGTGAACAACACAGCAGAATTCCCATCCAATGATCACACTCTGCTTTAGAGCAAATAGCACGCTCTTGCTTTCTAGATTCTCTAAGACAGCAGGATACGTGAGTGTGCTGAGAACAACAGAACGGTGTTTCCTACACATATGGACCATATCTAGTCCAACTCTGCTTCTGAAACTGATACAAAGCACTGGTCCTCTACCATCCAATGCTTGTAAGTTAAGATGAGAAACGTGTGAGCTTCGTGAATGATGTAGTTCGCTTGAGCTATAAAGTAACTGCCCTTTCCTGAAAGGAAGTCTTGATTGTAGGAAGACTCAGAGAATGGGATTTAACTCCATTTCTGAAGTGAAACACACAGCAGAGTTCCCATCCAGGGATCACACTCTGCTTTAGAGCAAGAAGCCCACTCTTGCTTTCTAGAGTCTCTAAGACAGCAGGAAACGTGAGTGTGCTGAGAGCAAAAGAACGGTGTTTACTACACATACACACGATATCTAGTCCAACTCTGCTTCTGAAACTGATACAAAGTACTGGTCCTCTAACATCCAATGCTTGTCATTTAAGATGAGAAATGTGCGTGCTTCGTGAATGTTGTAGATCGTTTAAGCTGAAAAGTGACTTCCCTTACCTGAAATGAAGTCTTGTTTGTAGGAAGACACAGAGCCTGTAATTTAACTCTATTTCTGAAGTGAAACACACAGCAGAGTTCCCATCCAGGGATCACACTCTGCTTTAGAGCAAGAAGCACGCTCTTGCTTTCTAGAGTCTCTAAGACAGCAGAATACGTGAGTGTGCTGAGAACAACAGAACGGTGTTTCCTACACATACAGAAAATATCTAGTCCAACTCTGTCTCAGAAACTGATACAAAGCACTGGTCCTCTAACATCCAATGCTTGTCAGTTAAGATGAGAAATGTGTGGGCTTCGTGAATGTTGTAGTTCGTTTGAGCTGAAAAGTGACTTCCCTTACCTGAAAAGAAGTCTTGCTTGTAGGAAGACACAGAGACTTGGATTTAACTCTATTTCTGAAGTGAAACACACAGCAGAGTTCTCCTCCATTGATCATACTCTGCTTTAGAGCAAGAAGCACGCTCTTGCTTTCTAGAGTCTCTAATACAGCATGAAACATGAGTGTGCTCAGAACAGAGAACGGTGTTTCCTACACATATGGACCATATCTAGTCCAACTCTGCTTCTGAAACTGATACAAAGCACTGGTCCTCTACCATCCAATGCTTGTCAGTTAAGATGAGAAATGTGTTTGCTTCGTGAATGTTGTAGTATGTTTGATCTGTAAAGTGACTTCCCTTACCTGAAATGAAGTCTTGCTTGTAGGAAGACACAGAGACTGGGATTTAACTCTATTTCGGAAGTGAAACACACAGCAGAGTTCTCATCCATTGATCACACTCTGCTTTAGAGCAAGAAGCCCGCTCTTGATTTCTAGAGTCTCTAAGAGAGCAGGATTCGTGAGTGTGCTGAGAACAACAGAACGGTGTTTCCTACACATACAAACCATATCTAGTCAAACTATGCTTCTGAAACTGATACAAAGCACTGGTCCTGAACATCCAATGCTTGTCAGGTCAGATGATAAACGTTGAGCTTCGTGAACGATGTAGTTCGTTTGAGCTGTAAAGTAACTGCCCTTTCCTGAAACAAAGTCTTGCTTGTAGGAAGACTCAGAGCCAGGGATTTAATTCCAATTCTGAAGTGAAACACACAGCACAGTTCCCATCCATTTATCACATTCTGCTTTAGATAAGAAGCATGCTCTTGCTTTCTAGAGTCTCTAAGACAGAGGAAACATGACTGTGCTGAGAAAAACAGAACGGTGTTTCCTACACATACGTACCATATCTAGTCCAACCATGCTTCTGAAACTGAAACAAAGTACTGGTCCTCTAACATCCAATGCTTGTCATTTAAGATGAGAAACATGTGAGCTTCATGAACGATGTACTTCATTTGAGCTGAAAAGTGCCTGCCCTTACCTGGAACGAAGTCTTCCTTGTAGGAAGACACAGAGCCTGGGATTTAACTCCATTTCTGAAGGGAAAGACACAGCATAGTTCTCATCCATGGATCACATTCTGCTTTAGAGCTGTTAGCACGCTCTTGCTTTCTAGAGTCTCTAAGACAGAAGGAAACGTGAGTGTGCTGAGAGCAAAAGAACGGTGTTTCCTACACATACAGAAAATATCTAGTCCAACTCTGCTTCGGAAACTGATACAAAGCACTGGTCCTCTAACATCCAATGCTTGTCAGTTAAGATGTGAAATGTGTGAGCTTCATGAATGATGTAGTTCGTTTGAGCTAAAAATTGACTTCTCTTACCTGAAATGAAGTCATGCTTGTAGGAAGACACAGAGCCTGGGATTTATATATTTCTACAGTGAAACACAAAGCAGAGTTTTCATCCATTGATCACACTCTGCTTTAGAGCAAGAAGCACGCTCTTGCTTTCTAGAGTCTCTAAGACAGCAGAATAAGTGAGTGTGCTGAGAACAACAGAACGGTGTTTCCTACACATACAGAAAATATCTAGTCCAACTCTGTCTCAGAAACTGATACAAAGCACTGGTCCTCTAACATCCAATGCTTGTCAGTTAAGATGTGAAATGTGTGAGCTTCATGAATGATGTAGTTCGTTTGAGCTAAAAATTGACTTCTCTTACCTGAAACGAAGTCATGTTTGTAGGAAGACACAGAGCCTGGGATTTAACTATATTTCTAAAGTGAAACACACAGCAGAGTTTTCATCCATTGATCACACTCTGCTTTAGAGCAAGAAGCACGCTCTTGCTTTCTAGAGTCTCTAATACAGCATGAAACGTGAGTGTGCTCAGAACAAAAGAACGTTGTTTCCTACACATATGGACCATATCTAGTCCCACTCTGCTTCTGAAACTGATACAAAGCAATGGTCCTCTACCATCCAATGCTTGTCAGTTAAGATGAGAAATGTGGGGGCTTAGGTGAATATTGTAGTTCGTTTGAGCTGAAAAGTGCCTGCCCTTACCTGAAACGAAGTCTTGCTTGTAGGAAGACACAGAGCCTGGGATTTAACTCCATTTCTGAAGGGAAAGAACCAGCATAGTTCTCATCCATGGATCACACTCTGCTTTAGAGCTATTAGCACGCTCTTGCTTTCTTGAATCTCTAATACATCAGGAAACGTGAGTGTGCTGAGAACAAAAGAACGGTGTTTCCTACACATAGGGGCCATATCTAGTTCAACACTGCTTCTGAAACTGACACAAAACACAGGTCCTGTCACATCCAATGCTTTTTAATTAAGAGCAAGAAACGTGTGAGCTTCGTGTACGTTGTAGTTCTTTTGACCTGTAAAGTAACTGCCCTTACCTTAATCGAAGTCTTGCTTGTAGGAAGACTCAGAGCCGGGGATTTAACTCCAATTCTGTAGTGAACAACACAGCAGAGTTCCCATCCAATGATCACACTCTGCTTTAGAGCAAGAAGCACGCTCTTGCTTTCTAGAGTCTCTAAGGCAAAGGAAACGTGAGTGTGCTGAGGAAAACAGAACGGTGTTTCCTACCCATACGTACCATATGTAGTCCAAACATGCTTCTGAAACTGAAACAAAGTACTGGTCCTCTAACATCCAATGCTTGTCATTTAAGATGAGAAACATGTGAGCTTCATGAACGATGTAGTTCATTTGAGCTGAAAAGTGCCTGCCCTTACCTGGAACGAAGTCTTCCTTGTAGGAAGACACAGAGCCTGGGATTTAACTCCATTTCTGAAGGGAAAGACACAGCATAGTTCTCATCCATGGATCATACTCTGCTTTAGAGCTATTAGCATGCTCTTGCTTTCTAGAGTCTCTAATACAGCAGGAAACATGAGTGTGCTCAGAACAAATGAACGGTTTTTCCTACATATACGGACCATATCTAGTTCAACTCTGCTTCTGAAACTGCAACAAACCACAGGTCCTGTAACATCCAATGCTTGTCATTTAAGATAAGAAACGTGAGAGCTTCGTGAATGATGTAGTTCGCTTGAGCTGTAAAGTAACTGCCCTTTCCTGAAATGAAGTCTTGATTGTAGGAAGACTCAGAGAATGGGATTTAACTCCATTTCTGAAGGGAAACACACAGCATAGTTCTCATCCATTGATCACCCTCTGCTTTAGAGCAAGAAGCACACTCTTGCTTTCTTGAGTCTCTAATACATCAGGAAACGTGAGTGTGCTGAGAACAAAAGAACGGTGTTTTCTACACATAGGGGCCATATCTAGTTCAACACTGCTTCTGAAACTGACACAAAACACAGGTCCTGTCACATCCAATGCTTTTTAATTAAGAGCAAGAAACGTGTGAGCTTCGTGTACGTTGTAGTTCTTTTGACCTGTAAAGTAACTGCCCTTACCTTAATCGAAGTCTTGCTTGTAGGAGGACTCAGAGCCTGGGATTTAACTCCATTTCTGTAGTGAACAACACAGCAGAGTTCCCTTCCAATGATCACACTCTGCTTTAGAGCAAGAAGCACGCTCTTGCTTTCTAGATTCTCTAAGACAGCAGGATACGTGAGTGTGCTGAGAACAACAGAACGGTGTTTCCTACACATATGGACCATATCTAGTCCAACTCTGCTTCTGAAACTGATACAAAGCACTGGTCCTCTACCATCCAATGCTTGTAAGTTAAGATGAGAAACGTGTGAGCTTCGTGAATGATGTAGTTCGCTTGAGCTATAAAGTAACTGCCCTTTCCTGAAAGGAAGTCTTGATTGTAGGAAGACTCAGAGAATGGGATTTAACTCCATTTCTGAAGTGAAACACACAGCAGAGTTCCCATCCAGGGATCACACTCTGCTTTAGAGCAAGAAGCACACTCTTGCTTTCTAGAGTCTCTAAGACAGCAGGAAACGTGAGTGTGCTGAGAGCAAAAGAACGGTGTTTACTACACATACACACGATATCTAGTCCAACTCTGCTTCTGAAACTGATACAAAGTACTGGTCCTCTAACATCCAATGCTTGTCATTTAAGATGAGAAATGTGTGAGCTTCATGAATGATGTAGTTCGTTTGAGCTGAAAAGTGCCTACCCTTACCTGGAACGAAGACTTGCTTGTAGGAAGACACAGAGACTGGGATTTAACTCCATTTCTGAAGGGAAACACACAGCATAGTTCTCATCCATCGATCACACTCTGCTTTAGAGCAAGAAGCATGCTCTTGCTTTCTAGAGTCTCTAAAACTGCAGGAAACGTGAGTGTGCTGAGAACGAAAGAACGGTGTTTCCTAAACATAGGGGCCATATCTAGTTCTAATCTGCTTCTGAAACTGAAACAAACCAAAGGTCCTCTAACATCCAATGCATGTCAGGTAAGATGAGAAACATGTGAGCTTCGTGAATGATGTAGATCACCTGAGCTGTAAAGTAACTGCCCTTTCTTGAAACGAAGTCTTGCTTGTAGGAAGACTCAGAGCCTGGGATTTAACTCCATTTCTGAAGTGAAACACACAGCAGAGATCTCATCCATTGCACACACTCTGCTTTAGAGCAAGAAGCACGCTCTTGCTTTCTATAGTCTCTAATACAGCAGGAAATTTGAGTGTGCTCAGAACAAAAGAACGGAGTTTCCCACACATACAGACCATATCTAGTCCAACTCTGCTTCTGAAACTGATACAAAGTACTGGTCCTCTAACATCCAATGCTTGTCAGTTAAGATGAGAAATGTGTGTGCTTCGTGAATGTTGTAGATCGTTTAAGCTGAAAAGTGACTTCACTTACCTGAAATGAAGTCTTGTTTGTAGGAAGACACAGAGCCTGTAATTTAACTCTATTTCTGAAGTGAAACACACAGCAGAGTTCCCATCCAGGGATCACACTCTGCTTTAGAGCAAGAAGCACGCTCTTGCTTTCTCGAGTCTCTAAGACAGCAGGAAACGTGAGTGTGCTGAGAGCAAAAGAACGGTGTTTCCTACACATACAGAAAATATCTAGTCCAACTCTGCTTCTGAAACTGATACAAAGCACTGGTCCTCTAACATCCAATGCTTGTCAGTTAAGATGTGAAATGTGTGAGCTTCATGAATGATGTAGTTCGTTTGAGCTAAAAATTGACTTCTCTTACCTGAAATGAAGTCATGCTTGTAGGAAGACACAGAGCCTGGGATTTATATATTTCTAAAGTGAAACACAAAGCAGAGTTTTCATCCATTGATCACACTCTGCTTTAGAGCAAGAAGCACGCTCTTGCTTTCTAGAGTCTCTAAGACAGCAGAATACATGAGTGTGCTGAGAAAAACAGAACGGTGTTTCCTACACATACAGAAAATATCTAGTCCAACTCTGTCTCAGAAACTGATACAAAGCACTGGTCCTCTAACATCCAATGCTTGTCAGTTAAGATGTGAAATGTGTGAGCTTCATGAATGATGTAGTTCGTTTGAGCTAAAAATTGACTTCTCTTACCTGAAACGAAGTCATGTTTGTAGGAAGACACAGAGCCTGGGATTTAACTATATTTCTAAAGTGAAACACACAGCAGAGTATTCATCCATTGATCACACTCTGCTTTAGAGCAAGAAGCACGCTCTTGCTTTCTAGAGTCTCTAATACAGCATGAAACGTGAGTGTGCTCAGAACAAAAGAACGTTGTTTGCTACACATATGGACCATATCTGGTCCAACTCTGCTTCTGAAACTGATACAAAGCACTGGTCCTCTACCATCCAATGCTTGTCAGTTAAGATGAGAAATGTGTGGGCTTCGTGAATGTTGTAGTTCGTTTGATGTGTAAAGTGACTTCCCTTACCTGAAAAGAAGTCTTGCTTGTAGGAAGACACAGAGACTTGGATTTAACTCTATTTCTGAAGTGAAACACACAGCAGAGTTCTCATCCATTGATCATACTCTGCTTTAGAGCAAGAAGCACGCTCTTGCTTTCTAGAGTCTCTAATACAGCATGAAACGTGAGTGTGCTCAGAACAAAAGAACGTTGTTTGCTACACATATGGACCATATCTGGTCCAACTCTGCTTCTGAAACTGATACAAAGCACTTGTCCTCTACCATCCAATGCTTGTCAGTTAAGATGAGAAATGTGTGGGCTTCGTGAATGTTGTAGTTCGTTTGATCTGTAAAGTGACTTCCCTTACCTGAAAAGAAGTCTTGCTTGTAGGAAGACACAGAGACTTGGATTTAACTCTATTTCTGAAGTGAAACACACAGCAGAGTTCTCATCCATTGATCATACTCTGCTTTAGAGCAAGAAGCACGCTCTTGCTTTCTAGAATCTCTAATACAGCATGAAACGTGAGTGTGCTCAGAACAGAGAACGGTGTATCCTACACATATGGACCATATCTAGTCCAACTCTGCTTCTGAAACTGATACAAAGCACTGGTCCTCTACCATCCAATGCTTGTCAGTTAAGATGAGAAATGTGTTTGCTTCGTGAATGTTGTAGTTTGTTTGATCTGTAAAGTGACTTCCCTTACCTGAAACGAAGTCTTCCTTGTAGGAAGACACAGAGACTGGGATTTAACTCTATTTCGGAAGTGAAACACACAGCAGAGTTCTCATCCATTGATCACACTCTGCTTTAGAGCAAGAAGCCCGCTCTTGCTTTCTAGAGTCTCTAAGAGAGCAGGATACGTGAGTGTGCTGAGAACAACAGAATGGTGTATCCTACACATACAGACCATATCTAGTCAAACTATGCTTCTGAAACTGATACAAAGCACTGGTCCTGAACATCCAATGCTTGTCAGGTCAGATGAGAAATGTGTTTGCTTCGTGAGTGGTGTAGTTTGTTTGATCTGTAAAGTGACTTCCCTTACCTGAAACGAAGTCTTGCTTGTAGGAAGACACAGAGACTGGGATTTAACTCTATTTCGGAAGTGAAACACACAGCAGAGTTCTCATCCATTGATCACACTCTGCTTTAGAGCAAGAAGCACGCTCTTGCTTTCTAGATTCTCTAAGACAGCAGGATACGTGAGTGTGCTGAGAACAACAGAACGGTGTTTCCTACACATACAGACCATATCTAGTCAAACTATGCTTCTGAAACTGATACAATGCACTGGTCCTCTAACATCCAATGCTTGTCAGGTAAGATGAGAAACGTTGAGCTTCGTGAACGATGTAGTTCGTTTGAGCTGTAAAGTAACTGCTCTTTCCTGAAACCAAGTCTTGCTTGTAGGAAGACTCAGAGCCAGGGATTTAACTCCAATTCTGAAGTGAAACACACAGCAGAGTTCCCATCCATTTATCACATTCTGCTTTAGATAATAAGCATGCTCTTGCTTTCTAGAGTCTCTAAGACAGAGGAAACATGACTGTGCTGAGAAAAACAGAACGGTGTTTCCTACACATACGTACCATATCTAGTCCAACCATGCTTCTGAAACTGATACAAAGGACTGGTCCTCTAACATACAATGCTTGTCAGGTAGGATGAGAAACGTTAAGCTTCGTGCATGATGTAGTTCGTTTTAGCTGAAAAGTGACTTCCCTTACCTGGAACGAAGTCTTCCTTGTAGGAAGACACAGAGCCTGGGATTTAACTCCATTTCTGAAGGGAAAGACACAGCATAGTTCTCATCCATGGATCACATTCTGCTTTAGAGCTATTAGCACGCTCTTGCTTTCTAGAGTCTCTAATACAGCAGGAAACTTGAGTGTGCTCAGAACAAATGAACGGTGTTTCCTACATATACGGACCATTTCTATTCAACTCTGCTTCTGAAACTGCAACAAACCACAGGTCCTGTAACATCCAATGCTTGACAGTTAAGATAAGAAACGTGAGAGCTTCGTGAATGATGTAGTTCGCTTGAGCTGTAAAGTAACTGCCCTTTCCTGAAACGATGTCTTGATTGTAGGAAGACTCAGAGAATGGGATTTAACTCCATTTCTGAAGTGAAACACACAGCAGAGTTCCCATCCAGGGATCACACTCTGCTTTAGAGCAAGAAGCACGCTCTTGCTTTCTCGAATCTCTAAGACAGCAGGAAACGTGAGTGTGCTGAGAGCAAAATAACGGTGTTTCCTACACATACAGAAAATATCTAGTCCAACTCTGCTTCGGAAACTGATACAAAGCACTGGTCCTCTGACATCCAATGCTTGTCAGTTAATATGTGAAATGTGTGAGCTTCATGAATGATGTAGTTCGTTTAAGCTAAAAATTGACTTCTCTTACATGAAATGAAGTCATGCTTGTAGGAAGACACAGAGCCTGGGATTTAACTATATTTCTGAAGTGAAACACACAGCATAGTTCTCATCCATCGATCACACTCTGCTTTAGAGCAAGAAGCACGCTCTTGCTTTCTAGAATCTCTAAGAGAGCAGGATACGTGAGTGTGCTGAGAACAACAGAACGTTGTTTCCTACACATACAGACCATATCTAGTCAAACTATGCTTCTGAAACTGATACAAAGTACTGGTCCTCTAACATCCAATGCTTTTCAGGTAAGATGAGAAACGTTGAGCTTCGTGAACGATGTAGTTCGTTTGAGCTGTAAAGTAACTGCCCTTTCCCGAAACCAAGTCTTGCTTGTAGGCAGACTCAGAGCCAGGGATTTAATTCCAATTCAGAAGTGAAACACACAGCAGAGTTCCCATCCATTTATCACATTCTGCTTTACATAAGAAGCATGCTCTTGCTTTCTAGAGTCTCTAAGACAAAGGAAACATGACTGTGCTGAGAAAAACAGAACGGTGTTTCCTACACATACGTACCATATCTAGTCCAACCCTGCTTCTGAAACTGATACAAAGTACTTTTCCTCTAACATCCAATGCTTGTCATTAAAGTAGAAATGTGTGAGCTTCATGAACGATGTAGTTCGTTTGAGCTGAAAAGTGCCTACCTTACCTGGAACGAAGTCTTGCTTGTAGGAAGACACAGAGCCTGGGATTTAACTCCATTTCTGAAGGTAAACACACAGCATAGTTCTCATCCATCGATCACACTCTGCTTTAGAGCATGAAGTACGCTCTTGCTTTCTAGAGTGTCTAAAACTGCAGCAAACGTGAGTGTACTGAGTACAAAAGAACGGTGTTTCCTAAACATAGGGGCCATATCTAGTTCTAATCTGCTTCTGAAACTGAAACAAACCAAAGGTCCTCTAACATCCAATGCTTGTCAGGTAAGATGAGAAACGTGTGAGCTTCGTGAATGATGTAGATCACCTGAGCTGTAAAGTAACTGCCCTTTCTTGAAACGAAGTCTTGCTTGTAGGAAGACTCAGAGCCTGAGATTTAACTCCATCTCTGAAGTGAAACACACAGCAGAGATCTCATCCAATGCACACACTCTGCTTTAGAGCAAGAAGCACGCTCTTGCTTTCTATAGTCTCTAATACAGCAGGAAACCTGAGTGTGCTGAGGAAAACAGAACAGTGTTTCCTACCCATACGTACCATATCTAGTCCAACCATGCTTCTCAAACTGATACAAAGTACTGGTCCTCTAACATCCAATGCTTGTCATTTAAGATGAGAAACATGTGAGCTTCATGAACGATGCAGTTCATTGGAGCTGAAAAGTGCCTGCCCTTACCTGGAACGAAGTCTTCCTTGTAAGAAGACACAGAGCCTGGGATTTAAGTCCATTTCTGAAGGGAAAGACACAGCATAGTTCTCATCCATTGATCACACTCTGCTTTAGAGCTATTAGCACGCTTTTGCATTCTAGAATCTCTAATACAGCATGAAACATGAGTGTGATCAGAACAAATGAACGGTTTTTCCTACATATACGGACCATATCTAATTCACCTCTGCTTCTGAAACTGCAACAAACTACAGGTCCTGTAAAATCAAATGCTTGTCATTTAAGATAAGAAACGTGTGAGCTTCGTGAATGATGTAGTTCGCTTGAGATGTAAAGTAACTGCCCTTTCCTGAAACGAAGTCTTGATTGTAGGAAGACACAGAGCCTGGGATTTAACTCCATTTCTGAAGGTAAACACACAGCATAGTTCTCATCCATCGATCACACTCTGCTTTAGAGCAAGAAGTACGCTCTTGCTTTCTAGAGTCTCTAAAACTGCAGGAAACGTGAGTGTGCTGAGAACAAAAGAACGGTGTTTCCTAAACATAGGGGCCCTATCTAGTTCTAATCTGCTTCTGAAACTGAAACAAACCAAAGGTCCTCTAACATCCAATGGTTGTCAGGTAAGATGAGAAACGTGTGAGCTTCGTGAATGATGTAGATCACCTGAGCTGTAAAGTAACTGCCCTTTCTTGAAACGAAGTCTTGCTTGTAGGAAGACTCAGAGCCTGGGATTTAACTCCATTTCTGAAGTGAAACACACAGCAGAGATCTCATCCAATGCACACACTCTGCTTTAGAGCAAGAAGCACGCTCTTGCCTTCTATAGTCTCTAATACAGCAGGAAATTTGAGTGTGCTCAGAACAAAAGAACGGAGTTTCCCACACATACAGACCATATCTAGTCCAACTCTGCTTCTGAAACTGATACAAAGCACTGGTCCTCTAACATCCAATGCTTGTCAGTTAAGATGAGAAATGTGTGGGCTTCGTGAATGTTGTAGATCGTTAAAGCTGAAAAGTGACTTCCCTTACCTGAAACGAAGTCTTGTTTGTAGGAAGACACAGAGCCTGTAATTTAACTCTATTTCTGAAGTGAAACACACAGCAGAGTTCTCATCTATTGATCACACTCTGCTTTAGAGCAAGAAGCACGCTCTTGCTTTCTAGAGTCTCTAAGAGAGCAGGATACGTGAGTGTGCTGAGAACAACAGAACGGTGTTTCCTACACATACGGACCATATCTAGTCCAACTCTGCTTCTGAAACTGATACAAAGCACTGGTCCTCTAACATCCAATGCTTGTCAGTTAAGATGAGAAATGTGTGGGCTTCGTGAATGTTGTAGTTTGTTTGAGCTGAAAAGTGACTTCCCTTACCTGAAATGATGTCTTGCTTGTAGGAAGACACAGAGCCTGGGATTTAACTCCATTTCTGAAGCGAAACACACAGCAGAGTTCTCATCCATTGATCATACTCTGCTTTAGAGCAAGAAGCACGCTCTTGCTTTCTAGAGTCTCTAATACAGCAGGAAACTTGAGTGTGCTCAGAACAAATGAACGGTGTTTCCTACATATACGGACCATATCTAGTTCAACTCTGCTTCTGAAACTGCAACAAACGACAGGTCCTGTAACATCCAATGCTTGTCACTTAAGATAAGAAACGTGTGAGCTTCGTGAATGATGTAGTTCGCTTGAGCAGTAAAGTAACTGCCCTTTCCTGAAACGAAGTCTTGATTGTAGGAAGACTCAGAGAATGGGATTTAACTCCTTTTCTGAAGTGAAACACACAGCAGAGTTCCCATCCAGGGATCACACTCTGCTTTAGAGCAAGAAGCACGCTCTTTCTTTCTCGAGTCTCTAAGACAGCAGGAAACGTGAGTGTGCTGAGAGCAAAAGAACGGTGTTTCCTACACATACAGAAAATATCTAGTCCAACTCTGCTTCGGAAACTGATGCAAAGCACTGGTCCTCTAACATCCAATGCTTGTCAGATAGGATGTGAAATGTTTGAGCTTCATGAATGATGTAGTTCGTTTGAGCTGAAAATTGACTTCTCTTACCTGAAACGAAGTCATGCTTGTAGGAAGACACAGAGCCCGGGATTTAACTATATTTCTAAAGTGAAACACACAGCAGAGTTTTCATCCATTGATTACACTCTGCTTTAGAGCAAGAAGCACACTCTTGCTTTCTAGAGTCTCTAAGAGAGCAGGATACGTGAGTGTGCTGAGAACAACAGAACGGTGTTTCCTACACATACAGACCATATCTAGTCAAACTATGCTTCTGAAACTGATACAAAGCACTGGTCCTCTAACATCCAATGCTTGTCAGGTAAGATGAGAAACGTTGAGCTTCGTGAACGATGTAGTTCGTTTGAGCTGTAAAGTAACTGCCCTTTCCCGAAACCAAGTCTTGCTTGTAGGAAGACTCAGAGCCAGGGATTTAATTCCAATTCAGAAGTGAAACACACAGCAGAGTTCCCATCCATTTATCACATTCTGCTTTACATAAGAAGCATGCTCTTGCTTTCTAGAGTCTCTAAGACAAAGGAAACATGACTGTGCTGAGAAAAACAGAACGGTGTTTCCTACACATACGTACCATATCTAGTCCAACCCTGCTTCTGAAACAGATACAAAGTACTGGTCCTCTAACATCCAATGCTAGTCATTTAAGATGAGAAACGTGTGAGCTTCATGAACGATGTAGTTCGTTTGACCTGAAAAGGGCCTGCCCTTACCTGGAATGAAGTCTTGCTTTTAGGAAGACACAGAGCCTGGGATTTAACTCCATTTCTGAAGGTAAACACACAGCATAGTTCTCATCCATCGATCACACTCTGCTTTAGAGCAAGAAGTACGCTCTTGCTTTCTAGAGTCTCTAAAACTGCAGGAAACCTGAGTGTGCTGAGAACAAAAGAACGGTGTTTCCTAAACATAGGGGCCATATCTAGTTCTAATCTGCTTCTGAAACTGAAACAAACCAAAGGTCCTCTACCATCCAATGCTTGTCAGGTAAGATGAGAAACGTGTGAGCTTCGTGAATGATGTAGATCACCTGAGCTGTAAAGTAACTGCCCTTTCTTGAAATGAAGTCTTGCTTGTAGGAAGACTCAGAGCCTGGGATTTAACTCCATTTCTGAAGTGAAACACACAGCAGAGATCTCATCCAATGCACACACTCTGCTTTAGAGCAAGAAGCACGCTCTTGCTTTCTAGAGTCTCTAAGAGAGCAGGATACGTGAGTGTGCTGAGAACAACAGAACGGTGTTTCCTACACATACGGACCATAACTAGTCCAACTCTGCTTCTGAAACTGATACAAAGCACAGGTCATCTAACAGCAAATGCTTGTCAGTTAAGATGAGAAACGTTGAGCTTCGTGAATGATGTAGTTAGTTTTAGCTGAAAAGTGACTTCCCTTACCTGAAACGAAGGCTTGATTGTAGCAAGACACAGAGCCTGGGAATTAACTCCATTTCTGAACGGAAACACACAGCAGAGTTCTCTTCCATTGATCATACTCTGCTTTAGAGCAAGAAGCACGCTCTTGCTTTCTAGAGTCTCTAATACAGCATGAAACGTGAGTGTGCTCAGAACAAAAGAACGGTGTTTCCTACACATATGGACCATATCTAGTCCAACTCTGCTTCTGAAACTGATACAAAGCACTGGTCCTCTACCATCCAATGCTTGTCAGTTAAGATGAGAAATGTGTGGGCTTCGTGAATGTTGTAGTTCGTTTGACCTGAAAAGTGACTTCCCTTATCTGAAACGAAGTCTTGCTTGTAGGACGACACAGAGACTGGGATTTAACTCTATTTCTGAAGTGAAACACACAGCAGAGTTCTCATCCATTGATCACACTCTGCTTTAGAGCAAGAAGCACACCCTTGCTTTCTAGAGTCTCTAAGAGAGCAGGATACGTGACTGTGCTGAGAACAACAGAACGGTGTTTCCTACACATACAGACCATATCTAGTCAAACTATGCTTCTGAAACTGATACAAAGCACTGGTCCTCTAACATCCAATGCTTGTCAGTTAAGATGAGAAATGTGTGGGCTTCGTGAATGTTGTAGTTTGTTTGAGCTGAAAAGTGACTTCCCTTACCTGAAATGACGTCTTGCTTGTAGGAAGACACAGAGCCTGGGCTTTAACTCTATTTCTGAAGCAAAACACACAGCAGAGTTCTCATCCATTGATCATACTCTGCTTTAGAGCAAGAAGCACGCTCTTGCTTTCTAGAGTCTCTAATACAGCATGAAACGTGAGTGTGCTCAGAACAAAAGAACGGTGTTTCCTACACATATGGACCATATCTAGTCCAACTCTGCTTCTGAAACTGATACAAAGCACTGGTCCTCTACCATCCAATGCTTGTCAGTTAAGATGAGAAATGTGAGGGCTTCGTGAATGTTGTAGATCGTTAAAGCTGTAAAGTGACTTCCCTTACCTGAAACGAAGTCTTGCTTGTAGGAAGACACAGAGACTGGGATTTAACTCTATTTCGGAAGTGAAACACACAGCAGAGTTCTCATCCATTGATCACACTCTGCTTTAGAGCAAGAAGCACGCTCTTGCTTTCTAGAGTCTCTAAGAGAGCAGGATATGTGAGTGTGCTGAGAACAACAGAACGGTGTTTCCTACACATACAGACCATATCTAGTCAAACTATGCTTCTGAAACTGATACAAAGCACTGGTCCTCTAACATCCAATGCTTGTCAGATAGGATGTGAAATGTTTGAGCTTCATGAATGATGTAGTTCGTTTGAGCTGAAAATTGACTTCTCTTACCTGAAACGAAGTCATGCTTGTAGGAAGACACAGAGCCCGGGATTTAACTATATTTCTAAAGTGAAACACACAGCAGAGTTTTCATCCATTGATTACACTCTGCTTTAGAGCAAGAAGCACACTCTTGCTTTCTAGAGTCTCTAAGAGAGCAGGATACGTGAGTGTGCTGAGAACAACAGAACGGTGTTTCCTACACATACAGACCATATCTAGTCAAACTATGCTTCTGAAACTGATACAAAGCACTGGTCCTCTAACATCCAATGCTTGTCAGGTAAGATGAGAAACGTTGAGCTTCGTGAACGATGTAGTTCGTTTGAGCTGTAAAGTAACTGCCCTTTCCCGAAACCAAGTCTTGCTTGTAGGAAGACTCAGAGCCAGGGATTTAATTCCAATTCAGAAGTGAAACACACAGCAGAGTTCCCATCCATTTATCACATTCTGCTTTACATAAGAAGCATGCTCTTGCTTTCTAGAGTCTCTAAGACAAAGGAAACATGACTGTGCTGAGAAAAACAGAACGGTGTTTCCTACACATACGTACCATATCTAGTCCAACCCTGCTTCTGAAACAGATACAAAGTACTGGTCCTCTAACATCCAATGCTTGTCATTTAAGATGAGAAACGTGTGAGCTTCATGAACGATGTAGTTCGTTTGACCTGAAAAGGGCCTGCCCTTACCTGGAATGAAGTCTTGCTTTTAGGAAGACACAGAGCCTGGGATTTAACTCCATTTCTGAAGGTAAACACACAGCATAGTTCTCATCCATCGATCACACTCTGCTTTAGAGCAAGAAGTACGCTCTTGCTTTCTAGAGTCTCTAAAACTGCAGGAAACCTGAGTGTGCTGAGAACAAAAGAACGGTGTTTCCTAAACATAGGGGCCATATCTAGTTCTAATCTGCTTCTGAAACTGAAACAAACCAAAGGTCCTCTACCATCCAATGCTTGTCAGGTAAGATGAGAAACGTGTGAGCTTCGTGAATGATGTAGATCACCTGAGCTGTAAAGTAACTGCCCTTTCTTGAAATGAAGTCTTGCTTGTAGGAAGACTCAGAGCCTGGGATTTAACTCCATTTCTGAAGTGAAACACACAGCAGAGATCTCATCCAATGCACACACTCTGCTTTAGAGCAAGAAGCACGCTCTTGCTTTCTAGAGTCTCTAAGAGAGCAGGATACGTGAGTGTGCTGAGAACAACAGAACGGTGTTTCCTACACATACGGACCATAACTAGTCCAACTCTGCTTCTGAAACTGATACAAAGCACAGGTCATCTAACAGCAAATGCTTGTCAGTTAAGATGAGAAACGTTGAGCTTCGTGAATGATGTAGTTAGTTTTAGCTGAAAAGTGACTTCCCTTACCTGAAACGAAGGCTTGATTGTAGCAAGACACAGAGCCTGGGATTTAACTCCATTTCTGAACGGAAACACACAGCAGAGTTCTCTTCCATTGATCATACTCTGCTTTAGAGCAAGAAGCACGCTCTTGCTTTCTAGAGTCTCTAATACAGCATGAAACGTGAGTGTGCTCAGAACAAAAGAACGGTGTTTCCTACACATATGGACCATATCTAGTCCAACTCTGCTTCTGAAACTGATACAAAGCACTGGTCCTCTACCATCCAATGCTTGTCAGTTAAGATGAGAAATGTGTGGGCTTCGTGAATGTTGTAGTTCGTTTGACCTGAAAAGTGACTTCCCTTATCTGAAACGAAGTCTTGCTTGTAGGACGACACAGAGACTGGGATTTAACTCTATTTCTGAAGTGAAACACACAGCAGAGTTCTCATCCATTGATCACACTCTGCTTTAGAGCAAGAAGCACACCCTTGCTTTCTAGAGTCTCTAAGAGAGCAGGATACGTGACTGTGCTGAGAACAACAGAACGGTGTTTCCTACACATACAGACCATATCTAGTCAAACTATGCTTCTGAAACTGATACAAAGCACTGGTCCTCTAACATCCAATGCTTGTCAGTTAAGATGAGAAATGTGTGGGCTTCGTGAATGTTGTAGTTTGTTTGAGCTGAAAAGTGACTTCCCTTACCTGAAATGACGTCTTGCTTGTAGGAAGACACAGAGCCTGGGCTTTAACTCTATTTCTGAAGCAAAACACACAGCAGAGTTCTCATCCATTGATCATACTCTGCTTTAGAGCAAGAAGCACGCTCTTGCTTTCTAGAGTCTCTAATACAGCATGAAACGTGAGTGTGCTCAGAACAAAAGAACGGTGTTTCCTACACATATGGACCATATCTAGTCCAACTCTGCTTCTGAAACTGATACAAAGCACTGGTCCTCTACCATCCAATGCTTGTCAGTTAAGATGAGAAATGTGAGGGCTTCGTGAATGTTGTAGATCGTTAAAGCTGTAAAGTGACTTCCCTTACCTGAAACGAAGTCTTGCTTGTAGGAAGACACAGAGACTGGGATTTAACTCTATTTCGGAAGTGAAACACACAGCAGAGTTCTCATCCATTGATCACACTCTGCTTTAGAGCAAGAAGCACGCTCTTGCTTTCTAGAGTCTCTAAGAGAGCAGGATATGTGAGTGTGCTGAGAACAACAGAACGGTGTTTCCTACACATACAGACCATATCTAGTCAAACTATGCTTCTGAAACTGATACAAAGCACTGGTCCTCTAACATCCAATGCTTGTCAGTTAAGATGAGAAACGTTGAGCTTCGTGAATGATGTAGTTATTTTTAGCTGAAAAGTGACTTCCCTTACCTGAAACGAAGTCTTGCTTGTAGCAAGACATAGAGCCTGGGATTTAACTCCATTTCTGAACGGAAACACACAGCAGAGTTCTCTTCCATTGATCATACTCTGCTTTAGAGCAAGAAGCACGCTCTTGCTTTCTAGCGTCTCTAATACAGCCTGAAACGTGAGTGTGCTCAGAACAAAAGAACGGTGTTTCCTACACATATGGACCATATCTAGTCCAACTCTGCTTCTGAAACTGATACAAAGCAATGGTCCTCTACCATCCAATGCTTGTCAGATAAGATGAGAAATGTGTGGGCTTCATGAATGTTGTAGTTCGATTGACCTGAAAAGTGACTTCCCTTACCTGAAACGAAGTCTTGCTTGTAGGAAGACACAGAGACTGGGATTTAACTCTATTTCTGAAGTGAAACACACAGCAGAGTTCTCTTCCATTGATCATACTCTGCTTTAGAGCAAGAAGCACGCTCTTGCTTTCTAGCGTCTCTAATACAGCCTGAAACGTGAGTGTGCTCAGAACAAAAGAACGGTGTTTCCTACACATATGGACCATATCTAGTCCAACTCTGCTTCTGAAACTGATACAAAGCAATGGTCCTCTACCATCCAATGCTTGTCAGATAAGATGAGAAATGTGTGGGCTTCATGAATGTTGTAGTTCGATTGACCTGAAAAGTGACTTCCCTTACCTGAAACGAAGTCTTGCTTGTAGGAAGACACAGAGACTGGGATTTAACTCTATTTCTGAAGTGAAACACACAGCAGAGTTCTCATCCATTGATCACACTCTGCTTTAGAGCAAGAAGCACACTCTTGCTTTCTAGAGTCTCTAAGAGAGCAGGATACGTGACTGTGCTGAGAACAACAGAACGGTGTTTCCTACACATACAGACCATATCTAGTCAAACTATGCTTCTGAAACTGATAAAAAGCACTGGTCCTCTAACATCCAATGCTTGTCAGTTAAGATGAGAAATGTGTGGGCTTCGTGAATGTTGTAGTTTGTTTGAACTGAAAAGTGACTTCCCTTACCTGAAATGACGTCTTGCTTGTAGGAAGACACAGAGCCTGGGCTTTAACTCCATTTCTGAAGCAAAACACACAGCAGAGTTCTCATCCATTGATCATACACTGCTTTAGAGCAAGAAGCACGCTCTTGCTTTCTAGAGTCTCTAATACAACATGAAACGTGAGTGTGCTCAGAACAAAAGAACGGTGTTTCCTACACATATGGACCATATCTAGTCCAACTCTGCTTCTGAAACTGATACAAAGCACTGGTCATCTACCATCCAATGCTTGTCAGTTAAGATGAGAAATGTGAGGGCTTTGTGAATGTTGTAGTTTGTTTGAGCTGAAAAGTGACTTCCCTTACCTGAAACGAAGTCTTGCTTGTAGGAAGACACAGAGACTGGGATTTAACTCTATTTCGGAAGTGAAACACACAGAAGAGTTCTCATCCATTGATCACACTCTGCTTTAGAGCAAGAAGCATGCTCTTGCTTTCTATAGTCTCTAAGAGAGCAGGACACGTGAGTGTGCTGAGAACAACAGAACGGTGTTTCCTACACATACAGACCGTATCTAGTCAAACTATGCTTCTGAAACTGATACAAAGCACTGGTCCTCTAACATCCAGTGCTTGTCAGGTAAGATGAGAAACGTTGAGCTTCGTGAATGATGTAGTTCGTTTTAGCTGAAAAGTGACTTCCCTTACCTGGAACGAAGTCTTCCTTGTAGGAAGACACAGAGCCTGGGATTTAACTCCATTTCTGGAGGGAAAGACACAGCATAGTTCTCATCCATGGATCACATTCTGCTTTAGAGCAATTAGCACGCTCTTGCTTTCTAGAGTCTCTAATACAGCAGGAAACTTGAGTGTGCTCAGAACAAATGAACCATGTTTCCTACATATACGGACCATATCTAGTTCAACTCTGCTTCCGAAACTGCAACAAACAAAAGGTCCTGTAACATCCAATGCTTGTCAGTTAAGATAAGAAACGTGTGAGCTTCGAAGAATGATGTAGTTCGCTTGAGCTGTAAAGTAACTGCCCTTTCCTGAAACGAAGTCTTGATTGTAGGAAGACTCAGAGAATGGGATTTAACTCCATTTCTGAAGTGAAACACACAGCAGAGTTCCCATCCAGGGATCACACTCTGCTTTAGAGCAAGAAGCACGCTCTTTCTTTTTTGAGCCTCTAAGACAGCAGGAAACGTGAGTGTGCTGAGAGCAAAAGAACGGTGTTTCCTACACATACAGAAAATATCTAGTCCAACTCTGCTTCGGAAACTGATACAAAGCACTGGTCCTCTAACATCCAATGCTTGTCAGTTAGGATGTGAAATATTTGAGATTCATGAATGATGTAGTTCGTTTGAGCTGAAAATTGACTTCTCTTACCTGAAACGAGGTCATGCTTGTAGGAAGACACAGAGCCTGGGATTTAACTATATTTCTAAAGTGAAACACACAGCAGAGTTTTCATCCATTGATCACACTCTGCTTTAGAGCAAGAAGCACGCTCTTGCTTTCTAGAGTCTCTAAGAGAGCAGGATACGTGAGTGTGCTGAGAACAACAGAACGGTGTTTCCTACACATACAGACCATATCTAGTCAAACTATGCTTCTGAAACTGATACAAAGCACTGGTCCTCTAACATCCAATGCTTGTCAGGTAAGATGAGAAACGTTGAGCTTCGTGAGCGATGTAGTTCGTTTGAGCTGTAAAGTAACTGCCCTTTCCCGAAACCAAGTCTTGCTTGTAGGAAGACTCAGAGCCAGGGATTTAATTCCAATTCAGAAGTGAAACACACAGCAGAGTTCCCATCCATTTATCACATTCTGCTTTACATAAGAAGCATGCTCTTGCTTTCTAGAGTCTCTAAGACAAAGGAAACATGACTGTGCTGAGAAAAACAGAACGGTGTTTCCTACACATACGTACCATATCTAGTCCAACCCTGCTTCTGAAACAGATACAAAGTACTGGTCCTCTAACATCCAATGCTTGTCATTTAAGATGAGAAAGGTGTGAGCTTCATGAACGATGTAGTTCGTTTGAGCTGAAAAGTGCCTGGCCTTACCTGGAACGAAGTCTTGCTTGTAGGAAGACACAAAGCCTGGGATTTAACTCCATTTCTGAAGGTAAACACACAGCATAGTTCTCATCCATCGATCACACTCTGCTTTAGAGCAAGAAGTACGCTCTTGCTTTCTAGAGTCTCTAAAACTGCAGGAAACGTGAGTGTGCTGAGAACAAAAGAACGGTGTTTCCTAAACATAGGGGCCATATCTAGTTCTAATCTGCTTCTGAAACTGAAACAAACCAAAGGTCCTCTAACATCCAATGCTTGTCAGGTAAGATGAGAAACGTGTGAGCTTCGTGAATGATGTAGATCACCTGAGCTGTAAAGTAACTGCCCTTTCTTGAAACGAAGTCTTGCTTGTAGGAAGACTCAGAGCCTGGGATATAACTCCATTTCTGAAGTGAAACACACAGCAGAGATCTCATCCAATGCACACACTCTGCTTTAGAGCAAGAAGCACGCACTTGCTTTCTATAGTCTCTAATACAGCAGGAAATTGGAGTGTGCTCAGAACAAAAGAACGGAGTTTCCCACACATACAGACCATATCTAGTCCAACTCTGCTTCTGAAACTGATACAAAGCACTGGTCCTCTAACATCCAATGCTTGTCAGTTAAGATGAGAAATGTGTGGGCTTCGTGAATGTTGTAGATCGTTAAAGCTGAAAAGTGACTGCCCTTACCTGAAACGAAGTCTTGTTTGTAGGAAGACACAGAGCCTGTAATTTAACTCTATTTCTGAAGTGAAACACACAGCAGAGTTCTCATCCATTGATCACACTCTGCTTTAGAGCAAGAAGCACGCTCTTGCTTTCTAGAGTCTCTAAGAGAGCAGGATACGTGAGTGTGCTGAGAACAACAGAACGGTGTTTCCTACACATACGGACCATAACTAGTCCAACTCTGCTTCTGAAACTGATACAAAGCACTGGTCATCTAACAGCAAATGCTTGTCAGTTAAGATGAGAAACGTTGAGCTTCGTGAATGATGTAGTTAGTTTTAGCTGAAAAGTGACTTCCCTTACCTGAAACGAAGGCTTGATTGTAGCAAGACACAGAGCCTGGGATTTAACTCCATTTCTGAACGGAAACACACAGCAGAGTTCTCTTCCATTGATCATACTCTGCTTTAGAGCAAGAAGCACGCTCTTGCTTTCTAGAGTCTCTAATACAGCATGAAACGTGAGTGTGCTCAGAACAAAAGAACGGTGTTTCCTACACATATGGACCATATCTAGTCCAACTCTGCTTCTGAAACTGATACAAAGCACTGGTCCTCTACCATCCAATGCTTGTCAGTTAAGATGAGAAATGTGTGGGCTTCGTGAATGTTGTAGTTCGTTTGACCTGAAAAGTGACTTCCCTTATCTGAAACGAAGTCTTGCTTGTAGGACGACACAGAGACTGGGATTTAACTCTATTTCTGAAATGAAACACACAGCAGAGTTCTCATCCATTGATCACACTCTGCTTTAGAGCAAGAAGCACACTCTTGCTTTCTAGAGTCTCTAAGAGAGCAGGATACGTGACTGTGCTGAGAACAACAGAACGGTGTTACCTACACATACAGACCATATCTAGTCAAACTATGCTTCTGAAACTGATACAAAGCACTGGTCCTCTAACATCCAATGCTTGTCAGTTAAGATGAGAAATGTGTGGGCTTCGTGAATGTTGTAGTTTGTTTGAGCTGAAAAGTGACTTCCCTTACCTGAAATGACGTCTTGCTTGTAGGAAGACACAGAGCCTGGGCTTTAACTCCATTTCTGAAGCAAAACACACAGCAGAGTTCTCATCCATTGATCATACTCTGCTTTAGAGTAAGAAGCACGCTCTTGCTTTCTAGAGTCTCTAATACAGCATGAAACGTGAGTGTGCTCAGAACAAAAGAACGGTGTTTCCTACACTTATGGACCATATCTAGTCCAACTCTGCTTCTGAAACTGATACAAAGTACTGGTCCTCTACCATCCAATGCTTGTCAGTTAAGATGAGAAATGTGAGGGCTTCGTGAATGTTGTAGATCGTTAAAGCTGAAAAGTGACTTCCCTTACCTGAAACGAAGTCTTGCTTGTAGGAAGACACAGAGACTGGGATTTAACTCTATTTCTGAAGTGAAACACACAGCAGAGTTCTCATCCATTGATCACACTCTGCTTTAGAGCAAGAAGCACGCTCTTGCTTTCTAGAGTCTCTAAGAGAGCAGGATATGTGAGTGTGCTGAGAACAACAGAACGGTGTTTCCTACACATACAGACCATATCTAGTCAAACTATGCTTCTGAAACTGATACAAAGCACTGGTCCTCTAACATCCAATGCTTGTCAGTTAAGATGAGAAACGTTGAGCTTCGTGAATGATGTAGTTATTTTTAGCTGAAAAGTGACTTCCCTTACCTGAAACAAAGTCTTGCTTGTAGCAAGACACAGAGCCTGGGATTTAACTCCATTTCTGAACGGAAACACACAGCAGAGTTCTCTTCCATTGATCATACTCTGCTTTAGAGCAAGAAGCACGCTCTTGCTTTCTAGCGTCTCTAATACAGCCTGAAACGTGAGTGTGCTTAGAACAAAAGAACGGTGTTTCCTACACATATGGACCATATCTAGTCCAACTCTGCTTCTGAAACTGATACAAAGCACTGGTCCTCTACCATCCAATGCTTGTCAGATAAGATGAGAAATGTGTGGGCTTCGTGAATGTTGTAGTTCGATTGACCTGAAAAGTGACTTCCCTTACCTGAAACGAAGTCTTGCTTGTAGGAAGACACAGAGACTGGGATTAAACTCTATTTCTGAAGTGAAACACACAGCAGAGTTCTCCTCCATTGATCACACTCTGCTTTAGAGCAAGAAGCACACTCTTGCTTTCTAGAGTCTCTAAGAGAGCAGGATACATGACTGTGCTGAGAACAACAGAACGGTGTTTCCTACACATACAGACCATATCTAGTCAAACTATGCTTCTGAAACTGATAAAAAGCACTGGTCCTCTAACATCCAATGCTTGTCAGTTAAGATGAGAAATGTGTGGGCTTGGTGAATGTTGTAGTTTGTTTGAACTGAAAAGTGACTTCCCTTACCTGAAATGACGTCTTGCTTGTAGGAAGACACAGAGCCTGGGCTTTAACTCCATTTCTGAAGCAAAACACACAGCAGAGTTCTCATCCATTGATCATACACTGCTTTAGAGCAAGAAGCACGCTATTGCTTTCTAGAGTCTCTAATACAGCATGAAACGTGAGTGTGCTCAGAACAAAAGAAAGGTGTTTCCTACACATATGGACCATATCTAGTCCAACTCTGCTTCTGAAACTGATACAAAGCACTGGTCCTCTACCATCCAATGCTTGTCAGTTAAGATGAGAAATGTGAGGGCTTCGTGAATGTTGTAGTTTGTTTGAGCTGAAAAGTGACTTCCCTTACCTGAAACGAAGTCTTGCTTGTAGGAAGACACAGAGACTGGGATTTAACTCTATTTCGGAAGTGAAACACACAGCAGAGTTCTCATCCATTGATCACACTCTGCTTTAGAGCAAGAAGCATGCTCTTGCTTTCTATAGTCTCTAAGAGAGCAGGACACGTGAGTGTGCTGAGAACAACAGAACGGTGTTTCCTACACATACAGACCGTATCTAGTCAAACTATGCTTCTGAAACTGATACAAAGCACTGGTCCTCTAACATCCAGTGCTTGTCAGGTAAGATGAGAAACGTTGAGCTTCGTGAATGATGTAGTTCGTTTTAGCTGAAAAGTGACTTCCCTTACCTGGAACGAAGTCTTCCTTGTAGGAAGACACAGAGCCTGGGATTGAACTCCATTTCTGGAGGGAAAGACACAGCATAGTTCTCATCCATGGATCACATTCTGCTTTAGAGCAATTAGCACGCTCTTGCTTTCTAGAGTCTCTAATACAGCAGGAAACTTGAGTGTGCTCAGAACAAATGAACCATGTTTCCTACATATACGGACCATATCTAGTTCAACTCTGCTTCTGAAACTGCAACAAACCAAAGGTCCTGTAACATCCAATGCTTGTCAGTTAAGATAAGAAACGTGTGAGCTTCGAAGAATGATGTAGTTCGCTTGAGCTGTAAAGTAACTGCCCTTTCCTGAAACGAAGTCTTGATTGTAGGAAGACTCAGAGAATGGGATTTAACTCCATTTCTGAAGTGAAACACACAGCAGAGTTCCCATCCAGGGATCACACTCTGCTTTAGAGCAAGAAGCACGCTCTTTCTTTTTTGAGTCTCTAAGACAGCAAGAAACGTGAGTGTGCTGAGAGCAAAAGAACGGTGTTTCCTACACATACAGAAAATATCTAGTCCAACTCTGCTTCGGAAACTGATACAAAGCACTGGTCCTCTAACATCCAATGCTTGTCAGTTAGGATGTGAAATATTTGAGATTCATGAATGATGTAGTTCGTTTGTGCTGAAAATTGACTTCTCTTACCTGAAACGAGGTCATGCTTGTAGGAAGACACAGAGCTTGGGATTTAACTATATTTCTAAAGTGAAACACACAGCAGAGTTTTCATCCATTGATCACACTCTGCTTTAGAGCAAGAAGCACGCTCTTGCTTTCTAGAGTCTCTAAGAGAGCAGGATACGTGAGTGTGCTGAGAACAACAGAACGGTGTTTCCTACACATACAGACCATATCTAGTCAAACTATGCTTCTGAAACTGATACAAAGCACTGGTCCTCTAACATCCAATGCTTGTCAGGTAAGATGAGAAACGTTGAGCTTCGTGAGCGATGTAGTTCGTTTGAGCTGTAAAGTAACTGCCCTTTCCCGAAACCAAGTCTTGCTTGTAGGAAGACTCAGAGCCAGGGATTTAATTCCAATTCAGAAGTGAAACACACAGCAGAGTTCCCATCCATTTATCACATTCTGCTTTACATAAGAAGCATGCTCTTGCTTTCTAGAGTCTCTAAGACAAAGGAAACATGACTGTGCTGAGAAAAACAGAACGGTGTTTCCTACACATACGTACCATATCTAGTCCAACCCTGCTTCTGAAACTGATACAAAGTACTGGTCCTCTAACATCCAATGCTTGTCATTTAAGATGAGAAAGGTGTGAGCTTCATGAACGATGTAGTTCGTTTGAGCTGAAATGTGCCTGCCCTTACCTGGAACGAAGTCTTGCTTGTAGGAAGACACAAAGCCTGGGATTTAACTCCATTTCTGAAGGTAAACACACAGTATAGTTCTCATCCATCGATCACACTCTGCTTTAGAGCAAGAAGTACGCTCTTGCTTTCTAGAGTCTCTAAAACTGCAGGAAACGTGAGTGTGCTGAGAACAAAAGAACGGTGTTTCCTAAACATAGGGGCCATATCTAGTTCTAATCTGCTTCTGAAACTGAAACAAACCAAAGGTCCTCTAACATCCAATGCTTGTCAGGTAAGATGAGAAACGTGTGAGCTTCGTGAATGATGTAGATCACCTGAGCTGTAAAGTAACTGCCCTTTCTTGAAACGAAGTCTTGCTTGTAGGAAGACTCAGAGCCTGGGATTTAACTCCATTTCTGAAGTGAAACACACAGCAGAGATCTCATCCAATGCACACACTCTGCTTTAGAGCAAGAAGCACGCTCTTGCTTTCTATAGTCTCTAATACAGCAGGAAATTGGAGTGTGCTCAGAACAAAAGAACGGAGTTTCCCACACATACAGACCATATCTAGTCCAACTCTGCTTCTGAAACTGATATAAAGCACTGGTCCTCTAACACCCAATGCTTGTCAGTTAAGATGAGAAATGTGTGGGCTTCGTGAATGTTGTAGATCGTTAAAGCTGAAAAGTGACTTCCCTTACCTGAAACGAAGTCTTGTTTGTAGGAAGACACAGAGCCTGTAATTTAACTCTATTTCTGAAGTGAAACACACAGCAGAGTTCTCATCCATTGACCACACTCTGCTTTAGAGCAAGAAGCACGCTCTTGCTTTCTAGAGTCTCTAAGAGAGCAGGATACGTGAGTGTGCTGAGAACAACAGAACGGTGTTTCCTACACATACGGACCATATCTAGTCCAACTCTGCTTCTGAAACTGATACAAAGCACTGGTCATCTAACAGCAAATACTTGTCAGTTAAGATGAGAAACGTTGAGGTTCGTGAATGATGTAGTTAGTTTTAGCTGAAAAGTGACTTCCCTTACCTGAAACGAAGTCTTGCTTGTAGCAAGACACAGAGCCTGGGATTTAACTCCATTTCTGAAGCGAAACACACAGCAGAGTTCTCATCCATTGATCATACTCTGCTTTAGAGCAAGAAGCACGCTCTTGCTTTCTAGAGTCTCTAATACAGCAGGAAACTTGAGTGTGCTCAGAACAAATGAACGGTGTTTCCTACATATACGGACCATATCTAGTTCAACTCTGCTTCTGAAACTGCAACAAACGACAGGTCCTGTAACATCCAATGCTTGTCACTTAAGATAAGAAACGTGTGAGCTTCGTGAATGATGTAGTTCGCTTGAGCAGTAAAGTAACTGCCCTTTCCTGAAACAAAGTCTTGATTGTAGGAAGACTCAGAGAATGGGATTTAACTCCTTTTCTGAAGTGAAACACACAGCAGAGTTCCCATCCAGGGATCACACTCTGCTTTAGAGCAAGAAGCACGCTCTTTCTTTCTCGAGTCTCTAAGACAGCAGGAAACGTGAGTGTGCTGAGAGCAAAAGAACGGTGTTTCCTACACATACAGAAAATATCTAGTCCAACTCTGCTTCGGAAACTGATGCAAAGCACTGGTCCTCTAACATCCAATGCTTGTCAGATAGGATGTGAAATGTTTGAGCTTCATGAATGATGTAGTTCGTTTGAGCTGAAAATTGACTTCTCTTACCTGAAACGAAGTCATGCTTGTAGGAAGACACAGAGCCCGGGATTTAACTATATTTCTAAAGTGAAACACACAGCAGAGTTTTCATCCATTGATTACACTCTGCTTTAGAGCAAGAAGCACGCTCTTGCTTTCTAGAGTCTCTAAGAGAGCAGGATACGTGAGTGTGCTGAGAACAACAGAACGGTGTTTCCTACACATACAGACCATATCTAGTCAAACTATGCTTCTGAAACTGATACAAAGCACTGGTCCTCTAACATCCAATGCTTGTCAGGTAAGATGAGAAACGTTGAGCTTCGTGAACGATGTAGTTCGTTTGAGCTGTAAAGTAACTGCCCTTTCCCGAAACCAAGTCTTGCTTGTAGGAAGACTCAGAGCCAGGGATTTAATTCCAATTCAGAAGTGAAACACACAGCAGAGTTCCCATCCATTTATCACATTCTGCTTTACATAAGAAGCATGCTCTTGCTTTCTAGAGTCTCTAAGACAAAGGAAACATGACTGTGCTGAGAAAAACAGAACGGTGTTTCCTACACATACAGAGCATATCTAGTCCAACCCTGCTTCTGAAACAGATACAAAGTACTGGTCCTCTAACATCCAATGCTTGTCATTTAAGATGAGAAACGTGTGAGCTTCATGAACGATGTAGTTCGTTTGACCTGAAAAGGGCCTGCCCTTACCTGGAATGAAGTCTTGCTTGTAGGAAGACACAGAGCCTGGGATTTAACTCCATTTCTGAAGGTAAACACACAGCATAGTTCTCATCCATCGATCACACTCTGCTTTAGAGCAAGAAGTACGCTCTTGCTTTCTAGAGTCTCTAAAACTGCAGGAAACCTGAGTGTGCTGAGAACAAAAGAACGGTGTTTCCTAAACATAGGGGCCATATCTAGTTCTAATCTGCTTCTGAAACTGAAACAAACCAAAGGTCCTCTACCATCCAATGCTTGTCAGGTAAGATGAGAAACGTGTGAGCTTCGTGAATGATGTAGATCACCTGAGCTGTAAAGTAACTGCCCTTTCTTGAAACGAAGTCTTGCTTGTAGGAAGACTCAGAGCCTGGGATTTAACTCCATTTCTGAAGTGAAACACACAGCAGAGATCTCATCCAATGCACACACTCTGCTTTAGAGCAAGAAGCACGCTCTTGCTTTCTATAGTCTCTAATACAGCAGGAAATTTGAGTGTGCTCAGAACAAAAGAACGGAGTTTCCCACACATACAGACCATATCTAGTCCAACTCTGCTTCTGAAACTGATATAAAGCACTGGTCCTCTAACATCCAATGCTTGTCAGTTAAGATGAGAAATGTGTGGGCTTCGTGAATGTTGTAGATCGTTAAAGCTGAAAAGTGACTTCCCTTACCTGAAACGAAGTCTTGTTTGTAGGAAGACACAGAGCCTGTAATTTAACTCTATTTCTGAAGTGAAACACACAGCAGAGTTCTCATCCATTGATCACACTCTGCTTTAGAGCAAGAAGCATGCTCTTGCTTTCTAGAGTCTCTAAGAGAGCAGGATACGTGAGTGTGCTGAGAACAACAGAACGGTGTTTCCTACACATACGGACCATAACTAGTCCAACTCTGCTTCTGAAACTGATACAAAGCACTGGTCATCTAACAGCAAATGCTTGTCAGTTAAGATGAGAAACGTTGAGCTTCGTGAATGATGTAGTTAGTTTTAGCTGAAAAGTGACTTCCCTTACCTGAAACGAAGGCTTGATTGTAGCAAGACACAGAGCCTGGGATTTAACTCCATTTCTGAACGGAAACACACAGCAGAGTTCTCTTCCATTGATCATATTCTGCTTTAGAGCAAGAAGCACGCTCTTGCTTTCTAGAGTCTCTAATACTGCATGAAACGTGAGTGTGCTCAGAACAAAAGAACGGTGTTTCCTACACATATGGACCATATCTAGTCCAACTCTGCTTCTGAAACTGATACAAAGCACTGGTCCTCTACCATCCAATGCTTGTCAGTTAAGATGAGAAATGTGAGGGCTTCGTGAATGTTGTAGATCGTTAAAGCTGAAAAGTGACTTCCCTTACCTGAAACGAAGTCTTGCTTGTAGGAAGACACAGAGACTGGGATTTAACTCTATTTCGGAAGTGAAACACACAGCAGAGTTCTCATCCATTGATCACACTCTGCTTTAGAGCAAGAAGCACGCTCTTGCTTTCTAGAGTCTCTAAGAGAGCAGGATATGTGAGTGTGCTGAGAACAACAGAACGGTGTTTCCTACACATACAGACCATATCTAGTCAAACTATGCTTCTGAAACTGATACAAAGCACTGGTCCTCTAACATCCAATGCTTGTCAGTTAAGATGAGAAACGTTGAGCTTCGTGAATGATGTAGTTATTTTTAGCTGAAAAGTGACTTCCCTTACCTGAAACGAAGTCTTGCTTGTAGCAAGACACAGAGCCTGGGATTTAACTCCATTTCTGAACGGAAACACACAGCAGAGTTCTCTTCCATTGATCATACTCTGCTTTAGAGCAAGAAGCACGCTCTTGCTTTCTAGCGTCTCTAATACAGCCTGAAACGTGAGTGTGCTCAGAACAAAAGAACGGTGTTTCCTACACATACGTACCATATCTAGTCCAACCCTGCTTCTGAAACTGATACAAAGTACTGGTCCTCTAACATCCAATGCTTGTCATTTAAGATGAGAAAGGTGTGAGCTTCATGAACGATGTAGTTCGTTTGAGCTGAAAAGTGCCTGCCCTTACCTGGAACGAAGTCTTGCTTGTAGGAAGACACAAAGCCTGGGATTTAACTCCATTTCTGAAGGTAAACACACAGCATAGTTCTCATCCATCGATCACACTCTGCTTTAGAGCAAGAAGTACGCTCTTGCTTTCTAGAGTCTCTAAAACTGCAGGAAACGTGAGTTTGCTGAGAACAAAAGAACGGTGTTTCCTAAACATAGGGGCCATATCTAGTTCTAATCTGCTTCTGAAACTGAAACAAACCAAAGGTCCTCTAACATCCAATGCTTGTCAGGTAAGATGAGAAACGTGTGAGCTTCGTGAATGATGTAGATCACCTGAGCTGTAAAGTAACTGCCCTTTCTTGAAACGAAGTCTTGCTTGTAGGAAGACTCAGAGCCTGGGATTTAACTCCATTTCTGAAGTGAAACACACAGCAGAGATCTCATCCAATGCACACACTCTGCTTTAGAGCAAGAAGCATGCTCTTGCTTTCTATAGTCTCTAATACAGCAGGAAATTGGAGTGTGCTCAGAACAAAAGAACGGAGTTTCCCACACATACAGACCATATCTAGTCCAACTCTGCTTCTGAAACTGATACAAAGCACTGGTCCTCTAACATCCAATGCTTGTCAGTTAAGATGAGAAATGTGTGGGCTTCGTGAATGTTGTAGATCGTTAAAGCTGAAAAGTGACTGCCCTTACCTGAAACGAAGTCTTGTTTGTAGGAAGACACAGAGCCTGTAATTTAACTCTATTTCTGAAGTGAAACACACAGCAGAGTTCTCATCCATTGACCACACTCTGCTTTAGAGCAAGAAGCACGCTCTTGCTTTCTAGAGTCTCTAAGAGAGCAGGATACGTGAGTGTGCTGAGAACAACAGAACGGTGTTTCCTACACATACGGACCATATCTAGTCCAACTCTGCTTCTGAAACTGATACAAAGCACTGGTCATCTAACAGCAAATACTTGTCAGTTAAGATGAGAAACGTTGAGGTTCGTGAATGATGTAGTTAGTTTTAGCTGAAAAGTGACTTCCCTTACCTGAAACGAAGTCTTGCTTGTAGCAAGACACAGAGCCATGGATTTAACTCCATTTCTGAAGCGAAACACACAGCAGAGTTCTCATCCATTGATCATACTCTGCTTTAGAGCAAGAAGCACGCTCTTGCTTTCTAGAGTCTCTAATACAGCAGGAAACTTGAGTGTGCTCAGAACAAATGAACGGTGTTTCCTACATATACGGACCATATCTAGTTCAACTCTGCTTCTGAAACTGCAACAAACGACAGGTCCTGTAACATCCAATGCTTGTCACTTAAGATAAGAAACGTGTGAGCTTCGTGAATGATGTAGTTCGCTTGAGCAGTAAAGTAACTGCCCTTTCCTGAAACAAAGTCTTGATTGTAGGAAGACTCAGAGAATGGGATTTAACTCCTTTTCTGAAGTGAAACACACAGCAGAGTTCCCATCCAGGGATCACACTCTGCTTTAGAGCAAGAAGCACGCTCTTTCTTTCTCGAGTCTCTAAGACAGCAGGAAACGTGAGTGTGCTGAGAGCAAAAGAACGGTGTTTCCTACACATACAGAAAATATCTAGTCCAACTCTGCTTCGGAAACTGATGCAAAGCACTGGTCCTCTAACATCCAATGCTTGTCAGATAGGATGTGAAATGTTTGAGCTTCATGAATGATGTAGTTCGTTTGAGCTGAAAATTGACTTCTCTTACCTGAAACGAAGTCATGCTTGTAGGAAGACACAGAGCCCGGGATTTAACTATATTTCTAAAGTGAAACACACAGCAGAGTTTTCATCCATTGATTACACTCTGCTTTAGAGCAAGAAGCACGCTCTTGCTTTCTAGAGTCTCTAAGAGAGCAGGATACGTGAGTGTGCTGAGAACAACAGAACGGTGTTTCCTACACATACAGACCATATCTAGTCAAACTATGCTTCTGAAACTGATACAAAGCACTGGTCCTCTAACATCCAATGCTTGTCAGGTAAGATGAGAAACGTTGAGCTTCGTGAACGATGTAGTTCGTTTGAGCTGTAAAGTAACTGCCCTTTCCCGAAACCAAGTCTTGCTTGTAGGAAGACTCAGAGCCAGGGATTTAATTCCAATTCAGAAGTGAAACACACAGCAGAGTTCCCATCCATTTATCACATTCTGCTTTACATAAGAAGCATGCTCTTGCTTTCTAGAGTCTCTAAGACAAAGGAAACATGACTGTGCTGAGAAAAACAGAACGGTGTTTCCTACACATACGTACCATATCTAGTCCAACCCTGCTTCTGAAACAGATACAAAGTACTGGTCCTCTAACATCCAATGCTTGTCATTTAAGATGAGAAACGTGTGAGCTTCATGAACGATGTAGTTCGTTTGACCTGAAAAGGGCCTGCCCTTACCTGGAATGAAGTCTTGCTTGTAGGAAGACACAGAGCCTGGGATTTAACTCCATTTCTGAAGGTAAACACATAGCATAGTTCTCATCCATCGATCACACTCTGCTTTAGAGCAAGAAGTACGCTCTTGCTTTCTAGAGTCTCTAAAACTGCAGGAAACCTGAGTGTGCTGAGAACAAAAGAACGGTGTTTCCTAAACATAGGGGCCATATCTAGTTCTAATCTGCTTCTGAAACTGAAACAAACCAAAGGTCCTCTACCATCCAATGCTTGTCAGGTAAGATGAGAAACGTGTGAGCTTCGTGAATGATGTAGATCACCTGAGCTGTAAAGTAACTGCCCTTTCTTGAAACGAAGTCTTGCTTGTAGGAAGACTCAGAGCCTGGGATTTAACTCCATTTCTGAAGTGAAACACACAGCAGAGATCTCATCCAATGCACACACTCTGCTTTAGAGCAAGAAGCACGCTCTTGCTTTCTATAGTCTCTAATACAGCAGGAAATTTGAGTGTGCTCAGAACAAAAGAACGGAGTTTCCCACACATACAGACCATATCTAGTCCAACTCTGCTTCTGAAACTGATACAAAGCACTGGTCCTCTAACATCCAATGCTTGTCAGTTAAGATGAGAAATGTGTGGGCTTCGTGAATGTTGTAGATCGTTAAAGCTGAAAAGTGACTGCCCTTACCTGAAACGAAGTCTTGTTTGTAGGAAGACACAGAGCCTGTAATTTAACTCTATTTCTGAAGTGAAACACACAGCAGAGTTCTCATCCATTGACCACACTCTGCTTTAGAGCAAGAAGCACGCTCTTGCTTTCTAGAGTCTCTAAGAGAGCAGGATACGTGAGTGTGCTGAGAACAACAGAACGGTGTTTCCTACACATACGGACCATATCTAGTCCAACTCTGCTTCTGAAACTGATACAAAGCACTGGTCATCTAACAGCAAATACTTGTCAGTTAAGATGAGAAACGTTGAGGTTCGTGAATGATGTAGTTAGTTTTAGCTGAAAAGTGACTTCCCTTACCTGAAACGAAGTCTTGCTTGTAGCAAGACACAGAGCCATGGATTTAACTCCATTTCTGAAGCGAAACACACAGCAGAGTTCTCATCCATTGATCATACTCTGCTTTAGAGCAAGAAGCACGCTCTTGCTTTCTAGAGTCTCTAATACAGCAGGAAACTTGAGTGTGCTCAGAACAAATGAACGGTGTTTCCTACATATACGGACCATATCTAGTTCAACTCTGCTTCTGAAACTGCAACAAACGACAGGTCCTGTAACATCCAATGCTTGTCACTTAAGATAAGAAACGTGTGAGCTTCGTGAATGATGTAGTTCGCTTGAGCAGTAAAGTAACTGCCCTTTCCTGAAACAAAGTCTTGATTGTAGGAAGACTCAGAGAATGGGATTTAACTCCTTTTCTGAAGTGAAACACACAGCAGAGTTCCCATCCAGGGATCACACTCTGCTTTAGAGCAAGAAGCACGCTCTTTCTTTCTCGAGTCTCTAAGACAGCAGGAAACGTGAGTGTGCTGAGAGCAAAAGAACGGTGTTTCCTACACATACAGAAAATATCTAGTCCAACTCTGCTTCGGAAACTGATGCAAAGCACTGGTCCTCTAACATCCAATGCTTGTCAGATAGGATGTGAAATGTTTGAGCTTCATGAATGATGTAGTTCGTTTGAGCTGAAAATTGACTTCTCTTACCTGAAACGAAGTCATGCTTGTAGGAAGACACAGAGCCCGGGATTTAACTATATTTCTAAAGTGAAACACACAGCAGAGTTTTCATCCATTGATTACACTCTGCTTTAGAGCAAGAAGCACGCTCTTGCTTTCTAGAGTCTCTAAGAGAGCAGGATACGTGAGTGTGCTGAGAACAACAGAACGGTGTTTCCTACACATACAGACCATATCTAGTCAAACTATGCTTCTGAAACTGATACAAAGCACTGGTCCTCTAACATCCAATGCTTGTCAGGTAAGATGAGAAACGTTGAGCTTCGTGAACGATGTAGTTCGTTTGAGCTGTAAAGTAACTGCCCTTTCCCGAAACCAAGTCTTGCTTGTAGGAAGACTCAGAGCCAGGGATTTAATTCCAATTCAGAAGTGAAACACACAGCAGAGTTCCCATCCATTTATCACATTCTGCTTTACATAAGAAGCATGCTCTTGCTTTCTAGAGTCTCTAAGACAAAGGAAACATGACTGTGCTGAGAAAAACAGAACGGTGTTTCCTACACATACGTACCATATCTAGTCCAACCCTGCTTCTGAAACAGATACAAAGTACTGGTCCTCTAACATCCAATGCTTGTCATTTAAGATGAGAAACGTGTGAGCTTCATGAACGATGTAGTTCGTTTGACCTGAAAAGGGCCTGCCCTTACCTGGAATGAAGTCTTGCTTGTAGGAAGACACAGAGCCTGGGATTTAACTCCATTTCTGAAGGTAAACACATAGCATAGTTCTCATCCATCGATCACACTCTGCTTTAGAGCAAGAAGTACGCTCTTGCTTTCTAGAGTCTCTAAAACTGCAGGAAACCTGAGTGTGCTGAGAACAAAAGAACGGTGTTTCCTAAACATAGGGGCCATATCTAGTTCTAATCTGCTTCTGAAACTGAAACAAACCAAAGGTCCTCTACCATCCAATGCTTGTCAGGTAAGATGAGAAACGTGTGAGCTTCGTGAATGATGTAGATCACCTGAGCTGTAAAGTAACTGCCCTTTCTTGAAACGAAGTCTTGCTTGTAGGAAGACTCAGAGCCTGGGATTTAACTCCATTTCTGAAGTGAAACACACAGCAGAGATCTCATCCAATGCACACACTCTGCTTTAGAGCAAGAAGCACGCTCTTGCTTTCTATAGTCTCTAATACAGCAGGAAATTTGAGTGTGCTCAGAACAAAAGAACGGAGTTTCCCACACATACAGACCATATCTAGTCCAACTCTGCTTCTGAAACTGATATAAAGCACTGGTCCTCTAACATCCAATGCTTGTCAGTTAAGATGAGAAATGTGTGGGCTTCGTGAATGTTGTAGATCGTTAAAGCTGAAAAGTGACTTCCCTTACCTGAAACGAAGTCTTGTTTGTAGGAAGACACAGAGCCTGTAATTTAACTCTATTTCTGAAGTGAAACACACAGCAGAGTTCTCATCCATTGATCACACTCTGCTTTAGAGCAAGAAGCACGCTCTTGCTTTCTAGAGTCTCTAAGAGAGCAGGATACGTGAGTGTGCTGAGAACAACAGAACGGTGTTTCCTACACATACGGACCATAACTAGTCCAACTCTGCTTCTGAAACTGATACAAAGCACTGGTCATCTAACAGCAAATGCTTGTCAGTTAAGATGAGAAACGTTGAGCTTCGTGAATGATGTAGTTAGTTTTAGCTGAAAAGTGACTTCCCTTACCTGAAACGAAGGCTTGATTGTAGCAAGACACAGAGCCTGGGATTTAACTCCATTTCTGAACGGAAACACACAGCAGAGTTCTCTTCCATTGATCATATTCTGCTTTAGAGCAAGAAGCACGCTCTTGCTTTCTAGAGTCTCTAATACAGCATGAAACGTGAGTGTGCTCAGAACAAAAGAACGGTGTTTCCTACACATATGGACCATATCTAGTCCAACTCTGCTTCTGAAACTGATACAAAGCACTGGTCCTCTACCATCCAATGCTTGTCAGTTAAGATGAGAAATGTGAGGGCTTCGTGAATGTTGTAGATCGTTAAAGCTGAAAAGTGACTTCCCTTACCTGAAACGAAGTCTTGCTTGTAGGAAGACACAGAGACTGGGATTTAACTCTATTTCGGAAGTGAAACACACAGCAGAGTTCTCATCCATTGATCACACTCTGCTTTAGAGCAAGAAGCACGCTCTTGCTTTCTAGAGTCTCTAAGAGAGCAGGATATGTGAGTGTGCTGAGAACAACAGAACGGTGTTTCCTACACATACAGACCATATCTAGTCAAACTATGCTTCTGAAACTGATACAAAGCACTGGTCCTCTAACATCCAATGCTTGTCAGTTAAGATGAGAAACGTTGAGCTTCGTGAATGATGTAGTTATTTTTAGCTGAAAAGTGACTTCCCTTACCTGAAACGAAGTCTTGCTTGTAGCAAGACACAGAGCCTGGGATTTAACTCCATTTCTGAACGGAAACACACAGCAGAGTTCTCTTCCATTGATCATACTCTGCTTTAGAGCAAGAAGCACGCTCTTGCTTTCTAGCGTCTCTAATACAGCCTGAAACGTGAGTGTGCTCAGAACAAAAGAACGGTGTTTCCTACACATACGTACCATATCTAGTCCAACCCTGCTTCTGAAACTGATACAAAGTACTGGTCCTCTAACATCCAATGCTTGTCATTTAAGATGAGAAAGGTGTGAGCTTCATGAACGATGTAGTTCGTTTGAGCTGAAAAGTGCCTGCCCTTACCTGGAACGAAGTCTTGCTTGTAGGAAGACACAAAGCCTGGGATTTAACTCCATTTCTGAAGGTAAACACACAGCATAGTTCTCATCCATCGATCACACTCTGCTTTAGAGCAAGAAGTACGCTCTTGCTTTCTAGAGTCTCTAAAACTGCAGGAAACGTGAGTTTGCTGAGAACAAAAGAACGGTGTTTCCTAAACATAGGGGCCATATCTAGTTCTAATCTGCTTCTGAAACTGAAACAAACCAAAGGTCCTCTAACATCCAATGCTTGTCAGGTAAGATGAGAAACGTGTGAGCTTCGTGAATGATGTAGATCACCTGAGCTGTAAAGTAACTGCCCTTTCTTGAAACGAAGTCTTGCTTGTAGGAAGACTCAGAGCCTGGGATTTAACTCCATTTCTGAAGTGAAACACACAGCAGAGATCTCATCCAATGCACACACTCTGCTTTAGAGCAAGAAGCATGCTCTTGCTTTCTATAGTCTCTAATACAGCAGGAAATTGGAGTGTGCTCAGAACAAAAGAACGGAGTTTCCCACACATACAGACCATATCTAGTCCAACTCTGCTTCTGAAACTGATACAAAGCACTGGTCCTCTAACATCCAATGCTTGTCAGTTAAGATGAGAAATGTGTGGGCTTCGTGAATGTTGTAGATCGTTAAAGCTGAAAAGTGACTGCCCTTACCTGAAACGAAGTCTTGTTTGTAGGAAGACACAGAGCCTGTAATTTAACTCTATTTCTGAAGTGAAACACACAGCAGAGTTCTCATCCATTGACCACACTCTGCTTTAGAGCAAGAAGCACGCTCTTGCTTTCTAGAGTCTCTAAGAGAGCAGGATACGTGAGTGTGCTGAGAACAACAGAACGGTGTTTCCTACACATACGGACCATATCTAGTCCAACTCTGCTTCTGAAACTGATACAAAGCACTGGTCATCTAACAGCAAATACTTGTCAGTTAAGATGAGAAACGTTGAGGTTCGTGAATGATGTAGTTAGTTTTAGCTGAAAAGTGACTTCCCTTACCTGAAACGAAGTCTTGCTTGTAGCAAGACACAGAGCCATGGATTTAACTCCATTTCTGAAGCGAAACACACAGCAGAGTTCTCATCCATTGATCATACTCTGCTTTAGAGCAAGAAGCACGCTCTTGCTTTCTAGAGTCTCTAATACAGCAGGAAACTTGAGTGTGCTCAGAACAAATGAACGGTGTTTCCTACATATACGGACCATATCTAGTTCAACTCTGCTTCTGAAACTGCAACAAACGACAGGTCCTGTAACATCCAATGCTTGTCACTTAAGATAAGAAACGTGTGAGCTTCGTGAATGATGTAGTTCGCTTGAGCAGTAAAGTAACTGCCCTTTCCTGAAACAAAGTCTTGATTGTAGGAAGACTCAGAGAATGGGATTTAACTCCTTTTCTGAAGTGAAACACACAGCAGAGTTCCCATCCAGGGATCACACTCTGCTTTAGAGCAAGAAGCACGCTCTTTCTTTCTCGAGTCTCTAAGACAGCAGGAAACGTGAGTGTGCTGAGAGCAAAAGAACGGTGTTTCCTACACATACAGAAAATATCTAGTCCAACTCTGCTTCGGAAACTGATGCAAAGCACTGGTCCTCTAACATCCAATGCTTGTCAGATAGGATGTGAAATGTTTGAGCTTCATGAATGATGTAGTTCGTTTGAGCTGAAAATTGACTTCTCTTACCTGAAACGAAGTCATGCTTGTAGGAAGACACAGAGCCCGGGATTTAACTATATTTCTAAAGTGAAACACACAGCAGAGTTTTCATCCATTGATTACACTCTGCTTTAGAGCAAGAAGCACGCTCTTGCTTTCTAGAGTCTCTAAGAGAGCAGGATACGTGAGTGTGCTGAGAACAACAGAACGGTGTTTCCTACACATACAGACCATATCTAGTCAAACTATGCTTCTGAAACTGATACAAAGCACTGGTCCTCTAACATCCAATGCTTGTCAGGTAAGATGAGAAACGTTGAGCTTCGTGAACGATGTAGTTCGTTTGAGCTGTAAAGTAACTGCCCTTTCCCGAAACCAAGTCTTGCTTGTAGGAAGACTCAGAGCCAGGGATTTAATTCCAATTCAGAAGTGAAACACACAGCAGAGTTCCCATCCATTTATCACATTCTGCTTTACATAAGAAGCATGCTCTTGCTTTCTAGAGTCTCTAAGACAAAGGAAACATGACTGTGCTGAGAAAAACAGAACGGTGTTTCCTACACATACGTACCATATCTAGTCCAACCCTGCTTCTGAAACAGATACAAAGTACTGGTCCTCTAACATCCAATGCTTGTCATTTAAGATGAGAAACGTGTGAGCTTCATGAACGATGTAGTTCGTTTGACCTGAAAAGGGCCTGCCCTTACCTGGAATGAAGTCTTGCTTGTAGGAAGACACAGAGCCTGGGATTTAACTCCATTTCTGAAGGTAAACACATAGCATAGTTCTCATCCATCGATCACACTCTGCTTTAGAGCAAGAAGTACGCTCTTGCTTTCTAGAGTCTCTAAAACTGCAGGAAACCTGAGTGTGCTGAGAACAAAAGAACGGTGTTTCCTAAACATAGGGGCCATATCTAGTTCTAATCTGCTTCTGAAACTGAAACAAACCAAAGGTCCTCTACCATCCAATGCTTGTCAGGTAAGATGAGAAACGTGTGAGCTTCGTGAATGATGTAGATCACCTGAGCTGTAAAGTAACTGCCCTTTCTTGAAACGAAGTCTTGCTTGTAGGAAGACTCAGAGCCTGGGATTTAACTCCATTTCTGAAGTGAAACACACAGCAGAGATCTCATCCAATGCACACACTCTGCTTTAGAGCAAGAAGCACGCTCTTGCTTTCTATAGTCTCTAATACAGCAGGAAATTTGAGTGTGCTCAGAACAAAAGAACGGAGTTTCCCACACATACAGACCATATCTAGTCCAACTCTGCTTCTGAAACTGATATAAAGCACTGGTCCTCTAACATCCAATGCTTGTCAGTTAAGATGAGAAATGTGTGGGCTTCGTGAATGTTGTAGATCGTTAAAGCTGAAAAGTGACTTCCCTTACCTGAAACGAAGTCTTGTTTGTAGGAAGACACAGAGCCTGTAATTTAACTCTATTTCTGAAGTGAAACACACAGCAGAGTTCTCATCCATTGATCACACTCTGCTTTAGAGCAAGAAGCACGCTCTTGCTTTCTAGCGTCTCTAATACAGCCTGAAACGTGAGTGTTCTCAGAACAAAAGAACGGTGTTTCCTACACATACGTACCATATCTAGTCCAACCCTGCTTCTGAAACTGATACAAAGTACTGGTCCTCTAACATCCAATGCTTGTCATTTAAGATGAGAAAGGTGTGAGCTTCATGAACGATGTAGTTCGTTTGAGCTGAAAAGTGCCTGCCCTTACCTGGAACGAAGTCTTGCTTGTAGGAAGACACAAAGCCTGGGATTTAACTCCATTTCTGAAGGTAAACACACAGCATAGTTCTCATCCATCGATCACACTCTGCTTTAGAGCAAGAAGTACGCTCTTGCTTTCTAGAGTCTCTAAAACTGCAGGAAACGTGAGTGTGCTGAGAACAAAAGAACGGTGTTTCCTAAACATAGGGGCCATATCTAGTTCTAATCTGCTTCTGAAACTGAAACAAACCAAAGGTCCTCTAACATCCAATGCTTGTCAGGTAAGATGAGAAACGTGTGAGCTTCGTGAATGATGTAGATCACCTGAGCTGTAAAGTAACTGCCCTTTCTTGAAACGAAGTCTTGCTTGTAGGAAGACTCAGAGCCTGGGATTTAACTCCATTTCTGAAGTGAAACACACAGCAGAGATCTCATCCAATGCACACACTCTGCTTTAGAGCAAGAAGCACGCTCTTGCTTTCTATAGTCTCTAATACAGCAGGAAATTGGAGTGTGCTCAGAACAAAAGAACGGAGTTTCCCACACATACAGACCATATCTAGTCCAACTCTGCTTCTGAAACTGATACAAAGCACTGGTCCTCTAACATCCAATGCTTGTCAAGGAAGATGAGAAACGTTGAGTTTTGTGAATGATGTAGTTCGTTTTAGCTGAAAAGTGACTTCCCTTACCTGAAACGAAGTCTTGCTTGTAGGAAGACACAGAGCCTGGGATTTAACTCCATTTCTGAAGCGAAACACACAGCAGAGTTCTCATCCATCGATCACACTCTGCTTTAGAGCAACAAGCATGCTCTTGCTTTCTTGAGTCTCTAATACATCAGGAAACGTGAGTGTGCTGAGAAAAAAAGAACGGTGTTTCCTACACATAGGGGCCATATCTAGTTCAACACTGCTTCTGAAACTGACACAAAACACAGGTCCTGTCACATCCAATGCTTTTTAATTAAGAACAAGAAACGTGTGAGCTTCGTGTATGTTGTAGTTCTTTTGACCTGTAAAGTAACTGCCCTTACCTGAAACGAAGTCTTGCTTGTAGGAAGACTCAGAGCCTGGGATTTAACTCCAATTCTGTAGTGAACAACACAGCAGAGTTCCCATCCAATGATCACACTCTGCTTTAGAGCAAGAAGCATGCTCTTGCTTTCTAGAGTCTCTAAGACAAAGGAAACGTGAGTGTGCTGAGGAAAACAGAACGGTGTTTCCTACCCATACGTACCATATCTAGTCCAACCATGCTTCTGAAACTGATACAAAGTACTGGCCCTCTAACATCCAATGCTTGTCATTTAAGATGAGAATCATGTGAGCTTCATGAACGATGTAGTTCGTTTGTGCTGAAAAGTGCCTGCCCTTACCTGGAACGACGTCTTCCTTGTAGGAAGACACAGAGCATGGGATTTAACTCCATTTATGAAGGGAAAGACACAGCATAGTTCTCATCCATGGATCACACTCTGCTTTAGATCTATTAGCACGCTCTTGCTTTCTAGAGTCTCTAATACAGCAGGAAACTTGAGTGTGCTCAGAACAAATGAACGGTGTTCCCTACATATACGGACCATATCTAGTTCAACTCTGCTTCTGAAACTGCAACAAACCACAGGTCCTGTAACATCCAATGCTTGTCATTTAAGATAAGAACCGTGTTAGTTTCGTGAATGATGTAGTTCGCTTGAGCTGTAAAGTAACTGCCCTTTCCTGAAATGAAGTCTTGATTGTAGGAAGACTCAGAGAATGGGATTTAACTCCATTTCTGAAGGGAAACACACAGCATAGTTCTCATCCATCGATCACACTCTCCTTTAGAGCAAGAAGCATGCTCTTGCTTTCTTGAGTCTCTGATACATCAGGAAACATGAGTGTGCTGAGAAAAAAAGAACGGTGTTTCCTACACATAGGGGCCATATCTAGTTCAACACTGCTTTTGAAACTGACACAAAACACAGGTCCTGTCACATCCAATGCTTTTTAATTAAGAGCAAGAAACGTGTGAGCTTCGTGTAAGTTGTAGTTCTTTTGACCTGTAAAGTAACTGCCCTTACCTGAAACGAAGTCTTGCTTGTAGGAAGACTCAGAGCCTGGGATTTAACTCCAATTCTGTAGTGAACAACACAGCAGAGTTCTCATCCATTGATCACACTCTGCTTTAGAGCAAGAAACACGCTCTTGCTTTCTAGAGTCTCTAAGACAGCAGGATACATGAGTGTGCTGAGAACAACAGAACGGTGTTTCCTACACATATATAACATATCTAGTCCAACTCTGCTTCTGAAACTGATACAAAGCACTGGTCCTCTACCATCCAATGCTTGTCAGTTAAGATGAGAAATGTGTGGGCTTCGTTAATGTTGTAGTTTGTTTGAGCTGAAAAGTGACTTCCCTTACCTGAAACGACGTCTTGCTTGTAGGAAGACACAGAGCCTGGGATTTAACTCCATTTCTGAAGCGAAACACACAGCATAGTTCTCATCCATTGATCATACTCTGCTTTAGAGCAAGAATCACGCTCTTGCTTTCTAGAGTCTCTAATACAGCATGAAACGTGAGTGTGCTCAGAACAAAAGAACGGTGTTTCTTACACATATGGACCATATCTAGTCCAACACTGCTTCTGAAACTGATACAACGCAGTGGTCCTCTACCATCCAATGCTTGTCAGTTAAGATAAGAAAGGTGTGAGCTTCGTGAATGGTGTAGTTTGCTTGAGCTGAAGAGTAACTTCCCTTTCCTGAAACGAAGTCTTGCTTGTAGTAAGAGTCAGAGCCTGGGATTTAACTCCATTTCTTAAGTGAAACACAAAGCAGAGTTCCCATCCATAGATCACACTCTGCTTTAGAGCAAGAAGCACGCTCTTGCTTTCTAGAGTCTCTAAGAGAGCAGGATACATGAGTGTGCTGAGAAAAACAGAACAGTGTTTCCTACACATATGGACCATATCTAGTCCAACTCTGCTTCTGAAACTGATACAAAGCACTGGTCCTCTACCATCCAATGCTTGTCTGTTAAGATGAGAAATGTGTGGGCTTCGTGAATGTTGTAGTTCGTTTGAGCTGAAAAGTGACTTCCCTTACCTGAAATGAAGTCTTGCTTGTAGGAAGACACAGAGCCTGGGATTTAACTCCATTTCTGAAGCGAAACACACAGCAGAGTTCTCTTCCATTGATCATACTCTGCTTTAGAGCAAGAAGCACGCTCTTGCTTTATAGAGTCTCTAATACAGCATGAAACGTGAGTGTGCTCAGAACAAAAGAACGGTGTTTCCTACCATACGGACCATATCTAGTCCAACTATGCTTCTGAAACTACAACAAAGCACAGGTCCTCTAACACCCAATACTTTTCAGTTAGGATGAGAAACCTGTGAGCTTCATGAACGATGTAGTTCGTTTGAGCTGAAAAGTAACTGCCCTTTCCTGAAACCAAGTCTTGCTTGTAGGAAGACACAGAGTCAGGGATTTAATTCCATTTCTGAAGAGAAACACACAGCAGAGTTCTCATCCATTTATCACATTCTGCTTTAGATAAGAAGCATGCTCTTGCTTTTTAGAGTCTCTAAGACAAAGGAAACGTGAGTGTGCTGAGCAAAACAGAACGGTGTTTCCTACCCATACGTACCATATCTAGTCCAACCCTGCTTCTGAAACTGATACAAAGTACTGGTCCTCTAACATGCAATGCTTGTCATTTAAGATGAGAAACATGTGAGCTTCATGAACGATGTAGGTCGTTTGAGCTGAAAAGGGCCTGCCCGTACCTGGAACGAAGTCTTCCTTGTAGGAAGACACAGATCCTGGGATTTAACTCCTTTTCTGAAGGGAAAGACACAGCATAGTTCTCATCCATGCATCACACTCTGGTTTAGAGCTATTAGCACGCTCTTGCTTTCTAGAGTCTCTAATACAGTAGGAAACTTGAGTGTGCTCAGAACAAATGAAAGTTGTTTCCTACATATACGGACCATATCTAGTTCAACTCTGCTTCTGAAACTGCAACAAACCACAGGATCTGTAACATCCAATGCTTATCAGTTAAGATAAGAAACGTGTGAGCTTCGTGAATGATGTTGTTCGCTTGAGCTGTAAAGTAACTGTCCTTTCCTTAAACGAAGTCTTGATTGTAGGAAGACTCAGAGAATGGGATTTAACTCCATTTCGGAAGGGAAAGACACAGCATAGTTCTCATCCATGGATCACATTCTGCTTTAGAGCTATTAGCACGCTCTTGCTTTCTAGAGTCTCTAAGACAGCAGGATACGTGAGTGTGCTGAGAGCAAAAGAACGGTGTTTCCTACACATACAGACAATATCTAGTCCAACTCTGCTTCGGAAACTGATACAAAGCACTGGTCCTCTAAAATTCAATGCTTGTCAGTTAAGATGAGACATGTGTGAGCTTCATGACCGATGTAGTTCGTTTGAGCTGAAAAGTGCCTGCCCTTACCTGACATGAAGTCTTGATTGTAGGAAGACTCAGAGCCTGGGATTTAACTCCATTTCTGAAGGGAACGACACAGCATAGTTCTCATCCATGGATCACATTCTGCTTTAGACCTATTAGCACGCCCTTGCTTTCTAGAGTCTCTAATACAACAGGAAACTTGAGTGTGCTCAGAACAAATGAACGGTGTTTCCTACGTACACGGACCATATCTAGTTCAACTCTGCTTCTGAAACTGCAACAAACCACAGGTCCTCTAACATCCAATGCTTGTCAGTTAAGATAAGAAACTTGTGAGATTCGTGAATGATGTAGTTCGCTTGAGCTGTAAAGTAACTGCCCTTTCCTGAAACGAAGTCTTGCTTGTAGGAAGACTCAGAGCCTGGGATTTAACTCTATTTCTAAAGTGAAACACACAGCAGAGTTCTCATCCATTGATCACACTCTGCTTTAGAGCAAGAAGCACGCTCTTGCTTTCTAGAGTCTCTAAAACAGCAGGAAAGGTGAGTGTGCTGAGAACAACAGAACGGTATTTCCTACACATACGTACCATATCTAGTCCAACTCTGCTTCTGAGACTACAACAAAACACAGGTCCTCTAACACCAAATGCTTGTCAGTTAGGATGAGAAACCTGTGAGCCTCGTGAACAATGTAGTTCGTTTGAGCTGTAAAGTAACTGCCCTTTCCTGGAACGAAGTCTTGCTTGTAGGAAGACTCAGAGCCTGGGATTTAACTCCATTTCTGAAGGGAAACACACAGCAGAGTTCCCATCCATAGATCACACTCTGCTTTAGAGCAAGAAGCACGCACTTGCTTTCTAGATTCCCTAAGACAGCAGGAAACATGAGTGTGCTGAGAGCAAAAGAACGGTGTTTCCTACACATACAGACGATATCTAGTCCAACTCTGCTTCGGAAACTGATACAAAGCACTGGTCCTCCAGCATCCAATGCTTGTCAGTTAAGATGAGACTTGTGTGAGCTTCGTGAATGTTGTAGTTTGTTTGAGCTGAAAAGTGACTTCCCTTACCTGAAACGAAGTCTTGCTTGTAGGAAGACACAGAGACTGGGATTTAACTCTATTTCTGAAGTGAAACACACAGCAGAGTTCTCATCCAGTGATCACACTCTGCTTTAGAGCAAGAAGCACGCTCTTGCTTTCTAGAGTCTCTAAGAGAGCAGGATACGTGAGTGTGCTGAGAACAACAGAACAGTGTTTCCTACACATACGGATCATATCTAGTCAAACTATGCTCCTGAAACTGATACAAAGCACTGGTCATCGAACAGCAAATGCTTGTCAGTTAAGATGAGACATGTGTGAGCTTCATGAATGATGTAGTTCGTTTGAGCTGAAAAGTGACTTCCCTTACCTGAAATGAAGTCTTGCTTGTAGGAAGACTCAGAGCCAGAGATTTAATTCCATTTCTGAAGTGAAACACACAGCAGAGTTCCCATCCATTTATCACATTCTGCTTTAGATAAGAAGCATGCTCTTGCTTTCTAGATTCTCCTAGACAAAGGAAACATGACTGTGCTGAGAAAAACAGAACGGTGTTTCCTACACATATGTACCATATCTAGTCCAACCCTGCTTCTGAAACTGATACAAAGTACTGGTCCTCTAACATCCAATGCTTGTCATTTAAGATGAGAAACGTGTGCGCTTCATGAACGATGTAGTTCTTTTAAGCTGAAAAGTGCCTGCCCTTACCTGGAAGGAATTCTTGCTTGTAGGAAGACTCAGAGCCTGGGATTTAACTCCATTTCTGAAGGGAAAGACACAGCATAGTTCTCATCCATGGATCACATTCTGTTGTAGAGCTATTAGCACGCTCTTGCTTTCTAGAGTCTCTAATACAGCAGGAAACTTGAGTGTGCTCAGAACAAATGAACGGTGTTTCCTACATACACGGACCATATCTAGTTCAACTCTGCTTCTGAAACTGCAACAAACCAGAGGTCTTCTAACATCCAATGCTTGTCAGTTAAGATAAGAAACGTGTGAGATTCGTGAATGATGTAGTTCGCTTGAGCTGTAAAGTAACTGCCCTTTCCTGAAACGAAGTCTTGCTTGTAGGAAGACTCAGAGCCTGGGATTTAACTCCATTTCTGAAGTGAAACACACATCAGAGTTCCCATCGATAGATCACACTCTGCTTTAGAGCAAGAAGCACAATCTTGCTTTCTCGAGTCTCTAAGGCAGCAGGAAACGTGAGTGTGCTGAGAGCAAAAGTACGGTGTTTCCTACACATACAGACAATATCTAGTCCTACTCTGCTTCGGAAACTGATACAAAGCACTGGTCCTCTAACATCCAATGCTTCTCAGTTAAGATGAGAAATGTGTGAGCTTCATGAATGATGTAGTTCGTTTGAGCTGAAAAGTGACTTCCCTTACATGAAACGAAATCTTGCTTTTAGGAAGACACAGAGCCTGGGATTTAACTCGATTTCTAAAGTGAAGCACACAGCAGAGTTCTCATCCATTGATCACACTCTGCTTTAGAGCAAGAAGCACGCTCTTGCTTTCTAGATTCTCTAAAACAGCAGGAAACGTGAGTGTGCTGAGAACAACAGAACGGTATTTCCTACACATACATACCATATCTAGTCCAACTCTACTTCTGAAACTACAACAAACCACAGGTCCTCTAGCACCCAATGCTTGTCAGTTAGGATGAGAAACCAGTGAGCTTCGTGAATGATGTAGTTATTTTGAGCTGTAAAGTAACTGCCCATTCCTGAAACCAAGTCTTGCTTGTAGGAAGACTCAGAGCCAGGGATTTAATTCCATTTCTGAAGTGAAACACACAGCAGAGTTCCCATCCATTTATCACATTCTGCTTTAGATAAGAAGCATGCTCTTGCTTTCTAGAGTCTCTAAGACAAAGGAAACGTGACTGTGCTGAGAAAAACAGAACGGTGTTTTCTACACATACATACCATATCTAGTCCAACCCTGCTTCTGAATCTGATACAAAGTACTGGTCCTCTAACATCCAATGCTTGTCATTTAAGATGAGAAATGTGTGGGCTTCGTGAATGTTGTATTTCGTTTAAGCTGAAAAGTGACTTCCCTTACCTGAAACGAAGTGTTGTTTGTAGGAAGACTCAGGGAATGGGATTTAACTCCATTTCTGAAGTGAAACACACAGCAGAGTTCCCATCCATAGATCACACTCTGCTTTAGAGCAAGAAGCACGCTCTTGCTTTCTAGAGTCTCTAAGACAGCGGGAAACGTGAGTGTGCTGAGAGCAAAAGAACGATGTTTCCTACACATACAGACGATATCTAGTCCAACTCTGCTTCTGAAACTGATACAAAGCACTGGTCCTCTAACATCCAATGCTTGTCATTAAGATGAGAAACGTGTGAGCTTCATGAACGATGTAGTTCGTTTGAGCTGAAAAGTGCCTGCCCTTACCTTACATGAAGTCTTGCTTGTAGGACGACTCAGAGCCTGGGATTTAACTCCATTTCTGAAGGGAAAGACACAGCATAGTTCTCATCCATGGATCACATTCTGCTTTAGAGCTATTAGCACGCTCTTGCTTTCTAGATTCTCTAATACAGCAGGAAAACTGAGTGTGCTCAGAACAAATAAATGGTGTTTGCTACATACACGGACCATATCTAGTTCAACTCTGCTTCTGAAACTGCAACAAACCACAGGTCCTGTCACATCCAATGCTTTTTAATTAAGAGCAAGAAACGTGTGAGCTTCGTGTACGTTGTAGTTCTTTTGACCTGTAAAGTAACTGCCCTTACCTGAAACGAACTCTTGCTTGTAGGAAGACTCAGAGCCTGAGATTTAACTCCAATTCTGTAGTGAATAACACAACAGAGTTCCCATCCAATGATCACACTCTGCTTTAGAGCAAGAAGCACGCTCTTGCTTTCTAGAGTCTCTAAGACAGCAGGATACATGAGTGTGCTGAGAACAACAGAACAGTGTTTCCTACACATACGGACCATATCGAGTCAAATCTGCTTCTGAAACTGATACAAAGCACTGGTCCTCTAACATCCCATGCTTGTCAGTTATTGATGAGAAACGTTGAGTTAGGTGAATGATGTAGTTTGTTTGAGCTGAAAAGTGACTGCGTTTACCTGAATCAAAGTCTTGCTTGTAGGAAGACACAGAGCGTGAGTTTTAACTCCATTTCTGGAGGGAAACACACAGCACAGTTCTCATCAATGAAACACACTCTGCTTTCGAGCAAGAAGCACGCCCTTGCTTTCTAGAATCTCTAACACTGCAGAAAATGTGAGTGTGCTGAGAACAAAAGAACGGTGTTTCCTAAACATAGCGGCCATATCTAGTTCTAATCTGCTTCTGATACCGAAACAAACCACAGGTCCTCTAACATCAAATGCTTGTCAGTTAAGATGAGAAACGTGTGAGCTTCTTGTATGATGTAGTTCACTTGAGCTGTGAAGTAACTGCCCTTTCCTGAAACGAAGTCTTGCTTGTAGGAAGACTCAGAGCCAGGGATTTAACTCCATTTCTGAAGTGAAACACACCGCAGAGTTCTAATCCATTGATCACACTCGGCTTTAGAGCAAGAAGCACGCTCTTGCTTTCTAGAGTCTAGAAGACAGCAGGAAACGTGAGTGTGCTGAGAGCAAAAGAACGGTGTTTCCTACACATACAGACTATATCTAGTCCAACTCTGCTTCTGAAACTGATACAAAGCACTGGTCCTCTATCATCCAATGCTTGTCAGTTAAGATGAGAAACGTGTGAGATTTGAGAACGATGTAGTTGGTTTGAGATGTAAAGTAACTGCCCTTACCTGACATGAAGTCTTGCTTGTAGGAAGACTCAGATCCTGGGATTTAACTCCATTTCTGAAGGGAAAGACACAGCAGAGTTCTCATCCATGGATCACACTCTGCTTTAGAGCTATTAGCACGCTCTTGCTTTCTAGAGTCTCTAAAACATCAGGAAACGTGAGTGTGCTAAGAACAACAGAACGGTATTTCCTACACATACAGACCATATCTAGTCCAACTCTGCTTCTGAAACTACAACAAACCACAGGTCCTCTAACACCCAATGCTTGTCAGTTAGGATGAGAAACCTGTGAGCTTCGTGAACGATGTAGTTCGTTTGAGCTGTAAAGTAACTGCCCTTTCCTGAAACCAAGTCTTGCTTGTAGGAAGACTCAGAGCCAGGGATTTAATTCCATTTCTGAAGTGAAACACACAGCAGAGTTCCCAACCATTTATCACATTCTGCTTTAGATAAGAAGCATGCTCTTCCTTTCTAGAGTCTCTAATACATCAGGAAACGTGAGTGTGCTGAGAGCAAAAGAACAGTGTTTCCTACACATAGGGGCCATATCTAGTTCAACACTGCTTCTGAAACTGACACAAAACACAGGTCCTGTCACATCCAATGCTTTGTAATTAAGAGCAAGAACCTGTGAGCCCTGTGTACGTTGTAGTTCTTTTGTCTTGTAAAGTGACTGCCCTTACCTGAAAAGAACTCTTGCTTGTACGAAGACTCAGAGCCTGGGATTTAACTCCAATTCTGTAGTGAACAACACAGCAGAGTTCCCATCCAATGATCACACTCTGCTTTAGAGCAAGAAGCACGCTCTTGCTTTAAAGAGTCTCTAAGACAGCAGGATACGTGAGTGTGCTGAGAACAACAGAACGGTGTTTCCTACACATCGGACCATATCTAGTCAAATCTGATTCTGAAACTGATACAAAGCACTGGTCCTCTAACATCCAATGCTTGTCAGTTAAGATGAGAAACGTGTGAGCTTCGTGAATGATGTAGTTCACTTGAGCTGTGAAGTTACTGCCCTTTCCTGAAACGAAGTCTTGCTTGTAGGAAGACTCAGAGCCAGGGATTTAACTCCATTTCTGAAGTGAAACTCACCGCAGAGTTCTAATCCATTGATCACACTCTGCTTTAGAGGAAGAAGCACGCTCTTGCTTTCTAGAGTCTATAAGACAGCAGGAAACGTGAGTGTGCTGAGAGCAAAAGAACGGTGTTTCCTACACATACGTACCATATCTAGTCCAACCCTGCTTCTGAAACTGATACAAAGTACTGGTCCTCTAACATCCAATGCTTGTCATTTAAGATGAGAAACGTGTGAGCTTCATGAACGATGTAGTTTGTTTGAGCTGAAAAGTGCCTGCCCTTACCTGGAACGAAGTCTTGCTTGTAGGAAGACACAGAGCCTGGGATTCAACTCCATTTCTGAAGGGAAACACACAGCATAGTTCTTATCCATGGATCACAGTCTGCTTTAGAGCTATTAGCACGCTCTTGCTTTCTAGAGTCTCTGAAACAGCATGAAACGTGAGTGTGCTGAGAACAACAGAACGGTATTCCCTACACATACAGACCATATCTAGTCCAACTCTGCTTCTGAAACTACAACAAACCACATGTCCCCTAACACCCAATGCTTGTCAGTTAGGATGAGAAACCTGTGAGATTCGTGAACGATGTAGATCGTTTGAGCTGTAAAGTAACTGCCCTTTCCTGAAACCAAGTCTTGCTTGTAGGAAGACACAGAGCCAGGGATTTAATTCCATTTCTGAAGAGAAACACACAGCAGAGTTCTCATCCATTTATCACATTCTGCTTTAGATAAGAAGCATGCTCTTGCTTTCTAGAGTCTCTAAGACAAATGAAACGTGACTGTGCTGAGAAAAACAGAACGGTGTTTCCTACACATAAGTACCATATCTAGTCCAACCCTGTTTCTGAAACTGATACAAAGTACTGGTCCTCTAACCTCCAATGCTTGTCATTTAAGATGAGGAACGTGTGAGCTTCATAAACGATGTCGGTCGTTTGAGCTGAAAAGTGCCTGCCCATAAAGGAACGAAGTCTTGCTTGTAGGAAGACACAAAGCCTCGGATTTAACTCCATTTCTGAAGGGAAACACACAACATAGTTCTCATCCATCTATCACACTCTGCTTTAGAGCAAGAAGCACGCTCTTGCTTTCTAGAGTCTCTAAAACAGAAGGAAACGTGAGTGTGCTGAGAACAAAAGAACGGTGTTTCCTAAACATAGGGGCCATATCTAGTTCTAATCTGCTTCTGAAACTGAAACAAACCACAGGTCCTCTAACATCCAATGCTTGTCAGGTAAGATGAGAAACGTGTGAGCTTCGTGAATGATGTAGTTCACTTGAGCTGTAAAGTAACTGCCCTTTCTTGAAACGAAGTCTTGCTTGTAGGAAAACTCAGAGCCTGGGATTAAACTCCATTTCTGAAGTGAAACACACAGCAGAGATCTCATCCATTGCACACACTCTGCTTTAGAGCAAGAAGCAAGCTCTTGCTTTCTAAAGTCTCTAATACAGCAGGAAATTTGAGAGTGCTCAGAACAAAAGAACGGAGTTTCCTACACATACAGACCACATCTAGTCCAACTCTGCTTCTGAAAATGATACAAAGCACTTGTCCTCTAACATCCAATGCTTGTCAGTTAAGATGAGAAATGTGTGGGCTTCGTGAATGTTGTAGTTCGTTTAAGCTGAAAAGTGACTTCCCTTACCTGGAACGAAGTCTTGCTTGTAGGAAGACACAGAGCCTGGGATTGAACTCCATTTCTGAAGGGAAACACACAGCATAGTTCTCATCCATCGATCACACTCTGCTTTAGAGCAAGAAGCACGCTCTTGCTTTGTAGAGCCTATAAGACAGCAGGAAACGTGAGTGTGCTAAGAACAACATAACGGTATTTCCTACACATACGGACCATATCTAGTCCAACTCTGCTTCTGAAACTACAACAAACCACAGGTCCTCCAACACCCAATGCTTGTCAGTTAGGATGAGAAACCTGTGAGCTTCGTGAACGATGTCGTTTGTTTGAGCTGAAAAGTAACTGCCCTTTCCTGAAACCAAGTCTTGCTTGTAGGAAGACACAGAGCCAGGGATTTAATTCCATTTCTGAAGTGAAACACACAGCAGAGTTCTCATCCATTTATCACATTCTGCATTAGATAAGAAGCACGCTCTTGCTTTCTAGAGTCTCTAAGACAAAGGAAACGTGACTGTGCTGAGAAAAACAGAACGGTGTTTCCTACACATACGTACCATATCTAGTCCAACCCTGCTTCTGAAACTGGTACAAAGTAGTGGTCCTCTAACATCCAATGCTTGTCATTTAAGATGAGGAACGTGTGAGCTTCATGAACGATGTAGTTTGTTTGAGCTGAAAAGTGCCTGCCCTTACCTTGAACGAAGTATTGCTTGTAGGAAGACACAGAGCCTGGGATTTAACTCCATTTCTGAAGGGAAACACACAGCATAGTTCTTATCCATCGATCACACTCTGCTTTAGAGCAAGAAGCACGCTCTTGCTTTCTAGAGTCTCTAAGACAGCAGGAAACGTGAGTGTGCTGAGAACAAAAGAACGGGGTTTCCTAAACATAGCGGCCATATCTAGTTCTAATCTGCTTCTGAAACTGAAACAAACCACAGGTCCTCTAACATCCAATGCTTGTCAGTCAAGATGAGAAACGTGTGAGCTTCGTGAATGATGTAGTTCTCTTGAGCTGTGAAGTAACTGCCCTTTCCTGAAACGAAGTCTTGGTTGTAGGAAGACTCAGAGCCAGGGATTTAATTCCATTTCGGAAGGGAAACACACAGCATAGTTCTTATCCATCGATCACACTCTGCTTTAGAGCAAGAAGCACGCTCTTGCTTTCTAGAGTCTCTAAGACAGCAGGAAACGTGAGTGTGCTGAGAACAAAAGAACGGGGTTTCCTAAACATAGCGGCCATATCTAGTTCTAATCTGCTTCTGAAACTGAAACAAACCACAGGTCCTCTAACATCCAATGCTTGTCAGTCAAGATGAGAAACGTGTGAGCTTCGTGAATGATGTAGTTCTCTTGAGCTGTGAAGTAACTGCCCTTTCCTGAAACGAAGTCTTGGTTGTAGGAAGACTCAGAGCCAGGGATTTAATTCCATTTCGGAAGGGAAACACACAGCATAGTTCTCATCCATCGATCACACTCTGCTTTAGAGCAAGAAGCATGCTCTTGCTTTCTAGAGTCTATAAGACATCAGGAAACGTGAGTGTGCTGAGAGCAAAATAACGGTGTTTAATACACATACAGACGATATCTAGTCCAACACTGTTTCTGAAACTGATACAAAGCACTGGTCCTCTATCATCCAATGCTTGTCAGTTAAGATGAGAATTGTTGAGCTTCATGAATGATGTAGTTCGTTTGAGCTGAAAAGTGACTTCCCTTACCTGAAAGGAAGTCTTGCTTGTAGGAAGACACAGAGCCTGGGATTTAACTCTATTTCTGAAGTGAAACACACAGCAGAGTTCTCATCCATTGATCACACTCTGGTTTAGAGCAAGAAGCACGCTCTTGCTTTCTAGAGTCTCTGAAACAGCATGAAACGTGAGTGTGCTGAGAACAACAGAACGGTATTCCCTACACATACGGACCATATCTAGGCCAACTCTGCTTCTGAAACTACAACAAACCACATGTCCCCTAACACACAATGCTTGTCAGTTAGGATGAGAAACCTGTGAGCTTCGTGAACGATGTAGTTCGTTTGAGCTGAAAAGTAACTGCCCTTTCCTGAAACCAAGTCTTGCTTGTAGGAAGACACAGAGTCAGGGATTTAATTCCATTTCTGAAGAGAAACACACAGCAGAGTTCTCATCCATTTATCACATTCTGCTTTAGATAAGAAGCATGCTCTTGCTTTCTAGAGTCTCTAAGACAAATGAAACGTGACTGTGCTGAGAAAAACAGAACGGTGTTTCCTACACATAAGTACCATATCTAGTCCAAACCTGTTTCTGAAACTGATACAAAGTACTGGTGCTCTAACATCCAATGCTTGTCATTTAAGTTGAGAAACGTGTGAGCTTCATGAACGATGTCGTTCGTTTGAGCTGAAAAGTGCCTGCCCTTACCTGGAACGAAGTCTTGCTTGTAGGAAGACACAGAGCCTGGGATTTAACACCATTTCTGAAGGGAAACACACAGCATAGTTCTCATCCATCGATCACACTCTGCTTTAGAGCAAGAAGCACGCTCTTGCTTTCTAGAGTCTCTAAAACAGCAGGAAACGTGAGTGTGCTGAGAACAAAAGAACGGTGTTTCCTAAACATAGGGGCCATATCTAGTTCTAATCTGCTTCTGAAACTGAAACAAACCACAGGTCCTATAACATCCAATGCTTGTCAGGTAAGATGAGAAACATGTGAGCTTAGTGAATGATGTAGTTCACTTGAGTTGTAAAGTAACTTCCCTTTCTTGAACTGAAGTCTTGCTTGTAGGAAGACTCAGAGCCTGGGATTTAACTCCATTTCTGAAGTGAAACACACAGCAGAGATCTCATCCATTGCACACACTCTGCTTTAGAGCAAGAAGCAAGCTCTTGCTTTCTATAGTCTCTAATACAGCAGGAAATTGGAGTGTGCTCAGAACAAAAGAACGGAGTTTCCTACACATATAGACCATATCTAGTCCAACTCTGCTTCTGAAACTGATACAAAGCACTAGTCCTCTAACAACCAATGCTTGTCAGTTAAGATGAGAAATGTGTGGGCTTCGTGAATGTTGTAGTTCGTTTAAGCTGAAAAGTGACTTCCCTTACCTGAAAGGAAGTCTTGTTTGTAGGACGACTCAGAGAATGGGATTTAACTCCATTTCTGAAGTGAAACACACAGCAGAGTTCCCATCCATAGATCACACTCTGCTTTAGAGCAAGAAGCACGCTCTTGCTTTATAGAGTCTCTAAGACAAAGGAAACATAAGTGTGTGGAGAGCAAAAGAACGGTGTTTCCTACACATACAGATGATATCTCGTCCAACTCTGCTTCTGAAACTGATACAAAGCACTGGTCCTCTAACATCCAATGCTTGTCATTTAAGATGAGAAACATGTGAGCTTCATGAACGATGTAGTTCTTTTGAGCTGAAAAGTGCCTGCCCTTACCTGGAACGAAGTCTTGCTTGTAGGAAGACACAGAGCCTGGGATTTAACTCCATTTCTGAAGGGAAACACACAGCATAGTTCTCATCCATCGATCACACTCTGCTTTAGATCAAGAAGCACGCTCTTGCTTTCTAGAGTCTCTAAAACATCAGGAAACGTGAGTGTAGTGAGAACAAAAGAACGGTGTTTCCTACACATAGGCGCCATATCTAGTTCAACACTGCTTCTGAAACTGACACAAAACACAGGTCCTGTCACATCCAATGCTTTTTAATTAAGAGCAAGAAACGTGTGAGCTTCGTGTACGTTATAGTTCTTTTGACCTGTAAAGTAACTGCCCTTACCTGAAACGAACTCTTGCTCCTAGGAAGACTCAGAGCCTGGGATTTAACTCCAATTCTGTAGTGAACAACACAGCAGAGTTCCCATCCAATGATCACACTCTGCTTTAGAGCAAGGAGCACGGTCTTGCTTTCTAGAGTCTCTAAGACAGCAGGATACGTGAGTGTGCTAAGAACAACAGAACGGTGTTTCCTACACATATGGACCATATCTATTCAAATCTGCTTCTGAAACTGATACAAAGCACTGGTCCTCTAACATCCAATGCTTGTCATTTAAGATGAGAAACGTGTGAGCTTCATGAACGATGTAGTTTGTTTGAGCTGAAAAGTGCCTGCCCTTACCTGGAACGAAGTCTTGCTTTTAGGAAGACACAGAGCCTGGGATTTAACTCCATTTCTGAAGGGAAACACACAGCATAGTTCTTATCCATCAATCACACTCTGCTTTAGAGCAAGAAGCACGCTCTTGCTTTCTAGAGTCTATAAGACAGCAGGAAACGTGAGTGTGCTGAGAGCAAAAGAACGGTGTTTCCTACACATACAGACTATATCTAGTCCAACTCTGCTTCTGAAACTGATACAAAGCACTGGTCCTCTATCATCCAATGCTTGTCAGTTAAGATGAGAAACGTGTGAGATTTGAGAATGATGTAGTTCGTTTGAGATGTAAAGTAACTGCCCTAACCTGACATGAAGTCTTTCTTGTAGGAAGACTCAGAGCCTGAGATTTAACTCCATTTCTGAAGGGAAAGACACAGCAGAGTTCTCATCCATGGATCACACTCTGCTTTAGAGCTATTAGCACGCTCTTGCATTCTAGAGTCTCTAAAACATCAGGAAAGTTGAGGGTGCTAAGAACAACATAACGGTATTTCCTACACATACAGACCATATCTAGTCCAACTCTGCTTCTGAAACTACAACAATCCACAGGTCCTCTAACACCCAATGCTTGTCAGTTAGGATGAGAAACCTGTGAGCTTCGTGAATGATGTCGTTCGTTTGAGCTGAAAAGTAACTGCCCTTTCCTGAAACCAAGTCTTGCTTGTAGGAAGACACAGAGCCAGGGATTTAATTCCATTTCTGAAGTGAAGCACACAGCAGAGTTCTCATCCATTTATCATATTCTGCATTAGATAAGAAGCACGCTCTTGCTTTCTAGAGTCTCTAAGACAACAGGAAATGTGAGTGTGCTGAGAACAAAAGAACGGGGTTTTCTAAACATTGCGGCCATATCTAGTTCTAATCTGCTTCTGAAACTGAAAGAAACAACAGGTCCTCTAAAATCCAATGCTTGTCAGTCAAGAAGAGAAACGTGTGAGCTTCATGAATGATGTAGTTCTCTTGAGCTGTGAAGTAACTGCCCTTTCCTGAAATGAAGTCTTGCTTGTAGGAAGACTCAGAGCCTGGGATTTAACTCCATTTCTGAAGTGAAACACACAGCAGAGATCTCATCCATTGCACACACTCTGCTTTAGAGCAAGAAGCAAGCTCTTGCTTTCTATAGTCTCTAATACAGCAGGAAATTTGAGAGTGATCAGAACAAAAGAACGGAGTTTCCTACACATATAGACCATATCTAGTCCCACTCTGCTTCTGAAACTGATACAAAGCACTGGTCCTCTAACATCCAATGCTTGTCAGTTAAGATGAGAAATGTGTGGGCTTCGTGAATGTTGTAGTTCGTTTAAGCTGAAAAGTGACTTCCCCTACCTGAAAGGAAGTCTTGTTTGTAGGACGACTCAGAGAATGGGATTTAACTCCATTTCTGAAGTGAAACACACAGCAGAGTTCCCATCCATAGATCACACTCTGCTTTAGAGCAAGAAGCATGCTCTTGCTTTATAGAGTCTCTAAGACAAAGGAAACATAAGTGTGTGGAGAGCAAAAGAACGGTGTTTCCTACACATACAGATGATATCTAGTCCAACTCTGCTTCTGAAACTGATACAAAGCACTGGTCCTCTAACATCCAATGCTTGTCATTTAAGATGAGAACCATGTGAGCTTCATGAACGATGTAGTTCTTTTGAGCTGAAAATTGCCTGCCCTTACCTGGAACGAAGTCTTGCTTGTAGGAAGACACAGAGCCTGGGATTTAACTCCATTTCTGAAGGGAAACACACAGCATAGTTCTCATCCATCGATCACACTCTGCTTTAGATCAAGAAGCACGCTCTTGCTTTCTAGAGTCTCTAAAACATCAGGAAACGTGAGTGTAGTGAGAACAAAAGAACGGTGTTTCCTACACATATGGGCCATATCTAGTTCAACACTGCTTCTGAAAATGACACAAAACACAGGTCCTGTCACATCCAATGCTTTTTAATTAAGAGCAAGAAACGTGTGAGCTTCGTGTACGTTGTAGTTCTTTTGACCTGTAAAGTAACTGCCCTTACCTGAAACGAACTCTTGCTCCTAGGAAGACTCAGAGCCTGGGATTTAACTCCAATTCTGTAGTGAACAACACAGCAGAGTTCCCATCCAATGATCACACTCTGCTTTAGAGCAAGAAGCACGGTCTTGCTTTCTAGATTCTCTAAGACAGCAGGATACGTGAGTGTGCTAAGAACAACAGAACGGTGTTTCCTACACATATGGACCATATCTAGTCAAATCTGCTTCTGAAACTGATCCAAAGCACTGGTCCTCTAACATCCAATGCTTGTCATTTAAGATGAGAAACGTGTGAGCTTCATGAACGATGTAGTTTGTTTGAGCTGAAAAGTGCCTGCCCTTACCTGGAACGAAGTCTTGCTTTTAGGAAGACACAGAGCCTGGGATTTAACTCCATTTCTGAAGGGAAACACACAGCATAGTTCTTATGCATCGATCACACTCTGCTTTAGATCAAGAAGCCCGCTCTTGCTTTCTAGTGTCTATAAGACAGCAGGAAACGTGAGTGTGCTGAGAGCAAAAGAACGGTGTTTCCTGCACATACAGACTATATCTAGTCCAACTCTGCTTCTGAAACTGATACAAAGCACTGGTCCTCTATCATCCAATGCTTGTCAGTTAAGATGAGAAACGTGTGAGATTTGAGAACGATGTAGTTCGTTTGAGATGTAAAGTAACTGCCCTAACCTGACATGAAGTCTTGCTTGTAGGAAGACTCAGAGCCTGGGATTTAACTCCATTTCTGAAGGGAAAGACACAGCAGAGTTCTCATCCATGGATCACACTGTGCTTTAGAGCTATTAGCACGCTCTTGCATTCTAGAGTCTCTAAAACATCAGGAAAGTTGAGGGTGCTAAGAACAACATAACGGTATTTCCTACACATACAGACCATATCTAGTCCAACTCTGCTTCTGAAACTACAACAAACCACAGGTCCTCTAACACCCAATGCTTGTCAGTTAGGATGAGAAACCTGTGAGCTTCGTGAATGATGTCGTTCGTTTGAGCTGAAAAGTAACTGCCCTTTCCTGAAACCAAGTCTTGCTTGTAGGAAGACACAGAGCCAGGGATTTAATTCCATTTCTGAAGTGAAGCACACAGCAGAGTTCTCATCCATTTATCACATTCTGCATTAGACAAGAAGCACGCTGTTGCTTTCTAGATTCTCTAAGACAAAGAAACGTGACTGTGCTGAGAAAAACAGAACCGTGTTTCCTACACATACGTACCATACCTAGTCCAACCCTGCTTCTGAAACTGGTACAAAGTACTGGTCCTCTAACATCCAATGCTTTTCATTTAAGATGAGAAACGTGTGAGCTTCATGAACGATGTAGTTTGTTTGAGCTGAAAAGTGCCTGCCCTTACCTGGAACGAAGTCTTGCTTGTAGGAAGACACAGAGCCTGGGATTTAACTCCATTTCTGAAGGGAAACACACAGCATAGTTCTTATCCATCGATCACACTCTGCTTTAGAGCAAGAAGCACGCTCTTGCTTTCTAGAGTCTCTAAGACAACAGGAAATGTGAGTGTGCTGAGAACAAAAGAACGGGGTTTTCTAAACATAGCGGCCATATCTAGTTCTAATCTGCTTCTGAAACTGAAACAAACCACAGGTCCTCTAAAATCCAATGCTTGTCAGTCAAGTTGAGAAACGTGTGAGCTTCATGAATGATGTAGTTCTCTTGAGCTGTGAAGTAACTGCCCTTTCCTGAAATGAAGTCTTGCTTGTAGGAAGACTCAGAGCCTGGGATTTAACTCCATTTCTGAAGTGAAACACACAGCAGAGATCTCATCCATTGCACACACTCTGTTTTAGAGCAAGAAGCAAGCTCTTGCTTTCTATAGTCTCTAATACAGCAGGAAATTTGAGAGTGCTCAGAACAAAAGAACGGAGTTTCCTACACATACAGACCACATCTAGTCCAACTCTGCTTCTGAAACTGATACAAAGCACTGGTCCTCTAACATCCAATGCTTGTCAGTTAAGATGAGAAATGTGTGGGCTTCGTGAATGTTGTAGTTCGTTTAAGCTGAAAAGTGACTTCCCTTACCTGAAACGAAGTCTTGTTTGTAGGAAGACTCAGAGAATGGGATTTAACTCCATTTCTGAAGTGAAACACACAGCAGAGTTCCCATCCATAGATCACACTCTCCTTTAGAGCAAGAAGCACGCTCTTGCTTTATAGAGTCTCTAAGACAGCAGGAAACATGAGTGTGCTGAGAGCAAAAGAACGGTGTTTCCTACACATACAGACGATATCTAGTCCAACTCTGCTTCTGAAACTGATACAAAGCACTGGTCCTCTAACATCCAATGCTTGTCATTTAAGATGAGTGCCCCGGCCAGCGGGGTGTCAATGGGGCCACCAATCCTGTGGGAGAGAATGGAAGGGACAGGGCGACACAAAGAGACAGCAGCAAGACAGTATTCTGATCAAGCCGCCAATCTTTATTGTTCTCCACATGGCTTATATAGCATAAGGGGGGAAGGGGCAGGAAGGGGGGAAAGGGAAAAGGGGCGTGTAGCACATGGAAGGGGTGCAAGACGTGTGAGGCAGATAGTGCACCTGCAAGATATCGGCTAAGGTCACTGGTCAGGGGCAGTATATTCTGTTGCTAGACTGCCTGACCCTGGAATGCTCTTTATCTTCAGTTGTCATGGCACCCGACTGTGGGATGTTCTCTTACCTTGGGAGGCCTCTGGTTACTGCTCTGGGAAGGGGCTTATGACTTGTTCTCTGGTCTAGCTAGTATTTTCTATGGTTCATGTTTGGTTCCTGACATCTTGGTCCCTAACATCTCCCCCTTCTATACATATAGCAAAACAAAGAAATGAGGTCCAAATCTTTTGCCATGATGGGGTAGGGGTGACAGAGGCTCCATCCCTGTTGAGTTTGAGTTCTTTTGTTAATCAATCGGTTCATGTAGGCGTCCCCACATGTCCCGAAGGAAGCTGGAACAATGCAGTTTTTTACAGGGGGCGGGTTTTAATCCGGGAGGGAAGAGTATAGGGTCTGCATAACCGCCATGCAATGGAGCATGTCATCCAAGGCACCCAGGATGGTGGAGCACTTTAGTCTCCCTGCCTTCTGCAGTCCCAGCTGCACCCTCAATCCCCTAAGCAGTGGGCTCCAGCTCCCAGGCACAGGTGCATCCTCCCCTGGGCAGAGGGGTCTGTGCTGATACGGAGTCTGTATCTGGTTCATTGAGACCTTGTTCACGGAGGTCAAGGTGATGGTAATGAACCTGAATTTGTTTTGCCTGAAGTTCAGCCAGCTGACTACACACAAATTGAGTTAGTCGCGACAAAGCCCAAGGGCCGAATGTCAAGACAAGAATGAGGCCAACCAAGGGTCCCAGGAGGGACGGCAGGAGGGTGCTTAGCCAGGGAGATGCAGAGAACCAATATTGGAACCAGCCTAACTCTTGGTCCCTTTCTTTTTTGCGCTTCTCTAAGCCTTCACGGACCTTAGCCATGCTATCTCTTGCTACTCCTGTGTGATCAGTATAGAAGCAACACTCTTGCTTAAGAGCGGCACAGAGGCCTCCTTGCTGTAAAAAGAGGAGGTCAAGCCCTCGGCGGTTTTGAAGGACCACCTCTGAAAGGGAGGTGAGGGAGGATTCAAGGGCTGAAATGCCTCTCTCAAGCTGTGCTATATCTTCATCTATGGAAATTCTAAGCTCTGAATAATGTTGATTAGATAAGACCAGGGAGGCTATGCCCGTACCGGCCCCTGCAGCCCCCACCCCCAAGAGCATGGCTAAAGTGACTGCAGTCACAGGCTCCCTTTTCAAGCGATGGGGGGGTGCGAGGGCAGCTGTCTCTGCTAGAGTCTTCTCTTCCCATCTTCTGGAGAATTGATAATGGGCAGCTTCGTGGGTGATCTCCATCTCTTTGAAGTCTCAGTCTTTGATGGTAGCTTTAGCATCTGAAAGAGAAGAAGGAGAGTCCTCAGGGGGAGCAGCCTGTCCCCTGGGAATGTTAGGTAAATTTACAGATCGGACCAGGCGCTCAGGGAGCCAGCGTGGGGCATCATGTGCCTGATCAAGAATGCAAGCAGAGCCATGACCCCAGATAAGTACAGGATCTGGACCATTCCAAACGCCTGTAAGGTGGTCTCGCCACATGGCCAAAGGGTGACTGGCGTCTGCTGAGGGGTGCCAATGACGGTCAGCCGCTGATCGACCTTCACCATCCAGGGTGAGGAAGTTAAGGACAAAGAGAGCATGGCTCAGGCGGTCTCGGGGGGAGACAAAGGAAAGCTCGGACATCTTTTTTATCATCTAGTTTAAGGGTAAGTGTGGGTTGAGAGTGAGAAATAGGCTGAACCCAATAAGCCTCTGATGAGCCAATCTGAGCAGCTCCTCGGGGCTGGGTGGACTGAATGGGGTTGTCAGAGGAAAGTGCAGGGAAAGTAACCAGGCGGGCAAGGCAGGTGCCACGGGAGATGGCAACAAGACCCTGGAGTGCTGAGGCCAAAATCTTAACCTCTCCTGTATAGTCATTATCAATAATTCTGGGGTAGATCTGGACACCTTTTAAGGTGGACGAGGCACGGCCAAAGATAAGGGCATGAGTGTCTGGGGCCAGGGGGCCCCAAATCCCAGTAGGGATGACCTGGGGGCCCTGTAATGGATCTAGTATTGTGTCGGTGGCGGCACAGAGGTCGAGTCCTGCGTTGCCTGGGGTTGCCCGTTGGAGGGAGCAGACAGTTGGGGAGTGGCCTGTGAAGCCCCATGGAGCACTCCCCGGAGCGGAGGGAAAGTTTCCCAACAGGCGGGGAGGGAGCGGGCGACCATGAACATCGGTTTTAGATTTACATTCCCTCGCCCAATGAAAACCTTGGCCACATCTAGGACATGGGGTGGTTGGTAGTGGCCGAGTGGTGACACTGAGCAGGGGCACTTTGGCTGTGCTGCACTAATAGCCAGACCGATGGCGTGGGCGGAGCCAACTCCGCACAAAGGCAGACGTACTCAGAAACCAAGCCTCGCTCTAGTTTTCAAGCAATGCAAGGGTAAAAGGAGTGGTGGGGAAAGAAGCAGCAAGGTCATTTCACCACTGACCAGACACTGCGGACCTGGCCGCCGCCGCTGCCACTGCGCCGTTTTAATAACGAAGTGCTCGGGCTGGCTCGGCTCTTTCCAGAGCACTCGGGCTGGCTCGGCTCTTTCCGCCCAGGCGAAGGAGCAGAGGAGAGGCGCCGCGCGCTCTCATTCCTCTGTCCTCCCAGCTCCCTTCCTCCTCTGCCTTTCACCATGCGCGCATACAGACACACACAAACAGCATATAGCATACATATACATATATATATATACACATACAAACAAACAAACATCCCGCATAGTGCACAACTCACACCCTGCCAGAGCTGCTGGCTGCCTTTTCTCTCTCTTTTTTAGCATTTTTCATTAATCGTCCCATCTTGGGGAAAACAGTTACAACAATCCTCTAAAGTGACTAAAGAATTTTATGAGGTCTTTTTATTACGAACCCTTATCCCTTGTGTCTGGAGGGCATCTTTAATGCCGTTTACGAACAAGTCCTGAGAAGTTCCCTGTCCCATGGTGAAGTCTATAGCTCAGACTCACCTCGTCCTTCCCGCTTTCCCCCCGGATCACCAGGACGCCGAGTCGGGTGGTCTCGAAGGGTGATCGCTTTAAATCTCCACCAGATGTCTGGACTTTCCTGGAGAAGGACGTTCAACTCCCGACGAGGCAAAGGTCGAACCCCACGTTGGGCGCCAGATGCCCTGGCCAGCGGGGTGTCAACGGGGCCAACAATCCTGTGGGAGAGAATGGAAGGGACAGGGCGACACAAAGAGACAGCAGCAAGACAGTATTCTGATCAAGCCGCCAATCTTTATTGTTCTCCACATGGCTTATATAGCATAAGGGGGGAAGGGGCAGGAAGGAGGGAAAGGGAAAAGGGGCGTGTAGCACATGGAAGGGGTGCAAGACGTGTGAGGCAGATAGTGCACCTGCAAGATATCGGCTAAGGTCACTGGTCAGGGGCAGTATATTCTGTTGCTAGACTGCCTGACCCTGGAATGCTCTTTATCTTCGGTTGTCATGGCACCCGACTGTGGGATGTTCTCTTACCTTGGGAGGCCTCTGGTTACTACTCTGGGAAGGGGCTTATGACTTGTTCTCTGGTCTAGCTAGTATTTTCTATGGTTCATGTTTGGTTCCTGACATCTTGGTCCCTAACAGATGAGAAACCTGTGAGCTTCATGAACGATGTAGTTTGTTTGAGCTGAAAAGTGCCTGCCCTTACCTGGAACGAAGTCTTGCTTGTAGGAAGACACAGAGCCTGGGATTTAACTCCATTTCTGAAGGGAAACACACAGCATAGTTCTCATCCATCGATCACACTCTGCTTTAGATCAAGAAGCACGCTCTTGCTTTCTTGAGTCTCTAATACATCAGGAAACGTGAGTGTGCTGAGAACAAAAGAACAGTGTTTCCTACACATAGGGGCCATATCTAGTTCAACACTGCTTCTGAAACTGACACAAAGCACAGGTCCTGTCACATCCAATGCTTTTTAATTAAGAGCAAGAAACGTGTGAGCTTCGTGTACGTTGTAGTTCTTTTGACCTGTAAAGTAACTGCCCTTACCTGAAACGAACTCTTGCTCCTAGGAAGACTCAGAGCCTGGGATTTAACTCCAATTCTGTAGTGAACAACACAGCAGAGTTCCCATCCAATGATCACACTCTGCTTTAGAGCAAGAAGCACGCTCTTGCTTTCTAGAGTCTCTAAGACAGCAGGATACGTGAGTGTGCTGAGAACAACAGAACGGTGATTCCTACACATACGGACCATATCTATTCAAATCAGCTTCTGAAACTGATACAAAGCACTGGTCCTCTAACATCCAATGCTTGTCAGTTAAGATGAGAAACGTGTGAGCTTCGTGAATGATGTACTGCACTTGAGCTGTGAAGTAACTGCCCTCTCCTGAAACGAAGTCTTGCTTGTAGGAAGACTCAGAGCCAGGGATTTAACTCCATTTCTGAAGTGAAACTCACCGCAGAGTTCTAACCCATTGATCACACTCTGCTTTAGAGCAAGAAGCACGCTCTTGCTTTCTAGAGTCTATAAGACAACAGGAAACGTGAGTGTGCTGAGAGCAAAAAACGGTGTTTCCTACACATACAGACTATATCTAGTCCAACTCTGCTTCTGAAACTGATACAAAGCACTGGTCCTCTATCATCCAATGCTTGTCAGTTAAGATGAGAAACGTGTGAGATTTGAGAACTATGTAGTTCGTTTGAGATGTAAAGTAACTGCCCTTACCTGACATGAAGTCTTGCTTGTAGGAAGACTCAGAGCCTGGGATCTAACTCCATTTCTGTAGGGAAAGACACAGCAGAGTTCTCATCCATGGATCACACTCTGCTTTAGAGCTATTAGCATGCTCTTGCATTCTAGAGTCTCTAAAACATCAGGAAAGGTGAGTGTGCTAAGAACAACATAACGGTATTTCCTACACATACGGACCATATCTAGTTCAACTCTGCTTCTGAAACTACAACAAACCACAGGTCCTCTAACACCCAATGCTTGTCAGTTAGGATGAGAACCCTGTGAGCTTCGTGAACGATGTCGTTCGTTTGAGCTGAAAAGTAACTGCCCTTTCCTGAAACCAAGTCTTGCTTGTAGGAAGACACAGAGCCAGGGATTTAATTCCATTTCTGAAGTGAAACACACAGCAGAGTTCTCATCCATTTATCACATTCTGCATTAGATAAGAAGCACGCTCTTGCTTTCTAGAGTGTCTAAGACAAAGGAAACGTGAGTGTGCTGAGAGCAAAAGTACGGTGTTTCCTACACATACATACCATATCTAGTCAAACCCTGCTTCTGAAACTGGTACAAAGTACTGGTCCTCTAACATCCAATGCTTGTCATTTAAGATGAGAAACGTGTGAGCTTCATGAACGATGTAGTTTGTTTGAGCTGAAAAGTGCCTGCGCTTACCTGGAACGAAGTCTTGCTTGTAGGAAGACACAGAGCCTGGGATTTAACTCCATTCTGAAGTGAAACACACAGCAGAGTTCCCATCGATAGATCACAATCTGCTTTAGAGCAAGAAGCATGCTCTTGTTTTCTAGAGTCTCTAAGACAGCAGGAAAAGTGAGTGTGCTGAGAGCAAAAGAACGGTGTTTCCTACACATACAGACAATATCTAGTCCAACTCTGCTACGGAAACTGATACAAAGCACTGGTCCTCTAACATCCAATGCTTGTCTGTTAAGATGAGAAATGTGTGAGCTTCATGAATGATGTCGTTCCTTTGAGCTGAAAAGTGACTTCTCTTACCTGAAACGAAATCTTGCTTGTAGGAAGACACAGAGCCTGGGAATTAACTCTATTTCTAAAGTGAAACACACAGCAGAGTTCTCATCCATTGATCACACTCTGCTTTAGAGCAAGAAGCACGCTCTTGCTTTCTAGAGTCTCCAAAACAGCAGGAAACGTGAGTGTGCTGAGAACAACAGAACGGTATTTCCTACACATATGGACCATATCTAGTCCAACCCTGCTTCTGAAACTACAACAAACCACAGTTCCTCTAACACCCAATGCTTTTCAGTTAGAATGAGAAACCTGTGAGCTACGTGAACGATGTAGTTCGTTTGAGCTGTAAAGTAACTGCCCTTTCCTGAAACCAAGTCTTGCTTGTAGGAAGACTCAGAGCCAGGGATTTAATTCCATTTCTGAAGTGAAACAAACAGCAGAGTTCTCATCCATTTATCACATTCTGCTTTAGATAAGAAGCATGCTCTTGCTTTCTAGAGTCTCTAAGACAAATGAAACATGACTGTGCTGAGAAAAACAGAACGGTGTTTCCTACACATAAGTACCATATCTAGTCCAACCCTGCTTCTGAATATGATACAAAGTACTGGTCCTCTAACATCCAATGCTTGTCATTTAAGATGAGAAATGTGTGGGCTTCGTGAATGTTGTAGTTCGTTTAAGCTGAAAAGTGACTTCCCTTACCTGAAACGAAGTCTTGTTCGTAGGACGACTCAGAGAAAGGGATTTAACTCCATTTCAGAAGTGAAACAAACAGCAGAGTTCCCATCCATAGATCACACTCTGCTTTAGAGCAAGAAGCACGCTCTTGCTTTCTAGAGTCTCTAATACAGCATGAAACGTGAGTGTGCTGAGAGCAAAAGAAAGGTGTTTCCTACACATACAGACGATATCTAGTCCAACTCTGCTTCTGAAACTGATACAAAGCACTGGTCCTCTAACATCCAATGCTTGTCATTTAAGATGAGAAACGTGTGAGCTTCATGAACGATGTAGTTCGTTTGAGCTGAAAAGTGCATGCCCTTACCTGACATGAAGTCTTGCTTGTAGGACGACTCAGAGCCTGGGATTTAACTCCATTTCTGAAGGGAAAGACATAGCATAGTTCTCATCCATGGATCACATTCTGCTTTAGAGCTATTAGCACGCTCTTGCTTTCTAGAGTCTCTAATACAGCAGGAAAATTGAGTGTGCTCAGAACAAATAAATGGTGTTTCCTATATACACGGACCATATTTAGTTCAACTCGGCTTCTGAAACTGCAACAAACCACAGGTCCTCTAACATCCAATGCTTGTCAGTTAAGATAAGAAACGTGTGAGCTTCGTGAATGATGTAGTTCGCTTGAGCTGTAAGTAACTGCCCTTTCCTGCAACGAAGTCTTGCTTGTAGGAAGACTCAGAGCCTGGGATATAACTCCATTTCTGAAGTGAAACACACAGCAGAGTTCCCATCCATAGATCACACTCTGCTTTAGAGCAAGAAGCACGCTCTTGCTTTCTAGAGTCTGTAATACATCAGGAAACAAGAGTGTGCTGAGAACAAAAGAACGGTGTTTCCTACACATAGGGGCCATATCTAGTTCAACACTGCTTCTGAAACTGACACAAAACACAGGTCCTGTCACATCCAATGCTTTTTAATTAAGAGCAAGAAACGTGTGAGCTTCGTGTACGTTGTAGTTCTTTTGACCTGTAAAGAAACTGCCCTTACCTGAAACGAACTCTTGCTTGTAGGAAGACTCAGAGATTCGGATTTAACTCCAATTCTGTAGTGAATAACACAGCAGAGTTCCCATCCAATAATCACACTCTGCTTTAGAGCAAGAAGGACGCTCTTGCTTTCTAGAGTCTCTAAGACAGCAGGATACTTGAGTGTGCTGAGAACAACAGAACAGTGTTTCCTACACATACTGACCATATCTAGTCAAATCTGCTTCTGAAACTGATACAAAGCACTGGTCCTCTAACATCCAATGCTTGTCAGTTATTGATGAGAAACGTTGAGTTTGAGGAATGATGTAGTTCGTTTGAGCTGAAAAGTTACTGCGTTTACCTGATTCAAAGTCTTGCTTGTAGGAAGACTCAGAGCCAGGGATTTAACTCCATTTCTGAAGTGAAACTCACCGCAGAGTTCTCATCCATTGATCACACTCGGCTTTAGAGCAAGAAGCACGCTCTTGCTTTCTAGAGTCTATAAGACAGCAGGAAACGTGAGTGTGCTGAGAGCAAAAGAACGGTGTTTCCTACACATACAGACTATATCTAGTCCAACTCTGCTTCTGAAACTGATACAAAGCACTGGTCCTCTATCATCCAATGCTTGTCAGTTAAGATGAGAAACGTGTGAGATTTGAGAATGATGTAGTTCGTTTGAGATATAAAGTAACTGCCCTTACCTGACAAGAAGTCTTGCTTGTAGGAAGACTCAGAGTGTGGGATGTAACTCCATTTCTGAAGGGAAAGACACAGCAGAGTACTCATCCATGGATCACACTCTGCTTTAGAGCTATTAGCACGCTCTTGCTTTCTAGAGTCTCTGAAACTTCAGGAAAATTGAGTGTGCTAAGAACAACATAACGGTATTTCCTACACATATGAACCATATCTTGTCCAAATATGCTTCTGAAACTTCAACAAACCACAGGTCCTCTAACACCCAATGCTTGTCATTTAAGATGAGAAACGTGTAAGCTTCATGAACGATGTCGTTCGTTTGAGCTGAAAAGTGCCTGCCCTTACCTGGAACGAAGTCTTGCTTGTAGGAAGACACAAAGCCTGGGATTTAACTCCATTTCAGAAGGGAAACACACAGCATAGTTCTCATCCATTGATCACACTCTGCTTTAGAGCAAGAAGCACGCTCTTGCTTTCTAGAGTCTCTAAAACAGCACGAAACGTGAGTGTGCTGAGAACAAAAGAACGGTGTTTCCTAAACATAGGGGCCATATCTAGTTCTAATCTGCTTCTGAACTGAAACAAACCACAGGTCCTCTAACATCCAATGCTTGTCAGGTAAGATGAGAAACGTGTGAGCTTCGTGAATGATGTAGTTCACTTGAGCTGTAACGTAACTGCCCTTTCTTGAAAAGAAGTCTTGCTTGTAGGAAGACTAAGAGCCTGGGATTTAACTCCATTTCTGAAGTGAAACACACAGCAGAGATCTCATCCATTGCACACACTCTGCTTTAGAGCAAGAAGCAAGCTCTTGCTTTCTATAGTCTCTAATACAGCAGGAAATTTGAGAGTGCTCAGAACAAAAGAACGGAGTTTCCTACACATACAGACCACATCTAGTCCAACTCTGCTTCTGAAACTGATACATAGCACTGGTCCTCTAACATCCAATGCTTGTCAGTTAAGATGAGAAATGTGTGGGCTTCGTGAATGTTGTAGTTCGTTTAAGCTGAAAAGTGACTTCCCTTACCTGAAACGAAGTCTTGTTTGTAGGAAGACTCAAAGAATGGGATTTAACTCCATGTCTGAAGTGAAACACACAGCAGAGTTCCCATCCATAGATCACACTCTGCTTTAGAGCAAGAAGCAGGCTCTTGCTTTCTTGAGTCTCTAATACATCAATAAACGTGTGTGTGCTGAGAACAAAAGAACGGTGTTTCCTACACATAGGGGCCATATCTAGTTCAACACTGCTTCTGAAACTGACACAAAACACAGGTCCTGTCACATCCAATGCTTTTTAATTAAGAGCAAGAAACGTGTGAGCTTCGTGTACGTTGTAGTTCTTTTGACCTGTAAAGTAACTGCCCTTACCTGAAACGAACTCTTGCTTGTAGGAATCTCAGAGCCTGGGATTTAACTCCAATTCTGTAGTGAATAACACAGCAGAGTTCCCATCCAATGATCACACTCTGGTTTAGAGCAAGAAGCACGCTCTTGCTTTCTAGAATCTCTAAGACAGCAGGATACGTATAAGTGCTGAGAACAACAGAACGGTGTTTCCTACACATACGGACCATATCTAGTCAAATCTGCTTCTGAAACTGATACAAAGCACTGGTCCTCTAACATCCAATGCTTGTCAGTTAAGATGAGAAACGTGTGAGCTTCGTGAACGATGTAGTTCACTTGAGCTGTGAAGTAACTGCCCTTTCCTGAAACGAAGTCTTGCTTGTAGGAAGACTCAGAGCCAGGGATTTAACTCCATTTCTGAAGTGAAACTCACCGCAGAGTTCTAATCCATTGATCACACTCTGCTTTAGAGCAAGAAGCATGCTCTTGCTTTCTAGAGTCTATAAGAGAGCAGAAAACGTGAGTGTGCTGAGAGTAAAAGAACGGTGTTTAATACACATACAGACTATATCTAGTCCAACTCTGCTTCTGAAACTGATACAAAGCACTGGTCCTCTATCATCCAATGCTTTTCAGTTAAGATGAGAAACGTGTGAGATTTGAGAACGATGTAGTTCGTTTGAGATATAAAATAACTGCCCTTACCTGACATGAAGTCTTGCTTGCAGGAAGACTCAGAGCCTGGGATTTAACTCCATTTCTGAAGGGAAAGACACAGCAAAGTTCTCATCCATGGATCACACTCTGCTTTAGAGCTATTAGCATGCTCTTGCATTCTAGAGTCTCTAAAACATCAGGAAAGGTGAGTGTGCTAAGAACAACATAACGGTATTTCCTACACATACGGACCATATCTAGTCCAACTCTGCTTCTGAAACTACAACAAACCACAAGTCCTCTAACACCCAATGCTTGTCAGTTAGGATGAGAAACCTGTGAGCTTCGTGAACGATGTCGTTCATTTGAGCTGAAAAGTAACTGCCCTTTCCTGAAACCAAGTCTTGCTTGTAGGAAGACACAGAGCCAGGGATTTAATTCCATTTCTGAAGTGAAACACACAGCAGAGTTCTCATCCATTTATCACATTCTGCATTAGATAAGAAGCACGCTCTTGCTTTCTAGAGTCTCTAAGACAAAGGAAACGTGACTGTGCTGAGAAAAACAGAACGGGGTTTCCTAAACATAGCGGCCATATCTAGTTCTAATCTGCTTCTGAAACTGAAACAAACCACAGGTCCTCTAACATCCAATGCTTGTCAGTCAAGATGAGAAACGTGTGAGCTTCGTGAATGATGTAGTTCTCTTGAGCTGTGAAGTAACTGCCCTTCCCAGAAACCAAGGCTTGCATGTTGGAAGACACAGAACCTGGGATTTAACTCCATTTCTGCAGTGAAACACACAGCAGAGTTCTCACCCATTGATCACACTCTGCTTTAGAGCAAGAAGCACGCTCTTGCTTTCTAGAGTCTCTGAAACAGCAGGAAATGTGAGTGGGCTGAGAACAACAGAACGGTATTCCCTACACATACGGACCATATCTAGCCCAACTCTGCTTCTGAAACTACAACAAACCACAGGTCCCCTAACACCCAATGCTTGTCAGTTAGGATGAGAAACCTGTGAGCTTCGTGAACGATGTAGTTCGTTTCAGCTGTAAAGTAACTGCCCATTCCTGAAACCAAGTCTTGCTTGTAGGAAGACACAGAGCCAGGGATTTAATTCCATTTCTGAAGTGAAACACACAGCAGAGTTCTCATCCATTTATCACATTCTGCTTTAGATAAGAAGAATGCTCTTGCTTTTTAGAGTCTCTAAGACTAAGGAAACGTGACTGTGCTGAGAAAAACAGAACAGTGTTTCCTACACATAAGTACCATATCTAGTCCAACCCCGCTTCGGAAACTGATACAAAGTACTGGTCCTCTAACATCCAATGCTTGTCATTTAAGATGAGAAACATGTGAGCTTCATGAACGATGTAGTTCGTTTGAGCTGAAAAGTGCCTGCCCTTACCTGGAACGAAGTCTTGCTTGTAGGAAGACACAGAGCCTGGGATTTAACTCCATTTCTGAAGGGAAACACACAGCATAGTTCTCATCCATCGATCACACTCTGCTTTAGAGCAAGAAGCACGCTCTTACTTTCTAGAGTCTCTAAAACAGCAGGAAACATGAGTGTGCTGAGAACAAAAGAACGGTGTTTCCTAAACATAGGGGCCATATCTAGTTCTAATCTGCTTCTGAAACTGAAACAAACCACAGGTCCTCTAACATCCAATGCTTGTCAGGTAAGATGAGAAACGTGTGAGCTTCGTGAATGATGTAGTTCACATGAGCTGTAAAGTAACTGCCCTTCTTGAAACGAAGTCTTGCTTGTAGGAAGACTCAGAGCCAGGGATTTAACTCCATTTCTGAAGTGAAACACACAGCAGAGATCTCATCCATTGCACACACTCTACTTTAGAGCAAGAAGCAAGCTCTTGCTTTCTATAGTCTCTAATACAGCAGGAAATTTGAGAGTGCTCAGAACAAAAAAACGGAGTTTTCTACACATACAGACCACATCTATTCCAACTCTGCTTCTGAAATTGATACAAAGCACTGGTCCTCTAACATCCAATGACTGTCAGTTAAGATGAGAAATGTGTGGGCTTCGTGAATGTTGTAGTTTGTTTAAGCTGAAAAGTGACTTCCCTTACCTGCAACAAAGTCTTGTTTGTAGGAAGACTCAGAGAATGGGATTTAACTCCATTTCTGAAGTGAAACACACAGCAGAGTTCCCATCTATAGATCACACTCTGCTTTAGAGCAAGAAGCACGCTCTTGTTTTATAGAGTCTCTAAGACAGCAGGAAACATGAGTGTGCTGAGAGCAAAAGAACGGTGTTTCCTACACATACAGACGATATCTAGTCCAACTCTGCTTCTGAAACTGATAAAAAGCACTGGTCCTCTAACATCCAATGCTTGTCATTTAAGATGAGAAACCTGTGAGCTTCATGAACGATGTAGTTCGTTTGAGCTGAAAAGTGCCTACCCTTACCTGGAATGAAGTCTTGCTTGTAGGAAGACACAGAGCCTGGGATTTAACTCCATGTCTGAAGGGAAACACACAGCATAGTTCTCATCCATCGATCACACTCTGCTTTAGATCAAGAAGCACGCTCTTGCTTTCTTGAGTCTCTAATACATCAGGAAACTTGAGTGTGCTGAGAACAAAAGAACGGTGTTTCCTACACATAGGGGCCATATCTAGTTCAACACTGCTTCTGAAACTGACACAAAACACAGGTCCTGTCACATCCAATGCTTTTTAAATAAGAGCAAGAAACGTGTGAGCTTCGTGTACGTCGTAGTTCTTTTGACCTGTAAAGTAACTGCCCTTACGTGAAATGAACTCTTGCTCCTAGGAAGACTCAGAGCCTGGGATTTAACTCCAATTCTGTAGTGAACAACACAGCAGAGTTCCTATCCAATGATCACACTCTGCTTTAGAGCAAGAAGCACGCTCTTGCTTTCTAGAGTCTCTAAGACAGCAAGATATGTGAGTGTGCTGAGAACAACAGAACGGTGTTTCCTACACATACGGACCATATCTAGTCAAATCTGCTTCTGAAACTGATACAAAGCACTGGTCCTCTAACTTCCAATGCTTGTCAGTTAAGATGAGAAACGTGTGAGCTTCGTGAATGATGTAGTTACCTTGAGCTGTGAAGTAACTGCCCTTTCCTGAAACGAAGTGTTGCTTGTAGGAAGACTCAGAGCCAGGGATTTAACTCCATTTCTGAAGTGAAACTCACCGCAGAGTCCTAATCCATTGATCACACTCTGCTTTAGAGCAAGAAGCACGCTCTTGCTTTCTAGAGTCTATAAGACAGCAGGAAACGTGAGTGTGCTGAGAGCAAAAGAACGGTGTTTCCTACACATACAGACTATATCTATTCCAACTCTTCTTCTGAAACTGATACAAAGCACTGGTCCTCTATCATCCAATGCTTGTCAGTTAAGATGAGAAACGTGTGAGATTTGAGAACGATGTAGTTCGTTTGAGATGTAAAGTAACTGCCCTTACCTGACATGAAGTCTTGCTTGTAGGAAGACTCAGAGCCTGGGATTTAACTCCATTTCTGAAGGGAAAGACACAGCAGAGTTCTCATCCATGGATCACACTCTGCTTTAGAGCTATTAGCATGCTCTTGCATTCTAGAGTCTCTAAAACATCAGGAAAGGTGAGTGTGCTAAGAACAACATAACGGTATTTCCTACACATACGGACCATATCTAGTCCAAATCTGCTTCTGAAACTACAACAAACCACAGGTCCTCTAACACCCAATGCTTGTCAGTTAGGATGAGAAACCTGTGAGCTTCGTGAACGATGTCGTTCGTTTGAGCTGAAAAGTAACTGCCCTTCCTGAAACCAAGTCTTGCTTGTAGGAAGACTCAGAGCCAGGGATTTAATTCCATTTCTGAAATGAAACAAACAGCAGAGTTCTCATCCATTTATCACATTCTGCATTAGATAAGAAGCATGCTCTTGCTTTCTAGAGTCTCAAAGAGAAAGGAAACGTGAGTGTGCTGAGGAAAACCGAACGGTGTTTCCTACCCATAGGTACCATATCTAGTCAAACCCTGCTTCTGAAACTGATACAAAGTACTGGTCCTCTAACATCCAATGCTTGTCATTTAAGATGATAAACGTGTGAGCTTCATAAACGATGTAGTTCGTTTGAGCTGAAAAGTGCCTGCCCTTACCTGGAACGAAGTCTTGCTTGTAGGAAGACACAGAGCCTGGCATTTAACGCCATTTCTGAAGGGAAACACAGAGCATATTTCTCATCCATCGATCACACTCTGCTTTAGAGCAAGAAGCACGCTCTTGCTTTCTAGATTCTCTAAGACAGCAGGAAACGTGAGTGTGCTGAGAACAAAAAAACAGTGTTTCCTACACATACGTACCATATCTAGTCCAACCCTGCTTCTAAAGCTGATAAAAACCACAGGTCCTCTAACATTCAATGCTTGTCAGTTAAGATTAGAAACGTGTGAGCTTCGTGAACGATGTAGTTCGTTTGAGCTGAATAGTGACAGCCCTTACCTGAAACGAAGTCTTCCTTGTAGGAAGACACAGAGCCAGCGATTTAACTCCATTTCTGAAGGGAAACACACAGCAGAGTTCTCATCCATTGATCATACTCTGCTTTAGAGCAAGAAGCACGCTCTTGCTTTCTAGAGTCTCTAAGACTGCTGGAAACGTGAGTGTGCTGAGAACAAAAGAACGGGGTTTGCTACACATATGGACCATATATTGTCCAACTCTGCTTCTGAAACTGATACAAAGTACTGGTCCTCTAACATCCAATGCTTGTCATTTAAGATGAGAAACGCGTGAGCTTCATCAACGATGTAGTTCGTTTGAGCTGAAAAGTGCCTGCCCTTACCTGGAACGTAGTCTTGCTTGTAGGAAGACACAGAGCCTGAGATTTAACTCCATTTCTGGAGGGAAACACACAGCACAGTTCTCATCCATGAAACACACTCTGCTTTAGAGCAAGAAGCACGCCTTTGCTTTCTAGAATCTCTAACACTGCAAAAAAAGTGAGTGTGCTGAAAACAAAAGAACGGTTTTCCTACACATACAGACCATATCTAGTTCAACTCGGCTTCTGAAGCTGATAAAAACCACATGTCCTCTAACATTCAATGCTTGTCAGTTAAGATCAGAAACATGTGAGCTTCGTGAACGATGTAGTTCGTTTGAGCTGAAAAGTGATTGCCCTTACCTGAAACGAAGTCTTCCTTGTAGGAAGACACAGAGCATGCGATTTAACTCCATTTCTGAAGTGAAACACACAGCAGAGTTCTCATTCATTGATCACACTCTGCTTTAGAGCAAGAAGCACGCTCTTGTTTTCTAGAGTCTCTAAAACACCAGGAAACATGAGTGTCCTGAGAAAAACAGAACGGTAGTTCCTACACATAGGGACCATAACTGGTCCAACTCTGCTTCTGAAACTACAACAAACCACAGGTCCTCTAACACCCAATACTTGTCAGTTAGGATGAGAAAACTGTCAGCTTCGTGAACGATGTAGTTCGTTTGAGCTCTAAAGTAACTGCCCTTTCCTGTAACCAAGTCTTGCTCGTAGGAAGACTCAGAGCCAGGGATTTAATTCCATTTCTGAAGTGAAACACACAGCAGAGTTCTCATCCATTTATCACATTCTGCTTTAGATAAGAAGCATGCTCTTGCTTTCTAGAGTCTCTAAGACACAGGAAACGTGACTGTGCTGAGAAAAACAGAACGGTGTTTCCTACGCTTACAGACGATATTTAGTCCAACTCTGCTTCAGAAACTGATACAAAGCACTGGTCCTCTAACATCCAATGCTTGTCATTTAAGATGAGAAACGTGTGAGCTTCATGAATGATGTAGTTCCTTTGAGTTGAAAAGTGACTGCCCTTACCTGGAACGAAGTCTTGCTTTTAGGAAGACACAGAGCGTGGGATTTAACTCCATTTCTGAAGTAAAACAAACAGCATAGTTCTCATTCATTGATCACACTCTGCTTTAGAGCAAGAAGCACGCTCTTGTTTTCTAGAGTCTCTAAAACAGCAGGAAACATGAGTGTCCTGAGAAAAACAGAATGGTAGTTCCTACACATACGGACCATATCTGGTCCAACTCTGCTTCTGAAACTACAACAAACCACAGGTCCTCTAACACCCAATGCTTGTCAGTTAGGATGTGAAACCTGTGAGCTTCAAGAACGATGTAGTTCCTTTGAGCTCTAAAGTAACTGCCCTTTCCTGAAAACAAGTCTTGCTTGTAGGAAGACTCAGAGCCAGGGATTTAACTCCATTTCTGAAGTGAAACACACCACAGAGTTCTAATCCATTGATCACACTCTGCTTTAGAGCAAGAAGCACTCTCTTGCTTTCTAGAGTCTATAAGACAGCAGGAAACGTGAGTGTGCTCAGAACAAAAGAATGGTTTTTCCTACACATATGGACCATATCTAGTCCAACTCTGGTTCTGAAAGTGATACAAAGCACTGGTCCTCTAACATCCAATGCTTGTCAGTTAAGATGAGAAAGGTGTGAGATTCGAGAACGATGTAGTTCGTTTGAGCTGAAAAGTGAATTCCCTTACCTGAAACGACGTCTTGCTTTTAGGAAGACACAGAGCCTGGGATTTAACTCTATTTCTGAAGTGAAACACACAGCAGAGTTCTCATTCATTGATCACACTCTGCTTTAGAGCAAGAAGCACACTCTTGCTTTCTAGAGTCTCTAATAGAGCATGAAACGTGAGTGTGCTCTGAACAAAAGAACGGTGTTTCCTACAAATACGGACCATATCTAGTCCAACTCTGCTTCTGAAACTACAACAAAACACAGGTCCTCTAACACCCAATGCTTGTCAGTTAGGATGAGAAACCTCTGAGCTTCGTGAACGATGTAGTTCGTGTGAGCTGTAAAGTAACTGCACTTTCCTGAAACTAAGTCGTGATTGTAGGAAGACTCAGAGCCAGGGATTTAATTCCATTTCTGAACTGAAACACACAGCAGAGTTCTCATCCATTTATCACATTCTGCTTTAGATAAGAAGCATGCTCTTGCTTTCTAGAGGCTCTAAGACAAAGGAAACGTGAGTGTGCTGAGGAAAACAGAACGGTGTTTCCTACCCATACGTACCATATCTAGTCCAACCCTGCTTCTGAAACTGATACAAAGTACTGGTCCTCTAACATCCAATGCTTGTCATTTAAGATCAGAAACGTGTGAGCTTCATGAAGGATGTAGTTCGTTTGAGCTGAAAAGTGCCTGCCCTTACCTGGAACGAAGTCTTGCTTGTAGGAAGACACAGAGCCTGAGATTTAACTCCATTTCTGGAGGGAAACACACAGCACAGTTCTCATCCATGAAACACACTCTGTTTTAGAGCAAGAAGCACGGCCTTGCTTTCGAGAATCTCTAACACAGCAGAAAAAGTGAGTGTGCTGAGAACAAAAGAACGGTTTTCCTACACATACGGACCATATCTAGTTCAACTCCGCTCCTGAAGCTGATAAAACCACTGGTCCTCTAACATTCAATGCTTTTCAGTTAAGTTCAGAAACGTGTGAGCTTCGTGAACCATGTAGTTCGTTTGAGCTGAAATGTGACTGCCCTTACCTGAAACGAAGTCTTCCTTGTAGGAAGACACAGAGCCAGCGATTTAACTCCATTTCTGAAGGGAAACACACAGCAGAGTTCTCATCCATTGATCATACTCTGCTTTAGAGTAAGAAGCACTCTCTTGCTTTCTAGAGTCTCTAAGACAGCTGGAAACGTGAGTGTGCTGAGAACAAAAGAACGGTGTTACCTACACATATGGACCATATATTGTCCAACTCTGCTTCTGAAACTGACACAAAGTACTGGTCCTCTAACATCCAATGCTTGTCATTTAAGATGAGAAACGTGTGAGCTTCATGAACGATGTAGTTCGTTTGAGTTGAAAAGTGACTGCTCTTACCTGGAACGAAGTCTTGCTTGTAGGAAGACACAGAGCCTGGGATTTAACTCCATTTCTGAAGTAAAACACACAGCATACTTCTCATTCATCTATCACACTCTGCTTTAGAGCAAGAAGCACGCTCTTGCTTTCTAGAGTCTCTAAGACAGCAGGAAACGTGAGTGTGCTGAGAGCAAAAGAAAGGTGTTTCCTACACATACAGACGATATCTAGTCCAACTCTGCTTCGGACACTGATACAAAGCACTGGTCCTCTAATATCCAATGCTTGTCAGTTAAGATGAGAAATGTGTGAGCTTCATGAATGATGTAGTTCCTTTGAGCTGAAAAGTGACTTCCCTTACCTGAAACGAAGTCTTGCCTGTAGGAAGACACAGCGCCTGGGATTTAACTCTATTTCAGAAGTGAAACACACAGCAGAGTTCTCATCCATTGATCACAATCTGCTTTAGAGCAAGAAGCACGCTCTTCTTTTCTAGAGTCTCTAAAACAGCAGGAAACATGAGTTTGCTGAGAAAAACTGAACGGTAGTTCCTACACATAGGGACCATATCTGGTCCAACTCTGCTTCTGAAACTACAACAAACCACAGGTCCTCTAACACCCAATGCTTGTCAGTTAGGATGAGAAACCTGTGAGCTTCGTGAACGATGTAGTACGTTTGAGCTCTAAAGTAACTGCCCTTTCCTGAAACCAAGTCTTGCTTGTAGGAAGACTCACAGCCAGGGATTCAATTCCATTTCTAAAGTGAAACACACAGCAGAGTTCTCATCCATTTATCACATTCTCCTTTAGATAAGAAGCATGCTCTTGCTTTCTAGAGTCTCTAACACAGCAGGAAACGTTAGTGTGCTGAGAACAAAAGAACGGTGTTTCCTAAACATAGCGGCCATATCTAGTTCTAATCTGCTTCTGCAACTGAAACAAACCACAGGTCCTCTAACATCCAATGCTTGTCAGTTAAGATGAGAATCGTGTGAGCTTCGTGAATGATGTAGTTCACTTGAGCTGTGAAGTATCTGCCCTTTCCTGAAACGAAGTCTTTCTTATAGGAAGACTCAGAGCCAGGGATTTAAGTACATTTCTGAAGGGAAACACACCGCAGAGTCCTAATCCATTGATCACACTCTGCTTTAGAGCAAGAAGCACGCTCTTGCTTTCTAGAGTCTATAAGACAGCAGCAAACGTGAGTGTGCTCAGAAGAAAAGAACGGTGTTTCCTACACATATGGACCATACCTAGTCCAACTCTGCTTCTGAAACTGATACAAAGCACTGGTCCTCTAACATCCAATGCTTGTCAGTTAAGATGAGAAACGTGTGAGATTCGTGATCGATGTAGTTGTTTTGAGATGTAAAGTAACTGTCCTTACATGACATGAAGTCTTGCTTGTCGGAAGACTCAGAGCCTGGGATTTCACTCCATTTCTGAAGGGAAAGACACAGCAAAGTTGTCATCCATGGAACACACTCTGCTTTAGAGCTATTAGCACGCCCTTGCTTTCTAGAATCTCTAATACAGCAGGAAACTTGAGTGTGCTCAGAACAAATGAACGGTGTTTCCTACATATACAGACCATATCTAGTTCAACTCTGCTTCTGAAACTGCAACAAACCACAGGTCCTCTAACATCCAATGCTTGTCAGTTAAGATAAGAAATGTGTGAGCTTCGTGAATGATGTAGTTTGCTTGAGCTGTGAAGTATCTGCCCTTTCCTGAAACGAAGTCTTGCTTGTGGGAAGACTCAGAGCCTGGGATTTAACTTCATTTCTTAAGTGAAACACACAGCAGAGTTCCCATCAATAGATCACACTCTGCTTTAGAGCAAGAAGCACGCTCTTGCTTTCTAGAGTCTATAAGACAGCAGGAAACGTGAGTGTGCTCAGAACAAAAGAACGGTGTTTCCTACACATATGGACCATACCTAGTCCAACTCTGCTTCTGAAACTGATACAAAGCACTGGTCCTCTAACATCCAATGCTTGTCAGTTAAGATGAAAACGTGTGAGATTCGAGATCAATGTAGTTCATTTGAGATGTAAAGTAACTGCCCTTACATGACATGAAGTCTTGCTTGTCGGAAGACTCAGAGCCTGGGATTTCACGCCATTTCTGAAGGGAAAGACACAGCAAAGTTCTCATCCATGGATCATACTCTGCTTTAGAACAAGAAGCACGCTCTTGTTTTCTAGAGTCTCTAAAACAGCAGGAAACCTGAGTGTGCTGAGAACAACAGAACGGTAGTTCCTACACATACGGACCATATCTAGTCCAACTCTGCTTCTGAAACTACAACAAACCACAGGTCCTCTAACACCCAATGATTGTCACTTAGGATGAGAAACCTGTGAGCTTCGTGAAAGATGTAGTTCGTTTGAGCTGAAAAGTACCTGCCCTTACCTGGAACGAAGTCTTGCTTGTAGGAAGACACAGAGCCTGGGATTTAACTCCATTTCTGAAGGGAAACACACAGCATAGTTCTCCTCCATCGAACACACTCTGCTTTAGAGCAAGAAGCACGCTCTTGCTTTCTAGAGTCTCGAAGACAGCAGGAAACGTGAGTGTGCTGAGAACAAAAGAACGGTGTTTCCTAAACATAGCGGCCATATCTAGTTCTAATCTGCTTCTGAAACTGCAACAAACCACAGCTCCTCTAACATCCAATGCTTGTCAGTTAAGATAAGAAATGTGTGAGCTTCGTGAATGATGTAGTTCGCTTGAGCTGTAAAGTAACTGCGATTTCCTGAAACGAAGTCTTGCTTGTGGGAAGACTCAGAGCCTGGGATTTAACTCCATTTCTGAAGTTAAACACACAGCAGAGTTCCCATCCATAGATCACACTCTGCTTTAGAGCAAGAAGCACGCTCTTGCTTTCTAGAGTATCTAAGACAGCAGGAAACGTGAGTGTGCTGAGAGCAGAAGAACAGTGTTTCCTACACATACAGACGATATCTAGTCCAACTCTGCTTTCGGAAACTACAACAAACCACAGGTAATCTAACACCTAATGCTTGTCAGTTAGGATGAGAATCCTGTGAGCCACGTGAAAGATGTAGTTCGTTTGAGATGTAAAGTAACTGCCCTTTCCTGAAACAAAGTCTTGCTTGTAGGAAGACTCAGAGCCAGGGATTTAATTCCATTTCTGAAGTAAAACGCACAGCAGAGTTCTCATCCATTTATCACATTCTGCTTTAGATAAGTAGCATTCTCTTGCTTTCTAGAGTCTCTAAGACAAAGGAAATGTGACTGTGCTGAGAAAAAGAGAACGGTGTTTCCTACACATACATACCATATCTAGTCCAACCATGCTTCTGAAACTGATACAAAGTACTGATCGTCTAACATCCAATGCTTGTCATTTAATATGAGAAACGTGTGAGCTTCATGAATGATGTAGTTCGTTTGAGCTGAAAAGTGCCTGCCCTTACCTGGAACGAAGTCTTGCTTGTAGGAAGACACAGAGCCTGGGATTTAACTCCATTTCTGAAGGGAAACACACAGCATAGTTCTCATCCATCGATCACACTCTGCTTTAGAGCAAGAAGCACGCTCTTGCTTTCTAGAGTATCTAAGACAGCAGGAAACGTGAGTGTGCTGAGAGCAGAAGAACAGTGTTTCCTACACATACAGACGATATCTAGTCCAACTCTGCTTTCGGAAACTACAACAAACCACAGGTAATCTAACACCCAATGCTTGCCAGTTAGGATGAGAAACCTGTGAGCTTCGTGAATGATGTAGTTCGTTTGAGATGTACAGTAACTGCCCTTTCCTGAAACAAAATCTTGCTTGTAGGAAGACTCAGAGCCAGGGATTTAATTCCATTTCTGAAGTGAAACACACAGCAGAGTTCTCATCCATTTATCACATTCTGCTTTAGGTAAGAAGCATGCTCTTGCTTTCTAGAGTCTCTAAGACAAAGGAAACGTGACTGTGCTGAGAAAAACAGAACGGTGTTTCCTACACATACGTACCATATCTAGTCCAACCCTGCTTCTGAAACTGATACAAAGTACTGGTCCTCTAACATCCAATGCTTGTCATTTAAGATGAGAAACGTGTGAGCTTCATGAACGATGTAGTTTGTTTGAGCTGAAAAGTGCCTGCCCTTACCTGGAACGAAGTCTTGCTTGTAGGAAGACACAGAGCCTGGGATTTAACTCCTTTTCTGAAGGGAAACACACAGCATAGTTCTCATCCATCGATCACACTCTGCTTTAGAGCAAGAAGCACGCTCTTGCTTTCTAGAGTCTCTAACACAGCAGGAAACATGAGTGTGCTGAGAACAAAAGAACGGTGTTTCCTAAACATAGCGGCCATATCTAGTTCTAATCTGCTTCTGCAACTGAAACAAACCACAGGTCCTCTAACATCCAATGCTTGTCAGTTAAGATGAGAATCGTGTGAGCTTCGTGAATGATGTAGTTCACTTGAGCTGTGAAGTATCTGCCCTTTCCTGAAACGAAGTCTTTCTTATAGGAAGACTCAGAGAAAGGGATTTAACTCCATTTCTGAAGGGAAACACACCGCAGAGTTCTATTCCTTTGATCACACTCTGCTTTAGAGCAAGAAGCACGCTCTTGCTTTCTAGAGTCTATAAGACAGCAGGAAACGTGAGTGTGCTCAGAACAAAAGAACGGTGTTTCCTACACATATGGACCATACCTAGTCCAACTCTGCTTCTGAAACTGATACAAAGCACTGGTCCTCTAACATCCAATGCTTGTCAGTTAAGATGAGAAACGTGTGAGATTCGAGATCAATGTAGTTCGTTTGAGATGTAAAGTAACTGCCCTTACATGACATGAAGTCTTGCTTGTCGGAAGACTCAGAGCCTGGGATTTCACTCCATTTCTGAAGGGAAAGACACAGCAAAGTTTTCATCCATGGATCACACTCTGCTTTAGAACAAGAAGCACGCTCTTGTTTTCTAGAGTCTCTAAAACAGCAGGAAACCTGAGTGTGCTGAGAGCAACAGAACGGTAGTTCCTACACATACGGACCATATCTAGTCCAACTCTGCTTCTGAAACTACAACAAACCACAGGTCCTCTAACACCCAATGCTTGTCAGTTAGGATGAGAAACCTGTGAGCTTCGTGAATGATGTAGTCCGTTTGAGCTGTAAATTAACTGCCCTTTCCTGAAACCAAGTCTTGCTTGTAGGAAGACTCAGAGCCAGGGATATGATTCCATTTCTGAAGTGAAACACACAGCAGAGTTCTCATCCATTGATCACATTCTGCTTTAGATAAGAAGGATGCTCTTGCTTTCTAGAGTCTCTAAGAGAAAGGAAATGTGACTGTGCTGAGAAAAACAGAACGGTGTTTCCTACACATACGTACCATATCTAGTCCAACCCTGCTTCTGAAACTGATAAAAAGTACTGGTCCTCTAACAACCAATGGTTGTCAGTTAGGATGAGAAACCTGTGAGCTTCGTGAATGATGTAGTTCGTTTGAGCTATAAAGTAACTACTCTTTCCTGAAACCAAGTCTTGCTTCTAGGAAGACTCAGAGCCCGGGATTTAATTCCATTTCTGAAGTCAAACACACAGCAGAGTTCTCATCCATTTATCACATTCCGCTTTAGATAAGGAGCATTCTCTTGCGTTCTAGAGTATCTAATACAAAGGAAACGTGACTGTGCTGAGAAAAACAGAATGGTGTTTCCTACACATACGTACCATATCTAGTCCAACTCTGCTTCTGAAACTGATACAAAGTACTGGTCCTCTAACATCCAATGCTTGTTATTTTAGATGAGATACGTGTGAGCTTCATGAACGATGTAGTTCATTTGAGCTGAAAAGTCACTGCCCTTACCCGAAACGACGTCTTTCTGTAAGAAGACACAGAGCCTGGGATTTAACTTCATTTCTGAAGGGAAACACATAGCATAGTTCTCATCCATTGATCACACTTTGCTTTAGAGTAAGAAGCCCGCTCTTGCTTTCTAGACTCTCTAATACAGCATGAAACGTGAGTGTGCTGAAAACAAAAGAACGGTGTTTCCTAAACATAGGGACCATATCTAGTTCTAATCTGCTTCTGAAACTGCAACAAACCACAGGTCCTCTAACACCCAATGGTTGTCAGTTAGGATGAGAAACCTGTGAGCTTAGTGAACGATGTAGTTCGTTTGAGCTATAAAGTAACTACTCTTTCCTGAAACCAAGTCTTGCTTCTAGGAAGATTCAGACCCAGGGATTTAATTCCATTTCTGAAGTGAAACACACAGCAGAGTTCTCATCCATTTATCACATTCTGCTTTAGATAAGAAGCATGCTCTTGCTTTCTAGAGTCTATAATACAAAGGAAACGTGACTGTGCTGAGAAAAACAGAACGGTGTTTCCTACACATACGTACCATATCTAGTCCAACTCTGCTTCTGAAATTGATACAAAGTACTGGTCCTCTAACATCCAATGCTTGTCATTTAAGATGAGAATCGTGTGAGCTTCATGAACGATGTTGTTCGTTTGAGCTGAAAAGTCACTGCCCTTAACTGAAACGACGTCTTTCTGTAGGAAGACACAGAGCCTGGGATTTAACTACATTTCTGAAGGGAAACACAGAGCATAGTTCTCATCCATTGATCACTCTCTGCTTTCGAGCAAGAAGCACGCTCTTGCTTTCTAGAGTCTCTAAGACAGCAGGAAACGTGAGAGTGCTGAGAAAAAAAGAACTGTGTTTCCTACACATAGGGCCATATCTAGTTGAACACTGCTTCTGAAAGTGACACAAAGAACAGGTCCTGTCACATCCAATGCTTTTTAATTAAGAGCAAGAAACGTGTGAGCTTCGTGTACGTTGTAGTTCTTTTGACCTGTAAAGTAACTGCCCTTACCTGAAACGAAGTCTTGCTTGTAGGAAGACACAGAGCCTGGGATTTAACTCCAATTCTGTAGTGAAACACACAGCGGAGTTCCCATCCAATGATCACACTCGGCTTTAGAGCAAGAAGCACGCTCTTGCTTTCTAGAGTCTCTAAGAGAGCAGGAATCGTGAGTGTGCTGAGAACAAAAGAACGGTGTTTCGTACACATATGGACCATATCTAGTCCAACTCTGCTTCTGAAACTGATACAAAGCACTAGTCCTCTAACATCCAATGCTTGTCATTTAAGATGAGAAATGTGTGGGCTTCGTTAATGTCGTAGTTCTTTTGAAATGAAAAGTGACTTCCCTTACCTGAAACGAAGTCTTGCTTGTAGGAAGACACAGAGTCTGGGCTTTAACTCTATTTCTGAAGTGAAACACTCAGCAGAGTACTCATCCATTGATCACACTCTGCTGTAGAGAAAGAAGCACGCTCTTGCTTTCTAGAGTCTCTAAGACAGCAGGATACGTGAGGGTGCTGAGAACAACGGAACGGTTTTTCCTACACATACGGACCATATCTAGTCCAAACTGCTTCTGAAACTGATACAAAGCACAGGTCCTCTAACATCCAATGCTTGTCAGTAAAGATGAGATACGTTGAGCTTCGTGAATGATGTAGTTCGTTTGAGCTGAAAAGTGACTGCGTTTACCTGAAATGAAGTCTTGCTTGTAGGAAGACACAAAGCCTGATATTTAACTCCATTTCTGGAGGGAAACACACAGCACAGTTCTCATCCATGAAACACACTCTGCTTTAGAGCAAGAAGCACAGCTTTGCTTTCTAGAATCTCTAACACTGCAGAAAAAGTGAGTGTGCTGAGAACAAAAGAATGGTTTTCCTACACATATGGACCATATCTAGTTCAACTCTGCTTCTGAAGCTGATAAAAACCACAGGTCCTCTAACATTCAATGCTTGTCAGTTAAGATCAGAAACGTGTGAGCTTCGTGAACGATGTAGTTCGTTTGAGCTGAAAAGTGACTGCCCTTACCTGAAACGAAATCTTCCTTGTAGGAAGACACAGAGCCTGCGATGTAACTCCATTTCTGAAGTGAAACACACAGCAGAGGTCTCATCCATTGATCATATTCTGCTTTAGAGCAAGAAGCACGCTCTTGCTCTCTAGAGTCTCTAAGACAGCAGGAAACGTGAGTGTGCTGAGAACAAAAAACGGTGTTTCCTACACATATGGACCATATCTAGTCCAACTCTGCTTCTGAAACTGATACAAAGTACTCTTCCTCTAACATCCAATGCTTGTCATTTAAGATGAGAAACGTGTGAGCTTCATGAACGATGTAGTTCGTTTGAGCTGAAAAGTGCCTACCCTTTCCTGGAAAGAAGTCTTGATTGTAGGAAGACACAGAGCCTGGGATTTAACTACATTTCTGCAGGGAAATACACAGCATAGTTCTCATCCATCGATCACACTCTGGTTTAGAGCAAGAAGCATGCTCTTGCTTTCTAGAGTCTCTAAGACAGTAGAAAACGTGAGTGTGCTGAGAACAAAAGAACGGTGTTTCCTAAACATAGCTGCCATATCTAGTTCTAATCTGCTTCAGAAACTGAAACAAACCACAGGTCGTCTAACATCCAATGCTCGACAGTTAAGATGAGCAACGTGTGAGCTTCATGAATGATGTAGTTTACTTGAGCTGTGAAGTAACTGCCCTTTCCTGAAACGAAGTCTTGCTTGTAGGAAGACTCAGAGCCTGGGATTTAAACCCATTTCTGTAGTGAAACACACAGCAGAGTTCCCATCCTATGATCACACTCGGCCTTAGAGGAAGAATCACACTCTTGCTTTCTAGAGTCTCTAAGACAGCATGAAACGTGAGTGTGCTCAGTACAAAAGAACGGTGTTTCGTACACATATGGACCATATCTAGTCCAACTCTGCTTCTGAAACTACAACAAACCACACGTCCTCTAACACCCAATGCTTGTCAGTTAGGATGAGAAACCTGTGAGCTTCGTGAATGATGTAGTTCGTTTGAGCTGTAAAGTAACTGCCCTTTCCTGAAACTAAGTCTTGATTGTAGGAAGACTCAGAGCCAGGGATTTAATTCCATTTCTGAAGTGAAACACACAGCAGAGTTCTCATCCATTTATCACATTCTGCTTCAGATAAGAAGCATGCTCTTGCTTTCTAGAGTCTCTAAGCAAAGGAAACGTGAGTGTGCTGAGGAAAACAGAACGGTGTTTCCTACCCATACGTACCATATCTTGTCCAACTCTGCCTCTGAAACTACAACAAAGCACAGGTCCTCTAACACCCAATGCTTGTCATTTAAGATGAGAAATGTGTGGGCTTCGAGAATGTTGTAGTTCGTTTGAGCTGAAAAGTGACTTCCCTTACCTGAAACGAAGTCTTGCTTGTAGGGAGACACCGAGCCTGGGATTTAACTCTGTTTCTGAAGTGAAACACACAGCAGAGTTCTCATCCATTGATCACTCTCTGGTTTAGAGCAAGAAGCATGCTCTTGCTTTCTAGATTCTCTAAAACAGCAGGAAACGTGAGTGTGCTGAGAACAACAGAACGGTGTTTCCTACACATACGGACCATATTAGTCCAACTCTGCTTCTGAAACTACAACAAAGCACACGTCCTCTAACACCCAATGCTTGTCAGTTAGGATGGGAAACCTGTGAGCTTCGTAAATGATGTAGTTCGTTTGAGCTGTAAAGTAAATGCCTGTTCCTGAAACTAAGTCTTGATTGTAGGAAGACTCAGAGCCAGGGATTTAATTCCATTTCTGAAGTGAAACACACAGCAGAGTTCTCATCCATTTTTCACATTCTGCTTTAGATAAGAAGCATGCTCTTGCTTTCTAGAGTCTCTAAGACAAAGGAAACGTGAGTGTGCTGAGGAAAACAGAACGGTGTTTCCTACCCATACGTACCATATCTAGTCCAACTCTTACTCTGAAACTACAACAAAGCACAGGTCCTCTAACACCCAATGCTTGTCATTTCAGATGAGAAATGTGTGGGCTTCGTGAATGTTGTAGTTCGTTTGAGCTGAAAAGTTACTGCGTTTAACTGAAACGAAGTCTTGCTTGTAGGAAGACACAGAGTCTGAGATTTACCTCCATTTCTGGAGGGAAACACACAGCAGAGTTCTCATCCATTGATCATATTCTGCTTTAGAGCAAGAAGCACGCTCTTGCTTTCTAGAGTCTCTAAGACAGCAGGAAACGTGAGTGTGCTGAGAACAAAAAACGGTGTTTCCTACACATATGGACCATATCTAGTCCAACTCTGCTTCTGAAACTGATACAAAGTACTGGTCCTCTAACATCCAATGCTTGTCATTTAAGATGAGAAACGTGTGAGCTTCATGAACGATGTAGTTCGTTTGAGCTGAAAAGTGCCTACCCTTTCCTGGAAAGATGTCTTGAATGTAGGAAGACACAGAGCCTGGGATTTAACTACATTTCTGCAGGGAAATACACAGCATAGTTCTCATCCATCGATCACACTCTGGTTTAGAGCAAGAAGCATGCTCTTGCTTTCTAGAGTCTCTAAGACAGTAGAAAACGTGAGTGTGCTGAGAACAAAAGAACGGTGTTTCCTAAACATAGCTGCCATATCTAGTTCTAATCTGCTTCAGAAACTGAAACAAACCACAGGTCGTCTAACATCCAGTGCTCGTCAGTTAAGATGAGCAACGTGTGAGCTTCATGAATGATGTAGTTTACTTGAGCTGTGAAGTAACTGCCCTTTCCTGAAACGAAGTCTTGCTTGTAGGAAGACTCAGAGCCTGGGATTTAAAGCCATTTCTGTAGTGAAACACACAGCAGAGTTCCCATCCTATGATCACACTCGGCCTTAGAGGAAGAATCACGCTCTTGCTTTCTGGAGTCTCTAAGACAGCATGAAACGTGAGTGTGCTCAGAACCAAAGAACGGTGTTTCGTACACATATGGACCATATCTAGTCCAACTCTGCTTCTGAAACAACAACAAACCACACGTCCTCTAACACCCAATGCTTGTCAGTTAGGATGAGAAACCTGTGAGCTTCGTGAATGATGTAGTTCGTTTGAGCTGTAAAGTAACTGCCCTTTCCTGAAACTAAGTCTTGATTGTAGGAAGACTCAGAGCCAGGGATTTAACTCTATTTCTGAAGTGAAACACACAGCAGAGTTCTCATCCATTGATCACTCTCTGGTTTAGAGCAAGAAGCATGCTCTTGCTTTCTAGAGTCTCTAAAACAGCAGGAAACGTGAGTGTGCTGAGAACAACAGAACGGTGTTTCCTACACATACGGACCATATCTAGTCCAACTCTGCTTCTGAAACTACAACAAACCACACATCCTCTAACACCCAATGCTTGTCAGTTAGGATGAGAAACTTGTGAGCTTCGTGAATGATGTAGTTCGTTTGAGCTGTAAAGTAAGTTCCTGTTCCTGAAACTAAGTCTTGATTGTAGGAATACTCAGAGCCAGGGATTTAATTCCATTTCTGAAGTGAAACACACAGCAGAGTTCTCATCCATTTATCACATTCTGCTTCAGATAAGAAGCATGCTCTTGCTTTCTAGAGTCTCTAAGACAAAGGAAACGTGAGTGTGCTGAGGAAAACAGAACGGTGTTTCCTACCCATACGTACCATATCTTGTCCAACTCTGCCTCTGAAACTACAACAAAGCACAGGTCCTCTAACACCCAATGCTTGTCATTTAAGATGAGAAATGTGTGGGCTTCGAGAATGTTGTAGTTCGTTTGAGCTGAAAAGTGACTTCCCTTACCTGAAACGAAGTCTTGCTTGTAGGGAGACACCGAGCCTGGGATTTAACTCTGTTTCTGAAGTGAAACACACAGCAGAGTTCTCATCCATTGATCACTCTCTGGTTTAGAGCAAGAAGCATGCTCTTGCTTTCTAGAGTCTCTAAAACAGCAGGAAACGTGAGTATGCTGAGAACAACAGAACGGTGTTTCCTACACATACGGACCATATCTAGTCCAACTCTGCTTCTGAAACTACAACAAAGCACACGTCCTCTAACACCCAATGCTTGTCAGTTAGGATGGGAAACCTGTGAGCTTCGTGAATGATGTAGTTCGTTTGAGCTGTAAAGTAAGTGCCTGTTCCTGAAACTAAGTCTTGATTGTAGGAAGACTCAGAGCCAGGGATTTAATTCCATTTCTGAAGTGAAACACACAGCAGAGTTCTCATCCATTTTTCACATTCTGCTTTAGATAAGAAGCATGCTCTTGCTTTCTAGAGTCTCTAAGACAAAGGAAACGTGAGTGTGCTGAGGAAAACAGAACGGTGTTTCCTACCCATACGTACCATATCTAGTCCAACTCTTCCTCTGAAACTACAACAAAGCACAGGTCCTCTAACACCCAATGCTTGTCATTTCAGATGAGAAATGTGTGGGCTTCGTGAATGTTGTAGTTCGTTTGAGCTGAAAAGTTACTGCGTTTAACTGAAACGAAGTCTTGCTTGTAGGAAGACACAGAGTCTGAGATTTAACTCCATTTCTGGAGGGAAACACACAGCACAGTTCTCATCAATGAAACACACTCTGCTTTAGAGCAAGAAGTACGGCCTTGCTTTCTAGAATCTCTAACGCTGCAGAAAAAGTGAGTGTGCTGAGAAAAATAGAACGGTTTTCCTACACATATGGACCATATAAGGTTCAACTCTGCTTCTGAAGCTGATAAAAAACCACAGGTCCTCTAACATTCAATGCTTGTCAGTTAAGATCAGAAACGTGTGAGCTTCGTGAACGATGTAGTTCCTTTGAGCTGAAAAGTGACTGCCCTTACCTGAAACGAAATCTTCCTTGTAGGAAGACACAGAGCTTGCGATTTAACTCCATTTCTGAAGTGAAACACACAGCAGAGTTCTCATCCATTGATCATACTCTGCTTTAGAGCAAGAAGCTCGCTCTTGCTTTCTAGAGTCTCTAAGACAGCAGGAAACATGAGTGTGCTGAGAACAAAAAACGGTGTTTCCTACACATATGGACCATATATTGTTCAACTCTGCTTCTGAAACTGATACAGAGTACTGGTCCTCTAACATCCAATGCTTGTCATTTAAGATGAGAAATGTGTGGGCTTCGTGAATGTTGTAGTTCGTTTGAGCTGAAAAGTGACTTCCCTTACCTGAAACGAAGTCTTGCTTGTAGGGAGACACAGAGCCTGGGATTTAACTCTATTTCTGAAGTGAAACACACAGCAGAGTTCTCATCCATTGATCACTCTCTGGTTTAGAGCAAGAAGCACGCTCTTGCTTTCTAGAGTCTCTAAAACAGCAGGAAACGTGAGTGTGCTGAGAACAACAGAACGGTGTTTCCTACACATACGGACCATATCTAGTCCAACTGACTTCTGAAACTACAACAAACCACACGTCCTCTAACACCCAATGCTTGTCAGTTAGGATGAGAAACCTGTGAGCTTCGTGAATGATGTAGTTCGTTTGAGCTGTAAAGTAAGTTCATGTTCCTGAAAATAAGTCTTGATTGTAGGAAGACTCAGAGCCAGGGATTTAATTCCATTTCTGAAGTGAAACACACAGCAGAGTTCTCATCCATTTATCACCTTCTGCATTAGATAAGAAGCATGCTCTTGCTTTCTAGAGTCTCTAAGACAAAGGAAACGTGAGTGTGCTGAGGAAAACAGAACGGTGTTCCTACCCATACGTACCATATCTAGTCCAACTCTGCTTCTGAAACTACAACAAAGCACAGGTCCTCTAACACCCAAGGCTTGTCATTTAAGATGAGAAATGTGTGGGCTTCGTGAATGATGTAGTTCGTTTGAGCTGTAAAGTGACTTCCCTTACCTGAAACGAAGTCTTGCTTGTAGGGAGACACAGAGCCTGGGATTTAATTCCATTTCTGAAGTGAAACACACAGCAGAGTTCTCATCCATTTATCACATTCTGCTTCAGATAAGAAGCATGCTCTTGCTTTCTAGAGTCTCTAAGACAAAGGAAACGTGAGTGTGCTGAGGAAAACAGAACGGTGTTTCCTACCCATACGTACCATATCTAGTCCAACTCTGCTTCTGAAACTACAACAAAGCACAGGTCCTCTAACACCCAATGCTTGTCATTTAAGATGAGAAATGTGTGGGTTTCGTGAATGTTGTAGTTCGTTTGAGCTGAAAAGTGACTTCCCTTACCTGAAACGAAGTCTTGATTGTAGGAAGACTCAGAGCCAGGGATTTAATTCCATTTCTGAAGTGAAACACACAGCAGAGTTCTCATCCATTTTTCACATTCTGCTTTAGATAAGAAGCATGCTCTTGCTTTCTAGAGTCTCTAAGACAAAGGAAACGTGAGTGTGCTGAGGAAAACAGAACGGTGTTTCCTACCCATACGTACCATATCTAGTCCAACTCTTCCTCTGAAACTACAACAAAGCACAGGTCCTCTAACACCCAATGCTTGTCATTTCAGATGAGAAATGTGTGGGCTTCGTGAATGTTGTAGTTCGTTTGAGCTGAAAAGTTACTGCGTTTATCTGAAACGAAGTCTTGCTTGTAGGAAGACACAGAGTCTGAGATTTAACTCCATTTCTGGAGGGAAACACACAGCAGAGTTCTCATCCATTGATCATATTCTGCTTTAGAGCAAGAAGCACGCTCTTGCTTTCTAGAGTCTCTAAGACAGCAGGAAACGTGAGTGTGCTGAGAACAAAAAACGGTGTTTCCTACACATATGGACCATATCTAGTCCAACTCTGCTTCTGAAACTGATACAAAGTACTGGTCCTCTAACATCCAATGCTTGTCATTTAAGATGAGAAACGTGTGAGCTTCATGAACGATGTAGATCGTTTGAGCTGAAAAGTGCCTACCCTTTCCTGGAAAGATGTCTTGATTGTAGGAAGACACAGAGCCTGGGATTTAACTACATTTCTGCAGGGAAATACACAGCATAGTTCTCATCCATCGATCACACTCTGGTTTAGAGCAAGAAGCATGCTCTTGCTTTCTAGAGTCTCTAAGACAGTAGAAAACGTGAGTGTGCTGAGAACAAAAGAACGGTGTTTCCTAAACATAGCTGCCATATCTAGTTCTAATCTGCTTCAGAAACTGAAACAAACCACAGGTCGTCTAACATCCAATGCTCGTCAGTTAAGATGAGCAACGTGTGAGCTTCATGAATGATGTAGTTTACTTGAGCTGTGAAGTAACTGCCCTTTCCTGAAACGAAGTCTTGCTTGTAGGAAGACTCAGAGCCTGGGATTTAAACCCATTTCTGTAGTGAAACACACAGCAGAGTTCCCATCCTATGATCACACTCGGCCTTAGAGGAAGAATCACGCTCTTGCTTTCTAGAGTCTCTAAGACAGCATGAAACGTGAGTGTGCTCAGAACAAAAGAACGGTGTTTCGTACACATATGGACCATATCTAGTCCAACTCTGCTTCTGAAACTACAACAAACCACACGTCCTCTAACACCCAATGCTTGTCAGTTAGGATGAGAAACCTGTGAGCTTCGTGAATGATGTAGTTCGTTTGAGCTGTAAAGTAACTGCCCTTTCCTGAAACTAAGTCTTGATTGTAGGAAGACTCAGAGCCAGGGATTTAATTCCATTTCTGAAGTGAAACACACAGCAGAGTTCTCATCCATTTATCACATTCTGCTTCAGATAAGAAGCATGCTCTTGCTTTCTAGAGTCTCTAAGACAAAGGAACCGTGAGTGTGCTGAGGAAAACAGAACGGTGTTTCCTACCCATACGTACCATATCTAGTCCAACTCTGCTTCTGAAACTACAACAAACCACACGTCCTCTAACACCCAATGCTTGTCAGTTAGGATGAGAAACTTGTGAGCTTCGTGAATGATGTAGTTCGTTTGAGCTGTAAAGTAAGTTCCTGTTCCTGAAACTAAGTCTTGATTGTAGGAAGACTCAGAGCCAGGGATTTAATTCCATTTCTGAAGTGAAACACACAGCAGAGTTCTCATCCATTTATCACATTCTGCTTCAGATAAGAAGCATGCTCTTGCTTTCTAGAGTCTCTAAGACAAAGGAAACATGAGTGTGCTGAGGAAAACAGAACGGTGTTTCCTACCCATACGTACCATATCTTGTCCAACTCTGCCTCTGAAACTACAACAAAGCACAGGTCCTCTAACACCCAATGCTTGTCATTTAAGATGAGAAATGTGTGGGCTTCGAGAATGTTGTAGTTCGTTTGAGCTGAAAAGTGACTTCCCTTACCTGAAACGAAGTCTTGCTTGTAGGGAGACACCGAGCCTGGGATTTAACTCTGTTTCTGAAGTGAAACACACAGCAGAGTTCTCATCCATTGATCACTCTCTGGTTTAGAGCAAGAAGCATGCTCTTGCTTTCTAGAGTCTCTAAAACAGCAGGAAACGTGAGTGTGCTGAGAACAACAGAACGGTGTTTCCTACACATACGGACCATATCTAGTCCAACTCTGCTTCTGAAACTACAACAAACCACACGTCCTCTAACACCCAATGCTTGTCAGTTAGGATGGGAAACCTGTGAGCTTCGTAAATGATGTAGTTCGTTTGAGCTGTAAAGTAAGTGCCTGTTCCTGAAACTAAGTCTTGATTGTAGGAAGACTCAGAGCCAGGGATTTAATTCCATTTCTGAAGTGAAACACACAGCAGAGTTCTCATCCATTTTTCACATTCTGCTTTAGATAAGAAGCATGCTCTTGCTTTCTAGAGTCTCTAAGACAAAGGAAACGTGAGTGTGCTGAGGAAAACAGAACGGTGTTTCCTACCCATACGTACCATATCTAGTCCAACTCTTCCTCTGAAACTACAACAAAGCACAGGTCCTCTAACACCCAATGCTTGTCATTTCAGATGAGAAATGTGTGGGCTTCGTGAATGTTGTAGTTCGTTTGAGCTGAAAAGTTACTGCGTTTAACTGAAACGAAGTCTTGCTTGTAGGAAGACACAGAGTCTGAGATTTAACTCCATTTCTGGAGGGAAACACACAGCACAGTTCTCATCAATGAAACACACTCTGCTTTAGAGCAAGAAGTACGGCCTTGCTTTCTAGAATCTCTAACGCTGCAGAAAAAGTGAGTGTGCTGAGAAAAATAGAACGGTTTTCCTACACATATGGACCATATAAGGTTCAACTCTGCTTCTGAAGCTGATAAAAAACCACAGGTCCTCTAACATTCAATGCTTGTCAGTTAAGATCAGAAACGTGTGAGCTTCGTGAACGATGTAGTTCGTTTGAGCTGAAAAGTGACTGCCCTTACCTGAAACGAAATCTTCCTTGTAGGAAGACACAGAGCTTGCGATTTAACTCCATTTCTGAAGTGAAACACACAGCAGAGTTCTCATCCATTGATCATACTCTGCTTTAGAGCAAGAAGCTCGCTCTTGCTTTCTAGAGTCTCTAAGACAGCAGGAAACATGAGTGTGCTGAGAACAAAAAACGGTGTTTCCTACACATATGGACCATATATTGTTCAACTCTGCTTCTGAAACTGATACAGAGTACTGGTCCTCTAACATCCAATGCTTGTCATTTAAGATGAGAAATGTGTGGGCTTCGTGAATGTTGTAGTTCGTTTGAGCTGAAAAGTGACTTCCCTTACCTGAAACGAAGTCTTGCTTGTAGGGAGACACAGAGCCTGGGATTTAACTCTATTTCTGAAGTGAAACACACAGCAGAGTTCTCATCCATTGATCACTCTCTGGTTTAGAGCAAGAAGCACGCTCTTGCTTTCTAGAGTCTCTAAAACAGCAGGAAACGTGAGTGTGCTGAGAACAACAGAACGGTGTTTCCTACACATACGGACCATATCTAGTCCAACTGACTTCTGAAACTACAACAAACCACACGTCCTCTAACACCCAATGCTTGTCAGTTAGGATGAGAAACCTGTGAGCTTCGTGAATGATGTAGTTCGTTTGAGCTGTAAAGTAAGTTCATGTTCCTGAAACTAAGTCTTGATTGTAGGAAGACTCAGAGCCAGGGATTTAATTCCATTTCTGAAGTGAAACACACAGCAGAGTTCTCATCCATTTATCACCTTCTGCATTAGATAAGAAGCATGCTCTTGCTTTCTAGAGTCTCTAAGACAAAGGAAACGTGAGTGTGCTGAGGAAAACAGAACGGTGTTTCCTACCCATACGTACCATATCTAGTCCAACTCTGCTTCTGAAACTACAACAAAGCACAGGTCCTCTAACACCCAATGCTTGTCATTTAAGATGAGAAATGTGTGGGCTTCGTGAATGATGTAGTCCGTTTGAGCTGTAAAGTGACTTCCCTTACCTGAAACGAAGTCTTGCTTGTAGGGAGACACAGAGCCTCGGATTTAATTCAATTTCTGAAGTGAAACACACAGCAGAGTTCTCATCCATTTATCACATTCTGCTTCAGATAAGAAGCATGCTCTTGCTTTCTAGAGTCTCTAAGACAAAGGAAACGTGAGTGTGCTGAGGAAAACAGAACGGTGTTTCCTACCCATACGTACCATATCTAGTCCAACTCTGCTTCTGAAACTACAACAAAGCACAGGTCCTCTAACACCCAATGCTTGTCATTTAAGATGAGAAATGTGTGGGTTTCGTGAATGTTGTAGTTCGTTTGAGCTGAAAAGTGACTTCCCTTACCTGAAACGAAGTCTTGCTTGTAGGGAGACACAGAGCCTGGGATTTAACTCTATTTCTGAAGTGAAACACACAGCAGAGTTCTCATCCATTGATCACTCTCTGGTTTAGAGCAAGAAGCATGCTCTTGCTTTCTAGAGTCTCTAAAACAGCAGGAAACGTGAGTGTGCTGAGAACAACAGAACGGTGTTTCCTACACATACGGACCATATCTAGTCCAACTCTGCTTCTGAAACTACAACAAACCACACGTCCTCTAACACCCAATGCTTGTCAGTTAGGATGAGAAACTTGTGAGCTTCGTGAATGATGTAGTTCGTTTGAGCTGTAAAGTAAGTTCCTGTTCCTGAAACTAAGTCTTGATTGTAGGAAGACTCAGAGCCAGGGATTTAATTCCATTTCTGAAGTGAAACACACAGCAGAGTTCTCATCCATTTATCACATTCTGCTTCAGATAAGAAGCATGCTCTTGCTTTCTAGAGTCTCTAAGACAAAGGAAACGTGAGTGTGCTGAGGAAAACAGAACGGTGTTTCCTACCCATACGTACCATATCTTGTCCAACTCTGCCTCTGAAACTACAACAAAGCACAGGTCCTCTAACACCCAATGCTTGTCATTTAAGATGAGAAATGTGTGGGCTTCGAGAATGTTGTAGTTCGTTTGAGCTGAAAAGTGACTTCCCTTACCTGAAACGAAGTCTTGCTTGTAGGGAGACACCGAGCCTGGGATTTAACTCTGTTTCTGAAGTGAAACACACAGCAGAGTTCTCATCCATTGATCACTCTCTGGTTTAGAGCAAGAAGCATGCTCTTGCTTTCTAGAGTCTCTAAAACAGCAGGAAACGTGAGTGTGCTGAGAACAACAGAACGGTGTTTCCTACACATACGGACCATATCTAGTCCAACTCTGCTTCTGAAACTACAACAAAGCACACGTCCTCTAACACCCAATGCTTGTCAGTTAGGATGGGAAACCTGTGAGCTTCGTGAATGATGTAGTTCGTTTGAGCTGTAAAGTAAGTGCCTGTTCCTGAAACTAAGTCTTGATTGTAGGAAGACTCAGAGCCAGGGATTTAATTCCATTTCTGAAGTGAAACACACAGCAGAGTTCTCATCCATTTTTCACATTCTGCTTTAGATAAGAAGCATGCTCTTGCTTTCTAGAGTCTCTAAGACAAAGGAAACGTGAGTGTGCTGAGGAAAACAGAACGGTGTTTCCTACCCATACGTACCATATCTAGTCCAAGTCTTCCTCTGAAACTACAACAAAGCACAGGTCCTCTAACACCCAATGCTTGTCATTTCAGATGAGAAATGTGTGGGCTTCGAGAATGTTGTAGTTCGTTTGAGCTGAAAAGTTACTGCGTTTAACTGAAACGAAGTCTTGCTTGTAGGAAGACACGGAGTCTGAGATTTAACTCCATTTCTGGAGGGAAACACACAGCACAGTTCTCATCAATGAAACACACTCTGCTTTAGAGCAAGAAGTACGGCCTTGCTTTCTAGAATCTCTAACGCTGCAGAAAAAGTGAGTGTGCTGAGAAAAATAGAACGGTTTTCCTACACATATGGACCATATAAGGTTCAACTCTGCTTCTGAAGCTGATAAAAAACCACAGGTCCTCTAACATTCAATGCTTGTCAGTTAAGATCAGAAACGTGTGAGCTTCGTGAACGATGTAGTTCGTTTGAGCTGAAAAGTGACTGCCCTTACCTGAAACGAAATCTTCCTTGTAGGAAGACACAGAGCTTGCGATTTAACTCCATTTCTGAAGTGAAACACACAGCAGAGTTCTCATCCATTGATCATACTCTGCTTTAGAGCAAGAAGCTCGCTCTTGCTTTCTAGAGTCTCTAAGACAGCAGGAAACATGAGTGTGCTGAGAACAAAAAACGGTGTTTCCTACACATATGGACCATATATTGTTCAACTCTGCTTCTGAAACTGATACAGAGTACTGGTCCTCTAACATCCAATGCTTGTCATTTAAGATGAGAAATGTGTGGGCTTCGAGAATGTTGTAGTTCGTTTGAGCTGAAAAGTGACTTCCCTTACCTGAAACGAAGTCTTGCTTGTAGGGAGACACAGAGCCTGGGATTTAACTCTATTTCTGAAGTGAAACACACAGCAGAGTTCTCATCCATTGATCACTCTCTGGTTTAGAGCAAGAAGCACGCTCTTGCTTTCTAGAGTCTCTAAAACAGCAGGAAACGTGAGTGTGCTGAGAACAACAGAACGGTGTTTCCTACACATACGGACAATATCTAGTCCAACTGACTTCTGAAACTACAACAAACCACACTCCTCTAACACCCAATGCTTGTCAGTTAGGATGAGAAACCTGTGAGCTTCGTGAATGATGTAGTTCGTTTGAGCTGTAAAGTAAGTTCATGTTCCTGAAACTAAGTCTTGATTGTAGGAAGACTCAGAGCCAGGGATTTAATTCCATTTCTGAAGTGAAACACACAGCAGAGTTCTCATCCATTTATCACCTTCTGCATTAGATAAGAAGCATGCTCTTGCTTTCTAGAGTCTCTAAGACAAAGGAAACGTGAGTGTGCTGAGGAAAACAGAACGGTGTTTCCTACCCATACGTACCATATCTAGTCCAACTCTGCTTCTGAAACTACAACAAAGCACAGGTCCTCTAACACCCAATGCTTGTCATTTAAGATGAGAAATGTGTGGGCTTCGTGAATGTTGTAGTTCGTTTGAGCTGAAAAGTGACTTCCCTTACCTGAAACGAAGTCTTGCTTGTAGGGAGACACAGAGCCTGGGATTTAACTCCATTTCTGAAGGGAAAGACACAGCACAGTTCTCATCCATGAAACACACTCTGCTTTAGAGCAAGAAGCACAGCTTTGCTTTCTAGAATCTCTAACACTGCAGAAAAAGTGAGTGTGCTGAGAACAAAAGAATGGTTTTCCTACACATATGGACCATATCTAGTTCAACTCTGCTTCTGAAGCTGATAAAATCCCCAAGTCCTCTAACATTCAATGCTTGTCAGTTAAGATCAGAAACGTGTGAGATTCGTGAACGATGTAGTTCGTTTGAGCTGAAAAGTGACTGCCCTTACCTGAAACGAAATCTTCCTTGTAGGAAGACACAGAGCCTGCGATTTAACTCCATTTCTGAAGTGAAACACACAGCAGAGTTCTCATCCATTGATCATATTCTGCTTTAGAGCAAGAAGCACGCTCTTGCTTTCTAGAGTCTCTAAGACAGCAGGAAACGTGTGTGTGCTGAGAACAAAAAACGGTGTTTCCTACACATATGGACCATATCTAGTCCAACTCTGCTTCTGAAACTGATACAAAGTACTGGTCCTCTAACATCCAATGCTTGTCATTTAAGATGAGAAACGTGTGAGCTTCATGAACGATGTAGTTCGTTTGAGCTGAAAAGTGCCTACCCTTTCCTGGAAAGAAGTCTTGATTGTAGGAAGACACAGAGCCTGGGATTTAACTACATTTCTGCAGGGAAATACACAGCATAGTTCTCATCCATCGATCACACTCTGGTTTAGAGCAAGAAGCATGCTCTTGCTTTCTAGAGTCTCTAAGACAGTAGAAAACGTGAGTGTGCTGAGAACAAAAGAACGGTGTTTCCTAAACATAGCTGCCATATCTAGTTCTAATCTGCTTCAGAAACTGAAACAAACCACAGGTCGTCTAACATCCAATGCTCGTCAGTTAAGATGAGCAACGTGTGAGCTTCATGAATGATGTAGTTTACTTGAGCTGTGAAGTAACTGCCCTTTCCTGAAACGAAGTCTTGCTTGTAGGAAGACTCAGAGCCTGGGATTTAAACCCATTTCTGTAGTGAAACACACAGCAGAGTTCCCATCCTATGATCACACTCGGCCTTAGAGGAAGAATCACGCTCTTGCTTTCTAGAGTCTCTAAGACAGCATGAAACGTGAGTGTGCTCAGAACAAAAGAACGGTGTTTCGTACACATATGGACCATATCTAGTCCAACTCTGCTTCTGAAACTACAACAAACCACACGTCCTCTAACACCCAATGCTTGTCAGTTAGGATGAGAAACCTGTGAGCTTCGTGAATGATGTAGTTCGTTTGAGCTGTAAAGTAACAGCCCTTTCCTGAAACTAAGTCTTGATTGTAGGAAGACTCAGAGCCAGGGATTTAATTCCATTTCTGAAGTGAAACACACAGCAGAGTTCTCATCCATTTATCACATTCTGCTTCAGATAAGAAGCATGCTCTTGCTTTCTAGAGTCTCTAAGTCAAAGGAAACGTGAGTGTGCTGAGGAAAACAGAACGGTGTTTCCTACCCATACGTACCATATCTAGTCCAACTCTGCTTCTGAAACTACAACAAAGCACAGGTCCTCTAACACCCAATGCTTGTCATTTAAGATGAGAAATGTGTGGGCTTCGTGAATGTTGTAGTTCGTTTGAGCTGAAAAGTGACTTCCCTTACCTGAAACGAAGTCTTGCTTGTAGGGAGACACAGAGCCTGGGATTTAACTCTATTTCTGAAGTGAAACGCACAGCAGAGTTCTCATCCATTGATCACTCTCTGGTTTAGAGCAAGAAGCATGCTCTTGCTTTCTAGAGTCTCTAAAACAGCAGGAAACGTGAGTGTGCTGAGAACAACAGAACGGTGTTTCCTACACATATGGACCATATCTAGTCCAACTCTGCTTCTGAAACTACAACAAAGCACACGTCCTCTAACACACAATGCTTGTCAGTTAGGATGGGAAACCTGTGAGCTTCGTGAATGATGTAGTTCGTTTGAGCTGTAAAGTAAGTGCCTGTTCCTGGAACTAAGTCTTGATTGTAGGAAGACTCAGAGCCAGGGATTTAATTCCATTTCTGAAGTGAAACACACAGCAGAGTTCTCATCCATTTTTCACATTCTGCTTTAGATAAGAAGCATGCTCTTGCTTTCTAGAGTCTCTAAGACAAAGGAAACGTGAGTGTGCTGAGGAAAACAGAACGGTGTTTCCTACCCATACGTACCATATCTAGTCCAACTCTTCCTCTGAAACTACAACAAAGCACAGGTCCTCTAACACCCAATGCTTGTCATTTCAGATGAGAAATGTGTGGGCTTCGTGAATGTTGTAGTTCGTTTGAGCTGAAAATTTACTGCGTTTAACTGAAACGAAATCTTGCTTGTAGGAAGACACAGAGTCTGAGATTTAACTCCATTTCTGGAGGGAAACACACAGCACAGTTCTCATCAATGAAACACACTCTGCTTTAGAGCAAGAAGTACGGCCTTGCTTTCTAGAATCTCTAACGCTGCAGAAAAAGTGAGTGTGCTGAGAAAAATAGAACGGTTTCCCTACACATATGGACCATATAAGGTTCAACTCTGCTTCTGAAGCTGATAAAAAACCACAGGTCCTCTAACATTCAATGCTTGTCAGTTAAGATCAGAAACGTGTGAGCTTCGTGAACGATGTAGTTCGTTTGAGCTGAAAAGTGACTGCCCTTACCTGAAACGAAATCTTCCTTGTAGGAAGACACAGAGCTTGCGATTTAACTCCATTTCTGAAGTGAAACACACAGCAGAGTTCTCATCCATTGATCATACTCTGCTTTAGAGCAAGAAGCTCGCTCTTGCTTTCTAGAGTCTCTAAGACAGCAGGAAACATGAGTGTGCTGAGAACAAAAAACGGTGTTTCCTACACATATGGACCATATATTGTTCAACTCTGCTTCTGAAACTGATACAGAGTACTGGTCCTCTAACATCCAATGCTTGTCATTTAAGATGAGAAATGTGTGGGCTTCGTGAATGTTGTAGTTCGTTTGAGCTGAAAAGTGACTTCCCTTACCTGAAACGAAGTCTTGCTTGTAGGGAGACACAGAGCCTGAGATTTAACACTATTTCTGAAGTGAAACACACAGCAGAGTTCTCATCCATTGATCACTCTCTGGTTTAGAGCAAGAAGCATGCTCTTGCTTTCTAGAGTCTCTAAAACAGCAGGAAAAGTGAGTGTGCTGAGAACAACAGAACGGTGTTTCCTACACATACGGACCATATCTAGTCCAACTCTGCTTCTGAAACTACAACAAACCACAGGTCCTCTAACACCCAATGCTTGTCAGTTAGGATGAGAAACTTGTGAGCTTCGTGAACGATGTAGTTCGTTTGAGCTGTAAAGTAACTGCCCTTTCCTGAAACTAAGTCTTGATTGTAGGAAGACTCAGAGCCAGGGATTTAATTCCATTTCTGAAGTGAAACACAGAGCAGAGTTCTCATCCATTTATCACATTCTGCTTTAGATAAGAAGCATGCTCTTGCTTTCTAGAGTCTCTAAGACAATGGAAACGTGAGTGTGCTGAGGAAAACAGAACGGTGTTTCCTACCAATACGTACCATATCTAGTCCAACCCTGCTTCTGAAACTGATACAAAGTACTGGTCCTCTAACATCCAATGCTTTTCATTTAAGATGAGAAGCGTGTGAGCTTCATGAACGATGTAGTTCCTTTGAGCAGAAAAGTGCCTGCCCTTACGTGGAACTAAGTCTTGCTTGTAGGAAGACACAGAGCCTGGGATTTAACTCCATTTCTGAAGGGAAACACACAGCACAGTTCTCATCCATGAAACACACTCTGCTTTAGAGCAAGAAGCACGCCCTTGCTTTCTAGAATATCTAACAAAGCAGAAAAACTGTGTGTGCTCAGAACAAAAGAATGGTGTTTCCTACACATACGTACCATAACTAGTTCAACTCTGCTTCTGAAGCTATAAAAACCACAGGTCCTCTAACATTCAATGCTTTTCAGTTAAGATCAGAAACGTGTGAGCTTCGGGAAGTATGTAGTTCCTTTGAGATGAAAAGTGACTGCGTTTACATGAATTGAAGACTTGCTTGTAGGAAGACACAGAGCTTGGGATTTAACTCCATTTAACAAGGGAAACACACAGCACAGTTCTCATCCATGGAACACACTCTGCTTTAGAGCAAGAGGCACGCTCTTCCTTTCTAGAGTCTCATATAGAGCAGGAAACAAGAGTGTGCTCAGAACAAAAGAACGGTGTTTCCTACACATACGGACCATATCTAGTCCAACTCTGCTTCTGAAACTACAACAAACCACAGGTCCTCTACCACCCAATGCTTGTCAGTTATGATGAGAAACCTGTGAGCTTCGTGAACGATGTAGTTCGTTTGAGCTGTAAAGTAACTGCCCTTTCCTGAAACTAAGTCTTGATTGTAGGAAGACTCAGAGCCAGGGATTTAATTCCATTTCTGAAGTGAAACACACAGCAGAGTTCTCATCCATTGATCACTCTGCTAGAGACCAAGAAGCATGCTCTTGCTTTCTAGAGTCTCTAAGACAAAGGAAACGTGAGTGTGCTGAGGAAAACAGAACGGTGTTTCCTACCCATACGTACCATATCTAGTCCAACCCTGCTTCTGAAACTGATACAAAGTACTGGTCCTCTAACATCCAATGCTTTTCATTTAAGATGAGAAGCGTGTGAGCTTCATGAACGATGTAGTTCCTTTGAGCAGAAAAGTGCCTGCCCTTACGTGGAACTAAGTCTTGCTTGTAGGAAGACACAGTGCCTGGGATTTAACTCCATTTCTGAAGGGAAACACACAGCACAGTTCTCATCCATGAAACACACTCTGCTTTAGAGCAAGAAGCACGCCCTTGCTTTCTAGAATATCTAACAAAGCAGAAAAACTGAGTGTGCTCAGAACAAAAGAATGGTGTTTCCTACACATACGTACCATAACTAGTTCAACTCTGCTTCTGAAGCTATAAAAACCACAGGTCCTCTAACATTCAGTGCTTTTCAGTTAAGATCAGAAACGTGTGAGCTTCGGGAAGTATGTAGTTCCTTTGAGCTGAAAAGTGACTGCGTTTACATGAATTGAAGACTTGCTTGTAGGAAGACACAGAGCTTGGGATTTAACTCCATTTAACAAGGGAAACACACAGCACAGTTCTCATCCATGGAACACACTCTGCTTTAGAGCAAGAGGCACGCTCTTCCTTTCTAGAGTCTCATATAGAGCAGGAAACAAGATGTGCTCAGAAAAAAAGAACAGTGTTTCCAACACATACGGACCATATCTAGTTCAAGATTACTTCTGAAACTGAAATAAACCACAGGTCCTCTAACATCCAATGCTTGTCTGTTAGGATGTGAAACGTGTGAGCTTCATGAACGATGTTGTTCGTTTGAGCTGTAAAGTAACTGCCCATAACTGAAATGAAGTCTTGCTTGTAGCAAGACTCAGAGCCTGGGATTTAACTCCATTTCTGACGGGAAACACACAGCATAGTTCTCATCCATTGATCACTCTGCTAGAGACCAAGAAGCATGCTCTTGCTTTCTAGAGTCTCTAAGACAGCAGGATACGTGAGTGTGCTGAAAACAACAGAACGGTGTTTCCTACACATACGGACCATATCTAGTCCAACTCTGCTTCTGAAACTGATACAAAGCACTGGTCCTCTAACATCCAATGCTTGCCAGTTAAGATGAGAAACGTGTGAGATTCTTCAATGATGTAGTTCTTTTGAGCTGAAAAGTGACTTCCCTTACCTGAAACGAAGTCTTGCTTTTAGGAAGACTCAGAGCCTGTGATTTAACTCCATTTCTGAAGTGAAACACACAGCAGAGTTCTCATCCATTCCTCACACTCTGCTTTAGAGCAAGAAGCACGCTCTTGCTTTCTAGATTCTGTAAGACAGCAGAAAAATTGAGTGTGCTGAGAACAAAAGAATGGTGTTTCCTACACATATTACGACCATATATAGTCCAACTCTGCTTCTGAAACTGATACAAAGCACTGGTCCTCTAACATCCAATGGTTGTCAGTTAAGATGAGAAACGTGTGAGTTTCGTGAATTATGTAGTTCATTTTAGCTGAAAAATGACTGCCCATACCTGAAACGAAGTCTTGCTTGTAGGATGACATAGAGTCTGGGATTTAACTCCATTTCTGAAGGGAAACAGACACCATAGTTCTCATCCATTCATCACACTCTGCTTTAGATCAAGAAGCATGATCTTGCTTTCTAGAGTCTCTAATACAGCAGGAAACATGAGTGTGCTCAGAAAAAAAGAATGGTGTTTCCAACACATACGGACCATATCTAGTTCAAGACTGCTTCTGAAACTGAAATAAACCACAGGTCCTCTAACACCCAATGCTTGTCTGTTAGGATGTGAAACGTGTGAGCTTAATGAACGATGTTGTTTGTTTGAGCTGTAAGGAACTGCCCATTCCTGTAACGAAGTCTTGCTTGTAGGATGAATCAGACCCTGGGATATAAATCCCTTTCTGAAGTGAAACACACAGCATAGTTCTCATCCATTGATCACACTCTGCTTTAGAGCACGAAGCATGATCTTGCTTTCTAGTGTCTCTAAGGCCGCAGGAAAGGTGAGTGTGCTGAGAACAAAGAATGGTGTTTCCTACATATATGGACCATATCTATTCCAACTCTGCATCTGAAACTGATACAAAGCACTGGTCCTCTAACTTCCAATGCTTGTCAGTTAAGATGAGAAACGTGTGAGCTTCGTGAACGATGTTGTTCGTTTGAGCTGTAAAGTAACTGCCCTTTCATGACATGAAGTCTTGCTTGTAGGATGATTCAGAGACTGGGATTTGATTCCATTTCTGAAGTGAAACACACAGCATAGTTCTCATCCATTGATCACTCTGCTAGAGACCAAGAAGCATGCTCTTGCTTTCTAGAGTCTCTAAGACATCAGGGTATGTGAGTGTGCTGAGAACAACAGAATTGTGTTTCCTACATATACGGACCATATCTAGTCCAACTCTGCTTCTGAAACTGATACAAAGCACTGGTCCTCTAACATCCAATGCTTGTCAGTTAGGATGAGAAACGTGTGAGCTTCGTCAATGATTTAGTTCTTTTGAGCTGAAAAGTGACTTCCCTTACCTGAAACGAAGTCTTGCTTGTAGGAAGACTCAGAGCCTGTGATTTAACTCCATTTCTGAAGTGAAACACACAGCTGAGTTCTCATCCATTGCTCACACCATGCTTTAGAGCAAGAAGCACGCTCTTGCTTTCTAGATTCTCTAAGACAGCAGAAAAAGTGAGTGTGCTGAGAACAAAAGTATGGGGTATCCTATACATATTAGGACCATATATAGTCCAACTCTGCTTCTGAAACTGATACAAAGCACTGGTCCTCTAACATCCAATGCTTGTCAGTTAAGATGAGAAACGTGTGATGAGAACTGTGTTTCCAAAACATACGGACCATATCTAGTTCAACACTGCTTCTGAAACTGAAATAAACCACAGGTCCTCTAACATCCAATCCTTGTCGGTTAAGATGAGAATCGTGTGAGTGTCGTGAATGAGGTAGTTTGTTTGAGCTGAAAAGTGACTGCACTTACCTGAAACGAAGTCTTGCTTGAGGGAAGACACAGAGCCTGGGATTTAACTCCATTTCTGAAGGGAAACACACAGCATAGTTCTCATCCATTCATCACACTCTGCATTAGAGCCACAGGAATGCTCTTGCTTTCTAGAGTCTCTAATACAGCAGGAAACATGAGTGTGCACAGAACAAAAGAGCGGTGTTTCCTACACATAAGGACCATATCTAGTCCAAATCTTCTTCTGAAATTGATAATAAGCACAGGTCCTCTAACATCCAATGCTTGTCAATTAAGATGAGAAACATGTGAGCTTCGTGAACTATGTAGTTCGTTTGAGCTGAAAAGTGACTGCCCTTACCTGAAACGAAGTCTTGCTTGTAGAAAGACACAGAGCCAGAGATTTAACTCCAATTCTGGAGGGATACACACAGCACAGTTCTCATCCATGAAACACTCTGCTTTAGAGCAAGAAGCACGCCCTTGCTTTCTAGAATCTCTAACAATGCAGAAAAACTGAGTGTGCTAAGAACAAAAGAATGGTGTTTCCTACACATACGTACAATAACTAGTTCAACTCTGCTTCTGAAGCTATAAAAACCACAGGTCCTCTAACATTCAATGCTTTTCAGTTAAGATCAGAAACGTGTGAGCTTAGGGAAGTATGTAGTTCCTTTGAGCTGAAAAGTGACTGCATTTACATGAATTGAAGACTAGCTTGTAGGAAGACACAGAGCTTGGGATTTAACTCCATTAAACAAGGGAAACACAATGCACAGTTCTCATCCATGAAACACATTCTGCTTTAGAGCAAGAGGCACGCTCTTCCTTTCTAGAGTCTCTAATACAGCAGGAAACAAGAGTGTGCTCAGAAAAAAAGAACAGTGTTTCCTACATATACGGACCATATCTAGTTCAATTTTGCTTCTGAAACTGCAACAAACCCCAGGTCCTCTAACACCCAATGCTTGTCAGTTAGGATGAGAAACGTGTGAGCTTCCTGAATGATGTAGTTCGTTTGAGCTGAAAAGTGACTGCCCTTACCTGAAACGATGTCTTTCTTGTAGGAAGACACAAAGCCTGGGATTTAATTCCATTTCTGATGTGAAACACCTAGCAGAGTTCTCATCCATTGATCATACTCTGCTTTACAGCAAGAAGCACGCTCTTGCTTTCTAGAGTCTCTAAGACAGCAGGAAACGTGAGCTTCATGAACGACGTTGTTCATTTGAGCTGTAAAGTAACTGCCCATTCCTGAAACGAAGTCTTTCTAGTATGAAGACTCAGAGCCTGGAATTTAACTCCATTTCTGAAGTGAAACACACAGCAGAGTTCTGATCCATTGATCACAATCTGCTAGAGAGCAAGAAGCATGCTCTTACTTTCTAGAGTCTCTAAGAAAACAGGATACGTGAGTGTGCTGAGAAAAATAGAACAGTGTTTCCTACACGTATGGACCATATCTAGTCCAACTCTGCTTCTGAAACCGACACAAAGCACTGCTCCTCTAACATCCAATGCTTTTCAGTTAATATGAGAATCGTGTGAGCGTCGTGAATGATGTAGTTCGTTTGAGCTGAAAAGTGACTGCCCTTACCTGAAACGAAGTCTTGCTTGAGGGAAGACACAGAGCCTGGGATTTAACTCCATTTCTGAAGGGAAACAAACAGTATAGTTCTCATCCATTCATCACACTCTGCATTAGATCCAGAGCAACGCTCTTGCTTTCTAGAGTCTCTAATACAGCAGGAAACATGAGTGTGCACAGAACAAAAGAGCGGTGTTTTCTACACATAAGGACCATATCTAGTCCAACTCTTCTTCTGAAATCATAATAAGCTCAGGTCCTCTAACATCCAATGCATGTCAATTAAGAAGAGAAACGTGTGAGCTTCGTGAACTATGTAGTTCGTTTGAGCTGAAAAGTGACTGCCCTTACCTGAAACAAAGTCTTGCTTGTAGGAAGTCACAGAGCCTGAGATTTAACTCCAATTCTGGAGGGAAACACACAGCACAGTTCTCATCCATGAAACACACTCTGCTTTAGAGAAAGAAGCATGCCCTTGCTTTCTAGAATCTCTAACAATAAAGAAAAACTGAGTGTGCTAAGAACAAAAGAATGGTGTTTCCTACACATATGGACCATACCTAGTCCAAATCTGCTTCTGAAACTGACACAAAGCACTGGTCCTCTAACATCCAATGCTTGTCAGTTAAGATGAGAAACGTTGCCCTTCGTGAATGATGTAGTTCGTTTGAGCTGAAAAGTGACTTCCCTTACCTGAAACAAAGTCTTGCTTGTAGGAAGACACAGAGCCTGGGATTTAACTCTATTTCTGAAGCGAAACTCACAGCAGAGTTCTCATCCATTGATCACACTCTGCATTAGAGCAAGAAGCATGCTCTTGCTTTCTAGAGTCTCTAATACAGCATGAAACATGAGTGTGCTCAGAACAAAAGAACGGTGTTTCCTATACATAAGGACCATATCTAGTCCACCTCTGCTTCTGAAACTGATATGAAGCACTGTTCTTGTAACATACAATGCTTGTCAGTTAAGATGAGAAACGTGTGAGCTTCATGAATGATGTAGTTCGTTTGAGCTGAAAAGTGACTTCCCTTACCTGAAAAGAAGTCTTGCTTGTAGGAAGACACAGAGCATGGGATTTAACTCCATTTCTGAAGGGAAACACAAAGCACAGTTCTCATCCATGAAACACACTCTGCTTTAGAGCAAGAGGCACGCTCTTCCTTTCTAGAGTCTCTAATACAGCAGGAAACATGAGTGTGCTCAGAAAAAAAGAACGGTGTTTCCTACACATACAGACCATATGTAGTCCAACTCTGCTTCTGAAACTGAAACAAACCACAGGACCTCTAACATCCAGTGCTTGTCCGTTAAGATAAGAAACTTGTGAGCTTCTTGAACAATGTAGTTCGTTTGAGCTGTAAAGTAACTGGCCTTACCTGAAAAGAAGTCTTGCTTGTAGGATGACTCAGAGCCTGGGATTTAACTCCATTTCTGAAGGGAAACACACAGCAGAGTTCTCATCCATTGTGCACACTCTGCTTTAGAGCAAGAAGCACGCAATTGCTTTCTACTGTCTCTAAGTCAGCAGGAAACATGAGTGTGATGAGAACAAAAGAACGGTGTTTCCTAAACATACGGACCATATCTAGTCCAACTCTGCTTCTGAAACTGATACAAAGCACTGGTCCTCTAACATCCAATACTTGTCAGTTAAGATGAGAAACGTGTGAGCCTCATCAACGACGTAGTTCATTTGAGCTGAAAAGTGACTGCCCTTACCTGAAACGAAGTCTTGCATGTAGGAAAAAACGGAGCCTGGGATTTAACTCCATTTCTGAAGGGAAGCACACAGCAGAGTTGTCATCCATGGATCACACTCTGCTTTACAGCAAGAAGAACGCTATTGCTTTCTAGAGTCTGTAATACAGCAGGAAACTTGAGTGTGCTCAGAACAAAAGAACGGTATTTCCTACACATTCGGGTCAAATCTAGTTCAACTTTGCTTCTGAAACTGAAAAAACCAGAGGTCCTCTAACATCCAATGCTTATCCGTTAAGATGAGAAACTTGTGAACTTCATGAATGATGTTGACCGTTTGAGCTGGAAAGTAACTGCCCTTACCTGAAATGAAGTCTTGCTTGTAGGATGACTCAGAGCCTGGGATTTCACTCCATTTCTGAAGTGGAACACACAACAGACTTCTCATCCATTGTTCACACTCTGCTTTAGAGCAAGAACACGCTCTTCCTTTCTAGATTCTCTAAGATAGCAGGAAACCTGAGTATGATGAGAACAAAAGAACGGTGTTTCCTACACATACGGACTATATCTAGTCCAACTCTGCTTCTGAAACTGATACAAAGCACTGGTCCTCTAACATCCAATGCTTGTCAGTTAAGATGAGAAACTTGTGAGCTTCATGAGCGACGTTGTTCATATGAGCTGAAAAGTGACTGCCCTTTCCTGAAACGAAGTCTTGCTTGTAGGAAGAAACGGAGCCTGGGATTTAACTCCATTTCTGAAGGGAAGCACACAGCATAGTTCTCAACCATGGATCACACTCTGCTTTAGAGCAAGAAGAACACTATTGCTTTCTAGAGTCTGTAACACAGCAGGAAACTTGAGTGTGCTCAAAACAAAAGAACGGTGTTTCCTAAATATACGGACCATATCTAGTCCAACTCTGCTTCTGAAACTGATACAAAGCACTGGTCCTCTAACATCCAATACTTGTCAGTTAAGATGAGAAACGTGTGAGCCTCATCAACGATGTAGTTCCTTTGAGCTGAAAAGTGACTGCCCTTACCTGAAACGAAGTCTTGCTTGTAGGAAGAAACGGAGCCTGGCATTTAACTCCATTTCTGAAGGGAAGCACACAGCAGACTTCTCAACCATGGATCACACTCTGCTTTAGAGCAAGAAGAACGCTATTGCTTTCTAGAGTCTGTAATACAGCAGGAAACTTGAGTGTGCTCAGAACAAAAGAACGGTGTTTCCTACACATTCGGGTCAAATATAGTTCAACTCTGCTTCTGAAACTGAAAAAACCAGAGGTCCTCTAACATCCCATGCTTGTCAGTTTAGATGAGAAACGTGTGTGCTTCCTGAACGATGTAGTACGTTTGAGCTGTAAATTAACTGGCCTTACCTGAAAAGAAGTCTTGCTTGTAGGAAGAAATGGAGCCTGAGATTTAACTCCATTTCTGAAGTGGAACACACAGCAGAGTTCTCATCCATTGATCACACTCTGCTTTAGAGCAAGAAGCAAGCTCTTGCTTTCTAGAGTATCTAATACAGCAGGAAACCTGAGTGTGCTCAGAACAAAAGAACGGTGTTTCCTACACATACAGACCATATCTATTCCAACTCTGCTTCTGAAACTGAAACAAACCACAGGTCCTCTAACATCCAATGCTTGTCCGTTAAGATGAGAAACTTGTGAGCTTCGTGAACGATGTTGAGAGTTTGAGCTGTAGAGTAATTTCCCTTACCTGAAATGAAGTCTTGCTTGTAGGATGACTCAGACCTTGGATTTAACTCCATTTCTGAAGTGAAACACACAACAGAGTTCTCATCCATTGTTCACACTCTGCTTTAGAGCAAGAAGCGCGCTCTTGCTTTCTAGAGTCTCTAATACAGTAGGAAACCTGAGTGTGCTCAGAACAAAAGAACGGTGTTTCCTACACATACAGACCATATCTAGTCGAACTCTGCTGCTGAAACTGATACAAACCACAGGTCCTCTAACATCCAATGCTTGTCCGTTAAGATGAGAAACGTGTGAGCTTCATGAGCGATGTAGTTCATATGAGCTGAAAAGTGACTGCCCTTTCCTGAAACGATGTCTTGCTTGTAGGAAGAAACTGATACTGGGATTTAACTCCATTTCTGAAGGGAAGCACACAGCAGAGTTCTCAACCATGGATCATATTCTGCTTTAGAACAAGAAGAACGCTATTGCTTTCTAGAGTCTGTAACACAGCAGGAAACTTGAGTGTGCTCAGAACAAAAGAACGGTGTTTCCTACACATTCGGGTCAAATCTAGTTCAACTGTGCTTCTGAAACTGAAAAAACCAGAGGTCCTCTAACATCCAATGCTTTTCACTTAAGAGCGGAAAAACGTGTCAGCTTCGTGAACGATGTAGCTTCATTTGAGCTCTAAAGTGACTTTGTTTTCCGTAAATGAAGACTTGCTTGTACGAAGACACAGAGCCTGGGATTTAACTACACTTCTGAAGGGAAACACACAGCACAGTACTCATCCGTGAAACACACTCTGCTTTAGAGCAAGTAGCACGCTCTTCCTTTCTAGAGTCTCTAAGACAGCAGGAAACGTGAGTGTGCTCAGAACAAAAGAACTGTGTGTCCTAAACGTATGTACTATGTCTAGTTCAACTCTGCTTCTGAAACTCATACAAACCACAGGTCTTCTAACATCCAATGCTTGTCAGTTAAGATGAGAAACATAGAAGCTTCGTGAACGATGTAGATCATTTGAGCTGAAAAGAGACTGCCCTTAACTGAAATGAAATCTTTCTTGGAGGAAGACACAGAGCCTGGGATTTAACTCCATTTCTGAAGCAAGTCACACAGCACAGTTCTCATTCATGAAACACACTATGATTTAGAGCAAGAAGCACGCTCTTGTTTTCTAGAGTCTCTAAGAGAGCAGGAAACATGAGTGTGCTCAGAACAAAAGAACTGTGTTTAGTACACATTTCGACCATATTTACTTCAAATCTGCTTCTGAAACTGATATAAACCACAGTCCCTCACACATCCAATGCTTGTCAGTTAAGATGAGAAACGTGTGAGCTTTGAGAATGATTTTGGTCGTTTGAGCAGAAAGTGACTGCCCTTACTTGAAACAAAGTCTTGCATGTAGGAAGATTCAGAGCCTTGGAATTAACTCCATTTCTGAATGTAAAAACACAGCACATTTCTCATCCATGGTACACACTCTGCTTTAGAGCAAGAAGCATGCTCTTGCTTGCTAGAGACTCTAATAAAGCAGGAAACATGAGTGTGCTCAGAACAAAAGAACTGTGTGTCCTACACGTACACTCCATATAAACTTCAACTCTGCCTCTGAAACTGATACAAATCACAGGTCCTCTAATATCCCATGCTTTTCAGTTAAGAACGAGAAACGCTTGGGCTTCTTGAACGATGTAGCTTCGTTTGAACTGAAAAGTGACTTTATTTTCCTGTAATGAAGACTTGCTTGTAGGAATACACAGAGCCTGGGATTTAACTCAATTTCTGAAGCAAATCACACAGCACAGTTCTCATCCATGAAACACACGGTGCTTTAGAGCAAGAAGAACGCTCTTGCTTTCTAGAGTGTCTAATAGAGCAGGAAAGGTGAGTGTGCTCAGAAGAAAAGAAAGATGTTTCCTACACTCACGGACCATATCTAGTTCAACTCTGCTTCTGAAACTGATACAAACCACAGGTCCTCTAACATCCAATGCTTGTCAGTAATGATGAGAAACTTGTTAGCTTCGTGAACAATGTAGTTCCTTTGACCTGAAAGGTGACTGGCCTTATATGAAACAAAGTCTTGCTTGTAGGAAGACACAGAGCCTGGGATTTAACACCATTTCTGAAGGGAAACACAAGGCACAGTTCTCATGCATGGTACACACTCTGCTTTAGAGCATGAATCACACTCTTGCTTTCTAGAGTCTCAATACAGCAGAAAATGTGAGGGTGCTGAGAACAAAAGAACGGTGTTTCCTACACATACGGACCATATGTAGTTCAACTCTGCTTCAGAAACTGATACAAACCACAGGTCCTCTAACATCCAGTGCTTTTTATTTAAGAGCGAGAAACGTGTGAGCTTCATGACAATGTAGCTTCGTTTGAGCTGAAAATTGACTGCGTTTACCTGAAACCAAGTCTTGCTTGTAGGAAGACACAGAGCGAGGGATTTAACTCGATTTCTGAAGGGAAACATACAGCACAGTTCTCCTCCATGAAACACACTCTGCTTTACAGCAAGAAGCAAGCTCTTGCTTTCTAGAGTCTCTAAGACAGCAAGAAACGTGAGTGTGCTCAGAACAAAAGAACTGTGCGTCCTACACATATGCATCATATCTAGTACTACTCCTCTTCTGAAACTGATACAAACAACAAGTCCTCTAACATCCAATGATTGTCAGTTAAGATGAGAAACTTGGGTGCTTCGTGAACGATGTAGATCGTTTGAGCTGAAAAGTGACGGCCCTTATCTGAAATGAACTCTTGCTTGTAGGAAGACACAGAGCCTGTGATTTAACTCTGTTTCTGAGGGAAAACACACAGCTCAGTTCTCATCCATGGTACACACTCTGCTTCAGAGCAAGAAGCACGCTCTTGCTTTCTTGAGTCACTAATACAGCAGGAAATGTGAGTGTGCTCTGAAAAAAGAACGGTGTTTCCTACACATACGGATCATGTCTAGTTCAACTCTTCTTCTGAAACTGATACACACCACAGGTCCTCTAACATCCAATGCTTTTCATTTAAAATGAGAATCGTGTTAGCTTCGTGAATGATGTAGTTCCTTTGACCTGAAAGGTGACTGGCCTTACATGTAACGAAGTCTTGCTTGTAGGAAGACACAGAGACTGGGATTTAACTCCATTTCAGAAGGGAAACACACAAGGCTGTTCTCATCCATGTAACACACTCTGCTTTAGAGTGAGAAGCACGCTCTTTCTTTCTAGATTCTCTAATACAACAGGAAACGTGTGTGTGCTCAGAACAAACGAACTGTGTTTCTTACACATTCTGAGAATATCTAGTTCAACTCTGCTTCTGAAACTGATACAAACCACAAGTCCTCTAACATCCAATGCTTCTCAGTTAAGAGCGAAAAACGTGTGAGATTCGTGAACGATGTAGCTTCATTTAAGCTCTAAAGTGACTTTGTTTTCCTAAAATGAAGACATGCTTGTAGGAAGACAAAAGAGCCTGGGATTTAACTCCATTTCTGAAGCGAAACACACAGCCCAGCTCTCATCCACGTAACACACTCTGCTTTAGAGCAAGAAGCACGTTCTTGCTTTCTAGAGTCTCTAATACAGAACGAAATGTGAGTGTGCTCAGAACAAAAGAACTGTGTGTCCTACACATATGGACGCTCTCTAGTTCAACACTGCTTCAGAAACTGATACAAACCACAGGTCCTCTAACATCCAATGCTTGTCAGTTAAGATGAGAAACGTGGGAGCTTCGTGAACAATGTATCTCGTTTGAGCTGAAAAGAGACTGCCCTTAAGTGAAACGAAATCTTGCTTGTAGAAAGAAACAGAGCCTGGGATTTAACTCCATTTCTGAAGGAAAACACACAGTACTGTTCTCATCCATGAAACACACTCTGCTTTACAGCAAGAAGCATGCTTTTGCTTTCTAGATTTTCTAATACAGCAAGAAACATGAGTGTGCTCAGAACAAAAGAACTGTGTTACCTACACATTTGGACCCTATCTAGTTCAAATCTGCTTCTGAAACTGATGCAAACCACAGGTTGTCTAACATCCAATGCTAGCCAGTGAAGATGAGAAACGTGTGAGCTTCATGAATGATGTAGTTCGTTTGAGCTGAAAAGTGACTGCCCTAAACTGAAACGAAGTCTTGCTTGCAGGACGACATAGAGCCTGGTATTTTACTCCTTTTCTGAAGGTAAACAAACAGCAGAGTTCAAATCCATGGTACCCACTCTGCTTTAGAGCAAGACACATGCTCTTGCTTTCTAGAGTCTCTAAGACAGCAGGAAACATGAGTGTGCTCAGAACAAAAGAACAGAGTTTCCTACACATTCGGACCATGTCTAGCTCAACTCTGCTTCTGAAACTGTTACAAACCTCAGGTCCTCTAACATCCAATGCTTTTCACTTAAGAGCGAAAAACGTGTGAGCTTCGTTAAAAATGTTGCTTCATTTGAGCTCTAAAGTGACTTTGTTTTCCTGTAATCAAGACTTGCTTGTAAGAAGACACAGAGCCTGGGATTTAATTACGTTTCTGAAGCAAATCACACAGCACAGTTCTCATCCATGGTATACCCTCTGCTTTAGAGCAAAAAGCACGCTCTTGCTTTCTAGAGTCTCTAATACAGCAGGAAACGTGAGTGAGCTCAGAACAAAAAACTGTGCGTCCTACACATATGCTCCATATCAACTTCAACTCTGCTTCTGAACCTGATACAAATCACAGGTCCTCTAACATCCAATGCTTGCCAGTTAAGTTGAGAAACGTTTGAGCTTCATGAACGATGTAGATCATTTGAGCTGAAAAGTGACTGCCCTTACCTGAAACGAAGTCTTGCTTGTAGGAAGACACAGAGCCAAGATTTAACTACATTTCTAAAGGGAAACACACAGCACAGTTCTCATCCATGAAACACACTCCGCTTTAGAGCAAGAATTACACTGTTGCTTTCTAGAATCTCTGATAGGGCAGGAAACATGAGTGTGCTCAGAGCAAAGAACTGTTTTTCCTACATATGTGGATCATATCTAGTTCATCTCAGCTTCTGAAACTGATGCAAACCACAGGCCCTCTAACATCCAATGCTTTACAGTTAAGAGAGAAAAACGTGTGAGCCTCGAGGACGATGTAGCTTCGTTTGAGCTGAATCGTGACTTTGTTTACGTGAAACAAATTCTTGCTTGTGGGAAGATACAGAGCCTGGTATTTAACTCCATTTCTGAAGAAAAACACACAGTACTGTTCTCATCCATGAAACACACTCTGCTTTAGAGCAAGAAGCACGCTCTTGCTTTCTAGATTTTCTAATACAGCAAGAAACATGAGTGTGCTCAGAACAAAAGAACTGTGTTACCTACACATTTGGACCCTATCTAGTTCAACTCTGCTTCTGAAACTTATGCAAACCACAGGTTCTCTAAAATCCAATGCTAGCCAGTGAAGATGAGAAACGTGTGAGCTTCATGAATGATGTAGTTCGTTTGAGCTGAAAAGTGACTGCCCTAAACTGAAACGAAGTCTTGCTTGCAGGACGACATAGAGCCTGGGATTTAACTCCTTTTCTGAAGGTAAACAAACAGCAGAGTTCAAATCCATGGTACACACTCTGCTTTAAAGCAAGACACATGCTCTTGCTTTCTAGAGTCTCTAAGACAGCAGGAAACGTGAGTGTGCTCAGAACAAAAGAACTGTGTTTCCTACACATACGGACTATATCTAGTTAAACTCTGCTTCTGAAACTGATACAACCCACAGTTCATATAATATCCCATGATTTTCAGTTAAGAGCAAGTAACGTGTGAGCTTCCTGAACGATGTATACTCGTTTGAGCTTAAAAGTGACTGCCCTAAACTGAAACGAAGTCTTGCTTGTAGGAAGACACATAGCCTGGGATTTAACTCCTCTTCTGTAGGGAAACACACAGCTCAGGTCTCATCCATGGTACACACTCTGCTTCAGAGCAAGAAGCACGCTCTTGCTTTCTAGAGTCACTAATACAGCAGGAAAGGTGAGTGTGCTCTGAAAAAAACAACGGTGTTTCCTACACATACGGATCATGTCTAGTTCAACTCTTCTTCTGAAACTGATACACACCACAGGTCCTCTAACATCCAATGCTTTTCATTTAAAATGAGAATCGTGTTAGCTTCGTGAACGATGTAGTTCCTTTGACCTGAAAGGTGACTGGCCTTACATGAAACGAAGTCTTGCTTGTAGGAAGACACAGAGACTGGGATTTAACTCCATTTCAGAAGGGAAACACACAAGGCTGTTCTCATCCATGTAACACACTCTGCTTTAGAGTGAGAAGTACGCTGTTGCTTTCTAGAGTCTGTAATACAACAGGAAACGTATGTGTGCTCAGAACAAACGAACTGTGTTTCTTACACATTCTGAGAATATCTAGTTCAACTCTGCTTCTGAAACTGATACAAACCACAAGTCCTCTAACATCCAATGCTTCTCAGTTAAGAGCGAAAAACATGTGAGCTTCATGAACGATGTAGCTTCATTTAAGCTCTAAAGTGACTTTGTTTTCCTAAAATGAAGACATGCTTGTAGGAAGACAAAAGAGCCTGGGATTTAACTCCATTTCTGAAGCGAAACACACAGCCCAGCTCTCATCCACGTAACACACTCTGCTTTAGAGCAAGAAGCACGTTCTTGCTTTCTAGAGTCTCTAATACAGCACGAAATGTGAGTGTGCTCAGAACAAAAGAACTGTGTGACCTACACATATGGACCCTCTCTAGTTCAACACTGCTTCAGAAACTGATACAAACCACAGGTCCTCTAACATCCAATGCTTGTCATTTAAGATGAGAAACGTGGGAGCTTCGTGAACAATGTATCTCGTTTGAGCTGAAAAGAGACTGCCCTTAAGTGAAACGAAATCTTGCTTGTAGAAAGAAACAGAGCTTGGGATTTAACTCCATTTCTGAAGGAAAACACACAGAACTGTTCTCATCCATGAAACACACTCTGCTTTAGAGCAAGAAGCACGCTCTTGCTTTCTAGATTTTCTAATACAGCAAGAAACATGAGTGTGCTCAGAACAAAAGAACTGTGGTACCTACACATTTGGACCCTATCTAGTTCAAATCTGCTTCTGAAACTGATGCAAACCACAGGTTCTCTAACATCCAATGCTAGCCAGTGAAGATGAGAAACGTGTGAGCTTCATGAATGATGTAGTTCGTTTGAGCTGAAAAGTGACTGTCCTAAACTGAAACGAAGTCTTGCTTGCAGGACGACATAGACCCTGGGATTTAACTCCTTTTCTGAAGGTAAACAAACAGCAGAGTTCAAATCCATGGTACACACTCTGCTTTAGAGCAAGACACATGCTCTTGCTTTCTAGAGTCTCTAAGACAGCAGGAAACATGAGTGTGCTCAGAACAAAAGAACAGAGTTTCCTACACATTCGGACCATGTCTAGCTCAACTCTGCTTCTGAAACTGTTACAAACCTCAGGTCCTCTAACATCCAATGCTTTTCACTTAAGAGCGAAAAACGTGTGAGCTTCGTTAAAAATGTTGCTTCATTTGAGCTCTAAAGTGACTTTGTTTTACTGTAATCAAGACTTGCTTGTAAGAAGACACAGAGCCTGGGATTTAATTACGTTTCTGAAGCAAATCACACAGCACAGTTCTCATCCATGGTACACTCTCTGCTTTAGAGCAAAAAGCACGCTCTTGCTTTCTAGAGTCTCTAATACAGCAGGAAACGTGAGTGAGCTCAGAACAAAAAACTGTGCGTCCTACACATATGCTCCATATCAACTTCAACTCTGCTTCTGAACCTGATACAAATCACAGGTCCTCTAACATCCAATGCTTGCCAGTTAAGTTGAGAAACGTTTGAGCTTCATGAACGATGTAGATCATTTGAGCTGAAAAGTGACTGCCCTTACCTGAAACGAAGTCTTGCTTGTAGGAAGACACAGAGCCAAGATTTAACTACATTTCTAAAGGGAAACACACAGCACAGTTCTCATCCATGAAACACACTCCGCTTTAGAGCAAGAATTACACTGTTGCTTTCTAGAATCTCTGATAGGGCAGGAAACATGAGTGTGCTCAGAGCAAAGAACTGTTTTTCCTACATATGTGGATCATATCTAGTTCATCTCAGCTTCTGAAACTGATGCAAACCACAGGTCCTCTAACATCCAATGCTTTACAGTTAAGAGAGAAAAACGTGTGAGCCTCGAGGACGATGTAGCTTCTTTTGAGCTGAATAGTGACTTTGTTTACGTGAAACAAATTCTTGCTTGTGGGAAGATACAGAGCCTGGTATTTAACTCCATTTCTGAAGAAAAACACACAGTACTGTTCTCATCCATGAAACACACTCTGCTTTAGAGCAAGAAGCACGCTCTTGCTTTCTAGATTTTCTAATACAGCAAGAAACATGAGTGTGCTCAGAACAAAAGAACTGTGTTACCTACACATTTGGACCCTATCTAGTTCAACTCTGCTTCTGAAACTTATGCAAACCACAGGTTCTCTAAAATCCAATGCTAGCCAGTGAAGATGAGAAACGTGTGAGCTTCATGAATGATGTAGTTCGTTTGAGCTGAAAAGTGACTGCCCTAAACTGAAACGAAGTCTTGCTTGCAGGACGACATAGTGCCTGGGATTTAACTCCTTTTCTGAAGGTAAACAAACAGCAGAGTTCAAATCCATGGTACACACTCTGCTTTAAAGCAAGACACATGCTCTTGCTTTCTAGAGTCTCTAAGACAGCAGGAAACGTGAGTGTGCTCAGAACAAAAGAACTGTGTTTCCTACACATACGGACTATATCTAGTTAAACTCTGCTTCTGAAACTGATACAACCCACAGTTCATATAATATCCCATGATTTTCAGTTAAGAGCAAGTAATGTGTGAGCTTCCTGAACGATGTATACTCGTTTGAGCTTAAAAGTGACTGCCCTAAACTGAAACGAAGTCTTGCTTGTAGGAAGACACATAGCCTGGGATTTAACTCCTCTTCTGTAGGGAAACACACAGCTCAGGTCTCATCCATGGTACACACTCTGCTTCAGAGCAAGAAGCACGCTCTTGCTTTCTAGAGTCACTAATACAGCAGGAAAGGTGAGTGTGCTCTGAAAAAAACAACGGTGTTTCCTACACATACGGATCATGTCTAGTTCAACTCTTCTTCTGAAACTGATACACACCACAGGTCCTCTAACATCCAATGCTTTTCATTTAAAATGAGAATCGTGTTAGCTTCGTGAATGATGTAGTTCCTTTGACCTGAAAGGTGACTGGCCTTACATGTAACGAAGTCTTGCTTGTAGGAAGACACAGAGACTGGGATTTAACTCCATTTCAGAAGGGAAACACACAAGGCTGTTCTCATCCATGTAACACACTCTGCTTTAGAGTGAGAAGTACGCTGTTGCTTTCTAGAGTCTCTAATACAACAGGAAACGTATGTGTGCTCAGAACAAACGAACTGTGTTTCTTACACATTCTGAGAATATCTAGTTCAACTCTGCTTCTGAAACTGATACAAACCACAAGTCCTCTAACATCCAATGCTTCTCAGCTAAGAGCGAAAAACATGTGAGCTTCATGAACGATGTAGCTTCATTTAAGCTCTAAAGTGACTTTGTTTTCCTAAAATGAAGACATGCTTGTAGGAAGACAAAAGAGCCTGGGATTTAACTCCATTTCTGAAGCGAAACACACAGCCCAGCTCTCATCCACGTAACACACTCTGCTTTAGAGCAAGAAGCACGTTCTTGCTTTCTAGAGTCTCTAAGACAGCAGGAAACGTGAGTGTGCTCAGAACAAAAGAACTGTGTTTCCTACACCTTCGGACCATATCTAGTTCAACTCTGCTTCGGAAACTGATACAACCCACAGTTCGTATAATATCCCATGATTTTCAGTTAAGAGCAAGTAACGTGTGAGCTTCCTGAATGATGTAGTTCGTTTGAGCTGAAAAGTGACTGCCCTAAACTGAAACGAAGTCTTGCTTGTAGGAAGACACATAGCCTGCGATTTAACTCCTCTTCTGTAGGGAAACACACAGCACAGTTCTCATCCATGGTACACACTCTGCTTTAGAGCAAGAATAACGCTCTTGCATTCTAGAGTCTCTAATACAGCAGGAAACCTGAGTGTGCTCAGAACAAAAGAACTGTGTTTCCTACACATACGGAGCATATCTAGTTCAACTCTGCTTCGGAAACTGATACAAAAATGCAGGTCCTCTAACATCCAATGCTTTTCACTTAAGAGCGAAAAACGTGTCAGCTTCGTGAAGGATGTAGCTTCATTTGAGCTCTAAAGTGACTTTGTTTTCCGTAAATGAAGACATGCTTGTACAAAGACACAGAGCCTGGGATTTAACTACACTTCTGAAGGGAAACACACAGCGCAGTACTCATCCGTGAAACACACTCTGCTTTAGAGCAAGTAGCACGCTCTTGCTTTCTAGAGTCTCTAAGAAAGCAGGAAACGTGAGTGTGCTCAGAACAAAAGAACTGTGTGTCCTAAACGTACGTACTATGTCTAGTTCAACTCTGCTTCTGAAACTCATACAAACCACAGGTCTTCTAACATCCAATTCTTGTCAGTTAAGATGAGAAACATAGAAGCTTCATGAACGATGTAGATCATTTGAGCTGAAAAGAGACTGCCCTTAACTGAAATGAAATCTATCTTGTAGGAAGACACAGAGCCTGGGATTTAACTCCATTTATGAAGGGAAACACACAGCACAGATCTCATCCATGGTACACACTCTGCTTTAGAACAAGAAGAACGCTCTTGCTTTCTAGAGTCACTAATACAGCAGGAAACGTGAGTGTGCTCTGAACAAATGAACGGTGTTTCCTACACATAGGGATCATATCTAGTTCAACTCTGCTTCTGAAACTGATACACACCACAGGTCCTCTAACATCCAATGCTTTTCAGTTAAAATGAGAAACGTGTTAGCTTCGTGAACAATGTAGTTCCTTTGAGCTTAAAGGTGACTGGCCTTACATGAAATGAAGTCTTGCTTGTAGGAAGACACAGAGCCTGGTATTTAACTCCATTTTTGAAGGGAAACACACAAGGCGGTTCTCATCCATGGAACACACTCTCCTTTAGAGCAAGAAGCACGCTCTTGCTTTTTAGAGTCTCTAATACAGCAGGAAACTTGAGTGTGCTCAGAACAAAAGAACTGTGTTTCTTACACATTCTGAGAATATCTAGTTCAAGTCTGCTTCTGAAACTGATACAAACCACAGGTCCTCTAACATCCAATGCTTCTCAGTTAAGAGCGAAAAACGTTTGAGCTTCGTGAACGATGTAGATTCATTTGAGCTCTAAAGAGACTTTGTTTTCCTAAAATGAAGACATGCTTGTAGGAAGACAAAGAGCATGGGATTTAACTCCATTTCTGGAGCAAAACACACAGCACAGTTCTCATCCACCTAACACACTCTACTTTAGAGCAAGAAGCACGCTCTTGCTTTCTACGGTCTCTAATACAGCAGGAAACGTGAGTGTGCTCAGAACAAAAGAACTGTGTTTCCTACTCTTTTGGACCATATCTAGTTCAACTCTGCTTCTGAAACTTATGCAAACCACAGGTCCTCTAACATCCAATGCTTGCCAGTTAAGATGAGAAACATAGAAGCTTCGTGAACGATGTAGATCGTTTGAGGTGAAAAGAGACTGCCCTTAACTGAAACGAAATCTTCCTTTTAGGAAGACACAGAGCCTGGGATTTAACTCCATTTCTGAAGGGAAACACACAACACAGTTCTCATCCATGAGACACTCTATGCTTTAAGCAAGAAGCACGCTCTTGCTTCTAGAGTCTCTAAGACAACATGAAACATGAGTGTGCTCAGAACAAAATAACTCTTTGTCCTACTCATACGGACCATATCCAGCTCAACTCTCCTTCTGAAACTGATACAAATCACAGCTCCTCTAATATCCCACGCTTTTCAGATAAGAGCGAGAAACCTGTGAACTTCATGAATTATGTAGCTTCCTTTGAGCTGCAAAATGACTGCGTTTAACTGAAAAGAAATCTTGCTTGTAGTAAGACACAGAGCTTGGGATTTAACTCCATTTCTGTAGGGTAACACACAGCACAGTTCTCATTAATGAAACACACTTTGCTTTAGAGCAGAAGCACGCTCTTGCTTTCTAGAGTCTCTAATACAAGAGGAAAAGTGAGTGTGCTCAGAAAAAAAGAACGGAGTTTTGTACAACTACGGACCATATCTAGTTCAACTCTGCTTCTGAAACTGATACAAACCACAGGACCTCTAATATCCAATGCTTTCCAGTTATGAGAGAGAAACGTGTGAGTTTCATGAACAATGTAGCTTCCTCTGAGCTGAAAATTAACTGTGTTTACCTGAAACCAAGTTTTGCTTGTAGGAAGACACAGTGCCTGGGATTTAACTACACTTTTGAAGGAAACACACAGCACAGTTCTCATCCATTAAACACACTCTGCTTTAGAGCAAGAAGCATGCTCTTGCTTTCTAGAGTCCCTAAACCATCAAGAAACGTGAGTGTGCACAGAACAAAAGAGCTGTGTGTTCTACACATGCGGACTATATCTCGTTCAACTATGCTTCTGTAACTCATGCAAACCACAGGTCCTCTAACATCCAATGTTTGTCAGTTAAGAGCGAAAAACATGTTAGCTCGTGTATGATGTAGTTTCGTTTGAGCTGAAAAGTGACTGCGTTTACATGAAACGAAGTCTTGCTTGTAGGAAGACACAGAGCCTGGTATTTAACTCCATTTCTGTAGGGTAACACACAGCACAGTTCTCATTCATGAAACACTCTCTGGATTAGAACAAGAAGCACGCTCTTGCTTTGTAAAGTTTCTAATACAGCAGGAAACATGAATGTGCTCAGAAAAAAAGAACGGAGTTTCGTACACATACGGACCATATCTAGTTCGACTCTGCTTCTGAAACTGATACAAACCACAGGACCTCAAACTTTCAATGCTTTTCATTTAAGAGCGAGAAACGTGTGAGCTTTATGAACAATGTAGCTTCCTTTGAGCTGAAAAGTGACTGTGTTTACCTGAAACGAATTCTTGTTTGTAGGACGACACAGAGCCTGGAATTTAATTCCATTTATGAAGGGAAACACACAACACAGTTCTCATCCATGAAACACACTCTGCTTTAGAGCAAGAAGCACGCTCTTGCTTCTAGAGTCTCGAAGACAACATGAAACATGAGTGTGTTCAGAAAAAACTAACTGTGTGCCCTACACATACCGACCATATCTAGCTCAACTCTGCTTCTGAAACTGATACAAATCACAGCTCCTCTAATATCCCATGCTTTTCAGATAAGAGGGAGAAACCTGTGAGCTTCGTGAATGATGTAGCTTCCTTTGAGCTGAAAAGTGACTGCGTTTACCTGAAACGAATTCTTGCTTGTAGTAAGACAGAGAGCCTAGGTTTTAACTCCATTTCTCAAGGGTAACACACAGTACAGTTCTCATTCATGAAGCACACCTTGCTTTAGAGGAAGAAGCACGCTATTGCTTTCTAGACTTTCTAATTCACTAGGAAACGTGAGTATGCTCAGAACAAAAGCACGGTGTTTCCTACACATACAGACCATATCTAGTTCAACTCTGCTTCTGAAACTGATACAAACTACAGCTCCTCTAACATCCAATGCTTGTCAGTTAAGATGAGAAATGTTTGAGCTTCATGATCGATGTAGATATTTTGAGCTGAAAATTGACTGCCCTTACCTAAAAAGAAGTCTTGCTTGAGGGAAGACACAGAGCCAGGATTTAAATCAATTTTTGAAGGTAAAAACACATCACAGTTCTCATCCATGAAAAACACTCTGCTTTAGGGCAAGAAACACGCTCTTGCTTTCTAGATTCTCTAATAAACCAGGAAAACTGAGTGTGCTCAGAACAAAACAACTGTGCATCCTACACATATGGACCCTGTCTAGTTCAACACTGCTTCAGAAACTGATACAAACCACACGTCCTCTAACATCCAATGATTGTCAGTTAAGATGAGAAACGTGGGAGCTTCGTGAACAATGTAGATCTTTTGAGCTGAAAAGAGACTGCCCTTAAGTGAAATGAAATCTTGCATGTAGAATGAAACAGAGCCTGGGATTTAACTCCATTTCTGAAGGGAAACACACAGCACAGTTCTCATACATTGTACACACTCTGCTTTAGAGCAAGAATCACACTCTTGCTTTCTAGACTCTCTAATACAGCAGGAAATGTGAGTGTGCTGAGAACAAAAGAATGGTGTTTCCTACACATACAAACCATATGTAGTTCAACTCTGCTTCTGAAACTGAAAGAAACCCCAGGTACTCTAACATCCAATGCTTTTTATTTAAGAGTGAGAAACGTGTGAGATTCATGAACAATGTAGCTTCCTTTGAGCTGAAAATTGACTGTGTTTACCGGAAACCAAGTCTTGCTTGGAGGAAGACACAGAGCGTGGGATTTAACTCCATTTCTGAGGGAAACACACAGCACAGTTCTCCTCCATGAAACACACTCTGCTTTACAGCAAGAAGCAAGTTCTTGCTTTCTAGAGTGTCTAAGACAGCAAGAAACGTGAGTGTGCTCAGTACAAAAGAACTGTGCATCCTACACATATGGATCATATCTAGTACAACTCTGCTTCTGAAACTGATAAAAACAACAAGTCCTCTAACATCCAATGATTGTCATTTAAGATGAGAAACGTGGGTGCTTCGTGAACGATGTAGATCGTTTGAGCTAAAAAGTGACTGCCCTTATCTGAAAAGAACTCTTGCTTGTAGGAAGAAACAGATCCTGTGATTTAACTCCATTTCTGAGGGATAACACACAGCTCAGGTCTCATCCATGGTACACACTCTGCTTCAGAGCAAGAAGCACGCTCTTGCTTTCTAGAGTCACTAATACAGCAGGAAAGGTGAGTGTGCTCTGAAAAAAACAACGGTGTTTCCTACACATACGGATCATGTCTAGTTCAACTCTTCTTCTGAAACTTATGCAAACCACAGGTCCTCTAACATCCAATGCTTTTCAGTTAAAATGAGAATCGTGTTAGCTTCGTGAATGATGTAGTTCCTTTGACCTGAAAGGTGACTGGCCTTACATGTAACGAAGTCTTGCTTGTAGGAAGACACAGAGACTGGGATTTAACTCCATTTCAGAAGGGAAACACACAAGACTGTTCTCATCCATGTAACACACTCTGCTCTAGAGTAAGAAGCATGCTCTTTCTTTCTAGATTCTCTAATACAACAGGAAACGTGTGTGTGCTCAGAACAAAAGAACTGTTTTTCTTACACATTCTGAGAATATCTAGTTCAACTCTGCTTCTGAAACTGATGCAACCCACAGGTCCTATAATATCCCTTGCTTTTCAGTTAAGAGCGAGTAACGTGTGAGCTTCGTGAATGATGTAGCTTCATTTGAGCTCTATAGTGAATTTGTTTTCCTAAAATGAAGACTTTCATGTAGGAAGACACAGAGTGTGGGATTTAACTCCATTTCTGAAGGGAAACACACAGCACAGTACTCATCCATGAAACACACTCTGCTTTAGAGCAAGAAGCAAGTTCTTGCTTTCCAGATTCTCTAAGAGAGCAGGAAACGTGAGTGTGCTCAGAACAAAAGAACTGTGTTTCCTACTCATTTGGACAATATCTAGTTCAACTCTGCTTCTGAAACTTATGCCACCCACAGGTCCGCTAACATCCAATGCTTGCAATTTAAGATGAGAAACGTGTGAGCTTAATGAACGATAAAGTTCGTTTGAGCTGAAAAGTGACTGCCCTTACCTGAAATGAAGTCTTGATGGTAGAAAGACACAGATCCTGGGTTTAACTCCACTTCTGGAGGAAAACACACAGTACTGTTCTCATCCATGAAACACACTCTGCTTTAGAGCAAGAAGCACGCTCTTGCTTTCTAGATTTTCTAATACAGCAAGAAACATGAGTGTGCTCAGAAAAAAAGAACTGTGTGTCCTACACATACGGACAATATGTAGTTCAAATCTGCTTCTGAAACTGATGTAACCCACAGGTCCTATAAAATCCAATGCTTTTCAGTTAAGAGCGAGTAACGTGTGAGCTTCGTGAATGATGTAGCTTCATTTGAGCTCTAAAGTGAATTTATTTTCCTAAATGAAGACATGCTTGTAGGAAGACAAATAGCGTGGTATATAAATCCATTTCTGAAGCAAAACACAGAGCACAGTTCTCCTCCGGGAAACACACTCTTGTTTTGAGAAAGAAGAACGCTCTTGCTTTCTAGAGTCTTTAAAACATCAGGAAACGTGATTGTGCCCAGAACAAAAGAACTGTGTTTCCTACTCATTTGGACCATATCTAGTTCAACTCTGCTTCAGAAACTTCTGCAAACCACAGGTCCTCTAACATCCAATGCTTGCAATTTAAGATGAGAAACGTGTGAGCTTAATGAACGATAAAGTTAGTTTGAGCTGAAAATTGACTGCCCTTACCTGAAATGAAGTCTTGATGGTAGAAAGACACAGATCCTGGGTTTTAACTCCACTTCTGAAGGAAAACACACAGTACTGTTCTCATCCATGAAACACACTCTGCTTTAGAGGAAGAAGCACGCTCTTGCTTTCTAGAGTCTCTAAAACAGCAAGAAACGTGAGTGTGCTCAGAACAAAGAACTGTGTGTCCTACACATACGGACCATATCTAGTTCAACTCTGCTTCTGAAACTGATGCAACCCACAGGTCCTATAATATCCCATGCTTTTCAGTTAAGAGCAAGTAACGTGTGAGCTTTGTGAATGATGTAGCTTCATTTGAGATCTAAAGTGACTTTATTTTCCTAAAATGAAGACATGCTTGTAGGAAGACAAATAGCTTGGGATATAACTCCATTTCTGAAGCAAAACACAGAGCACAGTTCTCCTCCAGGAAACAAACTCTGGTTTAGAGAAAGAAGAACGCTCTTGCTTTCTAGAGTCTTTAAAACATCAGGAAACGTGATTGTGCCCAGAACAAAAGAACTGTGTTTCCTACTCATTTGGACCATATCTAGTTCAACACTGCTTCAGAAACTTCTGCAAACCACAGGTCCTCTAACATCCAATGCTTGCCATTTTAGATGAGAAACGTGTTAGTTTAATGAATGATAAAGTTCGTTTGAGCAGAAAAGTGTCTGCCCTTACCTGGAACGAAGTCTTGCTTGCAGGAAGACACCGATCCTGGGATTTAACTCCTCTTCTGAAGGGAAACACACAGCACAGTTCTCATGCATGGTACACACTCTGCTTTAGAGCAAAAAAAAAGCTCCTGCTCTCTAGAGTCTCTAATACAGCAGGAAACGTGAGTGTGCTCAGAACAAAAGAACTGTGTTTCCTACACCTTCGGACCATATCTAGTTCAACTCTGCTTCGGAAAGTGATAGAAACCCCAGGATCTCTAACATCCAATGCTTTTCACTTATGAGCGAAAAACGTGTCAGCTTCGTGAATGATGTAGCCTCATTTGAGCTCTAAAGTGACTTTATTTTCCTAAAATGAAGACATGCTTGTAGGAAGACAAAGAGCCTGGGATATAACTCCATTTCTGAAGCAAAACACACAGCACAGTTCTCCTCCAGGAAACACACTCTGGTTTAGAGCAAGAAGAACGCTCTTGCTTTCTAGAGTCTCTAAAACAGCAGGAAACATGATTGTGAACAGAACAAAAGAACTGTGTTTCCTACTCATTTGGACCATATCTAGTTCAACTCTGCTTCTGAAACTTATGCAAACCACAGGCCTTCTAACATCCAATGCTTGTCAGTTAAGATGAGAAACATAGAAGTTTCGTGAACGATGTAGATCATTTGAGCTAAAAATCGACTGCCCTTAACTGAAACGAAATCTTGCTTGTAGGAAGACACAGAGCCTGGGATATAACTCCATTTCTGAAGGGAAACACACAAGACTGTTCTCATCCATGTAACACACTCTGCTTTAGAGGAAGAAGCACGCTCTTGCTTTCTAGAGTCTCTAAAACAGCAGGAAACGTGAGTGTGCTCAGAACAAAAGAACTGTGTGTCCTACACATACGGACCATATCTAGTTCAACTCTGCTTCTGAAACTTATGCAAACCACAGGTCCTCTAACATCCAATGCTTGCCAGTTAAGATGAGAAACGTGTATGCTTCATGAATGATGTAGATCATTTGAGCTTAAAAGAGACTGCCCTTAACTGAAACGAAATCTTGCTTGTAGGAAGACACAGAGCCTGGGATATAACTCCATTTCTGAAGGGAAACACACAAGGCTGTTCTCATCCATGTAACACACTCTGCTTTAGAGGAAGAAGAACTCCCTTGCTTTCTAGAGTCTCTAAAACAGCAGGAAACGTGAGTGTGCCCAGAACTAAAGAACTGTGTTTCCTACACATACAGGCCATATCTAGTTCAACTCTGCTTCTGAAACTTATGCAAACCACAGGTCCTCTAACATCCAATGCTTTTCAGTTAAAATGAGAATCGTGTTAGCTTCGTGAATGATGTAGTTCCTTTGACCTGAAAGGTGACTGGCCTTACATGTAACGAAGTCTTGCTTGTAGGAAGACACAGAGACTGGGATTTAACTCCATTTCAGAAGGGAAACACACAAGACTGTTCTCATCCATGTAACACACTCTGCTCTAGAGTAAGAAGCATGCTCTTTCTTTCTAGATTCTCTAATACAACAGGAAACGTGTGTGTGCTCAGACCAAAAGAACTGTTTTTCTTACACATTCTGAGATTATCTAGTTCAACTCTGCTTCTGAAACTGATGCAACCCACAGGTCCTATAATATCCCTTGCTTTTCAGTTAAGAGCGAGTAACGTGTGAGCTTCGTGAATGATGTAGCTTCATTTGAGCTCTATAGTGAATTTGTTTTCCTAAAATGAAGACTTGCATGTAGGAAGACACAGAGCGTGGGATTTAACTCCATTTCTGAAGGGAAACACACAGCACAGTACTCATCCATGAAACACACTCTGCTTTAGAGCAAGAAGCACGTTCTTGCTTTCCAGATTCTCTAAGAGAGCAGGAAACGTGAGTGTGCTCAGAACAAAAGAACTGTGTTTCTTACTCATTTGGACAATATCTAGTTCAACTCTGCTTCTGAAACTTATGCCACCCACAGGTCCGCTAACATCCAATGCTTGCAATTTAAGATGAAAAACGTGTGAGCTTAATGAACGATAAAGTTCGTTTGAGCTGAAAAGTGACTGCCCTTACCTGAAATGAAGTCTTGCTTGTAGAAAGACACAGAGCCTGAGATTTAACTCCATTTCTGAAGCGAAACACACAGCACAGTTCTCATCCATGAAACACTCTCTGCTTTAGGGCAAGAAGCACGCTCTTGCTTTCTAGAGTCCCTAAGACTGCAGGAAACGTGAGTGTGCTCAGAACAAAAGAACTGTGTGTCCTAAACATACATACAATGGCTAGTTCAAATCTGCTTCTGAAAGTGATACAAACCACAGGCCTTCTAACATCCAATGCTTGTCAGTTAAGATGAGAAACGTGTATGCTTCATGAACGATGTAGATCATTTGAGCTAAAAAGCGACTGCCCTTAACTGAAACGAAATCTTGCTTGTAGGAAGACACAGAGCCTGGGATATAACTCCATTTCTGAAGGGAAACACACAAGGCTGTTCTCATCCATGTAACACACTCTGCTTTAGAGGAAGAAGAACTCCCTTGCTTTCTAGAGTCTCTAAAACAGCAGGAAACGTGAGTGTGCCCAGAACTAAAGAACTGTGTTTCCTACACATACAGGCCATATCTAGTTCAACTCTGCTTCTGAAACTTATGCAAACCACAGGTCCTCTAACATCCAATGCTTGCAATTTAAGATGAGAAACGTGTGAGCTTAATGAACGATAAAGTTCGTTTGAGCTGAAAAGTGACTGCCCTTACCTGAAATGAAGTCTTGATGGTAGAAAGACACAGATCCTGGGTTTTAACTCCACTTCTGAAGGAAAACACACAGTACTGTTCTCATCCATGAAACACACTCTGCTTTAGAGGAAGAAGCACGCTCTTGCTTTCTAGAGTCTCTAAAACAGCAAGAAACGTGAGTGTGCTCAGAACAAAGAACTGTGTGTCCTACACATACGGACCATATCTAGTTCAACTCTGCTTCTGAAACTGATGCAACCCACAGGTCCTATAATATCCCATGCTTTTCAGTTAAGAGCAAGTAACGTGTGAGCTTTGTGAATGATGTAGCTTCATTTGAGATCTAAAGTGACTTTATTTTCCTAAAATGAAGACATGCTTGTAGGAAGACAAATAGCTTGGGATATAACTCCATTTCTGAAGCAAAACACAGAGCACAGTTCTCCTCCAGGAAACAAACTCTGGTTTAGAGAAAGAAGAACGCTCTTGCTTTCTAGAGTCTTTAAAACATCAGGAAACGTGATTGTGCCCAGAATTAAAGAACTGTGTTTCCTACTCATTTGGACCATATCTAGTTCAACTCTGCTTCTGAAACTTATGCAAACCACAGGTCCTCTAACATCCAATGCTTGCCATTTAAGATGAGAAACGTGTGAGCTTAATGAACGATAAAGTTCGTTTGAGCTGAAAAGTGACTGCCCTTACCTGAAAAGAAGTCTTGCTTGTAGAAAGACACAGAGCCTGAGATTTAACTCCATTTCTGAAGCGAAACACACAGCACAGTTCTCATCCATGAAACACTCTCTGCTTTAGGGCAAGAAGCACGCTCTTGCTTTCAAGAGTCTCTAAGACAGCAGGAAACGTGAGTGTGCTCAGAACAAAAGAACTGTGTGTCCTAAACATACATACAATGGCTAGTTCAAATCTGCTTCTGAAACTGATACAAACCACAGGCCTTCTAACATCCAATGCTTGTCAGTTAAGATGAGAAACATAGAAGTTTCGTGAACGATGTAGATCATTTGAGCTAAAAAGCGACTGCCCTTAACTGAAACGAAATCTTGCTTGTAGGAAGACACAGAGCCTGGGATATAACTCCATTTATGAAGGGAAACACACAAGACTGTTCTCATCCATGTAACACACTCTGCTTTAGAGGAAGAAGCACGCTCTTGCTTTCTAGAGTCTCTAAAACAGCAGGAAACGTGAGTGTGCTCAGAACAAAAGAACTGTGTGTCCTACACATACGGACCATATCTAGTTCAACTCTGCTTCTGAAACTTATGCAAACCACAGGTCCTCTAACATCCAATGCTTGCCAGTTAAGATGAGAAACGTGTATGCTTCATGAATGATGTAGATCATTTGAGCTTAAAAGAGACTGCCCTTAACTGAAACGAAATCTTGCTTGTAGGAAGACACAGAGCCTGGGATATAACTCCATTTCTGAAGGGAAACACACAAGGCTGTTCTCATCCATGTAACACACTCTGCTTTAGAGGAAGAAGAACTCCCTTGCTTTCTAGAGTCTCTAAAACAGCAGGAAACGTGAGTGTGCCCAGAACTAAAGAACTGTGTTTCCTACACATACAGGCCATATCTAGTTCAACTCTGCTTCTGAAACTTATGCAAACCACAGGTCCTCTAACATCCAATGCTTTTCAGTTAAAATGAGAATCGTGTTAGCTTCGTGAATGATGTAGTTCCTTTGACCTGAAAGGTGACTGGCCTTACATGTAACGAAGTCTTGCTTGTAGGAAGACACAGAGACTGGGATTTAACTCCATTTCAGAAGGGAAACACACAAGACTGTTCTCATCCATGTAACACACTCTGCTCTAGAGTAAGAAGCATGCTCTTTCTTTCTAGATTCTCTAATACAACAGGAAACGTGTGTGTGCTCAGAACAAAAGAACTGTTTTTCTTACACATTCTGAGAATATCTAGTTCAACTCTGCTTCTGAAACTGATGCAACCCACAGGTCCTATAATATCCCTTGCTTTTCAGTTAAGAGCGAGTAACGTGTGAGCTTCGTGAATGATGTAGCTTCATTTGAGCTCTATAGTGAATTTGTTTTCCTAAAATGAAGACTTGTATGTAGGAAGACACAGAGCGTGGGATTTAACTCCATTTCTGAAGGGAAACACACAGCACAGTACTCATCCATGAAACACACTCTGCTTTAGAGCAAGAAGCACGTTCTTGCTTTCCAGATTCTCTAAGAGAGCAGGAAACGTGAGTGTGCTCAGAACAAAAGAACTGTGTTTCTTACTCATTTGGACAATATCTAGTTCAACTCTGCTTCTGAAACTTATGCCACCCACAGGTCCGCTAACATCCAATGCTTGCAATTTAAGATGAAAAACGTGTGAGCTTAATGAACGATAAAGTTCGTTTGAGCTGAAAAGTGACTGCCCTTACCTGAAATGAAGTCTTGCTTGTAGAAAGACACAGAGCCTGAGATTTAACTCCATTTCTGAAGTGAAACACACAGCACAGTTCTCATCCATGAAACACTCTCTGCTTTAGGGCAAGAAGCACGCTCTTGCTTTCTAGAGTCCCTAAGACTGCAGGAAACGTGAGTGTGCTCAGAACAAAAGAACTGTGTGTCCTAAACATACATACAATGGCTAGTTCAAATCTGCTTCTGAAAGTGATACAAACCACAGGCCTTCTAACATCCAATGCTTGTCAGTTAAGATGAGAAACGTGTATGCTTCATGAACGATGTAGATCATTTGAGCTAAAAAGCGACTGCCCTTAACTGAAACGAAATCTTGCTTGTAGGAAGACACAGAGCCTGGGATATAACTCCATTTCTGAAGGGAAACACACAAGGCTGTTCTCATCCATGTAACACACTCTGCTTTAGAGGAAGAAGAACTCCCTTGCTTTCTAGAGTCTCTAAAACAGCAGGAAACGTGAGTGTGCCCAGAACTAAAGAACTGTGTTTCCTACACATACGGACCATATCTAGTTCAACTCTGCTTCTGAAACTTATGCAAACCACAGGTCCTCTAACATCCAATGCTTGCAATTTAAGATGAGAAACGTGTGAGCTTAATGAACGATAAAGTTCGTTTGAGCTGAAAAGTGACTGCCCTTACCTGAAATGAAGTCTTGATGGTAGAAAGACACAGATCCTGGGTTTTAACTCCACTTCTGAAGGAAAACACACAGTACTGTTCTCATCCATGAAACACACTCTGCTTTAGAGGAAGAAGCACGCTCTTGCTTTCTAGAGTCTCTAAAACAGCAAGAAACGTGAGTGTGCTCAGAACAAAGAACTGTGTGTCCTACACATACGGACCATATCTAGTTCAACTCTGCTTCTGAAACTGATGCAACCCACAGGTCCTATAATATCCCATGCTTTTCAGTTAAGAGCGAGTAACGTGTGAGCTTCGTGAATGATGTAGCTTCATTTGAGCTCTAAAGTGACTTTATTTTCCTAAATGAAGACATGCTTGTAGGAAGACAAATAGCGTGGTATATAAATCCATTTCTGAAGCAAAACACAGAGCACAGTTCTCCTCCGGGAAACACACTCTGGTTTTGAGAAAGAAGAACGCTCTTGCTTTCTAGAGTCTTTAAAACATCAGGAAACGTGATTGTGCCCAGAACAAAAGAACTGTGTTTCCTACTCATTTGGACCATATCTAGTTCAACTCTGCTTCAGAAACTTCTGCAAACCGCAGGTCCTCTAACATCCAATGCTTGCAATTTAAGATGAGAAACGTGTGAGCTTAATGAACGATAAAGTTCGTTTGAGCTGAAAAGTGACTGCCCTTACCTGAAATGAAGTCTTGATGGTAGAAAGACACAGATCCTGGGTTTTAACTCCACTTCTGAAGGAAAACACACAGTACTGTTCTCATCCATGAAACACACTCTGCTTTAGAGGAAGAAGCACGCTCTTGCTTTCTAGAGTCTCTAAAACAGCAAGAAACGTGAGTGTGCTCAGAACAAAGAACTGTGTGTCCTACACATACGGACCATATCTAGTTCAACTCTGCTTCTGAAACTGATGCAACCCACAGGTCCTATAATATCCCATGCTTTTCAGTTAAGAGCAAGTAACGTGTGAGCTTTGTGAATGATGTAGCTTCATTTGAGATCTAAAGTGACTTTATTTTCCTAAAATGAAGACATGCTTGTAGGAAGACAAATAGCTTGGGATATAACTCCATTTCTGAAGCAAAACACAGAGCACAGTTCTCCTCCAGGAAACAAACTCTGGTTTAGAGAAAGAAGAACGCTCTTGCTTTCTAGAGTCTTTAAAACATCAGGAAACGTGATTGTGCCCAGAACAAAAGAACTGTGTTTCCTACTCATTTGGACCATATCTAGTTCAACTCTGCTTCAGAAACTTCTGCAAACCACAGGTCCTCTAACATCCAATGCTTGCCATTTTAGATGAGAAACGTGTTAGTTTAATGAATGATAAAGTTCGTTTGAGCAGAAAAGTGTCTGCCCTTACCTGGAACGAAGTCTTGCTTGCAGGAAGTCACCGATCCTGGGATTTTACTCCTCTTCTGAAGGGAAACACACAGCACAGTTCTCATGCATGGTACACACTCTGCTTTAGAGCAAAAAAAAGCTCCTGCTCTCTAGAGTCTCTAATACAGCAGGAAACGTGAGTGTGCTCAGAACAAAAGAACTGTGTTTCCTACACCTTCGGACCATATCTAGTTCAACTCTGCTTCGGAAAGTGATAGAAACCCCAGGATCTCTAACATCCAATGCTTTTCACTTAAGAGCGAAAAACGTGTCAGCTTCGTGAATGATGTAGCCTCATTTGAGCTCTAAAGTGACTTTATTTTCCTAAAATGAAGACATGCTTGTAGGAAGACAAAGAGCCTGGGATATAACTCCATTTCTGAAGCAAAACACACAGCACAGTTCTCCTCCAGGAAACACACTCTGGTTTAGAGCAAGAAGAACGCTCTTGCTTTCTAGAGTCTCTAAAACAGCAGGAAACGTGATTGTGCCCAGAACAAAAGAACTGTGTTTCCTACTCATTTGGACCATATCTAGTTCAACTCTGCTTCTGAAACTTATGCAAACCACAGGTCCTCTAACATCCAATGCTTGCCATTTAAGATGAGAAACGTGTGAGCTTAATGAACGATAAAGTTCGTTTGAGCTGAAAAGTGACTGCCCTTACCTGAAAAGAAGTCTTGCTTGTAGAAAGACACAGAGCCTGAGATTTAACTCCATTTCTGAAGCGAAACACACAGCACAGTTCTCATCCATGAAACACTCTCTGCTTTAGGGCAAGAAGCACGCTCTTGCTTTCAAGAGTCTCTAAGACAGCAGGAAACGTGAGTGTGCTCAGAACAAAAGAACTGTGTGTCCTAAACATACATACAATGGCTAGTTCAAATCTGCTTCTGAAAGTGATACAAACCACAGGCCTTCTAACATCCAATGCTTGTCAGTTAAGATGAGAAACATAGAAGTTTCGTGAACGATGTAGATCATTTGAGCTAAAAAGCGACTGCCCTTAACTGAAACGAAATCTTGCTTGTAGGAAGACACAGAGCCTGGGATATAACTCCATTTCTGAAGGGAAACACACAAGACTGTTCTCATCCATGTAACACACTCTGCTTTAGAGGAAGAAGCACGCTCTTGCTTTCTAGAGTCTCTAAAACAGCAGGAAACGTGAGTGTGCTCAGAACAAAAGAACTGTGTGTCCTACACATACGGACCATATCTAGTTCAACTCTGCTTCTGAAACTTATGCAAACCACAGGTCCTCTAACATCCAATGCTTTTCAGTTAAAATGAGAATCGTGTTAGCTTCGTGAATGATGTAGTTCCTTTGACCTGAAAGGTGACTGGCCTTACATGTAACGAAGTCTTGCTTGTAGGAAGACACAGAGACTGGGATTTAACTCCATTTCAGAAGGGAAACACACAAGACTGTTCTCATCCATGTAACACACTCTGCTCTAGAGTAAGAAGCATGCTCTTTCTTTCTAGATTCTCTAATACAACAGGAAACGTGTGTGTGCTCAGAACAAAAGAACTGTTTTTCTTACACATTCTGAGAATATCTAGTTCAACTCTGCTTCTGAAACTGATGCAACCCACAGGTCCTATAATATCCCTTGCTTTTCAGTTAAGAGCGAGTAACGTGTGAGCTTCGTGAATGATGTAGCTTCATTTGAGCTGTATAGTGAATTTGTTTTCCTAAAATGAAGACTTGCATGTAGGAAGACACAGAGCGTGGGATTTAACTCCATTTCTGAAGGGAAACACACAGCACAGTACTCATCCATGAAACACACTCTGCTTTAGAGCAAGAAGCACGTTCTTGCTTTCCAGATTCTCTAAGAGAGCAGGAAACGTGAGTGTGCTCAGAACAAAAGAACTGTGTTTCTTACTCATTTGGACAATATCTAGTTCAACTCTGCTTCTGAAACTTATGCCACCCACAGGTCCGCTAACATCCAATGCTTGCAATTTAAGATGAAAAACGTGTGAGCTTAATGAACGATAAAGTTCGTTTGAGCTGAAAAGTGACTGCCCTTACCTGAAATGAAGTCTTGCTTGTAGAAAGACACAGAGCCTGAGATTTAACTCCATTTCTGAAGCGAAACACACAGCACAGTTCTCATCCATGAAACACTCTCTGCTTTAGGGCAAGAAGCACGCTCTTGCTTTCTAGAGTCCCTAAGACTGCAGGAAACGTGAGTGTGCTCAGAACAAAAGAACTGTGTGTCCTAAACATACATACAATGGCTAGTTCAAATCTGCTTCTGAAACTGATACAAACCACAGGCCTTCTAACATCCAATGCTTGTCAGTTAAGATGAGAAACGTGTATGCTTCATGAACGATGTAGATCATTTGAGCTAAAAAGCGACTGCCCTTAACTGAAACGAAATCTTGCTTGTAGGAAGACACAGAGCCTGGGATATAACTCCATTTCTGAAGGGAAACACACAAGGCTGTTCTCATCCATGTAACACACTCTGCTTTAGAGGAAGAAGAACTCCCTTGCTTTCTAGAGTCTCTAAAACAGCAGGAAACGTGAGTGTGCCCAGAACTAAAGAACTGTGTTTCCTACACATACAGGCCATATCTAGTTCAACTCTGCTTCTGAAACTTATGCAAACCACAGGTCCTCTAACATCCAATGCTTGCAATTTAAGATGAGAAACGTGTGAGCTTAATGAACGATAAAGTTCGTTTGAGCTGAAAAGTGACTGCCCTTACCTGAAATGAAGTCTTGATGGTAGAAAGACACAGATCCTGGGTTTTAACTCCACTTCTGAAGGAAAACACACAGTACTGTTCTCATCCATGAAACACACTCTGCTTTAGAGGAAGAAGCACGCTCTTGCTTTCTAGAGTCTCTAAAACAGCAAGAAACGTGAGTGTGCTCAGAACAAAGAACTGTGTGTCCTACACATACGGACCATATCTAGTTCAACTCTGCTTCTGAAACTGATGCAACCCACAGGTCCTATAATATCCCATGCTTTTCAGTTAAGAGCGAGTAACGTGTGAGCTTTGTGAATGATGTAGCTTCATTTGAGCTCTAAAGTGACTTTATTTTCCTAAATGAAGACATGCTTGTAGGAAGACAAATAGCGTGGTATATAAATCCATTTCTGAAGCAAAACACAGAGCACAGTTCTCCTCCGGGAAACACACTCTGGTTTTGAGAAAGAAGAACGCTCTTGCTTTCTAGAGTCTTTAAAACATCAGGAAACGTGATTGTGCCCAGAACAAAAGAACTGTGTTTCCTACTCATTTGGACCATATCTAGTTCAACTCTGCTTCAGAAACTTCTGCAAACCGCAGGTCCTCTAACATCCAATGCTTGCAATTTAAGATGAGAAACGTGTGAGCTTAATGAACGATAAAGTTCGTTTGAGCTGAAAAGTGACTGCCCTTACCTGAAAAGAAGTCTTGCTTGTAGAAAGACACAGAGCCTGAGATTTAACTCCATTTCTGAAGCGAAACACACAGCACAGTTCTCATCCATGAAACACTCTCTGCTTTAGGGCAAGAAGCACGCTCTTGCTTTCAAGAGTCTCTAAGACAGCAGGAAACGTGAGTGTGCTCAGAACAAAAGAACTGTGTGTCCTAAACATACATACAATGGCTAGTTCAAATCTGCTTCTGAAAGTGATACAAACCATAGGCCTTCTAACATCCAATGCTTGTCAGTTAAGATGAGAAACATAGAAGTTTCGTGAACGATGTAGATCATTTGAGCTAAAAAGCGACTGCCCTTAACTGAAACGAAATCTTGCTTGTAGGAAGACACAGAGCCTGGGATATAACTCCATTTCTGAAGGGAAACACACAAGACTGTTCTCATCCATGTAACACACTCTGCTTTAGAGGAAGAAGCACGCTCTTGCTTTCTAGAGTCTCTAAAACAGCAGGAAACGTGAGTGTGCTCAGAACAAAAGAACTGTGTATCCTACACATACGGACCATATTTAGTTCAACTCTGCTTCTGAAACTTATGCAAACCACAGGTCCTCTAACATCCAATGCTTGCCAGTTAAGATGAGAAACGTGTATGCTTCATGAATGATGTAGATCATTTGAGCTTAAAAGAGACTGCCCTTAACTGAAACGAAATCTTGCTTGTAGGAAGACACAGAGCCTGGGATATAACTCCATTTCTGAAGGGAAACACACAAGGCTGTTCTCATCCATGTAACACACTCTGCTTTAGAGGAAGAAGAACTCCCTTGCTTTCTAGAGTCTCTAAAACAGCAGGAAACGTGAGTGTGCCCAGAACTAAAGAACTGTGTTTCCTACACATACAGGCCATATCTAGTTCAACTCTGCTTCTGAAACTTATGCAAACCACAGGTCCTCTAACATCCAATGCTTTTCAGTTAAAATGAGAATCGTGTTAGCTTTGTGAATGATGTAGTTCCTTTGACCTGAAAGGTGACTGGCCTTACATGTAACGAAGTCTTGCTTGTAGGAAGACACAGAGACTGGGATTTAACTCCATTTCAGAAGGGAAACACACAAGACTGTTCTCATCCATGTAACACACTCTGCTCTAGAGTAAGAAGCATGCTCTTTCTTTCTAGATTCTCTAATACAACAGGAAACGTGTGTGTGCTCAGAACAAAAGAACTGTTTTTCTTTCACATTCTGAGAATATCTAGTTCAACTCTGCTTCTGAAACTGATGCAACCCACAGGTCCTATAATATCCCTTGCTTTTCAGTTAAGAGCGAGTAACGTGTGAGCTTCGTGAATGATGTAGCTTCATTTGAGCTCTATAGTGAATTTGTTTTCCTAAAATGAAGACTTGCATGTAGGAAGACACAGAGCGTGGGATTTAACTCCATTTCTGAAGGGAAACACACAGCACAGTACTCATCCATGAAACACACTCTGCTTTAGAGCAAGAAGCACGTTCTTGCTTTCCAGATTCTCTAAGAGAGCAGGAAACGTGAGTGTGCTCAGAACAAAAGAACTGTGTTTCTTACTCATTTGGACAATATCTAGTTCAACTCTGCTTCTGAAACTTATGCCACCCACAGGTCCGCTAACATCCAATGCTTGCAATTTAAGATGAAAAACGTGTGAGCTTAATGAACGATAAAGTTCGTTTGAGCTGAAAAGTGACTGCCCTTACCTGAAATGAAGTCTTGCTTGTAGAAAGACACAGAGCCTGAGATTTAACTCCATTTCTGAAGCGAAACACACAGCACAGTTCTCATCCATGAAACACTCTCTGCTTTAGGGCAAGAAGCACGCTCTTGCTTTCTAGAGTCCCTAAGACTGCAGGAAACGTGAGTGTGCTCAGAACAAAAGAACTGTGTGTCCTAAACATACATACAATGGCTAGTTCAAATCTGCTTCTGAAAGTGATACAAACCACAGGCCTTCTAACATCCAATGCTTGTCAGTTAAGATGAGAAACGTGTATGCTTCATGAACGATGTAGATCATTTGAGCTAAAAAGCGACTGCCCTTAACTGAAACGAAATCTTGCTTGTAGGAAGACACAGAGCCTGGGATATAACTCCATTTCTGAAGGGAAACACACAAGGCTGTTCTCATCCATGTAACACACTCTGCTTTAGAGGAAGAAGAACTCCCTTGCTTTCTAGAGTCTCTAAAACAGCAGGAAACGTGAGTGTGCCCAGAACTAAAGAACTGTGTTTCCTACACATACAGGCCATATCTAGTTCAACTCTGCTTCTGAAACTTATGCAAACCACAGGTCCTCTAACATCCAATGCTTGCAATTTAAGATGAGAAACGTGTGAGCTTAATGAACGATAAAGTTCGTTTGAGCTGAAAAGTGACTGCCCTTACCTGAAATGAAGTCTTGATGGTAGAAAGACACAGATCCTGGGTTTTAACTCCACTTCTGAAGGAAAACACACAGTACTGTTCTTATCCATGAAACACACTCTGCTTTAGAGGAAGAAGCACGCTCTTGCTTTCTAGAGTCTCTAAAACAGCAAGAAACGTGAGTGTGCTCAGAACAAAGAACTGTGTGTCCTACACATACGGACCATATCTAGTTCAACTCTGCTTCTGAAACTGATGCAACCCACAGGTCCTATAATATCCCATGCTTTTCAGTTAAGAGCGAGTAACGTGTGAGCTTCGTGAATGATGTAGCTTCATTTGAGCTCTAAAGTGACTTTATTTTCCTAAATGAAGACATGCTTGTAGGAAGACAAATAGCGTGGTATATAAATCCATTTCTGAAGCAAAACACAGAGCACAGTTCTCCTCCGGGAAACACACTCTGGTTTTGAGAAAGAAGAACGCTCTTGCTTTCTAGAGTCTTTAAAACATCAGGAAACGTGATTGTGCCCAGAACAAAAGAACTGTGTTTCCTACTCATTTGAACCATATCTAGTTCAACTCTGCTTCAGAAACTTCTGCAAACCGCAGGTCCTCTAACATCCAATGCTTGCAATTTAAGATGAGAAACGTGTGAGCTTAATGAACGATAAAGTTCGTTTGAGCTGAAAAGTGACTGCCCTTACCTGAAATGAAGTCTTGATGGTAGAAAGACACAGATCCTGGGTTTTAACTCCACTTCTGAAGGAAAACACACAGTACTGTTCTCATCCATGAAACACACTCTGCTTTAGAGGAAGAAGCACGCTCTTGCTTTCTAGAGTCTCTAAAACAGCAAGAAACGTGAGTGTGCTCAGAACAAAGAACTGTGTGTCCTACACATACGGACCATATCTAGTTCAACTCTGCTTCTGAAACTGATGCAACCCACAGGTCCTATAATATCCCATGCTTTTCAGTTAAGAGCAAGTAACGTGTGAGCTTTGTGAATGATGTAGCTTCATTTGAGCTCTAAAGTGACTTTATTTTCCTAAAATGAAGACATGCTTGTAGGAAGACAAATAGCTTGGGATATAACTCCATTTCTGAAGCAAAACACAGAGCACAGTTCTCCTCCAGGAAACAAACTCTGGTTTAGAGAAAGAAGAACGCTCTTGCTTTCTAGAGTCTTTAAAACATCAGGAAACGTGATTGTGCCCAGAACAAAAGAACTGTGTTTCCTACTCATTTGGACCATATCTAGTTCAACTCTGCTTCAGAAACTTCTGCAAACCACAGGTCCTCTAACATCCAATGCTTGCCATTTTAGATGAGAAACGTGTTAGTTTAATGAATGATAAAGTTCGTTTGAGCAGAAAAGTGTCTGCCCTTACCTGGAACGAAGTCTTGCTTGCAGGAAGTCACCGATCCTGGGATTTTACTCCTCTTCTGAAGGGAAACACACAGCACAGTTCTCATGCATGGTACACACTCTGCTTTAGAGCAAAAAAAAGCTCCTGCTCTCTAGAGTCTCTAATACAGCAGGAAACGTGAGTGTGCTCAGAACAAAAGAACTGTGTTTCCTACACCTTCGGACCATATCTAGTTCAACTCTGCTTCGGAAAGTGATAGAAACCCCAGGATCTCTAACATCCAATGCTTTTCACTTAAGAGCGAAAAACGTGTCAGCTTCGTGAATGATGTAGCCTCATTTGAGCTCTAAAGTGACTTTATTTTCCTAAAATGAAGACATGCTTATAGGAAGACAAAGAGCCTGGGATATAACTCCATTTCTGAAGCAAAACACACATCACAGTTCTCCTCCAGGAAACACACTCTGGTTTAGAGCAAGAAGAACGCTCTTGCTTTCTAGAGTCTCTAAAACAGCAGGAAACGTGATTGTGCCCAGAACAAAAGAACTGTGTTTCCTACTCATTTGGACCATATCTAGTTCAACTCTGCTTCTGAAACTTATGCAAACCACAGGTCCTCTAACATCCAATGCTTGCCATTTAAGATGAGAAACGTGTGAGCTTAATGAACGATAAAGTTCGTTTGAGCTGAAAAGTGACTGCCCTTACCTGAAAAGAAGTCTTGCTTGTAGAAAGACACAGAGCCTGAGATTTAACTCCATTTCTGAAGCGAAACACACAGCACAGTTCTCATCCATGAAACACTCTCTGCTTTAGTGCAAGAAGCATGCTCTTGCTTTCTAGATTCTCTAAGACAGCAGGAAACGTGAGTGTGCTCAGAACAAAAGAACTGTGTGTCCTAAACATACATACAATGGCTAGTTCAAATCTGCTTCTGAAACTGATACAAACCACAGGCCTTCTAACATCCAATGCTTGTCAGTTAAGATGAGAAACATAGAAGTTTCGTGAACGATGTAGATCATTTGAGCTAAAAAGCGACTGCCCTTAACTGAAACGAAATCTTGCTTGTAGGAAGACACAGAGCCTGGGATATAACTCCATTTCTGAAGGGAAACACACAAGACTGTTCTCATCCATGTAACACACTCTGCTTTAGAGGAAGAAGCACGCTCTTGCTTTCTAGAGTCTCTAAAACAGCAGGAAACGTGAGTGTGCTCAGAACAAAAGAACTGTGTGTCCTACACATACGGACCATATCTAGTTCAACTCTGCTTCTGAAACTTATGCAAACCACAGGTCCTCTAACATCCAATGCTTGCCAGTTAAGATGAGAAACGTGTATGCTTCATGAATGATGTAGATCATTTGAGCTTAAAAGAGACTGCCCTTAACTGAAACGAAATCTTGCTTGTAGGAAGACACAGAGCCTGGGATATAACTCCATTTCTGAAGGGAAACACACAAGGCTGTTCTCATCCATGTAACACACTCTGCTTTAGAGGAAGAAGAACTCCCTTGCTTTCTAGAGTCTCTAAAACAGCAGGAAACGTGAGTGTGCCCAGAACTAAAGAACTGTGTTTCCTACACATACAGGCCATATCTAGTTCAACTCTGCTTCTGAAACTTATGCAAACCACAGGTCCTCTAACATCCAATGCTTTTCAGTTAAAATGAGAATCGTGTTAGCTTTGTGAATGATGTAGTTCCTTTGACCTGAAAGGTGACTGGCCTTACATGTAACGAAGTCTTGCTTGTAGGAAGACACAGAGACTGGGATTTAACTCCATTTCAGAAGGGAAACACACAAGACTGTTCTCATCCATGTAACACACTCTGCTCTAGAGTAAGAAGCATGCTCTTTCTTTCTAGATTCTCTAATACAACAGGAAACGTGTGTGTGCTCAGAACAAAAGAACTGTTTTTCTTACACATTCTGAGAATATCTAGTTCAACTCTGCTTCTAAAACTGATGCAACCCACAGGTCCTATAATATCCCTTGCTTTTCAGTTAAGAGCGAGTAACGTGTGAGCTTCGTGAATGATGTAGCTTCATTTGAGCTCTATAGTGAATTTGTTTTCCTAAAATGAAGACTTGCATGTAGGAAGACACAGAGCGTGGGATTTAACTCCATTTCTGAAGGGAAAAACACAGCACAGTACTCATCCATGAAACACACTCTGCTTTAGAGCAAGAAGCACGTTCTTGCTTTCCAGATTCTCTAAGAGAGCAGGAAACGTGAGTGTGCTCAGAACAAAAGAACTGTGTTTCTTACTCATTTGGACAATATCTAGTTCAACTCTGCTTCTGAAACTTATGCCACCCACAGGTCCGCTAACATCCAATGCTTGCAATTTAAGATGAAAAACGTGTGAGCTTAATGAACGATAAAGTTCGTTTGAGCTGAAAAGTGACTGCCCTTACCTGAAATGAAGTCTTGCTTGTAGAAAGACACAGAGCCTGAGATTTAACTCCATTTCTGAAGCGAAACACACAGCACAGTTCTCATCCATGAAACACTCTCTGCTTTAGGGCAAGAAGCACGCTCTTGCTTTCTAGAGTCCCTAAGACTGCAGGAAACGTGAGTGTGCTCAGAACAAAAGAACTGTGTGTCCTAAACATACATACAATGGCTAGTTCAAATCTGCTTCTGAAAGTGATACAAACCACAGGCCTTCTAACATCCAATGCTTGTCAGTTAAGATGAGAAACGTGTATGCTTCATGAACGATGTAGATCATTTGAGCTAAAAAGCGACTGCCCTTAACTGAAACGAAATCTTGCTTGTAGGAAGACACAGAGCCTGGGATATAACTCCATTTCTGAAGGGAAACACACAAGGCTGTTCTCATCCATGTAACACACTCTGCTTTAGAGGAAGAAGAACTCCCTTGCTTTCTAGAGTCTCTAAAACAGCAGGAAACGTGAGTGTGCCCAGAACTAAAGAACTGTGTTTCCTACACATACAGGCCATATCTAGTTCAACTCTGCTTCTGAAACTTATGCAAACCACAGGTCCTCTAACATCCAATGCTTGCAATTTAAGATGAGAAACGTGTGAGCTTAATGAACGATAAAGTTCGTTTGAGCTGAAAAGTGACTGCCCTTACCTGAAATGAAGTCTTGATGGTAGAAAGACACAGATCCTGGGTTTTAACTCCACTTCTGAAGGAAAACACACAAGACTGTTCTCATCCATGAAACACACTCTGCTTTAGAGGAAGAAGCACGCTCTTGCTTTCTAGAGTCTCTAAAACAGCAAGAAACGTGAGTGTGCTCAGAACAAAGAACTGTGTGTCCTACACATACGGACCATATCTAGTTCAACTCTGTTTCTGAAACTGATGCAACCCACAGGTCCTATAATATCCCATGCTTTTCAGTTAAGAGCAAGTAACGTGTGAGCTTTGTGAATGATGTAGCTTCATTTGAGATCTAAAGTGACTTTATTTTCCTAAAATGAAGACATGCTTGTAGGAAGACAAATAGCTTGGGATATAACTCCATTTCTGAAGCCAAACACAGAGCACAGTTCTCCTCCAGGAAACAAACTCTGGTTTAGAGAAAGAAGAACGCTCTTGCTTTCTAGAGTCTTTAAAACATCAGGAAACGTGATTGTGCCCAGAATTAAAGAACTGTGTTTCCTACTCATTTGGACCATATCTAGTTCAACTCTGCTTCTGAAACTTATGCAAACCACAGGTCCTCTAACATCCAATGCTTGCCATTTAAGATGAGAAACGTGTGAGCTTAATGAACGATAAAGTTCGTTTGAGCTGAAAAGTGACTGCCCTTACCTGAAAAGAAGTCTTGCTTGTAGAAAGACACAGAGCCTGAGATTTAACTCCATTTCTGAAGCGAAACACACAGCACAGTTCTCATCCATGAAACACTCTCTGCTTTAGGGCAAGAAGCACGCTCTTGCTTTCAAGAGTCTCTAAGACAGCAGGAAACGTGAGTGTGCTCAGAACAAAAGAACTGTGTGTCCTAAACATACATACAATGGCTAGTTCAAATCTGCTTCTGAAAGTGATACAAACCACAGGCCTTCTAACATCCAATGCTTGTCAGTTAAGATGAGAAACATAGAAGTTTCGTGAACGATGTAGATCATTTGAGCTAAAAAGCGACTGCCCTTAACTGAAACGAAATCTTGCTTGTAGGAAGACATAGAGACTGGGATATAACTCCATTTCTGAAGGGAAACACACAAGACTGTTCTCATCCATGTAACACACTCTGCTTTAGAGGAAGAAGCATGCTCTTGCTTTCTAGAGTCTCTAAAACAGCAGGAAACTTGAGTGTGCTCAGAACAAAAGAACTGTGTGTCCTACACATACGGACCATATCTAGTTCAACTCTGCTTCTGAAACTTATGCAAACCACAGGTCCTCTAACATCCAATGCTTGCTAGTTAAGATGAGAAACGTGTATGCTTCATGAATGATGTAGATCATTTGAGCTTAAAAGAGACTGCCCTTAACTGAAACGAAATCTTGCTTGTAGGAAGACACAGAGCCTGGGATATAACTCCATTTCTGAAGGGAAACACACAAGGCTGTTCTCATCCATGTAACACACTCTGCTTTAGAGGAAGAAGAACTCCCTTGCTTTCTAGAGTCTCTAAACAGCAGGAAACGTGAGTGTGCCCAGAACTAAAGAACTGTGTTTCCTACACATACAGGCCATATCTAGTTCAACTCTGCTTCTGAAACTTATGCAAACCACAGGTCCTCTAACATCCAATGCTTTTCAGTTAAAATGAGAATCGTGTTAGCTTCGTGAATGATGTAGTTCCTTTGACCTGAAAGGTGACTGGCCTTACATGTAACGAAGTCTTGCTTGTAGGAAGACACAGAGACTGGGATTTAACTCCATTTCAGAAGGGAAACACACAAGACTGTTCTCATCCATGTAACACACTCTGCTCTAGAGTAAGAAGCATGCTCTTTCTTTCTAGATTCTCTAATACAACAGGAATCGTGTGTGTGCTCAGAACAAAAGAACTGTTTTTCTTACACATTCTGAGAATATCTAGTTCAACTCTGCTTCTAAAACTGATGCAACCCACAGGTCCTATAATATCCCTTGCTTTTCAGTTAAGAGCGAGTAACGTGTGAGCTTCGTGAATGATGTAGCTTCATTTGAGCTCTATAGTGAATTTGTTTTCCTAAAATGAAGACTTGCATGTAGGAAGACACAGAGCATGGGATTTAACTCCATTTCTGAAGGGAAACACACAGCACAGTACTCATCCATGAAACACACTCTGCTTTAGAGCAAGAAGCACGTTCTTGCTTTCCAGATTCTCTAAGAGAGCAGGAAACGTGAGTGTGCTCAGAACAAAAGAACTGTGTTTCTTACTCATTTGGACAATATCTAGTTCAACTCTGCTTCTGAAACTTATGCCACCCACAGGTCCGCTAACATCCAATGCTTGCAATTTAAGATGAAAAACGTGTGAGCTTAATGAACGATAAAGTTCGTTTGAGCTGAAAAGTGACTGCCCTTACCTGAAATGAAGTCTTGCTTGTAGAAAGACACAGAGCCTGAGATTTAACTCCATTTCTGAAGCGAAACACACAGCACAGTTCTCATCCATGAAACACTCTCTGCTTTAGGGCAAGAAGCACGCTCTTGCTTTCTAGAGTCCCTAAGACTGCAGGAAACGTGAGTGTGCTCAGAACAAAAGAACTGTGTGTCCTAAACATACATCCAATGGCTAGTTCAAATCTGCTTCTGAAAGTGATACAAACCACAGGCCTTCTAACATCCAATGCTTGTCAGTTAAGATGAGAAACGTGTATGCTTCATGAACGATGTAGATCATTTGAGCTTAAAAGAGACTGCCCTTAACTGAAACGAAATCTTGCTTATAGGAAGACACAGAGCCTGGGATATAACTCCATTTCTGAAGGGAAACACACAAGACTGTTCTCATCCATGTAACACACTCTGCTTTAGAGGAAGAAGCACGCTCTTGCTTTCTGGAGTCTCTAAAACAGCAGGAAACGTGAGTGTGCTCAGAACAAAGAACTGTGTGTCCTACAATACGGACCATATCTAGTTCAACTCTGCTTCTGAAACTGATGCAACCCACAGGTCCTATAATATCCCATGCTTTTCAGTGAAGAGCAAGTAACGTGTGAGCTTTGTGAATGATGTAGCTTCATTTGAGATCTAAAGTGACTTTATTTTCCTAAAATGAAGACATGCTTGTAGGAAGACAAATAGCTTGGGATATAACTCCATTTCTGAAGCAAAACACAGAGCACAGTTCTCCTCCAGGAAACAAACTCTGGTTTAGAGAAAGAAGAACGCTCTTGCTTTCTAGAGTCTTTAAAACATCAGGAAACGTGATTGTGCCCAGAACAAAAGAACTGTGTTTCCTACTCATTTGGACCATATCTAGTTCAACTCTGCTTCAGAAACTTCTGCAAACCACAGGTCCTCTAACATCCAATGCTTGCCATTTTAGATGAGAAACGTGTGAGTTTAATGAATGATAAAGTTCGTTTGAGCAGAAAAGTGACTGCCCTTACCTGGAACGAAGTCTTGCTTGCAGGAAGACACCGATCCTGGGATTTAACTCCTCTTCTGAAGGGAAACACACAGCACAGTTCTCATGCATGGTACACACTCTGCTTTAGAGCAAGAAAAAAGCTCTTGCTCTCTAGTGTCTCTATTACAGCAGGAAACGTGAGTGTGCTCAGAACAAAAGAACTGTGTTTCCTACACCTTCGGACCATATCTAGTTCAACTCTGCTTCGGAAAGTGATAGAAACCACAGGATCTCTAACATCCAATGCTTTTCACTTAAGAGCGAAAAACGTGTCAGCTTCGTGAATGATGTAGCCTCATTTGAGCTCTAAAGTGACTTTATTTTCCTAAAATGAAGACATGCTTATAGGAAGACAAAGAGCCTGGGATATAACTCCATTTCTGAAGCAAAACACACAGCACAGTTCTCCTCCAGGAAACGCACTCTGGTTTAGAGCAAGAAGAACGCTCTTGCTTTCTAGAGTCTCTAAAACAGCAGGAAACGTGATTGTGCCCAGAACAAAAGAACTGTGTTTCCTACTCATTTGGACCATATCTCGTTCAACTCTGCTTCTGAAACTTATGCAAACCACAGGTCCTCTAACATCCAATGCTTGCCATTTAAGATGAGAAACGTGTGAGCTTAATGAACGATAAAGTTCATTTGAGCTGAAAAGTGACTGCCCTTACCTGAAATGAAGTCTTGCTTGTAGAAAGACACAGAGCCTGAGATTTAACTCCATTTCTGAAGAGAAACACACAGCACAGTTCTCATCCATGAAACACTCTCTGCTTTAGGGCAAGAAGCACGCTCTTGCTTTCTAGAGTCTCTAAGACTGCAGGAAACGTGAGTGTGCTCAGAACAAAAGAACTGTGTGTCCTAAACATACATACAATGGCTAGTTCAAATCTGCTTCTGAAACTGATACAAACCACAGGCCTTCTAACATCCAATGCTTGTCAGTTAAGATGAGAAACATAGAAGTTTCGTGAACGATGTAGATCATTTGAGCTAAAAAGCGACTGCCCTTAACTGAAACGAAATCTTGCTTGTAGGAAGACACAGAGCCTGGGATATAACTCCATTTCTGAAGGGAAACACACAAGGCTGTTCTCATCCATGTAACACACTCTGCTTTAGAGGAAGAAGAACTCCCTTGCTTTCTAGAGTCTCTAAAACAGCAGGAAACGTGAGTGTGCCCAGAACTAAAGAACTGTGTTTCCTACACATACAGGCCATATCTAGTTCAACTCTGCTTCTGAAACTTATGCAAACCACAGGTCCTCTAACATCCAATGCTTGCAATTTAAGATGAGAAACGTGTGAGCTTAATGAACGATAAAGTTCGTTTGAGCTGAAAAGTGACTGCCCTTACCTGAAATGAAGTCTTGATGGTAGAAAGACACAGATCCTGGGTTTTAACTCCACTTCTGAAGGAAAACACACAGTACTGTTCTCATCCATGAAACACACTCTGCTTTAGAGGAAGAAGCACGCTCTTGCTTTCTAGAGTCTCTAAAACAGCAAGAAACGTGAGTGTGCTCAGAACAAAGAACTGTGTGTCCTACACATACGGACCATATCTAGTTCAACTCTGCTTCTGAAACTGATGCAACCCACAGGTCCTATAATATCCCATGCTTTTCAGTTAAGAGCAAGTAACGTGTGAGCTTTGTGAATGATGTAGCTTCATTTGAGATCTAAAGTGACTTTATTTTCCTAAAATGAAGACATGCTTGTAGGAAGACAAATAGCTTGGGATATAACTCCATTTCTGAAGCAAAACACAGAGCACAGTTCCTCTCCAGGAAACAAACTCTGGTTTAGAGAAAGAAGAACGCTCTTGCTTTCTAGAGTCTTTAAAACATCAGGAAACGTGATTGTGCCCAGAACTAAAGAACTGTGTTTCCTACTCATTTGGACCATATCTAGTTCAACTCTGCTTCTGAAACTTATGCAAACCACAGGTCCTCTAACATCCAATGCTTGCCATTTAAGATGAGAAACGTGTGAGCTTAATGAACGATAAAGTTCGTTTGAGCTGAAAAGTGACTGCCCTTACCTGAAAAGAAGTCTTGCTTGTAGAAAGACACAGAGCCTGAGATTTAACTCCATTTCTGAAGCGAAACACACAGCACAGTTCTCATCCATGAAACACTCTCTGCTTTAGGGCAAGAAGCACGCTCTTGCTTTCAAGAGTCTCTAAGACAGCAGGAAACGTGAGTGTGCTCAGAACAAAAGAACTGTGTGTCCTAAACATACATACAATGGCTAGTTCAAATCTGCTTCTGAAAGTGATACAAACCACAGGCCTTCTAACATCCAATGCTTGTCAGTTAAGATGAGAAACGTGTATGCTTCATGAACGATGTAGATCATTTGAGCTTAAAAGAGACTGCCCTTAACTGAAACGAAATCTTGCTTATAGGAAGACACAGAGACTGGGATATAACTCCATTTCTGAAGGGAAACACACAAGACTGTTCTCATCCATGTAACACACTCTGCTTTAGAGGAAGAAGCACGCTCTTGCTTTCTAGAGTCTCTAAAACAGCAGGAAACGTGAGTGTGCTCAGAACAAAGAACTGTGTGTCCTACACATACGGACCATATCTAGTTCAACTCTGCTTCTGAAACTGATGCAACCCACAGGTCCTATAATATCCCATGCTTTTCAGTTAAGAGCAAGTAACGTGTGAGCTTTGTGAATGATGTAGCTTCATTTGAGATCTAAAGTGACTTTATTTTCCTAAAATGAAGACATGCTTGTAGGAAGACAAATAGCTTGGGATATAACTCCATTTCTGAAGCAAAACACAGAGCACAGTTCTCCTCCAGGAAACAAACTCTGGTTTAGAGAAAGAAGAACGCTCTTGCTTTCTAGAGTCTTTAAAACATCAGGAAACGTGATTGTGCCCAGAACAAAAGAACTGTGTTTCCTACTCATTTGGACCATATCTAGTTCAACTCTGCTTCAGAAACTTCTGCAAACCACAGGTCCTCTAACATCCAATGCTTGCCATTTTAGATGAGAAACGTGTGAGTTTAATGAATGATAAAGTTCGTTTGAGCAGAAAAGTGACTGCCCTTACCTGGAACGAAGTCTTGCTTGCAGGAAGACACCGATCCTGGGATTTAACTCCTCTTCTGAAGGGAAACACACAGCACAGTTCTCATGCATGGTACACACTCTGCTTTAGAGCAAGAAAAAAGCTCTTGCTCTCTAGTGTCTCTATTACAGCAGGAAACGTGAGTGTGCTCAGAACAAAAGAACTGTGTTTCCTACACCTTCGGACCATATCTAGTTCAACTCTGCTTCGGAAAGTGATAGAAACCACAGGATCTCTAACATCCAATGCTTTTCACTTAAGAGCGAAAAACGTGTCAGCTTCGTGAATGATGTAGCCTCATTTGAGCTCTAAAGTGACTTTATTTTCCTAAAATGAAGACATGCTTATAGGAAGACAAAGAGCCTGGGATATAACTCCATTTCTGAAGCAAAACACACAGCACAGTTCTCCTCCAGGAAACGCACTCTGGTTTAGAGCAAGAAGAACGCTCTTGCTTTCTAGAGTCTCTAAAACAGCAGGAAACGTGATTGTGCCCAGAACAAAAGAACTGTGTTTCCTACTCATTTGGACCATATCTCGTTCAACTCTGCTTCTGAAACTTATGCAAACCACAGGTCCTCTAACATCCAATGCTTGCCATTTAAGATGAGAAACGTGTGAGCTTAATGAACGATAAAGTTCATTTGAGCTGAAAAGTGACTGCCCTTACCTGAAATGAAGTCTTGCTTGTAGAAAGACACAGAGCCTGAGATTTAACTCCATTTCTGAAGAGAAACACACAGCACAGTTCTCATCCATGAAACACTCTCTGCTTTAGGGCAAGAAGCACGCTCTTGCTTTCTAGAGTCTCTAAGACTGCAGGAAACGTGAGTGTGCTCAGAACAAAAGAACTGTGTGTCCTAAACATACATACAATGGCTAGTTCAAATCTGCTTCTGAAACTGATACAAACCACAGGCCTTCTAACATCCAATGCTTGTCAGTTAAGATGAGAAACATAGAAGTTTCGTGAACGATGTAGATCATTTGAGCTAAAAAGCGACTGCCCTTAACTGAAACGAAATCTTGCTTGTAGGAAGACACAGAGCCTGGGATATAACTCCATTTCTGAAGGGAAACACACAAGGCTGTTCTCATCCATGTAACACACTCTGCTTTAGAGGAAGAAGAACTCCCTTGCTTTCTAGAGTCTCTAAAACAGCAGGAAACGTGAGTGTGCCCAGAACTAAAGAACTGTGTTTCCTACACATACAGGCCATATCTAGTTCAACTCTGCTTCTGAAACTTATGCAAACCACAGGTCCTCTAACATCCAATGCTTGCAATTTAAGATGAGAAACGTGTGAGCTTAATGAACGATAAAGTTCGTTTGAGCTGAAAAGTGACTGCCCTTACCTGAAATGAAGTCTTGATGGTAGAAAGACACAGATCCTGGGTTTTAACTCCACTTCTGAAGGAAAACACACAGTACTGTTCTCATCCATGAAACACACTCTGCTTTAGAGGAAGAAGCACGCTCTTGCTTTCTAGAGTCTCTAAAACAGCAAGAAACGTGAGTGTGCTCAGAACAAAGAACTGTGTGTCCTACACATACGGACCATATCTAGTTCAACTCTGCTTCTGAAACTGATGCAACCCACAGGTCCTATAATATCCCATGCTTTTCAGTTAAGAGCAAGTAACGTGTGAGCTTTGTGAATGATGTAGCTTCATTTGAGATCTAAAGTGACTTTATTTTCCTAAAATGAAGACATGCTTGTAGGAAGACAAATAGCTTGGGATATAACTCCATTTCTGAAGCAAAACACAGAGCACAGTTCCTCTCCAGGAAACAAACTCTGGTTTAGAGAAAGAAGAACGCTCTTGCTTTCTAGAGTCTTTAAAACATCAGGAAACGTGATTGTGCCCAGAACTAAAGAACTGTGTTTCCTACTCATTTGGACCATATCTAGTTCAACTCTGCTTCTGAAACTTATGCAAACCACAGGTCCTCTAACATCCAATGCTTGCCATTTAAGATGAGAAACGTGTGAGCTTAATGAACGATAAAGTTCGTTTGAGCTGAAAAGTGACTGCCCTTACCTGAAAAGAAGTCTTGCTTGTAGAAAGACACAGAGCCTGAGATTTAACTCCATTTCTGAAGCGAAACACACAGCACAGTTCTCATCCATGAAACACTCTCTGCTTTAGGGCAAGAAGCACGCTCTTGCTTTCAAGAGTCTCTAAGACAGCAGGAAACGTGAGTGTGCTCAGAACAAAAGAACTGTGTGTCCTAAACATACATACAATGGCTAGTTCAAATCTGCTTCTGAAAGTGATACAAACCACAGGCCTTCTAACATCCAATGCTTGTCAGTTAAGATGAGAAACGTGTATGCTTCATGAACGATGTAGATCATTTGAGCTTAAAAGAGACTGCCCTTAACTGAAACGAAATCTTGCTTATAGGAAGACACAGAGACTGGGATATAACTCCATTTCTGAAGGGAAACACACAAGACTGTTCTCATCCATGTAACACACTCTGCTTTAGAGGAAGAAGCACGCTCTTGCTTTCTAGAGTCTCTAAAACAGCAGGAAACGTGAGTGTGCTCAGAACAAAGAACTGTGTGTCCTACACATACGGACCATATCTAGTTCAACTCTGCTTCTGAAACTGATGCAACCCACAGGTCCTATAATATCCCATGCTTTTCAGTTAAGAGCAAGTAACGTGTGAGCTTTGTGAATGATGTAGCTTCATTTGAGATCTAAAGTGACTTTATTTTCCTAAAATGAAGACATGCTTGTAGGAAGACAAATAGCTTGGGATATAACTCCATTTCTGAAGCAAAACACAGAGCACAGTTCTCCTCCAGGAAACAAACTCTGGTTTAGAGAAAGAAGAACGCTCTTGCTTTCTAGAGTCTTTAAAACATCAGGAAACGTGATTGTGCCCAGAACAAAAGAACTGTGTTTCCTACTCATTTGGACCATATCTAGTTCAACTCTGCTTCAGAAACTTCTGCAAACCACAGGTCCTCTAACATCCAATGCTTGCCATTTTAGATGAGAAACGTGTGAGTTTAATGAATGATAAAGTTCGTTTGAGCAGAAAAGTGACTGCCCTTACCTGAACGAAGTCTTGCTTGCAGGAAGACACCGATCCTGGGATTTAACTCCTCTTCTGAAGGGAAACACAGAGCACAGTTCTCATGCATGGTACACACTCTGCTTTAGAGCAAGAAAAAAGCTCTTGCTCTCTAGAGTCTCTAATACAGCAGGAAACGTGAGTGTGCTCAGAACAAAAGAACTGTGTTTCCTACACCTTCGGACCATATCTAGTTCAACTCTGCTTCGGAAAGTGATAGAAACCACAGGATCTCTAACATCCAATGCTTTTCACTTAAGAGCGAAAAACGTGTCAGCTTCGTGAATGATGTAGCCTCATTTGAGCTCTAAAGTGACTTTATTTTCCTAAAATGAAGACATGCTTATAGGAAGACAAAGAGCCTGGGATATAACTCCATTTCTGAAGCAAAACACACAGCACAGTTCTCCTCCAGGAAACGCACTCTGGTTTAGAGCAAGAAGAACGCTCTTGCTTTCTAGAGTCTCTAAAACAGCAGGAAACGTGATTGTGCCCAGAACAAAGGAACTGTGTTTCCTACTCATTTGGACCATATCTCGTTCAACTCTGCTTCTGAAACTTATGCCACCCACAGGTCCTCTAACATCCAATGCTTGCCATTTAAGATGAGAAACGTGTGAGCTTAATGAACGATAAAGTTCATTTGAGCTGAAAAGTGACTGCCCTTACCTGAAATGAAGTCTTGCTTGTAGAAAGACACAGAGCCTGAGATTTAACTCCATTTCTGAAGCGAAACACACAGCACAGTTCTCATCCATGAAACACTCTCTGCTTTAGGGCAAGAAGCACGCTCTTGCTTTCTAGAGTCTCTAAGACTGCAGGAAACGTGAGTGTGCTCAGAACAAAAGAACTGTGTGTCCTAAACATACATACAATGGCTAGTTCAAATCTGCTTCTGAAACTGATACAAACCACAGGCCTTCTAACATCCAATGCTTGTCAGTTAAGATGAGAAACATAGAAGTTTCGTGAACGATGTAGATCATTTGAGCTAAAAAGCGACTGCCCTTAACTGAAACGAAATCTTGCTTGTAGGAAGACACAGAGCCTGGGATATAACTCCATTTCTGAAGGGAAACACACAAGGCTGTTCTCATCCATGTAACACACTCTGCTTTAGAGGAAGAAGAACTCCCTTGCTTTCTAGAGTCTCTAAAACAGCAGGAAACGTGAGTGTGCCCAGAACTAAAGAACTGTGTTTCCTACACATACAGGCCATATCTAGTTCAACTCTGCTTCTGAAACTTATGCAAACCACAGGTCCTCTAACATCCAATGCTTGCAATTTAAGATGAGAAACGTGTGAGCTTAATGAACGATAAAGTTCGTTTGAGCTGAAAAGTGACTGCCCTTACCTGAAATGAAGTCTTGATGGTAGAAAGACACAGATCCTGGGTTTTAACTCCACTTCTGAAGGAAAACACACAGTACTGTTCTCATCCATGAAACACACTCTGCTTTAGAGGAAGAAGCACGCTCTTGCTTTCTAGAGTCTCTAAAACAGCAAGAAACGTGAGTGTGCTCAGAACAAAGAACTGTGTGTCCTACACATACGGACCATATCTAGTTCAACTCTGCTTCTGAAACTGATGCAACCCACAGGTCCTATAATATCCCATGCTTTTCAGTTAAGAGCAAGTAACGTGTGAGCTTTGTGAATGATGTAGCTTCATTTGAGATCTAAAGTGACTTTATTTTCCTAAAATGAAGACATGCTTGTAGGAAGACAAATAGCTTGGGATATAACTCCATTTCTGAAGCAAAACACAGAGCACAGTTCCTCTCCAGGAAACAAACTCTGGTTTAGAGAAAGAAGAACGCTCTTGCTTTCTAGAGTCTTTAAAACATCAGGAAACGTGATTGTGCCCAGAACTAAAGAACTGTGTTTCCTACTCATTTGGACCATATCTAGTTCAACTCTGCTTCTGAAACTTATGCAAACCACAGGTCCTCTAACATCCAATGCTTGCCATTTAAGATGAGAAACGTGTGAGCTTAATGAACGATAAAGTTCGTTTGAGCTGAAAAGTGACTGCCCTTACCTGAAAAGAAGTCTTGCTTGTAGAAAGACACAGAGCCTGAGATTTAACTCCATTTCTGAAGCGAAACACACAGCACAGTTCTCATCCATGAAACACTCTCTGCTTTAGGGCAAGAAGCACGCTCTTGCTTTCAAGAGTCTCTAAGACAGCAGGAAACGTGAGTGTGCTCAGAACAAAAGAACTGTGTGTCCTAAACATACATACAATGGCTAGTTCAAATCTGCTTCTGAAAGTGATACAAACCACAGGCCTTCTAACATCCAATGCTTGTCAGTTAAGATGAGAAACGTGTATGCTTCATGAACGATGTAGATCATTTGAGCTTAAAAGAGACTGCCCTTAACTGAAATGAAATCTTGCTTATAGGAAGACACAGAGACTGGGATATAACTCCATTTCTGAAGGGAAACACACAAGACTGTTCTCATCCATGTAACACACTCTGCTTTAGAGGAAGAAGCACGCTCTTGCTTTCTAGAGTCTCTAAAACAGCAGGAAACGTGAGTGTGCTCAGAACAAAGAACTGTGTGTCCTACACATACGGACCATATCTAGTTCAACTCTGCTTCTGAAACTGATGCAACCCACAGGTCCTATAATATCCCATGCTTTTCAGTTAAGAGCAAGTAACGTGTGAGCTTTGTGAATGATGTAGCTTCATTTGAGATCTAAAGTGACTTTATTTTCCTAAAATGAAGACATGCTTGTAGGAAGACAAATAGCTTGGGATATAACTCCATTTCTGAAGCAAAACACAGAGCACAGTTCTCCTCCAGGAAACAAACTCTGGTTTAGAGAAAGAAGAACGCTCTTGCTTTCTAGAGTCTTTAAAACATCAGGAAACGTGATTGTGCCCAGAACAAAAGAACTGTGTTTCCTACTCATTTGGACCATATCTAGTTCAACTCTGCTTCAGAAACTTCTGCAAACCACAGGTCCTCTAACATCCAATGCTTGCCATTTTAGATGAGAAACGTGTGAGTTTAATGAATGATAAAGTTCGTTTGAGCAGAAAAGTGACTGCCCTTACCTGAACGAAGTCTTGCTTGCAGGAAGACACCGATCCTGGGATTTAACTCCTCTTCTGAAGGGAAACACAGAGCACAGTTCTCATGCATGGTACACACTCTGCTTTAGAGCAAGAAAAAAGCTCTTGCTCTCTAGAGTCTCTAATACAGCAGGAAACGTGAGTGTGCT